>OY776662.1:29315411-30610251 GCA_963675795.1 Crossocerus cetratus | reverse complement strand
CCGGAATATCGTCGCGTCCGACGAGATCTCCACGAAGAAGAGTTTCTGATGGACGTCATAGAAGTGGCAGACGCATCATTAAGCCTAAGGTAGTTCCCCGGGATTATTAATGTGGTGCGACAGGTTCGCGGTAGGGTTACCGAGAATTCCACTTAATAACAGGTCATCCGTCGTCTGCGAGATGACGAGGTGAGTGCCCAGTAAGCAGTCCGTTCGCAAGAAAGCGAGGAAAGGTGCGGGATTCCCCAAGTGTTTATACATACGCGTGCGTATGCTATGTCGTAGAGTCCCTCTGGCTATCCTTTCTAAGCTTATTATACCACCTGGCTCATTTCAAACTGAGAGCCGTGTAAATCCTGCAGAAAGTGAAAACCCGTTTCAGTTGACATTAATTGTATATATGACCGATCAACAATTTTTCATGGCAATGAAAGATCTCGACAAGAATATATTTAAATTCTTCGGAGATACTAATGTATGTTTGGTTTTCCAATTAGAAATTGTAAGAATATGTTAATTTATCTTTTCCTTTAAAAACAACAATGACTTAAACATCGAAAAACTACGATCAATGAAAAAATTGTCAAAGGTTTTTGCAGAGAAACCGAATTAGATTGTAATATAATATACTAGAAATAATATGTGCGAATGAATCCGAAGATGGAGAATCTAGGCCACTGTGCCGGTGCAGCTTCTGCGACTACGGAAAGAGTGGAAATCGTGTAACGACTAAAATCCCACTTCGTCAACGTCCTATTACTCTCGTTTCTCGTTGCAGTCTGACTCGCCCTATCTCACGTACTCCAAGCGTCCCGAGCTCGCTCTCCCCTCACGGACGCGTGCACGGACTTTGAGCCGAGGCCCAATCGGACCTTGCCGATTCCTGCCGTTCGATTCTTCAACGCACCGAAATCAAACACCAAAAGAAAAGAAAGAGAGGTATATTCCGACTGTGTGTCGGCGAACATTCTCCTTGAACGTTCAGTGTACCCTCGCTAGGCCCAAAATAGATGCGCAATGCAGAGATAATGATCTAATTATTGGAGATCAAGTGCCCGCTCTCATGGCGATTCAAGGCCCGCGGGAGGCCGAGTCGGCTATTTTGTTTAGCCGGCGGCGACACCTGACTGGGCCCAGACTCCGGGCCCGGGCACTCGCCGCCGGCGGGAGCAGAAAACGGACGTGGACTCTCGGCGTGCGTCACATCGCCAGGAAAAAGTCGGAAGACGTACCGAACACGCCCATGCACATATCTAACGCTTAACGGGCTACCCGTAATGAATACATATCTATAGAACGATCGCAGGATAAAAAATGCATGCAGATTCGTTATCGGGATCTAAGCTTGACGGGCAAATAAATTAATTGCGCAACGAGCGCCGATCTCCGGAGGATCGGCAGGACACGCCCGTCCAGCAGCGAATCCCCCATTATTTCCCGTAAATCACCGCCGCCTTTATAGATAGACTATGTAGGTATCGTTCGGTTACATAATGGGCTTGTTGGTGCTGGTTGCGGGTGCAGGTGCGTCGGTGGGATTCCGAAATTCCCGGTATGGCTGCGCCCGCCGCTTGAACTTGAATTCCGGACCTCCGGAACCGGACGCCGGAATGCGTGGTTCATGGGCGCCGGCGATTAACAGCTTGTCCGATTCGAGTCCCCCGGCATGTTGGTGTCAGAGCGCCGTCAAAGTGATTGCTCCACGAAACTCGAATAGGTGGGTTGCCGATCACCAATCTCGCGCGCTAAATCGATCGGCGTCGAATCGCGATCACATACGGGACTTTGGAGACAGTGACAGATCGTTCCGCCCGGGCGTTTCAACACCTGCACTTTTTGGCGGTCGAGCGCTTGGAGCAGAATCAGCTCAATTGCCGGTGGTGCGACATTCTTTATTTTGTCCAGGCTTCGGTTCGATCCCTATTGATTTCCAGCCGGTTCTACTTGCGTCTTTGCATTGTCCTCCAATTGCTCTGATTAATTGTTTCTTGCGGGTTTCGCAGTGTTTAAGAGCGGAAGAATAAAACCGCAAAGCATGAGAACAGAGACGACGCTTAATTAAAGTTCGTGTCATGGTTCCTCGAAAGCCAGCCTCGCTCGACAATACTATATCGATTAATCGCCAATAAACGAGCAAGGGAATTCTTTCGTGGAACCGGAACGGGAAGTCCAGTAGTCCAATTCGCAAACGTGACCAGGAAAGAAGTGCTGAATAACGATCCGACTCGCTCGCTCTCTTCTCCAATGGACAACATGCATTCCTTTCGCAAAACAGGACCTGATGCTCTACATTTGTGATCAGACACAAGCGAAGAAAACAAACATCGACATTTCATAGCTGCTATAAGGATATAAATCTCTACTCACAGGATCATTTATTCAGAGAGTACGAGAAGTGACACTCTGGACTCCTTTGGAGAGTCAGACAATGTTCGCTGTTAGACACGAGTTCGCAGTCTTCCTAATCAGAAACGCGGAGCGGATTTCGCTCGCTACCGGCACTTTATGACACGTCAAGGGTAAGACGTCCAATTAAGCTTTAATTACATGATATGACGGCGAGTGCAAGGACAAGTATCGCCCGTAGTGCAATATTGGACAAGAGAGTAAACCATTGCTCAAGGAGAGCGCGGAGCTACAATGTACTAGAATGCGAGGACTTCCACTTCCGAAACTTATTCAATTGCAATGGAGCCTTCGTCCATTAACTTACTCGACCAACGCTCTTCATCTATTACTCTCGCTGTACTTATAATTCTGAGAAATATTGATCCCTGGAATAAATACTTATGAACCCAGCACAACTCCATAAACGACATAGTATTGCGCCAGATTTCCGATTCATCATCTTGCGGTGAGGCCTCCTAAGAATCTTATACCAGGAAATTTAAGTTTTTGAAGTTTTTCATTGGACTGTTAATTACCAGTTATCCGTCGGTAGCAGGAAATGTTACGGGAGGAATTGCAGCGATGCGGTCAAGATCGCGCGAACTAATTCTTCAGAGGCACTCAGATTAGAGATTACGCGACGATGATTAGTCCGAGGTTTCTTGGTACGCCATTTACTAACGCGCCCCTCTGAGTCCCCAGTCTAATTGGGACTACGAAAGTATCTCTGTTGTAATGTTCGGTTTTGATCGATCCTCGGAAGATGTGCGTCGCTCGATTACATAAGATTCGTGGAAGAAGGCACAAAAAGTGTTGCACGTGCAGAACCCGCTGATTTCGCATCGAATCCTGGGGATTTTCGGTGTCGTTGGCCCGTTTGTCTCGACGAATTCTCGCGGGTTAAGCGATTGGTAGATGCTCGCAAAAAAAGAGCGTGTCTGGTTATAGGTGAGGATATTGGGTGGTCACAAGAACTAAGAACCGGTCGGGCAAGATCACCTTCCGCTTAAAAACTCGTTCGCTTAATCTCGCATGCAGATGCAACCGCGAGCGATTAAAGCGTGTCGCGACACCTCCTCTTCCTCGCCGCTCCACTGAATCATTCAGCTTCCGCCTGGGATTTCATATAACGGGAAAAAATCACTTCGATTTCCAAGTCCTGCCTTAGTGTACTTTTTTTCGGGAAACCCGGGTTTATTACATCATTTGCGTCACTCGTAAATCTTATAAATCAGAGTTATTGCTGGTTATCGCAATCGGTGGGACAGTCGCATTCGTTTACGTGTATAGCGAAAAACGTGTAGTGATTATTCATTGGTATCGTAAACCTAAAGATATGATCGTTACTCTACTCATACTTAAGCGCACACTGTGCTATAAAGTCGTAAAGCCTAGTCCGCAATAGAAACGAGTTTAATAAAACGCGAAAACGCTGTTCACTCGAACAAAGCACATTTGTATTGTTAATTAGGAAAACAGTACTTTGCAAAGTGAGGACTGTATCTGCAGAAATCGTCATAGAAATTCCTACGGACCACATCCTTATAGAGATCTGGCACCATCATTTTCACTCAAACGGAAAATCGAAAGTACTTGGCTATATCCTTCGCTCTTGGGCGAATCTGGCAAAGCTAGTCTTCGTAAACCTTCTTGAGATGTTCCTCTCTCTGTCAAAAGAGGATGCTTGGGAACTGGAAGAATGTGCCCTGGGCATTCTCAAATAAGCAGTCTCATTCGGAGAAGCACACAGATTTTTCGGAAGAGAAACGAACTGCGGTTCATCACTACTCGACTTCTGATTCGATCGAAACCATTTGGCCAAGCCGATATCCGCGATCTTCTCCGGCAAGAATTTATAAACAGCGCTGAAAGAACTGTCGTTCGAAAAGTTTGCATCGCCGTGACTTCTGGTTGGAGTGTCACGATGATCCCTTTGGAACTTGATCGAGATGATCGAAGCCTCTTCGGTGGTGAGTATCGAGGCCGACTTACTCTTACCGCCGGTGGCTTCGAAAAGATCAAGCAGCTCGGCCTGATTCATAGCTAAGCCTGTAATGCGCAGGTCGCACGTGGATTTCCCATCGACCGAGTGACGCTTTATTAACGAAACCACATCTTCGAGTACTTCCGTGTTCGGCTGCCGCGAATCGTCCTTCGGATCAACGACTTCCCGAGAAAGACGACGCACGTGCGATCGCCGGACAGCGTCGTTCGCACTGAGCCGCGTCGACGTGGAGGCGTCGACGAGTCGATTCTTCTGGAGCATCGTCGAGTGTCCCATCGGTGATCGGCGAAGGGAAGCTCGTATTGGGATGTTCAATCTACGCAGCTCGTCCTCCTCGAGGTCCACCTGAACCGCCTTCTCCTCCCGGACTTCCTTGATCGAAACGGACCTGGTGAGTCTGAAAAGCCAGCCGTTTCTCTTAACCATCTCAATATCACCGGCCTTTACTCCCAACCATCTTTTTCCTCCCAGGACCTTGAGCACATGATGGACTTTTTCAGGTGTTTCCACTTTTTCACAACCGACGAGTGATGCCGCTTGGAGGACTCGCCGGGGATGCTGCTGCCCTCGTTAGTCCCCTCGGCGGAATTCACTTGGCTGCCGGGCAGAACCTCCTGCCGTATTCGATCCGGTGTCTCGTTGCTCGTGGACACCGAGCCACACGGATACACTTCGACTTCGGCCCTCACTAGTCTCACTCCGTCGCAGCTGCTCGGCTGCTGCTGAGAGTTGCTCATGTTCTCCAGGCGGTTCTGCATCGCCGACGACCAGATCCCCTTGGAAGTCCTGCGGCACTTTCTAATCTAGCAATAGTCACCATTGATTTTATCACAGTCGATGGAAACCCATCAACTGTAATAAGTATGAGATATTGTCGATTTACCGATCGTTGTGCTCGCAGCAGCATGCGGAGCTACGTCGATTATTATAACTCCGAGGCGGCCGCACTGGGACCACCTCGGAACCCTCTCGAGCGTACACCCGGGCGCCCCCGAAGGCATTATTGTTCGAATCGACGCATTCCTGGCTGAAGACGCGATCGTCGCTGTCGGTGCACGTTGCCTCCTCGCGGATCCTTTTATGACGTGGATGTGTAATCTTAATGCGAACAAAAGGAGACTCCTCGGATTCCTCCTTGTCGCGTCTGGTATCTGCGCAAAAAGGCAAGAAAAAAGGAGAGCCATGCTGCCTGCCGATACTCAAGTCACGTCGTGCCCGGAACTTTCTCCGCCGAGCGATAACCGGCGGCCGAATAAAGCCGGCCATTAAGGCCGATTAGGAATTAATTATTCCGGGCCGACTTGTAAACAATGGTGTCAGCTGGTTGAACTTACCGCGTTCGGCGGGCGGCTGCCTGCAATAATAAAGCGAGCCGATGCACGCGGAAATGACGCCGACGACCAGTGCGGCTGCAAGACTCGCTGCCATCTCGATTATCACACCTCGATCGCAATTACCGACTAGTTAATAACTCGAGCATAGAATAACGCGAGTGATCGAGAGCGAAAGTAACGCTCGGCCGAGGAGTCTCACAGTGCCGGCAACAATGAGTAAGAGCAGCCTCGAGGCTACTCGAGATTCCGTCGAAATCGAGCGGCATAAATATTCCGCTAGTAGTGGCTACCTGTCTATTTACCTATCGTCGCTGGCAATCGACGGTAGGCCGACTGCTAGTAGAGCGCGCATGTACACGCGCGCGGAAAAAATCCTGGCCGCACTGTGGTAGTCAATGACGCGCGATAATAAAGGATTACACTGGGATTATAGATGGTTCATTATGTAAGGCGGCTCGCTGGCTAAGTCACGGGACACTGTGTGCCGTTAACGCATCGCTGTCGAGCGAGGCTACTTTGTTATGCAAAAATTAACGTGATTCACTTAGGAGACTAAAAAGAAGACCGAAATTACGTGAACTTTCTTCGTGCGGATACTGGTTATTTAGAGTTTAGTGGTTTAACAATTGCACAAGTTGCGCGGGTGCGTCAACAAGTTGTTATTGCTGCGTACCCGGAGAGCGGAAGCGCTGCAAGGAATGTAAACTTCCCTCAAGAGTAATTAATCGAGTATTTATGGTATCGTCGTTAATTATTCGAGTTTAATATAGCAATTCGAAAAATACCCAGTTGTCTATAGCCGGGAATATCGATGCAATGCCAATTGAATACTAGAGTCGGGGGCCAACTTCCCCCTCTCAACGCTTCCTCGCACCAAAAAGGCGAAATTCGCGAAATCAGTAATGAGCCGCGCAGCGCTTACTGTAATTACGGTGATAACACGAGGGAATTAGCAACGAGCGATAGCGAAAATGCGATGGCCTGTATAATTTTTCCACCGGGATTATCGCGGTGGCAGGCTGGCATCGCTGGGATTCGGCGCGATTCTGCAAGTGAGAAAAAGTTTCCGCTTCCCCCAAGCGAGGCGAACGCCTGGAAGAATGTGTGGCGTTTCAACCGATTGGATTTTTGTCGCGCGGCGAGAGAGCAGGGTATACCGGATCGAAGTGGTGCGCGAGCTCTCGAGCATACATCGCATCGATATCGCTGGATTAATTAATATCCGAGGATACATATCTAAATCAAGCGCGCGACCTTGCGTCGTTTAATTCGTTTAATCGACGCCCGTCACTATCGCGCCTCGTACCTCGCGCGGCACAGTTGGTTCCAATCGTTCCGCCGTGGGTTCATTGATTTCTTTCTCTATCTATAGCGAAAAGACAGCACCTTGCGGGGGAGTCTGGTCCAGCCGACGAGATTAACAATCTCGACTGCCAGACAGTTTTTCGACTCGGTTCACGCTTCGCTTGACCCAAATATTTTGCCGCTCGTAAACTCTCGCGGAAATTACAAACATTTTAAACAGATAGCAACCGTGGCTCTGAGTCATATTAAAAGCAGATAAACGCAGGCGCAATGAAGTATTCCGACTGATAGGTTGCTTCGTAGAATCCATTGATAAATGAGGTGCTGTTGCGGTTTTTAAGAAGCACCACGGGAAAGAAGCGGACAACGGTGCAAATGTTATCGCCGCTTGTCTTAATTGGCCGTTTCATGAATTCAATAAGTCTGTTTTGACCAAACACCCGCTCACTCCGACCCAGGAGCTTTTCGACTCGAACTCGCACGTCTGGGACCAGGACTATTCTTACGCAGCCGGTGCAATCACGCTCGGTAATAAGACATGCAAAGTGCAGGTGCAACAGGCTGATTATCAAGAGCAGAGTGTCCTTGACTTGCACTTTATTCTCCACACCCACATCCGTGCCACATCATGCGCAAAGCAGAAGAAGAGAAAATGTGTATCCCGAGCAGCTCTTTCCTCCGGTTCGCGCTCATATGCATAGTTAATGTCGGGTTGAAGGCAGTATTCGGAAAAATTCGTACTACGAATTAATAATGGTAATCAGCGCGCGATATGCAAATGTTATGGCCATTCTCCAAACCTACTCTATGTTCGCTCGTGTCACAACAAGATTGATCAATCCGTGTTTTCGTCACGGATGACAAGTCGAATCGGCAGAGCTCCGCGCTAACTGCATTCAAGGGGTATTATATTCTTACTAGGTACAGTAATCCAGCAGTGAAGTGGCGAACCGATAATTACAGAGTGGTATATCGCTACACCAATTATTCTGTCGTGGTGATAACACGCTAGCTAGTACAATTATGATTTAGTATTTAGAAGTGAAGTCAATAAATCTACCAATCAGCTTAATTTATTGAATGTAACCACCAAGCAGACTTTGTAAAGATTTTCATATACTTGGATAATCAGACACTTTATAGAAAGATCACCATTGGAATTGAATTCGATCGCATAATTATGAATTTGGTTACAATAATTACTCTTCCAAAGTCATAAGGACATACCACGATAATTACGATCTCCTGTCTTCACATATATCTAAAAATGTTACTAACTGTTGTAATATCTCAAAACTGTTTATAAAACAGTCAACAACCACTCAAGAAATACGAAAAATCCCAGCAAATCTCCGCGGATTAGCAATGCATATTAACAAACACATAAATTAGTTATACAAAAACTCGCAGAAATATGTTTAAAGTGGGATTATTAGCCAGCAATCTCCTCGGATCTAGGATTGCAGAAACGATCAGGGAATATCGGAGAGTCAGTCATTGGAGCAAGAAGTTGGCGGCAAGTGGTCACGTAGCAACCCTGCCGGGGAATCTAATGCTCAGCTAGCCCGCTATATACTCAGCTTTATCGTGTCCGTTTTACATAATCACCAACGCATCACCGAGTGCGACCTCGCTCCCACCGTGCGCCGGCGATCTCACGCACAGCCCCGTACGATCCCGCGTAGGCGGATCTATATACCTAAATTCCTATGCTAAATAAGCGGGCGAGAGCTCAATTAATTATTAATAAACTATCAAGGACCGACGTAAATGGATTGCCGGATCGATATCGATTTGGATATTGCACTCGCGATTCGGATCGATGCTTTCGGACCTTACCGACTCCCTCTAGTTACTCATATCCGGATTGGCATCGATCCTGCATCTCATTTATAGTTATGCTTGCTAATTTAATTATTAATCAATTAAGAACTTTTCTCGCCCAACTGTTGCATCGTGTATTGTTAGGTAATTCGAAGCGAAATGCTACCTCTTTTAGATTTATGTTTAATGCATCGAATGGCAACAGTTTATCCGTTCGAAAGGACTGCGAGCACGTGAACAGCTGGACGTGGCGCAGACACGAAGGAAATAGAAGTATATGTTAATCCTGAGACTCGAAGTAAGGTAAGAACCGTTAATCCCTACGAAGTCTGCATTCAATCTCTTAATCATAGTGCATTGACTATAGTCGCTACGTGAATGGCAATTGATCGAAATTGACACCGACAGATCAACTCCTATTATACTATTCGACTGGTCAAGCGTCGAGCCGAATTGGACCTTTCCCATTTCAAGTTCATCATTTAACTTCGCACCGAGCTCTTTTCCGGCATCCGTGACCTCCGCTTTTGTTTAGAGCCGCCAGTGAAACAAGTGAATCTGGAACAAGGACAACATTGTTGCAACACTCGCTCTCGCCCCTCGCCTATCAAAAACTTCATCTGAACGAATTGAGTGACCTTCGCGCACTGCGCGAGTACCCCTTTAGATCGAAAGCTGCTCCACACACCTGACGACCCTCCATATTGATTGGCTTTTGACATTAACACTTCAACAATCCACAGCGAAGTGGATTCCCAAACCAGGGTTCCTCGAAAATGCCGGAGTTACCACTAGGACGCAAAGAGAGAGACCCTCGGTAATTTATCCTGAATGAGCTCGCACGACGTTCAGTCGTGATTGGCCGCTGGTATTACTCAGTCGCAAAAGCGGCACAAAAATGATATTACACTAGACCACACCTGCGATGCAAGGCCAGATTTTTATCTCGACCGAGAGTGCTCCGACTCGTGTGATATCGCTCGCTTAAATGTCGCATGCTTCAGCATAATACGCGCGGCGGTACGTCACCCCGTTGGACCAAACTGGTAATTGATTTTTGAATAGGTGTTCCCGCGGCCGCTTTCCAATAGTGTAATCGATCGCCCTTTAACCCGCTTGGGAGCTCGTGTCCCAATGACAGCCATTACCATAACAGGAAAATCACTAGCTGAGATCCTTTGTGGCAACAGGTCTGACGGATCCCTGTGATTACGAGTTTTCTCCGCGCCGGCTAATGATACGTGTCCGCGGCGCGCGGTTGCCATTAATTAGCAGTGTGTCATCGCGAAAACATCATCAGTTAGAAAATATTGATCGGGTGTCGTTAAGCCGAGCCCTTAAGTATACGTGACTCTTTTTCCCGAGGGCTCGCGATGCAGCCGCTCCTGGTGGCGGCGACGACAGGGATATGGTTTTAACGATATCCATCATAGAGCCGTCGAGGAGTGCCGGGAAAGGCAGCCGCACGTGCCCGTAATTTATTATCCTTGATTTCCCACTATATTTAGATTCATAACGAACAAAGTCGAACTTGCAGTGCGTAGCTACGGTGCACCGCGATGTAGGTATGTACCATACAATGGTGATCGGCAGCTACTACGTAAACACTGAGAGCTACCATGGGACAAAAGCCACGGCACAGATATCCGCATACGGTCTAGTCAGCTGCGAGTAATTAACACTGAAAAGGAGCCAGAGGGATACCGTGACCAGCAGTCCTCACCAACACTTCCCTCGTTGGGTCCTGCAATTATTGCTCGTCATTTTCCCTAAGCGCTCAGTGTCGAGCTTTATCCAGGATCTAACAATGAAAGGTGACCCCTCTTAGAGAGCTCGGCGTCGCACTCCTTTACTTTTCCTTTCTCGCTACCAGTCATATTTCGTTGAGCCACCTCTCCATTCCACCCCTTTTCCAGAACTCGGCCCTGCTTTCTGGTCACGCAGTCAACCCACTTCTCCAGCTTTTACGCTTACGCATAATTCCCTCGGCGATGGCGCGATGTATATAAAGCGGCTTGGCATGAAGAAAGCGAAAAAGTGCGCCGCCACTTCTGCGCCGGAGAACACCGGAATAGATGCCATGATACCTAATGGGGGAGAGTAGGCATTTACCGAGTTATTCGATACAGAGTTGCGAAATACATACCTCGTCATATTTCCTTAGACGCCTTACTACACCGACGTCACCCTCTGCGACCGATTCGAAAAAAGGGCGAATAGTTTATGGCGGACCAACATACATATTAATGGTGGCTTGTGCCCGATGCATAATGACTGCGCGCGCAGGAAAAGCGAGCGCTTTGCCGTCGGTTCACTTAACCTTAATCAAGCCGGGTGATAAGCCGTACACTTTCAATTTGTTCGACGGCGGAACTTAACGATTCCCGCACGAAATATCGCACAATGCGATCGAACAATCGAGCCCCGGCGGTAAAGCGCAAATGGTTGCGGCCTCAGGTGGTACAGTGACATTCCGAAGTTATCATTTTTTTGTTTCGTGGTATACACCGCAGGAAAACCGCTCGGGACACTCGGGTGTATCAAGGGCGGAGTGGGCATTATTATGCGCATTTACCGCACTCGGAACGATTCGAGGCATAATATTAAGACACTTGGCGGAATGCACGCTCGATCGCTGTATATAATTACCGATTAAAGAGTCTACCCCGCCCATATTATCGGAAATTACGCGAATGCCGCTGGAGTCTTTTACTAAATCTCACTCGAGTGCAATTCTCCCGCCGAAATTATACGTGTACCATAGGCCAATGGTGCAGCCCACCATTCGGTCCAGGATTGTGTCCAATTAATCCCCATGCACGTATGCACCACGTCCACCGTTCACACCCATTGCCGAGCAAGGTTTTGCTCCGGCTTTTTTCCCCTCTACATCCTCTCCCAGCACTCTAATAGCAACGCTATTAACAATGCAAATAGGATTGCCTCAATATCACGTACAGGAGGCCTGCCCAGCCGGCGACCAATCGGAGTCCGATTGTAGGAGGAAAATCTCTATTGCGATTCCGATCTCGCTGAATGCCGCGGGCGCGAAACGAAAAAATTCATACTTAATGAGTCGCGATAAGAATGCAGAGGCAGGCCCCTTGCTATATGAGTATATGCGCGTGTGTGTGCGAGGCAATAATTCATCGCCCGGTATAAATTGATCGGGTACACGTGGATGGTAATCAGAGGGTGAATACCCGTTACTCCCTGAGGAAGTCTTCCTAACCAAGAGTCACCCTCCTCCTCCGCTCCCCAAGCTCCGCAATCGAAATGACAAAAAGGTTATAAGCGGATTTCCGGACTCTTGTCCTTTGTTCTTCTTATCCCCTGGCCTTGTGCAATTAAGTTCTGGAATAAGAGTGAAGCGAAGCCGCCGGGCCCGCGGAAAGTTGAGCAATGATATTTTTTTACCTTGCGATATCTCTTGATATTTCTCTTTAATTGGTCGGGCGCTCGTAACCTCCTTAAGTGCCGCTCGCTAATTACGGAGCGAAGTGAAGAGACATATTAATTAAATCGGCTCGCTCGGAAAATGAACTGTGTAGGTGCTCCGGGCCGTGCCAATGTGATTGCACAGGATTTGTGAGATCAGTTACCGTGAAATATAGCTTCATTCATTGGGAACTAAGGGAATAAGACGGAATAACTTGTACTTAGTTTGGTATTGGTGATTACAGTCTCGTTACTTGGGCGAATCAATGACTGTGTTTCTTACCATAGGCGAGTCCTTAAACAAGCGGTATCGCAACCGTTTGAAACTGTTTGACGCAAAGGGAGACTAATTAACCCATTTCAATCATAATCACGCTAACTCAACAATGGAAATTGGATGCCAGTGAAAACAGAAAGCACTTGCTATGCATATAGTTACTGTGAAAAAAAGGATATTGATCTCAATCACATGGTATCGATATCATTAAAGAGGTTACTAAAAATAGAAAAGTTGAAGTTAATTTGTGTAGTGTGAAAACGCCAAAAGAAGTAAAGAGGAGTAAAGTTTTTAGAACGAAAATTAAATAAATGTGCCTACTACTTCGTGCTGCCACTGCCATCTGGAAACGTCGATGAGAATTCTCAATTGCTAGATAAGCACAAGTAACAGATTGGGAAATATGTTGTCTATGATATAGTATATAATTTGGATCAATCATCATAGTACTGTCATTCAAAGTCATCCGAAGTCGGACCCTTTTATTGAATTAAACAGCCTTTATTGAATGAAAGGCAACGCAAGTTAATTTTTTTAGAAAATTGTCGGTCAACGAGGTGTTGAGTTAACCCTTTGTCGACCGGCTATGGAGATCTCCCTTTACAGCATGCGGTCAGCTGTTTACTGTCATTGAAACCGCACTCTTCAGCTCCGGTTAGACCTCAACGAGCCATACGCCTTAACTTGTTAAATATCAGTTTTTCTATATCAAAAGATATATAGATGATAAACAAATTTAGAGATCACCATCCTTGGAACCAAACTCGAGAGTCCTCCCACAACAGAGACTCAAGCCACAACTTCAAGCTTGAAACTACTTGTCCATGCTCAGGTATAAACATTTTAATCCACGTTTTCCTCCGGAACCAGCAACAAAGCAGACTTTTCGATCAATGGATCGACCGAACGTAAACTACGCAGTGTCGCCTTATCCCAGCAGATGGCCCTGTAGGGAAGTACGACTAGCAGCGCCGTCCTCGAATACTTCACGTCGCGGCTTAACTCGGCGTCACGGCGGGCGACTGGCGCGAGCTCCCTCGGGCGATCTGGTGTGCGGTAGAGTCGAGAGCGACGACAACAGGAAACATGGCGGCAGTGGGCCGCTGCGCGGAGAGACGGTGATTTCGGGTGCGAGGCCACGTTTTCGCGCGACGGGTTCCAGCGCGGCTTTCCCCGAGGTCAGATCGATCGAATGAGAGCGTGCGATGTTCCGTGATAAGATGCGCGCCGTTTTCTGACGAAAGTAACAGCCCGACGCGGCTGAATCGAGTGTTGTTTCGCACGGTGGGCACACACATCTCGCCGTAACCACGAGACGCAGAATTGGCAGTTCCCCCCCGAGTTACAGCAGGTACGCAGCCAACATCAACTAGACCAACCCTTAACTTCCCCCCCGCGCGCCGCTCTCCCATGTCCGCTCGATTCGCTGCTGTCCTCCAGTCAAGGTAGACCACCGTCATTTTCGGAGTGACTCGATGGGCGTTAGAGCCCTGCCCGCCAGTTACTATCTCACGACGTCAGGCCCTCGCTCACGGGCTGAATCGGGTGTGTTCCCTCTTTCCCATCAGCGGGGCATTGACTTTTAGAAAGAGCTACCCCCGCGCCACCCCCGCACCTCTAGCTATATTCTCGTGGCCGTGTTTATATGCCTCGTTTCCTCATTGATCCAATCGGCTCTCCACGTTTCTCTCTTTCGTAAGAGAACCTGACGGCTTGCAGACGCGCATTGCGGTAGGGCGATTGATTGCTTCGTTGTGGAGTTGGAGATGGAGCGTGGTAGATTGGTAGATAAAGGAGTATGCAAAAGTGGGATGGTCATTGGTAGCCCTTTGAATCCTGCTAGTGCACAGTCGCAGTCCTTTTAACTCTAGAAGAGTTACGCTAGTTAAAGGACTAACCATTCGGATGAGGAACATGATACCACGAATTAACTCTCTGAAATTGCGTCGTATAACCGAAGGGAGTTTTGGAACGAGTCTTAGTCTTACGTCAACACTGCCCGTGGATAATTCAATGACGATGACTGGGACAACACTGGCCAGTCAAGGCAGATTTAGTATTAAACTGGCCAGAATCTCGGTAGCCTGTTATTAACACGCTCTATTGCACTCTTATTCCTAAGTTGTACCGCACGAGGTATCGGTATCTCTCCTGCGATTGTCTCTTTACTAGCTCGAGGGCGTATTCCACCGAATTCCTCGCCCGAAAAAATCCATCGGCGGCTATTTCGGCAGCGGATGTAGAGTTACGTCTATTGTAGCCGGTATAAATTTAACGTGATAGACGAAAACGCAGATGCTCCGAGGGCAACTGGAAGGGAGCCCGAGTTCTACACGTGTGCGCGCAGGCTGGATACATGGAAATATATAGGTCAGGCGCTCCTCAACATTGGGGTCATTGCCCCAGGATTTACCCGGCCGATAAAACAGGCGGCTTAATTGTCTAGATTCGTTTCATTACCTACAAGCGAGCGAACGGCAGAGGTCTCTGCGCAATCCTCCGTTCCAGCGCTTCTAACGTCCCTAGGAAAGCGAGCGTTATTTCACTCGGTTTTTAACTAACTTCGTCTTCAATCGCGAAAACAACCGGCACGTTGCGTCAAACGTGCAGCACGTTCTTCGCTGGACGGATACGTATGCACTGACATTGACATTGCACGCCTGCCACGATCACTGTAATTTGCATACTACGCAGCACGGCTCTTTCCGTCGTTGCAGGATTGATTTATTTTTGTTTGCTAACAGTAGTGCGCTCTTGATGATAGAGTGCTGCCAGCAAACTTCGCTTAGCACATTGTTGCAACATGTGCGCAACATTCTCGTGCCACAGAGAACTTGTACTATCAGAAATAGAAGGTTGATCTTTTCGCCTATATGCGACGGAGGAAGTAATTTCGACATGGCGCGAACCACTCAATAATTATTATTAGACTACAGTAAAACAAGAATCAAATAAATTGAATAATTTCATAAATAAATAGTATTTACTCCACCATACCAGTGCACATTTCACCAACTTCAATGACTCTTAACAGAATCGAAAATAAGCTCAACCACTCAACGCGTATCCCCATTTTATCAGCACAGTATTCGAATTGGAGTGAAAAGTGCGAGAGCGAGGTCGCGGGTATAAAGCCCAGGTTATTGAACCTACCGAGCGACGATGGTACATTTATCAGAATTAGCTCAGCTAATCCTCTGCTAACTCTGATAAATCCCTCGGTGTTACGTTTGATTAAACATCGCGGAGAAGACACTCGGAGAGAGTGTCGACTCGGAGAGGCCGGGACGCCGCGTTAAACTGCACAACAGTCTAACGATAAAATGAGTCCAACTAGTCGTCGCGGCGACGTCGAGGTGTTCGTTCTGCGCATTCTTCCCTCGCCCGCAATCCTAACTAGCCGAACAGCAAGTAAGTCCCTGATTCTTTACGCGTGTAAATTCTGCTCTCGGTAGAGTGTTGATTAAGGGGGCGTGTAGTCGGTTGGTGCAAGAATCGCTTCATTAGTTGGGCGGGTTGTCGTGCAGCGAAATCCAAGTGCGATATGTACGGGGTGAGTCGGTTGCATTTTAATCATCCCCTTCACACTCGCGTTCCCATTATTTCTATTATTAATACAATTTGATCTTATAAATAAATCTCAGTGCCTGGAAAACACTCGGTAAAGACTCCATTATATTCAACTTACTCAACGCCGTAATAATTATAACATTTCCAACGATCCATATCTATCATTAGCGATTGAAATCCGAGCGAATCACCCTGTACAACTGCACGAGCGACGGCGTTTCGATATGGTGGGCGCGTACGCGAGGATTTCAATAGGCGATGCCATTTCGTGGCTTTCGCGAACGAGCCCTTTGCAAACAAGAACTTTTGTCGACGTCATTAGCGCTCGATTGACTCGATCCACGTAATCGCGCGACTCTTACCGCCGCCCGGCCTCCTATCAATCTATCGCCCGCGCAACCCAACTACTCATACACCCGCGATCCATATGCATGCACTGATATACGCGCTATGCACTTCAAACCGGTTTACGGTGACATTGATGCGGTAGGCGGGTTAGTAACTGCATTGTACATAGAACTTGGCAGCCGCTTGCTAATCAAATGCGAAATGCGGCGGATAGAACTAGCTTGTAACAGGAATTGTAACATTTGTAAGGAGAGCGGTGGCAAGTGGTCAATCATTCGGACTTTTCACTTGTCACCGTTGTTCCTCTAATTCCGAGATCGGAGAGGTAGAGTCGTGGACGAGTAGTTTTCCGTTATACACACGAAATGCCGTTTGGTTCTTCTGGTTTCGTGGGAGGACTGCCGCCAAGTGAATAACCGTTTTGGCTTTTCATAATTAATTACAGTTATTTCATGTAATTGGAGTGGAGATTAACAGTAGGTTTGAGTAGTAGGAAAGTTGGGTAATCCATCGAAAATTTCGTTGCAATAAATAGAGTTTCCCACTTGCACACTAACTAGATATACATATACACATATTCCACTAGCGCAAATTAATTTCCCAACAATCGAGGAGCTCTCAACATTGGCCGCAACGCTCGTACAACGCGACTAAAATTAGACAAACCGTTCACCTGTGCACTGTCCGGTGCAAAGTTAATGAAACCGGCGAGCGAGCGAAAGAGAAGTTAGTTAGTGTTCCCTTTGATGCAGTTTAGGGTGGTTTCCACTTTGTGGGCGAGGAGTCTCGCTCGAGTGGGAGGGCAACTCGCATATCCCGGCGAGCTGCGCGCCGAGCTTCCTAAAAGCGGACGTACACACTTAATTAGCGCAAAAGGATGATTGTAGATTAAAGTAGGTCAAGCGTGTGACGCGCATGCATGCCTCGCCGCGCACACTATTTATTCCTGGCGCGAACACAATAGCGGCTAATGCGGATTCAAAGGTGCAGGTTACACTTGCTCGCAAATCATACATAGTCGAGCGGATTTTTCTAGCGGGATATACGCGACGGCGATGCGTCGCGGCGTCTAGGTAGGTACTCTGTAACCGGTGACGCGCTGGCCCGCGAGTTGGAACGGGTTCAAAGAGTTCTACGGCGTTGGCGACGCGACGGCTTTCCCACGTCTTTTGGGTGAAAACGGGTCTGGTGCGTAGAGGAGAGTTTACATGATTTTCTTGAATATTGAGACATCGCGTACCACAGAAATCGGAGTCGCAATCTGATCCAGTTCGAATTACTGGATGCGATATATTATGTTTCCTGTTAGATAATCAGCTCATACACGAGCTCGAAAAGTGGCCTGAAATGTTGTTGGACTGTGGCGAGAGATTATATTGATTTATTTGTATTGAGATTGTTAGTTGAAGCGTATGATTAGCATATTACATTTTGAAGTCCGGTTCCGCTCCACTGTTTTCAGTGATTCGATTTGGATGCAACTTAAATACATCGATATCACCAACAAGCAACTCTGCCATCGCAGCCAAACCAGAACGCAGAAGGAGCATTGCACCTGCATTGGTCATTAATACGCGTCCACATCCACACAGACCGATATCTGCAAAATCAAACTTTACGACTCACCGAGTATCGCGGCCGACAAATGCGAGAATCGCTCTTATCTAATGGTCGGGTAGAATGTTTGGCAATTGGCTGAAGTAGAAGGTGGCGGGAGCTCGTTGGCCGCGGAATGCATGCGGTTAATCTGGCCGATGTGATCAGGGATCTCGGGGATTCGCCGTCCGAATCTGCCAAACGAGTCCCGGGCCCCTTTTACTTTCCGCGCGACTGCACCTGCCGCAGGTGCACCCTGTGCCTGCGTATATGTATTTATGAGGGATTGAGGGATCGCGCCCGCGTCCAATGACCAAACTTCGATCGGTCCACCATCAACGAGATCCCTATCGACCCATCGCCGCATCGATCTATGTATTTAGTCGGCCAACTAAACCTCTCGACTCTATAATTCGTATAAAGCCGCGTTTCCTGAAGTCGTGGAAATCCCATTGCTTGCTATTTTAGTTTCGCGCAGGACCCACTATCTTATCGAGCCATTGAAACCAAGTGCGCAACTTGAGACTTGTTGGGCAAAGAATCCGTAGCTGGGTGTTTACTTCGATTGAGAAAAATGGGGGAAATTGTGCGATAGACTCGGCGAGTATCTCGAAAGAAAGCAAGCCTGATATCATAACATTGCTGATGATTGGACGATGGGAATCTTTGCGGGATTCGATGAAGACTTATTTCCTTTTGTAGTCATTGTAAATTAATTGATTGGACGTGCACTCTGAAATTAGTACTTTTGTGGATTGATGGCATGGATTTGAGACTGCTAGTTATTATTCCGCAGCTGGTCTCTTGCTTGAAGCTCTTTGATGCTACGGGTGGTTGGAGATTAATTAATTCGTGGGATTATATTCCTTGCGAATTTAAACCGATCTTGTGCTACAAGACGTCCTACAGGCATGTCGGTGTAAAAAAAGTAAAATAACAAAGTATCATACTTGAGGAAAGCTATCGCTCTCTAAACTGTTATGGTTTTCGCGATATTGCTCACCGCGCAGTGGATCGCAACTAACAATTATATAACAACACTCATATTATCAGCTACCAACAACAGCACTCAAGTCCACCAACACTTATGATTACTATTTCCTACTTTTACTTATCACTTTTTCCCATTGGCGCACTGCGAAGCCTGTGAATATCCTTGCGCTGCTGGTATCTGAAAGGCAGAATACCCGAGCGGCTGCTCCGATTGGTCGTTGCTAGGTCCGCACCGCGTGGCATGGAACCGCCGCGTCGTCGGCTGACATATAAACACAGAAAGTTCAAGCCGAGTGCACACGACCTATTCCAGACTCCGGTTCATCCGGCTCTGCACTCTATCACCGACACCTATACATACAGTACACACACCTACGTCCAGGCGGACTTTTTCGAGAGCCAATCACATGCGACGGGTCTGACACCTGTATGGAAAATGGTTCGCGACCTATAACAGAATCGAATGAGGATTTCGTCATATAATACAATAGCGGGTTTTGTGAAAAGTCGGCAATCTATTTGCTCTAGTTGCGCTCGTCCGTCGATGATTCACTGGGAAATCACAATCACTCGATACACTGTGTTTCCACGGAAACAATGTTGCGACTACGATAAACGTGCGATAATGATTCTACCAATTTTCTCTTCTACATTGTACGCTATCGGGCACAGAAGGAATTTCCTGCTAAGTCAATCTTCGGACTTTTACCCCCGCACCTGGAAAATAGAAATGGTCTCTGCTTGGGGACGAAAAACTCGCACTAAAAATACTTTACTGCATTCGATCTGGAAAACTAGTTTTGTCATTAACGTTGCGTTATCTATCACCGCTGATCGCGCTGAATCATTTGATGTAGAACCACGAATACGTGTAGTTTCTCGTAGTATTGAGGAGAGTGCTGTCATTACAGCCTGCAATTTTACGGATTCGATTGCTCCATTTATATCGATGTCCTTAAAACCTGATTGGTGATTCAACATACAGAATATTCTCTAGCCTAGCAACCAAGAGCCAATCACAGTAGAAGAGTTTTCAGTTTCGAGGAAAAAGGTACTAACCCCGATCGGCCCCATAAAATGGGCCGGAAACTTTATGAGTCTTCTGCGCGTCAACCTTGCTATCTTGTCTGGCAGAAGTCGATTTCGAGCAGGAACTGCTGCACCATCCTTAAGTAGGTTTCCCGAGCGCAAGTGGCAACATGCTCCAAGTGAGTCAATGATCAAAGTTCTCCTAGGAAAGCGGGAAAACTAGATACTCGGTAAAGGTCAGCCAGATAAGAAGTAAATCGCTCGCGCACGCATTTCCATTGCGGCGCTGGAGACGCATCGAGCAAAATTAGTTTTCGGTTTAAAAGCGGCCGCAAACAAAGAGGACTTACTTTAAACTACGGCCAATGGGAATCTAAGAAGAGCGAGTTGCATGCTTACGGGCCGAGATAAAATGGTTGGCAATTTCCGCGAAAGCAGCTTCTCCGTGTCTCCTGTTTCTTAGGAAGCAATTGCATCTATTCATTGGCTGGTGTGGGCGGCGCCTCGTGTTGCCGCCCTCGGCAATAAAGTCCTCCATGAGGCATTGTTCCGTGTCATAATTTTCACCGGAACTATCTTTAGACAAATAATGCCTCTCTATTTTTGCGAAAATCAGCCGCCCGCTGCCTTAGTTTGCCACGCTCCGATCCCACACACATGGAAAAACACCTAGCAGTGTATTGCTAGGTTCTAGATTCTTCCTTTCAACAGTGAGAATCCCATGGCAATTTTTGAAGTAGTTATCGCGCCGAATCTTAACAAACAAACAAAAAGGCCAGAGAGATAAAAAGAGTGATTAAATTGATTTAAATGTTCCCTTACGCATCAGGGGGTCACAAGCAGTTGACGCTCAACTGAGAAAGAGGCCATCACGTGTGTATCGTGTGCGTGCTAGCGTGAATTTAGCCTGGCGACTGATTTTCGCTCGACTACTCTCACGAAAACAAAGTCCACACGGGCAGTTAATCGTGCTGACGGTACGAAAGAAGGGTGTGTAGCTCTGTCTTGAGTAATTTACTGATGTCAAATGTGGAGGGTCAATCATGCTGCTCGGCACTCAAACTGTTAAGGTGGAACTCGACCCTTTGAATTGAGTCGCGCGTATATGTGTATCGGCGATAGTATTCAGTGGCAAGCCACGTGTAAGTCCTCCTCGGAATTGCAGAGCCAGAGCCACTGTCACTCCTGCTTCATCTGCTCTCGTGCACATTTCCTATCTTCTCTCCCGTTCCTCTCTGTTTATGGGGATCCTCGCTTCGCTTTCCTCATTTCCAAATGGAAATGAGAATAATCCCGGCGCTCCGGGCCACTGCACGCGGATCATTTCGGGAAAAATGAAGGAACTTCGTGATTATATAGAATTCGCAATGCTGAAATCCTATGAAACAAAATTAATTTATTAATTCTCTCGGGAACGTAGAGTTAGCGAAATTAAAAATAACCAGGGATTCAACATTTCCAAAATTCTTCATTGGATTCAGCACTAGAATTTAAAAACTTCATACTGCAGTTCGATGTGGCGTGTCATTCATAAGTCATGAGTGGTTAACACATGTTACAGTCCACAGACACGTTCATTAAGCTATTGCTTAAAACTAGACTCTAGAAATCTAAATAAAGCCATAATCGATGCTAAGTCCCTCGATATCGTATTTTGAAAATCTCGAGTTGGTACTCGTGGAGGGTTAAACGGTGAGCGTAGGGAATCGCGACATTGAACCAGAAGAGAGAAGAAACCGAGGGAAAGAAAAGCGAAAGGAGCGTGTAGGAAGTAGAAGAGAGGCAATAAGTAGCGACGCTCGAGGCTCGTTGAATCTGAACGGTGGTATTTTCGAGGAGAAAAGACAAGTCGACGGGTGGCCGCGCGTGCACCAACACTCCTCACTGCTTTCGGGCGTCGTTGATCACGTGCTGGCTGCCGAACGTCATCCGAGCAAAACATCGTGCACGTACCTATCAGAGCACTCACACACACAGAGAGATCGACGATCGACACTCTTCCGTCTCAGCTGGCTTGCCGCCGTCCCCTTTCCCGTGGCCCGTCGTCCGCATAAGCGAGGCCGAGGTTTACCCCACGCTCGACCAGCACCAACCCCCGAAAATCAACCCCTGAGCGCGAACAAAGAGAGGCCAGTGTCTAGACGCTCGGATATTACCGCAGACGACGACGGCCCCGTCCACCGCACTCGGCTCCGCTCCGCTCGTCAGCTCTTTTCCTACCCTACCTGCCTACCCTCTTTCTTTCGTTGGTCCTTTCGCTCGCCTCGCTCGCTCGATATTCCTCGGCGCGACCACCGCCGTTTCGCTTCTCCGACACGAGACTAGCGCGCGACACGCGCGCCCGTCTATAGTTTCCACACCTGTCGAGTCTTAATCCTTTTTCGAGAGTGGGTGCTTGGACTAGTGCACTCTCCTCAGCCTCCGTCAGGGTATGGAACAAAGAGATACGTTGGTCAGTACTTGGATGGGTGAAGAGAGAGTTAAGTCTGATGATTAATTAGTCGACTGCATAAGTATGACAAAGCGGATAAAGTTCGTGTGGTAGCAGTGTGTTGGATTAGACCATCTTCCCGTGAATAAATGTGATACGATAGAGTTTTATTGTCTTAGCCTATTAACTGTCGGTTGTATGTTAATGGGACATGTCCATTGACTTATTTTTTTAACCACTTCGAATAGGAGAAGGTTTTCAATTCGTCTTGTATATATTTTTTTGTCTATGTTCTCCAATACATTTATATTATCGGGTCCTGTTTCTCGATATTGTAATTATAAACAAAAACATCAAAGATAAACGTGATTCACATTATAACTGGCCAAAAAATCCCTCGACATAAAAGAGAAACTATCCCATAATTGTCAATCGATTTAAAACGATTTAGTTCCTTGACCCCTGACGAACTAATGATAGAGTGTCGTTGCCCCGAGAGATTAGGATCGATGGGAATGAGATCCTATTCTTCGCTCTCTGCGATAACTGGTGAACGGGGGTCCATTGCACATAGGATACCAGTGGAGCATCTCTCCGCGGTAGCTTATCAGTTCCGTTGTACTCGCGTACGCAGAGGAGA
Source organism: Crossocerus cetratus (assembly GCA_963675795.1). Lineage (NCBI taxonomy): Eukaryota > Metazoa > Arthropoda > Insecta > Hymenoptera > Crabronidae > Crossocerus > Crossocerus cetratus. Next base: position 30,587,073 of record OY776662.1, on the reverse strand, counting down.
GGAGCCGGTGATAGGAAAGCGATATGTCGACGACCCGCTATATCAACACACACAACCTACCTGACGCCAGCTTTTAGATACCGTCTCGCACTCCACTCTCGCGGCTCCCTCAAGGAAGAGTCACACAAAAGGTGCCTGGCGCTGGGAAGCTGCTGAGCGAACACTTCTTCTCCTCGCAGCTTTTATCGGGCAATAGTTCCACCCGATCACTCGCTCTCGCCCCCCCCCCCCCCCCCGTGAATCTTCGGCCGTTGCGAGCTTTCGCTCGAAAAAGAATCCGAGCCAATCAGCTTGAGGAATGCGGATGATGCAATGACACTGAAACGAACAAATTTCTCGGAAAATTCATTATACCGTGAATCAAAGCGTTGCAATTACAAAATATTGCCACTTAGCGAATAAATTACTGTAGTGATTTCGATTGGATTTGTGAATGTTCGAAAGCAGATCCCAGAGGTAAACGTCAAAGGGAAAAGTATTAGCGATAATTATTTTATTAAAAGGTACGGTTAGTTATTTCTAAAACTAGTCAACCCAATAGGCCTCTTTTTCCAGAAACTCATTAGCCTCCGAACGCCGAGTGTCGTTTAATTGGAAGAGACTCGACTCGCTCGCGTCCTCCTCGACAGCAATACGTACTGATTGCGCGCTAATCTGGAGACTGGCAACGTCAGAGTACCGCGTGACAACGACGAACAAAGGGACCTCATGATCTTGAGGTGCATCGGGCGATTGTCACGAATTACTGCTGCCAGCGGAGGGAGTGCACGCTCGGCCCACGGCTTATCTGCACTTTGCATCTCCAATTGGCTCGTTTCAACAGCCCTATTACTCACCAACTATCGACCAATTACGATTTTCCACCATGGCGCGAAGTCCGCCGTCGGTAAATAATTCAATTCCACAGTAATAACTGTGTCAGCTGTACTTCTCCAGCGCAACGCGTCGCGACTCGATCATTTGTTTGTTTACTTGATTTATCGACGTTGTGATTGATCACGAAAGCGCGGTGCTTGCGAGTACCAGGGCGGCGCGTGTGGGCGGCTCAATACGTTTCTTGGTGAATAGCTCCTTCATTTGAGCGAGAGACTTCGGGCCAATTTCTAAAATGCCTCGAGGCTCCGTAGCTTCCCCGATGTAGCGTGCGTTTCGTTGCATTCCTTCAATTACTGGAAAGAGATTCTATGCGAGGCGGCGCCCACTCTGCGTTTTCCGATGCTTTTCCCCTCGGTCTATCAAGCACGTTACTGTGAACAGCACTCGCCACGTTGCTATTCCAAGAGATAATCCAGCTGATCATTTCTGCCCATGAAACGTCCATTCATCTGATATCTGATTCAGTTTCACTCCCTTTGAAAGACAGAACTCACAGAGATATGTTCTCCTTGTGTCTGTATTTTAGAATTATGTGGCAAATGTGAAAGGAAGTAAAGATAACATTAGGATTAATATTCCTACTTATTTAGTTATTTTTTCCTATACTTCTGTATGGAACAATATCCCAAGATTACCATGCACATTCACAACCATAGTTGCGCAAGTTGAAAAAAGAAGAAAATATTTTCCTGAAATGTTTGACTTTTCTCAAATCTTATCTTCTTGGTGGTACCTCAGCGTTCTCCAGCGGCGGAAGTTAGAGAAACAATCAAACAAAATAACTCTATTTTTGTCTCGCTTCCAGGAACGACCTAGAAAATGAAGGACGATGTGGAGGAAGAGGACGCCGGGACGTCTTCCTCGGCGTCCGGGCCAGAAACAACAGTACAAGCCGAGTAAGTTTCTCTCACACTCTTATCCGCCACACATCTCTCACACTACAGCATTTGTGTTACCAGAAACTGTAATACGCGTACTTGCCATCGCTATAAATAATTCAGTATCTCGCGGCAGTGGTTCGCACGCGAACTAGCAGCGATTAAGCCTCCTTTACGAGTTCCCGGACTCTTCGACTCGATGGAGATTTTTCGAGCGGCCGTCGCGCGGCTCCTCGTCACCTCGTTCGCGCGTACTTGGCTCCAAAGTTCAGAGCGAGCATTCCGGCGTGGCGCGATTGAGGTAGGAATCCTCTGGGTTGCGCGCCGAGAGGGAGATGGAGTGAGCCCGATGTTCCTTATCTAGCGAGCGGAGTCTGCCTAAAAATGTATTGTTATCAGGAAAAGCGGGCTCCGAGGGCGGCGAGATATTGGCAGTGGCAGTGAGAGAGGAGGAGGTGCGAGGATTGGTCGCCCTGGCGAGAGGGGATCCGGTGATTGGCGGGTGCGAGTGGGGGAAAGGCTCAGTCGCCAGTACGCATCCGACTGGTACGCACGGCGTATCGCGTCACTCTCCACGCTCCTCTCACCGGGGCTATTTACCAACTCAGACTTGACCTTTACCATCAATCCAAACGACACACTACGCGTGAGCCGCGCACCATTCACCCGCTAAATATCCACTCGCGCCTACTACTCTGGAATCGGGGCCGGACCCTGCTTTCCACCGCCAGAGCGAGCGCCGGAGATTTCCCCGTCATATCGCGCTGCGCGACGGCAGCGACGAGGTCGAGAAGGTCGCGGCTGCATTCGCCAGCCGAGTGCGTAACACTGACTTACGAGTGCGAGCGCGCCGGCGAGCAACCAACAACGGAACAACTGTGTCGAGAGACCGTGCAAGTGTCGCAGGAGAGCTACTAAGCTCGACTCTTCTCACCGGTTGACCAGCAGTGCGAGTGGCTGTGTCTCTGCTCGGCGTGGCGGAGGCTCTTGACGGGCATTTGGGACACTGTGTCAAGGCCGCTAATTCCCGCAGTAGCTCGGCCGCCCTGCGCCGCCCTGCCGCCCGCCGACCCAAGCGTCTCGGGGCTCACTGCCACCATGTAACGGAAGCTCCGCCGCTCAGCTAAGGAAGGAGAACAAGTGCATCTGGAATAGCCGCGGCGCGGCATCGATAGGATCGATCGGCTATCGCCTCCACCCACCAGCCACCGCTCGGCCTAGAATCGGACGTGTTCCTCCCGCGCGGTATTCACCCGTCGCGCCCGCCGACGATGCTCCACATTGCAATCTAGAACTCTAGTGTCAAGGTCAAGGATCGACCACGAGGAAACGGACATCGCACGCACCCCCCACCCTCGCCACCTCGCAATTGTGCCGGCTGTGCCGCTGAGGATCAAACTCTTGGAGCTTGTCGAATATTAGTCAGACTGCATCTCTATCTCTCTCTCTCTCTCTCGCTCGCTCGCGGTTGACGAGGAAACTCGTAGCGAGAAGAAGCAGCGCAAAGTGGCTCGCTGGCCTCGCTGACAAAATAATCTCTCTCTTTCGGTGCGAAGTCTTGCCGAATGTTTGCTCAGCGGCCCATTCGGCGCAGATAGAGCGGAGCTTGTTATCGTGCGCGGCGACGAGCGCGCGAGCGCGAGAGGGCCAGCCCGCGCGCACGATCGAGCAGGCAAGATTAACCGGCGCGACCTGGCTAATTTTAATTCGCCCGGAGAGCGAGGAGAGTCCGCGCGAAAAAGTTACGCACGATAACGCGCCCGCCGACGGCAACCTCGACGACACGATTCAACCGTGAGTTGCTGTCTGGCAGTTGGCTTGTAATCCAACTGGAGAGTTGGACGGAGGATCGGCGAGTTGTTCGGGCCAGTTGTAATTGCTCGGAATCGGAGAGCGAGTGCGCAGACGGCCAGAAGCAGAATCGAGGAAAGACTGGTAAAAGTGCTGCATCACCGAGTGTGTACAGTGTGTGCGCCAGCGCGTCATGGTAGTTTCTCCCGGGCGATGAAAACCGGCCTGAGCTAAGAGAGGAAGCGTCGAGACGCGTCTGGAAGTTGTCTCTCTATCTGGGAGTGGAGGAAAGGATGTGGCCGCAGCAATCGCTCGCGCTACAGGACGCCCTCATCAGCAGTGCCGATGAGTTCAGGTGTCAGCCCCAGCATCACCGCAATGCCACCGGAATGGCACTGTTGCAGGGCCAACAGCTTCAGAATGGCCAGCAGGTCAACGCCTCCGTCGGCAATGCTAGTCCTCCGCCGCAAGAGCAAAGGTCAGAATCCTTGTCCTATTACGAGATAAGCTCGGTAAGGTGGACGAATGTCTCTTTATTCAATGAGGCTCGACAATAGCATCTCTTGGTTCACCCTTATCCGAGGGTTCCAGATTTGTTTTCCTAGTCTCGCGCGCAGAGTCCTTTTATCGCTGGAAGATTGAAACTCCAGCGGAAACCGACGAGCCGCTTTTTCGGCGCACGAAAAAATGAGAGAGTGAAAAGTAGCGCAAGTAATGGACAGCTGTCTATGAGGTACTAAAGATTACAAAGGTCACGATACTACTTTAACGTTGCAATCTATATTCTAGTGTCGGATAGTGCTGGGTAGCTTTATGTTTATTATCCGTATACATTAGCTGCCCGCCGGCCTGGCCTTGAATACGCCGATCGCAAGAACTCTCCGTCGGCCAGCGCCGACACACGTTGCGCGCCGATTAATTACTCCGCGCAATCATTATTGCGCTCTGGCACGTTTTGATAGAAATTCGAGTACACTCGACAGATAATGCGCTCGGGGAATTGTTGAGAGTGGCAGACTTGTGCATCGCTCAAAATTGCGAGGAGCCGGTGCCGGGAATTCCTGAAAACCGGTCGTCTCTTTATTCAGATATTATTGCAAATTTTGACGCTGTTCGCTCGTGTGCCCGTTGTCCATGTGGCGAATGTAATTTTTCGAAATAGAGAAGAATCGTTGATGCCTCTGTGTATAGGTAGGTATGTAAGCCCGGTGTGGAATTCATAGTGTTTTACTGGTTGATAAATAAAGCTTTATTGGCATGAGTCACCGCGCCTGGTTGGTACCGGCCGGGCACAAGGATAGTCGTAGCTTTTGCCAGAATTATCCGTCGGATGCATAGGAAAGACATGTTTTCAATATTCAGTGGCGGGCTAGTCTTGATGCGCGGAGCCGCTGCCTGCGGAACAGGAATTCATATAGCGGAGTCGCGTAAGACGATGAAAAATTTTGGCAGTTGGTGAGATGACTCTCGTATAACAGCGAATCTTTCGTCCACTCGATTTTTCTCTATTGTAACCCCTCGCTCAAACGATTCGGTTAGTTTCTCGGCTTTGTTTACATGGCCAGTTTGAACAGATTCGTTTGAGCGGGCGGACGTCGAGTTAACCGAATGCTTTTGAAATTCGTGAATTCTCTTCGAACTTCGCCGGATATGTCGGATTAACATTGAACATATTATTCGGAGCTGGAAGCAAGAGAGGGCGTCATTTGCAAAACCATTTAAAACTGGGAGCTAACTTTCCATTTCCCAGCAATAAGTGTACAGTGGCATTGCCAATCAAGGAATATTACTTAATTAGCAAGGTCTCAATTAAAAAACACGCTCGCGCGATAATTTGCATTGAGTATTAATGCAACAAGTCGACCTTTATAAGAATCGACACACTGCCGCTAATGACAGCCGCATGTAGCTGGTAATCAAGTTCGACCGTGTGTCAGGGAATACAGTGGAGAGACATAGAAAGAGCAAAGGGCATCCGCCGAAAGGGTATATGCCTGTTTTGAAGAACTGTGTCATTAATTATAGTAATTAAATAGAGGCCACGCTAACTAATTAATCAATACTGTAAATCGAACGGCAAGCCCATCTTTCACTCTATTAGTCGGCTCGACTATCCCAGCTAGATCAATCTTGCTATCCACGCAGTAACAAGAGCAATTAAAATTGTAGATGAAGATGGTGCGCTGCAAACATGTTGACGAGACTGCCAATACGCATCGACTGTACGCGTAAATGGTTCGTTTGAGTAGTCAGTTACATACTTGGGCTTGATCCCACTCTCAAGGTCATCTAGTCGAGCGAGGTCCGATCTGACCCATCGACAGGTGACTTTGTCTCGTGGTGTTCACCAGGATGTTGTACAAGTGTTTGATGCCGGTGGGATTGGAAAGTAGGAGAGGCGCTCGCTTATCGTCCCGTAGTACTACGCTCGGTTGATCTTCGCTCTGTGAATGGAACCGGGCACACAAACTGGGGCCTGGAATATGCCGGCCCCGTGCCCGCCCCCCAAGCTTGTTGCTACGCCGATAGACTTCTCTGGCTTAGTCGGGCAAGAGTGATCGTTCATGTGCGCAGGCGCGATCGAGACATATCTCTCTTGCACATAGCTTTGCAGTATCATCTCTCGGGCGAACTATACGCTGATTAGTTCATTCGCATGACCTCCGCGTGTTTCCAATTTTTCATGCATCTCAATTTCCCTTGCCGTATGAGTGTCTCGGGGTCCCCGGTGACGCGCGGTAGCCTGTTTTAACGAATACGAAGGCAGTGATTGTTTCCAATATTCAGTATTGCAAAGGATAGTCATTGTTTCAAATATTCAGTATTGGAAACAATAGTCATTGTTTCCAATATTCTAATATTCATTGTTTCAATATTCCGCATGTATACCATGCGATTCCTAAAGATTTATTTGTAACTTTCAAACAGATGTTTATGATTGGATATCGATATTATTTCATTATTAGTGTTTCATTCAGTTTCTCTTAGTTTTTATTGATTTTTTAAAATTCTTATTGAACATTAGTCTAACAGAAAGTATAGAACATTGTTGGTTTCTTTGATGCGTACTTCCTAGAGAAACGATTTTATGAAAAATGCTTAATATAAAAACGATGAAAGCTAGTTCCACGTGCCATAATATTTTCGCAGTAATTTTTGCTGCGCCACGAGCACGAACGGCTTATAATTCAAATTTTGTACAGCAGTAATACTAATTAACTGCTTTTGATCGTTGCAACGCATGGGTAATGCTCTCCATTAGATTCCTTTCGGGGATTCAGCAGTAAACTGATCCTTTGCGTTGGGAAAGCAGAGAGCAAAATTCCGCTGGAAAATAAACTCGGGCGAATCCCGTTCGCCGGGGGCGCCAACCTAATTAATAATTTTCTCTACTCTGCTCGCCATGCTGTTGTAGACTGATCATTAACGCCGATATCTTGCAGTATAACATTTAGTTGCGCGTGTTGCGCGATTATCATAAAGTCAAGTGAGACTCACCGTCTAACACCGTGGCGAGAGAGAATACGCATCCGCGGCGCCGAGATTGATTATTCGGAAAATATGTCGTGACATTTTTGCGAAATATCGAAGATTGTGCTCTGCCGGAGAAGAGGCGAATGGCGAACGGTAGTTAATGCGAGTATATGCTTTATAGTTTATAGGTCCACGGCTTCCTCGGCTCCGGCCAATGCCTGCTCGTTCTCCGCTGCAATTTCGCGAAAACTCGCGTCAATATTTATTGGATGCCATCACGCGCTATTTTTAATTTCCACGGCAATTGCCAGTGTGCATTCCGACACGCGCGGAAATCAGAAGAGACATTTGGAAAGGGTGATGGGATCGGCCGCCTCCTACGGGAAAACAAACTGACGCGCGGTGTAATTGAGATTGGAGGCCTCGCACTGGCCTAGAAAGATCGACAATTACATTTGGACACTTCGATATTGCTTTTCGTCTTGCTCGTCGCGTCTGTTGCCATTCGGATCGTGTTTTGTGAGTTGGTGTGGCAGCTTGATGTCGTGCGTGGTTCGTCGCGATGTATGTACATACTTTACAATACACATACTTTATATGCATGCAGTTGGTCTCACGAATTTCCAACCACTCCAGCCGTGAAAGGAACTTTGCAGCAAATTTGCAACGTTGAGCCGCGAAGTTATTTGTACAATTAATCTGTAAAATTCAGATATATCGATTATGATATTGAAAATGAAAAACGTCAGCCCAATATTACAAACGCACAGGAAGTTTTATAGTGATCGACGGCAGAATATCTCACATTAATTATTCTCAATAACATTAGCACAGTGTTCGAGTTGGACAATTAACAGTGCGGGAAACACAAGCCGAGTAAACCGTAGGTTTCCCCGCTAAGGTCATTGGTCATCCGATCTACGATAATCCTAAGAGGATGACATTGCGTCACAAGAAAATGCTGCACCGCAAGAGCGGATCTGCCAAGCGGACTAGACGCATCTGCGGGACATCTCCGCTGTTTACCGAGGGGAGACGACGTTATCGGGAACGAGATCGCGAGCCAATGTGTCATGCACTTGCAAAAATCTCGGTGACACCGAACGTCAGTGTATAACGACATGATGAAGTCTCTCTCGCTCGTTTCTAGTCAAGGACTTGGAAAATCTTGTGGTCGCACGCGATGATTAGATGCAGAGTTGCCGGCGGCGCGTTTATTCGCCGGGGCATTTCATTCCTGGTACAACAAACCCAAAGAAAAGAAAGCTCGAAACAGTTTCCTTCCGATTTGATTGTCTTGGCTTTAGATAATTTATTAGCTGTAATTCAAGAGGAGAAAACCCAAGATAATTACATCCGTCAGCATAACACCACATCCATTCAAAACAAATTCAAACTAGATAGTTTTTTGTAAACCGGAAGGAAAAACCCCCAGGCCAATTACCTCTTGTGTAACAAACTCATTCTTCCCGGCTTCGATCCTCTTCTCTTGAGGGTTAATTGTCTCCGAGCAATCTCTCATTTACACAAATATCTCACTCCCGGCTCGAGCGACAGACCGAAATCAAGAACAAATGTGCTAATCAGTGTTTAATGATTCCCCGAGTCCTCGCCGGCACTACTTAGCCGCACTTGTTGCATCGGCCACACCGAAATCTTATCGGCGCGCGCGCGGTAGGAAGGTTATTTACTGCGTTGTTTTGGAGGCGAATATTCTGCAGTAATCGCAACCAATCCATTAGCGGGCTATCGCTATCGAACGCCTTATCTATCAGAGCGCGGCGGCATTGAAAGCCAGCCAGTCGCGATTTCTGGTACCTCCACTCTTGCGCCGGCCTGTATCTGTTTCGTCCGCCTCGGGACATGCCGTTGCTGCTGCTCTCTGCCATTTATCGCATTTAAGCTGGACTCGTGTTAGAGCCCGGTCAGCAGTTCGCCTCGGCTTCTCTTCTAGCCCGTCATCGCTCCCAGCACCATCTATTTTTGGTGACGATGATTCTACCGATAACACCCGAATTCACACGCTCGCCCGCTTTAACATTATTCGCGTGTGTGCTCTTTGGAGTAGCGCGCGTATACCGGTATCGATAAATTTCCTAGTGTTCTCGACGTCGATCCGGGTGCAGATGAGACCTGTGGAGCTGGCAGATTAGGCGTGGATTTATGAACTGGTCGTTAAAAAGGGGATAGCATGAGGAAGCTATCTTATAGCAATGAAACAGACTGTGTTAAACCATCGATGTTTTCCTCTTGCCAAGATTAAAGTTATAGTTGAAGTTTATAAAAGCGAATTCCAGGACGGAATCCTCTCGTTCACTAAGCACAACTCCGTTTTAACCAGATCGAATCTCCATTTTACACACAGAAAGCAGGCAACATGGATCTCATTCTCCGTACACGCAGAATACCATAAAGATTCTCCTCTCCAATTGGTCACCGAGAGAGACGGAAACGGACGTCAATTAAAAAAAAAGAAAAAAACCCATCAAGATTCTCCAAGGACTTCACACAACCTCGCATCATCAAACACATTCTCCCACAAGATTCTCAAACTCCATGTCGATTTTCATCTCCAAACGCCTCTAACTCCGCCCCTGACAATCCTCCTCTATTTCATAATCCTCGGCTTCGCAATCACTCTGTTCCGCCGGTAAACCGCTCCTGCACTTTGCTCTCGACGTTGTCCGAGTGCCGGCGCGCCGTGCGCGGCCGGCGGAAGAAACGAGAGGATCGCACTCGGCGGATAGAGGCTCGCGTGTGCGAAACTGCGTTTAGAAGCTTGTAGAAACGTCGATGACGCATTACCTCGGTGATCCCGTTGTCCTCTACCTAGGACATTGCGTTCCCAGTTGCCTGGCCGGCCGCGCTCGCTCGCTCGCCTGCCGGCTATCTTGATCACGCGCAGCACCGCGCCAACTTTGTAAACACTGCCGCAGGGAAAATAGACTCGACTGGCAGAGCGCGCGCGATAGTGCGCCTGACCCATTCGAGCCGTGCGAGCGCCTCTGATAGATTGCCACGCTTACAATGTAATGCTAGCGTAATTATGACTGACTGCCACACGACCGTTGCCGGCCGGTAGAATGTGTCTGTGTCTGTGTTAAGTGTAGATGGTTGCAATAGTGGTGCGCGCGATGAAGCCACTAGGCTCGAGGCCGTCTGTCGTACGACGGACGGCGTACTGCACCAGGTCGCGTGTACAGGCCGCTGCAGATAGAAGATACTCATAGGTCAAGAATGTCACCAACTCTACAGAATTATTATGCTGTTGACATAATAATCACGATGATGATTATAATATTTAATATAATAATATATAAATGTATCTATAATAATATGTATAATCACAATAATGATTGTATATTTAGTATAACATCTTATATAATGATTATATATCTGTTTGATTTGATTATCAATATTAAATATTCCACATATTTGTATCGTCTAACAAGCACCGACGTCAACACAACCTTGGTACTTGCCGGCATTTCTTACAGAGTGCGTGCTCGAAAACGGCACTGCGCAACATAGTACTTTCATCAACGTGGAATTCTATCGACGACAGCGGGCTTCCGATCGATAGTCGGGAGGACACTTTTTCCCAGCGTGCAGAGAGCGCGCGTTTGCATCTTCTTATGCCACCTTGACTTTTTGCCGGCGAGTTCTCATCTTGGCTATTTGGATCAATCACCCCCCATCAAAAACTGTTCTCTCGGTCCTGGCTCTGCTTTTTTCGGTAGCTTGACAAATCAGGCTAAAAAATAGAAGATCATATTTGATTATTTGATTCGCCCTGTAGCTTTTTTTTTACTTTACTGTGACAGGGGTGAATGAGCAATAGATATCATAATGATTATGCTGGCTAAAAGCTTTTAAGACCAACTGCATATGCATATGCTTTCTCGGAATAACGAACGCATATATTAAAAATTGTAATTCGAGGCGAACTAGCAAAACTACGACACACAATGGGGGTTGAAGAGCCAGGCTTACATGGCTGGATCTAATGGCGCCATCGGCGAAAACCTTTTGGCGCCGGCCATCAAATTAGAATGCAAGCCACCCCTTGCACCCACCCTGTCCTCTCTCTGCATGAGTGTAACGTTGGCTAACGAGGACTCGTAGGCGGAGAAAATGCGACGCGAATGCGCTCTCGGTACACAGGGTTAATGGGCGCCGGGAATCCGCACGCGGGCTTTCAGAGGGTAACAACCCCGAAAAATCTGTTAACGCGCCGCTGCGTAATGTCGTGTTTGGCGCATTAGACGCGCTAGATTGGCCGACGGAGAGTGAGGAGGCCGGAAGAATGTAGGGGGTGAAATTACGCACCGGTAAGTTGGATACTGTTTTAGCGGAAAGGATTTTAAAAATGTGCGGGTTAAGGATGCTGGTAAGCTGGAAGTTGCAACATTAGTCGGAGCATTGCCTTGAAAGAAAGACACCGGAGAATATAATAAGACAAGTATTCTTTTTATCGCGCAACTTTTCTATTGGAATCGCTGTTGGAGTATAATGATGATACAGTGCAATTTAATTCATAATCGTCGGTCGGTGATATACGGTTGAGGGAAAAGTGGCGATTTAAAGAGGTGTACTATCTAGTACGAAGCTTATAGTCCAGCTGCTGCCTTGAAATGTTCTTTGTGTGTGAGACACTGCGCACCTGAAAGGCGTCAAACATATACTTATACTTATACAGGGTGTTCCAAAGCAATTTCCCTAACCACTAAAACTCAGAAACCAAGTGGAATTTCGCAAAAAATCATAAAAAATTTCAGCTCAGTTTGGCATGAAGAATCAACGCTTAGATTTTACTATATTTATTTTTAACCAGACAATTCGGAAGATAATTCGCCCAACTAGCCGAGGCAATTTTCTCTTTCCCTACGGGCCGACTCTGATATCACAAGCTTTCATACTGAGGTGTCAGAGGATCGGACGAGGCACACATGATTTCATGCCGGTGGGTTCGTTAGCTGCTGGTGCGACTATTCTGCTGACAAATACTGCTGACATTTCAAGACGCCGCTCGCTGATCTCGGACGAACGTCACCGGGCTCTGACTTTCGAGTCTAGATTTCCTTGTTCGAGGGAACCGCAAATTTCATTCCTCCAGTCTTCTGTTCGGGTCGGCGTTCGCGATTAGTGTTGACTTGTCCCCGACATGTTTCGGCGCTGTGTAGCAACGAATTTCCCAGTGGTCTCGCAGCCGCGGACCTTCGAGGAAGAAAACACGACGCCGCGATAGCATCCTGGCACCGATTACGTCACAGATGTCCTTGCGCGCTTCTCCACAGTGCATTCGAACCGCCTCATTCGGCAATTAAGACTAGAATTACTAGCGCGCTCAAAATCGCTTCTTCTATATTTCCTCCTCTTTATTACTCCTTTTTAAAATCTTAAAGATAAATCTTAATGAGATTTGGATGTCAAAACATTCTTCTAAACTTTTAGAAACTAAAAGTAAAGTATCTAAACAATATACTTCCAGTACACTGAAATACCTGCGTACAATACACAGTAATTCTCGAGGATTCGCCATAATCAGAATGTAATATTATTATAATTACTTTCGAGAAAGTAATTGTGGCGAAAATTAAACCCCCATATTGCATTTCCATAATTACGCTTTAGTCACTTGGATAGAAATTAGCGTCGATTAATCTTCTACAGTGCCAAGTTTCCCCGAAGAGTCTCTGGCGCATCGAACTTGTTGCCGGGCGCGACACATCTTCTCTGCATTTCGCCCGATCGACTTGTGCCGGGGCTGCGTGCTCCCTATCTCCGTGCTACTACCGGCTTTGTTTCTCTCCGTCATGCGCTCGGCATTCTTCACACTTTACGTAACGCGCGTTCGTCCGCGCGTCTCTCGTCGCCGGGCGCATGTCGATTAGTCTTTTACGGGTTCGGCGCGCGGATGAAGCCGAGCGCGCGATAAAGCCGGCGGCACAGCGTCGAGCTGGAAATCTGCACGTAAGAGCGAGCGCGCTCGCCCGACAGCACTGCTATGAAACTTACCGAGGCATTTACTCCGGCGCACAAAACGTTCATTAGCTCCGAGCGACTATTTCGCTTCGTGCAAGATCCCGCGGAGAAATACGTGCTAAATTGCTGGAAGCCTGGCCAATCGGGATTCCGCGGTGCACGTTAAGCGAGACAAACTGCCGGTGGTTCGGCGACGGGCGGAAACCGGTAAAAATAGTCGCGAGGAATTACGAGGCCTGAGAAAGAGCCGTCGATTATATTAGCCTCGGGGAAGCGAAGAAGGCGACCTTCTGTGTTGCGTTACACGCCGGCTAGCTTTCCCAAGCCGCGGCATCTTGCCGCTTAATTAGCTTTGTTGCGCTAATTGAAAGGGAGTATTGCGAGGAGTGTCTGAGGCGTTTCAGTCGAGTCCAAGCTTCGTGTATCGCTTTCCCTAAAAGTGCCACTGCCCTGATTACGTTTTTCACGTTACATGTGGCGCGCGCTTCTTCCGGTGCACTTTCGAGAGCCACGCACGCGACCCACGGAACCTACCAGCGAATATTAACAAGTGGCAGTGACTTCATATTCCCAGCGACACAAACTCTCGGCAACTAATGTATTTGCGTTGGCCTGCTTCTCAGCTCCGCGTAAATCAATCATAATTGTTTGGCTGCCGCTCTGATTGCGCCCCAAGTGGCGCGGACACGATCTCTATCGAGTTAATTAGCCAACCTCGTTAACTGATGCACTCACAAGCCTCTATGCAGGTTTACGTGTGTGGAGCAGCTTTGAGGAGTATGCGACAGAGTAACGAGGGAAGCGAGTGAATTTAACTGTTCAATTAGAGTATGGGCGAGCCATGATTGCAGATGACGTCATCTCAATGTCTAATTAAGAATCAAAGGCAGTTTTCTCCGCTCGCGTTAAGAACATGCACTGAGTTCTAAGGTCTCGTAATAGACAGAAGGGGAGAGATAGGAAGAGCGCTGCGTCGATGAATGAGGGAAATTGCATCCATTAGGAAATTAACCTTTGCTTTCTGCAGGAGAGCGTGTGCATATGGAGATAGACTAAGGCACTAAGGTAAATGAAAGGCGAACCTGCGATGAGGGAAGCGTTTGACAGTTTGACACACTCTCTAAAGTGTGTTCCTTAATAGATGAGTAAATTCGGAACACCGTGTGTATCTACGGTTAACTTGAAGTATCGTTTAATTATCGAAGGGAATTAATTGTTTTCAATCAAATTTCAATCCAATTCAAAGGTGAATTGATTGGGGGTGAATCTTTTCAATTGAATCGTTTTGTGAAATCTGCGTTACTCTGTTTTAATTTTGATCAAAACCGCGGAAAAAAGAAAAATGCTCCATATACTTTCTGCATTATTAAGTTACTTTCTGTATCATTAAGCGAGACGCTTTCGAAGCGTCTCACTTCGTCGAGCCCGAGAAGTATAATCTTCACCGAAAAGCTGCTCGCTGACGAAGACATTGATACCAATTACACTTCATCCATTATGAAGTATCGACGGTCTATCTATCGCTCGTCATTACATCGTGAATGCAACTGACTAAACAATGTGGCGGGCGGGAACTCATTAATAGTTTCTTGGTCCCTATCAACAGCTGTCCATACGGTAACGCACTTGTGTCCTTCGCACAAAAGGTACACGTATATGTAGCCCGCGTGTACACAACGCGCTCGAGATTCCCCTCGTTCCGGCAAGATATCATTTCCATACTTGCATTAAAAATTATTATTTCGCCTGGAAGTTCCGCGCTCCCATTATTAAACATAGATTTAACAAGCAACATCGATTAATGATGAAAATGATATTTCTCGGACAAATAAGCTCAAATGAACACATAACAAAGATTGAACCGCACAGTGGTACTTGCTATTAGCAATATTTAACATAGCGAAGTAAACCGAATGGAAGTCAGGGACAAACGCGCGCTCGAGACGAGACAGCGTCATTATATCTGTCTGGCATTAGAACCTGATCTATTTGGATCACTCGTAGGGGTGTCTTCTCGTTACGAGCTGTGTCCGATGTCGGCTTCAGATAAGTACCGCAATTTCCGTATGCCTGTCGCTGCAGCGAAGGGTCGGCTCGATTCGAATCCCGAAAAAGTCCCTTTGGCAGCAATCGCGGCAAATTTAGTATTCGGGCTGATTATCCGTCGAAAAAAAATCTAACACTGAGAATCGAGCGAAATTGCTTCTCGAATTATTCTAATGGGACTCAGCTGTTGTCAGACTGTTTTGCATTCTGCTCATTTCGTTCAGACACCTCTGCGCGTATGTGTTGATGTCTCAGAGTTTATTCGAGAGATGTTTATTTAGAAGGGACAATATTTATCCGTGACTATTTGCTTCACCATAGAGCAGGTTGTGTTTATTAGAGAGTTGGTTCCCGGTCGAAGTAAACGGAAGCAGTTTCTACGAGGCCACTAGAGCCGAGTCGTTGACGGACACGAGCCAACTATACGCGAAAGGGAAGCAGTGTGTGCATATACACGCAGCAGCGTAGACGTTTCCCTCCTGGCAGCGGGATATTTTTAATCTGTCGCAGCCGAGCGCGTAGCTTCGAGCGACAAAAACACGATTCGTCGCTTAAATGTCATGGTTCCCCCTCGCGATTCCAGAAGATTCTCTTTTTCGACGGCATACAGTTTGCGAATGCGAAATATCTCAGTGGGGACGCGGGAAGCCTTTTAAGAAAAGGTGGAATTCGGAGGGCTCTTTGTGAGTTAATAGAGCTTTCACTAGACTTTTAACACTTCTGCGGTGGATGACCTGCGTGTGTCGCTCAAATTGTATGGAATTGTTTGAAATAGGAAATTGCAAGATTGTAGCAAGAAAAACTATTGATTCTTGTTATAAAGTACTATTGAGTCTTGGCATAAAGTTGTTCTAACTTGTAATGAAAGATTCTCGATACGTGAAGGCTTAGCCGCATAGCAAACATCGAGATCCCCAGAGACTCGTGTCACTAGCTTCAGCAATTACGGAACTCTTCTTTATCACAAATCATGCAAAGTAGCAGGAAGACGAACAAAACAGGCGAGGCCAAGAAAGCCTGCAGCTTCCCAACGAATCATAGCGTCCTCGGTATCTGCCGTCAGCGTGTTTTGGATTTGCAAAGTATTGAAACTGACTGACCATTTAATTTATAATACCTTGCACTTGACCAGACAGCAGTTTAAGATTTGCGGTCATTTACGATCCACGTGACAGTTTCTTGCTTGCTACCGTCGAACGTATTGCGTCTTATATGTTTTACGAGGAAACGTGGAAAGGCAATGGCGATTTCCAGAATGGCCGAACAAAATGCAATCAGCATCGATATGTATGTACGTGCTTTCATAAGAATACTATCAGCCAACTCAAGCTCGACTGGCAATCTAGTCCGACTAGTTTTAGTCAAGTAGTATGACGAAAATTTACAATCCGGTTCCAGCGGATTTTTCCGTAGTTCCGAGAGTAGTAAAGTGCTGCAAATACGAGTTTCACACGTCATTAATTCATAGAATTAATCGTCGGGTGAACAGAAATACTTACATGCATCAAAAGATGCTTCAGTATGAACTAGGTTTTCTTAGTAAAAGAGTTAGAATACTACAAACTCCTAACTGGTTAGTTTCATTCCACAACTAGCCAAGACACGTCGAATGAATTGCATTCTATTTCCCCAAGTCCGCAGCAAAAATACCCACAATTCTTATTCCATCAAAGCAAAAACCCAAGTTCCGTCTACGCGACAAACACAATAGGAAAATAATGATTTTCCATAACAATTGCCAATGACGACTAAAAAAAGTCAGTCGCCACACACACCGGCAACACAGGCAACCGGCAACCTCGAGGACCATTTGCTTGTACTAATAACAGACGAAGGTTTACACCCTGTATATCGCGGAGTTCTCGCTCGGGATAATATCCGGCGAGACGAAGGTGATGTCAGCATGTATAGCTACAGTGAGCGAAGGGGGGGGGGGAGCGCAGAAGCAGAGGGGGATGTAGCCTGTGCCAGGGGAGTTTCGGGTGATGATGGTGTGTGAGCCAATGTTGCGAAGGTCACCTTCCTCAACCACCCCCACGCACCCTCCGCAAAGGGTGGTCATGGTCGGGCGCTATAGACCGAGGAGGGAGCTAGGCCGATAAAATATCAGCTCTCCTCTCAGCCGCACATAGGCCGAAAGGCGTGTCCCCCGCGCTCCTCGAAAGCAGGACCGAACGCGACAACCCTCTCAAAAATCTCCCTTCGGCCCGAACTCGACGAACTCGAGAGCGGAGGAGCCGCGACGGTTAGTTGGCATTGGCTCCGAGACGCCATCACTCGTATCGATCTGCGTTAGATAATTAAAGTCGACAAATAATGAAAGCCGGCGCCGGCCGATTGGCTGAGAGAGAGCGACGCTTGTCGGTTAGGGGGTGGGGGGAGAGACTGGGAATAAATTACCGAGTGAGCGATAGGAGGGCGCAGACGCAGCTTACGTCAGAGAGATCGTGCGCTTTATTAATCTTTCAAATGTCTCGAGACTGATCCCTCGACGCTCCCGCTCTCCTCGTCGCCGCCCCCCGCTCGCCATTGTTCCCACTTTCCAGCCGGAGAGTCTACCGAGCATCAACTCTGTGCCGCGGATCGAACGCCGCGCCGCTGGACGAAAAGCGTTGAATCGATCCGCTGATTTTATCTGCGCGAGCCGAACGAGGGAACACGTGCGAGTCGTGCTACAATCTTGCGACTATCTAGTATGCCAAGTGCGCATTTGCCTGCTGGCGTGGCGCTTCGATGGGGACGCAGAGTTCGTATCGCGCTTCCGAGAAATCACTGCCACGCCCGAGCAAATTCCTGTCTTGTCCAATTCGAAATGTATTGGGATACGTTGCTCCCAATTCCTGACTCGATCAGAGAAGAAAAACAAATATATACAAAACGAATTGAGAACCTCCTACTTTTAGAAGTCGGTTAAAAATGAACGAATCAGGAATCGTTTAGAGTTTAGACTTAGAGTGTCTATGGCGCTAAACTACCCTAAACCCTAAACTCAATCTCTATCATTATATTGTACATTCAAAGACTTATTGGTTCTCTTTGAATCAAATCGTACATTCGCGGCCACCAGTCGGGCTTTCCAACACGTAGAATCCTCGTCCCACACAAGGATACAATTCGAAAGAGCAAAGCGTCCACTTCGAGGATAATCACCCAAAACCCACAGGCTCCGCCGCGCTCTTGATGAATGCAGTGAGAATGAGAACGTGAGCGGTTCTCGCCGCTCCTCCAAGCCCTCCCGAGAAAGAAGAAAAAGGATCGCGAAAAGCGAAAGAGAGCGCGAAGTCTGGTCGATTGGACGCGTAGCGGAGCCACCGCCGGGACACGATTTACGACTCTCCGCTGGCAAGAGGTAAAGAAGAGCGAGGCGCACAAGAGAAAAGCAACAGCAGCAGCTGCAACCGCGTGCGGAAGGGAAAGAGGGCAGTGCGAATGCGGGGACATCGACCGGCGAAAATCCCGGCGAAAGGAGCGAAGGAAAAAGTGGGAGCGCGGAGGGTCAGGTGGAGCGAAGCCTGCGGCAAGGGACGGAGCAGAAGGGACCAGCGTGACTCGGCGAGAAGGGACCTCCGTAGGGGGACGAGAGAGAGCGAAGGACGGGGAATCGGTGGGTAAGGGCCGAACAGTGGGATACTCGGCAGGAAGCGGCGCCGGGGGAGGGAAATTCGGGGCTGTTGACCGGGGCTTCGAATACGAAGGCTCACGCAGACTCGCAGTGAGGCAGGACCCGGTTCGCAATGCTGTCGACATCGCTTCAGCCGAGAGCGAACCGCGTCGCAACACGCCTATATCTATAGCCCCTCGGAGCGCGAAATTGGCACGCTCGCTCCCGGCGCTCCCGATGGATTTAGTTTAGCCGATCTGCGCAGCAATTCGCCTACCACGAAAATGAAAAACTTTTCCGGCGGAGCTCGCGTCGTGGAGAAAATTGTTTCTGACATTAACAACGACGACGTCCGGTAAATCGTGCGCAAGCATTACGAGTATGTAAATTGTCACGGCGCAGCCTAATGGACATGATACACGATACCCTTGAATATGCATATCCGGATATGATTTATATCGGTCATTTATGCCGTTCATTAGAATTTCTAGGTTTCAGCGTCGCACGTGTATCGCGTTTGGTATCTTGCCGCGAGAACCGGGAGGCGCAGAGCGTACGGGGTTAGATCGTAATTGGCTGCGATTTGAACGCGCGTTCGCTCGAATGTGTGAATTTCAAATGTACTTATCGAAGAGCGTCGCATTGCAATTGAGTGTATTCATGACTGATTAATATATATTAATCGCCAGTCAATAGGACTGCGTTGGTATTGCCCGGTAAAAATCACCGGCGAGATATGCTTTCGCTGCGCCAGCAACGAACCACAATCCAAGTCTGCAGATTTCGAGTTGTTGGACAATTCTACAGGAAACATTTTCTGAGCATTTTTACAGCTGCTGGGAAGGTGTCGCCTGTCTCGTTACTGCAATGTCCTTTATACTATAAACAATAATAATTATTTTGTAAAATCGGCGCTACTTGCTTGAAGTGTCAACACACAACAAGCGGTATAACAGGTCTCCAGCACGCGATAGGTTCCGGTAATGAACAATAACTGTTTTAGGAAATCAGTGAGACGAGAAAACGAGTCGCGTTTATCCTGGGCAGGCGCATTTACTTTCGAGGCGGATCCCGAATGTCTACAGTGTATGAGTGTCTGTTGTATCGCTCTCTCCGGCAAATATGTACAGCGCAGCCAGTCGCCGAATTACGAAGCGCGTATTTTCGCAAGATACTCTTATCACGGCGGGATTCTTATCGGCCGAATTATCTCGAGGTCTGTTTTTACTTTTGCATCGACGGCGAATAATTGGCGGGCGATGCCAGTAAACACGTCGGGCCAGCATTTAAATTCAACCTGGGCCACCGCGCTCATTAATCGGCCACTTTCCTCACGGGAAAGTGCCATTTTCACCTTCTAATTTATTCCACTTTTTCTCTCGCCCTTTCAGTTTTTCTCTACACCCTACAACACGCTAATCATTTAACAATACAGTTCGAATTCATTTAAAAAACTCGCCAAGAATCCGTCGAAAAATTTAGCAATAATTAAAAAACCAAAATTCCCATTGTCAATGAGATATATCCCGCCAAGTAAAAACTCGAGGTCTACGTAGGTGAGATCGCGAGAGGGATCGGCGCTCTTTTTAAGGCAAAACGCCAAATTGATCCGCCCGATGAGAAGAGAGTCTGCGCGGTTGTTCGAAGCGGCCGTTGCCTAACAAAGTCCTAACTCGGTTCCATGACACGACCTTGAACGCGCGGCCCGCCAGCGAGGGTGGGGCGACGAGCGCAGGCGGGCTGGCTCGCACAAGGGTACAGACCCTCTCTCTCTCTCTCTCCCTCTCTCTCACCCTTTCTCTCTCTGCAAGCGTGTAGAGCAGCGAAGTATCGATCGTCAAGAACGAAAGCGCCCGGAGCGGAGAGTCCTGGTCCCCTTTCTCGTTGGGAAGCGAGAAGGAAGCCACAGCAGCCCTCGCCGGCTCTGTGTTGGTTCCTTCGAGTTGAAAGTCTGACGGGAGGGTGGGACCACCGCCCCCGCCGCCAGATTGAGGTGAGAAGATGAGGCAGCAAGAAGCCCGGAGAAATGGAGAAAGCGAGAGTGGTGGGGCGAGAAGTTTGTCTTAGGGGGCGAGCTGTAAGATGGATGTATGTAGATATTGTAGGTGTTAATAGAAGTTTTGCTGGTGGACCGAGGATAAACGCTCTTGCCGCTTTTTTGGTAAATGCAGTTACAGTGATAGAGAAAAGTATTCATAGTAACGAAAGTAAATAGTTATAATTAATAGTAGAAAAACGTGGAAGTAGTAATAAGTAAGTTGTGTGGAAGTAAAAATAACTCTGTATTTAGTTTGCTCATCATCCTCAAACCATTCTGATGATTTCTGATTGATTTGAGTTCCAAAGTACATACACTGTCCTACTAAATATATGCGCGTACAATCAACGATAAACCAGTTACTAAGTTCGAAAATCTTTTGCTTTCACATTCTAACTACGCGAATTCTTTCCTCTCTCGCTGTATGACATTGGCCGCACGCAGGCTTGTTTAGTGGGGTGGTTTATTGAACGTAACCCACGTATTGAGCACTGAATGATTTTAAAGCAGCGAGCCAAAATCCTCGGGCGAGAATGGAAATGTGGGACATTGGTGGATTGAATTGGATATTCTAAGGGCGGAAAATCGGCCGAATGGTGAATGGGCTACGGGTGGCGTCGCTCTGGAGAAGAAGCTGCACAAAGAAAAGGAATACGAAGGTGTCGTCACTTTAGATACGTGACGGAATGTAGAATGAGATATGGAAGGGAGAGGAGGTGAATTATCGCTCCCGTCACAAGTGACGTACAAACGGACGGGCGCGACCTATGCCAATTAGAGGGTGTGTAAATGTGTTGGTGGCGTGTCAGCTTACGACGCGAATCATATTCCGGCCAATCGGATCACGAGCACTGCCACGCAGAAAATCACCGCCACTGCCCGGTTGAGCCTCCGCTGCAAGAACTCAGAATAGATCTAGAAGAGAAGCAAGATTTTTGGGACGAGCTCGTCGGCCCCCCGAGAAATTGTTTTCTCGCCTCGGCCAAATTCAGCGGGCGCACTCTCGGCCTCGATGACTCAGAAAAAGGTCTGTCTCGCGGGCAAGTTGGTAAATCGGCGCGGGAGAAAGAGAGGATAAACAATTCGGCAGACACGCGTGTCTGCGTGTTTAATACATATGCATAGCGCGTCTGGCAGCGTGGACTCGGACGATGCACCAAACGGACGAGAAAACGATCGGGACACTCATCGATTGAGAGGCCACTCCAGATATCATCGATATAAACGGCGCCCAGGTGTGTGCCGATGGTGACGCGATTGCCAGGTTTTTGCAGCTCTCGGCGACGCACGGATTTCGGCCTTGGAGCTTTTCGGTTCTAGTTTCCAGAGATTCGCCGATTGTTGATTGTCTGTAGACTAAAGAGATCTGATCGCGTCAGACTACATTCGAGAAACCCGCTCGTTAATTGATGCTGAAAAAATTCTAAAAACGGTACAAACAACCCAGTCATCGACCAATCCACACTGTTATAAATACAGTGGTTCATTATCCGACTGGTTTGCGCTCATGACGAACTATAGTCTGTATCAGTTAATGAATAGTTGATTGCGGCGGAAAGGAATTCCATAGATTCTGTAAGAGAGTTGCTCAGTTTTACATTAATAGGAAGATTTACTTCGTCGAATATTTGCATTTGCTTGATATATCTGGCATGTTTTTAATAATACCCCAAAAAGACACAGTCGAACAACTGCTTATCTCATTTCTTATTGTCAGTGAACGACAACCCGAGGTGTCTCGCATATGCTCCACGTGCATATGTTTTAGCGTAACGCACGTTGTACCAAGAGTCTCTCGGATTTGTTATCATTAAGGCAGTTGCTAAAGAAACCCATTTTCTCAAGAGTCTCTTTATATTTGCACAGAATATACTTTTTTGGATGACGGACAGATATGAAAGCTGCCAATTTAAAAATCGATTATCTCGGAAATGATGTATTGTCCAATCAAATATGTGGAACTTCCAAGAAAATCTGAAGAAAATTGATTTTATTTACCAACTAGCTTAAAATATCATTCCCGGTAGAAACGGGGCCGAATGATACAGTTGGCAGTTACATTACAAACAAAGCTCTTTTCTTTTCTTTTCTCTCAACATTCCTCAATGCACAGTTTTCTTTCCGTTCTACCACACCGGTAAAAGTGTCCTGAAGATAAAAGAGGTTTGTTTATTGACAGATATTATCGTTGCGTGACTTGCGCGTAACCGAACCGTTCTCGCAAAACACCTGTGGACGCGCAGAAGGCGACGCGTTCCTCGTGTTCAGTGAGCACTTTCGGCGAGATCGATTTCGAAAACTCGAGAACTTCTACTCAGACTCGAGCATCGAGAAATTCAATTCCATGTGCGCCGGCCTTCACCTCTTATCAGAAACTTCCACTTTCGACGACGGCTCCAAGCAAATGCTCCTCCGAGCAAGTGAATTTGATTATCAACGTCGAAGCCGATAAAGTACACTAGACGATCGGGACTCCCCAGAACTCTCCAATACATGCAAATCGCACTTTTCTTATTTCTAGCATATTACATTGAAATAATGTAATTGCACCGTGAAACGGAGTCTTAACGATTCTGCCGAATTCCGTCCCGTCATATTCCTGCACACCTCAATGGCGCCTCTGTATGAAAACACTAGCGCGCCGAGCTCTCGTTATCGTAGTGATAACAGAGCCAAGGCCGACGGCACCGCCGGGATAATTGACCAAAGTCATTTTGGTATTGTGTTATGCCTCGGCTAGATTCGCTCGCTCGTGCGAAATGATTCTCGCGGCCAGACTTCTTAAGGCCGACGGGCACACACACACCCGCTCCGAAGCCCCCCCCCCCCGCACTCCCGCGCACCTCTAGTCGTATCAATAACCGCCACGAAAATAGATCTAGTTGGCGCGGATCACCTCGAAATAGAATTTGATTAGATAAGTATCGGAGGAGCGAGTGTCATTAATCCACGAGCCGCCCGCTGGAATCACTGGAGTTGCCTTTGCTCGCATTAACTACGCATTGCCGAGGGGGTTAAGCGATTCGAGTCAAGGGCTCGAGAGCGGAAAAATTAGTGGTTTTTGATTACCCGGCGAACAATGTGGATCCTGTGAATGCGTTGGCGGTGGATTTGATGTCCTTTGAAATTCTTATGGCGTCATCGATCCACTCGGACTAATCGAAATATATAAATACCCGTATACACGAATAAAGATTCCGAGAAATTAAAAGTTATCGATCGCCAATTTATTTCGAAGAAGTGGACTCTGTCGATTTGTGTCTGTGTGGTTGAATTTCTAATTGCGTTGCACGGTGTAATCAGAAAAAGCCGGAAAGTTTGCGTCTCAAGGAAAGAATGACTTGTGTTGGTATGCAATTGGACGGTTCTGGAATCGAAATAATGAAATAGAGGATGTACACGTCCTTGTCGCTTAGCGTACATCTGTATAATTTGCAAGATCGACACTGACCTGCTATTATGACAACGCATACGATTTAATTCATGGCTTTCGAAACTGAAGTTCTTCCTGGGAATGGCTTTCCTGGGAATTTAATAACAAAAACCGCTCATCCCCGTCTCTGAAATCAGGTTCATTTAGTGCGGTGTTTAACAAACGGCTTTTTGTATTGCATGTTTCAGTAGTCAACGACAGAGTCGGAATCAGGCGGAGAAGAAGCGCCGCGGCGATCTGAATGCGCTCCTCGAGGAAATGAAGTATCGCGTACCATACCTCGCCGGCAGTTCCCAGAAAACGGACAAAAACAGTATCCTCAGGATAATTGGAGCCTATCTCAGGGCGAACCGCGGTGAGTTCGGTTTACCAATCGCGAGCTATCTCGCATTGCAATTTACAAATCGAAACCTCGGCATTCTTACATATTACACATCAATATCAACAAAGCTACGCATATATGCAATGTATTTAGTATAGCATGAATTACAGCGTACGGTGGTACACACGGTTTTCTGTCCAAAACGTTTTCCAACTTCGACCTGGAGAGCTACATGGTCGACGTGAGTACTGGTTATTGATTTATTAATGTGTATTCCACTGTTCTTAAGCCACTTAAGAATCTTTAAACAATTCTTATCCCCTGACGACAGGTTGTATTCGGCCGGGGAGGATTTGCAATCGGCTTGACCAGCACAGGAAAGATCATCCATGTCACCAAACAAGTGAAGGAATGTTTCGGATACTCTCCGGTAAGTCCCACATCCGAAGATACTCTAAACGATACAGAATCAGCTAGAAAACGTTCATCGTGGCAGTTTCCGCCCTCTCCAGCCCTTCTCAGTCGGATTAAGCATAATAAGATGTTTGCAAATTAGTTGATTGTGGCTATCGGTTGGAAAGTTGTATGTTAATTAAAGGGATTGGAATGCACGCGACCTAAGACTTGTGGTGAGAGTGGTCTATGGCCCAATGGGGATGCTTGATGGAATCAGTGCAATTGCAACTGCAGCTCTGGGAAATCACGGGGTATTCGAGGGGATGGAACTATCGATCATATGAATATAGCGTAAACACGCTGCCATGGAAACTACTGTGCACCCTATGCTCCCTCGATCTATACCAAATATTACCAAGGCTTATGCCGCGGTCGCTGCATTCGTCTGTAGAATATTAATTACCGGCCAGTAATTACTCTTCTTGTCAACATACTTCGAAAACCCCACCAATGAAACTTGAGTTAGTTCTGTAATATTCTCTACGTCACTCGGGTTGCAAGGCGTGGTTAAGCTCCTTTAATTAACGGGATTACCGTTCGCGGAAATGAAGACACGTCTTTTCATCTTGCGGATATGAGGCGAGGAAGACGAAGGCAGGCAGGGGTTCCTCGCGAGATGAGGGAACATGAGGAACGAAAGATATGCCAAGTGCTATCAACCCACGTGGTTCCATGAGAGCCGGAGAACTTCAGATTCGAACATAACGATAATTTGCCACTCAGGCATAACGAACCCGCTCTTCGTTCAAGTCTCAGTCTTTCGCTGTAGCAACAGCAGAGCGGGCGCTGATAGAGTTCAGGAATCAAGGACTGGCCGAGACTTGTTTGCACGTGTTCCTCCAATTTTTTAAGAAGATAGCCACAATCAGCCGGTATTGTTCCCAAGGAGAAACTCCCTGTTGTGAAAACGAGCCTTGACGCCGGCATGCTGCACAGTCTTCGCTGTTAAATCGCTATTTGATTCATGATGCAGAAAGTACCTTTGTCTCTGGCACGTTACCGGTATTCGAAGAACGCTGATACTTTCTTGCGATGAGACTCACTGACGACACAATTGCCATTTTGTAATAGATGATTGCGTTGATTGGTTGTTAAATATAAATTCATATAGATCATGTTAAACTAGAGACGACAATCTATGTCCCACCTTAACGAGTGCATAATTGATTTGCAGGATGATGTAATTAACATGTCATTTTATGAATTCGTTCATCCCGATGACCATGATGAACTAAGGCGAAATATTACCTTCGATGGCTGTAGCCATCGTGCAAATATCACAGAACTACCCAACGAGAGTTCCAATTCTTCGGAAGAGTCTGTATCTCCAAGACCATCGGTATTCAAGAAGCAAAGGCGGTCATTCATGATAAGAATGGCAGAATGTGCTGGTTCGAAGCAGGAAAGTGTACAATATGAATTTGTGTTCATTAAAGGAGTCTTGGACTACAGGAATCCAAACCAGGATTCTCGAGGTACTAAAACTCAGTTTTAGTTTAAAGTAATTACTAAGTAATGATTAATCCTTGAAACGTGAACTTTGATACGAAATTTCCCATTTTATAGATCCAGCCGCCGCGAACAACTTTATTGTTTTTCACGGATTTGCCTATTTACCGAAGAAACTACCCATCAAAGAATTATCGTCTATGCGCGCGAATGAAAATGAGTACATAACACGACATCTATTAGATGCCAGAATAGTTTATTGCGACGCCAGAATATCAACAGTGACCGGCTACTTGTTGGAAGAGGTTTCCGGCAAAAGTGCTTTCACATTTATGCATAAAGACGATTATCGATGGACAATTATCGGTTTACGACAAAGTAAGTTTGTTATTATTTTGCTTTGTGCATGTGTTGCCAAGAGTGATACTACTTTAATAAGCCACGTTTGATTTCTAGTGTACGACCAGTTTGAACCGTGTGGCACATCTTGCTACAGACTTAAATTAAAGACAGGTGAATATGTTTACTTAATGACCCGTGCGTATTTGGAGCGGGACGAAACTCAATCGATTGAGTCGTTTGTTTGCATCAATACTCTAGTATCGTAAGTACTACTGTATATTTGAATTGACCAGAATGGTTTAATGAACTTTACGTCTAAATGTACCAACATATCTTCACAGGGAGGAGGAAGGTGTAAAGCTTAGGGAACAAATGAAGGAAAGGTTTTCTGCTAAACTTTCTGAGTCCGCGCGGGCTATTATCCAGAACGGGGATAATACATTGTCTAGCTTGGTGGTATGTTTGTTTTGAATCTCATATCTAAATATTTTATAGTTTTTTAAATCCGTTAGCACGGCAATGCGATCTTAATCTTATGTTATTTTTAGCAGTCGGAAGTACAACCATCGAACCCTCACAGCAGTACAGATGTTCAGGCTTGTGTGGAATACGCGATAACTTATCTATTCAAAGATATAGGACCCTTCAAGCAAGAAAATGGCACAGGCGGTAAAAAACATGAAAGAGTAAGCCTGAATCCTCAAGCCAATATGGTCTCTTGGAATGATAGTGATTCAAAGCGAAGTATACCGCAAAGAACGCGACAATCATCTTTAAGTGTTGCACCACCAATTGAACCTGAGAGTCCTCCTACGATTGATGTTTCGCAAACTTCAAATCCTTACAAACCTTTGGAAGAATTGACTCCTACATCAGCTAGCTGGGAAATGACAAATCTCGAAAATAATATAACAGAATGCACAATTGCGTCACCGCAGTCGTGTGACTCGAACGCGAGTCTAAAGAGGATGAGTGACAGCGAAATGCCGAGCACAAATGTTACCAAACGTCAAAAGGGAGATACCGAAGATACCCTTCTCAATACAAATTTGGACTCTGATCCTGGTACATACTTACTCTTACTAGTATAATACATATAATATCATACTACTGTATATTAACACAACTCCTGTTCGAAACTGTTTTAGATATTAACGTTGTGTTACAGCGCATGATCGAAAATCCTGTAAGTATTAACCGCACATACATTTCCATCGGTTTGATGACAAAAAAATAAACACGAGCTTGATTGAACACATTTTTACAGCAAACTGTAGATCAACTACGGAATACGTACATAGCAGTTCAAAATAGCCAACAAAATCGCGATACACAACTGTCCCAGTTGGCAAATGATTGCGAAAACTTTGCACTTTCAGTGCAGAGAGGGATAGTAACTGATTGTATGGTACAGTAACATTATCAAATGCTGAACATATATTTTCCGTATGAATAAGCATTGATACTTGATACTACCCTTACTGAATTTTATAGGTGGAGCATACACACCAAATACAAATGCTCGAGACATTAAAGCAAGCTTATCAAAACTGGCATGGTAATGCAAATTGCAATATTGGTGTATGAAGTTTTGGGCATCTGTTGGAACACAGTATAAGTCCTAAGCGAGCTTCAAGAGGTATTCCTTGAAATATTGCTAAATTATGTCGATTAAGCTTTAAAACCACTTTTATTTCGGAGAGACTGAAGTTATTGTATGATTTATGTGGAGAATGCGTATTACATACTTCAGTGAAGGTTCTTCAAATTACTGCATTCACGCGTGAATTATCAGGTATGGCGCATACCGAATGAGAAAAGCGGAGACTGTACTAAAGATAGTTGGGTGCACGTCTTGTACAATTGTTAATCTACAGTATGTCACTCACGGGAAGACTTGCAGGGAATAAATAGTGAACAGGAATACCTAAAAGGACATTGGATCTGGCACACCTGTTGTTTTATAGTTGAAGTATGAACATATTCAGGCCCAGTTAGTTTGTGAAACCAGTGGAGAATGTGTCTCACGCCACCAACATACTACGATGTGCTTTGGCATTTTTGTTTAGCGTAAACCGTAATAGCACCACTTGAATTACCGCTCAATCAACTGCTGGCAATCCTCAAACTTCTCAATGTCCCGTTGTATATAGTTTCCAATCGAGTTAATAATGTCTGGGCAATACAGACAGAATTCACGATATTTACTCGTCTGGCCAAGTGCAAAATCTACCTCATCGGCAAGTCCGCCGCATAAAATGCAGACATATATCGGATGGATATAGGATCAGTTATGTTTAAACCCTACGCGCGAAACATTATCAATTTATGGAGGAAGAAATTGCAGTTCGATTTGCAAACGACGCAAAATTCACGTTTTGGGTGAAGAAAGTGATTGGGACAATTTGCTAATACTCCAATCTAGCAAAAGAGCGCAAGGAGTATTGAGCACAAAATAAAATGTACTTTTTACCGTTGTTAAATGAATGCAGTAGAACCTTGACTGTAAATGTCTCGAGCCTTAAACATGTTGAACTTTCTCCCCTGAAATATGTTGTCACCAATTTCGTCAAATGTGAATCTGAAAGGATTAACTACATTCATTTGGTGTATTTACGACACTTTTGCAATCGCGAAATGAAAAAAGATCGGGTTCGTCGGTTAATATTGGATTTTTTAAGCGGTCGAGGTTCCGCCGTATAAGCGATTCAAATATTATATTTGTCGCAGAACACAGCAGCTCCCAATTAGCATTAAGAGTTATTGCACCTGGAGGGCGTTGCCCCCAGTAAGATTAAGTTTTGGGTTTAGTGGGGAAGGGAGTACTAGGATGTGGATGCGTAGGACTGGCCACGTCTCCCATAGGAAAAGGACCCACAAAGTGCTAACCAAGTTACTGGCGCGTCAACCACCAGACAGCGTCATCATGGTGGGAAAACAACGACCTATTATAACTCGGGTCGTACACCAACAACTTATCGAATCTTCTTAGTCAATAAATTGACTAAGCACTCGAGTCCTCCACCAGTATCAACTCGTGTCTCAATGCATCGGGAATCAAACTGGGAGAATAAACTCTCAGGTGCTTCCAGACTCAAAATGCACCCGTGTTTCATTGCATCGGGTCGATGCACTCCTAGGCGAGTACGTAAGGTAAACGTCATCGTACAGGAGTCGACGGAAAATCAGCTGGCTTTCACAACCATTGCCAGAAACATCTACTTCCATGAAAGCATCGTGAAGTCGGCGAGCTACTCTATCCATGAGTTCACCAGATCTGAAACGTGTGTTTCATCAACTTGATTTTCGTTACGTGAGATTTTTAAAGTAGAATGCAGATACGTTGTAATAATCTGGATCAGTCGGCTCTTCGTCACGCGAGGTAGTGGAATCTGACATAATGACAGCTCACAACAAGAATCTGAATACAGACGCTGCGAAATTTCCCCCACTAATCTGGCATTATTGCTCAGGTCAAAACCCAAAACTTAATCCTACTGGGGGCAACGCCCTCCAGGTACAATGACTCTTAATGCTAATCGGGAGCTGCTGTGCTTTGCGACATATTTTAGGTTTCTAAATCATTTTGTTACGACGGATTTTTAAACTTTACTGACATCGTTATCCACCCAATATTATGTTACCGCGTAGGGAGTATATATACATATTAATAGATGCTATTATTACTATATGGATTCTAGTTATAAGTGGAGAGATTTATCTAGACCCTCGTCGGTTAGTACATTTCCATAAGCAATACATGTAATGTATATTACCAGTCGAAGGCTCTAGATAAATCTTTCCATTTCTAAGCTGGATTGTAATATCTAATGAACTGTAGCGTGAAAAATGTGCGTGATCGATTGTTGTGTAATTGCTATTGCTATTTGATGAGAACACAAAAGGTGGAGACGCGACGCTACACAAGCAGAGCAGTTTACTTTCTGATCGCTGATATGTTCGTATCGAAAGTTTCGAAGGAGGCAAGTTCTGCGTTTTATCAAATGCGCGTATTCTTTCGAGCATTCGGCACTCCTTCCGTAACTGACAAATCTTCGTTACTCTAGTTTAACCCTTTCGCGATTGTGGGCGGTTGGAAATTTCGGTCGCTGTATGTGTATGCTGTTGGCGCTTATAAACGCTCTAAACGTGCATTTCGGCAGCATTGATCACAGCCAAACGTATGCAATCTGATATGCGTGTTCTGCATCAGACTTCGCCATAGCGAAAGGGTTAATTTGCTCCGTGTACAGATACAAATAAGATTGGACTTTAAACATGAAATCCACCCTGGTGTTTTGTCTAACGAACACCTCAAATCACCTTTTGGTGGGGGATTCATTTGCGTATGTACAGATAGAGTACATATATACGTGTATATATATATACACATATATATACATTTATATATATATATATATATAGACATATAGGTAAGGCTCTTCATTCCCACGTAGGTTCACGTTTTCAGAAATCGTGGTGGCATCTTGTTGGCTAGATTTTTTTAGTATTGTTATTGTTGTCAAAAATTTTTTTTGTACCGAAATCATCTCGCTGTTTTTTACTTTTAACGAGAAAAATCTTCGGGAAACGATTTTACTTGTAGATTTAATGACAATGATTGTGTACGATTTAAACTTTAAAGGATCATCCGATCAATGAAACTGAACTACGATAGGGGTGTATTGCGTCTCGCTTGCGTTCGTATATATGTCGTGGGTAAAGCACCAGGACGAAAAGCATAAGTGGTTAATATGCGAATCAATGAAACGCAATGTTAATTTCTAACTTTACCCCAACATATATACTTGTACGTGTACGTATCATAATATTCATTGTACAAATCGTCGTTAATTCGTTTTTATGTGAGTAACTTTGATGTCCCGCCGAATGAGGAAGATAGTCAGGTGCACGTAATCTTTTCCAATAGCGATTTACGCAGTCGATGAAAGCGCGTACTTTCCATCAACTATTTGCCTGTTTGTCCTTCGCCGAAGTCTACTATAGCAGGAGCAACTTGATTATCCTTACTCACGGGTGCTCGACATCGACAAAGATCGACATTATCTACGTGCAAGTATGTTATCGAAACAAATTATATACACAGTTTAGCCAGCTACGTGTATGACCCCGTGTCATTCTACGAAGCGGGCATTTAGTTAAGTGAATAACAAAATCTTAAACGGTTCTCCACGGTCTTATAGTACAAAGTGCAAGTATAAGCGGTCTGTGTTCGTTTTACTTCCTGGTCATTCAAAAACTTTACTAAACGTTTCATACCAATCGTCATGATTTTATTAAACACTTCAAAATTACCAATAAACGTATATTATTTATATTTTAACGATGTATCACTTTTAATTACGTTGGTCTCTCATTAGCGTAAGAGTTTACTCTACCTATATTAATCGAATAAGAGTTTTTCTCGCGGGTTATTTAATGTTGTTTGGAAAGGAAGGATTTTAGAAATATGTACGCCCTTTGATAATAAGAATTCGAGTCACCGCCCCGTCTCTTAATTCAGTTTCGAAAAATCGCTCGTGCTTTTGTATTTGTTGAAAAGACATGTATTTCTTTTTCACGTTCCATAGGCAGGTTTCTAAAATGGAAGATTATATTGCAAGTATAATGAAAAGTTAATAAAAGGGATCTAAATATTAGAATGTTTAGACATTGAGGTGACATGGTATGGCAAAGAAAGGTACTGTAAATTGTGGACTACCGATTGACGTTGTAGTAACATAATACAATCAAGTAGCCATTTAAGCGGCACAAGCGGATGCTCCTAATAAGTTGACACGGCAATTTCAGTTGGATAAATTGCACACCTGTAAAGACTATCTGATCATATGTCATATTTTGCGGGACACGCGCAACTTCTTTCGCGTCTGTGAGAAGCAAGATCGTACAAGAATACGTTTACAGTGTCTTTAACTTCTAATTAAAGCATTGATTATTGATGTTCACACCCTGTTAAAGAATTCTTTCGTGAGAACGCGTCTCCCAGAATATTTTTTTTTTCGATTAGAATTCTGTAACCACATGTGTTTCTGAGCTTACAATATTAATTCTTTGTATTCGTATGGTTCGTAGTCGCGAGAGATCGTGAACATGTGGTTTGTTCCCCACATAGAAATTGTGGATATATGTGCACGATTGCAACGATATGTGACTAGGCGTGGTCATATGATAGGGAAGGAAGCATACATTTTCAATGTAACAAACTAGCAAAGCATTATAATGATTGGGGGATCATGTATGTACAAATGTAGTTGTCAAGACTGAATTATCAAGACTTCGTAGAGAATGGAACATTTTTGTAAATACCATTGCCTCAAAGAAATATATGTAGAAATTATATGAAACTAAAGGAGCATTCAGATGTCACGTTGACATGTTATTTACCCATTTGCCAGTCCCTCGTTCTCGCTCTCACTCAGTCGTTGAAAACTCTTGATTCGTTGCTGGAAACAGAACGCAAGTCGCAACGAAACGCTTAAAAGCATGCGCTATTTATTAAACATCAGACTCATAAAATAATTGCAATGGCTACCGTCCTGCGAATACAGGATTACATATCATATCGACCGCACTCGTAATTGACAGCAAAGCCTGTATTACTTCTGTGTGTCACCTTCGTTGGATTGAAACTGTACTACCAAAGTGTCAATCGACCGAAATTCGTCTCTGTCCCCGAGTGATAAACGTAATCGAACGATGTCGCAGGATACCGTCTTCTTCGCGTTCGAGTTTCCTTTAAGTACATAATAAGCAGGGCTCTTCCACTTTACGAATCGCTAGATAAAAGACAATTTTTTGGTAAAATACAAGTTCGTCATTCCTATAGAAATTGCGCCTATTACATCGCTTTGCGCGAGAGAGCATTCCAATCGTATTGCCAATGAAACGAGTATACATCAAACGGAAGAAGTGAACGAAACTCTTTCCTCCTGCGAAAGCTTCTTCCGCAGTTCAACGCTATTTACTAAGAATAAGGTACTAGGCGTGATGATTAATTAGAGGACTGATTCGCATTCAATGATATTTATTTTTATTCGATGGCTCGTTCGTCTCGAGAAAGAGCGAAGAATGGAATTGCACTTCCGAAGCCGGAAAGACATACAACACGCGACTGACGTCGATGATGATGGTTTGTTTCTGTCCTGAGAAAATAATCAGAAAGGCACGATACCCAAGGCGATCTCAATCGAAGGCACGCGTAATTGATACACGATCCCTGCTGACAAGATCTCCCGCATAATGAGTGAACTGGTGCAATTCGTGTCTCAATGTTCCTTCAATGTCACAGCACAAACGAAGCGGTGTGGATCAAATCGCAAGTACCCGTCTCCGAAAACCTCGCCAAATCTACAATTTCCCAGGCTTGCAGGTCAATAGAAAACTGGAGGTTTCGAGGAAGCTCATCTTTCAGCAGTGCAGATGAGATTGCCGGCCCGAGGGGAAATTGAACTGAGAACTGCTCGGGCTCGGACAGTAATACTCAACTACCTGATTTTTTACTGCGGTCGGCGAACCGTGCGCCTCGTGCGATTTCATTCACTTTTGCATAAGTGCAATTGACATGCTCCTGCCGGCCAGTGGACAGAGCTAGAGATTAATCATCCGAATCCAGGGGCCAATGTGCGTCTTGTTTATAATCCCCTTTACGCTTTATGCACTTCGCGAGAGTATCACTCGGCTCGAACTCCCACGGACGAAAGTAAAGTCGGAGAAAAATGACTACTCTCGAACGAAAGACAGAAAATTGATGGCGCATGAGTATTGAACGCTCGACGCATCCTCTTTCACTCGCAATTCGAAGGATCCGTGAACCCTTCATTGGTCTTAGGATGCGCAATGTACGAAGACGCAGGTTCACCCCAAAATCGAAATCGCGTGGAGGTGACGGTGATACTTGTCTGATGAACCAAATCAATACGACCTCGCCTTTTCTTTAAATATAAGTAAAAGAAGAGTTGCACCGTCGTGTCCGAACGCGCGGTATTATTCCGCGAGGGATTGTTAATCCGAAAAAGAAAAGAAACGATGAGAAGTATAAGTAATGGCATTGACTCGGTCTCGTCGTGACGCTTTCCGATATCACACGACACAGATATACATACATACCTATAGATATATGTATATAATTGGGTGTTTGATTCGCGTTTATTATTTTATATCTACAGCTAGGGGCAGTATGTACAGGGGAGAAAGGAATGTGAGATTTATCGTTTCCTCCGCAGTCGCTACACGGCAGGCCAGCGTTTAATCTATTCAATGTAGATATCTTCGGTCGGGAAAGCAGTCTCGACGAATTTCGTGTAGAACCGATGGAAAGCTCGCCTGGAAAAAGTCAAATCTCTTGCACAAGTACCACTGGAAACCGCCTGACCCATCTAACAGTGTTACGCCCAACTCGCCCGGTCGACTTAGCGCGCGAGATGAAAATGGAATGTAACCCGTTAATGAATACACGCTGATTCGACGGAAAATGAAAGGAGCTTACCCAACGGCTTCGGCGACGGGCCTTGTCGACTCTTGGCCGATGAACACGTGGCAAGCGAACCTCTGTAAGGTAGGGTGCTTCGTGATGAAGCCGAGGTAGCGATGGTCACGGGGGTGGAAGGCGCAGAAGGATACATTCTTAAGCGAGTAGAAATAATCGTGACAAGGTGCCTGATTTTTCTGCAACAATGCCAGACAATCGTCATAGGTTGCACATTTCTGAGAATTCGTAGAAACAATTGGAGGAGCGAGTGCAACTAGTGCAAAGGGGAATTATAGAAATCTCAATAGTAAATTGTTGAAGAAGCGACTTACCCTCGGTTTACTTCTGTCAACCATTCGAAGGCCCTGATCAGACACTTCAAGGATGCAGCTTTGGGAAATGGGCGAATCCTGGGAGGAATTGCCGACGATTCGCCGTACAGCCTGGCAAACGACGCCCGTGCCTTTGTGCGCCAGTGTCTCGACGGAGCCCAAGTAGCCCAGGAGGTATCTTTCCCTTTTCACTTTAGGCGCCGAGGGATCAAAGTCACTGTAATCTATATCTACCGCATAAGCTGAAGGGAAGATTCCCTGCCGGCCTGTCCGCAGATTCACACCTTCAACGAAAGCCGATAATCAAACATACAAGACGGATGGGCCCGCGAGTGTGAGTGCAGTCGGCTTTATACGAACCCTCGCACCACAGATCGTCCGCTTCCTTCTGCACATAGACGGGATCGCCAATCTCCAGCTCGATCTCGTCGTGATGCCTCGGCACGAATTTGTGCAAACCCCGGTGCGTCGCTTCGAGCAGCTCCAGCTGAGTGAACGGTATTCCGCTGCTCCCTTGCAAATTGCACATACTTCGTTTTATCGCGGGGAACAATCATCCCAATGGGCGCTAATCGAATATAGCTCGTTAAGCAACGATACAAGGAAAGAAAGAACTTGAAGAAGAGTTCTCAAGGAGGTACTAGAAGAA
This sequence comes from Crossocerus cetratus, assembly GCA_963675795.1. Taxonomy (NCBI): domain Eukaryota; kingdom Metazoa; phylum Arthropoda; class Insecta; order Hymenoptera; family Crabronidae; genus Crossocerus; species Crossocerus cetratus. The sequence continues at coordinate 30,550,913 of OY776662.1, read as the reverse complement.
ACGAGCGGGAAGTATCAGTCTAAGCAACTAAGTAAGTGTACATACCTGGTGTGCTGCTCGGCGAAACCGAATCCGTGTTCTGCAGAGTATTACAGGGAATCGGAGAGACGCTTTTCGGCCCGTTTTCCGGGGAGTGGGCAGTAGAATGGCCACTGTCGGTAGCCAGACGCTCGCTGTCCGGCGAGCTGTCCTCGTGTCGGAGCCGCGGATGGCACTTCCGGAGCACGAGATGCGGCCTCCCGGAACTCGAAGCCGTGGCAGCGCTCAGCTCATCCGCCAGCGACGAGGAGGATTGCAGCGACATCGGGCCGGTCGGCAGGGCTGAAAATCCAAGCGGCAACTAGTGCAATCTCCCATCCTCGAGCACCGCGCGCCGGCCAAGGAAATCGTCCGCGGTCTCGGAGGATAAATCGCAATCGGATGTGCGAACCTAGGACAACTGGTGCGATCTGGTTACATCAGAGATTTCAGCGTCGATTTTTCCGCGGTCGCCGGCTCTGTGGTTGGCGCCGCGAGAGATATATCCGAGATCGCTTTGAAATCAAGGTGTCCGCCCGAGGTGGTCTCCGCTCGCTCATTACCTCCGCGGGATTTAATGGAAAAGGAGGATGAGAGTGCTTACACTTTTTGTTCTTGGGGATCTCCGGCAATCTCCGTCGTCTTCGATCGGTGCTGCTGCTGCCCCGGCGGTTCGCCGGCACGTGCTCCGGCGTTGGCCAGGAGCTCAGGCTCGAGCAGGAATCCCCGATGTCGCTCACCACGCTGTCCCTGCCGCCGTTCGCGCTCCCTGAAACGCAGCCTCCACCAGGACCCGGTCCACCGACGCCTGCCGATCGACCCCTGCTGCTCAGTCCACCGAACAAGCTAATATCACCCAAGGGTAGTCGTGTAGTGAGCTAAGCTACCATTCACCATGCCTCCTAATGAGTTACTTTCCTAATGGGAAGTGCGTCCGAGTTAAGGATTCTGAATCGAACTCCTCGGAAATTATTTATCATCAAGCCAAGACCTCTTGGAGTCCTGGTATCGTTCGAGAAGACCTCACAGTCCAATGCGGACTTGGTGGATTCTTTTAACGTAGATCGAGGGGCAGTCGGCTTTTTTAACTCGATAACTTTTGCAAGGTATAGGATATCGGACACACTAACCGCGCCGGTCGGAGTAATTGTAAGAACAGTAGTTAATATACATCATTAGAATGCAGGCTTGAACGAATTCATTCATACGTGTGATTGGTTGATGTGCCGAGTGAGAGACTCATACCAAGAGGAATAAAAATCGACGGGGGACACTTTACCGATGCAACTAGGTATTATGCCGAATGGATCGAAGGGAAATATCAATCGATGCATGTCTATGGGGATATGTCATTCAATAAACAAGTGAGGAATCACTTACGAGGTTACCAACCTAAAGTCGCTGTCAGCCACAATCGAGCAGTTCTGGTCGAGATCCTCGCTGTCATCCCCAGAAGTGTGGCCGCTTTGGCTGTCATGCCTGTGTATCACGACTACATCCTCGTCTTCGGAGTCGACGGCGACGCCGCCGCAAGATCGGCCCACTTCTCCGTCGCTTCCTTGCGAGGAAGTGGGCGAGTCATCTAGCATCACATCGTGGACGAGCCTGCATCAAAAGCATTGACACTCTGTAATTAACAGGAAAGTAAAGGATACTCGCGGGAAAACTTATTTATTATAGACGGAGCTGCCGGACATAAGAAATTCAGTGGTTTCGTGGGTGGATATGGGGAGCAGATAGTCAGGTGTCAAGTCGATAGGGCCAAAGGAGAGCAGGCTTTAGTGACGCAATGGAGACACTTCGATACGGACTACTTCTTCCGATATTGAGAGGATGCAAGACTAAAGAAACGTTGCTGAAAGGAACCTGTTTTTCAATCGCTTCTGTCGGCAAAGAAATATCTTTTTTATGGTCGGTCGTTTTTATTGCAACGAGTAACTTTGGAAAAATAACCGATAGTCAATAGATATTTGTTTGTATTCAGGCGTCATTAGGAGACGCGTATCGATGCGTGATTGAAAGGATGAGATGCGCTGCTTATCTCTTTGATATGTCTTCTATTGGGTATTATCCATGCAAATGGCAGGAAGGTTGAAGCTCAAGGTGCCAACACCACCGAAACCCCTGAAGAACACTTTGCCGTAGCCACTCGAGATCTAGACATTGGCAAGCAACAGATAAGTTGTTTCAGGTCTTTGCGTCCTCTGGGATAGGCATCTCTGTATCTTGTTGCAGAATTCGTCGGTCTAAATGCCAAAACCCTTGTAAAACTATTAGAAATTCCTTGACAAGTAATTACTTTCACACGACCGATTTCCGCAGAATTGTCAATGGAATTTATATAAAGCATCGATGGTCCAGGTAATTAAAAATTGCTTGAAATGAATTTTACTCAAGCAAAGTGTAGGTTTCACGGTTCTGGAAACTACTTCATTCTGAGGGAGAATGTAGCGCATGGCTGGTGGTGGAAGGGTGCCTCTCCGATCTCGGATGTTCATTGGCTTCTGGCGTTGAAGAGCAATAAGGCGAATATGAAAGAAAAGGGTAGTGTGGCGAGGTAGATGATACGGATCGTATTTTCCCGCACCGAATCTCTGGTATTACGCGCGGAGCAGCATCGACCGCGCCTCAAAGTTCCTCGTACGAGACATACATGTACATATTTACAATTTGTCCCGAAATATCAGTCGCCCGGTCGTATAAAAGTCTGCAGTCGATTGCAACGGGCCGCCGGGTCCAATGGACCGATCGATTCTCGTCACTCACGAATTTCAAATAAAAAGACGTATTGGTGGGAGTGGGTGGTCTCTGAAATGAGGAGGACTTGCATTGAATTAGATACCTGCACAAATGGCCTGCTCCATTCTACGGAAAAGTGATGTTCATTTTATCAACTATACAAATACTAACCCAAAATGTGTAGACGGACAATACCACGGCCTATAAATAATAAATAAATCTTGCCTCGCAACAATGGGACACATTTATCTTTCGTATAAGATCAGTCCTTATCGTGGACAATCATCTTGAACGAGGCTTTTAAGGCTCGCGCAATCCATGCAAAGCTCGCGTAATTAAAAAGACAGGTAAAGCTGTCTCCCTTATCATAATTGGACTCGGACACTTCGTCAGTCTTGGGAACCACCAGCCCTCGGTGCTTTCGCAACAGCCGCATTCTCCCCGCGGAACTTTGAAAAGTCTCCCAAGAAAACCGACAGGATTTTCGAAAGTCGCCTTCCGACTTTCGCCATGGCATCCTTGACATTTCACGGCGCAAGGATATTCCGTCGAACGAGCCTTTCTCCAGAGCGGGTGCAGACGGAGGCCGAGGGTGTCTGATCGAAGGGAGTACATACTACTGGATACTACTCACGTATAATTGGAGAGCGGTGCTTTCAGATGCTGGGGTAATCTCTCAAAGTAGTGACGGAACTCTTCGAACTCGGAATCAGCCATTTCGTGGGGCGCGGGGGCGAAAGGATCCCCCGGGTGAGAAAACGAGAGTCGAGGAGAAAGTGTGTGAGAGAGGCGGACTTGGGGTCGGTCTCGAAGGCGGCCGTCAGACGGCCTGGAGGAGTGCAGCCGTCCGTCCCGTCGAGCCGTCAACCCCCCGGGAGAGCCACGGGAAAAGATGTCGCTGCAGTCGGGGACGACGTCGTCGTGCGACGACGACCCCGCTTCGACGCCGCTTCTTCCTGGCAGCCCTATTGATTTCTGCGTGGAAGCCCCCGCGCACGCCTCCGCTCTCGGACCACCGCGCTCTCTCCCTGTAGGAATCCTACGATTCTCTCTCTACCAGCGCCGAGTGGCCCTGCGAACCTGCGAATGCCAACTGCGAGAATCGAGCGTCTCCCTCCCACGAGCCCAGTGCATAAAGCTGCCCTGCCCTGTCCCGCTCGGACGCATCTCCAATTCGCCAGGCGAACTGCCGATTTCTATCTATGTCACCAAAAGACCGAGCCGACGAATGCGATCAACCAGCTACAATCGCCAATTGAGCAATCCAATCGCGATTTCACTTAGCAATTATATTGCTCGCTGCAAAAATTCCCTGGCGCTTACTTTATTGGAGTTTGCGGTAGCGCGAGGCTCAGGCCGAAACTGGAGTACGTCTCCCCGGTGACCTCGTTGCCGGAGCCACCGAGGGTGTTAATAATGCAACCCTGACCGATCGTACACAGCACCGACACTGCAGCCGGGAAAAGATACCGGTTGACCCCGGATGGAGGTGTAAATCTAAACTTGTTAAACTCTTTACGAAAAACATGTATTTAGCATAAACGCTCGACTGCCTCTGCTCGCTGTTTGCGAGCGAATGCAATGTGAGTATTTACGGAAACTCTCCAGTGTGGGCTGAGCGAGACACACACATACTACTTATTAGCTAGTAAAGTCGGGGGTGGTTTGTAATCGTGCGGTACCGGAAAACATGTCGCATTTAGCATAAAATCTCGATTATTTCTCTTCATTGTTACCAGGCGAACTTAATTCGAGCATTTAAGGAAACTCTCCAGTGCAGGCTGAGTGATACACACACATACTACTTATTGACAAGGGGTAGTTTGTAATGGAGTGGGGAGGGGAATAGGTGGATTCAGACAGGGAGCACTTTGCAGTGCAGCGAGTATACGTATTGTCGGCATTATGTATACGCCTGCAGCCTACTCCGAGCTTTCCATCCCCCTCTTAGAAATATTAGAAATGCCGGCAAGCGGTTCGCGCGATTTCCAACTGTATTTCGACCGCGACTTTTCTCCGGCTATTCTTTCCCTGTTACTACTTATCGCTTATTCCTTTCATTGAGTTCGCTGCTGGGCCTCTCCGGCCATGCAAACACGCCGTTTGTTCGTGCTGCCGCTCTGACGAGGGAGGATATTCCTGTTTGCGAACAGTGAATAGCCATCATCGCGACTACTCTTTGTCGGCGCGATTTCTAGGAGACGCTCGGAAGGAAGTTGAAGAGGGTACGATTTCCCTGTCGGCGAAAAAGAGATGGTGGGTGGACGGGGGAGGGAGTGGAGTTTAGTTGGGCGTGGGGAAAGCAACAGGCAAGTAGATCATCTGAGGATATACCCTGGAGAATGGGGATGTAAGGGCGAATGCATATCGCGGATTAAATCGTACTCTGTCTTCGGATTATTTTCTATTATATAAGAGAATCTTACTGTTCTCGCGGCAGCTGGTAATTGAGGCTGCAATCGTGTGGGTTAATTGTTTGCAGTCCAATTATCAATTACCACCCAAAACTCCAAATGTTTGATTCTATCATAAGAACAAAGTATGTTTGTGAGCGATGAATTGTCTGACGTCACTCTGTTTGTATATCTATATTTAATGTATGTATAGTATTATAGCTAATATAAAGATGTTATTCTTCTTTGAATTATGCCTCAAATTCCTCTATTTAATTTGTAATTGCGGATTTTGCCAGTTAACCCAAGACGAGAACATCATATCTCGATAAAACTCGTGTTATATCTCTTCAAACCGTGTTCCCAATGCGGGTGGACATTCTTGACCAGATTAGCCATACTGTTCCAATCAAACAGAAGCTAAGAATATCCTGCGATGAAGAAAGCAAACTTGGTAACAGCGGCACGCATCCCCATTAACAAGATCCGGCTTCCCGACACATCACGAAATCAGTAGCATTTCATTCAGCGAGGCGATAAATCGTGGATAGGTGGCCGGCGTAGATCGAGCGCTCCTCTCAATTCCCTTAATGCCAAGGGAGCCGCCGGTATAATTTAGCGAGGGCGAAGCTTCGGAATAGTAGCTGATAGTGGTAAGTGATGGACACTGGTAATGTGCTGCATCTACTTTCCCACCTAGGAGAAAGGCAGCCCCGAGCGGACCTCCAGCTTTTATTAAACACTAGCTTTGTGCGATACCAAACTATAGCAAACCCAGAACAACTCTCTCTCTTTCTCGCATTGCGAAAAAATGCAATTCTCCAGGGAGATTTATTCTCCCGGGCGAACATCCCGTCAGACGTTTGTCCCGGCTAAAGTAGGAACCTTCGGGTCCTCTTGGACTAGGAAAATTCAGAATCTCGGTTGAGGATTTAAACTGCTCAATTTTATTGAAAAAAAGATCTCTTTTTATAAATCGAAGAGATCCATTTTTATAAAACGTACCCAGAGAAGAAAAGATGCAGGGAAGGATGAGAGATTATCGAGAAAGAACGGTGAAATCCGGTTCGTGACTTTTCCGCGAGTTCGACTGATTTGGCTTGTCCTAGAAAGGACGTGCAAGCTGGTAGCAGTGCGTAACACCAGGAGAAACTAAAGTGTCTTGTAGACCCTTACGAGTTGGGGTCGGAGAAGGAGGAGCGGAAGAGACATGGCTTTTCGCGTTTAACAGAGAAAGCATGCACCCTCCATCCACCACCACCCCCGGAGCAAACGGTGGCCTCCAGTGACGTCACAGGGAAGATATTCAGTCAGTAGGGTAGTTACGATTAAGCGAAGCGAGGAAGTACTCCTCTTCAACCCCATGAGAACTCTTATCGGGCCAATGGGGATGCCGGCTGCCACTCGGCACCGACCAATCGCGAAGGGATCGTCATTGAAGAGAACTGCTTACCGGAGGGGACCGAGGGCTTAAGAGGAGCCGAAGAGATTGGTACCAGGACTGTGTTGCTCGCGCTCCTTCGGGATACAGGACGACCTCGTCTGTCCTCACGGAGTCCCGTCGAGTCACCGCCGGAAGTTTATTGTTTTACGGCAGATTTTGTGCATCGGGCTTTTGGGGAAAGGAAGTGGATCGTCATGAGCGCGTCGGGAAAGAGTCTTCTCGGTCTGTGGTTGTACAGGAAGGGAGAAAGCTGGACCATCAAGGAGGGCAGCCCTGTTCATAAGCCGCGAGATGTATGTCTATCTGTGTTGACGGTAGAACATAAGTGGCGGATGAGTGTTGCGCTTTAATTAGCCTTGGTTCAAGGAGGAAACAGATTTTTACTCGTCTTTTAGACTTTGGTTTAATTATTTTCGTACCAGTGCGAGATTAATGTACGTGATCTCTGTATTCTAGTTAAATGTAAATTAATCCATGTTGATTCAATTTATAAATAAGCGATACTTGTGCGAGTAGACCAATAATTGATAAAGAATCCCATTCGACGTTTTGATTTGGTGCGAATGCATATTGGTTTCTTGTACATTCAGATCCCAATGCTAGTGAGGGGCCCGGAGAACGACAATAAGAATTCGGTTGTTTTCTCCTTGAAGAATCAAGTGGGCGGTTTGGCAAGAGCGCTGCAAGTGTTTCAGGTAAGTTTTCTCAGGGACTGCTGCTTTCGAGGATTTCCACCTTCTTGTGCCTGAATTCTTTTATGTACTTTGGTTCTGTTGAAAGGACCTGGGGGTGAACGTCGTACACATAGAGTCAAGAAAGTCGATGCGCCGAGGGTCCGAGTACGAGATCCTCGTAGATGTCGAATGCGACCCAAAAATCATGGAACAACTAATGAGACTACTCAGTCGAGAAGTGGCGGCGATTAATCTGGCACAGTTCGAAGAGATGGGAAATATCCCGCACGCTCCTCCACTCTCCGCCGGGCAGAGTTTCGGTCGGTGTTGCTGTCCACATCTCTCGTAACTAATTCCCAACGAAAATCAAAGGATAATTGTAGTCGAAATGTATCGGTAGATTTTAGCGAAGTCGACATGCCCTGGTTTCCGCGGAAAATCGGCGATTTGGATCAAGCGCAAAAGGTTCTCATGTACGGATCTGACCTGGATGCCGATCATCCTGTACGTTCACTATTCTATCGAAAAAATTAATCGTGTGGAGAATTAATTAATAAAACAAGCTAAATAACGCTCTGAATTGCAGGGTTTTAAGGACCCCATTTACCGCAAGCGTCGGCAACAATTCGCAGAGATTGCGAACAATTATAGATAGTAAGTGAGACGCGGTTCATATCAAATTTAACAGCTGTTAATTAAAAACACAGACAAACATACATTTCGTTACGATTGCGATGCATTACAGTGGCCAAGGGATACCTAGAATTCAATATACTCCAGAAGAAATCAGGACTTGGTATGTATGAGCTCAAATCCCTACGCATGGGACTCTAAACCAAATTAAAAGCGAGTACATGAATGATTCATTCCTCAAAAAGAAATGCTATCAGGAAACACTGGCAATTTCATAGAAAGTGTAACAAGCACCTTCGAAGTAAATGCCGGCCTCACTAGTTGCGCTCGTTAAGAAAGTCTGTCATGCGTGTTTTCATTGATATGAAGCCAATCTGTTTCCAAGGGAGAAAACGTCTTCCTTCTTTTCCGGGAAGTTGCCCTTGTGTTACTTCCACGGAGGAACGGTCGAACCTCTCGATATATCTATAGTATAAAACGAGACATCTTCAATCCCACCTCCGCACGCCACACTAGTCAGGAAACTTGGCTCACGCTGAATGCACCCCTAATTGTCCTGATTTGGTTTATTTGCTTTACCCTCGCGATCGAAGTCTTCGTCGGGCCAATTGAATTGCAGCTGAAAGACCGAGCGACGCGAAAGGAACTATGGCTCTTTCGAGATACACTCGCAAGTTACGACTCACGAACTCTAGTTCAGAGCGATCTAGTTCCATGCGAGAATAATACATAGATAGAATCATTGCGCCGTACCATATCTAGGGGCACTGTCTTCCGCGAGCTCCACCAACTCTACCTGAAACACGCCTGTAAGGAATACTTGGAGAATTGGCCGAAACTGGAGAAGTATTGCGGATACAGGTAACACTTTTCAACTACGAACCCAATCGAATCATCGGTCCTTTTGACATAAACATTCTCACTCTTACCAGAGAAGACAATATCCCGCAATTGGAAGACGTGAATATTTTCCTGAAACGTGAGTCCACAGGATGAAATATATATAAAATATCTAATAAATAATAATAAATAAAAAATGTTGTTATGAGATGTTACGGATAATCAATAACTGGAGGACCAACAATTTTCAGGTACGACTGGATTTCAACTGAGACCTGTCGCCGGTTACCTATCGCCAAGAGACTTCCTCGCCGGCCTCGCTTTTCGAGTCTTCCATTGCACGCAGTACATTCGTCATTCGTCCGATCCATTTTACACGCCCGAACCGTGTGAGAGAGAGAGAGCAGCCTCCTTCTTTAGTATTATGCGGCTACTATATGCTTGAATATTTTTAGGGACTGCTGCCACGAGTTGCTCGGGCATATGCCACTCCTGGCCAATCCGAGCTTCGCACAGTTCTCCCAGGAACTTGGTCTGGCTTCATTGGGCGCATCGGAGGAGGACATCGAAAAGTTAGCGACAGTAAGGGCAAAGGATGCATATGGATATAGTAGGCTTGTTCTACTCTCCGACTTTGTCTCGGTGGCATTTCGCGTGCACGCTAGAAATGATGAAATTAAAAGAATGATAACTTTTAGTTTATGCTATCTATACTTCCATATCTATAACACACGAGTTCAAGTGAATCACATGACATCACATAGTATTTAGAAGATTGTGTTTCTCTGCAGCTTTACTTCTTCACCGTGGAGTTCGGCCTATGCAAGCAAGAGGGCACGCTGCGTGTCTATGGGGCTGGGTTGCTCTCTTCGGTAGCGGAACTGAGGCACGCGGTCTCCACTCCCGAGAAAACGTATCGTTTCGAGCCCGATGTCACCTGCAAACAGGAATGCATCATTACCGCTTTCCAAAACGCTTACTACTATACCGATAGCATCGAGGAGGCTAAAGAGAAAATGCGGTAACCGAAATATTCACAATGATCCTTCCTTTTAGTTTGAAGTTATTGAATCGAGGACAAAGTCTTGAATGGGCAGAAGTGAAATTGTCTGCTTTGCATAGGTCATTTGCCAACCAGATACAGCGGCCGTTCGGACTACGATACAACCCGTACACGCAATCGGTGGAGGTTCTGACGGACGCCCAGAAAATCAGTGCTGTCGTGAGCGAACTTAGGGGCGATCTATGCATAGTCTCGAATGCCCTTAGGAAAATACACGAGCAAGACGACACCGTGGACGTGAAGACGATAACGACTTTCTTGACGCAAGGGATCGATATCAATCAGGAGATATCCTCCTCGGATAGCGACGACACTGATAAAAGTCCTAACGTCGAAATACCGCAGAAAGCCATTTCGAATGAGAGTAATGCTCACAGCTACCCTAGCACTCTCAGTCAAGCTTCGAGTCAGCAGTAAATAGTTAATGTACTTAGATAAAATGTCTAGTCTGTTGATCTGTAGAATAATTTGAAAAATATCTAATCTGCTGATTATTAGTCGAACTCCGTGAAACTATTTCCCTATCAGTAGTATGTGTATAGTATTGAGCCATATAGAATCTAATGATTCTAATTGAGAACGCGCTATGCTGTTTGAACAATCGCATATATTCATAGTGTTTACTGTGATGCGCTTATGCTGTTGACCTTAAAAATATCACGTAACCATATATATATGTGTATTACTGAGAAGATATAAAAGAACAATAAACAATCAGGAAAATCTGTGAATAATCAAATGCAAATATTAAAAATACTAAGAACTGATATGAGCGAGTATTTAATAATGTGTTCCTTAACAAAAATTAAACGTTTCTATAAAATTGGAACAATTAATTTTTTAATTTCGTTCATTACGCGCGCAGTCTCTAAAAATACCACACGATAATCAATGATCGATATTTTGCAAATCCGATCGATTAGTTGGAGCCCAGATAGCACAAATCTCCAAAAGCCAACTGAATGTGGGCTTATTGAAGTCCGCTTTTTGTCCGCTTCAATAAGTCGCAATAAAGTGAACATTTGTAAGACCACCAAAATAAGCGAACTAAAAGCGCGCATTAAGCGAACTCCAGGAAGCGCTCATTTCCAGGACCCGCAGAGCGCCGCCTTTTTTAAGTCCGCTTTTTGTCCGCTGTAATAAGTCTGCTAAAAGCGAACATATATAAGGCCTCCAAAGTGAGCGCGATAAATGCGGGCATTTGGCGCACTACTCCTGGATGACTACTGGATAACGCGAGTCTGTCAACTTGAAGTTGCCACTATGCTGCCAACTTTTAGTTGACCCAATTTTGTTACCCGAAAAGTTGACTTAGTTCTGTGAGAATTTCGCAACTTCCAACGCTTGCATTTCCCGCGCTACTTGGTTAAGGCAGGGAAAGCATTGCACAACATCGTCTCCTCCTGAAATCGCGTGTTTTCGGACTTCGGTGAGATTTATATAGTGCTGTTTGTTATGTGCTGTAAGAGCTCATCATTTGTTCTCCCTTAGACAATACGATGCGATGTAAATAATCATCTAGGTTCGCCGTTTGATAGAACGAATGTATACGTTGGCCGCATAGGTTATATGTGCGCGGACTATATTTGTTGGCTGTGTGTGACATTGCGATTAACCGAGTAGCTTAAGAAGTTAATTACAAAGAAATACAATTTCTTAAATTTCATCTTAATAAGAGAATAACAATAAAAATACAACAAATAAAAGGTTCTCAATTTTTGTAAATCAACCCAGACCCAACCACTCTTCAATGTCTTCCTTAAGCTAGCTTTAAAAGGTCCGCTTTTAGTCCACATTTAGAGGTCCGCATTAACTCGCCTTTTAGAAGTCCGCTTTTAGTCCACTTTCTTTGGTCACCAATATGTAACGTAACAGCGGGCAAGAGCGAAGTTTAAGCGGACATTCAGCGACCTTTCAGGCAACTTTCGGCGATGCTAAAAGTCCACTACCTCCAAACAGGGTGCGCTTTAAGCGGACTTATAGCGGACTCTGTGCTATCTGGGAGCTGTTGGTGTCGCCGGAAGTAAACACTCCAGTATATCAACAGCCGATAACCTAGGTCCAGTGCTCAGTGTTTATTGTTCAACTTATTATTGCCTTTTGCTTCCAATTCACCACTTTTGCAAATCATGACGTGGTTTCTGTGAGGATTATAAGTTTGTTGTATTTTATTGTGAAGATGAAATTCCTATGATAGCTACAGAGAAATGTTATATATGTTGCGTGATTTAAAAAATCGAGTAATGTTGTAAGCCTTCCAACGCCGTCCAAAGCATCACACAGTTGTGCTCTGTTATCAAGACACAAGGGTGTCGTTGAAAATTTCATATAAATGTTCAGCGATAACGAACCTTTGATATATGAGAGAACATGGAAATGGAATGCACTTGGTCTTCGGGAGACTTCGTAAACGTTATCCTCTTGATGCTTTCGCAATAACGATTGCACAACATGGTGAATGGAATAATCAAAAGCTAGTTCTAAAAAGTCGGCAATGCCCTGTTGAGACAGAGAAACATCAATCAAAGGGAGCACAATAGGTACCATGCTGTACCTTCCGCGTCGAGGAAGGTAACATATAATTCATTGTGCGCGCTACGAAATATATTGTAGGAGCCAATAAATATTACTTGAACGCTCACATGAGAAACATGGCACAAATACAATCTCCGGGAGCCGATGGGCTACCGAAACATTTCGTTAGCGCTATGCGAACGCTATTTGACATAATGGACGACCAAAGTACTGGTTATGTCAAATTCTCTGACATAGAAGGTCGATGGCAAGAGGATGGTTCGCCAGACCTTCCAAAGGGGATACTGGATAGCCTGAAAAAAGTTACTCCTTCAAATGGTCTGCTGTCTTTTGAGCGATTCTGTTCGGGACTGAAAATGTGCCTGCTGCAAATTCACACTGACACTGATGTGAAGAAACACGAAGGACAGCCAAATCGACCACCGTCCGCACCTATCCTTATTCCAAACAATCAAAACAAAGCAGCATGGACATCGCCGAATACAGCTGCTATCAGGCCTAATAATGCCATTTCCCAACAGCGTACCTTGAGTATGCCACAGTTATTGGCTAGTCGTAAGGATGCGAATATCCAATTGGAGTTGATGGACAATAGACACAGTGGAGATGTAAAGTTACCTAAAGCATATGGACCACCCAAACCACCTAGGACTGGGGCAGCATTAGAAGCAAGGACTATGAATTTAGACAGGAACTTTGATAAATCAGAAATCAGAACTGCATTGCAAAATTGGCAAATGGGATTGTTAATGAATGATGACAAAGTCATGGATAAGAGACAGTTGTCCGCTGTAAATTGTAGATCAGACACTAGAGCATTGCTGAGGCCAACACGGGTGTTAGGAGATGGTAAAGCAATAGATTTACAAACTAATCAACTTGGCCTACAACCAAAAAAACCATTAAATAGACGCAGGGAACCTAGGCGCCATACGTTGCAGAATGGTATTGATTACAATATGGTAAAGTTTTGCACTTCTAGGATTCCCAACTAACAACTGGTGATTGGTTTTGGGCCTGCATGATCTATATCATGTATTAACGTATATCGGATACATAGTTCTTTGAAATAAGCAATATATTTAGTATATTAAGAATTGAATACAGTTAAATAATGAACACTGCAACAAATTGAACATTCTTTGATATTCCAGATGAAACGGATGAAACAAATAGAACAAGAGAAAGATGTTTTACTTCAAGGTTTGGCTGCTGTTGACAAAACTAGGGAATGGTATCTGAAACAAATTTCAGCCACACAAGAAAAAATTAAGCATCTCGGGCGCATGAGCTCTCATGTGGTATCAAGCTTTTTCCCTATATCAGTCTGCATTTCTTAATATCCACAATTCGCCAGTATGTTTGCATAACTGCCATTTCAGGAACAATGGACTGAAGCGCAACAAGAGCGCTTGGAACTTCAAAGGGCGAGGGTACTGGAAGTAAATCGCCATCTCGCCGCACTGATAAGTAGCTGGGAACGCGGTGGATTACCGCTGCATATGAATCTTGCAGTGCTCAGCGCACCAACGTCCACACATTTACATCAAGATATGCTTTCAAAGCTAAAGCAACAAAATCATAGATTAAACGAGGTGAACATTCGTTAGAGATGTCGATAAAGAATCGCTGACGATTGCAGAATATCTCATCACTCAAATTTCCCATTTCAAAACAGGAGGTTTGCAAGAAGAGTCAGCGAATCACATTGCTGGAACAGGAAAAAGATGGCTTAGTCCGAGAGCTCTATAATAGACAGAGTGCAATGGTTCAAACACGGAGAGCAACAATGATCCATGAACAGCATGATCAAACATTCATGTAAGGTACTAACAGTTATTCTATTGGAATGTGCATAATGAGCACAAACTATTCTATATTTGCAACCGCTTCTTACAGAATATAGCCAACTTTCTTAGTTCTTGGAAAGGTTGGCACAAGCTGTATTAAAATGGTATATCGGATTAAGGATGCATAAACTGTCAATACTCCTGCTACTTCTATAGTAGCAAATTATATTTAGGGTTAAACGTGTGATAAACCTACATTATGGATTCAAATTAGTAGTATCTAAGTAAACCTGTATGTAATAGAAAAGGCCTTTCTATTTTTAATAACCATTATTACTAAAATTTACGAATTCCGTCCAGAAATACATAATCAGTTTAAAAACGCCTGTCATAACCGTTCAATATTCCTGTATGTTCCTATTACTTAAAGAATGATACGCGTATCCTATTTAGTTAATAATTGTGCAATACACAATGGCGCTGATAACTCATTTGCTTGATCAAGCAAGCAAGCAAGCGACTAACCGCGAGATCAATACTATTGGCAAATATATTTCTTTAAACTTCATTTGTACAGAAAAATTCATTATCCAGACTGTACAAACACGTTCCAACAGAAACGAAAAACATCCGAATGCCAAATGTTAAGTTTTTAGAGATCGTTTGGTGTCGGTCATGTGTCCTAAGAAAATATACATTAGTTTGGACTAAATAAAAAATAATTGAAGTAATTAAAAATTAATGCTGCTCGCTATTACAATTTATTAATATTTTTATATTTTTATTTGTCAGCGAATATTTAATTATTTTATTATTGTTATTTTCAAAATTTTCAATAATAATACTCATAAAAAGTTAATGAAAATTGAGAAATTTATTGGAAGTCTTTTTCTGCAGCTGTAACAAAATGTTGTTTTTCTTTACGAGAATTGTATTGGCACATACATACAAAAAAATTATGGAAGTTAAATATTTCGTGTGCACACGATTTACGAATGGTGGATGGAGGCACAGGTTTGTGTCTGGAACGGTTGACAAGTCCACCCCCCGCGTGGATCCTTAGGGAGGCCTAAAGAGGCCCCAACGCCCCGACCAGTCCCGGCTTCAGTTGAGCGACCCACAACCGTCGGGCTACAGTTAAAATAGTAGTCGGCGAGTTAGTTAGCTTCAGTTGCCTGGAGTCCGAGGGTCCGGTCTGTTCAGTTGAAGCATTCGAGATCACACAAGTTCTTAACACGAGTTTCTATTTCAAATTTACACACACTTCTGCAACCCGAAAAGGTGTGTAAAATATTACATTGAAAAAGCTCCCTTTACGTGTACCCCTCGACCTTTGACCCTGTTGTGAACGCCAAGGAGTCTATTTGTAGGCCCCATCGGTCGTCGATCTTTCTTCTCTTGGGCTTCTTCACCTCGATTATCAGGATTATCGTTATCGCCGCGGCCGCTTTTCTTTGGATTCCGTTGTGTTTCTCCGGCCTACCATGCTTCCAAGACTGCTACTGTCAGTAATCCTTATTACTGTTGCTGGTATGATCACATTTATTTAAACAAACTCTTACTTTCTAAGCTCCCCAAAAGGACAAGAGATTATTGAAGTCTGAGACCTTGTGGCTTGTATAATTTTTTGTCTTTAAGTTGCATGTTACTTTTATGACCAACTGCATTTATTCATAATAATTGGATGTTTTTTTTATCTTCTTTTTCCCGTATGAGGTACACATGTAGCTTTAATTGGCCGTAGTAAAAGAGGGTAGTTTCGGTATAGTGAAGGAGAGTATGAATGGTATATAGTTTCTTGCGTTAATTGTTTATTAATGCTTTGCATTTAAAGGAGTGTTTCTGTATGTTTTATTCGAGCTTTTGACTTTTTCTTCGATTTATTTATTTCACATATTTCTTTATTGGTGTGCCTCGATCGTTTTGGCACTGTCGAAAGAAGTTTAGTTGTATTGTGATTACCCACGCACGCTCTCTGTCGCATCTGGTAAAACTTTTATCACTTTAGACAAGAGGGAAGTGGAATGGACACATCCGGCACGAATAATTGTCCCGGACTCTGCATTTCTTCCTAGATTATCAGTGCGGGGTAAATAAACTGGCCAAATGCGCATCCCACGCGCTCAGTAAATAAAGCGACGTGAAGGAGTGAATGCGAATGTTCTCCCATATCCATCGTTGTATTTCTGCTCATTTATCTCAAGTAGTTGTCATCGCGCGGCAATAATTCAATTTTATCTCGCTGCGTTTCTTGCTCAATGGTAATAACGTTTCATTTTTGATAAAATAGCAATCGCCCTAGTCGCTTAATTAATATAAGTTACGTCTATATGGTAAAATAAAAGTTTAATGGCAGATTCAATATAGAGGCTCGCTTTCGACATTTCACTGTCTAATACATGTGTATTAACGTTCCAAATATAGGATCATTGACAACGGCATGTGAATTGGATCAAATGCAATATGGATGTCGTATCTATAACGCGCAATGCAGATGTGGATATGGTTGCTCATCGGAATACAGATATACTAATAACGAGGACTGTAAAGAAGCCTTAAGAGGTAACGAATTAAATTTGAATTATTTCATCGACTTTCTATAGCTATATATATTTGCATCTCGTTCTATATGATTTTTATGCGAATTATTTGATAATTACTTCCGACGGTAAATGGATCGAATTGATTTAATTCGAGAATCATTGTTCTTCATAACAGGAAGGCGTAGCGATATATGCTATCGATCAAAACCCTGTCTAAATGGAGGGTTTTGTCTACAAGTATCATCAGAAACAGGATTCAAATGCCGTTGCGAAGGAACCGGTTACTACGGCGCCCGATGCGATAAACGTTAGTAATATATCATGATATATTTATGTTTGTGTATATAATGAATTTTATAAGGGAATAAAAATAATATGATTTTGATTGTTTTCAGCTTGCCCAGGATGGAACAATCGACCATTTCCTCTTGAATGTATTGTAATTTAATTATAAATCTGGCTCATATTTTTCAATCCATATTGCAATAGCCGAGCACGAAAAAGCATACAGATAGCATAAACCCGCGCAATCATTATTGGCTCATTTTTGTACATAAATAATAAATAAATATATTGTAAATCATAAGCTTCTTGTCTATCATTTTCCTTTCTTATTCTATGTTCATACCACATTTTCAATCCGCATAACTTCTACGAATATAAAAAAACTGCAGTACACAATTTGAATTTTTTGTACACAAACATTGACATTCATAGAAAGGATATTTTTAGATAATTTCACTGTTTATTCATCAATAATTTTACAATATGTATGCACATGATGTGTTGGATTCACGACCTTTCAAACACTTGGTTGCTCGTATCGTGCTTGTGTTATTACGCAGTTTACGCTATAACATAACACCTCTCACCTAAGTCTACACATTGTCACGTGTACTTGACGCACTGACTCTGATGGCAGAAGTTATAAAATGCAATTTTTCCTCTGTTTGCATAAATGTTTTTGTCATTTCTGTCGTTACGGATTCACTGAGTCTGTTACACTAATTTGATTTTACAACACGAGACTGTATCAGGAACTTAACGACATGTGTGTATTTATATATGTATATACACATATAATTTGTTTATATATGTATATACATTTATATGCATATATACGTATTTGTATATATAATATATTATCTAGGACAAACAATCGGGCAGCTGTAACCTTTTTTTTTACAAATTCATAGACATTTCTTCAACAGACTGACATGATACAATGATTTCTATGTAGCAGGATGCATCTCGGCTTTATTCGCGACAACCTATGCGAATCGACAAGTTTTTGTTCGTCGGGATGCAACTGTCTTACCGTGTAATTATACAGCCAATATATTGCGTATACCTTGTTTTACATGCGATGTCATTTCTTCACCTATTGTACATTAATTGTGTTTATCGTGTATGTTATGGGTAAACCAAAAAATACAAAGAAAACAATATAAATAAAGATCGTATCAACATATACGTATATTTTTGTATAAAGACAGACAGGACATTGCCTTGAACGATACAAACAGGCAGGTTGTCGACAGTTGGACAGTACATTACTTTTCGAACAAACACTGCACCTCCACAAAACTTAGTACTGAATCATCCCAAAAAGCTCGATTGAACTGAAACTATTGTAGTTAACAGCTTTAATGATACTTTGCAACAGTGGTTTACAATTACAAGTAATGTTCATTACACAGTTTAAGACAAACGAATACCGAACAGAATCAATACATCTGGGACAGGTATTCAAAGAGTGAAGAATTGACAAACTGCCTCCCTGCTTATCTCCACTTTTTCGGGATGATCGAATGGCATTTTCGTGTTCTTCTTTCCTTCGACAAGATCCAGTTCACTGATTATTATCGTTATTATTATTGTTGTTTCACATTAGTGTCAATTTGGCAAATATTTATGATCATGCTTATAATTACAATCTCGGTATCGAAGTGTATGGACTAAGAACAAATAGTGTAGATTACAATTTGGATAAGCGATAGCCGGCTTGCACGAAATTACTCCTCGATTGCACCAGGGGTATGCTGCGACCGTTCCTGGCTAAACCCTTTCGTACCATCTGGCCCCCTCGGTTGCCTAACCACCGTCAACTTCGGACCAGTCTCCTCCAGTGATATTGTACGCAAACGGCTTCTCAACCGTTCTGGACGTTCCTGTGCAGCATCACTGAAAACACAATATGCACAATCGTCATTTAGAGTGTTGGCCTGGCTCTACATAAAATCTGTACAAAGCCTGTAAAAGCCTTCGTGTACACTATCTCAGTGAAATTGCTCGAACGATTAAAACTACGTAGAATACTTCAACATATCTTACCTCACTCGTGTAACAGTGCAAGCTGAAGATTTACCCGTCCGGTGATTCGTGACCAAGACAAATTCTACCTGGTCTCCCGGTTGCAATGTAACATGATCTCGTACTTCACTCATGTGGAAGAACAGCTTCTTACTGTCGTCTACCTCATAAGCGAGAAAGCCGAAAGGACCTTTGACTGTATCGACGGTTGCTCGTCTCTTTTTCCGAACAACTACAATATTGCAAGCGTGGCCTGCTGAATCCACCTGTAGTTGTACAGGATCGCCAGTCTGCAATAGCTCTCGCTTGTTAGTGAGCCCCATAATCCCAAACATATATTCCGGTGTTTCTTCATCTTCGGTAGTGGGATTAATCTTTATCAAGCCAGCATAATAAGCCTGGTCAGGAACGGCGCCGCGCAAGGGTCTCATAACAGTTCCATCGAGTAATTCACTGACTGGAGTTGGTCTGGGAATAGTTCCGCGAGGTAATGACTTAACAGTACGTGCGGGTAGACAACCACCTGGCCCTCTAGCACTGGTCGAGGCAAGTGTATATTCAACTTCGGCTCCAATTTCCAAGGCGCTAATATTCGCGTCCAAATTGCTAAGGACGAACAAGGAAATATACTGTAATTAAAATCCAATTTGGTTCAAATAAATGGCAGTATAAACATGGAAAACAGTTACCTGAAGTGGAAAAATATTTCTCTCTCGAGATTAACAGCTTCAATAAAACCAAATTGATCTTTCAGTACTGCAATAAAGCCTAGGTAAGTTTGGCAGCATGATAGTTTACTGTCCCCGTTGTTCTGTGTTTTTTCACCAGATGCATTGACAACAGATATATCAACAGCAACCAGTTCTTTATTCCTTTTCACCTGGCAAATACTGAACTGAACCTACAATATTTCAATTTATATTAGTGGTAACCACTACAAATGACACACTACATCAATATAAGATTAATCGCAAATAATTATCTTTTGGGAAATTTTACCTGGTCACTTAATCTTGGAATATTCTTAGAGTCGCAGTCCTTTGTAAAGAAAATAATGCTTTTCATTTGATCATCTTTCATGTATCCAATAAGACCAGGTCCCATGTCATTTACTTCCTCCAACACAGTGCCTTGTAAGTCTTTTTCTGTAATAGTTTCGAACTGAACTGTACCAGGCGGTAAGTGTTTCAATCTGATCGCGCTGTGGCGCGCATTAGAGAACGATGAAGAAGGATCCTGAAAAGAATAGCGAATTTGTAAATGTATTTCATTAAACGTGCTATCCATTTGCTGATAGATAACTCACTTGAATTACGGTGAATTCAACTTCATCGCCTGCGGTAATTTTTCTATCAACATCAAGAACTTCATTGAAGTGGAAGAAAAGTTTCGGATATTCTCGATCTACGGAACGAATAAAGCCATATCCATCTTTAAGTATGACAATAATGCCCTGCTCTCGCTTTTCACCAGAGACAGTGAATGATTCGGACGATAACGATATCTCTGTTGCTCGCTTCAACTGATCTCTGGTGTCTACTGCGATACGAAATTGGACCCAGTCCCCATGCCTGTTGGACAGAAATGATGGAAGAATGTTAATGACGATAGTTTGACAATATTTATACCAAACTTGTTTATATTCTTGGTAAGACCTGAGAGTAAAGTCGCCTTTTTGATCTTTGTCACCAAACGGAATATCAACTTCCGCATGATCTTCATCTCGATATCGTACTCTTCCAGGTAACGGATCGTTCTGATGGCGAGCTGCCGTGCCTCGTTCAAGAGGTTTCCATATTTGGCCCTTTACAATTTCATCACTTACTTCTTCAAAGATTACAGAACCAGGTGGCAACTTGGTAATGTTACAGGCTACTTCCTTCCCCTATCAATTAGAGAATTACAAATTAATTAATATTGTTTTTCATGTCACTGGCAAAAAGGCAAGTTGGACAATATTTGAAAGTAATTTTCATACGTGTCGTGTTTGTATTATAAATTCAACGTCGTCTCCTAGCCTAAGTTCCTCTTCCATAGATTTAGCTTCACTAAAATGGAAGAAAATTTCCTTCACAACATCGGCGCGCTCAATGAAACCGAACGTTTCCTTCATTGAGCATACAACTCCACGATAACGAACTGGATGCACTGGATTTTCTAATCTTATATGACAGGCACCTAAGTTTCCACTGTAACACATATTTGAAGTTGTAGTATTGTATCATTAATGCGTAAAGGAATTTAGTTGTGTTTCATACCGTTGGTTTGTAGCAATTTGAAATGACACTTTGTCTCCAGCACGTAAGGTAACATCTCCTTCAACGTCATCCTTTGTATATGGCAAAAAGAAGCATTCTCCACGATTCTCATAGCTTATACGTCCTTGCGAATCACCGCCTGCTTGCAGCTCTGTCGTTACATTCCCCGTGACACGTTCTTCACTGAGTACCTGATGGAACATATATTTCCTAAGTATGCTAAATTAGATAGTTATGTTAAGTATCAGACGGATGTATAAATCTACTACAGCCAACATTGTTGACAAATGTGAATGCATGTTTATATGAATACTAACGACTTCTGGTGCGATTTTGCTGACTGTGCTAGCAATAGGCTTTCCTGTCCGCCGATCATAAGTCATTTCAAACTCTACTGGATCTCCAATCTTCAAATGTTCTATATTTCCACTGAATTGGCTAAAGTGAAAGAACAATCTGGCTTGTCTTTCACAACATTGTATGAATCCATAAGAATGCTGGAAAAATATATAGGTCATCAAATTATAATTACAAGTTTTAGTATTATGTGATGTAATGGTGTTACATCAGCTGGCTACAATGTTGCAAGCAGTAAAAATACAAATTGAGTGCCCAAGACACAATAGCAAACCATTCTGAATAAGTGAAAGGAAAATATTTACCAGTAATTTTTCAATAATTCCTGTCTCTCTTGTCCCTTGATGTGCAGACTGATCTTGTTGATACGTTGAATTATTCTTTGCTGAATCATTTGTGTATGGAACATTTCCTTCTATAGCAGTGAATGTTTCAGTAGGAAATCTTGCAGCTCCGTTTCGTGGAGATGTCTCATCACTGGGATAAGTTCCATAGGCAACAGGATTTTTCCCACAGGAGGGTGATCCCGTATAATGATCTTCAGCATAGTTGGTACCATTTCGATAATTGTTAGTCGTTGGTTGGTGATTTCCCGTTATAACTTTGGGACTTGATATAGCCATTGACTTATAGACAAGTATTGCTGGGTCCGAATTCATGATTGGCGGCTGGAACGTTTTCCACTGAGGATTGTTGGGCATTGTCTCAAACTTGCGTAGTTGGAGTGTAACGTTTATGTATAATTTCGCTCGTCTTTACTCAAAACAATTAGTTAATTTCCTTTACATTCACTTCTGTTTCACCACAATATATATACTTACATTTAGAAATTTTTTAGTCTTTTCAATTGTTTAAGTGTTAACATAGATATCACAGAACGGTTCTTGGTACCTTATCGTTGTTCACTGCTATAATGTTATGAGAACTTAATACAGAGGAAGAGAGGCTTTTTGAAATGCTGCAGAAATGCAGCCTCCTTTGTGACCAAGAAATGGAAGGAAGCTATTCTCAAGATGTATGAATGCGCGTTTCCAATTTCTTTCTGAGAGAGTACCGCAGCAATATCGGGCAAAATTGGCACTCTATTTGTTACAGATGTGGGTGCTTTCTTTAATTAGCAGAGCAGCACAATGTCAGTCGCAATCACACTAACGGTCACTTTATCGCCCACCCAACTCTTTCTCACTAAGCTTGTTGTGTACACAATATACAAATGAACAGTGTAGTTAATATCAATTTACAAATTAATACAAGTACAAAATTCTTAGCACATCATATACCATGGGTACTTTCTATACACATCTGCACAAGCGTTGTAACAACTGTTTGGTGTTTACTCAATTTTGAATGTATTAGAACAACCGTGTTCCTTTTAAACATCAGTCATCCTTTATAAAAGGAGTAAATCAAAAAACATAGGAGATTTTAGGGGGTAAATGTTGACTTGAAAATCCTCAGATGTCTTCAATGCGTGCTGAGTGTGGTTGTGTAGTTTCAATACTTCTATAATCAAGTTTCTTTCTTCAGCATTTAATTGTGGAATTTATAATGAGCCTTGGTTTCAAAAGTTCCTAAACTAACAATTCCACAAGCTGCAAAAAAATAACATTTCATTACTTCATATTAACCCAATTAACCACAAAAATATGTTAAAAGTATCTTTTTTAAGATGATTCAAGAAACGAAACTAATTCATTCATTAATACTGCTTCACTTTCAATCAATATTCTACCAAAGACAATTATTAAACGGAGTCATAATTGTAGCCTATTCAGAGAAAGCATTTTTAGACTCATACTACTTATCATACTACACAAATCAATTTTATGATTCTAGATTATTCTATTGTTTCAAAGGGCAATTATTTGTCCAATTACTACCAATGCTTACATGTGTATGCATGTAATATCTAGAACAAATATTTCTGACAAGATGTAAAATGCTGAATAGGACATTTGCAAAATGCAGGAATAGGATTGTTCTAAACTTTAACAACTAATAATTACTTGTTGTTGAATATTTAATAAAAGCTGGTCAGAAATATTTCATCTACTATCATAGCCACAATCAGGATACATCAACAATATTTGACATTGAGTTCATGTACTACAAATGACTGTATTACTATTACTGTGCCCAATAGTAGAAGTTTATTTTACATTCGCAGAATACACCACTGTCAGGGTAAGAGTAATTCCGTGATTTGTCTGATCGTTTTCCTCTCTCAATTGCAATATTCTAGATTTTTTACGTAGTGGGGCATAGTACTGGGACACCCACATAAACGTGTATGCAATGTATGAAAAAAGGGAGACATTAAGTGGCAATGCAAGCGAGACACTCTCTCGCCTCAGCAACTCTTAAAATATGTTTCTGCAAATAATATCCCGTATGGGTGGGACCGATGTATGAAGGTGAATCTTAACATTTTAAGATTATAATTCGGTACAACATAGGTACTCGCCAGTTACGAGATTCTAATTTTTTATGAGGTCGTTCATTTCATTGTGATCAGTCGAAGTAAAGGGTCCTAGCGTGTACTAAATCCAACATTAATACTATCGTCGGCAACCTAATGACTTCCAGAACAAAGGAGCCGTTTTGTTGCATTACACGCAATTAGATGGCTTAAGAAAGTTTTAGAAAACTCACCACGACACAGCACAGCACTGACGACATGCCGCCATGTTGAATGTCAACATTCAGCGTTCACATACAAAACAGGAACAACCACGGAACGACTGTACAAGAATCTTCGTTCACAGCCACCAAATAATGGCGCGACGGAAGTGACTTTTTCCTCCAACTTATAAAGGATATTCTTTTCGAATCGAAGGTACGGTAAATTCCGAATTCAGTTACAGTTGTAAAATGTGATTTATTCTATTAAAACGGTTATTGCAGCACAAGGTTCTTGATACGCGATGCACACGCATTTGCTATTTTCTATGGTTATTCGAGATTTAAATTCTGGTACGTTCAAAAAATAACTGCGCACAGAAATGTCGACTTTGAATTATAACCGTCAATCATAAAACGGATATTTTGTAATGTGTTTTATGAGGATTTTAATATATACGGAATTATACGATGATCATTTTTGTAGACAGAAATTAAGCAACCGAAGACGGGGTGAGATAGTCAACACAATATGCCAATAATATCTAGATACCCATATCTATACGTTAATACATATGGATTACACACCTTCCTTCTCACAAACTTTTGTGAGCTTCATAATATAACGTAGTTCGAAACAGAATCTATCAATTAATAACGTATGTTCAAGAGAAGGGATAGTATAAATGAAATCTTACATAAAAGTTGCGCATGTGTTTTTATTCTCGAATTTTCAGAAATTTTATTAGTACACAAAGTGACATGCGGTCTAATCGCACTAAGTAGTTATAATTTACAAGATAAAATTTTATTTATTTATAATATTAAAAAATACCGGGACGTAACATTAAGTATTTTATTTCTGAAGCTGTCTTTCGCTTAATTGTTGACTTTACGTTGAAAGACGTGTAAGGGGTATGTATCAAAATGATTTAGTCTGCGCCAACGTATATCTTCAGGATCCGGGGTAACAGGATCGGAGACACATTCCAAACTCAGTTGCAATGCACGCCGGAGCTCCTCGTCATCATCTGAATCTTCTGTTAAATTTATCGCATCCAATGGTTTGCCTCTCTGTTTCTCTGCGAAACTGTTGTTGCTACCATCCTTCTTTGTATCTTCTAAACTTAATTGTACAGCTCTCTGCAGCACTTCGTCTACATCATCTTCTTCTACCGGCTTTGATTGAACTGTAGGTGCAATCCTTACCGGTGGAGCAATTACTGGATTGTTAGTAAGGACTTCGTCTGCAGTGCAGTGCGGGAATGTGCCAATTACGATGAAAATAGAATACCCTAGAAAAATAATCTGATGCTTATAACTGTTAAGTACTTGAAGAATCACTGTCAATGCTCGTATACCTTCATGGATCAATTGTGTTAAGTACAATGTGAGATACGCATCCGATATCAATTGTGGTCCTTTTAATAACGAGTTCAAATTAAACCACTGCCTTCCAAGTTTTCTTATGGTGAACCAGTGACCCTTATAATTACATATATATGCTTTCATTTGTCTGCAAAGCACACATCTGTTGTATAAACTTCAATTTGAAAGATCATCAGAAATGTTGAATGACAGATAGTGTTAGCAACAACATCAAATTTGATTATTTATTTATAGAAACAGCCTCCAGTTCACAGAGGGGAAATGTTCTGCATAATTGACGTATGTAAAGTCCATCAGCCCACTGATCTTCATCTTGTGTTGGAGGGATTTTTATAGGTTTTTATAAGTTTGAACTAAAGTCTAGAAAACAAAGTATTTTTCTACTTAATTAAAGTTCCTTTTGATTTTGTACTTTTTTCATATATAGGCTTTCGTATTGCTCTCAGTCAATTTGTGTATTATCTGATCGCTACCCAGCTATATACCTTGTGATAGTTGTAATAATGAATTAATGCAAAGTCAAATTCTCTTGTGGCTTGTGTGGTTCACGGAAAATACGTGAACGAGAGACTGCAGACTTTGCCAAGATAGACAGAAACCCTTGATACCTATTGTTAATGCTCATCTACACCATGGTACAATTTTTGTTCTAGTAAATACATCTACAAATGTAGTGATGATATCTTTTGAATATTCAGAACAAATGATGTGTGAGGTCAATTGAATGGTAAACCTACAAAGGATCTTTTTGCGCCAATAAAGCTGTCGGTTCGGTACTAGTATAGGGTATTAGCTCTAAACCCAAAACTTTTAATGCACTGCTAATAACTTGGACTGAGAAGTATCCGCTATCATCCATGTTTCCTGATGGTTGCTAAGCAAAATAATTAACCAGTTTTATAACATTTACCACAGATTCTGTGGTATAAATATACTTAACGGGAAGTGTTAATTGTTAGTAATAGGTGGCACCGTACTACCTACCTCCAGAAAATGTTGATAGTCTTCCGTATGTACACCTGACTCTGCCATTCGAATTCTCTCCTCTTCATCCATTTGCTGACCTAAATTGGCCAGATCCACAACATTAAAGTAGGGACCCTGCAAAAGCGCATTCAAACAATGTTGGGCGCAGAGATAGCCCTCTTGCTGAAATAACAGTAAACATTATCAATTGAAGTACTCGCAAGAATAACGCGTATTTTCGTAAAGCGTATCGGAATCTGTACCTTTTCGTGAAAAATTGCTTCCATCTTCCCCGCTGCTTATAGAAATTCAACAGCATTAGCTTAACAACAATAATAGGGAAGCTGTTACAATTTGACTAGTCTCATGATTTCCCGATCACTCGTTATCAAACGTCATTGACCAAAATATTTTTGGTTATACCCATCGACAATGCGGAGAAGTTCAGAGCGGAGACTAACTACGCAGAATTCAGAAGCTGCCGATTCTGCGTATGTAGCAGTATGTAGCAGTACGTAGTTAAGCGCAGGAGTAAGGAGGACATACACTTTCACACTCAGTCACTGTTCACAGTCACCGATTTTCCACGGGCACAGGTCGAGCGACCAGGATAATCTCTTTTAACTGGACGAGGATCTACCTATCCCTGTCCTGTTCTCTTTTCATCCATAGGCTTCTGTGAATTAAGGGAAAAACTACGTTATCTACTATCGAACTTTTCTGCTCATATTCTCTGCTGATAATCGCAATTTTAATAAACTCGGAAGTTTTACTGCGTTTATGTAGTAGAGGATTGTAACTGTAGCATACTCAGCAGACCGTAGCATATTTCTAGTCAGTGCAACTAGATATCTGCTTCATAACAATAGCTTGCTATTATCTAGACAGGATCTAGATACTACGAGCGAAATGTAAGCTAATATATTATCTAGAATGAACAGTCACTTTTACGTGTCGATCGTTGAAAACTTACCGTGTTAAAGGGATGCCCTCACCTGATTGGTCAGGGTTGGTCAGGGTTTCATGACATTTTGATGTCTGCCTTTATCATCGTATGGGTCATATGATTCTGTCATTCAGCGCAACAATAAATTTATAAATTATTAGAGTGTGCCGTTCCTGTCATACTTTGTTACGTGCCTTATACATGCAGAAATAATCCGTACTGACTTTATTGAAGATTCTACCGACATCAAATATTGTGCGACAATGTCATTTTTTGGAGTAAATGTTAATCCATTTTCGACCCCAGTGGGGCAGAAGATAGGTAAGATTACTGTTTACATTTCGGGGAGTCTTATCACCTTCCACTTTGGGTGCCTTGAAAATTCCACATGACTGCTGCACATATAAATGCAACACCTTGCTTATTGTTTGCACCTTACTAACAAGCTTTTTGGAATTCATTGTTTTTCATATTAGCATAGGAATCAGCTTACATGTAGAGTGAACCTCTTGCATTTCATTATCACGCAACAATGTGTATTAAACATTTCAGAGCAAGCTACAGACGGTAGCTTGCCAAGCGAAAACTGGGCCCTCAATATGGAGATATGTGATATCATAAATGAAACTGAAGATGGGCCAAGAGATGCCGTTAAAGCCATTAAGCGCAGGCTTAATCAAGCAGCAACGGGAAAGAACTATACTATAGTCATGTACACGCTTACAGTCAGTAATTCCATATTTCATGGCCAACCTATTTATTAACATACAAGATTAATGTTTTTGTTACTATCAATTTGAAACCTTTGATAAGTATACATTTAACTTGTTTTTCTTGCTGAGTTCTGATTGCACGATAAGAATTTACACAGAATTATTTAAAAGAATTTGCAAACCTGCCTAGGTAATATGAAAAGTAGTAGCAATTAGTAATTTTTTCTATAGTTTGCATTATTTTCACTATAAATTTTTGTTATTATATCCATCCCAGGTGCTGGAAACATGTGTTAAA
Organism: Crossocerus cetratus; assembly: GCA_963675795.1. Classification (NCBI taxonomy): domain Eukaryota; kingdom Metazoa; phylum Arthropoda; class Insecta; order Hymenoptera; family Crabronidae; genus Crossocerus; species Crossocerus cetratus. The sequence continues at coordinate 30,522,382 of OY776662.1, read as the reverse complement.
AACTGTGGTAAACGATTTCATGCACTTGCATGCTCCAGAGAGTTTGTGCAAGAATTGGTTAAAATAATTGGGCCGAAAAATGACCCACCAACTGCAGTGCAGGAGAAAGTTCTAAGCCTAATTCAAACATGGGCAGATACATTCTGTTATCAGGCATATGCTCAAGGCGTGGTGCAAGTGTACCAGGAATTGAAAATGAAAGGAATGCAATTTCCAATGACTGATCTTGATGCTATGGCACCTATTATTACCCCTGAAAGGGTAATGATCTTTTGATTATTGCACAGAGATTACTAATACATCTTTCGTTAAAATACGTGATTCGTTTGGCAGAGCGTATCAGAGTCAGATCAAGGGGCAGTGACTGTTGCTCCCACTGAGCAACAACCACCAAGTGCTTCTACTACACAAGCACAACAATCGCCTAATCAAGCAGTAGGTCAGCTGGCACAATTAACCGACCAGCAAAGGGCAAAACTGCAAAGTGAGCTGGATGTTGTCGTGGGAAATATGCGTGTTGTATCAGAAATGCTTGCTCATTTTACAAGTCCAGAGCAGAGTGCCAATCAGCAGCCAGAAGATGCCGATTTGGAGCTTTTGACAGTATGAAATTCAGACACTTCTTATAAAATCCTATATTTTATTAAGTGGATGAAAAACTTGTTTCATGATTATTTACAGGAATTGGTGTATACATGCAAAGCAATGCAAGGACGAGTTGTCGACCTTATCGGGAAGTTAGCGCACGATCCTGCAGCGCATGAACTAACTTCAAAGTCACTGCGCATTAACGACGAATTGAACAATCTATTTTTACGTTATTCGCGGTACACAAAAAATAACTCTGTTGCCGCAAGCACAATTTTAGCGCAAACTCTCGGAAATCCGCCGAGTGCACAGGCTGCCGCGAACTCTACCAAGATGGAAGGAGATTCTCTTATAGATTTATCTGACGCAGTTGATGATTTGGGGGAGCAAGTTGAGAAATTGGGTAAGAGTGATATTTGAAACAATCAGTCATTATTGTGTCTAATCGCGTATTGAACCACAGAAATTCCGAAAACGAGTGAGAAAAGCACTGATGGTAAAAAAGAAAAGGCTGAAGGCGACACCGATGAATTTGATATGTTTGCACAGTCGCGAAAAGCTACATATGAAACAACAAAGAACAGGTACATAATATTTCCCTCTGGAATAGTTTATTAGGGAAGATTAGAGAAAGAGTTCCAAATTGCACGATGTGGTGTAATTGTAACTGGTATTTTCCTTATAGTGGGAGTAAATATGAAGATAATTTGGACCAGGTGAGCGGAGGAGGTCTCAGTACAGCGATCCTTAATCGCAATAGTCCCAAACCCTCCCAGCAGGCTGCTTCTACAGTTGCTTCTACTACTGCTACTTCTGTGCGTAACCCTTTCTTTTATGCACTTATTATGCCACACAACAATACCTGCTTAGTCGTATATCTTTTGGGAATGTGTTCAAAACAACTCCAATTTTACAAAATAAGATCATTTCATCATTTGTTATAGGCATAGATAAATTGTATTGATCAGGTATTAACATTTTTTTTCACCAAAGAACTAGTCATATAATTAATCTACAGTGGTCATACATTATCAGCGTTTGCAGCAGGTAAGATGGTTGTAGTCTGTCCATTTCAGAACTCTAAACATTTTTAAACATTTCTCTAGAATAGCTATATATGATTATTAATATAGTTTTTGCTGCATTAAATAATTGTATCGCTTCTTAAAGCATGAAGATACCTATTTGTACCTTATTTTCCTTTTAGCTTTCGTTTGGCATAAATTAGCTATTATATTTTGTTCTTTTATTATGGATTTTAATTTTTATATATTTAGCTAAACCGGGAATCTGAGTTCAATGAAATGGCGGAGTGGTTGGATCACACGGTGAGTTGTATAGTATTTCGGTAAAAAAAAGAAAAGCATCGGTAAAACAAATTAACAAATATTCTATTAATATTGTGAAAAAAGTACTGCATCCAAGACACAATCTATCTTTATGTATTAAACATTCATATACTACTTTAATTATACTTTTGCTTACAATTATAGATCTTCCTTAAATTATGTTGGAAAATAAAGAATGGAACAATTTATTTTGATTACAGCCAGGTGTACAAGGAGATCAAGAATCCTTAACATCCTCCGAATTTGAACGTTTCCTAGCAGAACGCGCAGCTGCAGCTGAAGCTTTACCAACTCTTCCTACAACAAGCGCAGCCACAAGTACTACAAGCTCTGGCAATCAAAATGTGCAACGCCAAATCAATAAGGATCAGGACAAGTCTTTGTTTGCACTCTAAGAAGTATTCACTTTCATGAAGGAAGATGCAAGATTTAATGGAATCATGTACTAGGTAACCCAGTGATTATCCCTCTTTACGAATCTAATTACTTCTTCCATGAACGGTTCTGAGACTGGAAGCGGCTGTATGATAACTACTGAGAGTTAAAGCTATCACGAAAACTATTATGCGAGTAAAATATTCTTCCCTGCTTTTATGTACTTAATGATACAATTGAAACTACCACATTAAATACAGATAATCAACTGTATTGTAAAATTTGAATTCCAATGAAGAAGTTTTATTACGATTGTGATAATAATTTCCAGTAATCATGCGATATCACTTGAAGGAAAGAAGTTAATTTACATAATTTATGTATAAATGATTCACAATATGTATTATTATGCTTTGAAACCATATGTGAACTATTAAGTTATTAAATATTGTGTTACCAGTACACAGGTACGAATACGTTCTCGAGTAACTAAATAAGTATATTATTCCATTTGTAGAAGCATTTTTCTATGGTTCACATTGGTACCAAAATTAGTTGACAAGCTATTTTGTAGAAAAGCATTACAAATCTCTTGTTGCGACCCAATGTATCTTTCTTCTAGAAGTATTGGTGTCTTAACTTAATGTGGATTTATTACTACTATTGTTAATATTGCGTAATATTATAGTCCTTAATATATTCCAAAATCGTAACGAGCATAAGAATTATTACTGTAGAATTGTTAGTGAAGAAGATCATGAAAATCTATAATTTGTAGGACCTTTAGGTTTACCTTATTTTTTAACTATTTATGTTACATAATTACGTTGCGAGTTTACTATATGTTATATTTGTAAATAAGTCGGAACATAAAAAATGACTTTATTATTCCAAATATACAAAGTACATTGACAACTGGAATCAACAAGTGGAATAATTATTGATAGTGAATAATCATAATATATATCCTATCATTATACGCTTTTATTTGCGTAGACCGGGGTTTGTGTAAGGGCAGTACTGCTAGATTCGTAAAATTGTAAAAAACGCTATAATTTTCAGAGCCTTTATGTCATTTAATGAAACATTTAGTGAACAATTTTACATTTTGTAATAATAAGATCTGTTCTTTAATAACAGGGACACATTTGACAAAGTACTCTGCTATTACAGCAATGGAAAGAGTACTACCATATCAGAAATAAATTAAATATTTCTTGTGCAATATAACACAGAATTTTTTTGGCGTGAAAGAAGTGGAAGCATCAAAGTCTGTTTCCATTTGTTATTATTTATTCCAATTCTGTTATGTGAGAGTTTTAATGTTTAGGAGTGTATATGTACATACATACAAATATTTTGTAATGGAAAAGCTGAATGTCTCATGTTAGGAACAATGAGTTATTCTTTCTACAAAAACATGATAAAAGCTTGCAAAAGACTTTAACAGTGACTATGGAAGATCTAGTGAGTGAAACCCAAATAAAGTCAACTATCTTTTAAAAATGTGTCTCATTTTTACCACCGCCAGTAACAGATATCAAAAGGTGCATATGTCACACATGCATATATATGTATATGAAATGACATAACAAGTGTAGATCTATGTATGTAGATCGATGCAGATCAATGTGTGTGTAGATCATTGCAGTGGAAATCATTTAAATCATCACAACTATCATTTATACTGTTCTTCTGTAACTCACAAAAAGTGATTTCCAACATTTCTATGTTAATACATGTCGACATAAAAACCTCGTATACATATTCTGTTTACAATATATAAATACAAATTGTAGAATTAATTCCGTTTATTCAAGATAACATACGAGCCAAGATCACGTGGTTTGTCTATCACGCTCGTGTTCATTTCATTCCGTGCGGTTGACCCGTTCGGTAGTGTTCGACGCTTAGTGCAGTGTGCTTGGCGCTAAATTAAAATACAGACATAATTGTCGGATGTTTCTCTCGAATAATAATATCGTGGAGTCGTACTTGTATTTAGCACTCACAAAATATGTATACAGTATCCAAAGGACCTAGCAAGATCGTGGCAAAAACACGCAGAGGTATACTATGTCCACAAACTCGAGCAATGTTGCATGAGACATAAAAAGAGAAGCAGTGTAAGAATACCCAGGTTACTTAGAATTCTCATAATTTCAGGCATTACTCAGAATCTCGAAAGGTTGGAGACATTACGGGATTTAACAAGGAAAACCGACCCTGAAACCAACCACGAGGCTACCCGGTAAGCTATACCATAACCCGTCCTATACGAACATCATATTTTCCTCCCTCTCCTAACATTTTCCACATTACGCAATTCACGGTATTTCGTAAAAAAATACCTCCTTTAATACCCAGACGATCTTATCGGATTTCATTCACTTAATATTCCACTGATTCATATTTGACATACGCCACAATTCATTAACTTTAATCTGGCATAATATCCTAGCTGCGCTGCAGTCTTATAATAAATGTATTTCAATTGTGTAATTGCAGGCATGTACCCAAGCCTGTTTTTCACATGAATGGCAAATCAAAATTAAACTCACAAAGGCATCAAATACAGGAAGTTATAACGCCACAACATGAGGAACTAATCAAATTTGTTTATGAATGTACGTTGACAGTATTCAATGATTACATGAATTATTTGGGGTTGCTAATCTTTATAAGGGCAAGAAACAAGTTCAGTTTTTTGATCGGATTTTGGTAATATATATTATTTATTTATTACTAGTGAATAATTGAGTGTTTTGTTAATAGCATGGAATCAAGTTAATATACTCCAAAACAATGAATCCTCCGATGGGTCAGAATGTGCAGAATTTTCAAGTAAGTAGAGACTTTTAATTTATGTGAAAATGGAACACATTTTCTTTTATATAATGTTATTCAAACAAGAGGTTAACTCCAATGTAATAGCTCAAAGCATGCCAAATAGACATATGTATATATAACTTGGTTTAACTATACACAATGATTCTCTACGAATTTTAGGTCCCAGCTCTATTGTATATTATAATGATGGTGAACCAAACAACACTCTTCAAGGTAAGAGATAATCGGATATCTAAAGCTTAATTCTAGATTTTATCTACGTCTAAGATTATAGTTGTGAAATAGTACCATGGCTGGCTATCTTATCCATGTAAACATATCAATAACACTGTTTCAGATTTTAAGCCATTTGATTTGGAGTCCTGGTGGGGCAAGCGGCTATTCAATAACATTACAAAGTCACTTTGAAAATGTGCAAAATCAGTACAACTTCAGTCTGAAAAAATACCTGATGTAGTATACACAAAGCAACTGCTGCTGTGAGGTAGCTGTGTTGCAGTTTAAACATAATCTACCCGCTACTGGATCTGAACATTCTTGTTTAGTAATAAGCGTGAAACTTAGGAATGATTGGAATAGTAAATGGGTTTGCTTGCATCACAAATCTCTTATAGTAACAAATGCGGTAGGGAAAGTTCCATGATTTCAAGATTAGAATTGGGCCAAGAATTTGGTTCATGCTAATGTGCACAGATAGTAGTTAGTCCCAGTTACATGAAAAATATTAGTACTCGCAATCATCTATATTCATTGAGCATACACTTTTCTTTTACCAAAAGTGTAGAATCTGTGGTACCACTGGGTATGAATGCAATTTTTTAAAATTATATTTCATACTTCTAGGGCTATTCAATTTTAACAACGTAATGCAATTCAAAAACTATGAGGAGTTTTTCCAAGCTCACACAAAAGTGCAGAACTCGAAGTAGACAATAAGTAACTGAATTCAATACAGAACTGCAGTCGCTAGTTTTACAGTTAGAGAATTATGTTATTCCACTTAACTTTTAAACTACACCAAAGTTTGCGGAAATAACTCAGGTGCATACCAAATAAGGTGAGCTTCATGAAAAAAGTCCTGTGTGGTGTAAGTGCAACGTGAAAATAATGGACTTTTAATCATAGTATGATGTATATATTACATGCATTGTTTGTGTGAATGCATGAACATGTTATGAGCATTGTTACGACGACTGTATCTGAATACCTTTATATAAGCAGAGGTTTAGTATAACTTTGTAGACTGATAATGTGTAAGATTGTCATATGGTTATTAGGCAAGTTTAATCTTGCTACAAATCAGTTTGCAAGCTTTGTTTTCACAAATCATTTTCGCTGAATCTGAATATGGTTACCAATTTTGTTATCAAGCGCATATCGCTCTTGAATTTTGTTATTCACTTTTGGATCATTTATTAATACAGATGGCAGCGAATTTCAACAATTTTTAAGAAAGGAAGCTTGCAATTGTAGTCGAAATGTAGTGCAATATATTTGGCTGTTTGGAGCCGAATCGAACTGTTATAAATAAATACTTGTTTATATGCATTTTTGTGTTTTCAACTCATAAATCATGCCAGTGTACATATACAAGAAAATCTGTTAAGAGAAATGTGTCAATATTCTGTTGGAAAAGTGGCGGCCCGAAAATAATGGATATCAATATTGAAGAACAAACATCATTGGACATCCTCTTCTATTTTGCAAACTTCTATTCGAATGGGTCATTGTATATAACTAATCATCTTCCAGGCAAATACCTGTCTATAGATATCGAAATATATCTATAATTTTATCTCAATTTAACCTTTGTGACCTAATCTTGAAATTCCGTTCTTGCAGAAAATATATGGAGATGTAATCAATCCATGAAATACAAATACAACAGCCATAACTCATTAACAGCATAACGTTTTACTAAATATCCGAGGTAGTAAGTATTACACACAACGTAGTCATATTTGTAACATATATCAGTATAGCGTGTGTAGCGCAAAAGATTTGGCAAGAAGAAAATACAAGTCATTGCAGAATTTCCAGTTGCAGGATGGAAACAGAGGAACCAATAAAGAAAGGGACACGGGTTTTGTTAAAAATTATAGAAACTGCATGTGAAGCAATAATCGCGTGTAGCAGGCAGTTGAATGTGATTTCTGGGGAATTCGGAAAAGGAGATTACGGGACGGTGTTATCATGTGCCGCCGCCGGCATTAAAAGTGCCATAAAGGTGGAAATCAATGTTTCAAACATTTCCTGTACAAATTAACACCAAATTGAATTTCAGAATAATCAACTGTCAGGACTAAGACCTCATACTATTTTTAGTAAAATGGGTACAATTGTAGAAGAAACAACAGGATCAGAGGCCCAAGTCTATTCCATATTTTTGTATACCCTCGGTAAAGTAAGATCTGAAGCTTACACTTGCTCAAAATATATTATGTTGTACCATAATTGACTGCATTTAGAAACTTACTATTATTAGAGTTTCGATGTACACCAAGAAATTAACGAAATCACGCCGCACATGTGGTTAGACGCATTAGAACAATCGATTACAGCAATATCCGTGACTGCTAAATTAGCAGTAGGAGACCGATGTATTCTGGATGCTCTGGTACCTGTTGCATTAAAATTATCGGAGAAATTAAAGAAGGGCGTCAATCCCTTGGATGCATTTGGGGAAGCTGTGAAAGCTGCTGAAACTTCTGCTGCGCGGACTGTGCACATGCAGCCAGCTTCGTTGCGACAATCACACGTTACACAAGTATTTTGTCAATTTCGACGAAAAATCCTTCCCAATAGCACAACATGAATATGAAAAATGATTAAATAATATTTTTTCAGACTGCAATGTACCCTGCTGCTGAAGCACATGCTGTTGGAATATGGATGAGGGGAGCATATGAAGCCATGAAACTGGCATTCATTTAGATATACGTACTTTACGAATAACATTAAGTTTTCTTTGTTACGTGCGAAATATCCTTCAAATAAACAAAACTGGGACATGTAACAAAAATGAACTACGTTTGAATGTTGGCGTGTGTGCACGCCCCCGAACCTGCGGTCTGTGTTGTCATTTGTCATGTAGCTACCAAACGTAAACATAGATAGATGATACATCAATTCATGAGAGCGTGCACGCAACATGGTTGTATGCATGCAAATAAACTATAGTACACTTGCTTCAGGATTGGTATTCATATGCATAGTTTGGGAGTGTGTACGTGTGCCGCTACTTCTACAGATGCTTACTATCGCCATATCACCGTGTCACGTGTTGCTAACTTGGCTTCTCTTTCAGTTATCACGTGAATACCTGAAAAAAATTAATCTAAGTTCTTAGTTGCAACTAAATGGCTGTAAATTGTGAGGAGGAAAGCAAAACTGGGCATTTCTCTTAAGTGAAGTGATTCAAGACTAAAGGAACTATACAGAAGAGACGGTTATTTGTTATAAATGTACGAGATCTTATAACACATAAGTACTTGCAGCATCTTTCAGTGCAGCAATTTATATCGTTTTTTTTGCAGATATTGTAAGAAGTGAAGACTATGAATAGTTGACGTTCCACAGCATTAATAAGTTGGGCGGAAACTTGCTTCTTTGTAAGAATGAATGCCATCATTGCATTATGCATTTTCTGCGAGACTCATGGACCCAAAGTAATATTTACTACACAAACTTATCACAATTACCACGATCATGGTACAGAAAAGTTGAAGTTTTATGGCCCTAAAGAAATATTGAGACCAAATCAAAATGCTTCCGAGGACATTCAAGAACAATGTGACAGCTGTCAAAGTATTGGAAATGTGAAATACTTAAGCAATGAACATGAAACGCGAACATCTTTTCTTTCTGCACAGCAACCGTTAACACAAGATGTATGGTACTTGTTAAAACATGCATGCATTAGGTAATATGAGAGTAGAATATATTCCCTATGTGCTCAGTGTTCGAAGATGTGTATACACAATGGTTTATTCTTATATGTTTAGAAGCCTCAGTTGTGAAGTACACCCTGGTAAAGAAGGGGTTTGTTATTTTGGTGATGAGTATAGGGGGCATGTTTTAAGTCATACATTTACATTAAAAGATGCCCAGGTGAATTATACAACGAAAAAGCATGTTTGGTAGCTATTAAAAAGTTATTCAAATTGAATTTTTTCGTACAAATATTGAGTGTGATGGTAAGCCCGCCCCTGAATAATCAGAAATTTAATGCATGCTACAGGCCAGAGGATTTAGAAGATGGTGTAGTTTTATTGTGTTCATGAGAGATAAGCAGTTTTTACTGAATATGTGGCCATTTTTAATTGATAACTTGAAAGAAGTGATTAGAGAATTACAAGACTTTGCAGAGAAGCAATATAATGATGAGGAGGCAGAATGCCCTCAAAGAAGGCTTCGTTTGACCACTGCTAATAATGGAAGTGGATCATGCGACTACACCAATAAGCAATTTAGAAGTCTTAGTACGATAACAAATGAAAAACATATTTTTGTAAGGTGGGTTAATGAATTATACATATAAGAATACTAAATATTCTATAATATTCAGTATATGTATTGTTGGACCAATATTCCGTTTTAGAATTCATATGTGGCTTGTCTGGATACTCAATGCAGGTGCAAGACATTTTTTAGAGATATTTCCCATGAATCTATTAGAAGATGATCTGTGTTATAATTTGGATCATCCAATTGGTGTGTATAAGTTTATTAGTATTCATTACTTGTGCATATTTGATAGTACAGAAGACATGATTATTTGATTCATTTTTAGAAACAGAAGAGGGTTTTACTTTAATAAATGCCAAGTTACCACCGAGCTTAAATCTGAACACACAGGCATCAAAAAGTCATCCAGAATTTTCTGAAATACCTGAGAGAGTTACTGCAACAGCACTTAAAGAATTGCAAAGTAAATTAGAAAAGGAACAGTTTAGGCAGTTGTTATACTCCAGTTTAACAGGTATTCAAGTAGTGGTGAGAGGTTCTAAAGTGCAAAGATTACTTTCGTTATTCGCACTGAGTTCTTTGGTTCCTCCTGCGTGCCGTCGGCTGAAACCAGAAGTCACAGAATATCTGGATCCCGATCACTGCAATTTTATAGGTATTTCCATAGTTAACATGTATGTAAGTTTCCTATACTTTGCCACAACAAGGTTGTTACATGTTTCCTGCCTTATTACAGGCATGGACACATCAGTGGCAGTACCTATGCCTTGTGCAGCAGTTTGCAGATTGGATATAATACCTAATGAGCAGAAAATTCAGAATTCAAACTCTTATAGAGTTAAATGGACAGGTATATTACCACTGAAATTTCCCACCTTAATGACTAAAATTGAATTATCATTGGAAAATGAGAAGCTCGGGAATGCTGCACTCAAAACACATTTGGCTGTCTTACAAGAAGAATGGGCAAAGTACATAGTGTTTTATATTGTTTCTATGTCACAATACGTTATTATCTTTATTTAAAACTTGAATAATGATAAATAAATAGTTGTCATTTTTAATTGCAGTATCGCAAACGTTATTCATGCTATGCGTGGACGCGGCCACGGCAATGATGTATCGGAACTGATGCTTAGCTTAGGTGCCGGCCCTCATGATAAGAAATTGGTAGACGCCTGGTCAATGGGATTACCGCCAAATCCTGCATAACTCGAATCAAATCTCATATCATACGCGTTGTAGCGTATGAAAGGATATCGCGCTTACTGTAAGATATGACCCACGGTCTGAATTTAAAAACTAGCTGTGCAATTTTAAGGTCTTCAAGGTTGTGCATAATTTTTTATTTACTGTGTAATAAGGAGTAGCATAATAAATTATTCTCTGATATTTGGCTGATGTGTTGGTTTATTTCCAATATATATATATATACTCCCATATATATTCCCACTACTTTAGCTATAAGACACATGCCTTTGTCCGTATTTGTAATTCGTGTTGGAAAAGTTGCATTAATGTTTTCATTTGTATTATCTACTGCACAGATTAGTGTGTAGAACAGTATAATCGACTACTATAGAATAGAGTCATCGACATAGAAAAAAGTCGTCCGTACCGATATCCCCTGAAAGAAGTTCGCATAACAGCGTAAAGATCACGCTGTATGGGAATAACGAATGCCGCCGCTGCCGCTCGCACAGCCGCTCAAGCGTCTGAGCAAGAACATATCCGAGCAGCCGGTTTTCAGTGCAATGGCAATTGTGTAGGCGGTGGGGATGATTTGCACAGTCTCCGAAGGGCTATAGGCTGTATCAGGCTGTATGTACCAGAATCGTGCGCGGTGTGCAGGTCGCTCCCCTGAATTCTGTGTTTACACCAGCTTACACCGCTGCTCCGGCCCTCCCTTTCTAACTTGGTACTTCCCTAGGCGGAGAAGTAAGAGCACGGGACAGGGAAGGAGCGAGAGAGAGGCCAAAGAATGCAGAAGCGGCCAGCGACATTGGGGTAAACTTAATGGGAAGGAGTCTCCGGAGTCTCGTACTCGGGCGCTCGGGTATCGGGGTGCTCGGCTGAAAGGATCGTTATAGTCAGCGTGGTGGAGCGCGGCATGGTGGGTGCAGGTCCGTGTACTTGTGGTGCCGCGTTTTCAACATCTCCGAGAGATCTCGACCGCTCCGCAACATGTCCGCTTAAACAACACATTTCCCAGCTCAGTACCGATGCCAATGGCAGTATTCCTTGAATGATCGAGTATCAGCTCGCATACCGCTCCCCTCTGCCCAGGATGAACCGACGGGCTTCCTCGATTCTGCCAGTTGGACCGTTCTTTTTTCGGTGAAGTCAATGTACCGCGTACAGGGTGTAGTATCTGGTATCAGGATCGCACGCATCTCACGTAAACTCCATCGATGGGCCAGATGCAGCCGATCCTCGTCCCTCGAGCTATTGCAAATGCTTGGATCGCGTGCTGAGAAAGTTGCTCCCGCGGGCCTGGGCTTTATTAGCTTCGAGTAGCCAAGGCTCAATCTCATGTGCTCGTGCGAGATCGGCGAAGCTGCAAGAAAAGAGATAGGGAAATGTGCAGCGTGTGTAGGTGTGTACGCGGCTATGGAGCCCTGGTGTGAGTTCGTCTTCAACACGTGGAACGTGAATGTGTGCATACTTAGCCTACCTGACTGGGCTGCCGAGCAGTATTAAGCTGCGCTCACAAAGGGAGACTCTTTTCCGGGCAAGGACCGCACGTTGCTTGTTCTTGCTGGACTTTCGTCAAGAGCCAGTTAATGAGGACCGCTGGGATTCGATCGTCCGATCAGCTGATAAGTAAGACAGGCGAAAAGAATTGTATTGTTAGATATCATAGCTTGGAGCTTTATAAATCGCATTTGATGTCTTGCAAATCACCCGAAAGCATTAGCTTATTGTTGTTAATAATCTCCCGAAGATAACACTTTATAAGTCGTCGATTTTGTCAATAAAATGATTTAATGTTCACTGTATTTTTACTACCTGGATAACCACTTTTTGTTCTTCGTTTCGTCAGATTTTTCATTTTGATTCTAAACCCTGCAAAAATGCTTTGATTATTCGCGAATGCCTTGTAATACATTACTTACTCAGTTCGATTCTTAAGATTTTTTATTCATGCTCTGTTCTTATTTGACATTTACATTCATCCGACTCTCGCTAGCCATTCACTCGATAGTACAATTGCAATCGAAGGGGGAAAGTCAGATTGAAAAATTACTGTCCACGTTTCCCACACAATTTCGTAAAACAGCACTTAGCATTTTCTGTGCCCGCAGGCTATAGTACCCAACAGCTTGATTAGAATTGACTTTTTTGCGATTGTTTCTGTGTTTATTAATACATTCGACACCACAAAACATTGGTGATGCGTTACTTTACGGGCAGCGTAGACGCCTCCGAAAATACCTATCACGATACTCACGTGGGCAAGCGAATACTGACCGATATCGACCATCGCTAGCAATATCAGGCCGAGTCTATTTTTTTACAATATCTCAAACATACAGTCGCGCCAAAGGCAAACAACGAGCAGGCTTCAAACAGGCGAAATTTTCCCCCCGCGGTTTTAATTTTAGACGACTAGGCCCGTTAGCCGGGAAAAACAAAGCTACTTAAGCAGCGACGAATTTGTTTTCTCGGGGAGGTTTTACGATCGCTAGCCAGTACATTAGCATCTCAATGATGGCTCTGCTGTTTCAGTAGGGCTGGCCGAAGATAATCGGATGAAGTTGGGCCAAGCATGCCCTCTAAGAAGCAGTACAACCTTGTACACAATGACGAGTATGATACAAGGATACCCCTGCATAGCGAGGAAGCATTCCACCGTGGAATTTTCTTTCACGCCAAGGTAACTTATCACCAATATTTACCCGATTATCCCTGTCCACCATATCTGTGGGACTTTGCCGACTGGCCGGATAGGTCGCATTGTAGCCTCGGCCATCTCTATCTATCTATTGTAATCTATACCAATATGTAAAGATGTGAGGTGTTTGTTTAGGTGGAAGATGCGATCACTGACAGTGTTTAAGAGATTTGGAGAATTCTGTCGGCGTTTAGTAACTTACTTCGTCTCGAATAACAAGGATATACATTATTACGCTACGACAAAAGAATAAACAATGAGCAAAACTTACTTTTCGATTATTTATATTGCATTAGTTGGATTTTCTCAGCTTCATCATCTTTCTTTGCGAAAGTCTGATCTAGACCGAGTATCGGCTCAGTTTATTCGATTAGTAGTTTTATAATACATATATCGAGGTGTGCACTCGCCTGACCGACGGGCCAAAGGCCTGCAGACAATTCTGCCGTGTTGTCTGACCTGTTTCCAAAGGGTTTCAAGCATCGCAGATACACGCTACTTATCTCAGGCATGTAGATCGCGTGATAATGTTTAGAAACTCGTGCTATGTTTTATAGCTAGTGATGCGTTTCTCTCAATTAACGGCTAGTTTCACTTAATGATAGCCAATTTTCTCGAATCAGGCTGGCACGTGGCAGAACCCTGTGAAAAAGTTCGAGAAACTCAGGCGCGCAGTAATTAGACGCAGCCGCGGTGCTTAGTTAATTTTATTCGTTCACACGTGCATTAGCAGAGTTTCACGAACAAACAAGTCGCGCGATATTTCCTCGAGTAAGCAGCTAAGCCCTGATTCTCTTTGTGATCCTTTGTGATTCTTTGTATAGTAAATGGCCGGCGATGAAGCTGAGGTGGCGGTAGAAGGTGGTAGCAAGTGGGATGAATACGAAGTTGGGATTAACGGAAGCGGAAGAGTGTCTGCCGTGATCGAATCGGTTCTGTTCTCCTTTGAGAACGACACTGGCTGTCCAGATTAGAACGGTTACGAGTACCATTTCCAAAGAGGGTAACGCCAGAAGGCTCGCTATGGAACAATGCCATTTCTCGGCGCATTCCAGGATATCGGCAATCCGAAAACGTAGCGGTCGAGACTGCGATTAGGAGACATGACGGCTTAAGGCAGTCGTCGTGCTACGAACTATCCGAAAGTTAAATATAAGAAATGACTATCTCTCCCACGCTCACTGATACCACACTTTTGCTAGCCTTGTACACTTTGGACCTTTACACACGGAAGAATCACTAAAGGACGTGGTTTCACGAGAAATTGACATTCTTTCCAGAATTGTGTCTTTTTCACAAGATATTCAATAAGTTTGAGTATTTTTTAAAAATATTCATCGCGCATTTTTCTATAACTAGGTTTTTAAATCTAAATCGTAGGATAGATTATGACGGTAAAATTAAAACTGTGCCATTTTTAATTCTTTTACTTGAATTTCTGCGCTTTTGGAAATGATCAATTGAATTCAAGGCTCCTCGTAGAACTGTAGAAGGAAGGCAGTTTTGCAGTACAATAACCAGCTTAAAGTAGATCTCGCACAACTGCCGGGTCTAGGAAAAGAGGAATTCCTCGAGTACGGAGCCATCGGTAGAAGGAACAATAACGGCGCTATCCTTGAGGGCAGCCCCGTTTCCGTTGCCTCTGTTGTCTATGACAAGGCACAAGAGCAACGCGCGGTATACAATAATCGAGAATGCAGCGTGGTGCAATGATCGCGACAACGACAGAGCGCGGATATTTTCGGTCGATGTCGACGCGGACCACCATCGTGACGTCACTGGGCACGTGTTTATTTCAGTAGTACATACTCGTTCTGGGAAAGGTTAAAGCTTTTGCACTGGCCGACGTCTAAGCTCGTAAAGCCTTCCATAAAATGTACACTTTGCGAGGAAACTGCGAACCGCCGCCTCTCATTGACATTCGGGACTCCGCTCCCGGTGGGAACCAAACCCGCCGGGATCCTTCGACTTAACAGGCTCACTTTCTGGAGAAGTGTGTTTGCAACTACATATGTAGTCGTGTTGTACTAGATCTAATCTCAGACTATAAAATTGTTATATGTATGCGCGGTTCTAAGTAACAGGGACATTGTACTTAGGTCAGTATTGTACAAAGAAATGCGACAGAGGGGATCTAAACCCTGGCAATGCCGGGAAGATAAACTTAGAGTAAGATAAATGATAAAAGACGCGCTCCAGTGACATGGAATTTACAACTCACTTTATGGCTCTTTTCACCGTTCCTCCCACTTTTGCTTTAACGCGCGCCTACATTAGACCTTCGAAAATGACTTCCGGGCCAACCCGCAGCCGAAATGAAAGAGCTTTAATAAATGCGTGGATTAATGAAAAGTGTCGTATGTAAAATTACATTCGACACCTTTCAATTTTCCTATTATAATCAGACATTTCATCCGAGTATCATGGAGAACCTACTCCAGAATGGTGTTTTGGTTTTCGTGCCGCACTAGTTTTCGAGTTATTCTTAGTCGGTTTATTAACAGTTCCTGATAATAGTGATTAATATTGTTGAAATGACACGTGCGGAGGTTTCGGCTTGCGCCGCGTAGCTTTCTGGAGGAACCGTGCTGGCCTAACTATCGATCGCTCGTTTCTAAAGAAAGTTGCACCGTTCTAAAGCCTTTTGTCGGTTCTTACTGTTTTCCATCGACCCAATAGCCTGTGGGAGACTATCACATGTCTATTGAATCGACCGGGGAAGTTGAAGTTTCAATAGGGTAACACTAACAATAAGTGCGGGTAGTGCATGCTCTAGAAATTCACGCGTTCTTTTAGGAGATCGTGTGAGGTATTCTCGGAGCACACATATGCAGGCACCAAACATATTCCTTCGCTTTTATTTTTTAACAATATTCAGCTGAAATCTTTCGATAGAAGAACGACATTAACAGTCGAGTTCCGGATGTACGGAATGTTGAAAGGAATCGCAAGTGTCGAAGATGCCAAATAATTTAAACAATTGGATAATGGTTTTGGAGTAACTAAAGTTTGGAGTGGCCGTCCCTATTTCTGGAGATGTTAGTCGCGTCTTTTGTGGCGGCGGTAGTACTCAATGACAAGTCCGGCCACTCTCGCACATTAGGTGGCAGGAGTTATGCGTCAGCAGTAAATGATCCTGGCCGGTGGACAGACTATCCATTTTCTCCGCGGAAACGCGTTCCATTACCTATTTTCAACGATCGCGCTCCAAAAACAGTATGCACCTGCGAAATTGGAGCGCGCGCCGAACTATATCGGCGCACTCGTGAATAACTGTTGTTCCGCGAATTTCAGTCATTTCTGCTCGCGGAAATAAGGAAAGCGAGGCTTAATCGTTTAACTCGGCGGTCGGTGAAGGAGCACCAAGGAACTTTTTGTTCTTCATTGTTTACGAATGTTTTCGTAGTATTCTTTGTCGCTGGTAATAGAAAGATTACAGAAGTTTTCGAAATTTCTGGTAAGAATGGAGCAGTTTTTTTTAAAAAACACGGAATATAATCAGAAAGTTTTCCGCTGTTGCTCTAGAAAATGCGATAATTTGAGTGAGACAGTCAATTACATTCTTGAAAATAAATTGAAAGTATTGTGAGAACTCGGCGTACAACTAGCGAGCGACTTCGATTCGAATAATTCGCAGGATATATGTAAGAAGTTCTGAGGCTTTGTACTCTTTATTCTCTGCCTGGGAATGTAAATGTAAATGATGCTATTGTGCTTTTTCTAGTTCATTGGTTCACTGGAAGTTCCCCGACCTACCAGCCGAGTGGAGATCGTGGCGGCGATGCGACGAATCCGCGTGAGTATTACAGAATCTCTCGCTAACGAAAGAGGCATATCGGTCCTCGTTATCCCGAAGCCCCTGCCATTAATTTCAGATTTGTCTTGCCCTTAGTACGATTTCAAGGCGAAAGGAATCAAAAAGAAGAAAGTGACTCTCGAGGTGTCGGTCGATGGCCTGAAAGTCACCCTACGGAAAAAGAAGGTAGATTTCCCTATTGAGTTTTTACGAGACACCTCTGCCTACCAAAGTATAACAAAAATTAAGGTCTTGCTTAATGAACCGCGATGTCTCTTTGGTGCTTTTGCAGAAGAAGCAGCAACAGTGGATGGACGAGAATAAGATATACTTGATGCACCACCCTATATACAGGCAAGTTCAAACCCGTTATTCTCAATCTAATGAACATATCTTCATCACGCAGGTGATAACGGACTTTTTCTATGAATTCCAGAATTTTTTACGTCTCCCACGATAGCCACGATCTGAAAATCTTCAGCTACATCGCACGCGACGGTAGTAGTAATACATTCAAATGCAATGTCTTCAAATCTAGTAAAAAGGTAAGTGAAATTGATGTTGCTCATGCCTATCTGCTTGAAAATCACTATTCTTCTGTAATCCAAAATCATCGAAACCATAAACCTGTGTTCATGCTTATCCAATATAATGCGAACAATTAATTTCGTATCTAATACAAAGTGGTAATACTTAAAAAAAGAAAGTCTTAAAGTTAAAGTTTTCCCGAAATCAGATAGCACTATAAACGTCTCTTAAAGTGAGATATAGCGAAAGAAACAAATATCTGCGATCCGTGGGGCTTTTGGGGAATGCGTTTATGGTTTGTGCGTGGGGGGACATCTTCGTCTTCGTGAAGACGAAGCAAGAGGGAGCAAGAAGGAACCAAGAGGAGGGGATGACTTTGTCGTATACTTGGAGTGGTAGTGGTGCACGACCGGCAAGGGGTTATTAAAATAGCTTGTATAGTCCAGTATAGTCCGGCGCCTATAGCCAGACTAGCGTCTCTGTACATACAGGACTAGCCTTCTCCTCGTGGTAAAATATATTTCTCGATGATCCGAAACCGTACAATCAACGGGAAACTCATGCGTGCAAAGTAGATCCCCTAGTGATTGGAGTTGTCATAATATTTACACCGGGCACGCGTCTGCAGCTTATCAAATAGCGCGATCGAGAGAAAGATTACAGAAAGATTGGCTCTAGCACTTTCAGGATATGCGGGCGCTAGTTATCGCAGCACCAGATAGGCTCCTCTTTCATTCTTGAACATGTTTAATCGCGCCACTCGAGAACAGCCGCTTACACGTGCCATTGGGTTTGCGTTTCAATTAGCCTCGAGTATTACAGATTGATGCGATTAATTTGTCTAACAGTATAATTTCCGATTAACACGTGTCGTAGGTAAACGAGTAGATTCGCCGGTTTACGAGTATCTAGAGCGCATTATCGAACGGTTACGTACAACCAGGAGGGCAAATGATGTGTACTGCGGGTATGCCGGCTATTTCATCACTTCGACAAATGATGCGGCCAAAATTAGAATCCGTTCGTAGAAGTATATGTATACGTAAAACTTTACAGAAATAGCTATATATACTAAGAGGCTCATGTTGAAACTTCTGCCGTTAGGGTGATCGGCAGGGCCGCCTCAGATCTTTCTTCGCTTCTTGTCTTCGCGAGGCTTCGCCAAGATTTACAACCGAGTCTCGCCGATAAAAAATCCCACCGAATTCCTTAAGTTCCAAAGGTTTTAGAACGCCGTGACAAATCTTGCCTGCAGTTCTCCATCGTCCGGGATTCCCATTACGCGTTCTGCTCGATATTCACCGGCAAACACAAGGAAACGCAGAGTAAGGATGTAATTGGTGAAATTCCCAGCAATATAAAGATAGTGGGGAATGAAAATGATGAATGAACGGGACGGATGGGACTCGAGAGAAGGTATAAAAATATCGGCGGGTCACTGCGGTATAAGAAGCTCAAAGCAGAGGTCGACGAAAGGAGGATGAAAGACGGAGCGCATGCTGCTGGGCGCGAGGTTGCTTCACGGAAATGCCATTGAGCCGGCGGGCCGAAGCGGAGAATATTAATGCGCTTATAAATAAACCGAAGGAAAAATCAGGCAAGGCAGGAGGAGCGCTCGGTGTCGCTGGCTGGCACTCGACTTCTGTTTCATGTCCCGGCGAATCTTGCCTGCCCGGTTGCCTCGCTGCTTACAACACAGGCGAGCAGCCGAGAAGAGGATCGTCGTCGTAGCGAAGCTGCGCCACGTAGGCAGACGCGCGCACTGCTTCTCGGCCCCTCGGTTTCTTTGATCTTGTTTTCGAGAAAATCTCCCCCGAGTATTTCAAGAATTTTCGCCGGCCTCACTCTACTGGAGGCTCGCGTCAGCGATGCGCTGCCCTCGGCGGACTTATGCTACTGTGGCCAGCTGCGCCCGATGTAATTTGTCAACTGGCAGTGTCAGCGGACCAGTACAGTTCGAGCGAGTGGCGATAGTGATTCTGGTGGTCGGCATGTGATGATCGGTGTGCTTCAAGGCCAGTGAGCGTCCAATTCACTGATGGGATTTCTATGCCGGCGCACGCTCTCGCGATGAGGTTCCGTCTGAAAAGCTCTTGATCTCCGGCACCGTGGATCTTCGTCTCTCCCTCGGTTATGCAATGTCTCAAAGCCGACGCGGCGGTTTGAACAAAATGTACGACGTACAGGACACGTGCATTGGAGCCAGGACATTGGCAAGTATTAATAATGAACGACAGTGTGTCTCCCGCTCGGCGCGACATGGTTCCGCGCTCAGCCAGTACCTGCTCATTGGTGATTTGCGAGCTTCTATTTAACATTACGAGCTCCCCGCGCTTTGATGACGCGACCAGTGGCTTACCAAAGTGTCATCAATAAACTCGGACTCGGACAAATAACCGCGCGAATATAAAATCACCGCGCCCGAGCACTCGTTAAACGCGCGTCCGCGTGTTTCACGCGTAATTTAAGCCTTTCTCAAAGTACCAGCGCACCAGTGCGCGCTCGGGTTTCTCTCGGATTCACTGTGGAACTTTGGAACTAGCGGCCGTCGTTTTGTTTTGGCGCACCGTAAGTAAAATAAGCGGTCAAAAGTTCACCGGGTCGAAGGGACGACGTGGTATATCGCATTGGGACGAATATGGAATCAATCCATTTTTTATTAGTACATCGATTGATTCGAAGATGACGCCGTGGTTGTGCATTCGCGGATTGATCTTTGGTAGAAACGAATCGTTTTAGTTTAAACACGTGCATCGACTTGCCCGCGAAAGCGATTGAAGAAAAGGTGAACTAGAGCACTTCCAAAAGGTTTCCCGGGATTATCTATTTTCTATCGAAGACCAAGGAGAAACTGGTCGGTCCGAATGCGTATTGCGTATTGCGAAAGCTATATCACCGGCGAGGGATGTTTGCAAAATAGCCCGAAATAAATAAACGTTCTTGGATGTAGCAAAGCCTCGGGATTAACAGTGCAAATCCATAATAGCTTTTAAACTATGGGGGATTTATCGGTGCGTTTGCCACTGGCCGCTGTTTACAATCGAAACGGCCCGAAGGAACTTGCACACACGCACGCACGCGAGGGTCGGTTCTTTGGACGAGAGAGCGCTAGCTCTCCCGAATTGCACGGGGTGGTCGAAATAAATGTGGCTGGCGTCCACTCCCTCCTCCCCTTTTCTCATTTCCGGACGCACTGACCTAGATGAAAGCGGCTCTCACATGCACCGAAATACGTTCGGCCGTTCCTGATACAATAACATTTCCCACGATGTTGTTCTTTCTCACGCAGCCGCTGCCGCGAGGCGTGCACTCGTTTTAAAGATCGGCCAGCAGACAGGCATCGTCCCCCCGGTTTTAGCTCGGACGTCAGCATTCGGTAAATCGGGAGAACCTTTCGGAAGATGCGACCGGCATCAGAGTAATATCGAGCTCGCAGGCGCCCGTGAGATTGGGGTGATCTCTGAATGTGTGGCTCATGCAAGACTTATCGTACCAGGTGGCGAGGAAAAGCGGCGGAGGTATCGAGTGCAGTGTCCTGTTCGTATAGTTTCATCAGTGGCATAATGTAGAATCACAGAGATCGTGAAAGAATCCCGGTACAATGCTGAGAAACTCGGCGAAGCAGGCAAGTTCCGGAAGCACGGACTTGCCAACCCCGGGCGGTGCGAGTCCCGGTAGTCCTGGGGGATTTGACATTACACCGAGGCCCCGGAAAAAGCTCTCGTTTAAGGAGCCGGAGATTTTCAACTACTTGAAAATACGTAAGCCCTCGCCGAAGGCGAAGCCACTAGTCTTACAGCTTCCCCGCCCGACACCTAATGTCGATGTCAGTTTGGAGGAGAATCCTTTAAAGGAAGAGAATGACGACTTTCACGAACTTGAGGTAAAGCAAGCCGTGAGCTGCTTCGATCACTTTCGTAATATGGGTTTCGATGATTTCGGATTGCACTGATTCATTGACTATCTGGTTTACCGCGTTAGTGACTAATGAGGGAAATTCACATTTCACAGAGCCAAGCCATGCGAGTGGTAAGAACGGTAGGACAAGCATTCGAAGTGTGCCATAAATTAAGCTTAACAAACGTGACGGAAGAACGGGATCGGGGCGAGAAGGACGTCGATAGGGACCACGACGAGAATCACCATGACATTTACGAGGACCAGGATGAAATAGCTAATGAACAATCCCAGCCGTCGCCGTCCTCCGTGCACAAGGGTGACTATTTTCGCTCCGCACATACCAGAAAGTCAAATTGCTATGACTTATCTGTCAAGTGATCTTGTCGTACATGACAATTAAAGGAAGGCATATTGGCATGTTCCAGACATTTCGTTGTTGGGGGATGCCGAGGATTCGGTACCGGAACAGACGTCTGTTCCCTGCCTCCTCAGGTCGCACGATGTTCCTGCGACAACAGCATCCGCTTCACCTGTTAGACAGTCGCCATTGGTAAGAAAACGAAATTCGTGACATAAGAGTAATTAAGCATTTCTAAGTATCGATAGTTTATTCTGCAATTGATTCTGCAGGGCACGGTGACCTCCGATTGCGGAGGTTTACTGGTGGGAAGTGAACTGACCGCTCTGAAACACGAGATACAACTGTTAAGAGAGCGTTTGGAACAACAGGGTCAACAAACCAGAGCCGCCGTTGCCCATGCTCGACTATTACAAGATCAGCTTGCAGCTGAAACAGCAGCTCGTGTAGAAGCTCAAGTAAATATTTCAATGCAAAATTCAGATTCCATGGTGTGGAGCTACTGGATGTATTCTAGACGTTGCCTGACAGAGAGCACTGATATATTTTGAAATTGTCTCTATTTAGGCAAGAACGCACCAGCTCTTAATGCAAAACAAAGAGCTGCTGGAGCATATAGGTGCGTTGGTTAGCCATTTAAGGGAACAAGAGCGCCTTGCTGGTAGCCATGGTACTTCGCAATCGCAGATGCCGGCTTCTGCGACAATGCAGCAAACGTCCACTGTACCGGATATCTCGAATCTCGGCCAGGTAACTCTCTACCGAATTCCATGACACAAGCACTCAGCAGCCACCGAGTTGCCTGCCTGCCAACGTTGCATTTCAATTAACGTTTAACAATGTATTTTGTACTTTCCCCATTTTTTTTATAACGCCCTTTTGTAATGAAGTTTTTTTAAAAACTTATCAATAAACCATTTTATACACACGATTGTTTTGAGCACCACCCAATACTACACCTGCATTTCCGAAGAATTCGTCGGATCTTAACACCCTTGGGAGATCTGAGCAAGCGCCTTAGATCTTAACACCCTTGGCAGATCCGAACGAACACTTCTTTGTTCGCATTCCAACAGTACCTTGAGTGTCACGTGTTCCACTGCATGATGTATTTTCTGTTTTACGATATGAAAACGAGTTTGATGTTGCGTTGTTAGTTATTCGGCGATACCGATCAATTGTGTTTGTAAATGCTGTGTAACTTTAATGCTGACACTGGATCCGCGCCGCTAATACAATAATTCTGCTGCTAAGCGTCAGGATGCCGGTGTTGTGTAAACAGGTCTTCCCGCGGGATTTTGGCCGTTGCGCTGCCAACAAATGCTAGGTAATACTGCCAATTTGTGTCAGAGTGACGAATTTAATCTTCGAATGTAGTAAAATGTAAGTTGATCATGATAAAAGGAATGGATTGATTACATACGCAGTGCCAACGACCGGGTGGTCAGAGTTCGCCATGGGAATTGGATCCTCCGAGCTTTTCGTATTGCGCTTATCCACTGGACCCTTTGTACTCTGGAAATCTCAACGCCATGGGGGTGCAAGGTACCAATAGCTCGACGGATCAGCTGCAATTTCAAACTCAGCTTCTGGAAAGGCTGCACAACATTAGTCCCTATCAGCCTCAACGATCACCCTATGCAACACCATCTCCTTATGCCATTGCTCCCAGTCTACTTCTGTCGCCCAACAGCATACCCTCTGTAAGTAATGCTCGACAGATGGTCTACAGACAATTCTCAGTGCAATGTGGAATCGGGAACTTGAAAGAGCAAACAATTGACTTCTAATATTTCCAGAACTCGGCGCAACTCTCCCCCAGCACGATGTCCTTGCGCGTCTCCCAGCCAAACAGTTTCACCTCATCACCCGTGATGACACACAAGCTGGATAATTATAGCAGTACCGAGACAAGCGATTCACCGTCGACTTTCATCAAACCATTACCGTGTTCTACCGATCGAAACGCCGGCCAGTCGAGCAACGAGTCCAAGTCGAAGCAAGACCGATCAAATGTTCACGAAGAAATCCCGCCGATAGTTCTTGACCCACCGCCCCAAGGCAAGCGCGCAGAGAGCTCGGCCAAACAAGTCAAGTTGAGGCAACACCCCAGCACGTCGAGGGCTGAGAACGGTGGCAAAGCAGTCCAAGCTCAAAAACCGAAGAACCTGGCTACGATCTTGCGAGCATCAGGACCGCCACCGTCACGCACCACGAGTGCACGATTGCCGTCCCGCAGTGACTTGATGTGCGAAGTGCAACGGACTACTTGGGCACGTCACACCACTAAATAAAAGATACCTCGCCCACTTTTCTTGTGAAAAGTGGCACCCTGCGCTAATTACGCATAGTAGGTCTCGTATACTGTGAATTTAAGAGCAATGTAGTCCTGTGGGTGTTGCTTGGAATTTCATGAACTACGGAGACACGTTGTAACGTTGATTGTTAATGGTCAAAAGCGTTAGTGCCAAGAATTTAGCGGCTGAAATGCCATCCTGCATGACAAAAATATGATTTCGAAAGCCGCTTCTGGTTGTTCGCCAGGAGTAGCGGCGCCTCTGTTATTTCTAGCCGATAATTAAGTATAATGGAGTGTTGAAGTAACCATTCGAACTTTCTGTCACCTCGAGGTACATTCAGAGATTCGACTGGCGCGGATACATGTGTCTGTGGATTTGACTTCGCTGCTGAAAAACTACCGATCCGTGTAGCATTCTTTGCGGCGAATTGAGTTTAATTCATTAACGTGGCCGCGCCAGTTTCACTACCTCCGAATGATTAATACTCGGCAGATTAGTTAGCGATAGAATTAAGTAATCCGTGTTGACATCGGTTTATACTCTATCGATGTAGTGCGAGAGGAATTAATGTAACATATCATCAGAGAATTTATTAACAATATTATCGGACGTACCGCGCAACTGTATATTCGGAGTGAAGAGTGCGTAGTCTGACAAATAAAATAGGAGAGGAATCGTGCCAAACCTAGTGATAGGAGAACTTTATTTTTACTATATTGTCACGTAAATGTAAATAAAGACGCGTGCAGTCTGCGTGTGCAAGCAAATGTTTATATGGAGTCTCCTACATCTACGATACGTGCAAGATTACTGAAAATTGGATTGTTCTGTAAGAGAAGTGCCATAGTCTGTTAAATAGCAATACCGACCGCACGTCGTCACCACGAGTGCTGGTCGACTTACTCTGTACAGCAAATGAAACTTTTGTATCATCAACTATTTGAATATATGATCATTTCGATGAGCAAATCTTCTATTTCCTGAATTTAATATCCCATTGCGACGACCCTCTCCGGCTGTTCCATAAAAAATCCAAATTCCTGACAGCACTCGTAAATCATTTTCTTTTTTAGATTGATGACATGCTCGCGACGAGTAACAACACGCAAATGAGTGCGTGCCAGCACGCTTTAGAAGTCGTAAGTTAATAACACGACGGCCCTCATTACTTTGAATGCCTTTGCTTGTTAGAGGCGGTTCGACGAACAGTTCATCGGGCGATGGTGGAAAGGGCGGAACATTTTTTCCTCGCTGAAACACTCACATTCAACGATTAAGCCCCTCGTAATTCGGGGCAGTTCTCCCCGCGGAATTCGTCTATTTGTCGAAGTTCTGGTGAAATGCTTAAATTTTGGTGATCTTCATTCAAACTTGAAAGATTTCCGATTTAAACCTACGTTTTGCGGGCTCGTGTTCGTATCTGCGAATGCGTGAGAGCTTTGCAGATTAATTAAAAAGTGAAAATAGAAATATACGTCAAAGAGACCTTCCAAAGCTTTTTAAACCTCTTTGAGGTCAGTTAAAAGAGCGAGGATGCTTCGAAGGATGATCAATCAAGAAGACAAAGGCATTCTGAAACTCAATAGTACGGAACGTCCTTCACCGGTGACAGGTCCATCGACACCGTCACGCTCGCAGGAGGTATTCTTTTTCCATTATTTCGCTAAGGCAACATAATTACCCGTCAGAAACGCGCGCCATTAATTAGTTCAGTGCATAATGAAACGTCGAACGAGAGTCCTTAGTCAAGTAGCGTGTCCATCGTTCTTTAATCAGTAAATGAGGGTACAAGCAAAAACTAAATGTCGCGTGTGTCGAGGACTATCGAGGCTTTGATACGCCTTTCACGAATATATTAATGGTTATCGGAGGGACACCTGCTTGATAACACCTGTCAGATAACTGTTAACGGCTGACCTGTCCTGCACAGATTAATACCCTCCGCATGACTCGCGAGAATTACAGGTTTCCCCCTTTACTAGCATTTACTTGCCCTTGATTTTTCACTATCTCACGTCATATTAATACCATTTTTATTAAGCGACTTTAGAAAAAGAAGAAGATTACAAGTTAAAACTTTCAACCGTATATGATGGACTAATTTAAATCTATCATAAAAATTGTAATGTAAATGACTGTTGCATTCTTGATATATTTTTAATGAAAATTAAAATTCCGTCGGCGTTCCGACGTCCCAATTGTACAGTTAATGAAATTAATTAAATGATTAAAGAGAATTTGACTCGGAAACAGTGTTTATGGATTATGACAACTTAACGCGAACCCCCCAATACCCAGTGCAATCAGCATCAAACTTGCATGGTCGACTCATATTTATAAAAATTTAGCAGATATTTTGCAATTGTTATACATCTACTCATCTGGAAAGCAAGAAAGCAGGTCCACAGTGACAGTTCGGGTTGATTAAGTGAAAGTAGCAGACGCCTTGACTGATTTACCGATCAAAAGTCCTGCACCTAGTGAAGGAAAGGGGTGACGCTCCTTTGAGAAAGCGGCGGCGCGATGCGGGGGGTGGTGGTATTCGAAAGAATGAGAGCCACACTAAGAGTAAGAGGGTGGGGTCCCGTGAAGAATGTGTGGTGTGTGTATGTAGGTGGGTAGCATGCTGCGTTTGACCGGCGCTGCTCTGGTACCACTTTAGGGTGCGGCTCGTCGCATGTGACCTCGAGTATTTGGATCACTCGGCTCGACATTGTCGGATTTCTCCTCTTTAATATATCATTCGCCACGCTCTCGCGTGAATCTCACCCTTCCTTGCCCTGATAAGACTCGTAATTATAAGCTTCTCGGAGCTCCAATGCCAGGGGGCGGAACTACCAGGAATTTTCCAATCCCACCCTCCTTCAATTCTCCCCTGCCAACTTCACCGGTTATTTCGACATTATCTGCTAAGCTCCGAACAACCTTCGACAATCAAATCAGATCCGTAAACATTCGCTGGTAACATTATAAAGTTTGTTAATATCACTTCTCTTAATAGGACCTGGGGTGTTTGGTCCATCGAATGAATTTAACATTAGATGAACCACATGTTGAATTCACCCTCGTGTCGTGTAATACATTTCTCCAACTATTTTTAAAAAGTATTAGTTACAACTCAAAAATGAATCGCATGTTTATATACAAAATAAAGGGTTTTTTTGATTTTTAATTTTGAATCATTTTTCGTGTCATTAGCATATATCGTAGTACACAATTCTGTATTTATCAATATCGCATTGGTTCAGTAGGAATATTGCTGATTGTAACGGCTAAGAACGAGAGTCTCAGCGGAGAGGATTAGTGCGTCAGTCGCCGGATTCCCATAAGGATTTAGTCGAAGCGTATTAGCCTTCGACCGTCTGGCTGACAGAAAAGATCTGTGCCTGGCCTCAATGTAGTATTGTAGCGACTCTTTCTACTGGTTCGTTGCTTCGATAATCCAGCGGCGTATGTCGTGTTCCACTGAAATCCAGCGTAGCTACTCTCGAGAGGATTGGAGTACCTGGAGAAATGAGGAGTTCCGATGCACTTTGCTGTCGTAGACTACGTCGCGGTGCAGTTGTGTTACACCGTGGAGGTGCGGTTGCGTCGAGGGACCGACTCTAATACCATGCTCACCGATCCCGGCATACCGACAGTCTGCTTTCATCCACCTGTCTACTCCTCGGCGAGCGACCCTTTGCTCGAGTGAACTCGTTCAATCTGTGTTTCCCCGCGATTTCCATCAGTCTCGAGTTCGCCTTCTTTCGAAATCGCTTCACTTTTCGTGAGACATTCATGTTTTTAGAGTCAGAAACTTTTTCCGGTCCCCTGCAATTGGAAATAGGAATTCGGTTGTGCACGAAATAGGAATTCGAGTTTTACTATCAGTGTCGATAGCGAAATCCTATCGTTTCCCTGGAGTTAGATATAAAAATTCGGGTGCACTGAATTCTAGAGCGACTTACTGTCACTAATCACTTGATCGATCATCGCGAGCCGGCACCTCCATGGCGCGCATAGCGTGACGATGGATGATTTACGCGCGAAATTCATGCCAGTAATTGGTGGGGTTTACCCCTCGATATAGGTGGAACCGTCCTCCTCGCAGGCATCGGCTTCCCACCGATTGTCAGTTACCTTTGCCATCCCCGAGGACGAGCACGCTGACACAGTGAACGGAAGCCCGCGACCGAAAGTGCTTCCGTGTCCCAACATTCCCTCGAGCTGTGTCAACATGCAGAGAATTTCCGTCGCCAGTTAGTATTAATGTTGACAGTTTTCTTCGTTACATTTTATTTTTTTTATTTCACTTTTACTTTATTTAAGCTAACATGTTTTAATTGTGGCTAATGTCTCAACTATTTTGATATATTAAGCGTTTTTAAGTTTGGTTTATTATAATTAATGAAGCTAAGGGTGGATTTTGTCGGTAACATTGAGTGTTCTTTTTAATTCTTTATTATAATGTTTAATGGAAACAGTGAAAATCTTGGAGGATCATGGTATAATAACATAACATACATAATTACGTTTCAAGCATCCTTCAATTTCTATGCGTATTTTAACCTACACTGATTTATTTTTCTTATTTGTATATCCTTTTTATCTTAAGCTTCCATCAGGCTTCTATTTCGCGCGTTTGAACCTCTCGCCAGCAATCCAAATCAAAACCCTCTCGTGTTTAACCGCAATTGTTAATGAACGTGGCTGTGACCTTGTGCGTTGGTGCCCCTTTCGTAGCCGGCCGGGTTTCGTCCGCCAGAAACTGCCATGCCGAGTCCATAGACGAGGAGGAAGGCGACGAGGACGATTATTCCGCGTCAGCATGTGCGATTATGCAACGGCGAAGCTCGACTCGACGACCGAGTAAGCGGAAGAGACGACCCTCTTCTCCCTTTGGCGTCGACACGGAAACTACCCTGCGACGGCGCTCGTCGGCTTACACCATCAGTTCCGGAGAGTTAGTATTGTTTGTTGTAAATTGCAAGGCAACAATATTACGAACGGAGTTCTTTTGTGACCGGCAACGGATTGTTGAATCACAATAAAACTCATTAACACTTATGCGAATAAGTCAATTTACAAGAAGATTGAACGTCTGATCTTAGCACGGCGATCTCGGTGGAGGAAGCCGGCAATCAGGAACAGATCTTCGAGAAACTCAAACTGCACAAGGAAGTTCTGAGCGGCGTTAAGCAGCAGCCGTGGCCGCTTCGCCGGAAGATCAGACTCGTTCGACAGGCAAAGTCCTACGTGAGAAGACACGAGGGTGTTCTGCAAGAGAGACTCGCTCAAACTCGTAGTACAAGGGATGCAATTGCGCGAATCTCCCTGTTCACCACCAAGGTACCTTGAACCGCGAAATCGAGATTCATTCGCGCACATTGACACTGGAATTGGAACTCTCGACAGAAATGGCAGTACTTCCGGCGGGAGCTGGTGAATCTGCAGACTTGGCTCGTCCCTTGGGAGCTGCGGATCAAGGAGATAGAGTCCCACTTCGGATCGGCGGTCGCGTCTTATTTCATCTTTCTTAGATGGCTCTTCTGGATCAACCTTGTCATGTCCGCAACACTGACTGCCTTCGTCGCGATACCGGAAGTGGGTGGTTCTTGAGTACCATTCGTGTTGATTAAATTTGAGTAATAATCGAGTTGTCTTTGCCTCTTTCGAAGTTGTAGATTCTTGTTATTAGTAATACATGTTATTAGATTGTTACCTGTTTTGCATTGCACTTCTTTTCGAAACGAATTTGTGAGTCACTGAATATATCTCTGATTTGTGTCGATTAAAAAAGAACCACGAGAATTTTGTCCACTCGAAGATGCAACACTGAAATTAGATCAAAGAAATCAGTAAATTTCAACTGATTAAGTAGCTCAGTGTAATTTGGTTGAATTACATGATACGTTATTATAATTTGGAATATGTATCGACCCAACAACTGAGTTAATCAATATTCCAATATTAGATGCTCATAGCCGACACTACACTCGCTGGCGAACGAAAGACCATGCTCAGAGAGGACCAAATCAAATCGAAGCATTTGTTGACTCTGTGGCAGTTCGAGGGCGTGTTGAAATACTCGCCCTTTTTTTACGGCTGGTACACCAATCAAGACTCGCAGAGCGGCTACCGATTGCCCCTGGCGTACTTCGTTACCAACTTAGTTGTCTATACGTACAGCTTCGTCGCGATATTACGCAAGTAAATAGGAAACGAGAATTTCGGGAAAGTAGAAGGGCAAAAAGGGTTCAAAACTGGACCATTTCGTCCTTTCACAGAAAACTTAATAGAACTAAAACCCAGAAAAACTTAATAATTAATAAGAAAAACAGAAAAACAGGATTATTAATTCCAATTACATATTTTAAAAATCAGATAAGTTCTGAATAAAAAATCTACCGAAGACCACGAACTTTTTGCCAATCTACAGGTAAAATACCTTAATTAGCGCAAGAAAGATGCCAACACACTTGTTCTTTCAGAATGGCGAAAAATTCGCGGCTGAGCAAACTGACTGAGAAGGAGGACGAGTGCGCATTTTCCTGGAAACTATTCACGGGCTGGGACTTCATGATCGGCAATCCGGAAACTGCGCACAACCGGATGGCCAGTATCGTGCTGGGTTTCAAAGAGGCTCTTCTCGAGGAAGCGGAAAAGGAGAAAGACGAACGAAAGTGAGAAAATCCAGACGTAGATTAAATCGAGTTTCGTTTTAAAAACCTGTGTTCTAGCTGGAAGATCATATCGATGCGAATTTTCGTCAACATCTCGGTGATGTCCTTGCTGGCTCTGTCGGCGTACGCAGTGTTCGAAGTCGTCGGGAGGAGTGCGAATGAATTCGAGCAGAATAGCTGGTGGCGCCAGAATGAGATTACAATCGTGATGTCTCTCATTACCTATCTGTTTCCGATCTTCTTCGAGATCCTAGGTTTCCTGGAGAACTACCATCCGAGGAAGCAGTTGAGAATACAACTGGCACGGTAATAGAAGCGGGCTCCGCTATTTAGCACTCCTGTTACTCACGCTCCATAATATCTATTCAGTTTCTTCCAGGATAATGGTGCTCAATCTATTGAATCTTTACTCCCTCATATTCGCGCTCTTCGGTAAAATTAACTCGATGGTTAGTACACTGAATGAATTGGGAAAAAACCCTAAGATTTAGTAATTTTTCCTTCGGACAATATTTTCATAAAGCTCATCATATACTTGAAGTAAATATACTGCATATTTCTGATGAGCTCAGTGTTGAGGAAAAATTGCTGAATTTGATTACCTCTTCTACATATACAAATGAGATCCACACTCATTGCGGTGGAAAATCGTTTTGCAGAAACAAGACTTGGGCGGACTTAAGCCGACAAATAAGACCTGCACGCACAGGCCCGTTAAATGCAATGAGGACATAACGAAATCCCAGCAGCTTGCGACACTCGCGTCTTTAGGCTTAATTTTGTTCAGTAATGGAACCCACGCTCATGTCAAGAGAGAGATTGCTCAGACACGTAAGTGCCGGCTACATACTTTGGTTCATTCGTCATGCAAACTGTTCTAAAACTGGTCATACTGTAATCTGACTATTTAGCTCCTCTACCGGCACTGGAAAACTTGTACCTGAATCCCATTATTGATAACGAAACCTTCCAAGAGATCTACAACGCCGAGGACTATCCGCCTTTGGATTATTCGTACTACGATGATTATAATGAATCCGAAAGTAACTCTTCCGAAGAAAGTACAATCTTCGATCCAGTATCTTCCACACAGGCTAGTCAATTTCTTTTTTCCTCGACTATTTCGAGTGACAATCCCACGTTAGCTTCATCACCCACGACTTTTAATACCGAAACCGAAGAAACAACTTATTCATCGACTGATGAAAGCTCGATAACGACCACCTCTTCAACTTACATCGTGAGTCGGTCGAGATTTGAAGACACTACTTCGGAATTAACGACATTGTCGCTAACAACTGACACTGTCAGTCAAACCGTGTCTTCGTCGGAAACTACAGAGAAATCAACCACCGATGGCACTGTGAGTACAATTCTCACAACACAGCCGGGTGAACGAGTGATTCCTCTAGACGAAAAGAATTACTTCGTGATATGCTTGGAGCAATCGTGCACTACTACGACACCGGAGGATGCAGGTATTTAAGAGAAATATAGATAGCATTATAAATATTCATTATTAATCGAATAATATTCTTATATTCGATGGCAGCTACATTATTAAAGAAAATGGATCCCAAATCCTGGAAGAAGCTCCGCCGACTTTGCTGGGAAACGATGTTCGGTCAGGAACTTGCCAAGTTGACTGTAATGGATTTGGTGAGAATTTCTCATTTTTCCACCTGATAACCATCAGCCTCCATTCCAACCAGTGCGATTCCAGATTCTCACCATAATATCTACGCTAAGCATGGACTTCTTCAGGGCAGTCTTCGTGCGCTTCATGAACAACTGCTGGTGCTGGGACCTGGAGAAACAGTTTCCCCAATACGGCGATTTCAAAATAGCCGAGAGCATTCTTCACCTAGTGAACAACCAGGGTATGGTGTGGATGGGCATGTTCTTCAGCCCCGGACTCACCGCCTTGAATCTCCTCAAGCTCGGCATTCTAATGTACTTGCGATCCTGGGCAGTTCTCACCTGCAACGTGCCGCACGAAGTTATTTTCCGTGCTTCCAGGTAGTCAATTTACTGCTCGGTTTTTTGCTAATGTTAGAAGAAATTCTAAAGTGGCCGAGCTCTCGTTTTTATTGGAATGAACCTTGGCCTTTGCTAGGTCCAACAACTTCTATTTTGCACTACTGCTGACGATGCTCTTCTTGTGCGTGTTGCCTGTTGGCTATGCCATTGTCTGGGTGGAACCTTCTTGGCACTGTGGTCCGTTTTCTGGTTACCAGAAGATCTATCACTTGGCCACGAAGAAATTCATGGATTCGCTTCCGAAGCCTATTCAAAAGTATCAAGCGTATTTCTTTATACTTTTTGGAAAAGATCGCGGAAAGTTACCGATTGACTTTAATTTCTGTGAATAGGTGCATCGACTATATAGCGTCTCCTGGTATCGTGATACCTTTGATTGTCTTGATGACTCTGATCATTTATTACATGGCATCGCTCGCCGGCTCGCTCAGAGAGGCAAATAATGACTTAAAGGTAACCCCGTGGTTTTTCACCCACACTAGCTTCTATTATAAAAACAAAGAAATAACCATTTGTCGTCCCTCAGATTCAACTGCGTCACGAGCGCACGGAGGAGCGCAGGAAACTCTTCCAAATAGTGGAGAAGCGACAGGAAGTGAGCGACGCGGCGTTCACAAGGTGGAAGAAGATCCTGCCCGCCATACCGGCGAACCGAGGGTCAATCATTCCGACAGGTTCGTCAGAATCAAAACATAATTCAGCTCCTAAATAAAGAAAAATGAAAATTATCCAAAAATCCTTACAGCCAATCCGGACGTCGCCCTTGCGATGGACACTTCCGCCCACCTGGAAGGACGCGCAAGAAAACCATCCATCACCTCGGACATTGCCGAGTTAACGGACGCCGAACAGGACTCACTGCCGCCCGATCACACGCTGTTTCAACGCATGTCCGACGTGCGACGAAGGAATAGTTGCTTCTCAAACGTGAGGTAATTCATTTTTAATGAGGCAGTTCCTGATCGCGCAGGATAACTGTTGGTACAAAATGAGTGCGCCTTAAATGAACACACTCGTCGTATTGGATATGTACGTGTTATAAATATCAGTGTATCCACTTGCAGAACGACGAACATCCTCGGCGAGTCCTGGGAATCGCAGTCGAGTGACTGCGTGGTCATACCGGAGATTCGGATTAACGAGGCCGAGAACAGAGCGGCGAGCGGCTCTCGTCCGAGTCCCCATGAAATTGTTGCGACGAATTTTGAAACGAGCCAGAGTAAATAAAAGGACTTGATTCTCTTGATTGATAAAGAGCTTTCAATACGTTTGAGAACCTTGTGAGAGCAAAGGTCCATTTACACTCATCAGTGAGCGTGACAGGTGTAAATAGATTTAAAAATTCAAAACAATTGGACGTTTTGTGGGCACTTATTATGTTATGTGTAAATGAACCGTAATTCGTCGCGGAATATTCATCGGTTTTGTGTCGTTCATCTAATTTCCATAGGCGAACAGGACGCTTTCGCTTATTAGTAATTTCGCAGTTCAAGACTCGCGCACATGGTGCGATAAACGATTCGCAGTTACAATTACACTGGATGAGGTATAAAATGCAGACTTTCCTCCGCGCGATGAGTGCGCGCGAGAATTATTGCTCGCTCGCCCGGCAGACCTCTTGGTTAATTGTTACATGCTTGGGAGCACATCCACACATAGAAAACGCGCGCACACTACAGCCATTCAATCGCACACTATGACTAAGGGAATACTGACGTTCCAAACCGTTATCCGATTGCGACTAGCCGCTGCCGTTATTTTGTGCCATTAACGCTGCCAAGTCAATAATTACCCGGCGGCCGATTGAACACTGGCGTACAAGTGCGATGCAAGGACACGCGATATCGGCGTCGGGAAAACGACATTCATACGTTGTAAACTTCTTCACGGCACTTTGCAACCCTTTCGCTGTCAGGGAAAATAGGATTCGACTTTCTCGTGCGTTGATGTACTTCTACTTGTTATGAAACAAGAACAAGTAAACGTTTTCCGGGTCTTTTATATTATATTAATTCGTTGGTATGATACATTTAGCGCGATATTTACTACCATGTTTTGGTGCTGTCATTCAAATTCTGCCTCTTGATGAAAAGAGATTTTATTGAAAAATTGATAACGTGGCTAATGCAAAAACTCGGTTTCATTCATTGACAGCGAAAGGGTTAATCAAGCTACCGATCAATTTCCAAGCGCTTTCGGTGTTTATGTCGGGATTCGTCACGGCTTATAAATAATGCATGCGCTGTTAGATGAAGTTCCACTTGTAAACGCAACACTTTGGCTTGCACGGGGTCCGCATTGTGGATATGATTATGCTCGCTTGATTGCAGGCGATACAAATCGGATCACAACTTATATATACATATACTCTCGTGTACTTTCGTTTAGATTGCAAACACAGTGGAATAAATTTTCTTAAATTTCTTATTCATATATTTTAAAAAACTGGGTCTGCGGTTACCCAGGTTTTATCCACTGCATTTCCATAAGCCGTAGGCTTTCGAAGCGTCGTCAATAATCGAGATGATTTTCCTTCGATCATTATTCGAGACAATGGAAACTTTGTAAGTCTAGGGTAAGTATATCTAATCAAAGAGTCAGTGTAAAGATTGCTCGAAAAACTTATACATAGAAATAGAACACATTGGCCGACATGCTCGACGTTTCCACCTATCTTGTCGTCTGTATTCGTCCAATCTGAACAAAACTAAATCAGCATCCCTTCGGAGCAACCCTACTTCAGGCTTCCAAAAGTCATCTTAGCTCTCGCTTTCCGGAGAAAGCAGTTAAGTGAATCACCAACAACAGTCGGTTCCCTTCTCCCTCTTCAACGCTTCCATCAGAAAACCTCCGACCCGAAGACCCCGCTGTCGGCGGTCAGGGTGGAGAAGCGAAGGTACGAGATTTCGAGACTCGGCTCATTCGAATCCTGTCATCGCTCGCCCATGTGTGGATTGTAAATGGGCCTGGTGGTCGGGTAATGATTTCCGTGGGGGCTGGTTCGCACTTGGATGTACTTGGGCCTCTTGTTCCGGGTGCTCCAGTGCAGGTAAGTGTACCAGCCGGAGACGAGTGCGCCGAGTGCGTTGCAGGTCGCCGAAAAAATGAGGAGTATCGTCAGAATGCTCTCAACCTCGGGACAGTTGAGGTCGACGTATCTCACGACCGTCGCCGTGGAATTGTTCGCCACCTCCACTCGGGGTCTGCAGACGCAGGCTGCGTTTAGTACGCGCGCTGGTGTGCAGTCGACGCCCATCAAGCGCACCAGGTGCATCACCGAGAAGACGCAGGCTGCAGTGGAGGCCACTGTCGATAGCAATGCTAGAGAAGCGCTGATCACCTGTCGGGGAAAGAAGGTCATCATTGACACGTTGGGTATCAGCGAATGACAGCAGACGCCCGAAAGGAGTACAAATTGATTGATCGACATAAGTCATATAACGAGTAATGCAAGCTTGTCCACACCCAGTTTTTCTGGGAGAAATTTTCTCGAGATAGAAACGGATCTTAATTCAGAACATTTAGTTTTTACTGAAGAACAGCATTTCTATTCTAGAAAGTGCGATTATTTTTATATTTTTAATATAAATCGCACTACGTTCACCGAAGTATTTATACTAGGATTTGGACTATGCTCAAATGTATAATAAATCTTTGAAATTAGGAAATTAGGAAAAACATATGTACACTAATTTTGTACATATAAAGACTAACAAAAGAAACAATTTGGTAAAGTCTCTTACCTTCGTCGAAGATAGACAGAATCCGGGTCCCATGCCAGGATACTCTTTCTTGAAGCAGCAAAGCAGGCAAATGCCGAAACTCCCCGAGAGTAACAACTGCAAGCAAAACGCATCGATATTTGAATCAAACGATCCATGCGCGACTCGCGCTGGCGGCGAATTCACCGGATAATACAGCGATGGAATTGGTTAATAGCATACCGGCATTCCACTCCAGTAGGGGTTGTCTACGACGGGCAGGTGCGGCGCCCAGAGCAATAACCACAGAGACAAGGATGTCACCGCAACGCCGAGGATCGTTTGCAGTGCTGCTAGACATCGACCCAATCGTTTCCGATAAACCAGCGGCGGTAGAAACTTCTGCGGACCTAAATGCGAATGACTTCCTCGTAAATCGGGACTCTACCCTCGGGGACATGGGTAAATAGGAGTTTTACTCTAGAAACATAGTCTGATATTCTTCTTTGAAAAACATTCAATATAAATTGGACAAATACTCAAATTGAAATTTCATAAAATCTTCTCCTCTAATTTTATTATCACTTGTTAGTTAACCGCGGATTGATTTTGAAATTATCGTCGTTTAACATGCATTTATCATAACACGCATAACTAATATAGTAAGTGTAGGAATCGAAGGCGCACACATACGCGCGCAGCATTTAATCTAGCGCACACGACCGAATTGAAGTACGTGAGTTCAATGTTCAATGCGGGAGTGCCAGCACACGGTGACACATTCCACTTATATCGTCGTTTCAGTGTGTTCCCATAACATTTCCCAGGCGCAAGCCGCCGCTTTTCCCATGCCGGTGAGAAGAGGATCGGCGAGAGATTCTCCCTGGATAGAGCGACGGACGAATGTAGATCCGAAAGAAAGGTGAGTTTCCGAACGTAGTGGTCTCCTCGCTGTCGCCCCATAAATGGCATCCTAACTGTCCGATCGAACATGCCGTTCCTATTTCATCGGTCTATGTATTAAGAAACCCGCCAACACAGATAGTAGTCTTGTTCCGACGGTTAGGTCAAATACACACTTGGGTACAATCTATTGGGATCAATGCTCTGAGGATTTCGAAAGAATTTTGAATTGTTTTCCTAGTGATTTGTGCTTTTACGCTTTTCTATTAAGTTGAAAGGGGGAAAATGAAAGTCAAAGGTTGACCGACGTGAGTATTATTTGTGGAAAATGTCATTGTTTGACTACATTTTACGAGGATTATCTCAAGTGAGTCCGAGAATTTTTATGAATAATAGTAAAAGAACACAATATCTAGAGTTTTAGCCAGAAGGCGAGAATTAAAACACAAAAAATTATACTATGTTTTCCATTCCAAGTAATTGAATATACGAAAAACATAATTTTTGTTTTACAACTCCTTCGAGACTACAACGAAACAATGTCAATACATCGATTCATCTGGTTACGAGAAAATTGTCCGAAATCCAAGTACAACAGGTGTGCACTGAGCCTAAGGTTCGGAAAATGCAAAGAGAACGGGTAGTAATCGCCCCCTCATCAGCTCGTCGAGTCAGTTGCAATTTTCTTGACGATCTTGCGAAAGTCATTGATATCCGAGCGATAAGATCACCGGGCAAACTAATGAATCGACTTGCTCGGTCTTATTGAAGGATTGATCAATCGATATTACCGTCTCTCCTCGGCACGAAATGGTCGGAATCGAGCGGCATGTGGTCGAAGGTGGATGCGGGCACGCGTTCTAGTATTCGTGTCAAGCATTCTCCGGTAGCAGGACGACCGCTTTCGATTCTTTAAACGCGGACACACACAGATCCCGCATGTAACACTAGGCGAAGATCAATGATAACCGGGCGCTCTTTCCACTTATTGGGATATCATTACAGCGTCATTTCTTCCTCGTGATTTCACTTGGCGGTGACAAATCGCCGCTTTTGTTCAATCTCTCTGTCCCGTCATTGTGGCAAAATCACCAATATTGCATTTGACTGGTGTTAAATGATTATAATTGTGCAGTGACATTGTAAACATACCCGAAGTCAATTTTGGAGATTTATAGTGAATACATAGAAATAAATAACAAAGCTCTTTGAGGGTCAAACTATATTGCCATTCTTCAGGTACTAATTATTGATTTATTTTATACTATTTTTAGTTATTCAGTCAGTCTGTTGATTTAAACTTCAAATTATACCGCCATCATTCCTTGGAGTATGTACAATATGAGAGGCAAAGTGTGCATGTGAGTCTGTGTCCTTTCACTCTTTCGATCGCCCTAATACTCTTCTACTCTCTTCCCTACCGTCCTTCACACTGTCACTTTCTACGCCCACACTCAAGTGGATAGCGATTCTATTTAAAATTCAGGAAATTTCTTTCTAACACTAACTATGCGTTGAAAAATGGCTAAACTCCATTCGATTACAGGTATAATTTTAATGGATTTGGTGTAGAGATATTACGCACCCACACGAGGACGTTACAACGTAACACGAAAACGTAATCTGCGACACGTTTTGATTATGCGACGGTCCCGATACATAGACAATGACGCGCGCACCTTACGCAAGAAGAAACTGCTGCGTGGTAGGCAATTGAGAAACTGCATTCTCCCGGACTCCCGGAATTATGCTATCCCTTCTCACTTCGGCGACAAGAATCGGCTCAATCCTTCAAACTCAAACTCGTTCTTGGATGCAGCAATGTTCTGCCCAACTACCCTTAATCGAAGTTTGTCCGAGGCTTATAATATTGAAACTGGGACATTCTAACTACAGGAAGTCGGTCTCGACGTCTGCTTCGATTTTCGATTTTTCCAACATAGGCTTTCCTGTTCTATTTTACAGAAGCGACGCTCGCACGATCTGTTTCACCCGAAGAATGAGATCTGCCAGGACGCTACTGTGATCCAGCAGTCAGCGAGATGGAAACATCCATGACATTTAGTCTGCACATTGAAATGTGCTAGTAGCCTGGTTGCAATGAGGGCAAACTTTATGGATTTGCGCACCGTTTCTTTGCCGTCAGCGCTCTTAGATAATTTATAATAAAAAGTATAAATAAGACGACAAGTAGTTTTATTCCCTATAAAATATAACTTCGTGAGTTAGACTGAACTAATTATCCAACCAAGAAAGCCACATTTTATACAAAGATACCTCGCGATAATTAACTTGCATTTCTAAAATTAAAACGACCTAAGCTATAGTTTGGAATATCTTGACCGTCTCGCGCTACTATACTGCTTGGTATGTGACTCTATGTCCCCTAATTAAGTGTATTAGGAAATGTACCGTTAAACCCTATGATTCGACATTCCACTCCAGGCAAACCTTTGACTAATAAATGTGTCATCCACGTGACTTCTTACAAGTGTGTACGCATGTTAATTTGTCGGAAACGATCGAAACAACTGCTATCAGGAAAGTCCGTTCTCTCGCAATCTGTTACGAACATTCTCTACTCCCTGTCGCCACCTGAGGCAACACAATTTCTCATACCATGCACTGATGCATTCTGTCCCTCATTTCGCTGCTTTCTGTAATGAGTATTCCCTGCGAAATACTGCCAATTATAAAACGATTTAAGAAAACAGTCCTTTATCTACTACGCTGTATTGCGCCGTGCACCAAGTCTGGGAGCAG
The DNA here is from genome assembly GCA_963675795.1 of Crossocerus cetratus. Taxonomy (NCBI): domain Eukaryota; kingdom Metazoa; phylum Arthropoda; class Insecta; order Hymenoptera; family Crabronidae; genus Crossocerus; species Crossocerus cetratus. The sequence goes on along the minus strand of OY776662.1, from coordinate 30,481,904 downwards.
CTTAAAAGGATCGTATGTTATATTTCCGGCTTGATACTTCCGGTATTCGCGGAGAAGCATGTGCATCCACTTTAAAGCGAGCGAGCGCGGTAGCCAGCAGACCACGAACCCGTTGAAATCTGGAGGGACCGACTTCTTGCGAAATGGTCATGCCGCCGTAATGAGTGCACGTCCTTTCCCGAGTGAGTCATTCTCCCTGTCTCGTAATTTCATTTCAATTCAACTCAAATTTAATACCACGAAATCGTAATCGTCGCTGCAATTGCGGAAACGATGTGACAACAAATTGCTACAATAATGAAAGCGAGATTTTCTAACTTTCACGAGTTGTAGCAGGAACCCTGAGTCTCGAGATGTATACTTTCGTTACGCAACGCGGGAAGTGGGATCTTATTATCCGCGAACTAATTAACGGCTGGCAAAAAATCTATTTACTCGACAACACGACGCTAATTGTGATTTTCCTGGCCGCCTCGGTGGCAGCGGAGTTGCCACTGTGTTAGTTGTTATCTCTTTAATCGATTGCGTTCTCCAATTCTTAGTCGATTCGACGTTCGCGATATTGTTGCTCGTGCGATCGTTATGCAATGAAGTCTGCAATTTGAAAAGTGAGATTGCTTGCGGCGATATCGTACTGGGAGTATACGTTGCAGGGTTAAGCAACTGCGTGCTTGTTGTGCGTTGCAGGCCAAACTAGTGGAAGAAATGAGTTCAGAAATAAAATGAAAAAGGTAAACTCGTATGTTGCATTTGTTTTAGGTCGGTGAGTCAGCCGTGATCGACGCACACAAATCAAGTTTACATGCACACGAATTGAACTGATTAATTCATGTCAATTGTTCATGAAAACTTGATAAATAAGCTGAGCAAGTCAGTTCACATTGCTTATGTAAACTCCTTAATACTCAGCTTCTTTAATTGCAAATTGAACCGATTCTCCCGAAAAAATATCAATTGAAATCTTTGTAAATGTTCTAAAAGAGAATTCGATGAAATCTCAGCGAGAAAAAGGAAAAGTATTCGCAAGAACATACATTTTCTTAAAATCTCTTTCTTTCGCTTAATGAAATTCGTTCCAGAAAAACTGGTTCGGCGAATACGTTTTTCGTCCGCTGTACCTCGAGCGAAGGTCGAGAAATACTGGGAAAAATGTGGTCGGGTCGCGACGCACCAGTTCAGGTGTGTCAAACACCAAACTTTCCAGCTCTTGGAATGTTGGTTGTGGCGGGAAAGACCGTTCGCCGCCGATCGAGATACGAACGGTGTGTCGCTTCGATCCCTGATTTCGACGGCAAACACACCACATGGTTTCACGTAATGACGCGGAGCCCGATGAAAAAGGTGTTGTAACACGATAATGATGTAGCAGGTGATACTCGACTTCTGCTTCGAGTCGCTGAATGCATTACGAGGACTCTATTGACTCGGACTTAAGGAATTCATCGCGTCACGTTCTAGCGCATTCATCATACCAAGGGATTAACGCGGACGTGCCGTCGGGGGTGATTTCGCCATTGCAAGGATCTCTCTGGCTTTGGGCTGGGATTTAATCCTGTGAGGGCGGCGATGACCGGAATATACACTCTCTATTATTTCATTTCACGTGGGCGTCTTTCCTTGCCAACTATAAAAATCGATCACCGCCGCGAACACCATTTGCAATAATAAATTGATTACGGAACTTGTCGAAGTTGAGTTGTTATACCCGCAGTACAGCAACAACGGGAAACTTGTTTCGCCGCTTATCGAACATTTCTCATAACTTTCTTAAAATAGTTTGTCAGCATCATTTTTCGTAGAATTAAATGTCCGTGTGTGATGGAAGTACACGGATTCAGAAATAAGCAAGAAGGAAAAAGAGGAACAACTTTGAGGCAAAGTAGAAGAATCTAACTCACGATGTCCACTGCGATGGAGAACGATCATCCTGCTGTGCCTGAGGGAATTCCTGGTGGGCGTATGACGGCCGGCTATTTGTGAGGCAGCCAGATTAACTGGAACGGTAGTTGACAAACAATTCGCCATCGACGGCGCTCGCCCGAGTTCCCTGTCTCTGTCACCTCGGCCGATTTTCCCGATGTTTCCAGTAGATACTGCACCTGCTAACAAAATCCCACCATTCCAATATCAGTTATACAACGAATTTCAAGATTATCAAACGCTGAAGTGTAAAGCTATTGTAATATTGTATGTACGATTTAGGACTAAGATTGTTTTTATTGCAAATCATCAGATGCAATAACTATATTCGAGCGGATTTCCACCAAGGTGCAAAGGGAAAGCTCGCTGATAGAAAGTGCAGTAAATCCTGCCGATTTTCCCTGTTTCCCACAATGGCAGCGCCAATCGGCCGCGAGCGAATGGAATGAAGTTCAAGAAAGTCCGTGACGATGCTCGTGTTAGTTAAGTGCGACCGAATTTCACTGCTGACTGTGCTATTCTCAGCCGAATAACTTTCCTAGGATAGTGCAGTAGCGCGTCTCATGTTCCCTCGTGCCAACTATCGTCTTCATTTTGACTTTTGACTAATGGAAGACCGTCGACCGAACTTGACAGACTGACACGTAAGACCTTTATTATACCACCGGCAAATTATAATGTAAGGGTTGAGTGTAGTTTACATGATCTTTTTATTGGCCTTCAGCGATCCCATTTATAAGAAACTCGTCAGACTATATATATAGTTTTGTTTGCAGTGAGCTCTGGATCTATCGTTTTCTAAATCGCATGGATATTGCATTTGGGTCAACGGTATGTAAAGAAATACGCCAGATCTGATCTCGAGTCTGGCTAAGCTCGAGAGTTATATCATATCTGATGAATGATCAAAGATGCGTCACGTACGAAATTCATGACTTGCTTTATGCTTCTGCTCACTGTTCTCGCTTTCGTCGTAGCTTTATAATGGACAGACTATGTTGCTTGTGAGGAAGCAAACTTCTAAACAATTAAATAATTCGCCAAATCTGTTCAAGAGTTACAGAAATTACCTCTTACGTAAAAAGAAATCATCTGCGATCGGACGCACATGCGTTTCACTATATTTCAATAAGTTCGTGGCAAAAACTTTTCTTCGATAACACATTTTCTCTCGGCCAGTTTTAAGGAAAAAACTTCCAGACCCTAACGTGTCAATATCAATCAGTACAGATTAGTATCATAAAAATTCTGTATTTCTAAAACAACGCTCAAGAATCACAAAGAAGTAACGCCGAAAATCGACGACGTAGAGTGTGCGTGGCAAATCAAAGGATTGAAATCCGGTGAATCATGCATACTGTCAACCCTCCGAAGACAACTACCCGAGCTGGTTCTCGCGATCAGCTATCTTTATCCAACGACATGCCTAGAATGCGCCTTCCGAAACGAATGCGACCGAGGATTGCAAAAAGCAGAACTTACCCATGACCTTGCTGCTCTGGATTTTCGACACGTTCCCAGTGCTGACGGCACTGCTTACTCGATTATTGTTATTGTTGTTGGGCATTGATATCGTTACGCCAGCGCTCTTATCGCGAGCCTCGCTCAAATTGCCGACACTCATCGCGGATGTCACACAAGGCGGCATAGTTTGCACGTCCTAGAAAAAGCCAGGAATGATACTGTACATTCGATCTTAAAAGCCTCTCATCTCCTACCAGTATTGGCCTACGGTTTCCTATCAAATGCGGAATGACGTAGACTCGTTTCTGACAATGCGAGGTAAACAATCGCTGTAATTATGGGGTACGGATAGATGAATTGTTTTTCGAAGTATTACGTAGACCAGGAAGAACAAAAACATCGTGGAGTTAGTACGTGAAAATAACAAGAAGTTTCGTTCCGATCGATTCATCGGTCGAAGAGCAATCGACGGATAAAAATGGGGGAAAAATCATTTTTTGAGGTCGATTAAATAGTTTTGCAGTTTATTTTGTTACTATATATGCTACTACTTATCATAGTTTTGAAGCACCTGAAAAGATGCTAATAAAATTACTATAACGGCTATCAAACGTATGTCAATGGAAACAATGCTGAACAAATTCCAGTTACTTTCACGTACGTTCTTACTATAGAAATACTTTTCAAGCTGCACACGCATTACATATGATTACGCGTATTATGTATGTATGCCCGTAATATACTTTACGTTGCCGATTACATACTCCGACTTGTACAGAAGATTCTTGTATAAGGCTATAATCTCAGTGTGGGAACAACGAGACACTTATTGTTGCTATTTTATCTTTCTTGAAAAAGTCACAGGATATATATTGATAAAATACCAATACAGATAATAGCAAAACATTGAGCAACAATAATCAACATACGATTCCTCGATGTTCGTCCAGCGAGATACGACCTCAAAACGACTATAAACAAGAACACGTGGAAGTGGTGATCGGCGGTGCTTACTTTAAAGTTGTCGTAAAAGCTCACTGGCCGGCTACTCGGCGCGAACTGAATCTCTTCGTCGGTCTGCATTGTGTTCCCGCCGTAGGAAGTGACAACCAAGGGTTGCGCACGCATGTTACCTGGCATTCTCCACTCTTCCCTTCTTCCCCACTTCCGGCGAGCCTGGAAAACATAGGAGCTGCTGTTAAGAAAGTCATTAGCGTCGGCCACACAAGAGGACCTCGCTTTTTCCGCAAGATACCCTGCGACACAGAGCCGGCGCACTTGCGGTCGCCGCAGGTGCATAAGGCCGTTTAATGGCAAGGTGAATGCAACCTTCGGAGCAGGTTTTATGGGGAAATTTACTCTAAGGAAACGACAACTCACCACTTGCCCAGTCCATTATATATAATATCTGCAGGGTGATTAACTTGTCTTTCAACTCACTTTCACTTTTTTTCAATTGCCTTTCAGCTTTGACAAATGCCAGTTTCTATCCGATAACTCAGCATGAAAAAAATTATGAGTTGGCTTTGCTTCATATATGATTTATTGGCAAGCACAGAATCTGCCGGACATTTGAATATTATATTGGTTTTAACATTTTTCGATAATATTAACCCTAAGACTAAGATTCTGCTCGGAATTAGTCGGCCATGAGCAATAATTGTGTCGTACAGACCATTTTCCATAATTCTCATGAAAATCACTAAACAAGTGAATCATCCTGCACATATTCTACGCATATATAAAATATTTCCGACAGGGTTTACAACAAGCAATAAATCGAACGGGATTCCAAGGGAAATGCATCATCCAGTAACTCCAGCTTTCGCATAGACTGGGTGATTTGGAAGCTAATGCTTTTACGAGCTCCCATGACTCACCGAGCGATGCGCCGGCAATTTTGGAAGGGAAATTTCTGTTAATCCGATCGGACGGACCGTAAGTCACGCGCCGCTTTTTCGAGCACCCCTGTTGGGGGACCTGTGGCCCAAAGGGCCGCGAGAAACGACGTATCGATGCCCTAGCCACGTGCCGAATCACGTGGATCAGGTAGTCCAGCAAATGCACGCGTGATCACTGATCTGGGAGCACTTGTCTCCCGGTCGTAGCTATTTGTATTAATTTCATTGGACCGTTGCAACTGCTTGCTGGCCCCATCCATCCATTCGTGATCGATTGAACTGTTACGAAGGTATCGTAGGATTCTGGTGAGTAAAACTTGTTCGATACTCATACAAATTTAAGAAGCCGATGGAAGACTAATGCAGTCCCCTCTTTCGACTACCCTTGGAAATCCATCTTAGGGCACTTTATTCTATGACTCAGACTTGAGGACTCCGATAAAACTCCTCGCCAGGAAAATCTGAACATACTCGCAGATTAAACTAAAGTCGCGCTTCAATTGAATTCTCAGTGCATTTATTCACATGTTACATTCGTTAATCCTAAGAATAGCCGACAGATATCCTTTTCGGATATGCATCGGACATCCGGAGGGTAAGCTGGTGTTATCTGTGCCAGACGATCTGAGATCGACCAGACGGCGCGAAAACAGCCCATAGAAAACACACTCATCCCTATATTCTCTAATTATCGTTAGATAAAACATTTTTCTATTAATCCGCCCATAATATCCTGTCGAATTCTTCGGAAGTGCGTGAAGTCATTCGAACCCTTTCAACCAAACCGTCGAATACTATAAAGTCTGCGAGCAGTATGCATTTCTCTACAGGAAAACACCTGCTTTAAGTTCCAAATAAATGTTCACGCTTGGCAGCGAGGGGTGGATGGAGTTGCAGGGGAAGCAGAGAAGGTACTTAAGCGGCCGACCAACTTAAGTCTTGGCACTCATTCAAAGAGTCGTTCACCATCGTGCGTCGTGGGAAAGTCGGCATTCAGTTCGAGGATTACATACACCGCCGCTGCTATCCCATGATTACTTTGACCTCGTCTGCAGCCGTTGCTAACGATTAATCGCCGATCGTCGTCATGATATAAACTTTTCTTCGAGTACACTGCCATCGAGCGAGACCAAAACTCCTCCTCTCGAGGTCCCGCCCGACTTGAAAGGTGCTTGTAGAAAACTGTTGTAAACAATTTCCACACGCGCTTTATTGAATACAGTTTTCGCACAATCTTGAAGTGGAAAAGCTTTCACGAGCTTTTTAATTGGCTTCCGAGGGAATAATTTGTGTTTCTAAGGTACATCGAAACTTTGCGCTCGTCAAGGCACGCGGTCTGACAATTCTGGCGTAGACAGCACTAATTAATCAGTTTCATATCTGAATTTACATCTTTCCGCGCCAGTGTTCAATCGAATTAAATAAACTCTATTACCTATATATCATCCTTAGAAATAAGTTTTACTTTCCTCTTAGGAGGCACATGTTCCCCTGAAACCTTAAACATCGATTACCCTCGAAAATGGAATCCCAACCCCCGCAAATGCGATGAAACGTAAAGATGAAAGTCTCGGTGAAAGCTTGATTCAAGGGGTGTGTTGCGGATCTGCCGGGCCGCAATTCCTACGCAGGCAGCCAGGTATTAAAATGCAGCGACGTACTTTGCTCATGTGTGGAGAGCACCTCCCCGGAGAACAACGAGTGAGAGAGGCTCGGAGAATGCGGCTCTCCGGGGAAATACCCCGCTAATGAGTCAGGTAGAAAAGCCGCGGATTTTTTTGCCTCTCGTGTAATTTCATTGTGCGGATCGACAGTCTCTCCCGTTCTCAATTTGATTCTCCCGATTCAGGGTGAATCACCCACATTCCCCAAAAACAAGTCATCAACATTTTTACAGTTGTTTCGGATATTTAAATCGCGTCTGATTAATGAAAAAGGGTATTTTTGATGCAAAATTACACGAAAAGTCGTACAATGAATAATTTATTAATGACTTTTTGAAATTAATATTTAGTTATTTATTCATTATTACGGTTACTGGCGTTGATCAACCGCGATTTAAAACCACGAAACAAGTATTTCCTTCGAAACGGACGCGATTCTCTACGCTGAGAACTTGATTGTACGCTGAAATAACTTGACTCATCAATTCTAAGCCTCCTCTCTTTTCCGTTGTCTAGCGTGCCCGGGGGGGACCAGACATTATAAAATCATCCACTCCCAGGCATCGTTAAGGAACTTCGAATTACAGGCCGCGAACATTTCAAGGGTAAGAGAATCCGTGGTCCAAGCTCATTAGGGAAGCACCGCAATCGTTTTCTACCGTAGAATTGCCGTATACTAATGAAGATCACCGGCTGGTCTAGTACGAAGGCCGCAGACTTTTAATTAACATAGCCGCGCGTAGAATTCTTCTGTCTAAGTATCGGCAACGGTAAACATAATTTATTGGCCGACGCCGAGATCGATAATAGCCGGATTACACAACTGGACCACTGCCGTGGCTGTCGATATGAATACATATCGATTCAATGATCCGACGTCGATCGGGGAATCACACGCTTAGGGGGTATACGTACACCGGCTCACTGTCCGGTTGCATCAATGGAACTTTTTCGTCGGACGGCGAACAGTTATGTACTCAATTTAGAGGTTGTCTAGGACAGCTGTATTTTTGCACTGTAAAATTACTGATGGTAAATCATCGATATTCACGATCGACTGTTTTATATGCCACGCGAGCGATTTTGATGAAAGTATTGACAGTGCAGAATGAATTGAATAAAGGATTTGTTTATGAACGTTTTTCGGTTGCGGCTCTTTTGTTACACAGGTTGGTGTTGCTGAGTGTGGTAGATACGCGATGCTAGGAAAGCATGTTGGGGCCCCACACAATGACGTGACCTACCTATGTGCCCAGTCTTCGGATTACGCCTGGAAATAAGTAATTTCTCCATTAAGAGTCTTTGTGCTCTCGCTCTCCTATCCCAGAAAAATCGCGCGCGTATGTAATTGGTTCCTATCAGGCCGGAAGTAGAACAAGCAACGCACCAAAGTGTCGCTGATTCTTTTTACTTGTGCGTTATACACAGTGGCTCGCATGTTCACAAACTTTCAAATTCGTGATCTTTTCTATGGTTTCTATGGTGTTTGTTGTTGCCATTTCACCATAAGAGCCCACGTTAATTTAATAATAACAAAATTTCTATACAATTTAGAGAAATGTTCTGAATTTTTTCCAACAGGTTCTAAATACAAAACAATCTTTTCTCAAAATGTCGACCACCTGTTGCTATTTTTAAATGTGTCCAATACATTATTAAGTCCTACATATGCTGACAAAGTACGATTTAATAACGTGAGCGGATCTACGAGTCACTGTATCTACAGCCTGAGTGAATATCTTTTTTAACCTGGGCATCGTACCCAACTGCTCTATGGGTTGCCCGTGCCACCACAAACTTTCGTCGGCGCTCTGACCCTCCTGATTGTGTCGCATCGGGCACACCGTCAAAAGCGGATATCCCACATTTCCGTGAGTGTCATGGCATGCGATAAACACTCGGCGCCAGTGCACTGAATTAAAAGAACAAGTGAAGCCTACAGTTGCATTTACCAATCTCAGTGCACATAACAGTCAGTACATACTTGAACGATGGATATGTGTAAATACGCTATTTGCTAACTCTGCTGCCGGGGCACTGGTCCGCAAAATTCGACCATAAAGCTGAATCCACACGGGAGGCACTTTATGGTGTTCATTTTTATGGAATAATTCGCTGTTATTCGTAAGGGTATTCTGTCGACATTGACATCAACATTTTTGTTTTAAAAAAGCGAGATATTAAGAAAATGTTCCTCATCGTGCCCCCAGTGTGAACGCGGCTTTAAGCTAGACGCACAGTTGCGATTTCTGTTTTCTGTCCTCCGTTTATTCAGCCACGGAAATGTTTATTTCTGTGAGAAAATGAGCGAGCGCCAAAAAAATCGCAATTGTGCGCCGAGTTTAATACGCGCGAGACTCTCCTTAGTTACACAAGCCACAAAAAGGGAATACATGTATGCGACACAATCGACGGAATCGTTAGAAGTACTTTGATAACTGTGCACTTAATTATAGACGATACCATGAATACATAACGTTCTATTTGTGTATTACCAGGTACCGTGATTCCCCTGCCAAATTTGCTTGAGGCCGCGAAGTATACGCAGAGCGTGTAAAATCGCATGGGAGTCGTTTCGACGAATCCAACGCAATTGCCAGTCAATGAAAGGATCGGGAAAAAGTGAAACTTAAAAAGTTAAATACAGGGAGCTTCTAGAGCAATTGGCGTGTCAAGTGCCTGTAAAGTTGTCGCTTCCATTAGGCCGGTAATGAATGTTACCACATCCTGCTGTTCTAATTCAATTCGCCAATTAGTATTCGTTCCCAGTCTCTGTAAACCGTGCAATCTTATCGTGTGTTTATGTGCCTGTGCATCGTGACACGCGAAGCGCAGTGAAACACCACGAATCGAGCGCCTGCGTCGTGAAATTTTCTTGGATGTCTTTCATTCAAAATCGATCTCGGTAGCGGCTGCGTTACTGGCGCGATTGTGTAATTCATCTCACTCGATCCGGTTCTCGAACGCGTAGCACGAAACTTGCTTCTTATCATCTGATCCTATGAAATTAATAATCGTACTTTTCTAGAATTCTTTGTTCAATTAACGATTGTAAGTGTCATGTGGAGTATGATTGATTGTTGCAAGTGCCGAAGCCAATATAATACAAAGAGCAGTCGAAACATTATCGATAGTCGACAGAGGAAACTGTGTTTACGATCCGAAAGTCGTAAAAATATTTTTAGCCGCGAAAACACTATCGTAGACGTTCGACACACTTTTCAACCGATCAGGTGAAATGGTCGTTGAAAACGATATTAATTTAAAAATTATTCAAGTTCGAACAATAGGCGCTTACACCATGGCGAACCCGAAAATTAGCAATTTTATTACTGCAAACATCTACCACCTTCTCGTTGACACGACATATATCTCGACCCCTTTGTTGTGAAAAATCCTGAAAACAACATGCATGCGTCGAGAATGAGTAATTACCGGGATATATTCCGGCTTACAGATGTTCCCTTATCACCGTCGAGAGATTAGAGCGGCGTTGGCACTTCAGAAGCCAAAATTCCTGTCTGGCAATGACAAGCCCGTGTTGCCTCGGTCACATCTCACAATCCCTGAGAGAATCGAGCGGACGAGCAAGCACACTCACTCTTTCACCTTTCTCCGGTCGCACTTGCGTGCTTAATCAAGCCACCACTCAGTTATACAAGTAGAACAGCTCTAGTCGCAAGAGATCCCATGAAACAGCCAGTATTTCGGCGGCCGCCTCGCCCAGACGGACGACACTGTTTAAGTAGAATCTGTCGTTTTTCCAATGCCAAATATTAGCCGTACCATCGCGTCCCGAGACACTCGTACTCTTTTTTGCACCGGTGAAAAGAGAGCCAGGTCAAGCGAAGAGGGTACGTAGCCTCTCGATCATCGTTCGCCAGAGAGACCGGAAACACGCGGGAACCACCAAGCGGAGCGACGTTTGAATCTGCAAGAACGCAATGTTACTCGGACAGTGCCGCAGTGACAACTGAAACTCTCCCGTTCGCGCATCTGAACCTACACTCCAAAGGCCCCACCAAACTCTTCCTCGTCGAAGTCGGGGCACCAGGTGCCGGGGACGCGCTGCCATTCTACATACTGTAAAACGCTCGATCCCCCTCCCACTCCCGCTTTTTCCTTTGTATCCCATTTTTTTTTCTTTCCATGTACAAGTATCGTCAACTTCGACATTAATAACAAGTACGATCTGTACATTTTTGTGTAATATTATTAGCATATAACTTTCGTAGTTCGTAAGTATATTGTTGACTCTACCCCATCGGTTTCTGGAAGCACTGAATACAAAGTGAAAGCGATGTAATAGTGTTTGAAGTTGATATATCAGACATCGACATAAACAATATGGACGACACTGCATGTTATTGAACACACAGAAGAAACATTAAAGAGCTGTCTTTTTACTGGCTACCAAAGGAATGCCCGCAGGGTTTCCTTCCATTGCAAAAGAACGCTGCTGCGTAAAATAATTAAGTAACATGCCGACGCACTGGTAGACCTCACGCGAGGTCTTACACTTTGCATTGACGATTGTGCGCACGTGCGCTCGGTGTACTTGCTCCACTCGCTCTTGTAAGACCTGCATGTATGTGCGTATAGAGACGTGTGTCGTAATGAGGGGGATTTTTTGAAATTCGAGCGCCGCTGCACTCGGCTTCTCGGCGAGGGCGAGGTTCCGAAGGATACTCGATGAAGGAAGTCACCGTGGTAGTAAAAAAGGGCGGAAGAAGGAGGGGAATCGGTCATGCCCACTGGTTGGCGTTTACCTTGAGAGACCTGCCGCCGCTCTACCTGAATCGTTTCGAAATTCCCTTTTTTCCCCCGTCGGAGACTCCGCGCTCTCGAGGACTCCTTCTGCGTCAATGAATCCTGCGTCGATTCCGAGTGTTTCGGTTGCACCTCGGTCGATAGTAGCTCACGGGGTCATTGTATCTTGTTTCTCCCGGTTGGAAGGAAGAGAGACGAGTATCTCAGCAATTTCGCCGTCCAATCCTGCCGCTTTCTTTCTATCCGGCAATCTCGGCAGCCTAGTCTGCCCCTCGCTCTCTCCTTCTCTCTCGGCCATTCATCCTTGATCGCTTCCTCCAGCCGCCCGTAATGGTATGCACCACCCACGGCCCATTCAAAGTAAATTGCATTTCTTTCATTAAGCCTGAAGAAGCCGCTCGATTCTTGAGACCCGCTGCCAACTCTAGCTGGCTAGCATCGAGCTCGAGGATCGTTAGCGTCCTATCGTTACCTCCGAGCAGAAAGGAATCTACTCTGACAAGGAGCGCTCGCCAATGTCTACCTGGGCACGGAACCGGTCCCTCGAAAACGTCTAAATCAAAGCGACCAACGAAGAAAAAAGCTGGCCGCGGCGAAATTCCATTTTGCGAGCCGAACCAAACACCCTGGAAACAGGATCCACGGCTCTCAGTGCTTCTTGTGCGAGCCGGCGTCGTTATTTATTCATGGATCTACAGAATTATTGTTATTAGCCAGATCTACGATTAATGTTCGTCTGTTCCCTAAGATTGACGATCATAGATGTGTATGTTTATATTTAATATACTGAATGGAACTTATCTTTAGGATTATGATTCGGTCCAATATATGTTGCTGAGTATAAAGTATAGTAATGAATTCTTAGCGATGCAAACCCACCGTTTTTTCGATTCAATGATATGTATCGTAAAATCGATGACAGTGTTGCAAGGTAAGGATTATTCCTGGGCGTCTACGTCTATTACGGCAAACCGCGGGAATCGCAATGATTTCCGAGGCGGGTGTAAGAATCCATTTTCAACCACGATGACTCGGCCGCGCGTGCACAGTGTTTTTACAGATGACGCGAGGAAGGTGCAGGCCGATATTGCTGAAACGTCCATCACTCCTTCATTTCTCGCATCCTTCGCCGTTCTAGTCCAATTGCAGTGGCGAAGAGAAAGTGAGCGCAAAGGAAAATCGAGCCCGCAATCAGGCTGCAGTTCCGCAACTACCAGGAGTAAGTCTCAACGCGGAGTGTATTGCTATTCTTGACTGATAGCAATCAATATGTGAACCTACACCGTCCTCGCCATGACATCAACATTACAATGAGTCTCAATGAGTCGACGTTTAGGAATCCCGAGGAGATAAGAAGCTGCTTCACACGACCACTGTCGGGGGCTGAAAGCACCCTTTAGGGCTGTCGTGCTTTATCTCTATCTACCTGTGGAAGTAGGACGCTCGACTTTATCACGCATGCCACGCAGTCAATAGTAACCTATGTTTTCTCGGAGATTCTCACCGATTCTTTCGTCACGGTATCTCATTAGCAATTGTTGTAACGGAGGCTGTCCGGGTTTGAGAGTGGTCGGCGAGGTGCATGGGCTCATTGTCGAGAGAAAGCAGAAAAGCATGGGTTGACGATGGGATCGGTGAGCCAAAGGAACGCCTGGAATCGAACAATAAGTGGCCGCGAAGTGGGGGCCAGACGCATTCCTGGTGTACGCGTGCAGACGCACCGTGAATATATCCATCGAACCTGTGCACCACTTCACTCCACCTCTCTAATATCTGGCTTGGAACGCTCGTTCCTCCTGCACTCACTAATTTACTACGCTAATGAGCCTCGCCTGGAACATTTCCCCCTCGTCTGTCTCTCTCTCCTTTGCTCTTTCACGAGATCCGCGCTCACCTATAGGCCGGCAAGTGCTGCAGGCTGGAATGCGGAGATGCACAGAATAATACGCGTTACATACGCGATCCCGGAATTTGCATAGAGCAGAACGGTGCGGACGCACCTTCGATTCCCAAGCGTCATCGTTACGGTGCACCGGCGTTGAAAAATAGCGTGTCGATCAGTTTCTCAAAAGCACAGTAGGCGCCTTCCTTTGTCGATGACGAACGGCAAAGTTTGCCTGTTGTACGTTTTTCCAGGAAAAAAAGGGAAGTTCTTCAGGCAATTGTATTCTCGCAATAGTATTATTACAGATATATTGTTCGTTTGACGGTTAGTCTATTATTATGCACAATGATACTTTTCTTTGCATACATGTGTGTAAAATTCGAAAATAAGATAAAATATAATTTTCAATTGAACAGTGAACAAAAAAGTATCGAAAATTGATAAAATAAATAAAATTAGCCTAAACCATGCGTGCCTTAGTATATTTGCTTATATTGAGATTGTCAATAAAAAACAATTAACACAGAGGAAAATCAGAAATAGTTGTCATAGTCAAATCAAACAAAATGACCCTTTTTGGATATATGCTGAGTTTGAAACGTAGTACACATGTTGCACTGAAGAGCGCGTTAGACTCCAATGCAAAACACCTGCGCAAATCATTTTTCCATACAGCCGTTCCAAATACGAGGAAAGATTTTCAATTAAGGAGAGCGGGTTAGAAAAAAATGATTTTCCTCAAGATGAAAATGCGCCAGCATTGGCAATATTTTCTGAATAGACTATAATATTTGCGTAAACACCAGTAAAAGGGAAATAGGTTTCATTAAATTTATTATACCTTAAAATTTCTTATTTATAATTATAAAATTCATTTTGCGCTGGATATTAGTGTCAGGACTTTAAATTTCCCTCGTTTTGCGCTTGCTTTCCTTAGCCTTCCGGTGTACAGTTTCTGCGGCTGTGAGGAATGGAGCGCGTTAATATGCGTATAATGGTGCTTGCACACTGTTGCACACCAAACGCAACATTTTTTGTCTCGCAGCACTTTGTAACGCAACAAAAAATCGAAGGAAGTACCGCACTCAACGACGGAAATATTGTTGCACCATGCATGGCTCTCGATATAAAATATTGCGTGCAGAACTTTCTGTCAGGTGTGCAGCCGGCTTAAGTATATACAGGATGTCGCGTTTGACTTGGAACAAGCAATCTGCCCCAAACAGGACAATTAAATCATCCAATCATTTTAGTTGTATAAAAGACTTTCTTCAACTCTTTCTCTGTTGATATATTTCATCCTCTATATTTCGTATAGTACTATATATCTTATTTATATTGCTTATGTAAGAATCGCCCGGTAGATACATATGCGTAATGGCGTAAACATACTGTAGCGTAAACAGGCGTAAACTTGTGCGTAAACAGTGGCGCGAGAAATATGTGCGGCCGGCAAGCTTGGTAAACAGCCTAATCACTTAAAACATACACATTGACAGTTTTCCGGAGTCATCCGAAACAGTAATAGCGACGATTTCAATTATATTGCAGTACTTTAGAACCGGACACGTTGTGTCGCGCTTGCGAGTACAAAGATGCGAACGGTAAACATAAGACCTTGCCATGGACAAAGAATGAGTTGGAATTCAAACCATCTGCGAATCTTTGTCCGAGGGATGTTGTACCCTGCATTGTTGAAGGATCGTATGTTAACAGTAAAGACGAGCGTGTGTTGTGCGCTATGATGTGGGGTATGATTCCTCACTGGCACAAAGTAAGTTCGAAACACGAAACAGGTTAGATTGGAAACTATATGCTGCGCGTCGTTGGTGGTCGAGTGGGGGCAATCCACGTGTTCCAAACTATCATACAGTGAACTGTCAAGTAGTATGAGTCGATGTGAATTGTTTCAATGATAGTTCATTACTTGTCGATCATACATTTCTAAAATAGTTACACTATATACTTTTAGGGTGATTACAAAACGCATACTCTGTCAACCCATAATGCCAGACTTGAAACTTTAAGCACATCAAAGTTGTATGCTCGTCCACTTGACCAAGGCAAGAGGTGCATTGTGGTTTGCGAGGGATATTATGAATGGAAAGCTGGAGCTACTAAGAAGGAAAAGAAGCAGCCATACTACATTTATGCAATCCAAGAAAAAGGTGTAAGGATAGATGATCCTTCAACATGGAAAGAAGAGTATTCCAAAGAACATGGGTGGAAGGGTATTAAAGTTTTGCGGCTGGCAGGAATTTTTAATACCTTCAGAACTGCAGAAGTATTATATTTGTGCATGTATTTAAATTCATTGGGTATAGAATATCGGCATAGAGTGAACTCAATAATTTTCAGGGGGAAATCATATATAGTTGCTCTATGATAACAACAAATTCTAATAGAGTCCTTTCATGGTTACACGATCGTGCACCAGTGTTTTTAACTACTGAAGAAGATGAGAAAGTATGTGATTATATAGCTATATCTACTATTATGACTAAAACCAACAAACTATAACGGGCTCAATTGACTAGGCTTGGCTAAACAAAGACCTGTCAACAACGGAAGTAATGGCAATGCTATCTGAGCTGAAATTACCACCAGCTGCTTTAAGTTGGCATACTGTATCAACTTTAGTCAATAAAGTGCAAAACAAAAGTGACGAATGTAGAAAAGAAATAAAAGTTACAAAGTAGGTATCCACTTTTGTAAATGTGACTGTAGTCTTTTGGTTCACACGTAAATGAAGGTGTAAAGAAATACCAGCTTATTGATTTATTAACTCCATTATGAACAGAGAGGAGAAAAAGAGTGGCCCAACTGGTTTTATGGCTTCCTGGTTGAAGAAGGGGTCTGCAGATTCAAGTAAGAGAAAAAATACAGATACTGAAGACAATGACAAAAATGGCAATTCAGATGATAAGAATAAGCCATATAAAATACCAAAAAGGGAATAATTCTACATTTTTTCTTGTAATTTAATTTATTGTCAAAGTTCCTAATGTGAAACGCCTGGTAAAGCGTGCAAATCCTCAAAGTAGTACAAACGTTGTAAACAACCACACCATTTATAATAAATGTTTTTTCTACTTTAATGTCTATTTACCGTTTTTAAACACCTGTATTTTCGAATCTCGTAAACTAACTTTACGCGCGTGTGACGTTCGTCAAGTGTATGGGTTGGCAGTTGGCACAGTTGTGCTAAATTCTATGTACATAATTATTTACGTGTGCATTGATCTGAAATTCCTTAAATCTTGCATTCGAAACCTTTGCGATACCTTCCGATCACAAGAGGACCCTAATTTCATGGAAATTAGTATATGTATCTCCTCTAATTTGAAACATTTGCCTATTTTCGCTTTTTTAGCAGACTTATTCTTTAGATTTTTGAAAAATGCAATCCGCCATTTTCGACGATTTGTTTTTCGAACGGCTCGCAGCGCATATTAATAACTCAAGCAAACTATAAATAGCAGAAATGGCACTTTTACAAATTCGCATTTCGCGCTGTGATCGACGCGGCAATATCGCAATTGGCAGAGCGAGTGCGGTGTGTGTGGCACAGTGTGGCAATAGTGGGTATAATAGCGCGCAGAGGGAGAGCAGAAGAGCAGGCAGTGGCAGAGCAGAGGCAATAGAATGGTGTAGCAATAGCGGAATAGTGTATGTATCTACATACATGAAAATACAGGAAGAGCGAGTACTCGGGCAGTTGAAAGGTTCGGTCGTTCGGTGCATTGGTGGTGGTGCGCGCGGTGGTGGTGTCGGTTCGGTGCGGTGCATATCGTGCATATATCAGAGTGCATATGAGTGGTGCAGTGTGTGCCGTTGCAAAAGGATAGGATAGGTATAGACAGAGAGTATAGAGAGGAGAGAGAGAGAGCGAGAGAGAGGCCGGAAAGCAGTGCTCGCGCGTTTTGGTCTACAGTGCGCGGCGGGGACTTCTGCCCTTCGCAAGAATCAGCGTCACGCATGGCACCGCTCACTGCTTGAGACGCCTTTTTCGTCGAGATCGAGATTGAGTGATCGTGCAAGGTCGAGAGGCACAGCCTCTTCGTGTGCTTCGCCTCGTATTGTGCCGTTCTGGAGCGCCGAAGGGACGAGCTCGAGCGGGCAAGCCGACAGAATGACCAGCAGCCAGGAGAAGCAGGAGCAAGCGACCAGCAATGTAGAGACCGAGTATCTCGAGATCAATTCGAAGGGAGCTTGGCCAATTCTTTATCAGGTGCGAGTTCAGACACAGGCCACACACCGCTTTGAGCCGAAACAATTGATATTGTTACTCCGAATTCCCTTCCCTTCCCTGGCCCAGCTTTACCACCAGCAGAGAGTCTCTCCGCCGAGTTCATAAACATCCTACGGATTGCGGAATACATCTTGAATTCTTTTGAACTGACACGCCACTGTTTACTCCGAAATGCAATGACAAAATCCACCCGAGTCTCTCGCGCTGTTTTCCACCTTCGGAGAAGCGATCCGCGCTGGCCAATTGATAAGCACTGTACATACACTAGCTTTGTCGAGTTGTTGTATTTCGGAAATCGACTGGAACAAAGTGTCGGCGATGTCGAGAAAGATTCAATCGCCAAGAATTCTCGTTTCAATGCATCCTACACCTCACTCTCCAATCATTCCGTCCTGAAAGCCCAGGTTTTATTGATTCAAATGGATTGTATGGCTTTTAGCACATAAGGAACGAATGTAGCAATTACGATTACACATGCCTTGAGTCGAGAAAGCCGCAGAATAAGAATTTAAATCGCTATAGGGATGTTGCCCCCTACGATCACAGTAGAATTATCCTTAAAAGAGGTTCCTGTGATTACATCAATGCTAACCTTGTACAGGTAATTTGTATTTTGCAGTGTTGTCACTTTGGAAAAGATGGAATGTGACATAGAATAACTTGCTTTTGTAGATGGAACGTGCTCATAGACAATATATCTTAACACAAGGACCATTAGCAAATACTGCTGGTCACTTCTGGCTGATGGTTTGGGAGCAAAGTAGCAAAGCTGTGTTAATGTTAAATAAAATTATTGAAAAGCAACAGGTTAAGTGTTACCAGTATTGGCCTTTAGGTGATTCTCTGGATACTATGACATTTCCAGACGTTGGTTTAAAAGTAGAACATGTTAAGAAGAAGCAATCATCCGATTATACCACTAGGACATTAAGGTACATTATGAGCTCGGTTGTAGTTTCTTATGTTTATGGTTAAATGAAAGGGAAATCTTTAAATGTACCATTCATCTTTTGCGTAGATTAACCGATTTGGAGTCAAATGAAAGTAGAGAAATATTACACTTTCACTACACGACTTGGCCGGATTTCGGAGTACCACAAAGTCCGACAGCTTTTTTACGTTTCTTAGTAGATGTTAGAGAATCTGGAGTATTAGATCAAAATGTTGGCCCGCCTGTTGTACATTGTTCTGCTGGTATTGGAAGATCAGGAACATTTTGTTTGGTTGATACATGCCTTGTACTGGTATGTATCGCTTTGGAGCTTCATGGAACTAGTTCTCTGTTCAAATATGCCTATTGATGACACTTGTCTACACATTATTGATTATGTTAGATTGAAGAGAATGGTCTAAACTCCATAAATGTGCGAGATGTACTAATGGAAATGAGACGATACAGAATGGGTTTAATACAAACGCCGGATCAACTTCAGTTCTCGTATGCTGCTATTATTGAAGGCGCCAAACAATTACCATCAAATAACGTGGTAACTACTACCAATTCACAGTAGTACATAGCTATTAGTCTATACATATAGTAAATTGGGGAAAGATATATATATTGCGCATAAATAGCAGCAGTTTTTCATTGCGCGTATTAAAATAAACAACTTGTGCTTATAGCTTTGTACTACTGTGACAAGTTGTGACTGTTGATATTCTCTAACTATCCTATCATTTACAGAATATTGAGAATGACGAAGTCATCACAAATCACTATGACGTCGTAAATAATATCATTAACTCCTCGTTAGAGGAGGAAGATGAAGCACCTCCTCTACCACCTCCAAGAGGTGAATCGTTGGCACGTAGTATGCTATCAGACACACCAACAAATCCCTCCACAGAGAATGGTAAGAACGGCTGACTTTTCTTTTTCCATTCTTTGCATGTGCGCTTGTTAATATTTGGGTATTGATGATCAGATAAATCAGGTGGGCCGCCGGATAAACCATTACCAAGAGAACCACCACACCCAAAAGATGCAAATTCCACTCCACAAATTAATAATGTCGCGTGCGCACTGAACAATGTACACGATCAAAATTCTGACGCATCCACAGTACATAGTGAAGCAAACAGTGACGGTGAAAACTCTTTCCAAACCTTTAGTCCTCCGTCCAGTCCCGATGGGTAAGCAACTTTGAAAATGTGTGATTCTAATTGCATTACCAAGTGGATTCTAACTGTCTTGTATTGTACTGAACTAGGAAAAGTGAAGTTCGCCAGCGCAATAAAGAGAAAAATGAGCGACTTGCTGCACAAGTACGCGAGATGAAACGTAGACAGAAGGAAACTGAAGAGTGGCAGAAACTCAAGAGGTCATTATTTAAGCCCCTTACAATAGGCATAGGTGTCGCAATTGTTGGTGGGAGCATCATAGCAATCTGTGGCTATTTGTATATGCGTGGTTAGAGGCATCGGTTTTTATTCACACTTTTTGGTATGCAAACTAGCTTTCTTGCACATTAAAAACTAGTTTCTTCGGTGCAGGGTTATGAGAATTTCACTGGACAGTTTTCTAAACTGGATAATTATGAAAGTATGGTGAAATTGTTTTACGCCGCGGTTTGTAAAAACAATTCGAAATTATTAGTTGAGACAATGAGCTGCTTGAAGTATTTAAGAAGGGAATCTTATTCTTTGGACGTGCGTCTTATAAGTAGAAGTATGGTATTGATATTGAAGAGTTTGAAAGAAATGATGATGGAAAGGAGGGAAGATCTTGAAATTTGTATTTTTGTATTGTGATTCTCTGAATGAGTCTGTAGTATACTAGAAGGTAGATATTCTTTCAAGATCCTTTCATTTGATTCCTATGGAAGCAACACACAATACAAAAATGATCCATTATTTCGTACCTGTCTTTCTGCTGACTTACAATAGAAGGACAAGGAACGGTCTCATAACGTCCTTTACATACCTTTTATCTTGATCGGGAAAAACACAAAACATTTTTTATTCATAATATTAAATCACTATAGTAATAAGATGAATGACGAAATTGCGAGAAACGCACGCAAACGTCACTGAGAAAACGGTGAGTCAACATGTTCTTGTTCATACATTGCGTAAAACAACTACATGCCTTTTATAAACTATCGTCACGTTAATGTCCACATTCAGATCATTCGTTGAAATGCTAAAAATGATTTTGATCATTTAAAAGTCCTTCCAATTAAAAACGAATACCTTTTAAATATGTTAGAATGTTAGTCATATCGAGGGTACCAAAATCATGAATGTAGATTTTGTGAGCACCTAATTATCTTGCTAATGAATATATTCGTGATAGCCATAGAAGCTGTTATCAGTTTTATCATAGTAGGCGTATAAGTCTTCTTGAATACTTGCCCATAGAAGTCGACGTCACTGTTAGGTTCAGTGTTGAGAGTAAAACTAAAATATGTGTATAAAACATTTATAATGCTATAGCATAGTTTACATTAGATTTATGATATACTATGGCCCATTATTCATGTACAATTGTATCGATTGAGATCAAGCTTTTAAATTAGGGATTTAAATTTTTCGAAAACTGTATGCTGATATGAACATTTCATTGCAGATTTCGTTAAGCAAGCTTTAGAAGTTATGCTTCAAGATTTCGTATTATTATATATTGTTTCGTAATTATTATATATTATACGCGTATAACGTACATAGATGCAAAAGTTTTTTTCATGCAACATTCCTGTTATGTCAAGTAGTACCTTAAAATCTTTCAAGCAATTGTACGTTAGTACACTGGATAGTTTTGTATTAGACTCACGCACTCTGTACAATTTTGTTATAGTTTTGCACAGGCGGGTAGCCCTTGCGTTTCTCTGTACAATTACATAATTTAGAAATTAGGTGCCAAATAATGCGGTATTAATGTGGATTTTATATTTGTTTTTAATAATTCGTTTATTCCGTGAAGAGAGATTTATAACACCTCACTGTGGACTCTGACTATGAGCAATTAGTATTTTACTGCTGCTAGTAAATATTGTTTGACATATTTACTTTTAGCCCTCTGGGGGTACCCTGCGCTAAGTGAATACATAGTTCGTTTTGGCATCCGTAACAAGTATCACAGGGATATTTGTTAGAGCTCAAAAGGAGTCGGTTTCACGACGCTAAAGAAACAGCAAGCACGGGGGTAGAAATCGCTTTTAATTAACGAGGATCTAGCTCATCGTGTGAATATAATATAGCAGCAGTAGATTGAGCGTTTGATAAAGACTGAATTACGTCTAACTGCTTTGAAAAGGGACGGACTAAACAAGAAGTGAATACCGCGTTAAGTATGTATTCGTAAGCCGAGCTTTTATGTAAATCGCGATAGAATCTGATGTAAAAAATAACGAGATCGTGTTCCAATAGAAAGATTTTTTAAAAAGTGTCCAATTTGTGTATCGATGTCCTTAGGGAGCCGTACTATGGTAGGGGCGTATTTTGTACTTTTGTACGTAACTATGCATCTGAATACGATGCTGCAATGGAGTTTTGGATTCATCGTATCCAAGCGTTCGCGTGTTCATCTATGATGCATCGCGAGAGGTAAATTCAAAGAAACATATTCCGCGTGAAATGACGTTGTATCATTGAATCAATGCAGTATTCTATTATCTATACGTTTTAACCATATGCCTTATTATATTATTGTTATCTAATTTTTGTCTAGATAGTGTTTATACCAGCATAAGCTGCTACTTACACGAATTCGAATCGATATACTATGTTACATTTATCAATATGATTAATGATCGGTGTTAACTAGTACGCCACAGTACAAAACATCTGTCATCTCTCCGAACAGAACACGCGTGCGTACCTTCATTCCGAGCTAGCATCAGGACGATAATGACAAAATTAAAATCATTTTTGGTGCTTGCGACGCAGGCCGGAGACACTCATCCCTGTGAGACAGTAATATCATTTATCATTCTCTTTATTATATATGCTGTCATTTGAGGTAAATGTTTGGTGGCGCACCATTCCCATATTTCTACCACATGGTGTGCACGCTATCTAGAATGAAGGTATTTTACGCCTTTAAAACGGTCCGGGAATCGTATTGTTCCTACCGTTTTTCATTCAAATACAAAATGACCTATCCATGATAGTTCATTCATCTCCCCTATTGTCGTCGATCGCGACAAGCTTCCACATAAGAGAAAGAGTGAGAGAGTTGTATTTTCAAAAGCTAGAGGATACGGTGCTAACTAAAAGTTCCAAAACGCATTTGCGCTCCAACGTGCATGTATGTATGGAAGAGAATGTGTGAAAGAGAACGAGCATGAAAGTCCGAGATGAACGTAAACGGAGTGTTGAACACAAAAACAGGACGAACATAAAGCGGTCGTGGAAATTCGTGTAAAAATTTTCAATCCGAATAAGTTTTGCAGCTTTCTTCATACATGTGTAGTCGAGTTTAAATGTTGAATGCCTAGTTTATATTAATCAGACTGGCGATTAAGTTATTTGCAACTCCTAACTTACAACTTATATATCCACGGGTTCTGTGATTTGCATTGAAACTTGGAAAATTGGACAAGAACTTACACGATCGACCTCGAGGATATAACAGGGGGAGGCTCACTGATATACATTTCTCGTATACTTCATTGTACGCAACACATACAAACTCCACACCGAGGAAACGCAGAAACATAGCCAAGTGCCTATTCTTACAAAACAAAGGAAGAGAAAAGAGAACCTCAGTGAAACTTTTATTAATAATAGTAGTAGTGACACATCGTACGCAGCCCTTCACCCTTGAGAAGAGCACTTACTCACGAAGGAAATGAGAACTTATTATTGTCTGACAATATGCAAATACATAAGTACGTTTACAGTGTATCCATAATCACCGGATTGCCGAGCGATCACGCCACTCTGTGCTACCGTAACTCTACATGTAATCCACTTTAACTACGCAAAATTTGCGCCACTCTCCCACCGAGCCTCTAACGAAAAAGCTTTGCATAGTCGCACAGGTAGGGGGTGAAGAAATTGTCATGTTAGCGCGAACGAGAACAAAAGGTTTCAATTGAGAATCATTGGATTGATATTGGCAAGATATAATCGAGTGGAATTGTGTAAACTCGTCTGTAAAATCTACATTTGCACAATCGAGAGCGAGCATGCTTGGCAGCCGGGTCGCATACTTAAAGATCGGGTTGTACACGATTGATGAAACAAAGGGAAAGCACCCCAGCGAAAGTGCGGGAGTGAAACCAATTAGAAATACCCGAACATTAGTGAGTAATCGTAAAGAAATCCTCCCTGAAGTCTGAAAGCACCTTGCGACTCGACCTATAGTTAACTATATTTACGCTGTACCGTTGTAGAACTATAAACGTCGAATGGTATTTTATTATTAAGGACCCGAAAGAACTGATAAAATTGAAATAGCGGTAGAGATAGAAAGTAGATGACGCAATGACGGATGAGAAAAGGAGCGAAGGGACTGAGATGAGAATAATGTCTACTTTTTCACCGACCGGGTTGATTTTCTCCGCGATGGAAAATTGACTGCCATTCCTATCGAAATCTTTTACAAATTTAATATATATTGTCTGATCATCACTTCGCTTCTTCATTTACACCTACGATAGCGAATAAATTCAGAACGAGTATTAAATAGCATGAACGGAAAGTTTGCATGTAATAAAATGTTATTTACCCGAAAAAATCGAGCGGCAAGATCAATGATCCGACGACGCACACTCTTTCTTATTCCCATGTAGAACTGTTCTCACGTACGAGGGACCTCCCCACCACTGGTTAGACCAATCAATACAGGAGAGCATATTTTCCACTCGCTACCTGTTTATTTAGTTCCCTGTGTACCACATATATGCAAATTCATGGAAACCGTAACGCCAATACGCCAATTCTCCCGATGCATTGGCTCGGGGATATTGTTCTAACAACTCTTCTCCCTGAACAGACGGCGGTGTTAGATCCTTTCTCATACTCCTATATCCTCACGGTGCGAAAGTAACTTTTACGTGTTTATGTTTTGGGACGCCAGTCCACTTAACGCTGGCTTTTCATTTCTCCCTGCGCCTTGCTTTCCACCTGCTTTAACTCACGGCAGTTTATTAGAGGTTCATCTGGTGATTTCTTTCAGATCTAAGAGCGAATCTACTGAAAGCAACGAAACGGTGCCCGAGGAAGCCGAGTCCACGATCTAAAATTGTATCGCGCGAGCAGTTCACACTTAAGCGCCCTCGAATGAGCCCTCACATGTTTCGATTATTCACAATTTCCAACTGAAGCGAGAATATTTATTCAAACCACTGAATCTTAATAGAAATAAAACCAATTGTTTCATATACTGAAGAGCGATTCAGTCCAACAACTATTTATTCCTGTGCTAGCGATATTGGCTCAGCATCCCTGCGATGCTTGTCCTTTCCCTCACTCGAAATCTCCCTCTCATCTGGTGAAGGATATCTATCGTCATAATAAACCAAACCGATCATTGCGCATACTACTTTCGAAGATGCGCGAATGCTTTTTACATTTCACTCCCTTCCGAAGTTCTCGTGTTCATGCGAATTCACGAGTTCACCCATATATTTCCGCGATTCCCTGGAACTTCCGCAAGCGAGTTGTGTTACACGTGACTCTCGGAAAGACAGCATCCTTGGAAGTACATTATACACTGTTCTGCTAAGCGAATAAACAAATAAACAGATTGGGTTCAAATCCAATATCGGTCAAGTACATATTTTGAAGCAGACATTAAACAACACCTGGGTCCTCCCGAAATCTTTCCATCCTCATCTTAATTGCGTAATCCTCTCGTACATCCCGGTCCTGCTTCAAGCGGATGCACACAGCTAAAAGATACAATGAATGATCGAGCCTCAGAGGAATATGAAAGTGCACCTCGTGTGCATTACCAGCGGTGGTGCGAAATGCGCGTTGCATCTTGTACAGTTAATATGTGAAATGACGTAGACCGACGTAAGTATGCTCTCTTGGATTGTGCACTGGCCGTTTAGCGCGGCGAGCGGACTTTTTGTTTTCGAAAACAGAGCTACTTCCCAGTCAGGTGCAACATTCAAAGGTGCATGCTGTCGGGACGAGTGATCTTTCTAGTTTACCAGGTCAGTTATCACTTGAAGTGCGGAGCGTCGCTTTGCGATTAGCGTGCTCTGGTTTGACGTCAGTTTTTTCATATAAATGCCGGATGCCTGCTTCTGGCTAGCATAAACTCCTTACCAAGCGAGCAGCTCGGACCTGATACATACCTACTCCCAGGCTCCTATCGAGTTTAAACTCTTGCTTTCCCTTGCATCGCCAAGGTTTTATTAATAGAACTACCAATACTCCTGTGCTCCCTCTATCGAATAATCCCTTTCACGGAAGGTCGAGCCACCTTTACCTTTATATTGAAAGAACTAGTGACCCTCCGCAATACAAAATGGTAAGACTTCATCCATACCGCACTAACGCAACTTTAAGCCGCTTTTGCCCTTTTCTCGGCCTCCTCGAGCCTCTTTGTTCTCGATGAGGTTCCTGAAAAAAGGTCGGCAGAACTTGAAAGCATTGATGACAAAGATCCCACTGAGCTTGGTCTACATAGATAGCACTGGGGTAGGGGAGATGGAGATGAAAGTAATGTTCTCATTCGCACACATTTGTCGGTTTAATCTTCATCTCTCTCTCACTTACAAGTGAGCGCCCCGAGAAAGCGAGAATTCATTGTACCCGCTGAACAACTGATGCCGACGGTTGGGCAGCCTGTTAATAATCCTCTCTCGTTTTTCTACTCTTTAGATGTCAAGCAGAATTGCCCTCTTCGTCCTGTTGATCGTCAGCCTCAGCAGTGCATCTCCGATCCGCAGCGAAAGCAATCCGACTGTTTTGATTGGTTTACCCGTCTATGTGCACGATGGACTCGACACGGAAACCGCGTCGGACGACACCTATCCGATGGCTTACGCCTTCCTCTTAGCGTCTGCGGAAGACACCCTAGCTCCTTTGTCCGAATCGTTGAACGTGCAAAAACGCAGCGCCGAGCCAGCGGAATTGGAGGATCTCGAGACGGCGGCGGGAACGAACGCCCTGCGACCGCTTTTCGTCTACCGGCAACAGGTAGCATACAGGCAGCGGGTGCGGGAGGCATTACGTCGTAGTAATCGCTCCTGAATCATTGATCATCCGAACGGACGAAGCGCTCTGCCGACGAATCGACTTAAAGATGTAACGACTATTCACTTCGGACAACGACTGCACCCTGTTCGAGGAGAAGAGGACTTGACTACTTCGTAGTGCTATTCTACATGACCTTTGGTAACCAACTACAACCATTCACCATCTGTATATATTGAAGGATAATGAGATCGAGATGATGGAACGAATCCCGAAGCTGGGATGCAGGGCACGCGAGACGTGCGGGCGAACGGGCTACCAATATGAGGATGCGAGGACGATTTTTTAGACATTGAAGATAATTCTTGACACGTTACATTTTTCTTTGACGACGAACCAACGCTCTTAAGCATTGGAGACCATCGGAGCTCCAGCTCCTCCACTTTTTTGACCAATCGCAACGAGGTGTGGAAAACCAAGATATGGCAATATTCCGTTGCGGTGGCGGACTAAAAATATGCAGCGCAGAAATGTGCGCCTTCTCGCAGACGACCGCTGAGTGCAAACGGAAACGAAGTGGTGCGGCGGAGACCGTGCCAGTTAGCAAACTTGTATAAACGGGATCAAGCGGTCGTCGCGTTAATTCGACGGCAAACAACGATTTTGTTACTACGACGAGCAGGGACGATGGTTCCCGCAATTCTGAAGACGAGGAGAACGACATGGAACTTGTTCGACTAATAATCGAGGACGACGCCATGTATTTTACGATATTGTTTCTCAATTTTTGCGCAGGAAACTCATTACATTCCTACTACTCTTTCATATTGACTATGAAGTTCTCGTAAGTGCCGAGCTCATTTTTTAACTCTTTTCTAGTGGAGTCCGCTTTCTGCTCCGATTTCGTGGCAGTGTTCATTGAGAGGCACTAGTTGTAAAATATTGAGACGAACCTAGTGATGTAAGATTCCTGTACCATATGATCTAAACTATAATAGCGTAATGATTTAATTTAAATACCGAAAGCTAGCCACCAAAGTTAAGTCTGAAATTATACGCGTACGTTGAGCTGTGCTCTTATTGCAAGAACCAGATGGAATTCTTTGTTGATATCTCCCGATCCTTCAAAAAGCACGCAGTTCTTATCGGAAGTTTCTTAAAGCTCAGCGAAGAAAGCTTAATGTTTCTGTTGCGAGTTACTCGCCTATATCAACGGCAGTCTAGACGAAATACTGTTAATACGAAAGCACTCGGTGTCCTCCGGCAAGGGCACAGCTTGAGATAGGATCTTCGTGAACCGTTGTATAGAGACCCGATAAAGGGATATTAATATATAGTTTGTAAATAGATGAGAAAAATTGTGATATGATTTCTAACGTCTGGTGTTGAAGTTGGAATAAACAGATCGCTATGTGCGATTAAATAAGATTAACCATTTTTCATGTTATTTATTCTTTCTCTCGTTCCTTCTTTAACATATGGCTTTCATGGTGATTTTCAATGGCAAGAAACAACGGCTTCATTTCCCGGGGAATATCGGATATCTGACGTAGCTGTTGTACGGATGCTTCCTGTAGATCGGCCAGAGCCTCTCCCTCAGGAACTCTTGACGATAGAAATATGGATACACAGCACCAAACCTCTCCTCACTGCTTCCAAAGTTTTCAACAGTATTCTCACTATCCTTCTCATCGCGGCTACCATCAGAACTCCCATCGGACTCGGGTAAGTCCGATCTATCATTAGCTTCGTCCTCACTCGGTTGCCATGTGGATGCAGGTTCCGTTACAAAGGACACGCGCTCGGCATCAGCCTCTTGGAGTTCGCCAATGCTATTGGAATCGGTGATGCCGGACTCGCCCCTTTCTTCCTCTCGAGTCATGCGACGCAGCTTCATCCAGGGCTGAGCCGCATACGCCGCATTCTCCTGACCGCTACTTCCGACCGACGAAGAATCGACGCCGACAGGATTCTTAACGTCCGGGCTAGTGAAATTAGATGATTCGTCCGCCGCGAAAATTAGTGTCTCGTTCAGCGTCGCCGGTACTGCACTAGTTACTGGCAATGCTGAGCTCGCCTTCGACACTGAATTCGTGGTACCCGCAGTAGTATATGACTCGCTCGTTCCTAGAGGGCTTTCGGATTCAATGATTACGGCGCTCGTCTCCGACGAATTACTCGGTGAGCTAGAGGTGTTGGAGGTTGATTGATGACTCTGCGAGTCCATGCTCATCTTCACTGAACATGGGACACAAATGCTGTGCGATATTGCGAGCAAGCTCAAGCTCATGCAAATGAAAAGATCCCGTTTCCCGGCCATTGCCTTTCGAGTGGCGAATTAGATTTGTTAAATGTATATCTTCTCGCTATCCCCTCACTGCCAGAGCTGCTTTTCTCCAGCAGTGCGAGCGGCCGAAGTGTCCATTGACGACTAAGCTACTGGGAACTTGGGTTCGTTCTTTTATAGTGCGCTATAGAGTACAAGCCGCTAAATCGATTGCTAAACACCGGGAAGGTTCTGCGCCATTGTTAATCATCCACTAACTTCGGTATTAGTTTAGTAAGGAACCCGAGGCTCCCGACTCATTGTTGTACAGTTACTTTTTCCTGCAAACGAGAAGCCTCTTCCGCATTCCCCAATATCTCTGGGTCTTAAAACCTGCTTTGCTCAAAGCAAATTTGAACCGATGACTTTTCGTGCTATAATTCAAGAGACATATGAACTGTGGTGGATTTAATGATTGTTAGAAGAATAAACAGAAGATAGAACTACCGCTGTCTCAATTAAGACTGGTATAGTTGTTAATTGGCGCATCCAACAGAACGCATCTATTATTGTTCACTGTACAGAATAAAAAAATTATTATTTTTCATGGAATTCTGATGGATTCACTCTCATTTCACAGACTCCGGTGGGCCAACAGAAAACACGTGTTTTACTCTCACGCATATTACCGGGATTCTCTCTACTTATTAAAATGATAGGATTAAACTATGCTTAACGACAAAAGAGCCAACAATATACCGCAAGGTTGGTGCTCACGTGTGTTAGCGAAGCAACGATAATTCTTTCAGCAGCTCTTATAAAACCCAAACGGACCGTTATTGCACGTCAGACTCGGAAAAACTGCGGCGAAGTAGCCATCGAGAGTAGCCGGGCGTGTAACGAAATCCGTCTGTGTCCGATAATATTGGAAATATCGTCGTATTGTTCAGTGTGGCTAATAAAAGGGTCGCGATGGTCTGTAAACTGGTACGTGCACCCCAAAGCCTTTTCGAATTTGAGCAGTACCGTCTCTGATGCAAACATGACGCAATAGGGGCGTAAGTGCGCAGATCGGTTCTCTCTATGCGTCTTCTTGTGATTTTAGATGAGAAACCTGTCGAAACTCGGGATGCTTTGGATCTTTACTGGTTTCGTTGTGACGAGCGCGATTCCTGTGGATTACGAGACCGTGACGGGGTTGCTGCCGGTGGAGCCGCAAGATTTGAATGAGACGATAGCCGCTGTGGTGGTCGATCCAGTTGTGAAGGATGCCGTGCGCCAAGTGGCCCCTAATGGGTCATTAAATGGCCTGGTCGTGAAACGCAAAGTTTTCATCATGCCAGTCAATAGTCCGGAGCAGGTGTGTATGAATACTTGTCGACGAAAATTAACGGAGAGCTAGAGTTTAGTCGAAAACGATGATTTGCAGATTATCTCGCAACGTCACCAAGTTCTCGTTGTCCCTCCGGAACACCTTGAGGATGTTCGAAAGAACATAACTGACTCAGAGGACGAAGCAAGCGAACTCGATCAGTTCGCCTCGGCAGAGAGGAATCCGCTTTTCGGCGGGATCGCATACAGCAACCAGGTAAAAATATTGATGTTCCTTAAGAATGAACTTTCACCTGGAAGAACTCGGTTTCTTAACAAAGTTTTTATTCCATACTTCTATCCTTTGACTGTGTTCTTAAAAAATTGCGGTCTATCACAAATCGAAGATTTCAATCTATACTTTAATATCGAGTTCAAACTTTGAAAATACGTATAATTTGACAATATAACATATCTGTCCCTTAACATTTAACAAATCCTGAATAAACCAATCCGTCTAATTCTAAAGGATTATAACCCACGCTTTAGTGATTCCAGGTGTCTGTTTGTCTCCAAAGGCTCTAACGAACTCCAGTCAATCCTTTCCACACACACGACCACCGACGACTAACAACCTTCCCTCACTTTCCAGAGCGACGGAAGCGGAGTCCAGTACACGTCAGGCGAATTGCGATTCGACGCAGAACCGCAAGATGAATCAGAGAGCTCATTCCCACCGAACGATGACGTCACGGGGGGTCTGGATTTCACGCTTCATCCTGGAAGCACACCATCAGGAAAAGAGAGCACGGAGAAAGTTGATCTGCCGATAGTCGCGGTGATCAATCCAGTCAATCCGAACGCGGGAAGTCCTATAGTCGCCGTCCTGCCAAATCAGGTGGACGGCCAAGTCCTGAAAACGGAAGTGCACTTTCTCAACAACAATCAAGGCCAGATCCAGCAGGAAGCGCAGGCTTATATCAATCAGAACTCGATAACGATTGACCCTGACGCTGGAAAGGTCACTTCGTCTTCGGCAGAGGTAAGATATGTGACGCCGGCTTGCCCTTGACACTCACTCTCTAACTCGGCTGGTTACCTTGTTATCCCGGGTGGCCGGGATTCTCTTATCAATCGCATTAATCAGTATGCTGTAGTGTAGAGCATGTGCTCGAAAATAAAGTGAACCTTGGTACACGAACTCCAATTGCATTTTTCATTCCTCGAAGCAAAAGCTCGACGAGCGCTCACTGTACGCGAAAAGGGAGTGCTCGGGGTATCGATTGCTTAAATAGTGTTTCATTAGGAGACTCGGGCGACTGAGAGTGCATGTACTAGGTCATGCGTTTGACTTGGAATCACCAAGCATTTTCATCGACCCCCATTCTGCGAAACAGATCAGTCTACTTTTCAGCCACATTTAATCCTGCGTGTTTTTCTCTTTACTGTTTTCTTCAATTTTTAGATAATCACTGATAGTCTACATTTAAAGTGTATAATAAGATAATATGTATGTTCAAATTATAGTCTCCACTATTGTAGGCAATTGAACTCGAAGGGTGGACAAAGCCGTATACAAGTTCGGAGTAAGTTGTGTGACAGTATTCTTACTTGCAGATCGCAAAGGTAGCGCAACCGCAAGAAGAATACAGCGCCGACTGGAACTCCGAAACCGAGGGTGCGAAACTGTACCTTACAACCCTCATCGTCCCACCAGTAGAAATCGTCTCCTCCCTCGTGTCCAAGGAGAATGAGTATCCGAGGGACGACATGGACGTCGCGGAAGACATAGTCTTCAGGCCCCTGTTCAGGTATCGGCAGGAGGCAGCGCAAAGAGCGAAGGTGCAAGCGGACAACTTTTACAGAAGAGCGAACTACAGACGGCGAAGACCGTATGACGACTACGACGATTCTTATCCACAGCGGAAATACCGGCAGAGGCCTCGCTACGATGACGAGTATAATTAAGGGAACTCTGTCAACGCTGTCTAAAAGTCCCATCCTGTAATTATCGAGCTTTGTATTCATAAATACACAATGATCCTGACAAGGAAACTAACTGTAACAAATCACGTTTGTAACGTCATTAAATTGCGGAAAAATCAGGTTTGTAGCGTCATTAAATGGAAAAATCGTATAGCGCTAGCTTGGAATGTGTGTTTGTCGTACGTGCAGCTGTCCGCATCACCGGTTGGAAGAAAAACGATCCCAGCACCACATATCTAGATGCGATGCCGAATAACGACAGGTTGTGTTTAGCCTTCGGCATCGGCAAGTTCCTGGCTGACGTCTGTTCGACGAAATCGGCGTGCGATCGTAACCTTCTAACGTGTTCTAACACCCCGACAGCTCAGACAGCAATACTAACGATGTTTACGCTCGTTAGATGCAATGCCCGATGAACCAGCGCAGATAGGATTACCTGGAACGGATTGAGCGGCGACGGCAAATCTTTGCGTGCACTGTCATTAATGCTTGCGAGCTAAATACTTAGTCATTCGCTCTTCCGTCTATTCATTCATCCACACCATTCACCGTGAGACTCCTTTTATCCAGTGGCATCGAGCCTCTAACGATCTAACGCATTGCATACTTTCAGTACAACAATGACCATTAACACCAGACTCGGACGATTTTCTGTCCACTCGCCTTTTGAATTGGGCTGAAATCTCTGTAATTTTATGAAATTAACGCGCTGGCATCTTATCCGAGTTTATTGAAGCCTGCAACTTGTTACTATATATGTTTGTATACGTTGTTTGGTAATTCGCTATGTTAAGATTACGTGTGTCTTGTCACAGAGCTGTGTATTCTGTGATTTGCCTCACTACTAGTCCTTTTAAACTTCGACATGGACTAGGTAGGAATGGCAAGGTTCAAGGTAACATCTTCGACAAAGGGTTCCACCAGTTTTCGCTGTAAACTGCAAGTTTTATTTTGACCAAACAGACAACCTTCATGACTTTTTGAACGAATCAATATACTTTCGATGAGACACAAACTTACATCGATGGAGCAATGTCCCGTGAACGGTCTCGAGGACCCGTTCGGAGTGAAATAAGAAACGCTGGAGCGTCGCAGTTTCCCCTTTCTCTCGGCGGAGCAGCTCGGCATGAGTCACGCTGAGTGTTCCGCTGGCGGGATTCTTACTCGGAACAGGACTATTCCCACTCTTTGCGGGGTATCTGCATACCGGCTCTCTATGTAACAGAAGCTTAATTGCGTTCTCAGATTATATACCGACTACGTATATAATCCACGTGCGCCGACACTCTCGTGCCAAACGTTGTCTTAGTCCCGCGAGTATCTCGTGCGCTCCAGCAGCAACCCCCGTTAGGATTTCATCATGAAGTGCACCGTGTTTGTGGTAAGAGGCAGAGTGCGACATGTTTGCACCGTTGAACGCATTGACTGGCGCGTGAGCTTTGTCCACTTTATCTTTCGTGTTTGACCAATGCATAGCAGTCAATGTGTTGATGTTCAATATTTTAGGTTTAATTCATTTTCTTCATTTGGTGTGTGTTTCCTATCATATGGAACATAACAATTTGCAGATTCTGTGTCTGATTTCAACGTTGGAGCTCAGCTTCGCCAGAACTGAACTTCCACTCGAGGCTTACAATAAGAATTCTTCGGAGGAGAAATCCGGAGCTCCTGATGACACGGTCGTACCATTAGTGTTCCCGAAAGTCATTTCCGAAAATGATGAGACTCTCACGCCGGAGGAGGCCGACTCCGAATATTGGGCCGGTTTCGGGAAAGTTGGTGACATTGACATTAACTCCGAAGAGAATAAGCCCGGAGTCCATGCTTACGGGCTGCCAAAAAAGCAGATAAATGCTAACGGGTTGATCGAAAGAATACCTTTGGGTGACGATCGTCACGACGACGAACGCAGGAGTGGTCGTCTGGTGAGCAAAATTAACAAGAATGTCCCCGATTGTGTATACTAAAAACTATAACAATATGCAAATCATAAATCTATGTAGGTCCAAGCATACGGAATGGAGAGGAAACGTCCTGAGACTAACGGTAAAATAGAAAGACTGGTCCCAGCTTCTCTAATTCGACAGAACCAACCCGCGAGCGACCCATCCAGACTCCCCAGGTCAATAGATGAATCAGCAGAGAACACCGAACCGGCGCAAGATCTTGAGGCACAAGATTCAAAAGTTTTCCGACCTTTATTCGTCTACAGGCAGCAACAAGCGAGGAAGATCCGGAAGAACAGTTACAAATGCCGGGATGGCGACTGCACTCTACGACGTGCCAACTAAACATTTATGATATGATAATACGATTGACCGCGTGACATTTACTGTGCCATATATTGATTTATGATTGTAGTCGATTGCTCCTGTAGTAGCAATTCTGCTTGCCTGTTAATAGTGCCCAGTGCCCTGCTATTTAATTCAACTGATACCAAAAACCCGTAGATGTAATTACTGTCGAATACTCGTAATCAAATGAGTGTTCTACCCGGTACTTAGTCAGTAGGTGTTAACCATACGTTCTAATGTTAGGCTACGACATTGTATACTATTAGCTTTTACTGCTGGAATAAAACATCTATTCAACGCCGACAGATCTGCAATCTCGGTACTTACCCCGACAGCCTATATCTCCAATGATTTACGATTCGCTCGTATATAGCGCAGACCGCGTTAAAAAAAAGAGACGCCTGCCTAAACAGATGATAATTTAGCGCAAAAAACGGCCATTTGCAGGCAACTCGTTAAATTAACCATTAAGAGTGAAGAACTGGCAACAAGGAAATTTACAATGAAACATGCAGCCCCCGTGACTCCAAATCTTGATTATCCTCTACATGTAGCAGCCGATAGCAATTACTTGAATGGTCATTTCCACTGCCACTGAGATGCAAGAGGCGAAGTCATTGGTTATGCAATTATCACTTGACCCTGTGCCGCTTACACATAGAGTAAACGTCGATATCCCCGAGGCAGAAGCGGAAGTCAGGTACGGGGGGACACTTCGGCGGAGCAACAACACTTAACAATTCCTAAGAGAAGTATAATCAGTGCGTTTTTAAAGAGTGACCAGACATTGGGCCAGCGCGCTTAAAAAATGCCTGGGGTCACTAGTCATCCAGGTTCTCGATGGATTACTCTTTGTTATCCTCGCGCCGTTCATGCTCTGGCAGTGGATCTTTAGTCATGAGCGACTGCTCATTATACTGAAAGTCCTGGCCCAGGTAAGCTTCCTTTTCAAATGCCCACCATAATGCTCCATTCGCCCTGCCGGGGATTTCAAATGATTAATTAACATTTTAGGTCACCGTCGAATTGATAGTGTGGACCATTTTCGGCGGCGTCGCCGTAACACTGACGCTCGCCCTTATCCTGGACGACATATACGCGCAGAAAAAGGATACAGAAAAGTTGAAGGATCTGTTGAATTCGACGCACGAGCCCGGATTGGTCAATATGAACAGAAGTGCGGTAATCGGGCCTATAACTTTCGGTCACAGAAGACATGGCCAAAGACTTAGTTTCTATTAGTCGACAATAAAGATTGTTTTGGTAACGGAACATTGACAAGTGGCTAAATAAAAACTTTGTACCGGCGAGGATTGTCGATGAAATATTTCTGAATTTGAGGTAATGGGGCTCAAGGTACATCTTTGATCGAGCGAGAAACATATTCACGGTGAAAGCTCCGCAGGAATTCCTATTCGAAAACTATTAGCGGAGCCCTAGGGCTGGAAAAGTCGGGAAAGATAGAGCTTATGGGTTCAATTAGTATATATAAAGGAATAACTTTCCATTTTCGGATTATTCGTCCTCGCTCCTCTCTGGACTCAACAACCAACAGTTCATGAGCATGCTGTCCTTGAGTGCGTTAATCGTCATCGTAAGTTAGACACTATATATAATTGCTACAAGTTAATGAAAAACGGTTGCCAAAACATTGGGTTTATTTTAAAGAATGTTGTCTTTCCAGGCTACGCTTGCGATGACGATGTCGGAGGCATCTTTTTTACACAACGATGAAGGACTCCCGACTGGTCAGCAATTTGCAGAGGACGTCCAAACAGTGGCGCACGACCTGCAGGAATCCGTTCTCTTGAAGAAAAAGGCTCTGACGGGTGCGATCGGCGCAGTCGGCAAGGCAAAACTGGGTGTCGCAAAAGACACGAAGGAACTCACTGGGCAAGCGGTACAGAGCGTGGTCGGTGCAAAATTAACAAAAGTGGAAGCCGTTGTAGCGGCTAAACGAGCATATCTGAATACATTGACCGACAAGTTCAACTCACCAGTCCAAAGACACGTCGTTAACAACGAACCGTCGTCCCACGAAGGTTTTCTCTCCAAGCTCTACTCTTTCCTTCACCCGGGGCTTCCCGGTGGCGAACAGGATTCCTTTCTCGATTTTCTAAGAAAAACCTTTTCGCAACTGCCGGTCTTTTCGAGGAAGCCGGCGTCGTCGAAAGGTCACATCCAAATCGGCGACACCGAGTATGTATTTGTCCCTGTCAAAGAGGGGCCGATGACCAGCGGCGAAGATGATGAAGGCGAGAAGGTCGAATTTTCTGAGGCTCCCTTGAAAAACTTGGAACCTGTTCCATACACTTCCACACCGATATCTTCTCTACCGCCAGCCCCGACCTTGTCACCTTCACTTTATAAGACAGTGCCTCGAAATAACGATGTAAAGCGCCGCTTTTAAGTCAGACACGCGGAAAAATGATGTACCTTGCGATTAAATTAATTAAACAGCGCACTGTAAATAGAAAAGATTTACAGATTTCTTTTTGATCCCGAAGAATTTTACCTGCCACTGGTTTAGTCAACCGGCTTTTTTGCTTGTAAAGGACAGCAACGTCTGGGAACCTGCCGAACGAGAGTATTAAAGTATAATTAAAGACACATGGCAGATTCGTATTCGGTGAATCATAATATCCTACTTGGTGTCCTGCGTACAGTCGAAAGGAAGGTCATTAATAGTAGCTTGTAGCATAAAATGCAGTATTAAGCATCTTATTGAATTCAAAGTCAAAACGTTCCCCGGCAGGAACGCTTCCTCGGGCGGACAGTGCGGAAAGTTTCTATTATGCTTTGAATTTCACTCTGCTGTTTGATTATTCATCCTCGGTGGGCGGATTTTATTTATTCGATGTTGTAAGCATCAATTGATATCGGGGTATTCTTGGAAAAGAAAATGTATCTTTTGAGCGGTTGCATAATTGCACATTTACTTGAGTGACGTGCATTGGATATCTCTGTAATTTCCAAAGACGAATGAAAACTTCTGCGCCATTCGTTGATCTGTGGAATACTAAACACCAATTGGGACTGACCACATCGCCTTAATTACAATATCTTGAAGGAGAGTCGGGGCTCCGAACAGCTACCACTTTCAGCTATACCGCTGAAGCGTACGCACATAGTAGTTCCTCTGCGGTTTCCGAAGAAATCTTGTGGTCAATTCGAACAGTTGGTTCTTACGTGTCAGAAAGTAGTGGAATAATACAATTCGTGTGTGATAAACGGTAAGCCTCTCGTATCAGTCGAATTATAATTAGATTATTGAATTATAAATAGTGATCTGTCAAGTTCGAGTGTATAACAGAAATACCGTGTAAAGAACTTGCGTCTCAATCCGTTTTACGGGAATTCAGACGTTGTTTATAAGAGGTTCCATATTTTACATGTATAAACCTTTTTTAGGAAACATAAGTTTATCCAAGCGACAATTTTTCGAGGTCTGAAAGTTTGCTTACAACTTCACGAAAAAATGAAAAATATAATCGCAATAGCTGTACTAGCGGTTATGGTTGATGCTGGGTATTGGGGCCACTTTGGGTCCTCTGGTGTATCATATTATGGAGAAAATTCTGGCCAGGGCTATGGCCATGGCAATAGCCATGGCCATGGTCACGGCCATGGGCATGGCCCTGGCTATGTCCCAGAGCACAATCCTTTCCCTTATCCTTCCTGGAATCATCCGCACCACCGTCAAGAAGAGAATGTATTCCCAGAACCAAGTCAGAATAACGCCGACTGGATTTGCCGTAATCAGAAAACAGGGGCAACGGTGCGTCAAGCTTAAGTGTACTATATCGTTTATATTAATTTTTAATCTGTATATCGTCTCGCTTTCCGTTTAGATAAGCGTTACTACTCAAGCCATTTCCGGAGAGGACTCGCATCATCATCCGTATTATCCCCATGGAAATACGGAAGGACAGCAACCAGGTCACAGCACTCTCGCATTGGACAACACGCCCCCCCCTGCCCAGACCCAGAGACCGATTGCGCCGGAAACTAAAAGTCCTGAAACTGTATATCCGCCAAGTACGCAAAAACCAAGTACTACTGCTCCGGAAGTTCAAACTGAACGTTACCACGGGGGAGAAGGAAAAATTGATTTTAGGAGCTTCGGACCAGAAAACTAAAAGCAAAGGACTGTATCGATATGTAATTGGGGTGAAAAACACTAATTGTAAAAAACCCATGATTGTAAAAAATTCTCTTTATAAATAAACAGCCAAGTTAAGGAGTACAAAATTTGTAGAAATGTAATATCTAGTCGGTTTCCTTATCAATACTGTTATTTATACGCTATACAGCCAAACAAAATGAAAATACGGTGCCAGGACCACTTACTTCGTAAAAAGAAATCTTAGAATAGTGATCTCTCTTGAGCTTAATAACAAGTAATAGGCATTTATAATATAAATTAAGCTTCAGATCACACAAGCCAAGGTTGTTTCATAGATATTAACGATGTTGAACTTCGATACCGTAACACTTTTAACATTTTTATATTATAAATTTAATATAAATTCTTTAATACTTAATGTACATCACGAAGTGATTCTTTCCCTCCTCAAAGCTTAGTTTTTTATCATCACAAACAATTACATGGGACTAGGTAAGACCCTTTGGCCATTATGTATTGTCTTTCAAAAGGTGGACATAAAACATGTATCAAATGTTTTTCCAATCTTAGATAACTAATTATATAGCTATTTACCGTGTATTACCTGCTATGAAAATAGTTTCAAATATATATGAGCTTCTACGAATCGAATTTAGCTATTTTGTATGCTCGCACCTGGAAAAAAAACGGAAAGTTACATCGATGAAAGTGCGTGCGAAGGAATGGATATGAATCTTGGACATACCGGTAACGTGGTTGTATTGAATCCAGGTTGCGCCTGACCATTCCTTTTAGGTGGCACCTGTGGTAGAAGTCCTTTGGTATTCAACTTCACCTTTGGATCTTTCTGCTGCATATGCTTCATGGTTTCTTCTGCAACCTTCACTACAGCTGCAGCGTTTATTGATTGATTATCACTCCACAGCGGGCATCTGCAAAGCAATAACATTGAACTTAAACCTGTTGAAACTGTTAGATGATACTGAAAACTCATTTCGAACTTGAAATCGATTTTGAAAACATACAGGTTTGATCGCGGCTGATTTCCTTGGTTAAAATGTTCATATCCTTTGATTGGTTTATCACAGATATAGCACATCAAAGCACCACAAACGCAATAAATCTTATTACACCCATCTTCTTTGAAAAATGGCCGCCCACAACGATAACATTTGCGTACAAGCGCTTCTGTCATTTTCTCTTCCAAATATAAACGGGCTTTATCAGATTTAGCTTCCTCGCACTTCAATGGGACATGATTTAGTTCTTTGCACAATCTAGTAGAGTAAAACGACAATTAGTAATCATTTTAATTGAGATACATAAAACTTTCTATCAGATTCCACATACCGACATGTTTCTTTCATACACTCAGGATTAAGGCATTTAAATATCTTATCCTCTGGTGGTGGTATAGTTGCAAAGTGACAAAATGGACAAGATACTAAGCCTTCTAATCCAGCTGCCATAACTTCCTCTTCTTGTCTTTTCCGAAGAATGATACTGAACTTGGTTGGTGGCAAGATACGCTGCAGTGTTGATATATTGAATTCACTTGTACAGTCTGTAAAGCATCCTATACGTGTCTCTCCATTTGCTAATTTTGCTTCAGTTCCCCTTATGATGCACGAATTACAAAATATGTGTCCATTGTCACAACGGGAGCACTTTGGCGGCATACACTCATCATCAAAACAGCACTGGCATTGCAGAAGAGCATTATTCCTCTGGAATTAAATGCAGAAGATAGAACGTTATGTTTATAAATGCTTCATTTGTAGAAATATATGGTTTTCTACATTCTCTTTATACCTTATATTCCCTAAACTGCTCGAGCTCTCTTGCTTGTGCTGCCGCAAGATAGTCCCTGATTTCTGCCTTATGAACGATAAAAGCAATTTCTTGCAAGAGAGGAATATTTTGTGGGGTATATTGTACCCTTGTCCTTTTTCTCATCACGTCTGGTGCTAGCATTTCCGCAGCTTTTGCTGTCAAACTCAAATGATGCCGATTCTTATTATAACAAGACATCAAAGTAGCAACCTGCACACACAAAGCATCTTTATAATAATTATCTAATGTTACAGAGAATAGCGCGATTAATATACCATACCTTAATTCGATTGAAATGAAACTTTAAAAACTCAAGTGCGTCACTATTGAATTTACATTGCCTCTTTGGATCTTCGAAGTACACAAACGGATTTGGAAAAATATCCAAAAATTGTTCGACTTTGAAATCAGTAGTGTACCGTTTCTGCTGCTGAGTGATTTTTCGCTTTGCGTAATATTGCTCCCTTGTTGGATAGTTAGGGTTTTCTAATTTACTCTGAATAAATTGTCTCAGTTCTTCAGGCTTATTGTATAATTGATACGCCATTTGCCGTAAATATGTAGGATCTGCATCCGGAAATATGTCAATCAAATTTGTGCACTGTTCTTCCATAGCTACATCTTCAGGTACTTTCTCTTCTACAGAAGGAGTGGATGCTTCTTTTTGCAATAAATGTTCTGTTAGTTTAACCATCCGTTCAATATCAGTTATGAACTGGTCATTCTGAAAATCTGTGATGCATATCTGTCTTATATAGTCCACATCACTGTGTGGAAACATAGACCTTAGTTTGCAAAAGATTTGTGAAACTTTTGGATCTAATGGCTTATCTGGCTGTGGCGTATTATGGAGTTGCTTTTTGGCTTTGTCCAGAGATTGACTAGTAACACAACTTGACACCTCCTCCAATTTTGTTGCAGAACTGACACCTTCACTTGAAGGTAATATAGGGATTACATCAGAACTTGTTGTTGCTGCTGTGCACAATAAGTCGTTAGAAGTACTAGTTGACACTGATGATGATGATGTAGGCTGGCTCTCTTCTTTTGTTTTAGTACTCTGCAGTCTTTGCTGCAAAGTACTATTAGTACTCGGTGTTACCGAACACTCAAGTATCTGAGCTGGAGAATTTTCGGCGTTTGTTTTCTTTGGTTCAACTGGTACAATGCGATAGGATTTATTATTCATGTTAAAAGTCATGTTGTTTGACGTTGCGATAGGTGTCAAGTGTATCGGATTAATTCCCTTTGCTGAATTCTCAGCTACCCTGATGATACAGGATTTAGTGGGTAATGTTTGTGGACTCGATAACACAGTAGTAGGTAAAATGCTGTTGTTCGTAGGCTGCGGTAATGGGGCACCATATATTAAGCGTGACGGCCTTATCAGTACATTCTTATTGGCAGAACCTGGCTTCGAGTCG
The DNA here is from genome assembly GCA_963675795.1 of Crossocerus cetratus. Lineage (NCBI taxonomy): Eukaryota > Metazoa > Arthropoda > Insecta > Hymenoptera > Crabronidae > Crossocerus > Crossocerus cetratus. The sequence goes on along the minus strand of OY776662.1, from coordinate 30,439,712 downwards.
GCCTTTGCAATATTTGCGAACACTTTAATATTGTTCTGGTTTGTAGGTACTGTCTTGCACAAATTCTTGCGTGAATTAATCATATTCGGACTATTTGTGACATTTAAAACTAACGGTTGATTTCCGACCTTCACTGTTGGATTTAAGTTAATCTTTGTGCCCTGTTGATTGGTGTTACTTTGAGAAAGCACATTGAGAATTGGTTGTCTCAAAATATTAGGCCTTGAAGTACGTACATTTTCCTTAACAACTGATGAACTACATTCTGCTGACATTAATTCCTGGCTTCTTAATTTAGGATCCTTAGAACTTAGACTGCTACTCACTGGAGCTAATATAGATTTCATATTAGTCTCTCCTTTAGTATTGGAACCGTGCTTAATAACATTGTTCCAGATACCTATATCTGACTTATTCTGTGTAATAAACAAGCTATTTTTCGAAGTACTGTTAAATGGATTAAATAGTTGTTTAAAGTTCTCCTTTCTGAGTTCAACACAAGATGTGCTAATACTATCCTTAGTGTTTACATTGTTATCCTTTGAGGTAGACATCTTTGGGGAAATATTAATTTCCTCTATGATACAGTCATCATCCACATGTTTTCGCTTTAAACAATAATGCGGCCGAGGTCTTTTATCCGGCAATAGATCCCATATAGTTAATTCAATTCTGTTTTCAGCTCTAGCATTTCTTGTCAAAGTATTAAGAATATGTGTATAGCCTAAGTTGGGTAAAAGATCACGTATCTTTAGTGTTTCTTCTCTCAATTTTCTATTATCTTCTTTTTCTGTACTAATGTCTTTACTACAACCAGGTTGAGGACTATATGCTTGTATCGGAGTAGTTGTCACACTTGTTTCATGTTCAATGGTTGAACTACAACCAGGTTCAACACTATCCACTTGCATCAAAGTATTTTCCATACATGCTCCATGTTCAATGTTTGAACTACATCCAGGTTGTGGACTATCCACTTGCATTAAACTATTTTCGGTACTGGCTTCATTTTCAATGTTTGAACTACAACCAGGTTGAGGACTATCCGCTTGTATCAAAGTATTTGCGATACTTGCTTCACGTTCAATACTTGAACTACAGCTGGGTTGGGGGCTGCATGCTGGTACCAAAGTCTTTTTTGTATATGCTTCACTTTCAATGTTTGAACTACAACCAGGTTGCGGACTATATGCTCGTATCAAAGTATTTTCCGTGTATACTTCACTTTTCATATTTGAACTACAACCAGGTTGCGGACTATATGCTTGTATCAAAGTATTTTCCGTGTATGCTTCACTTTCAATGTTTGAACTGCAACCGGGTTGGGGACTATACGGTCGAATTGAAGTATTTGCCGTGTATGCTTCAATTTGATTGTCTGAACTACAAGTAGGCTCTTCTAGATGACCTTCGATAGATTCCATATTATTATTCGGATCATTGTTATTTTCCTCAAGTATTTCATTATCGGTATTAGTGAGCTCATTTGGAACTTGTGTCGGAGGTTCAATATCATCACATAATAGAACAGGTGAATAACTTCGTGAAAGATTATCAAGATATGAAACATCATCCCAAGGACCATTATTGTAATATGTATCAACCTCATCATCAGAATCGGAAGAATCATCAATCTCAATTGTATTATCCGTAGCTGCTTTTAGATCCACACAACGTTCCGCCATATTGTTATCTTTTTTTGTTTCTTTATCAGTTTTGTCAACATCAATTTTGTTTGTGTTAGAGCCCTCTTGATTTACAACCGTAGTTTGTGCTTCACTACTACTATTGTTAGTTGTACTTAGAATAATATCCATCACGGTATCCAGTGCACAGTTAGAAGGATAACTATTTAAGAGATCACATATTACAGCTTTATCAATATCACTTCAACCAATGAAAGCTAATTGTCTTTTTACCTCATGAACATCCTTTAAATCGTTTCCATCCATGACAAGACCAAATGGGTCATCATCCTATAAACCAAAATATTATTCAATATCACTTTTCCACACTGGCATTTATATATCTTACATGGTATTAAAAATATGAGGACGTATGTACCACAGCATTTATACAGATTTACTATACGCACATATTTAACCATCGCGATTTTAAGCATAACTGACACACATAAACAAAACAGTGCTCGTGAGTCGCGACAGAAGAAGGTCAAAATAAACACGGGGTTCCAACGGTAGTATAAAGTATTAACAGCAACGAGACTGATACTTTCATGAATGAAAGTCTTACCACAAGAACATAATTGCTTTCCATAGAAAACACGAGACTAGTTTCGGCGTATGCAAGATTTTCATTCCCAGTGGAGACTCATCGTTGATGCGGTCAAAACAATATGGACATTGAACGGAATTGCAACATCGCCAAACGTGCGGATATCCGTCGTGCCGGGATTTCGAAAATCCAACAGTTCGACACCAACACTGTTGGCCGAAAAAGTACTTTAGCAATCGACAACAATACTATCAAGAGATTCGCTAGGCGTCCCGCGTACCACTTATATATTCGTAAATCATCACCACAGCGACAGAATGCTGCACTTTTCTATCGTTCTCTACTGTATACTGCTGTATACAACTTGACATAAGACTATCGAATGAGATATCGATTTGTCACACTTTCAAATTTTCAAATCGCAGATCATTCAAAAAGTTATCTTATGCAGAGACTCCCTCCTCGAGACTTGCAATTAGTTGCTCGAATCCTCAAACATACTTACGCTACATATTACACAACAAAAGAATATATATATCTTGTTCATAGCCATCAGTGAGGAAATCTGATATTTTTGTACAGCAGAAAGCGCAGCTTAGGGATAAGATGCCGAAATCTAAACTTGCCTTTATGTTAAACACACACGTATGTACAGTTTACTCTCTCTGCGACATCCGCAAAAACATATCAACAATACTTTTATGCTAATAAGCCACTGAATATGCTGCGGATACGACAAATTGCGGCATATAATATTTGGAAATAATATTTTGTTTAGCAGACAATGATTTAACGTCGCATGGCAGAGGGCGTTGTATTAAGAAATTATGAAAGCGATGAGTGAGAGAGTGTGAGTGAGTGAGTAAGCGGGAGCGAAGGGGAGCGTGGGGGGCGGAAGACTTCTTTATCTACGGAGGAGTGCGGAGGTGCGGAGCAGTGCGGAGGAGTTTCGGATAGATTCTTCGCGATAAATGCACGTATCACCCTGACTCACATCATACCTAACAGAACATAACCCTTTGGTGCACGGAGCAGTGGGCTGTGTATGTGTACACTCCGCGAATTACCGCGGACGAACTGTCAGTTTTACCATATTATCATTAAGAACGTGGGATCCAGTTGCTTCCTGGCCACTCGGGAAATTCGTGTAGACTGACCAGAGTCCACGAATTTCCAAGGAAACCCCCGGGAACGAAACTTCGCTGTGTTCAAAATAGTCTAAGTCCAGTGAGATAAGCGGCCGCACCCGTCAGAAGGATATCTCCACTGCATTACGTAGACAATCCGAGAGTTCTTTCTTAGCAGTATTCGTATTTTCTCGCTGCGAATTTTAGCAGAAACAAGTTACGAGATGACAGAAGTTTATAATCTAGGTGTTGACGCGATTAGCTGTCACGCTTGGAATAAAGATCGAACAGGTTTGATTGTTTCCTCTTCTTTGTAATTCACGATTTATAAATCAGTGAGGAATATTGACAATGATTTGAATTTTGCAGAAATAGCAATTTGTCCGAATAATCATGAGATTCAAATACATAAGCGTACATCCACTGGTTGGAAACTATTGGAGGCATTGCAAGAGCATGCCATGCTTGTAATGGGCATTGATTGGGCACCAAACACAAATCGCATTGTCACATGTTCTGCAGATAAAAATGCTTATGTATGGACCCAAGGTGAAGACGGAAAATGGAATCCTGTTTGGGTCGTCCTGAGAATTAATAGAGCTGCTACTTGTGTCAAGTGGTCTCCTCAAGGTACACTGCAACAGTATTCTTCCTTTGGCTATAAATGAATTCCCCCCGAACAGCATAGAGCATTATATCCTATAATCGTATGTGTTGCAGAGAATAAATTTGCTATTGGATCTGGAGGCCGTGTTATAGCCATCTGTTACTTTGTGTCCGAAAACAATTGGTGGCAATGCAAACACATAAAACGTCCCTTGAGATCTACAGTAACTACAGTTGATTGGCATCCCGACAATAAGGTCTTGGTAGCTGGCTCCACTGATTATAAAGTCCGTGTTTTTAGTGCATTTATTAATGACATGGAAGATGCCCCTGGCACAGGTCCTTGGGGTACTAGTAATGCTCTAGGAACATTACTCGCTGAATTCCAAAATACTCCAAATGGAGGTATGGATGCAGGAATTTTGGCTTTGTTACCCTGTTGCTGCGTGCTAATTGAATTTCTTATCATTGCCTTTGTACCAATTTACAGGTGGATGGATACATTCTGTTGCATTTAGCCCGTGTGGCAATAAAATATGTTGGGTGGCGCATAACTCTTCCATATGCATTGCTGACGCGACCAAAGGCAATGCAGTGATAAGACTGTACACTGAGCATTTGCCCTTTCTAAGTTGTGTTTGGATGGGATCCAATTCAATTGTTGCAGCGGTACTTTTCCAGTTTAATGGCAATTAATACATGTTATGCATCATACTAATCTCATTTCTTTTACTCAGGGCCAAAGTTGTATGCCAATGTTGTATTCCATAGATGATAATGGCCAAATATATTTCGTATCGAAATTAGATAATACACAGAAGAAAGAAGCTGCCGGTCTTTCCGCAATGCGTAAGTTCCAATCTTTGGATCGGCAAGCGCGGACTGACTCGAATGACAATGCGCTCGACAGCATACACCAAAATACAATCAACTGTGTACGCAAAGTATCTGATAACGAATTTAGCACCAACGGCTTGGACGGACAACTTGTTGTCTGGGATTTGAAGGTAAACTCCTAGACCCTATAACCCATATGAATAACAATATCAATCAATAATTGCATTCTTTTCCATTTTAAGTTACTGGAGAACTCGATCGCTGGTCTTAAGATAGCGTAAATCCCGAAGTTCTTTTTTATCACGAAGGACAGAAACGGCATGTGAAATACAAAGATGTATAAAATGTTAAAGCAAATATACAATTTCTCATTGAGACATGTAATAAGTATTTCTCCCCCTCCAGCTTTCTACTCCTACTTTTATAAAACTGCTTTGCTTTGTATGTGTGCGTACGTCTATTCATATTTTACTCATAGATCCGTGATTATCTATTCACGAAATCGATGTCATGCTTGTTTCCACGAAACGCTCGAGTCCAAAGGGAAGCATATGAAATTTCTGCGAATCCGCCTCTCTTTTGTCACAAGTACAATGTGTGTTTGAGGCGACGGTTGCAAAGTGGTAGGCGTCAGCGTCCGAGAGTATAGATATAATAGTTTGAGCGAACAGCGTAGCATTTAGCTCGTGGACGCAGTACGCTGTAGATTGCTGTAGATACGAGCTCTAGGTTGAATAGGTTCGTGCGCCTGGACATGGCATGCTTTCGGCGAGCAAGTGGGGGGCAGCCGGACAAGCTCAGCACTAATATCGATTTAGTCTCGCGCAAACCACCCCTATGTGCAATACGGTGCCGCGTCGTGCGCCCGTTGCAGCAGCTCCACCTTTTGGCTTTGTTTTCCGCTCAGTTCCATGACTGACACATAAACAGGGAACGCCGATAGAACCTTGTTCTGCCCTGATTCGGAGTGACAAACGAAGACGTCTACGGATTCGGCCACCCCGGTAGAACTTGCGGGCCGCCGCGCGCGAGAACCTCGTAGCCTCCCTCGATCGTCATCGAAACACGTTCTTTTGCCGATGACGGTTAACAGATATTAAGGTACTGCTAACACCCTGATTCATCTCCCGTGCACCGCAGTAGTGAGTGCGTGTTCGCCGTCTAGAAAGCAATCGCACCTTTTCTCAGAACCTCGATTCGTCTCGAGAGTCTCGACTCTGCCAGAGAACCTTACCTATAAAAGAGTATTGCACGATCATCAATAACGCCCCAGTAGTAATCTACCAACTAATATACCGTCGCTCCATCCAGGACTTTTTTCTCGGCCTCTCAATGCTGGACGAGGTCATTCTTTAGAAGGGCAGTTTACCTCATCCCCGTGGGGATATCAAAATTTCCTTTATTGATTCTTTTTAATGAGGCGCTGTGTAGACGTTCGTAACAAAGCTTACGCGGAGCGTAACTCTCAGCTGTTAAACGTTTGTCGTAGATGATCGTAGCAATACACCCCCGTGCCCATTGCGCCGAGTGACGAGAGGAGATATATAGCATATGCGCGTACCAGCTAATTAGTTCGTCGTTCCCGGTGCTGTCCAGTGAATCGGTGCTTTAATCACGCTAATGGGGACAGAGATACGGATACCAGGATATTAAAGCGCTCTGGCGGAAAAAGAAGAGGAATTCGTAGCCGAGGAAGTGAAGTACATATATACCTGCGTGTGAGAGAGAGAGAGAGAGAGAGAGAGAGGAATACGTAAAAGCGAATCCATACCGTTCTCCGCGTCACACACGGATATGATACTGTTGAACTGCGATCGGTCGGATCCGTACTCGTCTTGACTACGAATCGCGACCAAACTGCGGGTATGCATCACAAGTTGCTGAAAAAATGTATCCGATATCACCGCTCGTCGAGAAAGCCAACGCCGAATTGATCAAGAGGATCAACAGGTTGGGATTAATGACGTCGAAGCATTATGGTTGGTGAATCATTTCGTTAAAGACATATCTTCGCACCCCCTGCGACTCTCACACTCTTACTTGTCCAACATGGGGAAGCAGCACTTTTAACTCTAAGTCCTTTTGTAAATATCGACTTGCGACTCTCGACTGTCGCCGACGATCAATAGCTCGATCTTCGATAGTATCGGCTTCCGCAGCCTCGATAGGAACGCTGGAGATTTCTCACTTTCTTTCCCGCTGCGTGCACACAATATTTTCTATTTTATGTACATATACATATGGCGAACTCCTGCATGACTATCCTTTGTTACAAGTCAACTGTCCTGTAAACAATTAGTTCTCTCCCGTAGATGTGCGTATTATTTACCTCGACGGAATGCGCGTTAAGTTTTAGTGGAGAGAGACTGCGCGTGTTAGAAGCGGAGCTTTGGGCTGGGAGGAAAGCGTGAACGTTTTCGTCGATTAAAATCACGGTGCGCGCATATTACACGCATCATTAAGCTCTGATCATTATTGTATCGCGCGGAATCCTGTCGCCTCGAATTATCCTCTCTAACGACTCCACTTCGGCGTTACATCATTTTAATGCATGGCGAGTTTCCTCGAGTGCGAGTCTTCGGGTCGTTATACGCCTCGCGTGTTTTGCCTCTCCCGCAGTCGCGCATTATTACGCAACGGCCGAACCACAGAGCAGACCACCGTGATTTCGTCGATGCGTCCGCTGGTGGATTTGACGGATGATTTCCTTTTCGATAACTTATTAAGTGGCCACTAGGTGACTTCAGTCGCGGTCTTAGCTGCAATGGAATCGATAGCATTCGTCCTGGTGCACGTGCGAAAGGGAAAAGGCTTTCTTCTCTGGAGGGCTTGTCCTCGGGCGTCGCATCTTCGCGATCTCCACTTCCTGGTCACACCCGCGTTGCCCTCGCTCGACTCATAAACAATTTCTTGTTTCGCAATCGATGCCGCGCGATGAATGATTACTCTAATTCCGTCCACGGTCACTTTCCTTGCAACCGAACATGTCGCGACCTGCTTCTCGCCGCTTTGTTAGGATATCATGAGAATCAGAGCGCGTTTAGGCGAAGATAGACTTCATCCCATAAACTGCCTTGCGCTTCATCAAACTAGTTAACGAGTTTACGCTTATTGCGGCAACATAAAGCTGATCAACAGTCGAAGAGTACATTAATTTCTTCACATCGCTAAGCAAATATGAGTCTCGTTTCTCAATGTTCTGTCGCCGTTCGAGTATAGTTCGCTCCATCCTAATTGGTATGGATTATTTAACCATCTCACTGAACGTTCTATTAGAAATTACATACTGTCTAGCTTCTCAACCTTGGTACCAAAGAGATCTTATCTACATTACATGATCGTCACTCGCGATGATGACGTGCAAGATTTTACGAGACTCATTCGGCATCGGTAGAGAGTTTCATGAGTTTTAGTTCGTGCCGGCGTAACAATCACACTACAGCAAAATCTAGAGGAGTATTTTGATGCGCAAATAGGCAATCACCGGGGCTGGATTGACGCCAGCCCGCACTGATAAAATCACGGTGGTCCAACCAGTTCTCTCCAACGAGAATTAATCGTTCGTACGACGTGTCATCGCGCGAATAATCGCGGCTTCCTTTCGATCGGTGCTTCCATGTGGCGGAAGACTGTCACGAAATTCCGACAATGTAAGTTTCCGAGGGTTTACCAGCAACTTTACCATAATTAATATGCCTAGCTGGAAATGAGGAGGGCGCGCATTATATGCTATCAAAACTTGATTACCTCTCCAAGCACACATGATCTAGTCGAGAGCAGTTAGACTTATCGCAATTAATTAATTGATTAATTAATTAACGACATTATCGATGGGAAGAAGAAGTTTTCGTGGGTTCCAGCCTGCCGCTCGGTTAAATTGCTCGGGAGATCCCTGCTGTTAACTTCCAACGATTTATCATTACACCTGCAACAACACACTTGATATTAATTGCAAGCCTGCCGAGTGAGGCTTACGTGGACCTGAACTCACGAGAAGTTTCTTTCGCGGCAAACTCTCCCGTTCGCCGAAATTGGCACTCAAGAGCTAGAGGTAGAGAGAGATATATATATTCAACGTAGGTCCTTTTGAAAGCTTGAGAATCGGGAAACAGAAGCATCGTGCAATTAATTACACTTGGTGGGGGGGCAGAGTGGTAGTCTGAACAGGGCCGAGAGAGCCACGCTTTCCGCGGGAACACTGTACCCACGCGACTAGTGCTTGAATGTTAAGAGAGCTCAAGGAAGAGTGGATTATTCTTTTGTAGGCGGTGGAAAGGCCAGCGTCATGGGGCGCGTCACTAACGCATTTTGCGGGAGCGGCGGCGTCGCCTATACGAATCTGCAGAGCGCGAACAATGCGAACGCAACCCCGGAAAAGCCGAGCAGGAGTGTGCCAGCGTCGATGAACAACGCGGTCCCAGCCGGCAACAACAAGAGTCTAAACAATGGCACGCCAAGTAGACCTAGGAATAAATCGAAGAATGTACCATTGGCAAGCGGCGGCACCGGCGGCTACGTGCCGCCCGCGACATGGGAGCAGCTCATGCAAGACGACCACTTCCTCGGCAAATTCTTTCTATACTTCTCTCCCACTGAACTGAGAGTGCTGGCACAGGTGCTGATACGCGTTGTATTCATGTTGCGGGATCACGCCGCCACGCTGTACTCATTGGCCTCGATTTAGTTGAAAGCTTGTAATTAGACGGATAATATTCCAGTAAACACTGTTATATTAATGTTGTATATCTGTTGCAAACTCGAGAAGTCGGTTTGGTGTAAACCTGACGGTTTCCTTCAATTTCCCACTCAGGAATATAACATGTTATATAACGGTGTTATATTGCGGAAAGATTACATTGGTATTAAATGTGTATATAAGCAATGTAACTCTGGCAATATTGGGTGTTTACTGGGATGGTTGTCGAGTAACTGAATTGTAACGAATTCTATTGCCAATGGCAAAATCTCTCTATTCTAGAGGGTTGAACGTTACGTTCAGTTAGAGGAGATTACAGCGTGGCACGCGTTTAGCCGTAATCGAGAGAACTGTATAAGAATGTAAAGAATTCGTTTGTGTATCTTGTAGGTGTGCACGAGATGGAGGGACGTCCTGTACGCGCGGCCCCGACTCTGGACGGGGTTGGTGCCGGTGGTGAGATGCCGCGAAGCACGTACAATGTCCACCAGTGCACGCACTGGCCTCTACGCTTCCTTAGTTAGGCGGGGATTCCATTCCCTTGTTCTACTCGGTGCCTCCGACGAGGACATCCCCGAATTAACGCACGGCTTTCCTCTGGCGCAGCGATACGTCCACTCACTGTCGTTGCGATGCTGTGCCATCACTGACAGAGGCCTTGAGGCCCTCCTGGACCACCTTCAGGTATGCCTCTGGCTTACCTCGAGTAATTGAATGAGAGAGCTTTCTCGAGGAGCACAGTTGGTATCCAATGAATGTAACTGATGTAACTGGCAATAGGAGAAGATTGACTAGAATTGCAATCCCTATTATTTTTAGGCCTTGTTCGAGCTTGAATTAGCCGGTTGCAACGAGATAACCGAGGCTGGTCTTTGGACCTGTTTAACACCTAGAATAGTCTCGTTGTCTTTGTCGGATTGCATCAACGTGGCTGACGAAGCTGTCGGAGCTGTCGGCCAATTGTTACCGAGTCTCTACGAATTTTCATTGCAAGCTTATCACGTCACTGATGCTGCTCTCACTTACTTTAGTGCTAGACAGAGCAGCGGTCTCAGGATTCTCAGGCTTCAGTCATGCTGGGAACTTACTAATCACGGCATAGTAAATATTGGTACGGATTGGAAGGATATATCACTGTTATGCCGATTTTTAGATTAGTGGGGATAGCTTAAATAAACATATTGTTTTTAGTACATTCCTTGCCACATTTGACTGTACTCTCGCTCTCGGGATGCAGTAAAGTAACGGATGACGGCGTCGAATTAATAGCGGAAAACCTGCCAAGCCTTCGTTCCTTAGATCTGAGTTGGTGCTCAAGAATTACAGACGCAGCCCTAGAATATATCGCCGGTGCTTTGTGTGACTTAGAAGAGCTTACGTTAGACAGGTAATGTCTCGATTACTTGAACGTCGTAAGCGGCTTAGTTATTGCAAAACTCCCGTATGCAATGTAGATCTCCGATCTCCTTGCGCTATTTGCATAGCTGCCCCTGTCACTAATTCGCATTAACGATAAAGAGCATTGAAACTTTGGCAGGCTAAGCAGGCTCTGCGTGTATATATATATGTAGAGGTTGTTGCTAATTCGAGCATTTTTACCCTTAGATGCGCATTTATTACTGATACTGGGGTCGGATATATTTCCACAATGGAATCACTCAGCGCACTATTCTTACGATGGTGCACACAATTAGGGGACTTAGGACTTCAACATTTATGCACCATGAGAGCTTTGCAAGTTCTTTCAGTTGCAGGTAAGATTATACAATAGGCATCACTTTCCAATGCCAGTCTATTTTAATGTATTAAAAACATTTTAAGACCATTTAATATACCATTCTGTCCAGGTTGCCGATTTCTGACGTGTAGTGGATTCTGCAGTTTAATTCAGCTTCGACATATACACGAACTAGAATTGACCAACTGCCCAGGAACATCACGAGAACTTTTTGACTACCTACGCGAACATCTTCCGCGCTGCCTAATCATTGAATAATCTAATTCTGGACGTAGGTATGAATATTCACAGAGCTTTCTTTGCATTTGAAGATGTTTGCATTGCCGAGAGTGGTGCAATAGAGCTGGGCGCAACAGAAGGGGCGGCAGGGGTTGGGGGGAGGGGGCGGAAAATGTTTCACGTAAAGCAATATTTAGAGAAACGAGAATGGCACGACTGAGAAAAGTATTATACAAATAGAAGATAACTTACGTCCAAATACAGAGTTCTATGTTATGTCTATATGTCTAGTTTCCTTATTAATGATCTAACAAAAATAGTAGTCCTTGAATGTGTAAGCCAACTCACACTGCTCATTTTTAATACACTATACAGTTTAAAGCGTTTGCACACACTCCTACCCATATTGAAGATTTCAAGTTAGATCAGGTTTCAGTAAGAGGAAATTCAGCCATTAATCCACACGTTTTTAAAAATGCGGGAATGAGTGAAGTAACTTTCTAGGATCCGTGTAATGATCTTGTACAAAGAGAAATATAACATGTACGTGAAGCTAGGAAAATGAATGCCAAGAAGACATGTACTAAGAATGACGAGGCAACTAAGTTGATTAGACTTTCGCATAGAAGCTCAAAGGGACACATGACAGACTTAAACAGTTAGAACTGTGATAAATTTTTATTATACATTATTATACTTCTTTCGAAGATGTTTAGAGCATTCTTCAGCATGCTTGACTGCAATATCAATTTTACGATCTGCTGCGATCGTAAGTGCGGCACAAAACACGAGAATAAATAAAATTCCAAACGCGTTTCCCCATGAAACCCCGGAGGGAACGAATCCACAAACGGGTGCTGCAAATCTAGGCATTGAATGTTATAATTCAGATTTAACCGAAGTGCAGTCATACAGTTGATGTTTGTAAATTGAGAGCTTCTATCTACATACGTTTTCAAACAGTTTTTCATTGTGTATGGTGACTGTATATACAAAAGCTGTGTGTTTCAAATTTCAAGCAATTTTTGTCATTAGTTGAGGGAGTACTTCACTTTGTGCTGAATCAAACCATAAAGTAGGCATTCAGAGCAGATACTCCATGACATAAGCACTGATTGGCAGGTATATATATTTTTGTGTTGTGAAAACCATTAATACATAAGTTATTGTGTGTAACAAGTAGTAATTCTAACTTTTGTGACTTGCCATTCATTTTGCGTGATACCGCATGTTTGGCACATAATCTCTTTGTATATATTGTAGAAATAATAATTACTAATTCTGTTATCAATCAACTCTAATCATAAATATATCCGCACATACACATACCGTTTTCTCTCAAATTGGGATATGCCACGATGCTAGTCACGAGTGCAATATATAAAGAGAACACATGATAATATATAACAAAATGTGCTGTGAAATAAACATTTACTGATTAGGCTGTATCGTTCTTTTAAATTGTTTAATTAATACTACCCTCCTATCTTTCACAGTAATCATGTACCTTCGTTTCTTACATTAGCATAACTAATTTACAAACATATGGATGAATATAATACAGAATGTGGCATAGAAGTGACAAATCACTTATACGTTCAAGCATTTTCCCACCAAGAAAGTAATCCAAGTCCAGGTTCATCTATCGCAGCCTGCAAATGCATCCAGGTGAAGGAAAACCCCAGTGAGCAAATAGAAATTCAAAAACTATAATTACCCCTAGTGTATAAGGCGAAATATTTTTAGCATCTGACTTCTCTGCTTCCCCAGCCACATTTGGCCCTGATGGCAATGCCTCCGTGAAATTTTCACTGACAACTCGAAATCTTATAATCTCCCCTAAATATTGTTCAATTCTAGTATTATACAGCACCGGTCGTTGTTGATAAGGGACATAAACTAAGGAAATCAGTACCTGCATCCATGAACAAATCGTGTTTCTCTCCGTCGTTAGTATTATATTCCCAGACCCATGCTTGTTCCATCTGGTCAAACCTTGATGGATGTTGCAGTTTATGCGGAGGTATTACAATGTCTTCAAAAAATCCTAATGTCACTAGGAACGCATGAAACATGAAAAAACAATTTATCTGATATTTCCCTAGAGTATCTGACAAATTCTATGCAGTATTGAAGTACCGTGAACACCATCGAGGCTACAACTGCGGATCTTCCCAATAAGAATTTCTTCCATACAAGGACGGAATACAATAAATCGGAATACCACTTTTGTATGCGATGCACCGTCCCCAGGAAATATGTATGATTCCTCAATTTTTGTAATGTCATGGAGAGCTATACAAAGTCCCACGTTCAAATAGACCTGTAATTTGATGTGTTCATGGATGGATAATAACAATGGATCCCAATTGAAACCTACTCAATTAGGTTTACCTTATTTGCAAGTTTCCTATTCAGTTCCTCTGTGATAGCATCGTTCAATTTCCGCTTGAATTTCCAAGGGGGTATCCTGACAGTGTCTTTTAATTCCGCAAGGACAAACATTTTAAACCTAACTAGTACACACTACAAGTCCACGTTTTAGCGAAGATGCTTAGCGATAATTACTCGCGTACAAATTTCAAAGAACGTCATTTATTTCTTGTCTCACGAAAAATATCCCGACACCCAACGATAGTTGGATACATGTTGTACTAGTAAGTACAGTTTTCCCACGCCGGGCGAACAAAATTATGTCAACTTTATTCTTTCAGGAGGTTATGTTGAACGGGTGCTAAGACCATGCGACCTCTAGCTCGCTCTAGCTCACTCCGACCACTTCCATACTGTGGCTCCAACTCACTCTAGCTTGGAGGACATGCCGAAGTGAAGCCACATACTGTGAGTGAAGCAGTCAACGTGATCAACGTGCTGAAGTGTTAACCTTCCAAACATCATGGATATAGTCAAAGCAATTTTGGAAAATGATACTGAAGAGAATGATCCAAGTAAATCTGTAGACGTGACTAAAGAGGTGGATATTGACATTGATGTGGGAACTTTGCTCGCTTCGGATTACAATGCTCTCGAAATCAAAACCTTCAGGTAACCTATGAATTTGACGAATGTTTGTATACTGATAGCTAACAATATCGCTAAACGACTTGTAAACGTTCATGTAACGGTATTGAGAACTAAGTAATCATTACAGATCTAAACCAGAGCAATTCCTCAAGGATTTGACAAGGGATAATGTACAGTTATTAATCAACAAAATATGGGAGCTTCCCACAGAGCGTATTGAAGAAGCAATTGTTGCAAAATTACCTAAACCACAGTATGTAGTGCCAAGGGCGCGTGCTGTACCAAAGGTCAAACCATTGACAAAGTGGCAACAATATGCTAAAGAGAAAGGAATTAAATCAAAGAAGAAGGGCAAATCAAAACTGAAATGGGACGACGAATTACAGGTATTATAGTTCACTGAGAAATAAGAGCATACTGTTCTTTTATTTTGATCAATTTCGTGGTACTTTGATGTTGAGAATGCCAAAACATTAATATAAATGTTACTTTATAGAAATGGATACCTCTGTATGGTTACAAACGTGCAGAAGCAGAAGAACAAAGAGATTGGGTTGTGGAAGTTAACGAAAACAATAAGCCAGTGGAAGATGTATTTGGTGCCAAGAAAGTTGCCAAACAAGAAAAACAGGCTAAGAATGAATTACAGAGGCTTCGGAATATTGCAAAGTCCAAAAATGTCAAATTGCCACGTGTGGGACTTCCGACAAGGGAACATTTTGCTGATGCCAAACAACTTTCACAGGCTATAACAGTTGCAAGGGCATCAACAGCTTCTGTTGGAAAATTCCAAGACAAGTATGTTACCTTTGTACAATACTAATTGAATTGCTGTTTATGGAACCTTTGTATCATATTTATGATTTAATCAATTTTCTTGTATCTATCATTCACCAGGTTGTCGAAAGAAAAGGATGCTAAAGGTATCGCAAAGCAAGTGCCAGGCATGAAGAGAAAGGCCGAGGAGATACCTCGAAACATATCAGAAGAAAAACGAAAAAACACTGGCTTGGCAGATAGTATACTGAAGAGTAGGACAAAGATTCTTCCCGATGATATTTCGGGGCCGACGCCGAAGTAAATCTCTTTGCAAATTCCCCTCAAATTGTAATGAATTCGTAATAATTTAAACTATTTCTCCAGGAAAAAGTCAACGGAAACAACGAAGAATAAGAAGGGTGGCAAGACAACAAAAGGAACGAGAAAGCCAAAGGGTGGCAAAGGACAAAGGGATATGCGTCTAAAAGTAGGCGGGCGGAAGCGAAGATAAACAATTCTTTCCACTACGACTGCGTAAAAATATGACATGATTCATCAATGTATAATAAAATTGCCACTATTAATAAACCTCGTGTACCTTTTACCTTTGCGTCCCAAGTCAGAGGTGATTTGCACGTAAAACAAACAAAGAGAACACTCGGAACAATTATGTAGATGTGTCAAATTTCGTCGATAAAGCAGGATGTCTTCAGGTCTGGCAGAAACCGGGGTAGCGGGAGAAAGGTGAAGGGTCAAAAACAGTACGGGATATCGACTTGGCGAGGTCGAGAGGGTGAGGCAGTCAGACTCGGTGATGCGGGTAGAAAGGAGAATAAGTACGAAAGCGGGTCGTCCCAGAATCTCCAGGGGGTGTCACCCCGTCTGCAATTTTACACAATGGCAGCGATGCGCCAGTAGATTGGATATTCGCGCAAATTCTCTGCACATATAAACAATCTAACGCAACCAGCAACTCTTACAAACAACAACTGGCCAATATGCTCCAATTCCAACAGTACCAGGCATGACTAAGCCTCATGGTAACACAGTTTACAAACCGGCGGTCGGATGTGAAATGTTTCGAGGAATATTGAAACTGCGCTATTGCTAAGATAAAACCTGGCCGAGTGCATTGCTGTGAAAAAATCTACGAATGTCCGTTAAGGGGACTAAAGCAAGGAATACCGAGAAGGCGATTGAACGGTGTGTATCATCGAGGAGCATAGCGCGCGTGCGAAAAGGTCGTACAAAGAAAGTGGCTGGTAGTGGTGGAGAATGGGTGGAGGATAGCCGTTGGTAGCGGCGAAGGGTCGCGCACCGTCGCTCGCGGTGTTCAGTCGGTGGTTGTGCGAAGAAAAGGATTCTCTTCGAGGAAAGTGTGCGGGATGACGAGCTCGGTGGTTCTCGCCGTTATCGGATCGGCGGCGTAACACGCGGGCTCACAGGGTGGGCAGGACCGAGTCGCTGGTTCCCACTGGTATCCATTTTCGTGTAGAACCCCGAACCTCAAGCAGTACCTGCCACCCTCGAGTGCGTGCTCCTTTCATGCCCTACGTGTGTATCTCGTGCTCCAGTTACACCAGTGGGACGAAGCAGCCCGAGAGGGAGAGAGAAAGAGAGAGTGGGCGACCAAGTGACGGTGCTCTGTAAGGGATAAAGAGAGGCGTCGAAGCGGGCTAGAAAATGTCGTCCATGTAGTCGCTGCGAGGGAGATTGGAAAGGAAGGAAAGCGGGCTCGAATACGGTGTGGTGATTATCCCCGATCTTCGTTGGTACGCGCAGCCTTTTGATGTTGCTGGCTGACTTGATGCCTGCTTTGCTATTGCTGTTGCTGCCGCCGACGTTGCTGCAACGGTTGTTAGCGACAGGACGACTAAAAGAAAAAACCGAGAGAAACGACGATTGTAGCATTTATATTGTTTTCATCGGCGTCGATTATGATTGTTGTGCGGACCGTTGTCGATGTGATCGGCGCGTTTCGTCCTCGTTGTCGTAAGAGAAAAGCATTAACAGAAATGACGTGCCGATCGGCCACCAGCCAGCCTTTTCTTTTTTCCGCGGATTTCTTTTCACTTTTCGCTTTGATGTATTATACATACAAGCCGCATGGCCAGATTCTTTAATCAGCCGTATTATTATTAATGTCGATCCATGGTGTTCGTTAACTTTTCTTTACGCGGCCAACTTTTGCGTTGACTTTGATTTCACGTAGTCTTTGTACCAATCCCCACTCCCTGCACGCGTAGACGTTTGCATGCGTATTTGTTGTACTCATACTTGTAAAGACACGAACGCGATCAGCTTGCTTGCCCCACACTGTCTCATATCGTTTTCCTCAGAATCCCCGCAGCGTAAGTCAGTAATAGGAAAAGCTTAGTAGGCTTGAGAGATTGTAAAAAAGGCAGAGGGACACGAATCGAAGATGGTTAAGGGCATTCGATGCACGTAATTGAGAGTGGTTGGATAAGTGAAGAAAAGGTAGGTAAATGTGTCGCAGAGTTCAATTGTACGATGGGCAAACAGAATTCCTGGGACAAAGAGAAGAGAAGGGGAAATTTCGATTTGTCACAGTTTTATCGAAACCACTTGACCCATTCGCGGCTCGAATACCAAGCACAAGGGAAAAGATATCAAAATGCGAACTTTTGCCTGTGTTATGCAATAATCACTATAGAATTCACGTAATGTCAAACTGTACTCGCGATTGATCTTGCATTAAATATTTGCGGTCTTAAAGTCTACTGCGCTCGCTGTTACCACAAAACTGAATGCAGAGCCAATATATGGACATTCAGTAATGCAGCATTTCCCAATTTACGAGGGAACTTTACTGTTTAAGTGTTTGCAAATACACATCTTAACTTATATTATATTCTGACAAATTTTATGAATTATTTCCGTTATTGTGAGACCCTTTATTTATTATCCAAATTTTGCATTTTTTCTGTATGTGTAATCATTTGCTCGGGAATTATCTAAGGGTTTTGCCCTTTTATACAAACAAGATGTTTAGTAACTTGTGTGTACGAGCAAAATACGCTGAACTTAGCCGCGTATTTTTTTTTAAAAAAGTTGCCATTCTCACCACAAGATTATTATATTCCGATGCCCGAGAGATATTAATTTCGAATTTGCTTTCAACTCGACATGCCTGAGTGTAACGCTTTTGGTGTGCTTGTTTGTACCTACGTACTCGGGGCTTCGGTTTATTATGCAGTGGCACTGCAGGCAGTGCAATCTCTCGTTTCATTTAATCGAACGAGCGCGATCAAGAGAAATACCGAGGAATATTCAAGTCTAGTAATTCGCCCTATATGAATAAAAATCCTACATCTCGAGTCAGGCCGTTCTTGCCCTTTAAAATTCAGCGTGGTGACCCACCTGTGTGGGCCGCACAGAAATATTGAACGGCCTGCTACTTCGACAGACTAGCGTTACATCAAGTAGTCGTTACGTGACCTGACGATTTTGCCATGCCATCATTTATCGTGACTATCTAAAAGTCAGCCCGGACCGTATCCAGCATTATCGAACGTTACAGAAAGCGATTCGCATTAAACCACCGAGTAAAGCACAATATCAATTGCGATGCATTACTTCAAAAGAGATGTGTACAGGTCGCGGTCACGTGTGTAAATGAAATCGCGCTGCTGCCTGTTAGTTGAGTGTAACTTACATATTTCTATATATGTGCGTACACGTATCTGTGTAAATAGTCACGCTTGATGGACTGCTTATGGCGCAAAGAATCTTAGCCGCTAGGAAGGAATGACGGCCGCCAATAGAAGGTGGATGCCCGTCATGTTTCTTGCCTTTGCAGAGATAAAAGTGCGCGCGAGAGAAAGCAAGAGACCGACAGAGAAAGAGACGGGGGCAGCAGGGAGACCATGCGGGAAAGAGGATTAAGCAGCATAATAGGAAGGATATGAGCAGAGCCCCATGAGCTAAAGGAGGAAAGGACGCGGCGGGAAGACACGAAGGGGACAAGGTTGAAGCAAGAAACTCGAGTATCCCGGTGGCGCCAGACGAGGAGCGATGTATGCAGCGGCGGGTGGCGCGAGCATAGCGAACAGGCGGAAACAGAAACGGCTGCAACTAAACAAGCGCGCCGCCGAGAGTAGAATCCCGCCACGACTGAAGGCGGTCCCGCCGCCAGCCCCCGCTCAGCACCACCATCACCATCACCACCTGCAACAACAACAACAACAACAACAGCAGCAGCAGCAGCAACACCATCAGCATCATCACCGCCACCATCATCACCACCATCCGAGCAAGTTCGCTTGTCCGCACGTTCTTCCACCATCCACCGCACCGCCACAACCACCAGCATCATCCGTATTCCACCCGAGCATCGATCGACGGCACCATGCCGAGAAGTGCCAGCAAGTCGCACCACCACCCGTCTCTCCCATCCAATTTCCGATCTCGCCGCCGGCCCTCTCCTTCGAGTCGCCAAGCCCAGTAACACGTGGCGCCAAATCCAATAACTTCCCCTTCCCGCCGCCTTCGATTCTCGATCTCCGAGTTTCAGTTTCGCCTTCTACTTCCGAGCTACAGGTGGGTACATCGTTGTGCAGCGCACTACCATTGGCTCTCCTTCTTTTAAGAGTCTCCCTCACTTTGTACTGTCTCTTATTATATCTAGATAGTCGTAATTTCTAGCTTTAGTCCTTGCTCTCTATTAGTTGTATACCTTGTATCTCTCTTTCTCTAATTCACTACAGTTACACTTGTTTAGTCGCTCTGAGTAGGACTCCCGCCACCCCCCGCCCGCCCCCACTTGTGCGTCTATCTCGTCACCCTCGTTTGATTCTTCACTCGCTCCTCGTTGCACTGTGCACCCTCTTTCGCACCACCGGCACATGTCCCTCCTTATTACGGTAGGATACACACACCATCGCTCTCGGCTGTCTGGTGGCGTGTAGAAGCCTCTCGCGGTAGCGCAACCCTCAAGCGGGCCCCAGGTTCGTCAAGTGGTCACGCTGTCTTTCCTCATTTTTTAGTAACTTAATCAGTCTCTCTATTGATTCCCATCAGCGCTTTCGAGCATCGAATAATGCAGGGAGCGAACAGTGCGATGTTAGGAGTAAGTCGTAGTACCTGCTATCGGTCACGATCGGGAGAACGCTGAGGAGGAGGAGGAGGACCTCGAGTGCTTTGCCTGTTTATTCGTTGCGCTGCAAGGGGAAAGGAGAGAAGGGGATTATAAGAGAGTTAAAAAGTCGCAGAACCAGTAAAGAAAGTCGAGGGGAGCAAAAGGACGGTCGAGATCTTAACGATCGATAAAACAGGCAAATGAATGAGCGGAATGCAGGCTGCTTTATTGATTAGACGGGAGAAACAGCGGTTACGGGGGGGTAAGGTGGTGAACTTTAGGGAATTACCATCCAACTTGGCCACCAGACTTATTCCGCCGCTTCCACGATATCCCCCACGATCTTATGTCTACGGGGTAAGTATCAAGCTATTCTGGTATCCGTCCGCGGGTAAACCTTAGCTTTTCACGGGCCGATAGCTTTTCTTAGGTAAACAAGGACACAGTGTTCACTTTCAATACCCCGGGTTTAAGTGTACGCACTTCTGATGATAGAATCGTGTCAAGTTTTGCTTGAACGGTGGTGATTTTTTAAAGAATGAAAAAGGCGATGAAGGATTGTATCAATGACATATACCGTATACGATTCCCATAAGAATTTGGCCGGTCGCGAAAGAGAGTTTAGTTTTTAACTGCTTGTACACACCAAACGGGTATCCGTCGGCAGTTCAGTGTAGACACATATCGATAATTATGCATTACAACTGAAACAATAAAACTACAGTTGGAACCATACTGTCACAGACCAGCAACTCTTTCAATGTACACGATATGTCACAGCATCCGAAAAATGACTGACTTGCGTCAATTTTGAATTGTGTCGATCAAAGTGCACTGAACTCACAGCGCTCGCATAGACAAGCTCTGCGATACATGTACGTATAAACGTTTCTATGCGTTTTCATTGGTTACATGTATAAATATTTTTCTATATTCGTTTGGTACGTGCATGCGTGTTTTTGATATTACTGTATATGTGTTACATGAGGAGAGGAGGTGATCTTTTTGGCTTCGAAGCAACGTTACACTATACAACTCTTTAATATAGAGAAAGAGAGTCACGTTCCAAGAAAAAAGATGTGTTTCTCGGAATATTTTTACTAGATTGTTTCTTCCATTCTTTATGCGTGTCGTATAATTCTATATATTGTTGTGGACTCATTTGGGGATATCGTATCGAGATATCCAAGTGTGTTTAGAAAACCAAACGCAAATATGTTCCTTGGAGGATATCGCGTATGCGATAATTCCTGAGTAACATATCATTTCAGTGTGGGGGCCAGGGTCCTGGCAAAGCAGCATGGCAAGGATGCAGCAGACCATCCCCCCTCCCACTCTCACCTATGTCGCCAAGTGGCTATCGCGAGGGGTACAAGACGAAACAGTGCGAGGCACATCGACGATGGATGAAAAGAAACAGGGTAATTTATATATAACATTGTTAACTATAAATTATAAATAACATTGTTAAACGGATAAGGTTTAACATATGCAGATTAGACGTCATTGAAATGATGTTGTATCATTCAGATACGAGATGCCAGTTACTGCTACGGGAGCAGTGGAGAAGATGACGAGGAAGACGGGAGTAGCAGTACGAACCGTAGAAGAGGAGAAGTTAGCGCGGCCGTGAACACCGTACTTTATGCAGGGCTGGGGACCACAGCGCTCGGATTAGTTATCTCGTTTGTCGGCACTGGAGAGAAAGGATTCCTCAGCCCGGAATTAAGGCTGGTGGGTCCTTCGCTACTGTGCGCCGGTTTACTGTGTTGTCTATTTCGGGTGCTGCTCTGCCTCTGTTTATATCGTTGCGGTGACTGCCGCTGGCGGTTCTGCCACGTTGCTTCCGACAAAAAAGAGAATGTGAGGAAATCAGACGCACGTCCACCTGGGACATTGCCTACTGCCTCATTGTTATCGCCGATGCAGCAACAGCAACAACAACCGCAACAACAATCGGCAGCGCCTTCTACTGGGCCTGCATCATCGACGAAGGGGCACGAGCTCTTACTGTCTCCTGCCCAATTACCAGAGTGAAAACACTATCATAAACGTTTTCTACAAAGTTCAATATGCCGATTTACTGCCAGTTCTTGGCCAATAGTAAAATGAATATCTTGTCTCCATTCGATCAGAATCGTTCTCGCAGAGTCACCACTCTCTAACTATAGTTTAAAGCGAATGTTAGTGCTTGAAAAGTTAATAGAGAAATAAACAATCGGCTACGTTTTTCTACCCCTCTCGTGTTTGACAAAGTAAACAAGAATTGACGAGCCTTTAATCGTCTCCTCGTTTTATTTCCTTTTACACCTATATTGTGTTACAAAAAATAACGATATAATTCCCCTTGTCGCCGACAACGCGTGATGGTCACGCTATGATACGCTTTATTCACAAAACAATATTCGGTTTACTGTACATGTTTTGAAAATCTTCTACAAAGTGTCATCTTAAATGACAGAAGAACCGAAGACATACCGACATTACAAACCTATAACGCTCATTATGCACTGAAATTGAATAAATTAAATTGATCCCAAATTTACTTATAATGATCAAGAAAGTTGAAACTGCATTGGGTCTGTGGAGGAGTAACTATAAATTACAGGTGTGTCGGAAGTGGTAGCATTGGTACCAGTCGCAGCGATGGCAAATAGTTGATCCTCATATATTGCTCCCTGCTGTTCAGCCTTCCCGTTTCCTGTTGCTGCCCCAGCAGTCGCCGGATTGTCCCCCTTTGTCGCTTCCCGATATTTTTGCAAATATAATTTCAGCGGCTCCACATAATTGTCGAAGCCCAGCGTCGTCATAGCAAACAAAATGTCCTCTCCATTAATTGTTTTGCGCTTTTCCATATGACAACGGTCACTCGCTTCGGACGTTATAAACGAAATGAATTCAGAAACACACTCTTGAACACATTCACGTGCATCCTTTGCTATTTTCCCCGCTTCAGGTATCGCTCTTTTCATGATTTTGGCCACATTAGCAATAGGAAGAAACCTATCCTGCTCTCGCAGTGGCCCGCTACTGCTATTGCTGCCGTTTCCTTGTAAAGGATCTCCTGCCCCATGATTGGAGTCATCTGTATTTTCTGGATCGTCTGTGCAATCAGACAGATCGAAAGAGCAATCAAGTGATTTGAAAGCCTATTTACAAACTCTGTGAGATTGCCTATCAATGCTGTTTGCAAGTGAAGCATAGCTAAGCGATTTTATAACAATACTAGAATAAAGATTGATTCACAAGAGAATCTACAAGAGAAACACTTGGTGACAATCCTATCACATGAACTATTCCATGAAATCTCCTATATCCCCCAAACTAATGCAATCCAGATTTGTCTTCAATTAGAGAAACGGCTTAAATACATACACTTGGTTTAGCCACTTGTTGAATGCATATTGTGTAATGTTTGAGTTACTCATTATTGAAACATTAACCTACCTTCTAAATCGTCCGACTGCACTCCTATATAGGAAGCTGAAACACCACTACCTCCCAGAAAAGCCGTTGGACCTAATGGTCCACCATCGTCTCCACTTTCACCACTATTTTCCATTTGCAGCTGTATATTCAAGTATATCACAAACCCGCTACACCAGTTTTCTTTAACCTATTTTCGCCATTGTTATCGTATTTCCACTGACTTTAATCACAACAGAGTCAGTATCTGCTGTTGCTGAACGGTTTTAACCACAGTATAGACATAACCAGTAGGGTCACTCGGCGAAATAAGTGAAGCCGGTTTCAGTAGGCTGCTGGTTTTGGTTGCGGGTCTGCCGCCAGGGGCGCGCCACTCTAATTCGGACGAGGTGACGAAGCGGGGTGATGCGGGGCGAACCAGCAAAGTGAAGGCAAGGGTACAAGCGGGGTGATGCGGGGCGAACCAGCAAAGTGAGGGCAAGGGATGAGCGGGGCGATGCGGGGCGAGCCAACAGAGTTGATGGCAAGGGGTCGAGCGGGGTAATGCGGGGCGAACCAGCAAAGTGAGGGCAAGGGACGAGCGGGGCGATGCGGGGCGAACCAGCAAAGTGACGGCAAGGGACGAGCGGGGTAATGCGGGGCGAACCAGCAAAGTGATGGCAAGGGACGAGCGGGGCAGAGCGGGGCCGCGGATGTCGGCGTGGGGCGGGCGCGACAGAGCTGGGCCGCGCGGAAGCGGATTTTTGTATGTCAAATCAAATCGAGAACTTTGTGGCAGCGGCATGTCTTTTTACCTATGTAAAAGAACAAGTGCGAATATGCTTGCAAATCACAAGCTACTAACAAATACTATTATTACCCAGGTTCGATTGTCTTTGCAAAATAGAAATTCGTTTATGTT
The DNA here is from genome assembly GCA_963675795.1 of Crossocerus cetratus. Taxonomy (NCBI): domain Eukaryota; kingdom Metazoa; phylum Arthropoda; class Insecta; order Hymenoptera; family Crabronidae; genus Crossocerus; species Crossocerus cetratus. The sequence continues at coordinate 30,415,046 of OY776662.1, read as the reverse complement.
ATACGAACATCCCAATTGGGATGTTCGGCGAAAATCGTATTTGCTACCGTCTTGTGATTAGCAAGCAATTTCGAACTCGCTCAAACGATGACTGATGTAGCCCCCTGTTAGTTTACACAAGAAAATAACATATTACAGTTTCATAAAAATTGGTAGGCATGCTGCTGCCAGAAGGTAATCAATTTCGCGCCGCTTTTTCCTCTGTCCTTGCCGCTACGCCGCTATTGTTATCACAGCTGGTGCTGATTTCGTCTCTCTATATATCCTTGATTCCTCTACGTGCGAAAAGAAATAACATCCGTTTATTACCAAATAGCATCAGAATCAGGAATTAGCTTATGCGAAACTTTGTATCATTCGCTATACATATAGAAGTCAGATCGCAGGGAAAGGAAGGTAAGATGGCGGCGGCAAGATACGTCTCCCACCATCGCGCCTTAACGCATCACACGTATTTCGCGGACACTTTTACATAGCTGACACACACTCTCTCGCTTTGCTCTCGCTTACCGACGTGACAGACTAACCGCACCACCGGCACCTAGCGGAGCCATCTGAACCATAGCGGGCAGCTCACGGAGCGCAGCCAACTCGGCTTCACCGAGATCAAAGGCGCCGACGCCGAGTGACCCTACTGGTTATGTCTATACTGTGGTTTTAACCCTATCTGAACCGTCTGGCCCAACTTTACCCTGCGCCGCATTCTAGGCATTAACTGTTTCACAGTATAGATATGCTGTGAACTATTTCTTTTGTATAGAAGAGCGGTTACTACGGGAAAGTTAAGCCTCTGAATAAGCTACTTCTTTTCCCGCTACAGCGCGGCAGTCATTTCCCGGTGCTATTTCGAATTTATATAACACACGCAAAATAAAATGCATTTTTGTTATTTATTAAAGCAAATTTTTATAGTATGCCTCAGGTATAATAAAAAGGAAATGTTTAAACAACATTCAATATTATGTATATTAAAACGACATATGAGATTTTTGTTTATTATATATTCATATTTCTAAATTGATCATCGATGACGGACTTAAATAAATTGCACTAAAGCACACACGTGCTTTTATGCAATATGCCTCCATAGTTAATTATACATCTTTATTATCTAGTTTTTTATACTCGCGGTTACGTGTGTCCACCGTTCTCAGACTGCAGAAAGCCGTGATTACCGTGATATTTCAAATAATAAGTAGATAGTACTCGAAAAGGGTAACTGCATGCTACTCTTAATACATACGCTGGTTTCACACTGCGGAAGAATAACAATTGTATCTTGGATGTATAAATGCTCGACAAGTAGTTTATTTAAATCGCGTTATGGGCATGACTGGCGTTTTTTTGCTCCGACGGGGGCTTTCAGCGAACGGTAAGTAAAGATTGTTTACCATTAGTAGTGAGGAGCTCGAATATCTGTGGCTACCATAATGCCACTGCATACACAATTCCGAAGCGTGCAAATTAATATCGAAACACACTTGAAAGTGTCAGGATTCCAACGATACGGCGGACACATACTCGAATCGTTTCCCAACACGTGAATCCGAATGATACTAGTTGGAGAATGTCAAAGCACTCGCTCTTTTGCGTAGCATTCGAGAGACGAGTAGAACGTACGGATAATTATTTTGACGCTCCTTACGCCTTCTAACCTTATCGAGTTTCTTCGTTGTTTGCAATCTAGTAGTAGTTAAATATTCCTGTTCACCGGTTCACTACAAAAGTAAGCAAAACAGAATGAAGAATAAGTTTGATTTATAAATTGTGGAAGGAACTGCATTGCTTTGATAACTTAAACTGCCACTAGGTTTCTTGTGGTTAACCCTCAGAATACTTAGGAGGTTGAAATCAAGGGGAATGCAATAAGCGTTTATTGTCACCAAAGAAGAAACTTGCATATTACAAAGATACATTTGGCAATGTTGGAAATTGGAGGAAGTCATACTAGACCATTCATCGCTCAATTGGCCGAACATTTGAGCAATGCAAATTTCAAGGATGCCCTCCAGCTTTTTCAAGATGATAGTCACAGAGGCATCATTAAAGAAAATTCATGGGACATTGTGCCCCTTGTTTCATCTCACATATCTGCTAAGAATGCTAGAAATAACCCTGAGCTGTTTCACTGTTGTGAAACGATACTTAGTTTAATCTCAGAAAAGTGTAACCCATCTGAAACAATCCTTGAATTATTGGAGCAAATAGAACACAGTGAAAACGATATCAAGTTTTGTGCTATGTTCCGACCCCTGAGTACAGTCATGCAAAAGATTCCTGATAAAGCAAAAGCTATTGAATGGTGCACCAGTACAATAAGATCTTATATAGATGGTTTAGATATATCTGATAATAATACGGCTGATGGTAGCAATGAAAATGAGGGAGACAAATTTGAAAATACTATCCGGTTTGATTCTAGAATAGAAAATCTGTATAATGTCATTTTGGCTTTTGTAGAGCCTTTAGTAGAGGAAACTGTGTCTAATGAGGCTCAACCTAACAGCAGTGACATTATGAAGCATCATCTTGCTTCCCTTCTTATCTTCCTTTTGGGAAAGCCTTTCTGTTTTTTAAATGAGGACAGCAAAACATTGAATTTTGTTCCACAATTAGCAGATAGAATTGCTACTTTAGTTTCTGTCTTGGTTACCGATTTGTTACAATTTTTACATATTGTTAGAAAACGGGCTAATCAGACTGGATGGAAAAATTTGTACTTGAATAAAGAAAATTATAGTTTGGAAATAATACTTTTCGAGTTTCCAGAAAATGCGCCACAGCTAGCATATGCCAATTTTTATTTCTATGTATTTGCTATACCAACACTCTGTAAAAAAGTACCTCATGTTTACAGTCCACAGTACATCTTCCAATCGTGCCTATATCTAATAAACAGTTTGCTGGAGAATCCAGAAGTAGTAATAATGACAAAAGGATTAAGATTTATGGAACAATGTTTACAACAAATTGAAAAATATTCTGTTTCTTCTGATATGCTGGATCTGACAATTTATATTGACATTATACAAACTTTGGTTAAAATAATGACTTATTGTAATAGTAGGAAACATCGTACTTGGGCTCTGGAAATTTTTAAAAAATATTTTGAGATATTTGACATGAAATGTAGATATTTGGTAGTATCAAACTTATACAGAAAAAGTGAACATTCTGGCTTTCTCAGTTTAGTTACTAGTTTACTAAAGGCTGCTGTAATTGAGTGTTTAGAAACTGTACCCAAGCTACCTTACTTCCTAGGTAACAATTTAAAATCTTTATTGAAATTAACTTGCACATTACCCCATGGTAGTACATCAGATTTGGTAGAGCTTTCTGATGAGATAATAACAAATCTGAATCTTTTAAGATTCCTATTCCTTAGGGATAGAGATAATGATACCGGTATTTGGAATATGGTTGAAGACCTTGATAGGGACTTTTTGAAACCATTAAGAGAAGGCATAAGTTTATGCAAGGCACATTGGGGTGTAAAAATAAAAGATTTAGAAGACCAAAAAAAACTCAATAAGAATGGAAAGACTGAAGAATTTGAAGGAAATGATACAGAAGTAACATTAATTGTAGGTGGTGAAAAATTGCCACCTATGTCGTTGAATCAAAAAATTCTATTTTGCCAACAAGCATTTAATGCGCTTGATATCATGGAATGTTTGTTAATCAGAATTAATGAATGCATTGCTAGTAATTATCCAAAGTAGATGGTATCACAGTGTTATCATAATCGTTATTTCTGTCAATTAGGTATAACATTTTGTGTACGCTTTGAATCATTTGTAACTGAAATAAATTTTATAAGGAATCTATGAATTTGTTCAATATTTTCATTTCATATGCTCTTATTAAAGATATAAAGGAATTTGTAACCACATATACAACTAATTTTGATTTTAATAGGTATTAGAAGCTTATGGACAACTAGGATATTATTCACTGAAAACACAGAAAATGTTAACACACAAGACACAACCAGTAATGAGTCTGATGAGGCCTATGAGAAGAACATTAAGAAAAATATTTTAAATGCATCTCTGAATTATGTGAATGACTTGGGATGGAGTCAAGAAGCTATAAGTGCTGGTAAATTATTCCTTTAAATTAAATTCATTAATTTCACAAGTAGTTGAAAAAAACATTTGAGGACCATTTTAATTGAATCCATTAAGATTCATACTAGTGTAATTAATATCGAAATGTAACATAAGGTTTTATGCTGAAGGTGCTGAATCCATTGGATATCCTGGGATAATCCATGGGATGTTCCCAAATCGAGGTGCAGATTTAGTCCACCATTTCTACTCAAAATGTAATAAGGAATTGAATAAGATTCTTCAGGAGCGAGATGCAGGTGTACAAGAAGTTTCCGAGAAAGAAAATAAAGCATTCGAGCAGCAGTTGCAGAATGCTGTTGAAATTAGACTTCGAATGGTTGTACCTTATAAAAAAGTGTGGCCTCAAGCATTGGGCCTTATGGCCCTTCCACCGAATGTTCCAATGTCTCTGGCTAACTTACTTACATTAGTAGATGATATTTGTTATTACTCAGGGGATAGGTCTGTTGATGTAAGTATAGCTTTCATGGTTTCTTGAATTATGTTTCCAACACAATAGAGTTTATGAATTTATTGAATCTTTGAAATCAGATTAACTGGTACAGTCGGAGAGTGGTACTAGCTGGTATATACAAAACAACAGAGTTATATATGTTGCAAGATAGTAGTGAAGATCATGCACAAACATGGCACTTTTTGGAAAGGCGGATAAGTGATGCAACTCAAATAAATTCTATCTTGGCTGCTACTGGTGATCAAGCTTTTCCAGACCAAATGTTAGGCCGGACAGCAGAAACTGCAAAGGCAGCTTTCACAACGGTAACAAGATTTATAGATTTATCAATTTCCAAAATATTAATATAAATATATGTAATTAATTAATTCGCTTCCCTTAGGCCCGTAATATACTTGGATTGAATTGGAATAGGTAAAGCAAAGTGAAACAAAAAGGGACATGGAAGGGCTGATAGATTATTTATAGATATGCAGTATTGATGTATTCCTGTAAATTCAGTAAAAGATACTGTAATCGTTTTGGATGCACCACACCCATAATTTGGAATAAAAAAATTATTAAGCACAACTAATTTATTTTGGGTAATAATGTATTTTAACAAAATCTGTACAATACAGTAAAGTTTAATAAATCTGCACAATTTTCATGCAAGATGTAAAGATATAAAGCATTACCTAACAATATTTAACAACTATGCTACCCTGATGCATTTTCAGCCTTATGCGTATAATATATAATTCCTCAGTTTATACAGTCGTCTTTGTAAAAACAATTCAGACCAACTTTTAGTATATTTGAGCACATTATGTCAAAATTTAGAAAAATACACACAGCCGCAGGTGCTTTTAATTAATACCATATATTATATTTACGTTATAACATGTTCCGTATTAAACTAATACATGTAAGTCAAGTGCAAGATATTTTCTAATTACGTTACTTTTAACAGAAATAAAGATTGCATTAATATAATTGGTAAAGTTATTACAAGTATACATATGTATATAAAGTTAACCTTTATTTTAAAAAATAGCTATGCAATTGTCCTATGCAATTTGAATGTGGCTTTCATACATATCTTGTACACATTAAAAACATATATACCATTTTTAGTGTGGCAGTAGATGTTTTCATATATGAATTTTCATTTTAAACTGTCTTCAATGTAACTTGCAAAATTATTTTTAAAGGGCAATGCCTACTTAGCTAGTAATGTGCTTCCTCAATATAGCCTTTAATGGTTTTGGGTAAAGGCAACTTGTGAATGTTATCCAGTCTCATATTCTGTCGTATAACAAAGCGACAAAGATATTGCAAACTTCGTACCTGCGTAAATCGACTTACAGGCTTTGTTAATCTCACTGGAAAAGATGGATAGCCAGGATACTTAGGCCGTGAGTAACAAAATACTGCCGATTGACTGAAGTTCATTGAGTGATTGATTAAAGCAGCAACAGATGTAAACCCTTCAGTTTCACTTTGATTGCACAAAGAAAATAGACCTCCACTGTGTTCCATGCGGGCATGGAGTAATTTCCCGGATGATTTAAAGCTTAATGTTATAACGTATCTATGGAAAGTTACAATTAGATTATTAAAAAATCATTCCTTTTAAAGTAAGAAGTAACCCATATAAAAATCTACAAACCTGTCATCAGAAGAGTCTCTGACTAAAAATGCACCATCAGGTTCTGATATTAGTTTAGCATCAGCCTCTTCTCCTGATATTGGACCCCAATACCAACCATATTTACTTAATTTAAGTAATTCCTTTGTAAGACTTGCTTTCACTTTGCTATCACTAGTTACGGCATCACTTATGTGTGGCACTGTCTCCACATTTAGTCCAGTACTCTCAATATCATATTCTATGCTGTTACTATTAACTGGCATTGCTATCTCTAATGTTTCTTCCCTGTACTCATCTTGGCTTGAATGCGCTAGTTCCACGTCCTCACTATTGTCATCTTCAGGATTGCTAATAACTTCAGAGTCTTTCTCTTCTTCTCCATCCCTCTCATGCACATCGATTTCCGGTATTTCTTCTTGTTCTAAGGTATTTTCATTGGAAGAAGATGCTTCAAACATATTTGCAGCTTCATTCTCAAACGACACCTCTTTATTCTCTGGCTCATTCATATCAATGCTTAAGCATGAGATCATTGGAGTACCATTAGGTTGAACTTCACTATTTCGATGTACACTACTTGATAAACTGGCTGTTTCGATTTGTTTGACCTTTTGCCTTGGCTTGCATACTGTCAGTGACTTGAATTGTATGTGCTTCTTCAAATTCCGGAAGAAATCTAATGGCATCTTTGTGTTTGTGTTTGTGTTTTTAGTCTTGCCTCCCGGATTGTTTATGTTGATTTGGTCACCATTCTTCTGTGCCTTTTCTTCTTTCTTTGAGATGCCTTCCAAGAGATTACGCTTGGAAAATAATTTGAAGGATCTCGTATTGGATTTCTGATTTCTTAGTAGTTTCTGTTGCACAGTAGTTTCTACATCGAGAGCCGCGGATGCATCCGCTACCAGTTCCTCAGAATTTTCGTCTATCATATTTCAATGCTACAACTAGGTTCATCGAGTTGAATTCATTTCATCCTATTAGAAATAGCTTAGACATTAGATGCCACTTATTGTACGACTCGTATCGTATATATTTATAAAGACGCAGTTTTACCCAAAAGTAATGTTGTACGGGAAGTTCTCACACTCCATCGGAATAAATTCATCGGATACAATATGTATCAAATGTCTACGCTTTTATACGACACCAATTCCACCTATTTCATTGGACCTATCGGCAGTTTCTTCGAGCTTACATTTTCTTATAAATAATCCCACGATTTGTAAAACATAATGCCACTTCTCGCGTATATTTTCAACACAATGCTGTTTTCAATAAACTACATGTATCTATAAGCATTCTCCTGTATTGCTAGGCATGTGTGTGTCCACACCAGTCTGCACCAGTCCACGCAGATGCGCACAGACACGAAATACAGGTTGAGTCAGGCGGTCGGAGCCACCATCTACAGTGTAATTCAGTGGTACAGGAACGGACCAATACAGAATCGTACTACATGCCATGCGTCGTAGACTACGTTTCATTAACCTCGCATTCCAGTCCACAACAGTATTCCATTCTTCTTCAGCAGCTCGTGAATGAATTCGATTGAATTGGAAATACCACGCGACAAAAGTTAGCAATTAATTTGAATGATGACAGTTTGTTAACTTTTCACCAAGATGACTGATTCCGACGATGAGAATTACGTTACGTTCGGAGTTGCTCTTGATCCGCTAGACGAAGGTATAGCATACAGTTTGGACATCGTCAAATTATTAAATGTACAACGATAAATTAGCTTAACGTCTCTTTGAAAATTGCAGAAAATCTGCCAAGGAAGAAAGCGGTAACAATAGAAGATCAATATGCATATGACGCGCAAGGCAGACGTCGATTTCATGGAGCATTCACAGGCGGCTTCTCCGCCGGATATTTTAATACCGTTGGGACTCGAGATGGATGGAAACCACAGCAATTCAAGTCTTCTAGAAGTAGTAAAGCAGGAAATGTCAGCCAACGCCCAGAAGACTTTATGGATGAGGAAGACACAAGCCAATTTGGAATTGCCCCAACTGGTATACGAACTACTGATGACTATGCCAATCATGAACAGAGAGGGGTCAAACGAGAGAGGTATAATCGGGAAAGCAGTGGGCCTATTCCTGGTGCACCTGTCTTGAAGGAGCTCTTGAAACCTGTCAAGTATGAACTTGAATATAAACATGAAGATCAATTATGTTAAACACATTCCCATAGAGGATTGATGTATTAAATGTATATATTTTAGGGACACAGTTGGTATAACTTTGTTGAAGAAAATGGGTTGGCGTCCAGGACAGGGTGTAGGCTCTAGATTAACCAAGACAGAGAAGACTAAAGTAAAACAGCGTAATGCCAGAATACAGGAGCAATACTCACGTGAGCGAGCATTATCAGTGGGTAGCAGTGATGATTCAGGGGATGAACATCAGGATATTACATTTGCACCGGATGATTATGAACCATTTAGGTATTTTTTAGTACTGTTATACATAATATGTAGCATTGGTGTCATGCCTAAGATATACTTACAAGTATGCATTTATGTTACAGGTGTAATCCAAAGGATAATTTCTTTGGAATTGGATACAGTGGTTTGGAAAGGAGAAATATTCTTTCTAATCATATTAACTTGTTTGATCCTCCTGCATTCAAATTAAATGAGAAGAATAAGAAATTGTCTATACATGGACAAGCATTTGGTGTGGGTGCTTTTGAAGCAGATGACGAAGATATATATGCAAAAGATGACATGTCGCGATATGATTTTGCATTGGGGCCTGAGCGCAAGGCAAAGTCACGATGGTCTGATGGAAGTTCTTCAAAAAACACAGCATCTAATTGTCTGGAAGGTTTTGCTTGTGGAAAGAATGCTTTGCAAGGAAGAAAGAGTTTCCCTCCTCCAGACATACCTAAGGACTTTGCTCCAGTACATCTTACTAGAAAGAGCCGGTTTTATCCACCAATCGAGACTGTACCACGATCCATGGAAAATGGAAAAAGGAAAGTTCTCACTGCAGTAGACAGGGCTAAAATACTTAGTGACACAGATAACTTGAGTAAAATAACAGGAATAGCATCAAGTGCAGTGCCTTCTACATCTTCAAATATCATCATCAGAACACTTAATCTGCATGGAAAAACTCAAACAGAAGAGAGACTTAAAATGCAGTCACAAACAGTGAACGCAGCTGCGACATGGATGGATAAATTAAATGAACAAAATTTTATCAAAGGTGGCACTGTTGGCAATTTGAAAACAGGTGGCTTAAAATCAAACACTGTGGAGGATCTTGAGAATTCTTCCGGTGAAGTTCTGCCACAGGCTGTTGAATCAATAAAAGATGATGCGACTCCGCAATTGGCGAAACCCTTTATTGCTGATCCCGATAAACAAAAACGCTTTGTACAATATCTTGCTTTCTTGAAAAATGACGAGAAGCAGAAGCTCGAGAGTATACAACCATTATCAATGACCGAATGGGATAGGGATCACGAGCGAACTGAGTTTGATCAAGCAGCCAAATTGTTTGACGCATCTCCGCACAATGTTACAAATAGATTTGTTCATGCTTCTGATCCATCCACTGGAAGTGAGACTTCTTCAATAAGACTTAGCCAAGATAGCGAAATGAAGGAAGCAGCAAAAATGAAGATGTTTGGAAAGTTGACTAGGGAGCGCATGGAATGGAAACCAGCTAGTATTGTATGCAAAAGATTCAACATTCCAGAACCTAGAGTAGGGTGTGCTGCACCAGAGTTACAAAAAAGATCAAATAAATTTTCGATTTTCGATTCTCTTGACTGGAGTACTGGTTCGAAATTCGCGAAAGGAACAGATGAAGTGTCGAACTCAAGCAATGAACTATTGACAGTGCCACAAATTGCGAGTGAGTTAGCCCCCTATGAAGTCAGGACGAATAGGGAAATCATAAGTACAGAGAATGTAAAAGAGCCTATGTCAGATAAAGAGAAACATTTCGAAGCCTCTTATGAAAAAGTCTTTGGTAGAGGCATGCAGGAGGCTATAGTAAAAGTCGAACCGAAATCGGACGTTCCAGTTGTTGAAGAAATCGATTTAGATGCAAACGTAGGAGGTAGCACCCAGAGTCTGCCCTCGAATCCTCCAGAAGAGAGTTCTTTCCAATCCGTGTCTGGAAAGGTGAACACCGAAGAAAAGAAAGACTTATTTAAAGCAATTTTCTTAAGCAGCAGTGAAGAATCAGAATCGGAACCTGAAGAGGATATGGATAGCGAGGCACTGAAATCCGTCTTAATAGGAAAAACAGCAAACGACTTAAATACACAAAGAAATACATCACCACCTCGAGGAATTTTTGCAAAAGTAGATCTCGACAATCTTATGAGCAGCCCACAAAAGCCGGACATAAAACCAGATTTGCAAAAACTCCCCGTGAGAGAAAAAGACAACAACGAAATCGAGGAGGTAGAAGAAGTGCCACTGACAGTGGATATGTATGGGCCAGTGCTTCCTGCACGATTAATAAAAACCGAAAGCGCTCCTCCCGCAGAAGAATCAACGTCGCAGACTCAGAAGCCGGTGTTTCGAAGTGTTGTTGTGTCGAAATTGTCCAAAGAGAAAACTTCTTGTGGAAAGTGGGTAGAAGCGGAAAAGTTGAAGAAGTCCAAGAAAGAGAAAAAGAAGCACAAGCACAAGGAGCATAAAAGTTCGAAGCACAAGCGAAAATCGAAAAAGGATAAACGATAATAGGTGATGATGCACAGTGAGCCTTGCACACGAGTGACTTTTACAGGTATTATGTGATATTTCTATTAATTATCCATTGCAGAAGTGTATTAGATGATGCAAATGTCAATGATTTCAATAGTGTACATTGAAAGGCAGTTAGGTCATACTGTTATAATCTATTACACGAGTCCCTACCCGTAATTTAAATTTGCACCAGTTGTATCGACCGGTCGGTTCTCGCGCCTTAGGAATCGACGGCTGGCTATATTTTTGGTAAGAATTGTATTATAGCAGTCCTAGTCAAGCAGGATTAGTCTCTTAATTGCCAATTGCAATACATTATGCTAATGATCCTTCTCTGTTATATATATAAAACAGCGTTGAGTACATACACGATGTGTGGATTACGTTAAAGTAATAAAGTTTTTATTAAAGATATACGACGCTTTACGAATTAATGATAAAAGACAGCTTTCGTAGTATTTCTTAAGTAAAGCACAGAGAATATGTTTTTTAATTCCATCATTTATTACATTCATACTTGAGGTATTAAAATTTCAATAACAAATAACGCAGAATTACAATATTTATCATTTAACATTGAATTATGTAGCGGCAATTTCTTCAATTTCAACGTTTTTGGAAAATTGTGGCGAGTGGCTCGAGTGATTCGGGTATGTCAACCATATATCAATGAACAAATATTCATCACAGGGGGAATCGTCACAATGCCTCGTAATTAAAAGTTTAAGGACGACTTTGCGTTTTACGCACAATTGAGCAATTTTCACGTTTATTTTCATGTCGTTAATTATTACTATGCATGGCTACAGTCATTGCATTAGCAATCTCAGCATTGACTTTTGAATTCCGTTAAAGTGCGTTGAAATTTATATAATTTCGATCATGTGTCTGACAGTGTGGAATTACGTGAGGGCGGCCTGCTATTCGAAAAGCCAAGCTTTTTGTCTACACTGTAAAGGAAAATATACATTGAACACTTTTATCCCGTGGAAATATTTAGGAGATTATATTGCCGGTATACTTGCCTGCTACCTCTGGAACTTCGTTTAAACATATCTGTTAGTTTCTTCTTCAAATTTTTCTTCTCCACTTTCTCATTAATACTTGTTTCGGAACCAGATGTCTGTGCGAACAAAGAGCATTATTAATATCAATTCACATTAAGATTCGGCGCAAGTATTCAAATGCTGAATGAGCTTCATTACCTGAAGGCCGTAGTCTGAAGTAACGCGAGGGTCATCAACACTAGCTGACTTAGTCAGTTTGGTAGTGATCTTCCTTATTATACTCTTACTGTGTTTCTTCTCGCGCTCCAACATCTCGCTTTTGGTGGAGCCGGTGGAAAGGCGACTGAATAGAGGAATGATATGATTTAATTAATTAATTAATTGGCTGGATATGTGGTACCTTTACCTATCTACACTGGAATCTCGCATGCTGTATGCTCGTGCGTCGATTTCTGATCCTTCGAGTGACTGCAAGCTCGACATATTACTATCGGTGCCCCAAATTTGTTGGTGCTGAAATATTTGGACATAAAAATATAGTTATGAGAATCTGTCCAATATAAGATAATTAGTCTTTACAATACGCACGTCTTCATTTCGGCCTGTAGTTTGCTCAAGGGATAAGCTTTTTCGTTTTAAGCGAGGCTTTGAACGACTCCCTACAAGTCCTTTCCCTGGTTCGCTCTCCACGGAGGTGGACCTGTAACAATAGATGGTTTCGTTAGCACACGTTAGTTTATTAAAGAATATTGTAATCGATACTTATTTTTGGCGCATACCTCTTCCCGAACTTCACCAATCTCGTCGTATTCGCGTCATCCACAGCTTTCTTTGATTCTTTAAGTTCCTTTGCTACATTCATTAGCTTCTTAACTGTGTATTCCAGTTTCTCCGTTCTCTCATTGATGGCTGGATTTGATCCTACAAGCAAATCACGAGCTTTAGAAGGTGGTAATTTGGGCCATTTAATATATGCATAAGGATAGAACCTTTCACGTCGCTTTTTGTGTCCAGCATTGGCGATGATTCTCTTGACTTTGGTCCCTAATGAAGAAATAGATCTAAGTATCGCAAGGAACTAATAAATAAGATTAATGTTTAGTGTACCCTTAATCGCCTAGGCGGAGTTGGCGTGTAAGTGTTGGATGTTCCATTCTCTTTGACTCCATTGAGTTCGGGGAAAAGCATCATCAAATCATCAACTTGTTGTAGGAGAGTGTTAATGTTACGTAGTTCAATCTGCTCAGATTTGCTTTTCCGTATAATCATATTTTTCATTTCCTCCCTTTCCTTCTCATGCCTCTCTTTCTCACGTCTCATTTTTTCATTGCTGGTCCGGAGCTTTGCATGCGCATCTCTGAGTTCCAACAAGTCACATTGCAGCTGCAAGCAAATTTACAAGCAAATTTACATATGTTGTGCATTGAGAGCCGGCCGGTATCATTGTCGATCTTTCCTCACCTCTAACAATTTCTTCTTGCTCTCTTCCTTTTCTTCGTCATACACTTTCTTCAACTGATCTTGCCGTCTCTTATTTTCCAGCCGTTCCTTCGAGCGCTCCCTCTCAATCTGCAAAAAGTGACGAGGAATTACATTGGAACTTAGTTAGTATTTTGCGCTACTCGAGAGAATACAAACTTCGAATAGCGTTTGCCGCAAGTCTCTCGCTAAAGTTGCCGTTTCTTGCAAGAGCCTTTGATGCTCTTCTCGCTCTTTCTGCCACGCTAGTTCCATGCGAACTTTCAGTCCTGGTATTTTCGATCGGCCACTGGTTAGCATTCGTTCTTCTTCCAACTGGAATTCGCGCCGAAAAGTGTCTTAAGTAATGCCATTGATTGCTTTCAAAGTTTTAAGCTGTTAGAACGTACTTCATTAATCCGTGATTGTAACTCAGAGACTTTTACATGGCTGCCTGATTTCTCCGATACTAATTCTGCCTTTAATCGAGACGCTTCAAGCCTCGTCTCAGATAGTTCGTCCTCCATGCAACTGATTTGTTTCTCCAAGGCTGCTATGTTTGCACCAGACATTTCCTCGTCCTAAGTTCCGTCAAACAAGAGAAATGTCTATATACTGAATTGGATTCTCGGGAAAGAAAGCTTGGGCAAGTACAGACCTCGTCGGACTTTGCGGACGATGCACTGGAGTGCCGTCCCTTTGATGACTTTAATTCTCCTATAGTTTTCTGCGCCCCCTCTAACATGTGCTTGTAAGTATCGCGCTCTCGTTTGTAGCGTGACAATTGGTTCTGTATTGCCTGTATTTCGTCGTTTATTGCGGTGATCCTGTGCTCGTATCGCATCTTGCATTGAGCGAGATCCGCCTTCCTCGCCTTCTCGGTATTGGCAAGTGCGTTCTTCAGCTTTCGGATTTCCGACTCGAGCAATGTGGTGTCTGGAGTTAGGACCTGATGAATTTTCGACACGGATTCGTAATCCTTTAACTTTGCTGACAGGTCGTCGTTCTAGAAAGTTAAGAATTTCGTATGTCACGAATGAGAAGAAAAACAACGATTTTCTGGCAAAAGATATTTTGAAAAGTATTCGTACGTGTCTCTTCACATCGTCAAGCCTGTCTATCAGAGAACTATTTTCCCTCTTCAAGCCATTGATGTCGTTGTTCAGCTCATTTATTAGCGCTTTGTTCGGCAATTCCGTTTCACGTATCCGGCTCTGGTAATATGAACATTGTGTGAGTGACCAATATTACCAAGGGGAACTGGATATGTATATGCAGAACAATATACAAACTTCCAATGAAATCTTCTCCGATCGCCATTCGCCCTCCTTCATTCTAATTGATTCTCGTAGAGCTTCGAATTCCTTTCGAATGCCACTCAACTCGGAACTCTGTGTCCATAGTTTGCTGAAAACAGTCATTCCGAGTCAATCAATTGCTTTATTACTTTGGACGTCGAGTGATATCACTGGTAGTATGTGCTACCTGTTCAACGTTTCATTGTCCTCTTCCAGTTTCTTCCTCAACTCTTGCACTTCGTTGTATTTCTGGTTTAATGTATCGTATTGTTGCTGACCTTTTTTCAGCTCGTTTTCCAGGTCTGCAATATATAGTGCTGTTATTTCTGATTGCGGAATCTATTTTATAATTAAGTATGCTTACTCAAAATCTTCTCGTTGTACGTCTGTTTCATCTCATTCATTCGCTTTGTGTTTGCTCCCGCTTTCTCTAGTGAAGTTATCTTCTTCTTGAGAGTTGTTATCTCGAGTTCCTTTGATTGCTTTTCCTTCTCTACATCCGATGCCAATTTTTCTTTCTCTTTCTTTATGTCGGAAAGCTCAGCGCCGAGTTCAGTAATTTTCGATGTTGTCGACGACTTTGTGTTTTCCAATTCTTTCTTCAGACGTTTGACTTCGGCGTCTAGTTTGCTCTTTGTTTGTTCGACCTGCCAGATTGTAACAGTAATAATATATTTGTTTAGAGTTGGACGTCGCGCCGAGTAACGACAAGTATTCAAATACTTACAGTAGACATTGATTGTGACAATTTTGATTCTCTTTCCGTGTAGGCGGACAGGTCAGTTTGCAGCTTTTTACATTTTTCCCTTTCCTGCGTAAGCTCTTTCTTTAGGTCCTTTACGGATTTCTCCATTTCAGCTGTTTCCTTTTCGGAACACTTTGCCGTCTCTAATAAATAATAGGAAAATTGTTAGTAAAGCGTTCATTATAGAATAGAAATAATAATGTGATTACCAAGATCTTTCTTTAATTGGACCGCTTCATTATAAACTTTTAATTTTTCCGCAGACAGAGATAATAGTTTTGACTTCAATTTTTCTTTTTCCTCCATAAGAGCTGTTCTGTCATTATCCCAGGCCTTTCGCTCTGTTTCCCGTAGAGTGACCGCATCTTCCAGCTTTCTCTTCACTACAATCAAACCCCAATGATGTTATATGCGCGATTTCTTATTAAAACTAGAATAAGTCTGATGTTTTTCCTACTATTTTGTATATCCGTTGACTTTACATCGTCTACTTTTTCCATTTTCTGCGATTGTTTCTTCTCCTTCTCTTCTGCCAGCTCTTTCAAAGTGGCATCGAGTTTTTCTTTCAACAGTTCTTGTTCCTTAATGAGCTTCTCGTGTTTGGTATTGCTATATTTCGATTTAAAGGCATCAACCTCCGCGACTTTCCCCTCGCTGACATTTGTGAAGATATTCATCATGTCGCCTAGCAAGCAATGATACAATCAAGAAGTATGCGAATTTTTTAAAAAACGTGTGATATGTAGTGTTACAATATTTGTTTTTCCCAATATCCGGGGTCATTGAGTTATCTCAGTTATGTCTCAATTTAGCGTGCGGGGGTATCGGTGCACCCCGGGTTATCCAGAAATGCATGGACACGCGTTTTAAAGAAGTGCGATTATATTAAACAAAGTAGCGTGTGCAAGCAAACCTATTTCTTGTTCCATGTCATCGACCATCTTTTTCAATTGGACTTTCGTCGTGAAATCGGTGGGCTTTTTATGCAACCTGTTTTGGAAGTCTCCCTTAATTTTGCTAAATGCCTCCTCGACCTTCTTCGCCTGCAATCATTTTTTGGGGTCATTGCTGCCGCGTTTTGATCATCGTTCGTACTTTACCTCATCGTACTTGGTTTCCAGTGTGCTCTTCTCCGTCTCCAGCTCCTCGACTTTTCGCTCGACTTTCTTCAACTTGAACGACAGGATGCGGCAGTTCTTGTTCGATTGCTCGAGGCTCTTCCGCAGCCGAGTGTATTCGTCAGCCTGTTCATCCCTGACCAACGTAACGATTATCTGTTTTTATGTTTCATCATGTAATAATCGTCGGTGGCACGTTAGATTTGCGAAGATTTGCAACAAGTTCAAAGGGTACAAATACAATAATACGTTCCACATACTGCTCTAATATGTATGGAAGTGCAATAGGTACGCTTTTGTTTAACCGAGGTAAAATTCGAGGCGATTATTACCAATATCATGTTTCATCCTCTTGTGTTGAAATCGCACGCGTCCTCAGTCCAAACCACCATCCTGCAACAATTCAGATAGCTGATTTTGCAAAACATTGGGATGCGATAAGTTCGAAAGGTTTTCTTTGGACGATTAACACTACGCGAGCCTAGGTCTCGCTCCTCGAGCGGTCTTTGCGACGAATTAGCCTTCTCTATCACTTAAATGGCAGTAAGTGGAAGTTTATTGTATCCTGATACCCTTCGAGTTTGCTTAACCGGATGTTTACATATGAATTAGTACTTGTACATCTCAGGATATTAAACAAGTCCAATCGCATACGAAGGTGTGTTACTAGCTTGAAACTAAAAAGAACACAAAGCGAGTCTTCAAACGCTATTGCCTTTTGGAAAATGGATTCTCGTATATACATTAATAACGGGAGTACGTATGTACAGTCAAACCAGTTAGTGAAGAGTATTTCATCCTTCCAAATCCACACTTAAAATATATACAATTTTATCCAACGATACTTCAATCTAGTTCGCAGAGAAAACTGAATTGCGAACTTGAGCGTTTGCTCGTCGACAGTGAAAAACCTCAGCAGACACGAATGGGATGCTATGCTTGCATGATTTCATATTCGAGTGACAATGAAATGAATACGATATGGATGAGACAAATAGTGGCAGAACTCAGGATAGGATCACATGCATTAGAAGCAAGGTGAATCAACCATCGATATTGGTTTACCTAAAACTGTCCTGCAATTCGTAAATCTCTTCTTCTAATTGTCTAATCTCCTTTTTCATGTCTTCGTTCTCGTCCATCAGGCTTTCGCACAGACCTTCCGCTGACTTTAGCTTCGATCGCAAATCATCCTTCTCCTTGTCGCGATCGCCCCTAAACGATCTGCTGCCAACTTCTTTCTCCAAATTTTTTACTTTCGTCATTAGGCTGGTTTTCTCCTGTGTTAACACTGGAAATATAAAATCGTTAATTTGAACAACTACCCCCTTTCCACTTTTCGAATTATAAACATTTTCCAAATGTACCGTCATTCTTCTTTTGCAATTTCTGTATTTCACTGGGCGTCGCTTTGTTTGACATTGTTTCCATTGTAGCGAGCCGACGAAGCAATATCTCGCCCTTCTCCTTTTCGGCTTTCTCGCACCGCGCTTTCATCTCGTTTAACTGTACCCTTAATCGCTCTATTTCAGTCTGCTGTTAAGAAACCAGTCCCAATTTTAGTGGAATGACATTCGCGTAATGAGGAAGGCAAGTTTTTTCAAATCAATCCTATGAAAATGGCTCATTACTTTCTCTGTGTATCCTCCCATGTTCATGTTTTCTTCGTCTTGGTCTTGCATGATATTGTTTGACGGCGCCGCGCGGGACTTCTTCACCTGAGTGTGCATTGAATATTCAAGTATTAACGACAGACGTTTCTATTTCCGGCTCCTCGTATCGAAAGTTTACCTGGATTATAAACGCAACGTCGTTATCCGAACTGTTTCCATTACTGTTGTCGATGACACCCTTGATCTGCAGTTTCGGCGGTCTCCTCACTACGTTCACGATTAATCGTTAAACATAAAGTAACGGAAGAAAAGGAAGTAAATATTTTATTAACACATTACTTGGTCTACTCTCTCCGTCCTGATCAATGGCAGAGAGGTCCATAAGTGACGTCCACCCCGCACCGGATTGGGGTTCGGAAGTCCCTTTAAATTCATCTTTTGCTAAGTTCGTAACCGATGACCAAGTCCTTTTACTATCACCGTTGCCATTGCTTTCGTTTCTGTGCGCAGCAAAGTAAGCATAAATTTGCACACTGTTATTCACAAAATTAAACATACAGATACGTTACATTACGAAATACAAGCATGCGTATTTAAAACTACAAGTAATAACAATAGTAAAATAAGTTTAATTTAACGTAAATCGTTATTTGAGCTTCGTGTGAAAATAAAAGTCAAAGATATTTTACAATTTTTTAAAATGATTTTTTCACTATCTATACATGAAAATGTATGCTAAACTTTTGAGTTGTGGTAACTGCTGCGAATAAGTTAGACTGCTTATCTGCGAGGTGAACCTTACCGCGATGACGATTGTTCCCACGAGAGACTGGGTGTTGACGACGTGATGTCTCTGAGACCGTCTTTTTTACCCCCGTGTTCCTTGTAATCTCTGAGTACATACAAACGCAATATAGAAATTGTTGCCAAGCGACAAAAAATGAGCTAAGTGTGCCAAGGACTGGCCATACTAGACCTGCTAGAACGGAATCGGAATCCAGTGAATCTCTCTGTGGATTCTGAATTTTGTATTTCTATATATTTTTATCTATCTTTTGTACTTGGCCTGAGATAAAACCTCTTCATTTATTATATATTAATATGTAAAGACACTACTTTGTCGGAAACGATTAAAACTACTTTGCACAAAATCTACAAGTATAAAAAGTATAGACATTGGAATATAGATTAGTATAAATTATCTTTTAAACTTTAAACTGTCGAGATATTATCGCCCTCGCGATATGTTCTACTAAAACGGCGATGTCTACGAGAAAAAGTTTCTTTACAATAAATCATTCTGGAGATGCACATGAATCGACCCGGACAGGGTAGCTAATTTCCATTGCAACCGATTCCGTTCTTCGCGTTCTGGTATAACCAGTCCTCCAGGCTTCCGAAAAGTACCTGAAGCATCGCTTGCACCGAGTGGGCCATCGGACTTGCGGGTGGAAGCCGAGGGGGCAGAGGGGGTCTCCTTTTTTCGAGGAATACATGTGGTGCATCCTGCGCGCAATGTAAACAACATTGAATGCCAATGGTGAGAATCTGTCAATATCGGACTGTTATTCCCATCGGCGCGAACGAGTCCGGTGGGTCCGTGACAAGGCTACTGTCATGTGTGGCCGAGGGATTTATAGAACGACGAATTATGCACTGCACATGTGCGCTCTATTAATAGCGGTTCGAGCGCGTGGCGAATTGTGTAAATAAAGTGCCACAATACTTTTCTCATCGGAAGAAAGTATAGACAGGAGGTACACGTAGCGAAGCTTGCGAGGTCGATGACGATATGCAGTGAATGAATGAGTCGACATACATTGTCGTAGATCAGTTCCTCGAATGATTGTATCTTTAACTCTTTCGCAGCCGGCGCTTCTGGCGGGAGTTTTAGCTCAATGCCATGACAATTAGTCAGCAAGTCATTATAAAATCCCTCCAATTATAAAACGCACATAATTAATTGTAAATAAAAAATGAATCAGATCAAAGTAAAGTTAAATTTTCCAGGTGAGACTGCGTCGCCGGCTGCCAATCTGTTAACTCGAGATGGAGAAAATTTAGTTGATTAGTTACGACGCCACCGCATTAATTACGGCAGTTTTACAAATTCCAGACTTAGGCTCTCGCCAGTTAATCACGTGGGGTGAGCAGAACGAGAGATTATCACGGGGACAACTTGGACGTGTTTCGTACCACCATAAGCGGAAGGTAGAATTGAAATTGGCTTTGGGAATCCTTTACATCGGATCCCGGCGACTCATATCTTATGTGCGGATTTTGAGGGGCGGCGATAGTGCGCCGAGTCCTGATAGAATTCTGTCAACTAATCGACGTGTGTGATCGATTTACCTAGAAACACAAAAGCCTCATTAATAACTGGCATCGGCATCTCCTTCTCTTACGATCTCCGATCAAAGAAGATCAAGGCAATAAAGAAGAGACTGGTGGATTCCTCATTCCCGTTGGCCGGCCAAATCGAGAATCTCCTGCAATCCGCTTTGTCGAACGCTGGATTGGCTAGTTGCCGACGGTGCGCATTCTACTCAACGCCTTATTATCCTATACCAAGTGCACGCATTTACATAGATCCCCAGCTGCGCCGCTGCCTCTTGTAACCAATCAAAGGGCCGGGACACTTCGCCGTTTTTACGCGCTCGGGATCCCCGAGAGGGAAATGCGCCGTAAAAACTTGCCGAGTGGAGACAGAAATTGCCCGTAAATCTAGACCCACACATACCCCAGCGATACACGAATCCCGCCTCTTTTACGATCTTTTACAATGATACTTTCGCGCGTCACGAGCTTATTTATAAAATTACTGCCACCGCCAGCAGGGCAATTCATCTGGCCGCCGGGGTCCAATCGAATTCCAGGAGACTGCAACTGGCATCCCAGCCGATACCTATATAGCTCGACGTGAAGGGAGCAGAAGAGCACCATGAGATCAAGGAGAACTTACGCAATCGTGTAACAGCGTAAACTGTACTTACTTGATGGCCGGCCGATCTTAGCCCGAATGCAGAGTTGGCCAGAAGGATTAAATTTATCCTGAGACTCTCGCCGAGTTAGAACCAGTCACTGTTGCGGTACCTGGCCGAAGCTTTGCTATCCAGGTGGCAAGTCGGCCGCGTATTTTTCATGATACCGGGCGGAGGAATGATTGAAACAGTTTCGTCTCTCGGCCTCCTCCCCTCCTGCCTCTACCCCCCTACGGATGCGCAACAGCCTAGCGTAGGGTTCGGTGCGTGCAGGCTCACTTCCGGAAGGCTTCACCCGCGCCACGGGCCGCTCGCATTCTCCAGCATTTTTCACGATGCTCACTTACGCTTTTTACCCTCAATTGCCACGTCGCGGAGACGTCACTAATAGCACTGACACGCAGCTGCTATTACAGGGGTTAGTCAGTCCCTCGCACTTCGCTGCCCCGTTGGTGTGTGGTAATTTGGAGGCTTGCCAGGGGATATATTTATCGCTAGCTATAAATATAGTACGCGTGTTACACGTATTCCCGCGCCTATGCACGCGCGCGCGCGCGCGCGCCCGCTCGTAGATCAGCGCGTATCCTAGAAATCGCGCCGACTCTACGCTGACACACGGCAGACGGATAAATTATTGGCCCTGTCTTATTTTGGCCCTGATAACAGCCGCGGGGTCGACGGCGACTTTAATGGGAACTTTGTGGTTTGGGGGTCGACGGCGGCGGGGGTAGTTGTATTGCGCGCCGTCTGTTCTCCAGCACCCGCTGCGCTACCAATTCCATTTGGACGCGAATCCTGGATATTGACTATGTTGAGGTCTAGGGATTGTTCCAGTGAATTATTAGTTAAACTAATTTCAATAAGTTTTTATTCGATATTCGAACATTTGCGCTCTCGCGAATGCCGCGGTAGATCACGACGACGATAGTATTCTGGTTTTATGTTTTGATTTGGTAATATTCATTCAAGTAGTGACATTTTTATGTTTTGTTGTGCGCAATGTCCACGTAGTTTAGTGTAAACTTCGGTTTTGAGGAGTTTTAGTTTCGATTGCGTGCGCGGTCAGTCGAGCCGCCATTCAAGGGCGGTAGCGGAAGTGGCGATAGCACGAGGGAGAATGGCTACCAGGTGGTGAATAGTGAAGACATCGTGGGGTTTTATGTATTTTTATTCTTTTTTAAACAGCTCTAAATTTCAACAATGTTGTATAAAACTAGAAATGTATAAAAGACAAAAGTGCCCAAACCTCCAAACCAGTGATAATCTATGATCTACAAAAGTGTTTTTTACCTCCAATTTTTTATATTGGCGATTTGAATAATGCTACCGCAAAGAGGATAGAACTGCAAAAATCCTTCCGTTATTGAGAGCTTTTTTGAAATCCTGTTTCAATAAGAAATGCATGTATTCGGTTAGCAGATTAAAGTAGATCTATCGTTCATGTCTAACTCTACGTCTATTGTAAATCACAATTTCAATAGTACGGTTTCTAATACATTGCATTGCCTGGCGATTGTAACATATCTTAATATATTTAACTTGTATTTAGTGCAAAGAGACCCCGAGCCAAAATAAACGAAGCGGTTGCGACTGATACCCGCGAGATAAGAGTGTTTATGGAACTCTGAATTATAAACACTCGAGATTATTAAAGTTCATCGAGCAATTAAACATGGCAAGTGTTTTACAGGTATTTTGCATTTTCGTTAGGTACGGTTAATACGTAATAATGTAGCGTCAATAACAACCCAAACCTAAAGATAAAAATATTGTATAATATAATATTGTTATAATAACTAATGGTATTATGTATATTGTTCTTGCAGTTTCCCTGCGTTATCACTGCGTCAACTCTTGTATAAAATTGATCAGCTAAAATAAATGATGCTTCGAGTCTAATCGGAACAGATATCTACTGTAAGCAAGCGCATGAATGAATTACTAGTATAGTACATGCATACTAACTGTGACCTTGGTCAAGCCTAAGATCAAGAAAAATACAACAATTTTATCGCGTATAAATCCATTCTAGATCAGAATGTGCAAAAACGATACGTGTTTGCAGATTATCAGCCTGTTGTACTGTCCTGTATTGAATACATACGCCTCTTGCGAAATTTAGCGGCTTTATTAAAGTTCTACAGCGTTGTAAATTCATTAATAAAATATTCTATATTACTAGAATCACTACCAACAATGCCCGATTCTTCCAAATATCCAAAATAAGTGAGAAAACGAGTTTATACGTGTGTAAAAGGGTATTAATCAAAAACGTTTCTGATTAATTATGTACAAAAATAACTTTTAATCAGATTAAAGTGTGGCTTCAAAAATTTCATACCGCGTGCGGCCAATAGGAACTCGCTACGTATAAAGAATCATATTACATATGACGACATATTTTGATACATCAAAAGAAATCATTGATAAAATCGATAACAATAATAACATTAAGCTCGATACAGGTCGAACCCCTATACATACACTTTATATTTGCCATCATTTGTATATAAACTATTAATATTTATTAGAAAGGTTAATTTTTATTTACATTATTTAAAGCACCGTTAAGCCCACATTGCTTATAGAAATCGTAGTCAAACTACTTTTTCGAATTCTAAAACAACGGTATTCATAAATCGTAAATATTTCCCGTGTAATTCCACCCGGTCTATGAAACAGGTATAATTTTTACAGTTTGGCCCTGAGCATCTCGATTTTTTTGGCCGCACGCTTTTGAAGGTCAGGCAATTTCATTGCTAATCCCATGTTACCTTGAATCTTAATCTTGCCTTGGAAGAACGCCTTCTGCGGATTGAGCTTTCCAGATATAAAATCGGTAATATCGTCGTCGCTAACAGTGATAATTACATCAGGCTTGGTTTTGCCATTATATTCAACCTTTCCTTTTCCCTTGCTGGCATCTACAATCCAGTTACCTGTTGCACCGCCGGGTCCGTTTGTTACCTTAAATCCATATATGCCGCGTACTCTATCTATCAAGCCATCGGTATCTTCATGCATCGCAATTTCTAGGGTCTTGAATAGAATGTTAGCTTTAAAGTTGTCTGGCGACGGTACTCCACTTGGTTGCTGTTTTTGCGCTGGCGCCGCATTCGGGAATCCCAGACGATATAGGGCAACCACGACTGCTCCACCCAAACCGATGTTGTGTTGTAGAGCAAGTTTTGCTCCAGGAACCTGCCGCTTTCCAGCTTCACCGCGAAGCTGCCAACACAACTCTGAGCATTGTGCTAACCCTGTTGCTCCAAGCGGATGTCCTTTAGAAATTAAACCACCACTGGGATTGACAACGTATTTTCCACCATAGGTATTATCTCCAGCATCAACCAATTTAGCACCCTGGCCAGGTGGGCAAAGCCCAAGGGCTTCGTATGTGATGAGTTCATTCGGGGAGAAGCAATCGTGCAATTCGATTACATTAACATCAGAAGGTTTGTAGCTTGTCTGTGTAAATACTTTCTCAGCTGCATCTCTTGTCATATCATATCTAAAACGATAACAACAAATTTATGCAATTGTATAATTCTGCTTATAATACAAGGAAGTGACTATAAAATCTTATGCAAATATATATCAGTAACATACCCAACCAGTTTGATGGAACTGCTTTCATTAAATGTGGATGACTTATCTGTAGTCATTTCCATAGCTACAATTTCCACAGCTTGAGATTCTAGCTTATGTTTATGTACAAACTCTTCATTGGCCACGATCACAGCGGCAGAACCGTCAGATGTCGGACAACATTGTAGCTTTGTAAGGAATTCGTGCACTTTGGGAGATTTCATTATCTGCTCCATAGTATACTTCTCTTGGAATTGAGAATAAGGATTGTTCATGGAATGCATATGATTTTTATAAGCAATCTTTGCAAAATGTTCAGGTTTGGAGCCGTATTTCTTCATATGTTCAATACCCGCATTTCCAAACATTTGAGCAGCAATTGGAGCTTGGTTTATACCTATAATCGGTAATGGTATAATAAGTAATAATAAGGAAGACTATTTCTCAAACCCTACTCTATCAATGCCTCTTTAATATTAAACATACCAGCAACATCTGCCATAACTTGCACATGCCGTTCCATGGGATTTGTTCGGTCAAAGAATTTAGAGGTCAATGAACCTCGTTCCATTTTCTCAAATCCAAGTGCCAAAACACAATCAGCATTTCCGCTCTCGACAATCTGCTTTGCCATAATTAAAGCTGTGGAGCCAGTGGAGCAGTTGTTATTTACATTATAAATTGGGCATCCGCTGAGACCAACTTCATACAGTGCTCTTTGGCCACAAGTAGAATCTCCATACACATATCCGACACAGGCAGATTTTATACTGCTGTAATCCAGCTTAGCATCCTGGAGGGCTTTTGTCACGGATTCTTTTGCCATTTGAGGATAATCGAAATCATCTCTTTTCCCTGGCTTCTCGAATTTGGTCATACCAACGCCTACCACGAATACTCTCGGTCTTCGCGACATGTTGGAGCTGTGCTACCGAAAAGTCTGCACGAAAAGAATTCGCAACGTCGATCGACGAGCTCTACTCGCTGCCGTTCACTCAATATAGATGATTAGAACAAGTTCTATCGCGTGTCTTGCAGCGGTGTTTCAAGAAATGAAAGTTGATGCGAACGTCTGAGCGGACAAGGATCTACTGGCGAATCGTACACGTAACTCAGTAGACTGACTGGACTTTAATCTTTCGCAGTGGTGTCCTGCGATAAAAAGATTACTTGAACTTCTGTGTCTGGAATGACGAAGCTGTTTCCAGTTACGGTTATCTATGCACATTATGCAGAAGATTCCACGTCTTTCGCATCAAGGCGAACGATTTGGAACAATTATTGGGATTGGATAATTTGCAAATAATAATTGTACAATTTTGCTGGCTTTATTATTCGGTATTTTTGGATGATTCAGATGCCGTGGATTTGGTTATTCTTTATAACCGACAGAAAATAGTATTTTCCTTGTATAATTAATACACATATTCAACGTTGTTGATATTGATCGCATTAATGCACCATTTACGGATTTAATTTAGGTAGAAAAACGATCGGCTGTGTGCACAATATTAGATCGAATCTATTGTGCACACATGGATGGTGTATCGAAAATAGATCGATCTATTAAATGGAAACATTATGCATTAATCAAACCATGATGCATTTATAATAATTATGTTCAGTAATAGAGCTTTTTCAATTCGCATATTTTAATTGATTTAACCTCATCTCTATAGCTTTCATTTATTAAATAAATAATAATTATATCTGCGAATTGATACATGACTTGGTTTACATTAATTATCTATAGTCATTTATTTAACATAATTATTCGCTCGCAGTAAATATAAACGAACGTAGACCTTAGAATATGGATATAATTTGGATATTTAATATATTTTACAGTGACGCCAATTTCGTGCGAATTTCGGGTCGTATAAAGCACTAATGTTAAAGTTTATTCATATGGCATTGGATATTATTATTTCCGCAAAGGTTAAAAAATTAATAAACAGTGGAAGCTGTTACACAGCATATATTTATAATGTAAAATATGGTATGATTTTTGTGTTAAATATGTGGAATTAAAACACTCATTGAAAAGATGCTGCCCCCCAGATATTTATATCGTTGGCAAAACTGGCCATAGCCGCAATGATTCAAAATACGAACTTTTTATTTTATTTTGGAGGGTGATAAAATAAAAAGTATTATACAACCTTATTTCATGGAAGATCTGCCGTATACAGCGTGTTTAAACTTTTTAACCCCTGAGAATACCCATCATTAAACAAGAGTCTAGGGACAAAGTAACTTATTTTTTATGGTTAAAGTTTCATACGCCAAAGCGTATATCATGTCCAATTCTAATAGAAAATCGTGGAAAGACGAGCTGAAGTCATGCAGACAAGAAAAAAACTTTCGTATTTTCCTCCGGTGAAAAGCGCCAAATGAAAACTTCATTTTCCAACATATATATATATGCGTATAGTGGAAAATCGTGCCGGCCATTGCGCGCTCGTGTTTTGGTTCCAAAAAGATGGCGGAATCTTGTTTTCAAGATTGGTCGCAGAGAATTACGGTGGTTTTGAACTGCACAGCAAAAGTTCACACATCCCATGTGAAATAATAGCAATTGTTGACAATTGTCATTGTGGCAAATCTACTTGTTCGGTCAACGAACTGTTCGCAAACAGTGAGAGCACTGTGAAAGCGGTGTGTATAGCGTGCGGGTCCTGTGAATTTTAGCATCAGTGGTTTACAAAGAATAGAGTTGAATTGTTCGGGAAATCCTGTCGGGAAAGTTCAGCTGGACTTCGTAGAATGGACAATAAAATGTATGAATATCGAATACAAGTTTTTCAATGAAAGCATCGCAATCTCTGACGCGCCACCGTTAGTATGTGGTTAGGCGACGTTCGCTAGGTAAACGTTCTACCTATGATACGCGAACAGCATTACATGTGTTCCTCGCGGCGGTTCACGTTAAAACGTGACATCAGGCCAAGTTCCTGGTTGATGTGTTAAATGAAACCCATTGGTTCATAATGGCAACAAGTGACTTTGATGTTGAGCTCTTCGAGCGAAGGCTTCAGACTCTAAAGGACTCTCAGGAGTCAATACAAGGGCTTTCCGCTTGGTGCTTAGAAAGACGGCAGCATCACAAGAAAATTGTTGCTACGTGGCTTCAAGTGTTGAAAAAGGGTATGCTGATTATGTGGATTAATGGCTTTTAGTGACTTAGTCGAGTGTTTCTGGTATGTTCAATGTTAGTCTTTGAGACCCTCTTATACCTGATGTAAATACTGCACGTAGCAAGCTATCGTTTATCGTGTGCAAGTAACTGATGTTTTGATTATTGTACTTGTTATTTGTTGATATTTCATTTGTTTGCTTGACCACTCGTGCACAGAAGAAAGTAGTAATTTGATGAATTATCTTTTAACAGTAAAAGTAGAACATAGGCTGACCCTATTCTATCTGGCCAATGATGTTATCCAATATTCCAAGAGGAAAAATTTTGAGTTTGTGGAGTCATGGGGTACCACATTACAAAGGGCTACAACAATGGTCAGAGATGAAAAAGTGAAGCATCGCATACTGCGAATATTTAAGATTTGGGATCAGCGCCAAGTCTACGATGAAGAATTTCTCGCTGACTTGTCAGGGCTCATTTCGGCGGCCCCGAAAAAGAAAGCAGAACCTCAGGTGCTTGCTCCGCCTGAAGAGTTCCAAGCTGCATTACTTATATCTACTACGAGATCTTGTGCGACACTGGAACAAGCTACGGATGCAAGATTACGAGACTTGAGGGAAAGCAACATAGATATAGAAAATGCGGAAGAGTTGTGTGCATCTTTGAAAGATCGGCGGCGTGTTGAAGATGCCGAGAAAGAAGTAGATCTTGCTGTACGAAATGTGGAAAACTATGTCCGTGCGTTAGAAGCAGAGATCAGAGAAAGAACACAAGTTTTGGAATTGTTGGAGCAAGCTGACCAGTTTTATGAGACACAACGCGGTGAAGTAAAGATTGTTACTAATGTGAGTATAACTGTAATATGCAATGAGTAGCAATTTTGAAGATAGAGTAACATACGGCTATTTGTTTTGATTAGGCATACAGAAACTTTGGCAGTCGTGTGAAGAATCTAAAGAAAAAGCTGGATGAACTTTTACCGACGTTAGTTTCTCCACTACCATCACCAGATATAAATGCGCCGTCTCCTAGTCCCGATAGTGACATAGATTTACCAGGGGATGAGAGTCAACATATGAATCAAATGGCAGCTATGGATGTAGCTCCACCATCAATATATGGAACATACTCTCATGACTATGATCCTATTCCTGTACCAGCTCCAGAAGTGGTGCAAGGAGGTGACCCCGCAGACTTTACCAATAATTTCTCTTCTTTCATGGGAGGAAATGTTGATTTCAGCAATATGGTATGTTTACTTTTGAATCACTACAATTATTAGCTCGGAAAAGAATTGGTAATGTTGAATTTTTTCAGAGGAGTTTATTTAATGAAAGGTCATCAACGCCAACAGGGATGTCTCAACAGTACAATGATTCTTTAGAGGTACATATTATGAAGCCAAGTATGTAATACTTAATAAAAGACATTATGATAAGACTTGATTTTTATTAGGCTAAACCCATTGAAGTAATTAGTATGAGATCTAAAAATGAAAGTAAAAGTGGGGACTTCAATATATCAAGTTTCCTAAAGACTGTCCTCCCTTCATCCGATGGAGCAACGCACAGTGGTGGTATTCCTGGACTTGGGCTTGACATACCTGATTCCCAAGTAGAATCTCCACAACGCTCGGATTATAGGCTTTCACCTGGAGGTGGAAAACTTCCTGTAACTCCTATAGGATCGAGACTAATGAGTAGTCAGGGTGCATCTCTAGCCAATGTAAGCACTTGTCCAATGAGTCATAGCACTCCATTGGCAGTTCGAAATCTATCTGGAGAATCCCATACTCCATCTCCATATTCCAGTCAAAACAGTCAAAGCAACATGACTGGTCCATTTGATACCCCTACCAATAACACTGTAAATCCTTTACCACCACCACCTATGCCTCCACCTATATTTCTTGATGATGAGAACTGCTATAACAAGCTACCACCAAAGTTTCCAACATGGACACCACCAAGTGAATCTATGAAGGAGTCAAAGTGGGAAGACAAATGTACGTATATATCTTGTACACTCTGTTTTAGGTAAGTTCTTTTAATCATATACAAATACGCTTAAACATCATTTTTGTTACAGTGGATGGTTTCAGTATGTCCACTGGAAAAAATAGCATTAATTCAGCATGGAGTCCGGAATGTGACGAAAAGAATAAAAGTTCGTGGATGGATGATGAAGGCGAGAGGTGGGAATCAAATAACGAAAACACGTGGCCTAATCCTTCAAGGGGAAAAACCGAAATTATATCAGAAACACCGGAATCGCCGCCGATGTATGAAAAGTCTGGTTTTACCGAGCCTGTGCAGTATGATGATACTCAGCCAAGAGAATCTTTACTGGGTACAACAACAGATGTGGATCATAGGTATGGATTATTTCCTCAAAGGCTTTGTGACTATCATTGAAACCTATTATGACTTCTAATTATGAGGCATTCTTTATTTCCAATAGAGTATTACCAGTACCAATCGCCGTTGAAAATCAATTACCATATCGCTTGATGAAGGCTGGTGACGTCGATCATCGTAATTTAATCAGCCTTACGGGAAGCCCGGCGAACCATAATGTGAATGAATCTTCATTGAACACATTACCTAACAGCAGTAATCTGTGGTCTTCAGGTGATCAAGATTACAGGTACGTATTTCAACAGTTTCACTTAGTAAAATAATGCACAAGATTTCATTCAGTTGCTAAGTATTATGACCATAATGTATAGGCAACATATGCAACCTGGTGACATTGTCGAAAGTGTGGATATGGAAATGTCTGATGATGAAACTGATACTAAACCAAAGGGAAGAGTTCTGGTTGACGTGAGATCTCAGGATCGAGATATGCGAGTAGGAAATCAACCGGGTTCCTCGCATCTCGATATGGATATGCGAATAATCCCACTTCCCTCAGGACAACTAACCGGCCCACACGAGCAAATGATGCAAGATATTCATATGATGCGTCCCGGTCTACCACCGCCACCACCGCCACCAAATCAGTTTCACTCGAATCAGTCTGGGTTCCATCAAGATCAATCCGAATTTCGTCATAATCCACCATCCGATTTTCACGGATCTCCATCCAACTTTCACCACAATCGGGGCCCAGTAAACTTCCTCCCTAATCAACAAGAATTTCACGGCAATCAGCAAGATTTCCATCAGATTCATCCTCCTCAGCCTGATTTTCATCAGGCGCAACAAGATTTCGAGTACTGCGAACCGCCACATAACATGCGAACGAATCAAGAGTTTATGTCTGAGCCACCGGGACACGGAAGATATTCGCAACCATTGGATCATCAACATCGCGATTCTTCGTTTCATCGAAATGACAGAAACAACCGCGGGGCTCGTGGATTTCCAAGAAATCGAAGGGACAGGTACTCTGATGATCACAATCTTAAACAAAGGGGCATTCAAAACATGCGAAAAGCCAGAATGCAGGAGCATCAGAGAGTTTCCCCAGAAATTTTACCGAACAGTCGACCTTTACTACTGCAGCCCCCAGAGAGTATAGTTGTTTTGGACGACGATGGCATGCCAATGAAGACACTAGACTCCGCTGAGAAAGATATTGTGATGAATGTGCAAGATCGCGTACAGGATGTAGTATGTGAAGGAAATGGTCAAGGGTCGCTGCAATCGGATCGCAGATTATTAAACGACAACTCAAATATTCACGATGCCGATCTGAACACAATCACGAGGTTAGACTCCGAAGATCAGCAACAGCAGCAATGTCATATTCCAGTCGTGCCCGTTACTACGGATTCCATCGAGAAAGAACCAGACCAATACGAAGCAATATCTGAATTTGTAGAGCACGTGCAATCAGATACTGCTCAACCAGAGAAAGTGTGCATTGAAAATAATGAACTTATCGACGATCCCAATCGCGGAGCGAACTTTTCCGAATCATCACCGCATTTGTCAGAACAGCTCGAAGCATTGATGAATTCAGCTCCATCGTCGAGCAACGATCTCAAACGGCAGTCCTCGAACGGGAGTTTCGAGGAACAGGATCAAGAAGAGGGAAGTCCCAGTAAGAAACGGGTCCTTATTTCAAATGGGCCACCGATCTTAGAATCAGAATCGGGACCGAACGGAGGTGCAGAACAGTTAGCGGGAACCGAAGGTCTAAGCGTCAGTCCAAACTTCCGGCCTCGTTTAGGAGGAGTCCCACATTTCCCCCCATGGAGGGGACCTCCAAGAGGTAGGGGTGGTTTTAGGGGTGGACCAAGGGGCCCTTGGATGGACAGATCACCTCGTGGGCCGTCGCCAGGGACTTTCATCCCAAGAGGGATGAAACGTGGCGGGCAATTCAGGGGTAACGGTTTTAGAGGTAGAGGGCGTGGAAGTAACTGGTAAAAGAAACATGCAAATCTTAAGTAGAGTACATTGAACGAAGATGAGGGTGAAGACATATGAAAAAGAAAGGAGATCTGTATCGCTTTCATGGGTTGTTTTGTACTCTGTACATATGTCATAAGCCGTCGGTTTTTAGCTGGGGTGCATGCCTTAGTGCAACTTTCCAAAGTCGCCGGATCTATCCCAGTTCAGGTGATCTTCCGCATTGGAGATTTACGCTTTGTGCGATTGATTCGCCCATATACATATATAAATAAGCTATATAAATATATAAATATATATATACACATATATATATATAGATCGTTAGATATATAGAAAAGAAAGAGATACAAAAATTCACATACACATAACGTTTGTTAAGTTCTAGACATGTTGTTGAAGCGATTCAAAACAATCATGGTATATTACGTTCTGGTTGAATCATCGGTAGAGGAACGTTTGATACCATTCTCGGGAAGCGTTTCAACAACAATCGTAATACCCCACAAAATGTTATGTAAGGAAATCATCTTCTGTCTTACAAATGTGTTAGCAAATGCAACATATATTTCTCATCGGGTGAGTTGGCTTGTGGAAGACAAGTTTTGGCGTGGTTTATAGGGGGGTGTGTGTTTTAATGAGCTGTTACCTGGGGAATTTATTTAGGTCCTGATAAGGAGCGCCAAAATACATTCCACAGGTCTCTTGTTTCTTCACTTGCCTCTACATATACACAGATTGCCTCACTGTCGACACATTTCTATCGTTTCGTTGGGGATCGGCTGCAAAGCAGGCTTGTCAATGGACTTTCAAAGTGTATTAATAAAAATGCAGTGTTTACGTTATCGTCCAGTTCGTACATTACCCCTGTTTTTCTGGAAGTGTAGTGTAGGTAACCGAGCTTTCATTGTAATATGCCAATCATTCCTATTATGTTCATCTCAAAAGAAAACGAGCCAATTTGTACGACATGAAATCACAATAGATTGATGCTGCATTAATGATATGTGAAAAGCAAAGAACAAAGTGACGGCGACTCTGACAAATGTGCGTGGTCCTGGCTTTGTGTGCTTAGTTAATTAACTTGTACATAAATTCATATCCCTCAATTGATCCCAGAAAGGACACTCAAATGGTTTTATTATCAGAAGCGAATTAGCCAGCATTATGCGCAGTTTTTGTATGAAGTATCATTTTTTAACTGACAATGAGATGTATCAAATAGAAAATACTTTTATTGAATTAGCTGTTCTAACTGAATGTTTATATCAACTTATTGCTCCGGCGTGTCTAATGATCTGCGCATACCTTACCCGAGAGCGAAGACCCAAACGCTTTTAACGAGACACGATAGGGAAGAAGTGTATTAAGATGCATCTCTGGAAGTAACTGTCTAATAAAGCACTGCGTCCCTAGAAAGGTCTGATAGTATGCGAGTGACGAATGATACTTTATTCAATTCATCGGGGATTTCTAGACCGGTTCTTTTATTCGCGCACATTATTTTCCATAGAATCTTTTTGATTTTGTTTACTTTGCTAATGCAATGACAATGGAAAGATTGTACCTGAACGACGTACCCGTGAAGTAAATTTGGATAACGGGGACTTTAACATCACAAATTTCGACACAGATGTCCGAATAGTTTTAATTTTTTTAAATCAACTGTTTTAGAGATCGCCAAACATTACACTGATATTCAGTGCCGTGTCTTGGCAGTTTTTTTACAATTTTCAATTTGTCTGTTTACATACAATTCTTGAGTCGGGTCTTTTACAGATTAGGAAAACACTATGCGTCTGTACATGTGCCTTTGTTGCGAAAGTTGATGGTAGGCATCTTAACCCATGATTTGTTTACAGCACAACTACCCTATACGTTGCATTAGTTCCTTCTGACTAGTTCCACGCATCCCATTTATTTCTACGTGTGCTTGCACGTTATTGCATAATAGTCGATTGGATCTTATAGAATTTTAAAATGTCACATAGTATGTCTCGACGCTTCTCATACGAAATTGGACGATGTGATATCGATTGATCCAAATCAATTTACGGAAAGTGTCGAAGAACACATGCGTTGATACTAGGAAATTATTGATTGCTTATTGCGAGCCTGAAATGAACTGGAACTTTATACAAGTTTCCTTCCGGGATCATTGTTTTACATTTGTTTTATGCCTTCGAACCAAATCACTGATATATAGGGTGGGTCAATGACAAGCGGGTCGATACAACGAAACGATATCGATTTCTTTATTATTCCTCCACAGCTGTAGTCCTAGTTCTAAAGTACACTCTTTGAGAACATGGATAATATGTAAAGGCAAATGCGCGCTTCTTCCTCATGAGAATTCTTCGAACCATCACAAATCATTTCTCTTATTTATACGAAATTACGAGACCATCGCCTGTATATAAAAGCATACTTCATCACGGAGCGAGTGGATTCACGCTACCTTGGGAACGAACGTTTTCCTAGTTAGCCGTTCGTTTTGCATTACTCTTGCGTGCCGACAATGTCCGCCTGCGTAAAACTACCGAAACCAGACGAAGCGTCCGCCAAAGAAAGAAAGCGAGGACGCCTGTAATATTGTGATAACGATGAGTGCGTAAAATAAATCTGTGTCTTATGGATCGTCGTATGCTGTACTAAATGCTAAATGGTAGAAGCGTCTATGTCGACAAGTTGAAGGAAAAATACAGATATACCGTGCTCTCCTTCCTCGCATAAAGTTCTTGCATTCACCCGTTTTATTTTACGTTCTCTCCGTGCTTGCTCTCTTGCTCTCTTTCTCTATTTCTATCTCTGGCTGCGCGTGGCCCCTCTCGCTCGGCCATCGCTCAGAGTCGGTGGCGCGAGCCCTGCGTGAAAGGACGCACTTTGCGAACTAGCGAATTACTTGATATAAAACTCCCCTGGCAGTATCGATTTTCTTGACACCGTCCCACGACATCCACGACAGTGAATGCGTGAGAGATTTCACCGTTTCAACCCTTTACACCTTTATCACCGTTCAACCGTAGCGTACATATACTCTGCCCCTCAAATATACAGTCTGTTGCGGGCTGGAAAGCTCTGCTTGATTGCCGCGAAACTTGGAGCTCAAGTAAAGTTACTTCGCCGCGGGAATGTCTGCGAGTACCTTTTTTACTCTGTGCAATATGAAATTAGTTTTTCTCCTATTACCCTGTAGTTCAGAATTTCTCAACTTTATTCATTATCCGCGGTCAATGAAAGCTGCGGAACAATAACAGAAAGCCACATTTTCGACCCTTTTTTAGATCCTTGTAGAAAGTCGATCGGAGGGAACTATAAAATCTTCATAACATAATTTGATATTAGAAACACTGATTTTATATTCGCATGAGAATATTTATTTGCAGTCAGATTTATCACAACATCGAGCAATGTGTTGAGCGTCCGATATGCCGCGCAATTCATCGAGCGCTATTTGCCTGTGTCCTTGCTACGCCGTCGAAACTCCGTTTGTACAGCGCGTAAGAGGAAGCTTAAACGTCTTTACACTTAAGAATACCGGAAGCGTTGCGAGTATTATATGTACATACAACTTTGAAAGGGAATATACTGAATTGCATTCGTCGGCGATGAGGATGTGCGTGCGCGCTAATCTTAGATAACAAGAGTTGCTCACGGGAGAGCTCGTTACTTAAAAATGAGACCGTGTGAGACAGGTCTGCGATGGACGGGGAGAGAGTAGTGCCTTTGTTTAACCACTAGGTTCGACGCGCTCGTCGAAATTGTCCCCTGTGATCTCGAGTGGAGTGGGCGTTCAGGATTCAATTAAAGGGATTAGTGCGAATTCGAAAGTTGCAATATTATAGCGATACCTAGTATCGTTCAGATCTAGTCGGCGAGAGAAAGTACAGTTGCGCTGGCGATCTCAATATCTCTCGTATTCTCTTAACCCCTTTGCGCTAGGATTTAACACTTTCGCGGCGGCGACGCTTTTGAACGGAATTCGGAATAACCCGCCATGAAAGTGTTGGATCGCGGCGGCGCGGGATACACTCAGTGTCAAATGCGTTTGTCCCTGTGAACGAGTATGATTCATGCGTGTTATGTTTGGTCCTTCGTCCGTGTTACGAGCCTCGCGCGGTATTCTAGGACAAGGGGTTAATTAGCTATTAATGCGTAGCCTGCGTCGAGAGAGAGGGAAAGAGAGAGCGTTCATTTTATACATAATTATATGCGAATATTGTAAGCCTGCGTGAGACGAGTGTGTGCAGTATTCCCAGTGCGAAATGTATGCGTGTATGTGTGTGTGTGAGAGAGAGATGAGAATGAGTGCGTGTTCTTCTGCATTGTTTTAAAATTTCACAGTATTGCGAACTCCGTCTGCGGAGCGAACTGATCGATCAGAGCTCCTATTAATAAGACTCTCGCGGACTCGGTTATCCCACCGGATAATCTCTCGAAGTAGGTTGTTGTTTAATTATTTAATAATAACATCGGAACACGGTGAACGTGTTCTTTACCGCCACGGCGTGTGGCACTGCATACCGTGTATGCTCGACAATTTTTTACATTCTGTAATAAAACGAGCGAATCTCTTTTGCAAAAAAGACACCTATACATTGTCCCTTAATCGAGCGGGGCTTCCGCCCGGTCATTGCGGCGGAGCTTCCGCTTTCCCTTTTCGAGTTTCACCCTCGCGACTAATGATGGTTTGTGCGCTAAATGGAAAGGACTCGTGAGCGTTTTAACAACGAGCCGGCGATGCCCGAATCATGTGGCTGCCGCGCATAGTCGATGCACGGGTGAAGGCAGTGAAGGCTGTTTAAAATGGAGCAGGTGGGGGCTAGAAGGGCTGGTGGGGAGCTGGCGTCCGTCGGACGCGTAGGGTTATGGTCGAGTTAGAATCAACCACTCGCTTTCTCTGCCATTTGTCTAATTCTTATTAAAAATGTAAATGATCTTTCGCTTTGAATAATAGAAATTCATGGGCTGGTTGGATCTGCGGATGATCGTCATTTGGTGACTGACTTTACGCGCCTTCATTGAATTTCAGAAACTGCGCAGAGGTCACTACGCTGCAACATTGATTCTATCTCTGTCGATACTCTAGCGTTGTAAGGGGGCGACAGCTTTTGCGAAAAGCTCGTACTATCGAAGGAACGTTTTTAACTTGTCTTTTTGGAGTGCTGTCTCCTTTCAACTTGTTGTTTTCAAGCCGTTTTGTTTTGTTTTAAGGGTAACGGAAGGATAATAAAGAGCTTGAAAAAGATTAAGTGGAATTAGATGCAAATAGTCAGACGGGTGACTTTCCGGAAATGCAGCCTGTTGATTTAAACAAAAAAACGCGATACACTTTTTATTTTATTACTTTCCCATGGGGATTCTGCCGAATGTTTATTGTTCCGTTGGCCAATCTGTCGGACACGTATCATGTTTCTTTTTCGTATTATCTTTCGGCCGGAATAATAGCAGGACGGCACGCTTCCTCGAATTAATTTTTCCATCAAACACAAAGGAAGTGGGGCGCACTGTTTGATGTCGCGTGCGAAAGTTATTAAGGGTGCGGCTTCCGGCGCAATTAATTTAATATGCCTTCGTTAGACGAGGGAGAGAGAGAAGCACGGCGAAAGCAGCCGGAATTACTTAACTCATGATTAGTACTCTCAATCCGCTTTGTTTGTCATTTAATATCTTTGTTGCTCCAGCGGCCGGGCCTCCATTATCCGATGACCCCATGCAGTCCTCCCGCGACTCCAGCCGGAAGTTCGGAAGGTACGATGTAGTGTTACAATAAAAGTCTTTAGTGCACTTGCTTGTCAGATATCGGATCTACATGTAAGACATTCTAACGTTCCAGGACACCGCTGACGCCAGCGCACCGTGGAATGCGCTAAGTAAAAGAGGACAGAAAAACACTCGATTACGCCCGATAGTATCGAATCGATTATTTCCAGTACAACCTCAGGAAATGTCGGTTACTTATATGCAAAAAGGGGCGAGAAGTGCCAGAGCTAAGAGCAACCGATGGCTTTCAGTTAAGTACAGAGTTACCCGAGTTACTTGGCTATCGCGTGGGAAGTTTAGCGCCGATTAATCAACACTAATCAACGCCAGCTCTACTGATTCCTCGTGACTAGTTTAATCCGACAGGTATCCGGGGACGGAAATGTTCCGGTTGTTCCGACCGCACGGGGTTTCCATTGTACAAGACAAGCTTGAAATCTGATAAACCACCGACGGCCGTACTAAATTATAAGCGGATTTCCCGAGGCCCATGGGGGAAAGTCGGTCCGAAAGGAGATAAAACATTGAAGCAGTCTCCCTCGGTGTACGATTCCTATTGCCCTCTCGACTTTACTCTCACCGATCTACGACTCGGATGGCCCTTGGATATCGGAAAATTGGAACCATTACAAAGCATCGCAATCTCCTGGTCAGGTCGGCGCCTCTTGGTCGGCACGATACGTCCTTTAGGGGAATAGGGGAATTACCTGCATGTGCAGAGCGGCGGCCTCGTGAGCCCCTACGCGTCGTATTGATAGCCCTAAGGAGGTATCGATTTTATGCAGCTGGTTATTAAAAGCATTTAGTGTTATCAACCTGCCACGGTAAACACGGAACCTGGCGGGTTCCTCCTCCGGGTACATCAAGGTACACCTAAAACACCCACACAGCCAAGCTAATTCGACTAAGAATTCCTCGTGGCTTTTTCCAGCTTCTCCAGTCCTCTCATCCCACACTGAAAAGGATAACGTCGTAGAGCGAGGAGAGATGCGAAGGGCGCATTCAATTTTCCACGCTTCCCGGCTGGCTGCATGTGCGGGCGCGCGCTCCAAGGGGTGGCTGGTTGCGCCGAGGAATCCGCTCGCACCCGGAGGGATTTCTCAAGCTCGTGCGGGAGCGGCGGCAGGAGTGGATGTGCATTTGCGTCGGTGGAAAATTGCCGGGGGGAAAAAGGGAAATTCTGTCGGGCCTATCGGCTAGCCGCCTATAGTATCTCGGGCTGACATAGGCTGCTGGTGTTCGGTTGGGTCGATAGAGCGTTTCTCTCTCTCTCGCCCCCGCCTGCTGGCTCTGCGCCGTCTCTCTCTTTCCCTCTGTCTCCCTCTTTCTCTCTCGCCTCCCCCTCGGTTGCTTACGAGGGCCACCCTCGGTGGGGGTAGGTTTGACCGAGCAAAATGGGGAAGCGGCGCTCTGTCAGTGGCCTCTCGGACACGGAAGCGCCGATAGTGAGGCGCGACGTTCTCATGAGCCGCGCGAGCCTTGCCTTTCCGTGAGAAGAGCAGGTGAGATATCTCCTACGCGAGTGCTCTCTCCGCCATGGGGTTCGCCTTCGAGTAACCACTGCGATGAGCAACCCCTTCCCCGATCACGGTGACTTCAGGTGGTTCCAGGATTGCGTCCCACTAGGTAAGCCGATCGCGCCAATCCGCGACGACTTTTCGCAGACTTTCGCACTGGTAACTCCGTCGTGGCAAGTTGACTCGGTGATTAGTGCGTTTACCATCGTCGTGGTATCGGAGCCACGCTTTTGCCAAGAACCCATGGAAATCAGGGCTCCTGTGCTCCTGGAAGCGACCGTCCTCGCGTTGGGCTCGGACATTTAGCGCTTAGGGAATAAGATCGATTTGAAGTGGCAGTAAGGTCAGCTCATATTCTTTGGGGAAAATCAAGTGCGGATCATTGGGCCGCGTCTTAATCAGGTTAAGCGGCCCTGGGGCATACTCACTGCTGTCAATCTCCTGGGCGCTCGTCGCTCGCCGGAATTAATTGTCTCGGGCTTAGCAGTTCTCCCCGGAAAGTCAAAGACAAGTCGAGAGCCGGCTGAAAGAGCACTCAACTCTCGGCCCGCTCAATTATTCGGCTATCGGAGATTGCGTTTACGAACGTGCACTTTTGCAGCTTCAGCTGACGTGTCGAGAGACGGTGGACCGAGGTGCTCGTCCAAGGTCAATGAGATAGAATCGGAAATTGTTGGCGAGCGAGGAACTGTGGCGGTGTGTTTGTACGGGAGAGATTTCGAGTTGATGTTGCTTGTGTTAATGGAGAGATCGTGCAGGAAAAAGACATGAAAACACTTGTTAGAAAGTCTGTTGTTCCGAGCGTAATGCAGTGTAAATCCCAAGTAGTATAGGCACTGTGGCGTGTGGACATAGGTGCACTCGTCGTTCACTGGAATCGCGAGCGAGTGAATGTCATCATGCAGATAGAGATCATCGAGCTCGATGCAAAACAGCGCTTTGTAACAAGGAAATATCCTTGAACTCACTATCACTTGCATTGCGATATATCGAGTCATCAGTTTCCCCGCGAGAATTCCACACGATTTGCGGTTTCCTAATTAGAGATGGTTAATTGCTTAACTCAAACAATCGATTGCGCGTCCAATGTTTATATATGCATTTCCTTTAGCAAAATGTTTGAATCCGACATGTGGCATTTGATCGCACTACTGCAGATCCACTTCCGCCGTTCCCGTTCGTTGCGAATGAATTTCTTCGACTCCGCTGTCCCCGATATTCTCTCACTGCAATTTCCCACTTCTCCCCGGAGCACATTATCTTGATTAATACAGCAACCTCCGTACAGCATGACGAGAAAGCGCGTGTCCACCCGCATACACCGGCGCACCTGCCGTCATTGTACAGTTGATGTTAGCAATTTGCGAGAGTTGATACTGGACCTCCTCGCCGCCCAGCAAGTGTATATCTACTTATCTACCGATAGACGTAATCTTGTTTTCCACTTCTGCCTTGACACTGTAATTGATGCAATTGGTGCAATCAGCCCCCGACGAGATGTGCAGCGCGATGAGTTTGCCGCGCGTTTCTTCCGCGGCAATTTCGAACAGTTATGGTTTGCCGGATTATGGAGCCGAGTACATATGTACTACACAAGTTCCTTGGTTGATACTAATATTTGGGTCAAACAAGCCTCGTTAAACGATCGTCCGCTTAAACTGGTTATATCGGCGCTCTTACACAGTCGTGCAAAAAGTTTTCTCCCTGAAAGTGACGCTTTTCCGATATTCCAAATTGCATTCCACGGTTGAGGTCGATATCGTTACTAATTAAGCTGTGAACGTCGCGCCTCTTGGATCACCACGCTAATGCCGGGCGAACTTATCATTCGTCTTATCGTAAACGTTATCTAATTCCTGTTTCCGGAATGCCGCGTTTCACCGTTGCTCCTTTCATGGCTTCCCGTGACTAGTGCGGGCAACTCGTTGCTACTTTTGAGAGCGCTTGGCTGTGTGCTTTTGAGTCGATTTCTACAATGCCGATAATAATTCCTGTGCCGATGATTTCTTAGAGATCAGAGGCGGAGCTTTCGCCGCAAACTATTCATTTCAATTTTAGCACGTGCTGCCAAAATTCTCTTTTGTATTAACATATTCGGGCATTTGCAATTCCGCCACTTTATTGTGCAATTCATAAAACAGAGTGGATTTCTGTGTTTCGGTATTTGCAATATCATCGACCCTGTCAGTTGACAATTGGACCACAATGTAGCGCGCGCTCGAGATTACAGGAGCATCGGGCTACCTTGACTTTCCGGCAGGTGAGCTTGCGCGAAACTGGAGCAGCGGAAACCAGGGGGAAAACTGATGAAATCCACTAATTGGTATCCGCCGAGTGCCCGAGTGGATGCGTCGTGCATGCTCGAGTGGCAGGAACTCCAGGTATATTCGGGAAGTGGAAACTTTGTGCGCATCAATGTCGTCAATGTCAGTAGATCGCTTTGGCATGTGCGCAGCTGGCGTCATCGTCCCGCATCTGCCGAATGACACGAGCGAGTTCGGTTCTCTCTGTTTACCCAGCTTCTCGATCGCCGAGCTATTAAGAGATCCTTACGGAACTTCCGGGAATCGGGCCAGTCCGCTGAGCGACGATCTACCGATTAAACATTTCCTTTCTCAATCGGTTCCCACCTGCAGGTGCTCGTGGTACCGGGAGGGGATTAGTCAGAGGGTGCGATTTGACATATTTCACGATCCCCACCGGCTGTAAATGTACAAGGCAACGAAATTTCGTAGCGAGTGGCTGATTGGTCGTGTTGAAATGTGTTGGGTTTCTCGTGTTTTTATAGATCGTCGGGGGTCGAGGTCCCGGGAGAATGGGGCGACGCTCCGTTGGTTCTGAGCGGAGCCCACGGGAGAATTAGAGTTCGCGTGCGGCGGGATAAGCCGGATATGAGTCCAGTAATCGATGCCCCTTAACTCGCTCGGCCCGACGAGACCATGCTTTCGGAATGCAGCCGATCGCCCCATTACAAGAAGAGACTAAAGGCTCCTCGCAGGCACTGGCTTCGCAAAGTGGTACGCGATTTCGGTGGATAAGATGAGCAAGAGCGTCGAGCTACTCGCTGGCTCAGAGGACGGTGATCGGACACCGGCGGGTAAGTGTCATTAACTACATCTCCCTCACTCCTTATTGTAATCAGCTGCACTGAGCGACGCCCTTCCATCACGTCTATTCACTCACCCTCTCCAAACTCGAACCACCTGTGTCACGCGCACACCTACCCGATAATTGCGCCTGCTTTCGCTATATGTGTGGACTGAAGCTCGACGTTCAGGTGTAGCCGGGGTCGAAGATAGTTCGATAGTAAGAATGTGAAAATCAAACAGGAGGTACTGCAGTTCAGTTTTTCCACGTTGTATTTACTGTTAGTAAATTTCGTGTCTGGTAATTACACATCGATGTAATTAAGGGTGAAGAAATTTAAGTCCTGTTCGTTTTCGTACTCTTACTGTACGAATACTTTTCATTTCGATCCTCACTGTAAAACTTCATTTGTCAGTGATTTGAACCAGTGATTTCTATATATAGGGTTCATATCTTATCGCAAGGAAATTGTAAGGTAACAATATTAAGTCAACAAAAATGGATATAAACGAAAACAATAATATAATACTATAATCGACATTTTTCAAAGACTTTCTACTTGTATACCACTCGATACACTTATCTTATTATTAGCCACAAATCTCCAGTATATCGCTGGTTTCAATGAATGACTCATCGGCAGTTTACTTTACGTTGCACACTCATTCACTTGTACTCGCTGGCTGTTGCAATCACCGTATGAATTTCCAATTCGATTGGAGACCCCCGACCGATGCAACTGCTCCCCAGGGTCGACCAAGGGGAAATTGTACATAACAAGCTTTCCCTGGCAGCGGTATCATCCCTCTGGAGGAGCGAGCAGCTTCATTCGATTTCCTAAGCAATCCACCCACTGCGGTAATGAAAGTACTCCGATACAACTCGAATTATGGCACTCATCTTCTCCGCTGGAAAAAGTTTTAACTCCCCGGAGTGCCCACGCCAGCATCTTCCGACATCGAGTCATGTTGACGCAGTAACTGTGAAAGTTTCTTATTCGCATACGATTTGACTGTTTTAATGCGTTCTTCGCTGGTTTACTTTATCGAAACACTGGTAAATAATGTATTAAGTGTATCGCCAATATCACGGAATATTATTACATAATGTTAAGAGTTATTGTGAGCTATTGCAAAAGTTTCTTATTCCTACACGTTTAAACAGTTTTAATCCGGAATTCGTTGTTATCCTGGTTTTAAATGGTGTAGTCAATGGTGTAGTCTTGTCAATATTTTATCACATCATTGTAGAACAACGTTATAGCGGTCAGTCAAAATT
Organism: Crossocerus cetratus; assembly: GCA_963675795.1. Classification (NCBI taxonomy): domain Eukaryota; kingdom Metazoa; phylum Arthropoda; class Insecta; order Hymenoptera; family Crabronidae; genus Crossocerus; species Crossocerus cetratus. Next base: position 30,371,159 of record OY776662.1, on the reverse strand, counting down.
ACTGCAGTCGTCGAGCGAGTATTCATAGAAACCGCAGCTCTCCGCACTCGAGTAATTCACGAGAACCGCAAAAGCTCGGTGAGCAAAAGGTTTTTCCGTAGCTGCGTCGAAATTCAACAAAACCTACGTTATTTCACTTCACTCAATTAACTTCGGCCCTGGCACTCATCGCACACTTGACCCCGAGCAATTTTGTAGCTGCGCTTTTCATTGCACTGCGATTAAAGGATCGCCGTATTGCTGCATGCGCACAATCGCGCACAACCTCGATGTAACGCTTTGCTTTCCCTGCATTGACAATTCCGTTCGGCGAGTTCGACGGGGAGAACACTGCAAACCTGATGGAATTACAATTATCGGAAAGGGACGTTGAAAAAAGCGAAACTATGCCAATGCATAATAGATAAATATGGAATTGTGTGTATGATGTACACGAATTTTAGAAACTCGAGGAATTCAGAAAACTTAGAAAATTAGAGAATCTTTATTTGGGTCGTAAAATTGCCAGAAGAACGCTGTAACTTGATTACAGAGCGTAAGGGTTAAGTGGAGAACCGCGCGCGTCCAATTAACTCGAATGATTGTACTAGAACAAACAAGGAATGAAATGATTTACTACACAATGTTGTTAGTCGGTCGTTTCGTTCGGCTCAAACGTGGCCAATGCTAGGATTGGTTCGCCGCAGAAAAGCTTTAGTGACTAGGAGATTGTAAAGATATGGGTCAAGAGAAGCTTTATCCCGAGCAGAGAGAACAGAGTTGTATGCAAATAGGAAAGAATTGGCCCGAAGACGTGCGCGTTTAAAGAGCACTTTTATTTCGAAGACTTTCTCTAGTAGCTTTGGTTATAGTTTGCTGAACTGCCACTAACGGCACTAACACATGCTTTCACCGTGCAATAAACCGTGAACGATCCTCTTTTAATAAGCAGTGTGTTCAACAGTGCATTGAAAGTAGACTTGCGCTGGCAAGGAATCGGTAGAATCATTAGAACAACCTGTTCGAGAGCTTCTTACTTAATGTCCCTCGAGATCTAGAGCACACGGGGAGTCACGAAAGGGAGCGTGTATTCCGTGCGGGAATTCGTTGCCAAAAGGTTTGTCATTCTGGCGGAGGAACTCGGGGAAGGGCAATGTCCTCTGGTAGTAGGATCGAATGTCAAGTTCGTTTCCGGAATGCATATCCTCGGATTAAAGCCGCTGGCCGGCTCTATCCACATGGAAAATTGGCGAAGTTCGTGTGCCAGGTTCTCTCAGGGAATAACATATGGATTTCGACTGAGTAGTCTACTAACACTGTTAAATAAACTAAATACATAATCTTTTTGTAAATCGTTTGGAAAGTAAGAGACATACTACAAGAAATTTCGCGAAGTTCACACTTTAAAGGAATGAGTGCAAATTTTTCTCGAGATTCGTTGACTTGTGATTTCCCTACAAACTTATTAAAGTCGATAACCCTCGTCACTTCGCAATGAATCTCTTAGCGACTATGACTGACGAACGCCTGCCAATTCGACCTACTTCTACTTGAACAATACAAAGAAATTCACCTGAAAAAGTTATTGGCCTCGGGGCTCACGTATTTCGGGGGTGGCGAAGTAAATATTTTGCCAAGCGCAACAGAGATTCCGGTTGCTGGCGAGGCGCGTTGGAGATTTGTTGCATATACATATTTATCAGCCAGCAGGTTGGCTGCACCGTAAACGTGTCGACAGCTTTAGCTTTTAAGGAATTATTCAGCTGCACGCTTTGATATCACCGCCTATGGAAACCCTTGATGGACAGTAAGTGCATTCTCTTAAGGATCGCGTGGAATTTACTGGCATTAGTTTCCCTTTTTCACAAAGTCTCCTTATTCACGTTTGCAATAAAGAAACAGCAACTTTCTACTGCGATTGTTCTGCAGCTGTCACAAAACAATAACAAATGTGCGTCTCATCTAAAAATTCACCTATGTGAGTTAAAGTGTTGGTCTGGCACAATGCCGCAGTGATATTTACTGCAGAACCGTGAAATGGAAAAATGTCCCCCTGTACGATTTATTACCATTTCTTCATACGTCTGTTATTGGTAGCCGCATAGAGTGTATTTCGCGAGAATTTCCGGCCACTGAAATTCCATACGATCTATCAAGCTACGATTGTGCCATTCGCGAGTTAAATTCTCGAGAAATGGCCCACGGGACAGAGATATTAACGTAGACGCACCTGGAAAATACCCCCAGGGGGCTCCTTTCTCAACTCTCAGGTTCGCGCGCATTAATTAATATCAGTCTCGGGAGCACTCGAGAATAATATTACGTAGCTTCTCATCGTAGGAAATCGAAAGGTTTGTCTAACTCTTAAGTGACATTGACAGCGCTGATAAGACAGTGTTAAGCTTCCTAACGCTGACACTGTTAATGGACATTAAATTGGGCAGAGCGCAACCTATTTCCGAAATCAATTTCAAGCAGCTGGGTCAACGGATCAAGGCCGAGTGGCGTTCGAAATAGCATCGTTATGATTACATCAAAGGAGAACGCATCGCCCCGGGCGATCGTCGATTGCTTCCGACGATCGGCGGCTTTCGACATTTCCCGAAAACGCGCGGAGATTCACACGACGTGCAGTTTTTCATTGGGCAACAATTCCCTTTCAATTTCAACGCTCTCGATTCACCAGCCACATTTTATTTGATATTCTCATGAGAGAGTGGGAACACGTACGGAAACCGGAGTGAGATTATCCTCGAGTGGCTTCGAATCCGAGCGTTATTGCACTCGTATTTCACGGGGGGAGTTTATGAGAAAAGTGGTAACAAGGTATCATTCGAGCACGCGATACAAAGCCCGACGATCAGCCGCGGACGCTGAGTCCGTGGAAAGTGGAAACACATCGCAGCGTCTGCTCAATTCACGGATTAGAGGTAGTATGAGGACAACGTTGTGCGCCGCGAGTCACGGAAATCAGTGAGTTCGGTGAAGTTTATATTATTAACTTCAGACTAATTGTTCGCGAAACAATGACTGGAGCGATAACTCTTCATTGCTGTTTATTCGAGGATTATGAATAGAAATTTATAAAATCTCAATAGTGTGATGTGAGAGTTCGAGTGTGATAATTCTGGATCGCCGCACTACCACTTGAGTGTTTATTATTAACAATCGCATTGAAAAATATGGAGCATCAAATCCCGTAGGATTATTCTCGATCGAGAAGGATATGCTCACAAAGTGGCTTTCATATGAGATACTTTCCCATTGTGGTGCGAGATCAGATTTTCAATAGAAACACATGTACTTGTTCCATGGCTCGGCCACACAATTCTCCTACAGAACCCGGTTAAGCGTAATCCCCATAACAAAGGATTCGCATGTCGAGAAAGTTCACTCGGCCGCCCTCGTGAAGCGGCGCCCTCGGGCTCGGGCTTATTTTTCTACAATGCGAGATAATTGGCAAGCGCGATGAAATCAATTAAGGTTTCCGATGCGAATCACATGGTTACTCAGTGGGATTAATTGACTTTGCTTTATCAGTGATTGGATGACCCAGTGGCGCCGCGCTGGTGAAAGGCGACCATCTAATCACACACGTGTACAATTATTCGGATAAATGAACTCGCGCTTTTGTAGGAAATCAAATATTACAGGGAAACTGAATACAGTCATTTACATCACATTCGAGTCTTCTAATACGAATGAATCAATTAATAAATCTTCAATCTCTTTAATCTCTGGTTTCTATCTCGTAAAAAAGCGTAAAACATTTCTTCAGTTTTTTGGTAAAAATAGAAAAATAATACCATTTCAATAAATAGTATTATACATTTCTCATTATAGGAAAATTCAAGTATATACTCAATTTTTTTAGAAATATGTTTGTACCCGAATAACTCATTGCGAACATTAGACTGGTACTTTTCCATTTCGCCCAGGCATATCTGGTGCTAAATCCGGAGTTCGCATGTCAGCAAAGGATCTGCCTCCCCTCTCATCTCGCGTTCTTTGATCATCGGCGGCGAGGGTGGGGATTACGTGCGAGTTCAATACATACATAAATCGCATAATTCGCGCGGCCCCGAAGCGGCTGAAAGAGATTGCAAAAGCCAGTACTGTCGTATTACGAAAGTTCTTTCATATTCTTGATGCGGAGGGCAGTGGATGGCCGGCGGCCCTCCAGCCGATCATTAGAGTAAATGGAGCACTCGGCTGCTTTTAAAGGGACCAATGCCTGATTGAATCCTATTGCTTCCACTCTCGGAAGTCTAGGATTTTTTGTTGGTACCATTCAGGCGTCATGTAGTTAGTGCAAAAGAACAAAGTTTATCGATAGTTCGCGTTCTCGCTAATTGTGAGAGTACAGGTGTTTCTACACGATGCGAGTATAGTACTTCCAGCTATAGTACTTTCTTTATAAGAAATACAACACACCCTGAAATTGTTGTGAAAATGCACACATACAACTACAATTCTGCTCACTGCAAGTACTTTACTGGCATCGTAAAAAACCCTTATGTGGGTACTTTCAAATGTTGTGGTATTTGTCACAAGCAAGAACCACGGTGCCAGTACTTTTCTCGCATCATGTGGAAAGAGCTCAAGGGTAAATAACAGTGAGGTCGATTTTCAGACAACGACGACCCTTCGGAGGAGCGATCCCGGCTGAACTTCAACGGGAGCCGGCAGCTCTCGAAGAGCGCGACGGAGCTGAGGAACAACGACCTCGGCGGCAGTTCACCGGCGAGACGCGGTGACCAGGGCGAGTCGGGCGTCGTTCACCACCACCGACACCACCGGCACGCAACCTCGGTGGCGCAGCGCACGCACACCTTCTTCGCGACCCTCAAGAGTCGCTGGGCACGCAGCAGGAGCAAGGAGCGCAAGAAATCGAAGGATGCCAGCACTGCCCTTGGCCAGGACTCCTCCTACAAGACGCCCGGCGTCGAGTCCGACTATGCCGCCGACTACTCCTCCGAGCACAGTAGAAGCTCCTCGGCCACCCAGAGTCCCGCCAGACACGCTCTCAATCAAGCTGGTACTTATTTTCATCCTAATTCCAATTTAAACGGGTAAATCGATGGATATGGCGGTTGAGAGCGGGTGCGGGCGTGTGGAGAGGATTCGAGGTTCTCGGCAGTTCTCCAAATCCTGGTGTTGAGGGGAGTTTATGGAACGGGGTGGAAATATAGAGCATTCGGTATTTCGGGGTTGCTAAGAGATCGTTGAGTTACATTCGTAAATATAGAAATAAAAAAGACATGAAAAGGGAAACAGAATTAAATAATTAAGGACTCGCCCTGGATGAACGTGACATACTTGAGCATGCGAACGATATTGATTCTTGGACCTTGATTTAAACATTTAAAATTTTAAATCACTTTTTCTCGATGGCAAGTGCTTTTCGGTCGTGCAGAAAGGACACGATGTTTCCAGTTACTCTTCAATTTCTCGAGTGTTGACAATAGCCCGTGAAGCAGTCGGCTCCCCCTCGGTGTTTCGGTGTTTCGGAATCGCTAAGAGATCGTTAACCCACATTATGCCGGGCAGCAGATAGACACGCCCTACATATTTCCTGGCCCATTTACTCCTCTTTCCCCTTGATACTCTAGTTTATGTAGACAGGCATTTCCCCCCCGTTTCTCGCTTTCTCGGGCTACGCCGACTTGCATAAAAATCGTTGTTCCGCTGACGTCACGAGGCTAAGGCGAACTTCCAATTTGAAAACAGTCGCGCGACGCAAATGCGAAATTCGAATTTGAAAATCGTGGTGTGAGAAAGTAAATGAAATGTCGATTTCGAAAATTGCGCAAACAAATATTTTGGAAACGAGAAATCGAATTTCGAGTTTCAAAATGGGTGAGTGGTTTCGGCAGGTTAACGTTTGGTTTATTTCTAATGGAAACTCGTTGAAAGAATTGGAGGGAACAGTGGGAGCTCACTTCGTTCTACGGTGAACGCGCTAGTTTCAACTTTCAATATTGAAGCACAAAGGAAAAACAGACCTGCCGTACAGCGGTGCGTATGGTGCCGTAGATAGCAGTAAATGGAAGCGCATGGTATCAAGTCGATATGCAACAGTTCCAAAACAACCTACCATTCGAAATTTCGAACAAAAATTCGAACAAATTTGGACTAGTTCTTGTAAATTGTTAGACAAAGATCTAGATATTGGTTTTAAATGTATCTGATGAAAAGTATACAATTTAAAAACACAAGTTGGTTCCTTGTGGCTTGTTGGATGTTATATTGTTGGATGCTATATTGTTGGACGGCTATATTGTTGGATGCTGGGTTTCATTTAATGTATCTTTTACGACACACTCGTAAAGATTAGAGTGAGTCATAATGCCTTTCAACGCTATACCGGCGGATGCTATTCCTATCCGCCCGTTTCCGCGCAAGCTGCAAAACACCCGGCAAACCATTTCGTCACGATCTTTTTATCAACAACCCATTTTCAAATCTTCGAAACAACACAGTGCCTCTCCTCCACACTATTTCCACAATATTCCCATAACAGTGCTATGTATCAACCTCCAACACCTGTGCAGAATCGCCCCTGGTGCGCGGTGGGAAGCAGACCAGCGTGACGAGGTCCGACGGTAGTCCGGGGAGATGCGGCGAGGGTTACTCGAAGGGGGCGCTAAGTTACCAGGGCCCGAAAGATGCGTCCTACTCCGACGACCATCGGGGAGGCATGGACCGCGACGGGAGCGTCTTCACCATGGACGAGTCCGTGAGAAGAAGAGAATTGGCGCTGAGGCAACATGCCTTCTTCCAACTTCGCCTGCATATTCGGAGAGGGGCGAATCTCGTTGCCATGGATCGGTGTGGTGAGTTCTGGTGTTGTCGAGAGTTCTACACTGTCGTGTGTGTTTTTCATTGTTGTTTGAGCCATTTATTGAAATTTATCTGCACTGGGATCCGTGGCCGTGTTGTCGTCACCGCTCCCATCGGTCTTTCTCCCTTGGAGCTTTATTAGACTCCAGTCGCTGAGTTTCACCCCAGCGTGGTAGCTACTTTATGCAGTAAATAACAGTAAATAAGCAGTAAATAACATGCTGCGGTGTCTGGGTGCCGACAAAGATAGGTTTCTAATACTGGAACATTCAGTGAGACGGATAGGATACTAGAAGTAGATTTTTATCGTATGGATTTTTTTTTATAATTCTCTAATTGTTAGTACTCTTTTCTAGTACATGTTTAGTATTTTAGGTATAATTTTATTTTCGCTTTGGCCTACAAGAAATAACATGAAAATCCATTATGAAACATACAGAGTTCTGTACGTTTCAATGATATTCCAATATTTTCGACCCTCCTTTTGAAAGGTCGCGCGAGGATGATCCCATATTCTCAGCTCGCACGAATTTACTTAGAAATCGAGTTTTCTATCAAGACACCAACAATGGCAAAGATATTTTATTCAGTTTGACCGCGCAGTTTCCCCGCACGGAACAAGCCAGAATTTTCTCGCGCGTACTGACAGGAGAACAGTGTAAATCGACAGGGAAAGCCGAGGAATCGGCTTGTGCCTGTAAGAGGGTGAAAATTGAAGATTGACTTTTCTGCCGCAGGCGCCAGCGATCCTTACGTGAAAGTGAAGTGCTCGGGTCGATTGCTGCACAAGTCGCGGACCGTTCATCGCGACCTCAATCCAGTTTGGGACGAAAGCGTGACCTTGCCGATAGAGGACCCATTCCAGTCCCTTACCATTAAGGTACATATAAATGTACCCAACGATCATTCCCGCAGACTCGGCTCCGCGACCCACTTTGCTCATCCTGAACCGAGCCGCTCGGGAAAGCGCGGACTTTCGTCCATTTAGCGCTTGCGTAATTGAGCGAGCGCACTTTTCCATAGAGAAATTCCATTCCCCCTTTGCCAGTGAAGCGAGCGTTCTTGCCATTCCGACCGCCCACTAATCGAGCTCGTTACGATCCCGTGTGAATGATGCGGGACGATGCAAATGATGCTGAGTTGGCCTCCATTGAAAACATGGTCACCGTGTACTGAGTACTTGGCTGATGGTTGCTGATCGTCGTGTAGTGTTGTTAAGACTAGGCGCTGACATGTAACTTTTCGTTGTCCAATTAATTAGTTTCATGAGTGATGAGTACAGGATTTTGTGTTGGAAGCTGACATAACATTTTTGCATAATTGATTACTTGGATGAGTGACGTTCAAAGGATCGTATCGAGTTGCGTTAATACGCAATTATTTAATTGCGCGACAATTAAAGAGTTGTATATCAGCGACTATTTAGATCCTTCGGTCGTCCCTCGTGCGAGTAGTAGTCCGTCAATCATCAAAAATTCCATGTCACTGCCTAGCAGCACATTAATACACAACAATTTCCATAAAATCCTACAGTCATCACTTATGACGACTATGCAATCCCGCAACAAAGAATTGCACGCCAGCGTTAAACCCAAGCTTTCGCAAAGTATGTACTTCCGCCCGGGGGAAATCGTGGGATTAGAAGTAGATAGTGTCGAATCGTTGATGTGATATACTTTATTGCGATAGAATTAGCTTACAGGAGAGCGCGCAGTTGGAAGGCGATTGGGATTTGATCAGGCCCTTACTCTTTCTTTCAACTAGCAAAAGACCTTCGCCGTTTCGACAGGTCTTCGACTACGATTGGGGCCTCCAGGATGACTTCATGGGGGCCGCGCCGTTGGATCTCACCCAGCTCGACCTCGGCCATCCACAGGACATTATTTTGGAGCTGAAGGACCCTGCCAGGCCGAAGCAGCCGTTAGGAGAGATTTATTTAACAGCTACCCTCTGGCCAAGGAATCAGCAGGAGAAGGAACAGGTAAATGCTGGGATTACCTTTTGTGGAAGATGATGTGCGTACATGTTTCAAGGGATTTTGCAGGTTTTTTTTATTGGTTTGGTATCTTTGGACTCAAGTAAGTCCAAAGTTAAGTCTTTTACTTACAAAGTTAAGTACTTTACTTAAAAAGTTAATTGCTTTACTTAGAAAGTTAAGTACTTTACTTACAAAGTTAAGTAAGCTACTTACAAAGTTAAGTAAGTTTACTTCAAGTAAGTCACTGACAATAAGCAATAACTAAAGCAAAAGTTACGTACGAAGAAGATGACTTATGAGGTGTGTTAGCTTTGGAATCATATCGAATGCAACCTGCATACATTGTTTTACTTCATTGAAATGGGTGCAAGTGAAAATGTTTGTTGCAAGGTTGCAATGGAAAACGCACGAAGCGAAAGTAGCTCATTTGGGCCGTGAGACAGAATGCCGTGAAATTTGAGCGTCAATAGATCGGCTTCGTCGGCGAGATGTCTATCAGCAGGTCGACTCGAGTGGCGAGACCTATCGATCGCGCAAACCGCCCCAGTACGAACTCACTGTCGCATAAAAGTCTACGCTGCTCGCTGATAAGCACATTTACCAATGTGCCTGGACTCATAAATGCTCGGCTCACTTTTCACCCGGGCACACTTTTACCACGCACTGTTTCGGACATATGGATGCAATATGTTAGGGAGGAGCTATTTATAGTGGGGAAGAAAGCTGGAAACTGGGTTACGCTCTTAGGGATGTTCGATCTCCCCGGTCAAATATCAACTTTCCGAATATTGGATGGCAAGTCGGAAGTGAGACGGTGACGAACTTTTCTCCCCAATTGCGCGAGGCTTATGATGAATTCTACTTTACTTGCAATATCAATATTGGATGAGTTTTTGTAAATGTGTCATTCGTCGTTTTTTTTATAGTATTGACGACTGGCAATAAGTTGGAGTACGCGGAACAGAAGTCTGTGTTTTTGCTGCCGTCTGTAAGTGGCAGGTGCGCGATTTAATATCCGTGACTCACGTGGACCGCGCCTTTGCCAGGTTTCTGACAATAGGATTCGCATGTCAAACGGTACACGCATCTCAGACTTTAAAGGGAAATTCTCGCGGGCGTTCCCATCTCAGCTGAATTATTCGGCGGCTCTAAAAGATCTTGGTGGCCCAGTTTACGAATTACCCACGAGAACAAGCTTATACTTAGTCCAAACTTCATTCCTGCAGCGCACCAGTTCCGGTAAAAGGGAAGAGGGCGAAATCACGGCGAAGTGTCAGAGCAAAGTTACAAACTCCAACAGAAATTCGACCATTTCGAGGTTCAATTTTCAATTTCTTCTCTCGCGAGTCTCTTCAGGAATCTCGAGCAACCAGTAACCGTGAACTTGTTCCACCAGCACGCAATCTGAATGCCTAAAACAACCGAGATCTTATCGACGCGGTTGATGGCGAAACGTTAGGATCTCGAAAGAAATATATAATATAGCCTCGGCTGTCGCGCGCCGGAGTGTCATATATATATGGAGAGGGAACTTCTACTTGGCGCGAGACTCTACCGAGTCTCCTGATCCAGACTTTCAAGTTTTAAGTCCAAAAACACAATCCACTCTCCGGTCAAACTAACACGCGACTATTTAATCGCGCTAATACTCTCGTAAGATCCCGCGCCCGTCGCTCATGCAACTATTCCGTTGCGCAATTAGAAATTGCACGTCAGTTGCCTGACACGTCGGTCGTTTCGCGTCGGACAATTGGCACGGGAGTGGTTGGGTTGCGTAAGCGCAATGTGCTTGTGCAAATGCAAAGCATGCGAGTGGTACCAACCTGTCTATAGTGCGCTGTGTTACGCGCGTCATTCCACATCCGTCTCGCCGCTGGCACACCGAGTCTTTTTCCATCGACTCCGAGATGAAGGAGCTTCTCAATCCGTCGTGCATATTTCCCCCCCTCGTTGTCGCTCCAATGGGACTTTCTAACTGGAGCCGAGCCCCTTTGAAATTAGACACATTGAAGCGCGTCGAGTGCCGTCTCTATTCGGCCGCCGCCCGCTCGCTCAGTCGAGGAGAATAGGCTTTCGGGGTTTCGGAGAGTATGGAAATCGAGCGGTGTTGCTTGCGGGCTCGAGGAAAGCCGGAAAGTTTACCGATAACCGTCCGGTAGCATGAATGATGCTTCTGAAGTGGAGCCGCAGTTATTCGGATCAGGTTCGCTATCAGGAAGACTAGCTTTAAGGAAAAATATGACAAATAAATTTAATAGAGCGTTTGGATAGTATGTGATCTACAGGTTCATTGATAATAATGAAACCGATCTAAGAATACTTGATATTTCAGAATAAATGAGACAAATCGCACATTGTTTCGGTATCGACCAATCAGTATCACTTGGTATTGTTCGTATTAAGCATCGTGAAATGTCAAAACCTTGTACTTGTAATTAACATGTAACGTACATTTACAGGTGTGACCTTTTTTCTTGCATCGCACTAACAACTTACGCCAAATTACTTGAATCATTGAAAATTACAGATTCCTCTACTCTTATTTAAGTAGAGCCTGTTGAATGAAACTGGCATCTTGGCATTCCGTCTTAGTGTGTCGTGACGTTTGACACTTGATAGGAATCGCAAACACGCGTGTCACGATTTGCATCGATATAGCTATGAATACAGATTTCGACGCGAAAGGGGTCCTTTACTGTTTGGATTGAATTGTCCAAGCAGCGGCAGTTCGATACGCTAATCCAAGTATATCAGAGCGTAGCACTATAGCATCGCTTTGACATGGAAGCTCCTATCGGCCGAAACCACTTCCTGCTTGATTGCACACGCAGGCTTCCTACGTGTTGCATTTATTCATTTAATCCGATCGATCGCTTTCATGAAGCTGCGGGAAAGAAAGAGTACTGTTTTTCTTGGTGTCAGCATATGCGAGGTACAATAGTCTACCAGCTGGCAGTCAAAACATAATTTTTTATTGCGCAATTTAATGGGTTGCATGGGTGACGGCGGGGTCTTGGGGAAGTGATTGGAATTAAGTGGCTGGAGGTCAGTGCACTTTGGTAAGATCATGTGGTTGTTGTTCATTGAACTATTTAGTTGTAAAATTATCATTTACATTTGCAACGCCGATGTTCTGTCGCAACCATTAAATTCGAGTAAAAAGTCGATAGAAGTAAATCGATTTATAAAACAGTAAAATCACGTAATCTTACGTAAAGTTACTATGTCACAATTACGATTGGTTTGCGTTAATTAATCCGTAATTATCTACGTCAAGAGCAAGAAATAATGACTTGCAATCGGTCATTACGATAATTCTCGTAACTGCTCCAAGTGGCCAATGGTCCACATCATTTCTGCAACGACGGCTTATCAATCTCTACACATATTTTTTCGAGATTACAGTCAAATGTGTGCTGCGTTATCTGTGGGACGCGAAAAGCCTCTTAGTGCGAATTGTTTAAAGAGCGGCGATATATAGTGTAAACGCGTAAAATGGCTTATCCACCGGCGAAGTTGTGATTCTAGGCAACTTATCGTTCGCACTGTGTCTATGATAAGAAAATACGACATACTCACAGCTCGGTATCAGCGAATGAGAACAAACTTTGTAAAGCCGAAAATGAGATTTTCGGAAACAGCTCTTGCATCAGGTGCTCAGGATTGAGGTTGGCCTGAAAGTTCCTGATCTCTGCAAACCCTTCGCGACTCAAAACTTTCAAAGATCGAACCTGACTTAACAACTTTGTTGATAACATATTCTGAAACGGAACTCTGACAAATATTGACGATTGACTTTATAAATATTGACTTTATAATCCCGCCAACAATGTGTCAAGTCGCACCGGGTCAAACCTACAGCTTCGTCGAGAATAGAAAGAATAGACGAAGACTATTCCAAAGAGAATAATCAAAAGCATCTGGAGCTCTAAATCGAGTGCTGGCAAATGCCAAGAAGGCCATCTCTAAAAGTAAACACCTGATCACGAGCCCCAACTTCCTCCTCCTCGGAAGGAACACTCGCCCGTTCCGAAAAGTGGTTTAACTTGTTGCAAAAATGGAGAGAGTCGACCCGACAGACATAGGCCTCGAACTCTACACCTATGCAGGCGGGTAGATAGGTGGGGAAGAGCGGCTGTGTGCCAATAGCTTATATCTACAGCACCATGTGGGACGATTGCACGGTACTTGTTCACGATAACAGTCTGTTTACTAGCATACATCAGCCGGCCGACCTGAATGGAGAGGGAAGAGAGCTCCACTCGTCAGGACTGCACGCACCGTTCGCCAGTTACTGACAGTCTCTCGTAGAAGGACAGTGCTGGTTTCCACTCTTCCATACGCAGCATTCCCTCGCACCTTTCCACTTTCGTTCCCGCACAATACTGACTATAATTCCGCAAAAGTGATCTCTTACACTGCACAACTGTAAACAACTGTAAACTGAAAGTGGACAGTTAAACAGTGCGGATTACCAGGGGAAAAGTGAACAGGGGACTCCGTATGCTATCCCGGGTGAAGGTGCTAAGTGGACGCGAGCAAGGCGAAAAGATTCCGTAATGAAACTGCAAAGTGACCTTCCGGTCTCGAGCACGTGCGTGCGCAACGTTCGCCTCGCTTTTCGAGGGCTCGTCGACGCTAACGACCAGTTGCATGGCCTATCAATTTGTGGGAATGTGTGAAGCCGAGCGAGGATCACCGGGTCTGCTCGAAGGAATTTTTTGGCGCTCGGCCAGAGTGAAATGCTTCAGTCTTAATGAAGCCGGTTCTTCTTCTTGGATATGTCATTTTCATATCTCGGTCGCTCGGAATTACACGCTCGCCGGCACGTCATATGATTTTCGAGTGCCAGATATTTTCGACTCCGCATTATCAGTGTTATCTCGCGCGACAATAGCATGGCAGAGTCGATCGGGTGTTTTCTGAGGATTTTGACACTTGGATCCGGTAACCAATGCGCACTTCTCGCGAGGGCTTCCAGCTAACAAGTAGAAGAATGCCAGCGCACTGAGTCAGACAAACAGTAGAATCAAGCGCTCGCGTTCAGACCAACTTCGTGCCCGAGCGCTGATCTTTCCGGAGAATGGAACGCGATGAAGCGGAATGAGACTGTAAATAAACAGTGGGCGCACATGGAGGGAAAGCAGATTCCGAGTAAAAACGATGATGAGAACGAACCAGTGGAAGTCCCACGGAACCAGGTTGGAAAAATTGAAAAGGAGCCTAATCAGCCGATGGAAATCGGTGTGAACGCGACGAAAGGCAAAGAAGGAAGATCTGCGAGCCAGTTGAATGATATACCCATTGCGAACTGCGGGGAAAACACAGACGATTCATCGGTAAACATAAAAAAGGAGAAGGAAACTTTCTTTGAAATATCTCGCGGAATGGAAGGCGACCGGGCGGTGGGCGATGCTCGTTCCGCAGAGCTGCCCACGTGTGTCAGGAGGAAGCCAGCGACGGAAAATAAAACCGAGGATAATGACGACCCAGTTGTCGACGAAGTCACGGCGACAGCCACTGCCATTTTCGAAAGCGCGATCAGGGATATGCAGTTCACTAGCTCGGAGTCAGTGTGCACGCAAGGAGAACAACTAATCGGCGCCGCTTCCATAAGCATCACGATTAATTCACCGGGCGAAATCGAGGCGCCGCCTCGAAGAGTCCCGCGAAAGGTCGCCAGGCTCCAGCGCAGAAACAGTCGGTCCACTGAGAGCCTGGCGGTGCTCCAAGACTTCCCCAAAAGAAAAGTCAGCGACTGCACGCCGGCAATCAGTGATCACAGGTTGCACCCTCTGGAAGTTGCGGAAAAGTCCAACAACCTCGCGGTGCCGACGAGGAAGTGGAGTTCGTCGGAGAGTTTGACACCCGGGCATGTCAGACTTTTCCCGGAGAGCAAGTCATCGAATGACCTTTGCGAGACTACTTCGAGCGATAGAGAGGCTGAGGCTTTGTTGAATGGGAAGATCTATTGTTCGAGGTCGGTGAATGATGTGAGGACCGAGAATCTAGAGGTCCCGGGGACTAGTATGGTGACTAGATCCGCGGAGGATCTATTGGAGGACGCGAGTCCCAGGGATCCCTGTCATGGGGAGGCGGCGAAAGAAGGGCCGTCGAGGTGCAGTAAGAATTTCCACGAAAAGTCTACAGGGACCAAGGAGAAAAGGACGATCGGCTCGTTGAGGAGCTCGTTAGAGAGGAAAGTTGGTTTCATGGAGAAAGTGCTGGAAGATCGAATCGAGAGAATCTGGGAGGAAAAGGTGGAGAAGCATCCTTGGCTGCAGCCCATTGAATCCTGGATCGCCGACCATCGTAAACTGGAGACCACCCTGGAGGTGAAGTTCACCGCCCCGGAGAAGGAGAAACTCGAGCCGAAAATCGAGAGTAGAATTATCGAGCAGTTGAAAAAGCGTCGAAGGGTTGTTCCGCCGAAAGCCGAATCGGCTGACATTGACAGCTCGCCAGTGAGCTCGAAATTGGGAAAGACGGAACCGTCAACGTCGTGTCCCGTCGACGGGGAGGAGGCTACGAACAGGTTGATTGATAAGGAAGGGCTTTTGAACATGAAGGATCTTAAGCACACTAACCACGACCTCTTCGATAAGATTAAAGATAACGTCAAGGAGAAAATGGAAGACATTCACAGGGTAGATAATAATCGACTATTAATCAACACAAGTCTCTCTTTTGTTAAGTTAAAACACTCTTTTTTACCGCAGCCAACGAGTTCCTAATGATAATACTGAAGATGATAATGTTAAACACACATCGAATACAAATACAGGAGTTTCCACAAGTTCGTAGAAGCGCATCTTTAATGCATGCATTGTACTTTTTCCCTTTGTAGTCCGAAAATATCGGATACATCTGCATTCGAATGGTATTTTGTTTGAAAAGGAGAGGCGTGGTATGACGACGTAGTTGATAAAGAGTCATTGTCATTGTAAAGCTAGAAAATGGGCCCCACTGGAAATCTGTTAATTGCACGCCGCCGCGTTTCCAATCCCCTTTGAAAGTCTCATTTACCTCGGACATCTAATTAGGCGGCGCACCCTAACAATAGCGGCGAGATGCTAACCCTTTCAATCCGAATTCAAGCTGGCCCATTGTTTTATTACAGTACTTCCAGAGAACGAATCGATTGGCCGATGTCAATAGGCGGCTCAAGTCGCAAATTTGGAGCTCCGTAGTGACGATTGTCCTCGTCGAAGCGAAGAATTTATTGCCGATGGATATCGATGGACTCTCTGATCCATATGTCAAGTTCCGGTATGAACACGCTTTTACTTTTATCCTCTCGCTGTTCAACCTACCTGCCCGCATTGTGGTCTCCGCTTTCATTTTATTTCATCGAGAATTGTGGATTGTGTGTTGCACGGGTTGATAGAATTACTCACAAAATGGAACATTCATTTATAAACGCAGATATAAAATAGTAAAAAAATTTCGCTTTTGAAATTATTATTATTAATAGTTTCTTAAGAAATGTGCACCATCCACACAAATATACGTCAAATTATGTGAGTAACTTTATATCCGGTATTTCAAATCAACGAAATTCGACATCGAACTTCTGAAAACACGCAGGAGAGAAAAGTGGCACGTCGCGCCAAATATTGCTTTCTCTTCTAACGTTTCGAAGCACAGTACGATCGCCAACTCCCAAACACCACGCGTTCCCAGTTCTTTCCGCGAGGTCCCGCTTATTCTCTCGCTTTCTCGCGCCTCATAAGCTTCATTAAATCCTTGGGCACTAGAGTGCTTTTCAAGCAGTTTCCCGGCGACAGCTATTGAACATAGCACTCGAACGTCTTTTAGGCTCGGCACGGAGAAGTACAAGTCGAAGGTGGTGAACAAAACGCTGAATCCCGTCTGGCTGGAGCAGTTCGATCTGCATCTGTACGAAGACCCGTATTTGGGTCAGGAGCTCGAGGTGACCGTCTGGGATCGGGACAGGAGTCATCAGGACGACTTGATGGGCAGGACAGTGATCGATCTGGCGACCCTCGAGCGTGAAACGACCCATCGGCTCTGGCGGGACCTCGAGGATGGCTCGGGCAGTATTTTTCTCCTGCTGACCATCAGCGGCACCACGGCCAGCGAAACCATAAGCGATTTAGCGGCCCACGAGGAGACCCCGCAGGAGCGTGCCAACCTCTATCAGAGATACGCGTTAATGAACAGCCTGCAGAGGATACGCGATGTCGGCCACCTGACGGTCAAGGTAATTAGAGGCAATTAATGCCAGCGCGCGCACACCTTAACTAGGACATTAGCATTGTTAGACTTTGGTAATCTCGCGCTACTATCCTTCTCTCCTAATTGCCACTCGGAGAGTTTACCTTTCGCACACCGGGACACCATGGTATAAAATATAAACATTTTGGAAAGGTGAATAATTAACTAAAAAGTGAAATATGCATATACATATTGTACGTATATATATAAATATAGATATATAAATATGAGTACATATATTCTTTTATAGTATCGAATAACGTGTTTTCGAAAAACTAGTAAGTTTTATATTTTTTTGTGAAAATAACCGCTGGTTAAATCTTTGACACTTCCGCTGTTAGGGCAGGAAACTTACCTTGCCAATATTTCCTTTCGGCGCTGAGAATTCTCAGTCTCTACCAGGGTAATATTTACACCCGGCAGTAATTAGGAGAACGTTACGAACTAGCTCGTACGCTGTATACATAAGCGACTTAAATCAGGAAATATTCTCTCGAGTGTATTATAAGCTACTCATGGGAGTTCTGCGAGTCGCTAGTTCGCCAGTGTGGTCGAGCTGGCTTGTTTGTTAGTTCAGACTGTGCAAATTTTCAGGTATACAGGGCACAAGGTTTAGCCGCCGCCGATTTGGGCGGCAAGAGCGATCCCTTTTGCGTTCTCGAGCTGGTGAACTCGAGATTACAAACCCAAACGGAGTACAAGACCCTCGCGCCCAACTGGCAGAAGATATTCACCTTGTAAGTTAGAGTCGAAAATTGTCGAGATTTCCTGGAAACTTGGATCGTTACATTACACCTCGGCATTGCAGTAATGTCAAGGACATCAACTCGGTGCTGGAGGTGACCGTGTACGACGAGGACAGGGACCACAAAGTAGAGTTCCTCGGGAAAGTGGCGATTCCGCTGCTGAGAATACGGAACGGCGAGAAGCGCTGGTACGCGCTCAAGGATAAGAAACTTCGTGGCCGAGCGAAAGGGTGCACCCCGCAGATCCTGCTCGAGATGACCGTCGTCTGGAATATCGTGCGAGCGTGTGTCAGGACCCTCAATCCTAAGGAGAAGAAGTATATGGAGCCAGAGATTAAGTTTAAGCGGCAGGTCTTCCTCAGGAACGTCTTCAGATTAAAAGCAATCATCGTTATCTTCATTGATATCGGGAAATACATACAGTAAGTAAGCCCGGCACTCGGTAATGATTGAGTGTTTATGTTTACAGAGTTAGCACGCGTTTATGAGAAGATAAAGTCTTGCTACTTTTTAGTGAATTTCATGAAATATACATATTTCAGCCACAGATATATTGTAACATTGATTATTCACATGTCTTGTCTCGTGTCCCAATTAGGAGCTGCTGGGAATGGGAGAGTAAAATGCGAAGTGTGTTCGCTTTCGTGGTGTTCATCTTCGGCTGCTACTACTTTGAGCCTTACATGATCCCCGTGATGGCGTTGCTGATCCTCCTCAAGTATTACCTGGTAGGTAATCCAAGAACACTCACGATTCTTTTACCAAACTAGTAACACTCAACGCTTACCACACATTACTAAAAAAAGTCGTTTGAAAAAAGTATTACCCATCTTTCCTAATATCACTCTTCTTACTAACACCACTTGTCGCTTGACCCTTACTTATTTCCGAAAGTCTCGTAATGTCCAGCACGTTGCTCCGTTAACTTGGACTTTCAAACTGTTTCCAAGTTATCTCTTCTTCTCTAATTCTTCTTCTGACCTGTATTTACCTATAGTTTTGAAAGTATACTACCTAGGCTAGAGCTTTAGTGAGTTTCGATGATAAAACTTAAGGCTTCGCTTATCTATCTAGATGCGCTAACGCCACTAGTACATCGGCTACTAGCGGAACCAGTTCTCCCCTTCATGTCCTAATTATTCTATCGTATGTATATAGTACACCCTTCAAGGTTTGATGTCGATATCCGTTTGTATACTACCTACATGTCTCCATACGCTTTCGGTCAACCTTGTATTGTATTACTACCCTATCTCTGAGGATACTTGCTACTACCAAACCCATCTACTTGATTTGTTCTACCGTCCACTTCTTCGTCCGGCGCAAATGACTTCGACACGCAATAATAAGGAAGTCACGAAGACTCGCCTATGATTTATTTAACAAAAAAGAAAATGTAAATGCGACAAAATGTAGAAAATGCCATTTAACGAGAGTGGCCTGAAATTAGACCAGCAAAAGTAAAAGGTCAGTGGTTACCACAATTAGAGCGGAAGCTCCCGGGACCAACAGTACATACATTTCCGTAAACTTCGGTATACATTTACTCTGCAAAATGATATTTGTTTATAAACCCGCGCCCGACAATTCGGACAGAAGCTTTCCAACTGTATTTTTAGTTGCATTATTTACATAGACAAATATCACTCTCGCGAGCTCCGACTCTCTCTTTACTCAATTGTGTCATCGAGACGAAGCGCGTGTCTGACTACTCCGAGCCGCCACCACTTGTACATACACTCGTATTTATAGTTCTTAATGCCTGAGTACCTTCCTCTCTACCTGCATCGTTGCATGTCCATCTTCTGCAACCCGCCAGCTTAGCCGTGAAGGGAGTGGATTCAATCAGTGGATTTGCGGACAGGTCGCACTGATAACCGGCGCCCCGTTGACGCACCACGCCACCACTCAGCTCCATGACCCGACCGACGGCGTCTACGACGACGGTCCTGTCACGCCCGGCGACGACGACGATGACGAAGACGACAAAGATAAGGTAAATAGAGTGCTCTCGCGTCATAGCCTGACACACGTTGTCTTCCCGGAGAGGCCGCTTCCACTAAACAACCGGCTGTTGCGCAAGTGTTATGGAAACAGGAGGCGAAAAATGCTAGTTCCTCGCCGAGTGCTCGCAGCTATATTACTTTTTTTTCATATACTTTCCAGCGAGGCGACCGTGCTCTAGTTTTCCGCTTGGAACTGTTTGCTCGATCGCTCCTACTTGGTTCCCCTTGTTAGCGTTAGTCTCCCTTTTATTTGGACGGTTCCTCCAACGACGTGGTTTGCTATGCATATTTGTCGCCGAAAAGAGCGTTAAAATGCAAATAACGCGCCGTTGATCTCGCCCGCCAGAAAAAGTTGGAAAAAAACTTTATTGACATGTAAAGTAAAAAGAAAAAAAATTGTGTTTCGCGTGTAAAAAGATGTTATACAAAATTTAAATAATAATGGACGTTCGAAATGTTTTGGTGGTTTCTATTGTTCCGCTGGACTAGCTTTTGTATGGGTTTCTTCCAATTATCTTTATTTGATTCAACAAGTGAGTCAACTTCCCAAGTTCACTGAACTTCGTCGAATGTTGTGTCTTACACACGCGAAACTACTGGGTGCCTTTAATTTTACGACAATGACGCAATATCCAAGTGAGCAGATAAACGATGTCCAAGATGACTTCATCCTACCTAACACTTTTTCCTCTAGGCCTTGAGCGGTTTACCGATACAAGCTATAGATTGCCACTCATATAGTTAATTATCCATGACGAACGAGGTTGCACAGTCACGCAAGTCGATTTTCATATTTCGATGATTCATTGGGCGACGGTCACTTTCAGGAGGAAAAGAAGACTCTGAAGGAGCGTCTGCAGGCGATCCAGGAAGTGACGCACACCGTGCAGAATTCGATCGGCTACATCGCCAGCCTCTGCGAGAAGGTGAAGAATCTCTTCAACTTCACCGTTCCATACTTAAGTTACCTAGCGATGCTCCTGGCGATCCTCGGCATTGCGGTCCTCTACATCATTCCCATACGATACCTCATTCTGCTTTGGGGCATCAATAAGTTCTCCCGGAAAATCGTCAGACCCCACACCATCCCGAACAACGAAGTTCTTGACCTCATCTCCAGAGTACCGGACGACGAGGAGATCCTTAACTACAGGTTCGTAATCTCTTGGAGAACTCTGAAGGCAGCTCGACTTTCTTTTGCGATAGTATCGCTTACTAGGGGAGTCTATCAAGTTTTCCTCGAGTGGTCGCTGGAATATCAGATATGCGCTAAGCTGAATACCATTTTCTGAATCGCATGGATTTTATAGCTACGTCAGTAATATGCAAAGAAATCTGGAATTTATAACTACTGATATGATAATAACCGAAGAACCGGACAGTAGGCGTGAAGGATAGTTATGAATTGTTTCCTCGTTCTCTGTAAATTCATGTTTTATTGTAGCGTGATAACGTATAGCCTATGTTTCTCGGCGCGAAGTTAAAGGTGCTAAAGCTACGTGTCAAGTTAAGAGTACAAATCTCGAGAGTACTTTCTGAGAGTACTTTCAGGCGCGAACGTTAACAAATATGCAGCTCTGTACGCTGCTCTCGAGATTTTTACTCTGAAGCATTCATGTAGCGCGCATCTGAACAAGTACTAGTCATGTACTACATAGATACATAAGTATAGAGTGGACGATATTTTCCAGGGAGATAAAACCTTTACCAACGACGGATTGCGAAAAGGGCTCCGTGGGGGGAAGTCCCGGAACGTCGAACCTGACGAGGAGGGAGCAGAGGAAACGGCACAAAGCAGCGTAGCAACATGCCCCGCGGCCGGAAGTCGCGGGTTCCAGGTCATCCAGCATCCTAAAGTCGGTCCTGCTGCGCCGGAAGTTGCGCCAGCGAGCGGAACCGGCTGATAATCCGGATGTGATAGACATAGACTGACACTCCTTCGTCGGGCCATCGCCTTCTTTTTTACCCCGACCCACCTTCACCCTAGCTCTACGTACGAACTACGAATCGGTTCGAAAGTAGTTACAGTCTTCGAACCACCATGGAAGGTGCCGTGGCACGACAGGCCAGCTACTTCTTCCTAATAAATAGCATTTCGAGATGCAGTAGTTCGAGAAATTGGACGTACACTTGTGCAGAGGGTGAATATTCTCGGACAAATGAACGTATATTTAAAGGTAACACAATATATATTATATTCGTGCGACTTAATGAACGATTAATGAAATCAATTTACAAAACGTTTCTTAACTTTTATGTGAAATGTAAAACAGAGGTATTTGACTATTTTATAAAGCTATTGCATTTTTCACTGTCCACATACACATGTGTACGCTCAATTTCACGAGTAATAACTGTACGCCTGGCCTCGAGAGCAACGATCGGCGTCACGCGCTCGACGAACACACATCATCATCACGGTAGACAAAGTTGCGAAGGTTCTAGATCTAGAAGACCAAAAATTCCGGCGAGTGTAGGATAACAAGAGCAATAAGACCATAGGCACAAATCGATAGCGAGTCAGTAAACTTTTGTATTGGTCGAATTTGCTTCTTCGAGCACCACCGACTGTTTTAAGGGAAAGAAAAGGTTGCTCCCCCGTTACATTAGAGCCGTTTCCTGTAATGTTAACGAATCCAAGGAATTGTTGAAAATTATTCGAGTTCAGAAGTCATTGCCAATATTTCCTAGACGCACCACGTGTCACGTCGGTAGTTGTCCAGTGCAAGGTAGCCGAAGGTTGCATCGATAAGCGACAATGACTTGCCATTGGTCTAGTTAGACGACTAGAGGGAACACGCAACCATGTGGTAGACGATGTAATTGCCTCGAAACGTAGAAGTACCGTACCGCTCGATCCCGAGAACCTCTTACTCTTCAGGGCAGAAGTAATAAATTTTACATATTACTTACAAAGAATGCAGATTAGAAACATAATCTGGAACCATGTGGTTAATATTCGTGCAGTTCTTCTTATCCTTTACGCTGCGTAATTTCTCCTAGTAAAAAGTTTTCGAAAACTGTAAATGATACTGGGAAAACCATTCCTCAATCTACATTTAACATTACACCTTTCTTGCATTTGTCATTTTACTACTATATATTATATCGTAGCATATATTCAATAATATTGTATTATTATTTCGAGTTCCTCTCGATTTTATGAATTTATTCGCGAATGAGGATTTCGCTTACAGTCGAATATCGCAGCGTAAAGGCTAAGACGTATTAACGATTTGTGGTCCCAGTAATTGACATATCCGACAACCCTCGCAGAGTAGCTCAGTTCCTGTAGAATCCAACTTCTGTCTTGCCCAAGAGAAGTGTACCTAGTCGAAGGAAATGTGGATTATTGTCAATCAACGGTAGGATGTTTACTCAGCCGCGTCAATTGCGACGTGCCGAGTTAGATGACCTTGAAAGTATATGCCGCGTTCGAGAAGGAAGTAGTCGCATCGTTTCGAGCATATCAAGCGAAGGGCTAGGAACATGCGCAAGTAGCAGTGTGATTAGTGAACAAATTTACGCGCGGAGCTCAGAGAGAGAAAAAGAAAGAGAGGTATTCTAGATATTTATCAAATACGAGAGGAACTCTTTTACGGTTCGCCCTCGTCGATCGTTTCGTCCATTGGTGTTGTAGATATATTAGCTGCTGATACGAACTCGTTATCAATTAATGAGAGCTATAAAGAGAAAAGACATTATTAGAAGTATATGTTCCACGAAGATTTGCGAACGCCTCGCAGAATTTACATGACACCATTTCATCACCTACGTGATTTCACGGCGCAAGTCTGATGCCGATGATGATGCACATGCCCCTTCTCATCGACGACGAATCACCCACGATTTTACGGGGATCCCTCAAAACGTAAAGCCACAAACCTATATTTACTTCCTGTATACTAATCTTTTCGCTACGTCAGAGTTGGCTAACAGTATGTTTTTGTTGTACTAGATAAATGAATTTTAGAGCAGAATTTTTACAAAGAAAAAGATTACAACGGTTTTAATTCCAATGTGCAATTATTAACAAAACGCTGAAAGTTCAACATGAACTGGGGTGTGAAATAGAAGAAAATTAGAGAGCCTAAGTAAATTTGTCTTCATTCCCATGGCAATTCGTCGTTTGTGAGATCGGACGGGAATTTTATTGTTGCGATATTATCGAGTACTGTGACGTTATTCCCTTTAATGATACTTACAATTACTCAATCTTCGTTCGAACGCACACTTTCACGCGTTAGCGAATCATCTCGAGCAGCGAAATCGACTTCGACGAAAACGAGAAATTCTCGCCGGCGATCCTAGAGTTTCCCGAGGCTCGAGTAGCGTGCGCTCGGTCATTTGTTAGATAACGATTCCTGCGCGGATCTTATAAGACCAATCAAGTTTTCTTCCTTTCCGTACTGGTTCCAGATCGATCTAGCGACTGGGCGACAAAACGATTGAGGACTGCGGTAATTAGCCGGATTAAGCAAATTGGTAGTGAGATGCTCGAGAGGTGAAATAATGTGTGGAGAGAACTGGTGGTAGCTGGAATTTTACCGTCGTGTCGAGTTAAGGTCCGTTTACACTTATCCGCTAAAGTGATCTGTCATAGTGCTGGAGTCTGTCAATAAATTCATAAATACGTTTACTCAAAAGCAATAGACACTATTCGGCATTTACACTGACAGGGCACAGATTGTCGCGTTCACTGGCATGTGTGCATCGACCTTTATTCGACGAAAGGAATCGTAAACCGAGTGACGGGGAAAACTGCTGATCCACTTCTCGCTTTTCCAATTCAACCTATAGAGCACCAGATCGCGCATGGATCTTCTTCCACGTTTCACACCCTCGATTTTCTTACCTTCGCATCCGGCACTGTTGTATCTCGACGAAATCATGCGCGTTTCTTGTCGGTTTCGGCTCCAATGAATGAGCTGCACGTCATATTATAGGATAATGGTCGTATAAGGTAAAAAGTCTTTCCGAATGTCAATTGCAATAACAATTAACAATTGGAGGCCGAAACAGCCACGTTGCGCTGCATCCGGCTGGTCGCTCGAGATACTTTTGCCTGTTTGTTTAAGCCTTCGAAGTATGACGCCTCCCATCTATTATATTCTTAATTACATTAATAAGTAAAAATTTCAATTACAAAATTAAGAAAACCTCTTGTAAACCTCGTAAAATTAATCCGGAGATAAATCTCGATCAGCAAAGAAATGTAGATGATGATTTTCTTATCTCTCGCTGTACTATGGACTTGTAATCTCATTGTAAGTGACTACTGAATCTTGATCGCTCGCTCCAGGAGAATGTTACAGACATTCATCTTCCGACGTTTCATACTTCGAAGGGCTGAAGCACCTCACATTTCTATCGCCAATTGTTGGCCTAAGAAGCACGGCGACCTTACATAAAACACGTTTACACGCCAGACACTATGAGGAACGAGCGAGTGCGTGAGACGGAAAGTAAGAAAGAAAGAGACACCTTTTATTATCATCTAGTCAACGAACTTTCTTAGTACGTGGGAGACTTGTGATATATTGTATTTCGATCGTTTCTTTAAGCGCGTATGCGTTGTTCCTTCTACAATTTCTCTATGTGTTTTAGAAAGTCAATTCTGACATCATTCTATCATTATTCGGGATTTACATCTTTGACTTCCAATAATGATTATGCGTAGCGTGTATACTCGCACTAAGCAACGTCTAATTTTAATATCAGGAACAGCGCGATTATCGGTCGCCATTCGAATAAAAGTTCTATCGTTTCTTCCACGGGAGATATGCGGATGCAAGAAAAGAACAGTGAGGTGAATTAGAATATTTTCCATAATCAAACTATTTTTGATCTGCTATTGCCAATCGAATACATACTCGTACAGAAGGGCACAGAACTAATTCTATTCTATTCTATTCCACATTTTATAATTAGCTAATGTGCGGCTGCAATCGACGTGAATGAAGCAGCATGTCTCTCTGTAAATAAAGTCGGTGATAATGTAGTCGCGGACGCAGTTCTTCTGGAACAAGCTTCTTTAAAAGAGACCATTTTCTTCTTTTTGTTTAAAATAATTTATTCCAGATAAAACTGCGTTTGTGAATATTTTTTTCTGTACTCTACGCCTGTAATGTTCACAAGTGAATCAGGCGATATTGTAACATTTTAGCTTTCGCCCTGCCACTTTCGGCGAGATTTCAATTAGCAAGCTAGGATCAAGATAAGATCACTCGATAAGAAGTGATCGATCTCTCTACGTGTTACCTGATTGATTATTAATCTCAGACTCTTCAACGATCTTTGCGCGCAAGGAGCATGAAATGATCAATTCTATTTATTACATTATCCAATCGGAGCATCCACATATTTCTCCGGGCGTTTCGACTTAGTTCGTCGGGCCCAGCGTCTGGGGCTTTCGAAGGCAGGGATCCAACCGAATATTAATAAATCAAGCACGGCGCGGCGGCCGACAGAGAATGCGAGAGTAAACTAATAATTTTTTTACGGCGTGTCACCCATTTTCTACTCTTCCACTTTTTGTACTTCCCGCGGGAGACGTGCGAACATCCCAGGAGCGAGAAGCTTCTTATTTATTAAAGGAGCTCTTTGCCTCCTACTTTCCTTTCTCGGATGATTCGACAGGCATTGTCTCCCCGAGTCCTTGTATCTTACTATATTCTGTAGGCTGTTAATCTTCCTCCAGTTCCGCATAGCTGTTAAGTATGCCTTCGAACCTTTTTGTCGGGTACGCGCTTGTTTAAGGAAAGCCGCAACCCTCGTCCATTGTCTTAGCGTGAATTTCTGTTTAAATGATTTATAAAAAATGGGAGAAAATTGCTCGAGAAATTCGGCAAATTTTCATCTGGAAGATTTCGCTTGTGGCTTCCCTTGAAGGCGAAGGAAGACATGTGTACAGAATGATTCACTTGCCTTCTAATTATTATGGTTCAATGGTTTGAAGAAATACACCAAAAATTGAGTCCGTGATTAAAATTTTTGGTTTGTAAAATTTGTCATTGAACCTTAAAATTATGGAGTCAGGGTCGATAATACCGACACACTTAGTTAAAGAGCAAGTGCGTACCCGTACCCGGTGCGCGGCTGCGGGCCAAAATGCGAGTCTCACGCAACTTACACGAGGACACTCAGTCAGTCATCGCAACAGTACCGCGCTTCACAGGTCCGATCTATCGTCTACGAGCACCCATTTTCCATCTGCATGTTCCAGTTTCTCCGTGTTGTACGAGGATCTACATTAAATTGTTGTAGCTATTAAGGGCGAGCGGGAGCGGACAAGGGAGAGCGATTGCGAGCGAGAGAAAATGATAGAAAGACAGCGAGACAGACAAGCAACGAATGCATGCGAGAGAGAAAGCGTGAGCGAGTGTGTCTGTAGGTGCATAAAATAATTCCCGAATTACATGATATCTGGCCAATTTGGCCGCCGACAAGTCGCACACGTCTGTCTGTCTATTTCCTTATTATTTCTTAAGAGTACGATGAGCGTTCACTTCAACTGATTTTTAGATAGAAAAGAGAGTGAGAGCAATTGTCGCGATTCTGTAAAATCTCCATCGACGCCGATACCGCGAGACTTTAACTTTACGCGAGTGCGCACTGTCACAAGTTTATATGCACGGCGGGACGAGTTGGAGGATGCGTACGATTTTTACGACTGGAATTGGAGTCAGGCATGTTTGGCAATTTGGAATTTAATTAATGTTGAACTATTTAAAATTTGAGAAATCATTAAGATATATATATATATAGTATACATATGGACATATATGTATACACACATATGTACACATATTATACTTTTTGATTGGCGCAGTGGAAAGGCGTTGCGGTCACTCGAGTGGAAAGTAAGTTCTAGCACTTCGTTGGCGTTCTCGGTGTTCCCGATAAAGGAAACTGTACTTATGACAAAGCGTGATATTGAGTCGTTATTATATTCATAATGTGACGAAGAAACGGACAAAATTAAGAATAAATGAAGCTTTTAATATTCAACTGGTGACAAACTTATTTATCTACCTATAATACTTCGAAATTAAAAGAAATGCAAATTGTTCACAATCGATTAAATTAACTTTTATCAGACATCGTGGCACTGCAACGTCAGTAGTATGTATTCATTCAAATTTTTCCAGGTGCGGCTCGCAGTTACTATTACTAGTCGTAAATAAAATATGAAATGGAAAGGAAATTCTTATTTTTTATTCTATGAACACTCTTGTTTCTCATGCACAGGAGACTTTTCAACCCAGTGCAATATGAACAAAAACTAGTCTTCCTCCTCACTGTAAGTGCGTCGAACTTGAGGTAAACGTGCGAAAGTAACTCGACCAATTCCTCGACACTACCGGCTACCATTGGACTTTAGCAGCGGAACTTTCAGTCCGAACGGTGAGTCAATTTTCAAAGTGTTACACGACCTAACACCGATTTTTTGCTCAACACCCCGAAGACTCGAGTGTGTATGTATACATGGTTCACCGTCCTAGAGCAAGATGTATAGAAGCTGGTATAAGAAAATGCGCCGGCCTCGTCGGACGTTAGAGATAACTGCCTCAAACGGTGAAAGTGAAAGCATGTAGGCGAGCGTAGTTTTGTTGAAAAGTTCCGGCTTGCATTGACTCGCATTAGAGCGTTCGACATTTCTTGGAAAACCTTGCCGAGCGAGTATCGGGATTATTTGCAAGACAGGGTGACCCTTTTCCAAATTAATGTCAAACAAGTTTTAAGATTTCTATAATGAGGACCTTTGCGTACGAGGTGTAAAAGGTTTCATTGCGATTGGTCCATTGTTACTAATTGCGAACCTTCTGCTTTCGAAGTTAGTTTTTAATAATCATTGGAAAAATTAAGTATGTGATTTTAATTAATCATGTAGATCGTATGTCACCTTTTATTTTTATTTTCGTTCTGGTACTTATTAAGGTCATCAACCCTAAATAATTAAATAGCATGATTCGCGCTGATTAAAAATTCGTTATATACGAGGCGGAGCACTAGGATATCGAGAATCGTGTATGGTCAGGTGGCCTAGACCTTGTACGAGTGTGAAAGTCGTGGTGAAGAATGTCAAGATTGACTCTCCAGATTTGGGAGCCGTCGAGAACGGTGCCGTGGAACTGACGGGCGCAGCATCGCAACTTTCTTCCGTGACACACCCACACACTCATACACCCCCGAATCCCGAAGAGTGACGAGGATGATTTTGTAGCGACGAGAAAAATAGGGTCAAATTCCCCCGAAGAACGAAACCTCCAGCAACCGCCGCTAATACACACGATATTACGTCCGCAGTGCCCTCGGCATAAATATTCATCCACGCTTACGAATCGGCGCTAATGAACTTTTCTGCCAGAGTAGAGAATTCCGTTTCACCGAACGCCTCCTAGATGTTTGCGCTCATGCCGGGAAAGTGACGAG
Source organism: Crossocerus cetratus (assembly GCA_963675795.1). Lineage (NCBI taxonomy): Eukaryota > Metazoa > Arthropoda > Insecta > Hymenoptera > Crabronidae > Crossocerus > Crossocerus cetratus. The sequence continues at coordinate 30,341,934 of OY776662.1, read as the reverse complement.
AGCGCGAGAAACAGGATCAGCTTTTGACGGAATTGCTACTGGTCATTTCTGGGAACAGGCAATGTTGAGCCGAGCAGAGTGATATTTTCATACGAGTCCACCTGCCAGAAAGCTAGCGCGGCATAGCGTACCGGCTTCCAGCCGGTCGGTCCAGTTTTCACGTTTCCGCCTGGAGAGTCCGGCTCCGTCGGGATACCGCGGGGATAAAAGCGGGCGGTGCCGACACCTTTCCAACCCAAGGAGGTCGACCTCGTAATACCAATTTTCTAACCTGCTCGAGCCTCGGCAATAGGTGTGCCGCCAATTTCCACGGTGCCCGTGAACTACTGCGCGATACTTCCAGGCATTCACTTGTCGGGTGGAATCCTTGCGTGAATCCAGGTTGGTCCCTATGTTGTGGGGATAAAAAGGAAGAAAGTTACAAGATACTTCCTGGTATCGTATGATAGTAAATGACTATGATCTGCAGGTGATTCAATTGGCTTTGAATTGCTAATGATGGATATAGGCAGTTGAAAATGTCATAATTATACGGTGATCAGTAATTTTAATGTAAAGGAGTCTTTACCGAGTTTTTCCGCATCCTGAAATTTATTTATAATGTCAAATTGTATCAATAATGAAATGATTAAACAGCAAGTGATTTATGATGTACAAGGTTTAAAAAAATAATGAAATTTTGCGCATCGAAATTGGAAAAATAAATCAATGTTAAACGGACTACTGTAATCGATCGCAATCTCTTTTTCTTCGGCTGTTTTTCTAATCTCTTCCCGAGAGAGGGCAACCGTCTAATAACTCCGCCGGCTCGCACACTCTGTTCTCACCCGGATCCCCATATTAGAACGGGGTCAATTTTCGACAGGTGGAATGACAGCGATCCATCGCTCGGTGAAATTCCCTTGATCGATGAGCGAACTCTCCGGCAAAAAAAGCGATATACCGAGTTCTACAAAAAGTGTGATTCGAGTTCTACGATTTCGTTTTAAGCGAACGGTCGTTACGCGAAGCTCCACTGCGTACCAGATTACAATGGGCCCGAGAGCAGACAGATTTCCTAGGATTATTTGGATCAGACTCGGAACTGGTTCTTCTCGGATCTTACGTATATGTACGCCCGAGGAAGTCAGGTCCTCCCATGCCGAGGAAGTGATTAGACAACTTTCTCCGCTGGCCGTGACCCCGATACCTCTCACGTCCTCGTAATTGCTTCTCGAAGCCGCACCTGATAAGGTCAATTTACGGGCGGCCCCTGCCCCCGCGAGGCTTTCGAGGAGAAAATCGAGCTGCCGGGAAACGCCGTGGAAAGCCGAATCTTCCTGCCTAGCAATTTCTATTGCGCCGGCTTCCCAGTTAATCTAAACGGCCTTACGAGAAAATTGAAGAGCTTATTGCAATCGCTTAGGAAGATATTAATTCCCGCTTGCCGAGCAGTTATTAACGAGCTTTCTTGACTTTCTTGCCACGGGAAAGGTTGGTTGATCCTAGGTAATAATCTGGGTCTTTCTCGTTGGTTTCAATGTAAATACATTTATATAAATAAGATTCCTATTTTTAAGTTTCGGGTTTTTAATTCTTCCACCATACTTTCCTTCATTTATTAATTAACATTATTTTCGTAGAAATAAGTATGGCTATGAACAGACGTTCGAGTTTCATTTGAATTCGGGTGTTGAAGTGACTACATTTTCTGATGCCTGGTTTCGACCTAGCCATCTTGCTGGTAATCTGATGGTTTTCCTTATTGCAAACGATGATAACCATACGATGATTATGACTAGATGAAGACATGAAAGTCAATTTCGTTCCAGTCGTTCTACTAGTACGACCCTTGAGGAAGATAGGGGTTGGTAGAACTAATAGAATGGGCAATTTGCCTTATTCGAGGGTCTTTCACCCTAACTCTCTACACTTGCCTTTGGGCATACGGCGATTCCGAGCTCTTTATCTATGCATCTATAGTTTGGGTCAGTTTGTATACTTATCAAAGTAGACCAGCATGGACATGTAACGAATTCCGGAGAGCGAGTGTACTCGAAGTATAATGGGCGTGTCCCCCTGTGTAATCGTAATCTGATGAAAGCAATCTCCATCGTGAAATGTCGAGCCGCCTCCTGGGTCAAGATCTTTCCCACGGATAATGCGCAATGATCATTGTCGACGGTGGTTCGCTCACCTACGTCTGCGTACGCAGCGCAAAAGTTATTACCGAACAATTGCGAGGTACCCCCAACTCCTTAATGAATGACCTTAGTTGACTCCTGGCGATTTTATTGGCAGTCGTGTTCATAGATATTCTTTTACCCTTTCATGCGCGATATTTTAATGAATTCCACGAAATTCTTTTTATTTCGGACAGGCAGGGTGGAACACGGAAATATGTGAATCCTCCTCACAAATTTCCCTGGCTTTTTTCATTCTGCCACTTTGTACACAGTGCATAGGATATTTTATTAAAAGTTGACGAAACTGCGTATGAACATATATTTGAAATCAGATTTTATTTATTAAAGAGGTCGTAACTACCATTAATCTCAACTGGCAATTAAACAACCGAAATGCCGTGATACCGAAATATTGTTCGTACCATCGAATAAAAAGCGGAAAAAGGATCAGTGTAGAATTTGATTAAAGGGGGTGTACGGATATGGTCAGCTGAACGTTTATTGTTACGTACACGGGGTGACCTTTGTCGGAAGCAGTGTCGGCTTTGTTCCTGCGGCGATTCTCCCACGGATTCCGTTGCCACCATTCGTTACATCTGTCGCCCTGAAAATAGCAAATAGCAGCCTTTCCCTCTTCGATCGCCCGGTGCGCCCTGCACTGCTTGTTAGGAAGCTTAATTGAATTCCGCAGAAAAATTTACATTCACTTACAACTTTAAAAATATTAAAATTTGCGCGGATTCGCATTGGCTGATCTACTAATAACAATTTTAAATAATAACTCGAATGCGCTGACGGTAAAAGTCTATGAATATCGCGTACGAAGCAGGCCGGAGTTTACAACCTACCCGCGTCCTCGTTTTCGAACTACTCGAAATCCAAATCCGACTTTGATTCGGGCGCATGCGACCGAGTGGGTGGCCAGATCGAAGGGAAGCCTGCGGGAGACAAATAGCGAAAGAGCATTCTCTCTCGGAAAATTATTACTGAAAAGTACTCGAAAAGATAGCATTGCACACTTGCAGAGTACTTCTTCGATAATAAGTTTGCGCACTAATAGGAAGTTTTGGGAGATTTCTGTTTAATATAAATGAAATATGACTGATTTTCACAGTAGCAAACCAGTAGAATTATAATTTTTTGTAATATAAGAATTACTTGTGTCAATATTGGAATGACAAAAGAAATGAAATAAGCACACGCGTATCACATAGTGAAACTAATTCAGAGAAACAAAGAGCCACGCAAACAGTATACACTGACAATCCGAGTGAATGTCACACAATTACATCGAACCAGTATTCCTGCGTATTCAAGCGAGGAGGAAGATGAATCACGTCGAAATGGGCGTTGCGATGAGCAAGGAAGCCTGTGTGGCGGATGAGCAATGAACTTGACCGGAAGTGGGTCAGGGTAAGTCTTGTTCAAGAGCGACTACCTTCCCCTGCCACCGTAGTGATTCGTCAAGTATGACCTGGAAGTAATTCCGCTCGGCGATGACTTACGGCTGGTGCACTCTCACTTTTTCTTTTAATCTGCAGGGAAGAGGAATTGGACACAGTGGGGAATCTCTATGCCATTCATTAAAGTGCAGCGAGTGCACGAGGCAACCACATGAGGAAATAGTATCAATACAAAATCCAAACTACACGACGTAAATATGTGAATATATTATTTAATTAGAAGCCAAGGTAAATACTCGTCATTCACTTTTGTTGAGAAAGTGCATCTTTGAAAACAACGAACCTTCGAATTAAAAAGCATGAAGCAAAAATAAATCGTGACCCTCATCTTACTAAAATAATAATACACACTGAAAAAAATACCTTTAACATACTACGACAAAATCATCACGCGAAAGAACTGTAGGAGAAGGCTAATGCCGTGTTTTGGAATGAATAGCCCTTCACTTCGCCGCGATTATTCGCTTTGTTCGAATGTCTTCTATTGTCCAAGGAAGAACCTTACACCAGTTTGTTTGGTCCACGAGAAAAATCGCCAAGTAATCGAGGGCATCTGCAGAATAAGAGCAAAGGCGCATTGTGTTTCGCATCGAGCGGATTACTTTAACGACGCCGAAGGCGCAAGGCTCGCTAGGGTTTCGTCGGCGACGACCTCATCGTATTTAGAGCGATGCAATTAAAGGTTCGCATTTGAAATTTAAAGACACTGCGTTATTAATCCCGCCGGGAATAACGGGACGATGAAACATTCATCGCGACTATCTATGCAGAGCAATATACACAGATATGGTATATGTATACATATGTATTGTACATTGAAATAAGGCCAACGGTGAGTTCACTTCTCACTTTACACTCCTCGGCCCACTAGAATTGGATTGGCACGTCGAACTACTCGGACCAGCCTCAGGGAAATACCGAACTTGGTATTGGTAAACTGCGGGTAAATTCGAAATTATGCAGAGTCCAATGAAATTCTCGCTCTAATCTTAGCCTAATTTGGATCTCACGGAATGAGCCTCGCTTTGACTCGCGGTAAACGCGAGTCCACAAGCCAGATATAGATCGCGGTAGAACTGTAGGTGAAAGGACTTTAAGTGCGCCGCAGACATGGGTTCAAGCGCTTAGCGTAATTAGAGTGATTACTAATTGCGGCGAGATATTACATTGTATACTCGAATCCTGCGGTAGAGACTGCTAAACTTTTCCCAAAAAATCCAAACCACAGAATGGCTTTCATTAGTCTCATCCGGCTGTTATGACATTTGGCAACGATATTAAAAGAAATAATAAATGTAAAAATCGTTCGAGCTCGCATAATAATACATAAATTTATATCTTTACAAGGTGTTTTACATTTACTCTTTCGCATTAATAATTTGTCCTCGTTACGTCTAATTGACACCAGGATACGAATTGAGGCTCGAAAGCGAGAGATGGATGAGGATTAAATATAGCCTCACCCAATTTTCCCAGCAGGCATTCTCCTTCTTACAATCACGCAAGCACGTGCACCATGTGTGTGTCCACTCTCCTCACCTTTCTCCGATCAATCTGCATGTGTGTGTGTACTGTTCTTCATGCCGGTGAAAAATCTCTGATTTACTTCGATACATTGTCCTTACAAGAATTGTGGTAAGTTTTGACACATTTGGAGTTTATAGTTAAGGCACAAATACCAGCAGTTGACCTTGTCTGAAGTTTAATTGCTTAAAAAATTGCTTTAAAAAAGTTTAGTTAAAATAGTCAAACACGTGCACGCGAATTGAAATGTGTCAAAATTTATAGAATCAGGAGCTAATACTTGCCGCCGGGTGATTGGATCGTTCCGAGCGATAAAATAAGGATTTCGCAGGCGAAAATCATGAAATCCGAGAAGAAAGGAGCTGCCAAGTCGATGGAATCACGGCGATACGGTAGCAGATTATTAAGGTAATTACACGACAAGAGTTTGCCAGGAGATTGGAATGCATTTTGCTCGACAGGCCGACCGCTTTCACCGTGGAAGAATCTACGGAAATTGACGCGGCGATAAACGTCCATTGTCGCATGATCAATTAACTGGCAACGTGACAGCAATCTCGCTTTTACCATGATTACGGATTCTCCGAGGGAATGGAGCCCCGTGCGACTTAATAGTCCGCGCTCACCGATGGGAACATTGGTGGAATATTTCTGTAAAGACTGCGAAGTGCAAAAAAGTCGTGTCGGTCGACGAAAGAACGTGTGAATGTGAAGTAGTTAAATGAAGGGTGAAAGTGTGAAAGGCCAAGTGCTCTCATCATTCTCGACTAATTTGCCGAGAGTGTGTAGTCCTGAACTTGAAACTTGAGACTGGTTTTTGTACCAAGTCTTGTGCCCATACAGACGTTGACCGTGAATAGTAACATTAATTTCTATTTCATGTTTCGTGTTTTTATTTACCCAGTGTTCTGTGTAAGTTACGTGACAGTATATGAGTAGTATTATCACATAGTGGACCAGCCATAAGATTTCAGAGCAGTGATTCATCACTGGTACTTATCTCCAAGTAGACATGATTTCCTAAATTACTTCATTCGGCATCTGCAGTAACTTCTCGCGATTCACCACAAAAAGTTGCATCAAATCCACTTAGTCAACTTATAAGTACCGAACACAGAAACTACAACAATTCGATTTACCATTTTTGAATTGCGGTTTCGCCGAGTAGACAAAAACAGAATTGAATACCTAACTCCGGCAAGATTCGTCCAAAGATATAATTCCCATCGGCTCGAGATTCGGTCAGATCACGCGGCGATTTGAATGAAAATGAAGGGTACGCGAGGCTTCCCTCGGGCGCCAAGATTTCCTTAGGTCAGGAATATCTCTTCCTTTCACTAGCATATCGACATAGAGAAAAATCCGCACGATTTTGCAGGTCTACTCGTGTTCCCGACGGCGGTGCCGGTATCTCGGAGCTCCGGTTACGTTTCACGCGTGCATACATATGTAGTCACGGAACAAGAGCGAGGATGGAAAGGCGCGCCTTCGTTTTCGCATTTCCCCGTTACATGCTATTAAAGCCGTGACTTTCGGCCGCGATGCCGAGGAGAAGTAAAAGGGCGCTCTGACGTAAACAGAACCGTTTCTAACTGGCATATCAAATGCAACTAATCTCGCTCTTTGCACTCCGGTGGCATCGCGAGGCCAAAGAGAAGTAAACGGACGATGCAGCATGTGTGGTCCAGTCGTTTTTGACTTCGGTACCTAATATATGCGACGAGTCTCCTGTGTTATGGACATTAGCTCTTTGCACTCGGGAGACTAAAGTGACCAACCACTCTGAGCAGACAACTATCAGGAAGTCTCGAGTCAAATTTCATTCAGCCGAAAAAGTACGTTTGCAATATTTTTCGGCATTTATTTAACTTACTTAACATTGATGTCCTGTCAGAGGGAATACATGTTAAACTCGCTAAGCTTCCGGTTTAACTTATCTGCGTTTTGGGGGAGGAAAAGGGCCAATTATTTTCCGGGTAACATACTATATCGCAGGAGTGTTGTTTACTACAATGAGCCATTCCGAGGATGGCTAATGGCGAGCGTACCAACTACGTGTGAATGAATACGCGACTGTGCAATCATCAGCATGCCGTGTATCCGGGCATTCAATTCGAGGATTCGCCTCGCCCCTCATCAGCCTCTCTCCCATTGTACAATGGAATCTACTGGACGCTTATCTTTCGCAAGATAACCACCTACTAACAGCAGTCAATCACATCTCGAAAGCCTCTGCCTAATCGGCTGCGGGAGGGTTTGTTGGTTCTTACGGTCAAGTTTTTATTTTAATTGATTTAGTTGTTAAGCTTACGTCCATACTTCCAGATCATTCGTGGTCACAATGTGCACATTTTAGCTTATTATTAATACTTACATTTTAGCTTATAACTATATCATAGTTTACACTAGAAAAAAATACACTTTATTAAATAAAATATAGTCAAAATGAATTGGATCACTCGCTTTGTTGAAACAAAAACAAAACACAGTAAAATTTGAAATTCGTACATTACGACCGAGGATGTTGCGTTTTGGAATGAAACATGTATTCAGTTTGCGGAGTTCGCCTACCGTCGAGAGAAGGCTGGAAAGTCTCGATTCTCGATCGACCATAGTGAAAATAAGGCGGCGGAGCCTCATTGTTTTTCTGCGGCGGGCGAAGCACGACGAAGGGGCGTGAGCCGAGTTCTTCCTGCGGGAAAAATCAAATGGCAATATTGGCGCGAGGGAGTCGACGAACTGGCTGCGCCACGATTCCTATCGCAAATTGCATAAGAGCAAGTAAGTAGCATGTACCTCAGCTACCTCTCACCGCCGTCGATCCTGTCATTCAATGAGCCTCGGCGAGCTCCGTTCCGCGAGTGATTCATTCCTACTCCACTTCCAATCATGAAATTCCCTTTATTCTCTCTCCCCACTCCCGATTTATGCACCCAAGGCTCGGAGAGTTTCCAATTTAGAAACCCATTATTACCGCCAAGTATTTCTGATATAATTCCGTCGACAATTGTCGAGTTCCGCCCCCTTAGGGTTCGACTTATTCTTGCCGACGCCTGATTCAATTGGAACAGAGAAATGAAGGCCAACTGGATTTCGGTCGATAAACGAAGTTACGGTGAAATGTTATCAAGTAGAAAAAGCGGAGGTTTTTTTACGAAATAAAAATACTTTTGCTAAGAATCGAGGAATTGTAATATGAGAGGAAACTCTTCGTCTTCGGAGTACCTTCAGCAACATGATCAGTCTAGTGCTTATGACACCCAAGTTTTCCCTTTAGGGGAAAAGTATGCTGGACACTTTCCACGCTGTCCGCTCTGTTCAATAAAAATCGATATATTCCGATAAGTCAGACCACGAAAGGTCGGGACATACATTCAGAACGAGCAGCGTGCAAGTCGCCTCGCATAATTTCCCATTCGGAGAGCATCCCGGTACATGCAGGATGTCATAGTCATAAACCCTGGATTGGCTACGCTGGCGGCGGTGATCTGAAGACATGCAGACTCCGAAAAAGGTACTCTAGCTTAGTCTATGCCATAGACAATTTTGTACCCCGCGAATGCCACGGACGAATTTACCCGAGCGACCGTTCGCCGACTGACAGGCCGGCACGAGATCTCAACGGGGATCTTTCACTATGCAAATTCCTCGGGAGATCGGTGTAGGTACACACACGGCCAAGTTTCCACGGAACGGTGGACCCGGCTGGAGCACACGTCAGCCGCGATCTCTATTGGACTTGCGCCGTTTATGGCCGAGCTGAAATCGCCGCCGTTCGAACGAGGCCAAGCCAACTCCTCGCGAGCGCCGCGCACACAAAGCAGAACGGATTTTCCTCCCAACTTGCTACACTTTTCCCGACTAAACCAGTACATCTCTCGCGCACAATTAACCCTCTCAGTCAGCCTGGAAAGCTTATTGGTGATCAAGGAGTTTCTCTGGGGAAAACTCTTTTTAATTGCAACCATGTGGGTGCTTATTCTCGTTTCGATTTTTTTGATGACTATAATTGTTGTAATATTTAAAAGGACGGAGAATGCGTTGGTAATTAGAGATAATTGAAACATTTCTGTCACCTTTCGTTGATATGGAATACGTGCAGATGTTTGAAGGAGCTGCTTTTGCCGAGATGGATGATGATGGAGAGGAGTGTATTTAGTGTGACTAGTCAATCGCTGTATTGAGTCGTGTTTAGAGAGGCGGTTCGTATTCAAAAGAGAATGTAGAAAGGAGAGTAGCATAATGAGAAGGACACTGTGCTCCTATATTGGTGCACGAAACAGATTTATTAACAAATGCAATTGCTCCCCCGCTCCTACCAGGGCTCCCTCCTCATTACAATAATGATCTGCATGACAATGGGGAGTTCATTGCTTCGACTAACTCTTGGTTATTCATATTTCTCTCCTGTAATGGAACACCAAGGATTAATCATCCAGTAGATAGATTTCACTCGAGTTGTCCTGCGGCTACATATGCGATTTGCTCCGCTTCGTTTTCCCCGAAAAGAGAGGACGTCGTTGATATTTTGCAGACTATTGTTGTGGGTTGATTTTCCTTGAACTAAGTTAACGATATCAGAGTTCTCATTCTGCAAAGAATTCTGTTATCCTTCAATAAATACATTGCTATTACACGTCACATGCCACTCATTTCAAAAGTATCTCATAATTTGTATATGCAATACTAATGACTCATAGATTGCTTCGGCAACGATTGCACAAGTTCAATGGGGTTCGCAGTGTTTGATCGATGCGCGCCAGACTGGATTACTCTGGAGCGGCGAACACTGGGTTCACGCGGTTCATAGTGTGCAACAGTTAGCGTGTCGCGTGCGCGAGAGACTCTGGACTTTGGCGAATCGAGATATAGTTCGAAAGGCGAACCGGCTTGTCCTACCAGTTTCGACTACGATTTCCTCCCTACGTAATCGGTTGACACGACCAGGTAACACCGATCGCTTTTCGGCCCGTCGAACGTGATCGTTTCGTAATGACCGTGCATTCCGCGAGCAGTGTGTCTGTCGGACAATGCTGAAACTTTTTGTAGCACTTGTATATTTTCGAATGATCTTGCGATCTTGTAACAAAGACCAAAATGCGGCGAAATATTATTTTGGTTTAGGCTCGTGGATCTAATACAATATTGAAAAATCCAACAAAGAACACCAATGCTCACTGCGAAAAGCTATCGGATCTTCATTAATACCTTTCCACAGGTTTTCCCACTCTCGCATTACAAACTTAATCAATTTCAGCTTTCGAAATGAAAATGCATTTAGAAAACCATTGAATAACTTGCTCGCCAAAAACAAATTCTTCAGAATAATTCTTCAACGTTCCCAATTGTTCCTGAAGACTACCATCCAACCTGACCAACAATCTTAATTAACAAACCTCCCAAAAACCCGATACTTGCCTGGACGTACTGCGGGCACTCGACTGGCGTAGTCGCCGTAAGCTTTTTTCTAGGTCCAATCGAAGGAGAGGCTTTCTCCTGAATCACGGTTCGCCGGCATAGCAGAGAGCCGGTGCTCGTACCGGTGAACCTCATTGTATCCTTGGAGGGGATTCTATATAGGCTGTCCATTCCGGGTGAGCCCCTTCAAACTGTTCGTGATCCTAAGACCGCGTGCACGCGCGCAACCACCACGCAACGCTCTCCAGCATAGCCGCGCGTGTCCCTTGGATTGTCGCCGCGAAAAGGACGAGGATAAATAAAGCAGCCGGGTGAAAGAAGAGCGAGAGGAGAGAGAAAGAGGACATGGCTCAGTGGTGCAATGTGAAAGAGTGCAACCGAGACAGACTGTAGAGTACGAGAGCTAGGTTTGTGCCGCGGTTGAGTCGCCCGAGGACCAAGTGGAAAGAGAAGAAGAGAAGAAATTGGCGAGAACCCACGGAAGAAAGCCTGTCCGCACCATGGTGAGTTACTGTTACTGTTGCACTGCGCGAGCGAACCGACCGGTCGTCCAATTCTGCGAAAAGACCCGCTAGATCTTTTCACCGCGGAATCACGAGAGTTTACCTGTGTGGGGAGTAAAGTGCACTTCTGGATTTGGCTGGAGGCTGGTTATGAGTTTGTAAGGTTGTTGGTGTTTGTTGGGATGTGATTACAGCGCCAGTATGATATTTCATTTAAAATATGTAATTATCTGACTTGTGTTCGGCGTCTTTAATTTAACCAACCTAGTAACCTGATTTTTGTTAATTATTGTGTCTTTAACTGTTAAAGACTTTTTTTCGTTTCTGATTGGTTGTTATGAGTGGGATTTATGATTTTAATTACATGAGGGTTTTGGATAATGAGGTTTAAGTTAGTTTTGACAAGTGGTCGAGTTCTTCATGTTTTATTGTAATTGGATTCGACTGTTCTCCAGTTTCTCGTAACGAGGTTATTCTTATACAAGCGCTAGGCTCCGAAACTAGGCAAACAAGTCTTCTTGAGAGCTCGCTCGATTCTTGCGAAAAGTGGCCGCGTTGCATCACGCAGAGTGCCCTTAAAGGAAGCGACCGCTCGCCAGAGCGATTAGAGCGGAGAGAATTAACACAATTAATTACCGATCGAGCGGATCCGGGGCGGAACGTTCGGTATACGTGGCGGGCAAATGTATTCTGAAATCGAATCGCCGGCTATCACGTGTCCGGAGAAAGGGGAGCGTAGCGGGAATGGTGCATTGAGATTCTCCCACTTCGATAACCCAAGAAAACCTACCGGGCAGCATAGATTTTACTTTTGAGGCCGGTGCAGAGTTCACGCTGAGTGTCTCTGGTATGCTGAGTAGGACATAAAACTTCGATCCGGCTCGCACACTTCTCAATCAGAATATAACCATGTGCTAAATAGTCCCCTCCTGCGAAACTATTGTCCCTCAAAAACAAACACATACTTCAAAATCGCTGAACAAATTATGCCTCGCAAAAGCATATTTATATTAACAATATCGAGTAAAACGCAGCCTTCTTTCCACGTACTTTTCTACCGGGGAAGAAATTAAATGGAATACGGGTAGATTGAATTTTGTCAAGGGAAAGGCTAAATGAAAGTATCCTATATCGGAAGCGAGCGACGATGTTGGTATTTCGAGAGATCCAAAGTACCAGCCGGCGGGATGGTACTGGCCCGCGGGAATGAAATGGGGGTCAGTGTGTGAACAGCTTCGGTCCTTATGTCGCAATCCAGCAGGTCGCCGACCCTCTTCCTTCGGCTCCGATAGCTCTTTCTTTCGCTCATTTTCTCCCCGGGCCCGAGGAAAAATCGGATCACGCCCGAAATGGATCGTGCTACACTTTTCCGGTGTAACCTGTTCCCTCTGATATTTGCCGGGCGACGCGCAATGCATGTTAATATCTCTGTTCATAGCGATACTTGAAAAGGTAAAGAAAGCAACTAACTCTGAAACTGGTGAACAAATGTGAAAAATTCGTTCAATGCTTGGAAGCTTAATTCTTGCCGACGAATACAAGCTATAAATTATGATATTACAAAAGGAGGAAGATGAGTGAACAAAAAACAAGTCATGTATTTCGATCATTTATCTTAAACTACTGTCGTGTGGCTTCACCATGCTGGACAACACATCTGTCACATTTCTTTGTACGCTATTGACCCAAGCGTAATACCCACATAATTTACAACACGAGACACTCGGCTTACTAGTGCATGAAAACATATGTAGTATGATGATAGATCTGTTCTGTCTTGACTCCGAGCCGCGGTAGACTCGACCAGTACACAATGAGCCGCGCCGTAACTTTATCGGAACAATACGCGAAGGCTGAATAAAAGCTTATTGGTCGAACCTATATTGCGAATACTAGGAGCAATAGTGAGCCAGTTCACTTCCGGGAAGCCGGGTATTATTTAGCCTGCGCGTGTCACCGCTGATACTTTCACCGAGGATTTCGTAGGAAATGAGTGAAGACGCGAGAAAATCCCGTCGTGATTGATCGTACGAGGCTCGTTGGGATTAAGACTTCGATCACGCGGAACGATAGCCGGATGCCAGGAATTAATTGGGAGCTGACGTGTTTCCGACGCGTAAAGTATTGGGAAAAGTTTGTCCTGTGTTTTATAGTTATTCGAGGCACACTTGCGGTTTTATCTCGCAGGGTGAAGAATTCGTGATTTTTTGATAGTATTTGTGTTCGATTTCATAAAAACAGAGAATTGTTATTTTTGACAGTAAACTTCTGATTTCTATCGTGGATATTAAAGATGAAAATAAACTCACACATGTTGAGTTTCACTATTGAAGTTTTGTGACGACTATAAGATCTTATGAGAATATGAAATTCAAAAACAAAATTATACTAAAGTTTCATCCAATTTCTCAGATTATTTTTCAAAATCGCAATCATTGAACTTAAAAGTTAAATAAATTTAACACCACAAGTGCTTGTTTACTTGCATACATCACTTCCACGGGATTCATCCGCTTTACGGTTCTCTACTACCGCGGGCCAGTATACCTTTTGCCAAGGACTCGGTCCAGATTAACGAAGACAGCGCGGTCTCGCCGGGATAAGCGTGAAAGGGAGGATGATGAGCTAAGAGGGAAGAAAGAAAGTAAACGAGATACACTGAAAAGCTTCTTTCAACGTGGGAGGATCCTCGGCGACGGAAATCTCAACGCCACTAAAGGCGCCTGATTGTGCCCGCGTGAAAGGGCCGCCGGAATAAAAGTATGGCGCAGCGAAATTTCTTGGACGATGCTCGCGCTAATTCCGCCATCGCGTGCGCCGGCTTCTCTGTCCGGGAAACGGAAAGTAGGAAGAATTCATTAGCGTCGCTAATTGTCACTCATTACAAGCCTTTAAGAAACTCTCGCGCGCTCGCGCTACCAGCCGAGGCGACGCAGATCCGCCTGATTCTCAGTACAGCGGTTGCTAATTAGTAGGAAGAAAATGCGTGGCTCTTCTCAACACTTCCTAGGGGATTTCTCTGGGAAAGAATATCGACTCCCTTGGTGGTCAATTTCAATGTTCTCTTCTAAGTGATGTGTACGGGATATTAAAATGTTAATATTGTTAAAAAATTCGAGAGTGTGGGATAAGCGGGAATTGTCGAATCTTTCAGAGAAACCATCGGACACGCAGGATGTCGAAATCCTGTTAGATCATAACAGTACTAGATGACCCTAATGTCTTTGAAATCGTGGGTGCCGTGTGACCAAAGACACTATGCACTTTCAAACTACTTGTCGTCGTTAAAAGTCCCAAACTATCAGACCTCTTCGACGCTCCAACTTCCACGCAATTAACAAAGTAAACCTAATAGTTTAGAAAAGGCCTGCGGCGTCGAACCGCAAAAATCTCGGCTCAATTTCCTCGTTACATCTTTCTACAAAGCTTCGCCGACTAAATCGCCTCGTAACTGTCTCCGCTCGATTGCGAAAGCTTCGATTCTCGTGCGACCGGCTGCTTCGTCCTCCATTACAATAGAGCGTCCCCCACAATTATCGGTTGGCGTAACTCTCTTTAAACCCTAGATTACCAGGTGTCTTTAATCGAGATTGAACCGATAGCTCTCCCGCTCTGTAATATGCTAACTCCCGCGGAAGCCGCGCGGCCTATTCTTCTGTTGACAATCGCCACTTACTGTTCCATTCACGGTGAGAGACTGGTGCGGGCGGATTTCTGTCGACGTCTTTGTACATACTTTGCGCACTAAGAGTCTCGAAATACATCTGTGCCCCTTTAAACCTCTGATGCATTGAACGGTTTACTGTTGCCTGCTGCCTTTGTTAATGCGGAAGACTTATATAATAATAAGGTGGCTGACAGTTCGACTTATACGGCAACTTGAATTTCACACTGTGCGACACCTTTTTAGTTTTAGTAACATAAGTTTGAGACAAAAGGAAGTTTGAAAGATTGTTCTGCAGCATCGTCATCAGATTTAAGACTGGGTTGCTGGCCGAAGAAAGCTTATGCGGAACCTGAGAAATTTGTATAACAAAGTCTTGGTGCTGTGTTTGGCGTGGAGAGGAAAAGTTTCCGGGGTAGTTCGGGAACTCGTGACAGCAATAGTTAATGCAGAATGTGCAAAGTGTTGGGAAGCTTGAGAGAGAGAATAGAATTTAGCAGTAGGATGAATTCTGTTCTGAGATTTGAGTATTAAAGCTGATCAGAAGTTTTCCTAGTTGCAGTTGCAGGATTTTATTCCTGAAGGGATAATTATTATCCTTTAATCAATCATTAAAACTTTAATGATGAAAACCATCGAACAAATTTCACTGGATCAAAGAGACTTTAGACGACGAATTTTATAAAAAAAGGCGGAATGGATCTAGGGACATAAGAGTGGAATAATATCCCCATATCAATCACCGAAATCACCGGATCGAATCCCCTCGAAATCCGACGCCGCCTACTTTTCCCTAGAGCATTTCTCACGTCCCCATCCACATGGGTGGAGTAGGCTCATTGCTGCGAGTATGTGTGAAGTCGAGATAGCGGGCGATCGCACGGGATCGAGATCAGTCTCTCGGCGTCGAGCGCGGAGCCGAAAAATCCGAAGGCGAAAGTAAAGGTGGGGCCGAAGAAAGTCCCGGGAGGCAGTCGCGCGTAAGTGGCACACACAGATGATTCTTCGGCCGCGCTCGCTGAGAAAAAGGAGCGCCGAGCCCTCTCCAGTCTCCACACTCCGTCCATTCTAGCGGCGACTGAATGCCATCGTGAGAACGGACCCTCACATAGAATGTGAAATGTAACTACTGGCCATCCTCGAGAGGGCTACTTCCTAGCGGGCACTCACGTCCGCTCTATCACGCGCGCCGCCCATGGGACCATTGGAACTCGATCCCACTCGCAACCACCTTTCTAGCCACTCTGCACTTGCTTTCAGCGACTTCGCTCCGGCAGGTGTTCCATGTGCACCGGAAATTGGTGATCGATGCAGTGATCAATAAAAGACTATGAAACTCTCTAGTTTTACAATCAGGCGTATCCTCATTGGAAAACACTTGAGAGTTTCGCAGTCTTTTAAGTTCGATAAATCTTTAGTACACCAATCTGCACTTGGTTCAGCAGATCTGTAAATCGTGTGGGGAATTATTGATCAATGCACTCACTGTGTTTTATTGTTAAATTTGATCGCACTAGTGCTCCAGTCTTATAAATCTTTCTTTTTCTACCGATTTCGAAAGATCCTACATCCAAGTGCCTTTTTACCCACCGTGCACCTGATTTCAGCAGATGTGCAAATCAAAGCGGATATATGCCTCAAATTCTGCAATCGGCATAGCAACAACACCGGAGTTGTGTACACTGTCTAATGGCATTCCTCATATGTTATGGATCGTTGTAGATTCTACTTCTAAGTATGTTTCATGGTAACGACTGCTAGCTACTTAGTAGTTAGTACTAACATATTGCTAAAGTTGAGGGGCAATGACTAGACTGTGACTCCTTCTGCAAGTATGGCTCTTTGCATCACTTTTAATGAGGCGTCCAATGAATCAGTGCACTCGGATTAAACACGTCTATTGATCATGACCAACTCTACAATTACATCTAAAATGAATGCGTAATATTTAGAAAACTGCATACATTCCCCGGCGATCTCGAAAGATCGACGTCCAAGTATGTTCGAGGTCGATCGCAATCACATACCTAATTCGACCGAACGCATGAGTCATTTGTATGTAAAACTGTTAGCAAACACAGTGACATTGGCCCATGGCTAACTTCCAAGTGGGATCGCGTTCGAGCCGCATAGTTCGCATTCGGCGCCGGCATTCCACGCCCTGGAAATCTTAATTCGAGCGCTCATTAGCCGTCGCATGCATCAGCTTTCCTCTCACGGGCCGGGCGACGTCGAGTGCAACGGCATCGCACCCTCGCGGAGAAACGAAAGTCCGGCGGGCGCGCGCGCACCTGGGGAGATGGAGTGCGGAGGGCGACAAGTAGAGCATGAAATTCCGAAGGCTGCCGATCTGGCATTTTCGCGTTTCCTTGATCGGATTACGCGCGATGTAGAAGTTATTAGACGGCCGTCTCGGCTTTCTGCTCCCTCGCACGGGACACGCGTTACTCTAATTAATATGATAATGAACAAGTTGCCCCCACTCTGCGGGAAAGATGCTCATTGGCCGAAATTCCGTTTGGCAGCTTTTTCTTTCGTGTCGGAGTTCCGCTTTCGGCATCGAGATCTTGTTTTTTCTGTGTCGAAACTCGGCGAATTCCTACTGGGATCCCTGCGGTGCGTTCGAACTCGGGGAAGACCGAAAAACTTTTTATTGTGTATGTTTTGGAATTATCTGATTTGGAATTTTAGCTATGCTTCCGGTATGTCGATGGTTTTGAGAATTCAAGGAACGAATGAAGAGATAAAAGTCTCTTAGTGTTGTCCTGGTGATGATCCAACTTTGGAAAACTTTCGGTAAGAACCGTCGACTTTTTCAACGAAGAAAAAAGTAAGCGTTGTTCCCTCCCCATTCGTAAGTTGCCCAGCGTATTCCATTTCTCGGCTTCGATCCATCTTTTTACCGGACTTTCTCTTCCAGCCGCAAAATAATAGGAGCGAGAATGTTATGTTCGTCGCGGCGGCAGGGAATTCGCAAATAAGAATCGTCGGGTGAAAAAGTCCTGTTCCGCGCTCTGCGCAGTTCGTGTCACCGAACCGACCGATTACATTGCACGTTCTTCCCGACACACTCTGATGAATTCTCCCCTCTTGCGCCGATCGCTCGATCGCGGCCCTCACAGACCTCGGTTCAACACCGGCGATCTTACAGCCAATGCGTTCTCCAATGGACCATGCGTGTAACAAGGAGTGCGAGACTCTTCTCTATTTCCACTGTTCTTTGTTCCCGGCTTCGTAAGAGGTGTATGCACTGCTTAATTGCATTAATTGCATTAATTGTATGCCAGTCCTGTGTCTTCCTGGAAGAAGGACGCTCGTGTTGTGGTGATATGTTTGATGAGTATTGCGCATGGTATACCTGTAGTGTGATCGCTTGCTTGGAATGCAACAATGTCAGTATTATCATGATTTTTGCATTTGTAGTATTTTTTATTTAATATTCTGTTGGAATATTAAACAAGGAAAAAATGAATTTAGAATGTGGAACACGTTGAGTTAATTTTGTGAAACTCTTATAATTTGTTGAAATCCGGTTTCTAATTCACCTGAAGCCCAAATAATGGGACCAGGATAAAAAATCGGAAAATACATCGAAATTGATGAGCATAATTGACACTCGCCATATATCGTAAAAACAAATTACCAACACATGAATCCATCTAATTCATATCGCAAATGATCGATTAACCTCGATAGAGTAACAGCCCTGATTACTACAGTAATGAAAACGCGGACAATAGCAGCTTTCTTCTTCATAGAGTAAGAAGGAAGAACCAACATTTCCCTCAAACAAGGACAACGATTCCCGTTAGTGAAGGTTCGACTTCGCAAAAAGTATCGTCAACCATATCGCGAAGTTCTTCTTCGAAGAAAGTCGAGATTGATCAAGACCGCGCCTTACCGCCAAGACCACGAAGGAGCGCGCGTCGCCTTCGCGTCATCTTCTTCTCCGAGGAGAGAAAGGTGCCGCTACCGGTTCGACCTCCTTTTCAACGAGTCCTCGAGAGCGCGCACTCGTTAAAGAGCCTCTAGCAGCGTCCGATTGATAATTGCGCGCGAGCATTAACATTGAAATTGGGCTGACGCGTGCGTGCCAGGAAAAGCGGTGGACGCGTGAAAATAGCCACGCGGGAGAAAGTCATCTGGCACTCCGGCGAGAGATCGAGACTCGAATCGAGCGAGCGCGCGCGCAGGATCACCGCCCGATAGAAATCCTCGCGGGTGAAGCAGCCGACGGAGGAGCGCTGGCTTTCCTTGATAGTGAAAGGAAAAGTTTTCCAGATGAATGACCGATCAGGCGATTCGAGTTCCTGTGACGACCGGACGCCGATTATCTTCGGATAGATGTGGAGGATGCCTGTGCGAGCGGGTTGGTTGATACACAGGGTGATGCACTTGTCTTATAATCGCATAGATGGATATAAATCAAATTGTACCAATAATAGAAATAATTGTAACTCGAATGCGAAGGGGTGATTAAAAGCCAAGTGACGCACCCTGTACACAATATGTATATATTTACAATCTAATATGGGAATATCACACATTTATATATACTGAATGCAATGAACTTGTACGATTCCTATCGCGGAAAATTCCTCGCTCCACTTCGCTGCATTCATTTCGCTATCGTAAGCTCAATCTTTCGGGTTTGCTTGCGCTCGACAGTGCATCGGGACAATCTTATAATAAGCATAGCAAGTAATTGATCTCTCTAATTAGTGCTGGTAATGAGTGTTGCTACTTGAAACCAGAGCATTCGAGAAATCAATAGGAGTAGTGATTCAATTGCCAGGTTCTCACCGGCGAGCCAGAGAGAATCGAGTGTAACGAACTAACATTAAAGCGGATTGAAGTTGCGAAACTGAAACAAATAAAATAAATGTCAGGGGACGAAGAACGTAATTCAAGGTGCGGTGGGAAGTAATGAATACGAGGGAATTGGCGATTAACCGAGATTCCGCTAGACAATGAAGCTAGGTTTTCATTAGTCTTCTGCGTCGACCCTGTGATTAACTCACTTGAACTCCAAATGACGTGCACTCGACTTAAACGTCTAAACTCAATGATTCGTGTCAGTTGTTCGTAGCTTATGTAAAATCAACCCGATATATGAAAAAATCTGGGAATTTGTATTGCTGCGCTTGCAAATATTACTGTGAAATGTACAATAGCATATAAAAGTGTCTAATTGCTTTAACATTAATTCTATTAGCATCCACATTCGCAAATATTAATACAAATGACTTGCTTTCAAAATCCTCTCACAATATCAAATCCTCCAAGAAACTTTCCCGAACCCAGTGTTCCAAAAATCCTCGCCCATCGAAGAAATGCGGGTTAACGAGTGAAAATATTCCCGGCGAGGACTAATTGAATAGAGAAAGAATTAGCCGAGATGCACGGATCGCCGGTTCATTTCGCAGTCGGCGGATCGCGCGTTTCTACGCGGACAAATCGGAATGCGCACGCCACGCGCGCGACGAAGAAAGCAGAAAAATCGCGCTGCGTGTCGGGCACGCGATCTTCCTCGATGGGAAGAAGGCCTGCGTGCGCAATCGGGAACGATGTCAGTGTAACACGAGGGAAAAATCCTCTAGAGGAGAGAGAAAAGTGCGACGCTCGAGCGAAAATCAGGAGCAGCTTCCTTTGCGTCCGAGTAGAATTCTTCTGAGCGAAGATGCTGGGTTGAGTGTTGTGAGTTTGGTTCCAGGTATCGAGCTTATGGATTTGAGCGTTCGATCAGCATCTGTGATCAGTAAATGATGATTTTACGACTTTTTGGTTATTAATTTAATAAAAGTACAAAAAACAATATGTAGTTTGCTAGACTTTTCATTCAAAAATAATACATAGTGTTTGTAGCATTTACGTGTACGAACGTTTGTTTACATTTACCAGAAATTTTTAAATATTTTGTTAAATGTTGTCAAATTAACACTATTAAAGTAAAATCGGACTAAAATTAACAGCCAATCTCTGCGAATCATTCTACGCTTTTTCCAGTGAGCAACGACCCGACCGAACTAAAAGTACTCAATGGAAAGTAAAGGTCTTTACGCACGAGCGAACGGATCGAAGTAAAAGTACAAGTCACAATTCGGGTGCCAAGCGACATATAATCCTATCGCTCACTTTACAACTCTCTCGAAAGTCTCGCACTGCGAACTCGATAACAGAAGCTTTTCAACCTATCACGAACATATAAAAGCGGACAATGTCAGTCCCATTAATTGATTACCTCGCCAGCCCCAACCGCTATTACCAGTAATCGCTACCTCGAAGTTCCACCGTTTCCAAGTCAGTCAACCTCACGAAACCCATGGAAAGTTGCGGCCGTGATGGATGTTCGCGCATTAGCTCGGTTTATTTTCAAAGTTCCAGCCGGCAATCAAATAGAGCAAGCAGCACGTGTCTTCGAATTTATTAGAAATTGCCATATTCCACGGTGCGAAGCCTCTACATATAGCTCGCCGGCTCCGGTTGCACTCCAGAAATCACACCGCGCACCCGCGCGCCGATTAGTTAATTGTAATTCGCGCGATCGGCGCTCCATTGGTTAATTGATTGCGCTCGATCGCTCGCGCGTCACGCTTAACAAGTTTCGTAAGATTCTCGCGGGGCATTTGTAAGCGTAGACGGTCGAGTTCCGGGAGAAAAAAGCTCGCGCGGATTATGTGGCTCACGCTCCAAATCCCCGATCTCTGCCTGAGCGAGCTGGTTGCTGCGCTTGGTCGAGAGTAATCCGACTCGACGTTCCCCGATGGACGTCTAATTCGCCTCTTAATTACGCCGCTGAATTTTCCCCCGAGTATACTCTTTCTCGCTGGATCATAAACTCTTGGTACGGGCCTTGGTAGGCAATGGGAAATCGTCGGTTTCGCGGTTTCGGTTCGAGTGCGTGGAGAGGTAAATGGATTATGGAGTTGGAGAGCAAATATGACGTGCGTTCTTCGATTTTCCGGCGGCCCTTTCGAGGAACTGGAAGGCCAACTACATTCACTCTGGTTTCTCTTGAGAGTGGTATGTTGCATTCCACATAGGCGCCGGGAAAACTAGAACCTTCGAAAACTAGTATAATAGCTAATCTATAATAACGACATAAGTACCGCTTGCATGAAAGTTAATAAATCTCAGGTTCCATTAACCAAAGCTCATTTTTGTTTAAACGAAAGAAAACTTTCAACACGAACATTTTGCCTACATTTCCCCTAAAGAATACCGATAACAAAAAAGAAGAGATTAACAAAGCCAAGACTAGTAAAAACTTCTCTAAACAGTTCTTCTCTAGCCGATCACCTCTTCGATAGAACCGCAGATTTCATTACAAGCTTCTTCAAGCAACCAGCGGTTAAGTTATCGGCACGAGCACCAACGGCGATCACGTCGTTGATTTCTTCTACGATTCGTGATCGCCGCGACATCATTTTGCGGTCGCCCTTCCCTTCGAAAGTTAAGCTGTCGGCACCTTAGATTTCATGGTTTATTAGTCCAACTACTCAAGCAAAGACTCTTAAAGCATCTCCCTTTAATCAGGCATACTTTAAATATTTAAAAAATTTTAATAAAGTGAAAATGTATTAAACCATAAAATATTAATCTAAATACATATAAATATATTAAATTATTTACAAGAAAATTAAATATATAAAGTGTCATAAAGTTTAGAATATTATAGAAGTTCTTTCTTACAATCTAACACGATCTTCATCTTCCCGACAGGATGTGCGCAGGACATTGCCGATCACAATAATTGTGTGTCTGGCGGTAATCGGCCGGTTGGACGGCGCGAAGGCTGAGAGATGGTCGCGTCAGGTGTCAAACAGCGAGTGGATTCCTCTCGCTAATCCGAGAGTCTCGCACGCCCAGGGCGCGACGACTAGTCCCGGAGATGAGAGCTCGCCACTGCCCCTGACTCTCCCGTCGTCTCTCCAGCATCAGTATCAGCAGCAGTTGCTCCAACTGCAGAAGACTCAGGAGAGCATTCAGAAGTTGCTGTTGCTGCAACAACAGCTGCGAACCCAGCAGCAACTCCTTCAGGTATGCGATGCTTCGTAGAGGCAGATTCTAAGGATAAGTACTGGCATGCAATTTTCAATTGTGCAAGTGAATAGTTGATTGAGTGGCCGCGGGATGTTATGGTGATTATATAGTTGCGTATCGGCCCCATAAGATCATCCGCTCGTCCCTTATGTAACTACTCATTTGCGGCAACAAAAAGTTAAATGTTAGTGCCTGACTTAAGGCTTCACGCACACTTGCGACTTTTTAGTCCCAGAAATCGAATCCATAGCTTCTTATGGAAGCGACACTCACGACTAAAAAAGTTACAATTATCTGCACCTGCAACTGCATCAGCGAGAAAATCTAATTTTCTATCACGCGTTTACTTTCTCGTAGAAATTGCACCTATAGTTTCTTAGTCTCTTTAATTCGACACTCGCAACTGCACATTAGCGCACTTCGCACCCCTGAGATTCCTTTCTGTCACGAAGCAAAGATCGCAAGTTCTCGTCGAGCCAGCCCACTATCGCACACGCTATCACACTTTCTAATGCTCTCGGCTCCCTTCTCGGCCCTACAGAACTTTTTGCCCTCGCAGTCTCAACCGATTCTGCCGAGCGGCTTCGCGGCTCCCGAGGACGACAAGCAAGGACTCGCGGACCTCGCGCCGGAAGTCCTGATGCCGCCGCGTCCCTCGTCGCAAGCTTTGCCGCCGGTTTTCGGCGCGCAAAACTTCCTTCCGCACAAGTCCACCCACCAATCGGCCAAGCAGCTGCCCAGTCCCAATCAGGAGTACCCGAGCTTTCCCAGTCAGAGTCAAGGGGCTCTGCGACAGGAACAGGACACCCAGGAGCTTTTGCGCTATCCGGAGAACGAGAAGGCTGGGCAACAGGACTCGAAGGGTTTGCGCGGCCAGAATTTCGGCCCGCAACAGTCTCCTTTACTGCAGAGTCCAAATGATGAGGAAGAAGAGGTTCGTTTGTTGTTTTTGTTATTAAAGGTTTCCCGGATGGAAAAAAGCTTCCTCGCCTTTTAGTGAAAGATTTACACTCAGAATTAATTGAATTAAGTCAACTAAAGAAAACAGATTTGCTGTTCATAACAACTATTTCGAAAGATTATCAAATGCTGATAGTTAAAAGAATAGAATAGAAAATAGGCGAAATACATGTATAAAAATAACAAGGCTTAATCTTAAATACATTTGTCAAAGCGGCAGCCTGTAGAAAAAGTGTCATGTTTCGTCCCGAAGTTTATATTTAGTTGAATGAAGTGACGCATGCTCATCACTTTCACGATACACGTGCCCTTTCTCCGCGAGCATTACGTTTTATTTTACCGGTGCATACAGGTACAGCTGGTTTACGTGCCAGCGGAGACCCTGGCGCAACGAGGTCAGCCGAAAAGAGGCCGCGGAAGAAAGCAGTTCCCTGCACGCGTCCAGCACCAGCAACATCACCACCACCACCAACAACAGCAGCAACAACAACAACAACAACAGCAGCAGCAGCAGCAGCAGCAGCAGCAGCAACAGCAACAACAACAACAACAATACCATCACCAACAGCAACAACATGTATTTCCCGAGAGCCAAGACGCAGAGAGCGAAAGCGCAACGAGCGAGCAGGACGCCTACGCCCGTCAGATCCTGCAGCAGATTCAAAAGGAGCACGAGGAGAAGGCGCAGTTGCTGAAAGAGGAGCGTTTGAGAGAAATCGCGAGGCTAAACGAGGAACAGAAGGCAGCGGAGAGGAAGAACCGTCTGCAGCAGGAAGCCCAGCAACGGGAGCAGGAGCTCCAGCGGGAGCGCGAGGAGGAGATGATGCGAAAGGAGCGCGAGAGGCTCGAGGATCTGGCGAAGCAGCGGGAGCTGGAGCGAGCGCGCGAGGCAAGAGAGAAGCAGAGGCAAGAGGAGCTGGAGAAGCGGAGGTTGGCGGAGATCCGGGCGAAAGAGGAGCGACGGAAGGAAGAGGAACGTCGGCGGGAAGAGGAGGCGAGAGCGCGCGAGGCGGAGAGACTGGCTGCGTTGGAGAGGCAGAAGGAGCTTGATGCGCAGAGAGCGCTGAAGCAGCAGAAGATCCTCGAGGAGCAGGAACGAGGAGCTAGTGCGAAGGCTGCGCAGAGTTCCCTTCCTTTGGTAAGAGAGCAACAACTGCATAGACAGCATCACACTGAAACTACGAGGCCGAAGAGTAAGCAGACGGTTCGGAGCAGACAACGAGTGAGAACGAACCATTATCAAGAACAACAGCAACAACAGCAACAACAACAACAACAGCGTGAGCCGAGTACAACCCCATCGCCGAACCAGCCACCGCTCTCCGTCTACATGGGAACCGGAAGTCTAAAGAAGGCGTCTGTTAAGGTCTCCGACGTTCTAAAGCTCCTCAAGGACGCTAAAACAATAGCCGTCCTCGACACCGTCAGCGCCGGGATGCCGCAGGTCTTCGTTGGTCCGACGAATCTCGAACCCCCCACAGGGTACAGTAAATTCGACCTACCATACCTCTCGTCCCTCGATCACAATCGCGTCGAAAGAAGAGTAGACAAACTCCCATTCTTCGTGGCGCCGCTGAGCTTCGACCCACCCAGCGGCTACTCGAAAATCCCCTTCCCAGCGCCGCATATTGGATCAGTGGTCGTCAATAATATCGATCACGCGGAGGCCAATCGCGGGGCGGACGAGCTCAATCCCAGCCCTACGCCTTTGATCGAGCCGAACTCGTACAGCGTCGACAGTCTCGATCACAAGAGTTCGATAGCGACGACCGCGAGCTATGACTCTCAGACGACGGCGTCGTACAGTCAGGAGTCGCCCAGTAGTCAGAGGTTCGAGCCGACGTACCCGCCGTCGACCTCGACGGCGCCCGGCGGCTCGAGGTTCAGGTTCAGACAGTTTTATAATGACAACAAACCCGGGGCCGTGGTGAGCACGTACTACGAGGATCAGCGCCCCAGTACCAGAAAGCACAAGTACTACGAGGAGAGCACGAGAGCGAGCACGCCGAGCTTGCAGAGCACGAAACTGGAGGTAGACGTGGGGCAGGCAGACATTTCGTATCAGAGTACGCCGAGGTACGAGGAGCCGCTCGGGCCCCAGGTGTCGGCGCCGAGGACCCAGGATGTCGGCGCTCAGTTGGCCCTGGGTGGTCAGGATTTCACTAGGCATAGAGAGAGAGAACGATATGGTGATCACCAGTATCACCAGTCGAATTCGCAGGGAAGTTCTGGGGGGTCCTTCGGTGAGGTCTCTTTGGGAGAGATTAATGAAGTGAGGTCGGCAGTGGGACCGACGCAGTATAGTCTGCCGGCGGAGCTCCCGGCGATCTCGCCGCACTTGCCTGGACTGGTGAACTCTTTGGTAGACCAGCAGGAGAGACTGCAGGAGACGACGCCTACGACTACTAGTACTAGTACGACGACTACTACTACTACCACGCCGAGGCCAAGTAGTACGACTTACAGGTCGCGTGGACGTCCGAGGTAAGGGAGATTCTGATCGTGGAGGTCGTGATAAATCAAAAGGGTGGTTTTATATAATCTGATATGATTTCAGGACGAGAGTGACTCCATCGAGATCGAGGACAACGACGAGTCACACGTCGTCTACTTCTTCTACCTCGTCCACGAGACCATCGACCACGGAACGAACAAGGAGACCGTTTAATAGATCCAGGTCTAGGTTTACGACGACCACCGAGGAGTACCGGGAATCGGCTTACGAGCCAACTAAGTCCAAGACGGAAGAGACTGCATCGAGGTACAGCCATTCCGAGCACAGGAGGCCGAGTCAGAGGAAGCAGAAGTACAGGGGCCGGGAGAAAGCAACTCATCAACCTGAGGTATTGCTTTAGTTCAATGCGGAAATATATAATCGTTAAAAGATTCATTTGCATTTCGGTAATAAGGAAACCTTGGTTTACTGTTTTCGTAATTATTTTGCGTTATTCTCTTTGTTCGAGATAAATAAAAGACAGTGTATTCATTTTTGCTTGAATAGTTAATCTTACTCTTCTCGCGTCCACGTGTTATTAGTACAACAAAACTGTTGGTGATATTTACCATTGGATTCAATTCCAATATTTTAGTATTATCTTTTCATGTGTTGGATTAACATATCCTCTTTCCCTGGGTTTCCCCCACTTCCCACGCATTGTTACAGACTAACAACATCCAAGCGCAACAAGCTACCGGCTTCGACAACGTCGCCCAGAATCCTCCCAGCGGCGCAGGAGCAGCAGAAACCTTCTTATCCTCCAACGAACCAACCGCGCCCGAGGCGAATCCCGCACCCTCCTCCACCAAGGACTTCCAAGAGAATTATCCCCAAACAACAGTCGCCACCACCGAGAATTACCCAACTCTCCCGGTGAATCACGAAACCAGCTTCAGCCCAATCGACTACTCGAAAAATCCCATCTACCCTCAAAGCGGCGGCGCTCAAGAGGTCCCTTACCCCGAAATGTACAACAACCCAGCAACAGCATTTGAGCAACCGAGTCTCGAAAAAACACCCGTCAACGGTTTCAACTACCAAGCGCAACAAAACGACGAGAGCCGCGAGCAACCTATTCTCCCCAGACCGAAGGAATACCTGGCGTATCAGGGCAAGTTGGAGGGCGATTTCGAGCCGGCGACCACGGAGTATCCGCGCTCGGCGCTCCCTGACGAGGAACATCGTTATTCGTCGGTTTACGACGCGAACGCGCCCCGGGCGCAGCCGGAATACGCCGTCAGCGGTCAGGCCGACTATCACACCCTCGACTCGGAGAAGCTCGGGAGCGGAGTGCTGGTGGACAGCAGCGGCAATGAGCCGCCGATATTTGTTCCATTACCGGCGAGCAAACAGCAGGATTACGAGCTCCGCGTCTCCTCCACTGAAGCACCACTCACTGACGTAAGAATAGATCTGGTTACGCCTGGCCATTAGTGCCTTACTGCCCGGGATGAACGTCGCACCCCGGGGAAACATGTCGGGCGTGGGATGTACGCTCTTGAATAAAGCTTTCGAGGATAATAGAGGAGGATGATCTACATTTATAACGACGCGGTGGCACACTTTGCGTCTGAGGTTGCACACGTGCGAAGTTCGACCGGTGAATAAGGGGTTTGGGGAAAATAGAGGAGAATGGCTGAGGGGGGGATTTCTTCTCATTGTACAGTTGCACGATTCTTTCACCAATTTTTGTTTTTATGTGGAAAAATTCGAATTTTGTAAAATCCGTAAAATTGTGTTTAATTTTTACATAATACAGAAAGACAAAAAGGGATTTTTGATTTTTTAACTGACATCGAAAAAGGAATAGGTTTTCAATTCGCGAAACGCACGAATGCGAGTCAAATCATAAGTGAAACTTTCCCAGAAAGCTTAACACTTTCTCTATCTTTCATCGCACAGCAAAACAGATGCTTTCCTCTGGTTTCAGGCGACGACCCAATCAAGCACGTCAGGCACCACGCCAGTAATAATCCGGCAGCGGGTGCGAGGGCGCATTGGAGGGCGCGTGCACCAGGACTCCGCGGTTCAAACGCGGCCGAGAGGCTCTCAGGACGAGTACGTTCGCTTCAGCATCGTCAACCACGACTCGACTCGATCGTCATCGGGCGGCAGGCACCGTGAGAGCTCGAAATCTCGAGCTCGAAACCGGCCACATTCTCACGCCAGCCACATCCAAACCGAGGGCGCCGATTACATTAGAATACAACCGGGTCATCATCAAAAACTCGTAGCCACGACCACGCCACGGCCGACCACCACTACGTCCACCCAGCCGCCGCAGGTGGTTGATGACGATGATGCTGATTATGGATTCATAAGGACGCCCAACTTCCAGCCGGTCAACCCTGTCCAGGAGAGATTAATCACGACACCTGTTACTTACCGTCCTCATGTTGCTCCTGTAAGGAAACTTCTATGCATATTTTGTTGTTGTTGAATTTAATTCTTTTAGCTGGCTATAATGGCAATGTTTACGAGGAGTGACGGGAGATACAAAGTTTCTAACAAATGCCGGGATCATAGTTTCATTAAAAAATCGTGAGCGAAATTAAATTTCCTGTTGAGAAAGTTGTCTGCGGGAAAAAATTGAAATCCCGGGTTTATTGACGATGTTTTAATCCCGTTTTATTTGATATCTCGCATTTGATATTTATGGGGCATTTAAAGGAGTGGAATTATTTTGTCTTATTTGAATCTTGGGGAAAGTGGCATCGATCACTTGTAAGCAATCAGGAGGGGACAAGATCATCAGAATCCCATGATTGAATAACAATTTTTACTGCACCACGAATCTTTCATTCGTCCACCGAGAGAAATCATCCGATACTCGAAAAACTTTCTAATAGATCCGCGGAAATAAATTGGTCATCGCACTAATCCACTCGCCGATCAACCACTAGTAATACCCCAGAATTAACTTCCCCGACGATTTCCGGCAACTCACCCAACAATAACAGAATCTTTCTTTCCCCGAATCACAAGGTACAATCAGAGTCTTTCTCGGATAACGACGGTGGCCAGCTGGAATCGAATCAGCCGCAGCCGCAATTGTCGAAGAATCGTCCAAAGTATCAGCAAGTGCCGAATCGGCGGCCAGCGAGCAAAGCCGCGACACTGGCGTCCTCGGTTACCGCGGCAATCGAGCCGATCACGACCACCGAGAGAGCACCGGTCGCCACAACTTTGCCCGACGACTCCACCCTCTTCGCCCCGCGGCCGAAATCCCGAGCGGACGAACCGAAGCACTCGAGAGTTCGCGGTAGAAATCGCCGACCGGTGAAGAAACGGGTGACGACCACCACGAGCACCACGGAGTCGGTTTTGGAGACTCATAATGAGCTTCCGCTTGATGAGAATTATCCGCGGATCCCGCCGTCGCTTCCATCCGTCGAGCAGCAGCCGCTTTATGAGGAGAATTATGAATCGCCGGGACAGTTTTCTGCAATTCGTACGGGGTCGAGTCAATACTACGAACCTACCAGTGAAAATGTAAGTAACTAATCATTTAATTTTATTATGTATATAATATTTTTATATTTTTGTATAATTTAAGATAATTTGAAATTATTGCAAATGAATCGTTTAAATGTCAGTAGAAATCGGTCAGAATCTTTGATTACGCAATCGAATTGATGCAAGAGCGACGACTGCAGAATCTTTTCTATTCTTCACCCTCGGTTATTGATATAGAAATCCAAGCAGAAATAATATTTGGTAATTTATAAAAATGGCGAAATTAAAAGGATTAAAAGTTTTTGCGAGAGAGCTTGAATACAAATAACATTTACGATTGGATCCCACCGCATTTCTATGCCGACGATCCTCTCTCTTCATTGCCCTCTATCACAGTAGCCGAAGCTTTATAGCCCTGTCGCATGCACCCGTTTACCAGAGAGGATCGTTGCGTCGCAAAATTCTATGCAAATCCGTGAAGGCCGATTCGTACTCATACCGTTTTATAGTCTCGTAAACGCGATAACTCGCCATCGTGAAGAAAGTGGTTTTAAAGCGGCATTGTACCAAGCGCGGGCGATGTATCTCGAGTAGAACTTTAAAGATGAACGCTCGAAGTACTGCGAGCAGTGATGTTCCAAGTTTCTAAGATGTACACAATAAAATTATTATTTATTATTCACACCCTTGTGAATATACTTGAACTATTGCGAGTACAGAACTTCTCTTATTGGAATATTATATACATTCTAATTTTTTTAAATACTAATCTTCGCGTACTTGAAGCAAAACCCCACGAAAATTCGAAGATTCATCTAACCTGACTCCATACGATTTATCACCCTTCCAGTATCCTCCCCCGGAGTTCATCCTAAACTTCGGCAACCTCCCAGACGAAGTTGGCGCCCGAGAAGAATACGACCAGACTCAGCTCGCGAGCAATCCGCCAGGAAAGTACAGTCACGCGACTCTCCACCAGCCAGCCTCCTCCGAGGACTCGCAATCCGCCCCAAGTGACATATACGGCGCCGAGAGTCAGTGGTCGACGAAGCTGACGAGCACGTCCTTCCAGCCGAGTTTCGCGGCGAACCGAGTGGCCGACCACCGCGGCAAGAGTCACAAATGGCGTCAGTACACGGAGAACGCGCCGGAGATCATCACCGCTGGTCCCGACGTGTCCTCGGTGACCTTTCTAGTCTCCTCCGACCTCAACAATAACGAGGACAGTTCCACCCAAGATGAAGAGTCCTCGTTCATGGACTCGACGACCTTCGGCGAAAAGACCAGTGCTTCCGGTCGTACCGAGCAGTTGAATGCAACCACTGCTTTCACTAATGCACCTACCACCCTCGCCAAGCTCGGAACAGAGAGCGACGCCGAGAACACTCAGGACCTGGAATCGTGGCTGATGGATAGTTCCACGGAGGCTCTCACTACTATCGATCTTGAGAGAACGACAAAGAGGAATCCGGAACCGGCGCCTACGAAAAAGGTAAGAAGCTTCTTTTGTTAGTCGGCTTGTTATAATGGATGACTGGAAGTAATGGCCGGGAAAGTTAACGACGCACTTGTCTTTGAATCAAGACTGTCATATCCCACTTTTATAATCTATAATATATTGTTTTATCTAAAGTTTTATATAATATTATCGTGGTTACAATTTTTGGTCGGATAGATTTTTGAAAATTGAACATTTGAATATTGTACCATCCGTCGTATTTTTGTTAATTAGAAAAAATTGACGAATAATCAAAATTATTCGATATTTCACAAGTAACCTACTTGCAGCGGCGTATACCTGACACGCTAGTGGTTCAAAAGCACTCGCTACAAAATGTATTTACACTGATTACAGGCAACTAGAAGAAGAAGAGTACGTGTTCGAGTGAGGCCGGCAAGCGACGACTTCGTCACAGCGGAATCCCAACATTTCAACTCGGCGGTGAACAGCCTGATCCAGGAGCACCACAAGTTCAGTCCCATTCGCGAATCGAAGCTAACCACTCCGGAGCCGATAACAACGACGACAAGTCAAAGATCAGCCTTACAGGACTTCCTCGAGGAGATTCTGAAGGACGACGAGACAGTGTCAGTGCGAGCGACCTCGACCACCACCGAATTACCAGAAGACATGTGGACAGCGTCCACGCCAATGACGACCCTCGACAACACCCCCGACAAGATCGACGAGTCCTCTTCGACGGACGATCAGCTTAGCACGATCCCCTCCGTCGAGATGGAACGAGAGGGCGAGCGGAGTACAACCCACGTGACACCAGTCACTGTGAGATCCTACGTGCAAGGAGACAATTCGCAAGGCCAGAATTCCCTTCATATCGGGGGTAATCCTGGGGATCTCGAGGAGAGGAAGAAAATTTACGGTGCGAAGAAAGAGGGTAAAAAGCCGACGAAGGAAGAGTGGAAGAAACCGTTGAAGAGCGAAGATCAGATATACGAGACCACTCAAACGAGCCTCAGCACTTCTTTGCGACTGGTAACTCAACCGCTCGGTGCTCAGACCACCGAGGAACTGGACATGTCGACGAAGCAGGTGAAGTTCCCCAAGAGCGACGAGGAGACGAAGACCTTCAGCAAGATGATAGACGAGATGGAGAGCACCAAGTTACTCAAGTTGAACCAAGTCCCGAAGGACGAGAGTGATCAGGACCACCCGAAAAACCATCGAGTCCACTGGAGCGAAGTGAGACACCCGTCGGAGCTGGACCCCTCGGACATTCCTACTTGGAGTCAGGAGGCAAAACCTAGCGCGAGTCCCGAGCCGGCCGACACTATTCCGGGCACCGTGACAAAAACCGACGGGAACAACAATGTCAGGACAATCTCGGATTACGTGAGAGCCATCTTCGACTCGATGAAGAGCGCCGAGGAGGAGAGCCAGGCCGATACGGAGAAAGCCCCGGAGACGACCACCCTATCAATCACTGACAATCGGGAGGAGTCTGAAACAGAGGCAGTGCGGGAGTCGATTGTCACGAGGGTGGAGATGAGTTCGACCTCGGAAAGCAAGAAATCGGGGGAACTCGGAATGACGACTAAATTGCATCCGGCGGAGGAGAATTTGAAAGAATCCCCGACGACGACGGAGTCATCCACAAGGTCGGAGGAGGCAGACACTTTCACCACGAGTGCGCCGACTACCTCGACGCCCACTGTGAGAAACACCGACGCACCAGTCAATTCGACCCAGTCGAGCCTAGGAAAAGTCCTGCGAACGTCGACGACGACCAAGGTCTCCCATATGACGGAGATCTGCTACAGAGGTCGATGCGTGATGACCAGGCCCAAGCAGGACGAGCGCTCGAGATGAACGCCGACTCGGAGATCCAATCTTCCATCAAAGTGGTTCTCGAATCGTGATACCCGAAACACGGAATAGTACAGTAGTCCGCTGATATCTGCGACTCGGAGAGACTGAGAAGTTGCGAGGATCGAAGGTCACTTAATCTTCTTAGTCCTGGAAAAACGATTGTATGTAATTAAAGGGGGTTTGTTTCTCCCCCTCCTTTTGAAGCTCCTTTTGAACATGGATTCGCGTTCGGATGGAGTTTAATGAGGTTTAGATAGAATAGTTATTATTTAGAATGGAGAAAGGGGCAGAGTGAGAGGGTGGAAGAAGAATATTGACGGAGGTAACGACACACACACTCGCTCTGGTCCCTTTTTCATAGAAAATAAAGATAATTTTGGAATATTTATAAAAATTCCGGGACTGACGGGATTAAGAAGCAGGGGAGTGCCTGATCAAGAGTAACATTGGGTTTTACATTGTTACTCGAGAGAGAATAGTCTACAACCGACTCTGACTTCCATTCGGCCGAACGAAACCTGATCATCAAATCGAAAACCTTTCGACAGGCCTCAACGATGGGAATTAACTTATTGTAAATTTAGAACAACAGAGATGGCTGGACTACTGTAGTGCTCCTGTTGGCGGACTCATCTCTCTACGTGATTCTTCGAGCATTCTCTTTATTTATCGACCACCGCGCAAAGCGCCGGTCGAGTGGCACGCGATATCTCGATCGCTCGATCTTCCGCTCAGATCAGAGCCTTGACTCTCTCTCGCGCGTAAATTCCATGGGTTTGACCCGGTTTGTCACAATTAATTATGATAATTCGGCGCATTAATTCGGGATCGATAACCCGAGTGGCGTCGACCGAAAGTCGCATGTAAAGTCCCACATGCAGGTGTGCAGGTTCCCCGCGTCGCATGCTGCAAAGCACTCGATAAGTGCGACTGTAAGTGCAGCTCTCTCCGGGGAGGAAAATTCGTCCTATTCGTTACTCGGCTTTTGCGAGCGCCGCTGACACGACAGGGATAAGTCTTTCGATGATTGTTACCGATCACCGGGGGGAATGCTCGAAATGACGGAAATTGCATAATCAGTCGACGTGCACGGGGTGGATGAAGTTTGTGGGAAGAAAAGTCGAGCGGTCGCGAGGACTAAATCGATCGGGCGAACCGACGGTTGTTTATAGAACCGGACACCATGGAAGCTCTGGTTACGCAAAGGCCCCAGTCGAAGGGAAAGTCTGTGCACGTTCGACTGAACACACCATCATTGAATATATCGCATCGCTTTAAATCCTAGGGTGATAAGTCTATTTAATTTAACTACCTACTGCTCTGTTGGTATACGTGTAATTTAAGCGTCGAAGTATTTTAATAAAAATATGAAAAAGTAAGAGAGTGCATTTGCTCTTATCCATTTATCACATAGTGTACTGTGGTTATGGCTGTTTGCTAACATTTACTCGGAACGGTGGCTGGTCTGCGATATTGTCGATTCGGAAAATCATTTCCGGTACGGAAATGTTACCAAATTTCGTGAATTCCCGAGATTCCCGAGATGTATTTGCCGAGGGTATACCGACTGGATTCAAGATAACAACTTGGAACATCGCAAACCGGATGCTGTTATCCGTTTCCTTCAGCCTCCCACACAATGTTAGCTATCATTATATGTATATTACATGTATACTATCTATAGCATCACAATATCATACCATCATTTTCATATCAAGGTCCTTTAACGAGAGGGTAGTACCCTTACATGTGTTACATACTCAACTTTGTACAATAACTAAAAAAAGACTGCGGAAACTTCACTACTGCATTTGCAGATTGGAAATTAGATCCTCGCCATTAGAGAGCATACAACGACCACCATATTAGCAGTTGTAATTCAGACTTATGGTAATGTTAGTATTTCGCATTTCCCGGCGCAAAAATGCCATCCGCAGTCTTACAAAAAGACGCACACGCAACCAAAGCAATCGCAAATGCGTGCGTACTAGGTAAATAAAAGAATGGGGTTCGATTTCTGCAAGTGAAAGTGGCAAATGCGTAACCACCCCTCAAGTGGTGGGGTTTGACAGAGAATGACTAGTGGGTTTATTTCATTCGCCTGTGTATGTAACCAGTTACTCGAGCAAGGGGGTGAAAGTCGCAACGCGCGGGCTACACTCGGACAGAAAAATGGCGTCACGTGGGCTTGCAAAATCGATGACGACGACCCGCGCGGAGTTCGTCGACTTTGTTGCAGATGGCAGGCCTCCGCAGAAACGCAAATACTGCTCTGTGGAAAACTGAAGCTACAAACTATCCGGAGAACCTCACTACTACATCAAACAATCATCACTAATACATCAAACATGCCCTCGCAAAGTTATAACAACTCTATCCACCCTGAGAAAATCCTTTTCATTTTGACCAACAATCACTTGAAATCCATTCCGAAATTCATCCCCACAAATTCCTTTCATCAAACCACCAAAACCCCCAATAAAAACAAAAGACAATCAAGCTTACAAGACAAGTTAATTGCAAAGACAACTGCAAGCCGAACGGCGCCGGACTCCAATAATATTGGCGGTGTGTGCAGACGTCGGTGGTCGCTTACTTATAGTAGTGCAGATTGCGCAGCATCGCCGCGACGGCGGCGTCGACAGTGGCGACGAAGAGGAGACAGACTCGGCGGGTGGCGCTGGCAGGCCTAGAGAGAGAAGGTAACAAGTTAAACGGGGCGAGCGCGCTAGGGGTTGGCGGCGCGGAGAGGGTTGGCGGAGGCTGGTCGGTGGATCGGGGCGGTTTGTGCAGAGGGAGTCAGTTCAGTTCAGGCGCAAAGGTCCTCGGTTAAGGACGACCGTCCTGCCAATCGGGCCATTATGCCAGGCGGCGAGGGGTCCCCGATCAATCTCCTCGACCACCGAGCATCGACCACTTCCGGCGAGTGCGCGAACAGTGACGATGAGAGGTCCACCACTACGGATACCGTCGACAGCACGATGACGACCGCTCCGGCGGCCGACGGACTCAGACGGAGGAAGGTCATACACGCGGCCAAAGAGACCCTCGACAAGGGTGAGTCCTGGTAGAGGAGCGCAGGACGCCGGACTCGTTACGAAACCTCGCGCAACCCTCCACCATCTCGCCGATTTCCGCTCCCTCGATTTCTCGGAGATATGTAGACGATTGTCTCGGGGGAAACGACGCCTCGGCACACACGCCCTTTCCTCATGACCCTCTTGTCTACCTCGCTCGCGCTCACACAACGTGCCGTCTTCGCCCTCCCCTCAACCGATTCTTCGATCGCAGATGCCCCGAGCGATTTTACTATGTCCCTCCAACTAAGAACATTCTTTGTAAACATTGGTGAATTCACCCGCACAGAGATTGAGAGTTAATCCTCAGGATTTGATTAGAATCTACTGTGCGTTTTGGTAGCATTGGTCACGGTTGGCCTACATGCGACTTCGCCGCAGGAAATGGGTTAACTAGCATTCCGGAAACGACACATGGCAAAATCCTGCAAGCTCCTTCTCCAGATATCGAGTGTGCCCGGGAGGCTCCTAAAGAGTTTGTCTGTTCATCGGCTATCGAATTTCCCTTCGGCGCGCACCACTGGAGCCTCGGGCTTTAGCGGTCGCAGTAAAAATAAGTGGCACACGCACCAACGATCTCTAGAGCCGCCGATAAATGTGTCGAGGTAAATCGATGGTGCGTGCAGGCCAGGAGAGCAAGTACACGTGTTGGGAAACCTTTAACCGGGCACTTGGAACTATCGACACAAAACTCGGCCGCCCACCGAGTCACCCGGCTCGTTTTATTTTCGTCCTGGTGTATTGAACCAACAATGCGGCCCGGCAATAATGCTGCTTCGCCGGAAATCGCTCCTCGGCCAAATGTACCCATAGATGTTTGCCGATCCGTGGAAATTGGTTTCGCTCGGAATGATTGGCGGAATGTGACAGCGGTCCATAAAATTGAAAGAATTCGATAGGAGAAGCGAAGGACGTGATAACTCTGTGAAGTAGAACGATCGCTCGTCAAACCACTACAATCGTGTCAACGTCCGCCGTCGCAAACACAAATTCATTACTACAATCATTCATAAAAAAAAAAGACCCCGGTAAATTGATTGAATGCTAATAAAGCAATTTACTTGCTAATCCGCGAGCCGCGAAGAAGACAGAACTCCGGCGCTCCAACTAATTCGGTTCGGTCTCTCGGAAAGAAAGCCGCACGAAAAGTCGATTAAACTTTCGCTCGAGTGTAACGAACGCGCGTCACGTGTAATGGAAGTGGCGCGCTCGCTCTAGTCAGACTACGGTGGGTGAATTCGCTGCCAAAAATCCTCGCACTGCGCGGAAATGCTTCGGGGCTTCGCCCCGAGCGTGTAATCTGTTACTGGTCCCGGAGGAGCTAAATGAAGAGTGCTCTCCTGGCGCGTCCACCGTCAACCCAGAGGAATCACAGACACCAATGTTTTCCGACTTCCAATTCCCTGGCACAATATCGACACTCTGATTTCCCCCTCTGCGACCCTCGAGACTCCAAACGAACCTTCTCTCCTGGAAAAGCCGATTACGCGCACCTTGCGGTGCATGTAGTTCCTCGAAGGCATTAGGGTAGCACATGGCAATTGTGAAATTTCATCGTCGAACGACGTCGTCCTGGCGATGGCGCTATCAGCCCCTCGCAGCCAGGATGCACCCTGTCTGAGTGATTTCTCTTTTACCACTCGGAAAGCGGAAGTCGGGGGAAAGGTTCTCCCCCGTCGGGCATACACTCGAGCCGCATTCGCGATAAGTAGTTCTAAGCAGCCTCACCCAATTAACGCGATAGATATACATAGGTGGAGGAGCCTTCGCGCTCGAGTGTGCCCCTCTTGCATTTCTCGAGAGGAAATCTGCTCCGGAAATTACGATAGTCGGATCGGTTAACCACTGGCTCTGCTAATGCCGCTAAGTTCTAATGTGGATTTCGAGAGGGGCTTGAAGGATTCTTTTGGGGAAAATTGGGGTGTGGGGTGAGAGAGTGTTGTGGTTTGATTGGACGTAAGAGGTGATCCTTTTGAGTGTGAACGTAAATAGTAGTGATATTAGAAAAGGTGAAACGAAAGGTTGCATTGTGCAGCGGTGTTTATCGGATAGATGTAGGGCTTGCGGCTCCGTCGGCTTATTCACTGCTCTATACCTGTATACCATCAGTATACATAGATGCACGGCTATGACGTAAGAGGGACCCAACCCTTCCTCCAATTCGGCCGAAATGAGATGCAGTAGCATTTCGGAGGCAGCTGCTCCCCGCTGGGATCCCACTGACATCCTTCTAGGCCAACTCGACCGCGAAGCTACCTTTTGATTGGCAGCGCCCGTAACCCACCCATCGGCATATCTCGACGCAATTAATTATTCATAACCCAGATATCAGTTATCGAGGGAGAGCCATCGCGTGTGGATCTCCGATACATCGATGAATCACGCAGCGGACCATTTTTAATGACACTCAGAAACGCGGAAATCATTGAGGATCATTAGGGTGGAGCGTAAAGCAGTGGGACCCGTGTGCAATCGTAGAGGGAGGGACGGAAGGCTGAGAATTTCCGGAATGCAAATCGGAAATGCAGCCTCTGTCTCCGAGACAAGTCTGGAAGAATGAGAGGCACGTGCGGCGCATCCTGCCAATATAGAATTCAAGCGTACGCTAAGGATACGGTTGACATCGATTCCGAGGCTTCCGGGAAGCAATGGTATTACTCTTGAGAATTGGTTATGAATATCGAATAACGTAAAACGTATTAGCTCGTGCAGTAAATATTGCAGAATTTTGATCACGATCAATAATTGTAATTGTTCAGGAAAATTATTTGGCCTTGCCACCCTTGCAATCTACTGAATCTACTGAATGTGAGAATCGTAATTATACATTCCACATGCGTCTGTTATTGTCGACAAATTAGCCCGAATTCTTAGAAAATTGCCGACGTAAGAACTCTGTTCGAAACTAATATAGAACAGTACTTTCCTGGCAGAACTTACAGCTCCCATTCCTTATACTGGCATTTGACCTTCGCCTCTTTAGAGGGTGGAATAAATCGAGGCAATCATTCAGCGCAATATCCCCGATAATACCTCGAATTAGGATACATTGGCTCTTCGACGAACGTGACCGTTTAGCCACTCACTGGAATCATAGCCACGTTTTTCCCATATCCGTTTCGACACGTATCATCAATACCGCTTATCGCAGTACGCGTCGGTGCGATAGACACGCACGTGCATGTCACGCGTTATTCATAGGGGAAAATATGATTTCACGTCTTCTATGTCAACGTGATGCAGATGAGAATGCTATTACGGCGCTGACGCGCTGCTCTGGATTGAATTACTGTGCAAGTTACCACCACGGGGTCTTATGGGGTGCGCTAACGTGTTAGCATTTAATTACGTAACCACGATTATAGGATCTTGTGACGGGGATTCGCGTCATTATTGAATTACGCAATCAAATCTTGCGTAGATGCGACTAGGGTTTTTGTGTGGTGAAGAAATGCGTGTTGCGACTTTGGAAGAACATTGGCAGAACACGAAAATAAAAATATGTGAAAGCACTATATTTGTATTATGTTAAAAGTGAATATTAGACGTCCGCATCCAATCAACACTTGCGTAAATTTCGTGAAAATATTTCTGAAATCTTTCTCTCGTATTTCGAAGCTAAACCTCTTCGAATTCTACAACACTTATTCTTCCAATAAAGCCCTCCGCAAGCCCTCCTGCACACGCGTCTCAATTAAATACAATCCAATTGTCCAGGCCTCATTCTCTCCAGCTTCTAAAGAGAGCTCCGCTTTATCTCGACCCAGTGTCCTCGGCGGCTCGGAAAGGGTGCCGTCGGCCGCGCGAGGGAATCGGGAGTTCGAAAATCAATCGGGCCGGTTATGTCCGCCGAGCAGAAAATTACCTCCGGAAAGATAGCGTGAAATGGCAGCAGTATTTCTTTGCCCGGGCGAGCCCTCCCCGCGCATATCTCTCTCTAATATGGCTATGTGCGCACCGCACCACCCAGTCCAATCTCCCACAGCTAACGGGATTACACGAGAAAACTCGCATTTCCGCTGGAATCGCCGATGGCCCGTCGCTGATACGATGTACCCTCCAAGCTGGGGGTAAACAGTAAAACTGGCCGCACGGTGCAACATTCTGCCTCGCTGTTTTATATCTTGAAGGACGTCATAGGTCGAAGCCGAATGCAATCCTCTTTTTATCACATGTGATTTTATTGGTAATAATTTATAGAGTAGAGTCTGTAATTGGATGGAAATGTAAATTTGGATAAGTGGCGTGTAAATTCGAATCGGAACGTTTAAAGGTCTTTGCATTGATTTAAGTGATTGGATATCTGTGTTTTCTTTGGATTTTGTGTTTTTTATTTTTTCTATCTTTTTCTATTTCGCAGATGATATGTTACGTTGAATTTCTACCATTTTGTATTTGTTTTCTTTTGTTTCACCAAAGACACTTGCCCTTTAATAATAGAATTATTATTATTATTATAACATCGCAATCATTTTGTTGAGATAATCGAAAATTAATCGGTGGAAGTCTATTTGATTGTATGATTCGAAGTCATACAAAACGGTACACAGAAAGCATAAGGACAGTCCTGTGTGTCATGAGACTATATCGTTCGCGCAGTATTGCGTGTCGGGTCGTTAATGTGCGCCGGAAGTATTTAAAGCACGGATTGCTGTGCACTGGCAATGGCACTCGGCGTAATTGTGTCACGCACGTCCCAAGATGAATGACAAGCTCGACTTTCGTCGCATTAAATCAACTTTTTCGCATGGATACTTAAATCAGCTGCCTCTCACTTTAAGAGCGACTATGACAAAGTGCTTCTTCAAAACGACCTTATACTCTAATGGCCTAAATCTAACTGCTATCAGGGCTATATCTACAGTGTACTTAGTCAGAGTTGTTTTCTATCAAATTTATTACAGTATATTCAAGGTTATCAAACTATAACTTGACGCAACGATTTTCGACGACTCCTCTTGGTAAAAATACGCAATCAAAATATTTTCCATGACGATTTATCGCAAACGGTTTCCTAAAGAAAAATAAAGTCAAAGGGGCTTGTTAGTGCTGTTTAAACTTGGGTATTTCAGATCCTATTTCATCAATCATTGGATTGATAAAAAAAATTGTCGGAGATAAAAAGTGGGTCAACCAACCCTCCTTGTAATTGTATTGTTATTCCAAAAGGGTGGTGGGTACACAATGAAACCATCACAAGTCTATTCCCTATCGCTACCTACGCCAAAGTTTCCACTACTAACCCCACACCCTTCCACGTGCAAACCTTCAAACTTCGCCAAACACATTCTCCAAACTCGGAGCAACGTCGCGAAACATTAATTCTTGTCTCTCGGCAAATTAGTCGGAATTCCTCGCGGTCCTTTCCGAGTATCCTGGTCCTGGGTGATGCGCCTTCGAGCGTAAACTGGACGCTATGCCAGTAGAGTGTGGGCAGCGATGTGTACACGAGCCACAAACAACCTGGCAACTCGCATGCCAGAGACTTGTTCCGAGGGAGTATCGGGAGGAAGACACGTGGGGTTTGTCAAGGTAGCCTGAAAAGTATGGGATCGTGTGGATTTTGCACCCACGCTCGACCTTCAGGATCACTCGGCTGCCTCAACTCGAATCGATATAGTCCTTCGAACTTTCAACTTTCAACGACTCTCACTCGAACCTTTCATCCATCCTCTCGCGGATCGCGGAATTTTAGAGCCATTAAGAAAAGATTAGCCTTGACCCACTTAATGACCCGCTGCATTAAGAAAACCGGTCTTATGTAATCTCTGTACATTCATAAGTACATAAAGATGGAAGATTGTTTTGGAACTGGTAAACTTCGAAATTGGCCAAGAGATTATCGTGAATGTTTTACTCTTGCATTCTCGTCGGTTTGAGAGTCCCATTAGCTATTTTATCGAGCTACGCTAATTAAGGGCCGGCGAGTGGTGAAAAGTTGATAATGATATATGAATCATTGGTAGCATGCACGAAAATGAGCTGGTATCCTGTAATATCATTACTGGTCCGTTCCTTACGATTATCTAACAAGTTGATAATCTTCTTTCGCAGCTTCCCGCCTCTTAAGGCGGAAAATACCATGTACCGGCCACTTGATGACCCCCCGCCGCCTATGGATACAGAAGGTTCCAACTCAGGTATGTACAACACAGTGTATTATTATAAACATATATTATGATAGCAAAATGATCCGGTGCCGCCAAAATAGCTCAGTTTTGGTCCTCATTGCTGGGCATACTAAAAATACACAATAGTCAGTAATTGTCACTATAAAAGAATGTTTTGAACTCAATAAACATATACGCCTGATAAAAAGTGGCTTAGAACAGTGTCGATTCAAAGGCAAGTGCATCGTCCTATACATATGTGTACACTGAAAGGAAACATATATTTCGGGCAATCTTCTCCACTTACCGAGAAATCAAAGCCGATTCAAAGCCGAGTGAATCACCCTCCTAGACAAGTACTGCGTCGAGCACTCCTTACACCAGTTTCTCCCCGACAGTCTGAGCCTTCGAATCGCAGAGAGTAAGCTCGTTGGTGTGACAGTTCCCCAGTCTCAAACGAGTGACGCAAGCCTTGCGACGAGAGACGGGAAATTCCCGTAATTCGCAGGCTTGTTTACGTTCTCCGAGGCTCGCGTATGATAAATTTGATTTGGCCGGTTACGTCGGCCGAGCTCAACTCCCCTTCGTGCCAGCGACGTCCAATCGATTCTACCGACATGTAAAAATACTAACGACTACAAGCACCCGCGCGAGCTCACTTGGCTAAAGTTCACAACAGTATTGGTTTGCCCGTTCCATTATTAAGTGCCTTTTCCACTATCGATTTAGCTTCCGCCGCTCTAACTTATTCACGATGATGATACTCGAATAATCAGTCATTCTTCTCCGCTCGCGCCGCGGACTACTTTCGACTATGAAGCTTGCGTGTTGAATAGTCTTTAGTATGTTGGAAGGGATAAATTGTTTCGGACTTGAAATTGGTAATGAATGATGTTTGGCGAATTATGATTTGTTTGGGTAAATTATTATATTCGTTATCCGTAAAGGTAAACGGTAGGAATATTGAAACACCAGTTCTTGGTGGGAATTTCATGAGTCGCGAGCACCACTCAAAGTCTTTCCTGAATAACTGGGCCCGACTGGCTTTTGATGTTTTGATCGAGCGGTTTGGAAAGCTCGAGCACGTGGTGTTGAAGAGGAGTGCT
This sequence comes from Crossocerus cetratus, assembly GCA_963675795.1. Lineage (NCBI taxonomy): Eukaryota > Metazoa > Arthropoda > Insecta > Hymenoptera > Crabronidae > Crossocerus > Crossocerus cetratus. The sequence goes on along the minus strand of OY776662.1, from coordinate 30,298,620 downwards.
TATACTCTCAAAGGAGCCATCCACGATTCTTGAGGCTGTGTCGCGCGTGCAAGCCTGTGTCAGCGGATTCTCAAGTCCCTTGTCCTTCCATTAAGGACAAAACCAAACAGGTGCAACAGGTGCGCCATCAAAGGTGTGGCAGTATTGCATTAATCAACACGGTTCATTAATCGTCCGCTTTCAATAGCGGCGCAATCGTTCTCAGTTTAACGAGCATCAACCTGTGCTTCCTAAAGCCGGAACTCTTCTTTCATGAACAACTTCGACTTTGGAGAAAAGTTCGGAATAATATAGCAATATTGATAAACATGGAATGATAGATGATAGAATTTCTCTTTCTCTGTAATTGACACTTGCCGAAGTAAATAACTTAAAAGAACTACTTACACCGCACACAGACAGAGTTTTTAAATAATCTCGGTCAATTGGACTCAAAGCAAGTCATCGAGCTCGAAAAGGAATAAAATTCATCAAACGAATCTGTCACATAGCAAATGTACATACTTCCGCCTCAGTTGCTAGTGCGCATTACGAATTACGATATCTTCTTCAATTTCATGGAAAGCTGGCCGAGTCAAAGAGACAGCGGTAAAAGCTGGTTACTTAAAACTTAAAAGGAGAGCATGCAGGTCAGTTCGATAGATGACATTGGCACACAGCTGCCCTGCCTGGCGTGTGCAAGAGTTGTTAAATTCCTGGCATACATAAAGGTAGATTAAAGTCGAAACAAGTTATTTCCGGTGGAGTGCATCGAATCTGAAAAGCTTTTAAAGCATACAGATTTCGCGTAAATTCTTTGAACGCTTATGAATCCAGCCTGTCGAAACTCATTTTCATTCTCAGCTTGTCTTCTCACACTTCCTACCATGTGCATCGGGCACATAGCACACGTCAAGAAGAGACGTGCATGCTATTATGCAATGCGAAGACTAGACGTTTCTTATGACGTACATACGTTCAGGCATACCTCTGGGAATTCTCAAAACTGATACAAAACGCTTGTTCCCTTGCACTCTCTATATTACATAATACTATGCCTCACAAAGAAATCTATTGTCTCATACAAAGCTGCTTGCAAATTCAATATCACAAAACGCTTATCTTCTTAGGCATCTTGTCTCTAATACACAGACATCCGATTTTCGAAGAAGCAGCATTTTGTTATATAACAAACATCAAGCTACAAACACTCAAACCTCCAATATCAGGCAAATCTCTCCCCACTGCGCACACAGTAGATCGAAAAGGGGTGCATTCTCTTGCATAATACTCTTCCGCACTCGCACTCTTCAAGTGCTTGCAGTGCATTGTACCGCTCTCTTCCTGGCCGTGGGCGAGAATCCCTTTGTCGGCTAAACCATGCTCTTTCTTAGAAAGTCTCGCAGGCCTTTGTTGCCGTTTCCTCGGCCTCCGCATCCACGTGCGCGGGGGATCGCGGGGGGCTTTCCCTGCTCAAAGATTCGCACCGACTGTTTGCGAGTAGGTCAGCCGTGTTATCGGGGTGGCGTTTCGCCTAGATTGGCACTGGGGAGCTCGGGCTGCTACTGTTTTGGATGGAGGCCAGACCGAGTCCACGAGTTATACCCCCTGCGCCAGAATTCACACGGGCTGAGGTGTCTGCTCCGCAATTACTCGTGCTGCGAGACTTATGACCGTGAAAACGAAACGGTTACTGCCGGTGTATATGTGTGTGCCTGTGTGTGTAGGGAAAGGTTGGAGGAGGTGATCCACTAATTCCTACGTAAATAGTCGGATTAGGGTCAGGAAGCTCTTTATTAGTATTACTACACTTTCTTTGAAAGTAGAACATGTCGTGTGAGATTCAAGTGCCAGTATGTTGGGTCTTTTCGACTGAGTATTGTCACCAGTTAATCGACTATTTATCGATTAATCGAACATTTATTGACGATTGGAGATTCATTCGGATAAACTGAGTGCAGGATATACGCACCTCCTATGTATACTATATGGGAATATTCAGAGATCAATATACGAAAGTATATAAGAGTAAGAGTGAAAGAAAGAATTAAGAGTAATTAATATATGAAAGTAATTAATACGTCACTGGTCCAATATCCAACGAGCTACGAATTCGTGTTTCATTTCCTTCTGACCGATCGACTGAAAAATCCATGCTCAAACGATCCCATTCACTTTTTCCACCTAACCGAGTCCACGGAGTGGAGAGAATCGTCCGAGCATTGATTTTTCAGTCGATCAATCGAGGCCGGAGAAATTCCAGTCGCGTTCTTGGCTTTTCCGAGCGAAATGAACCAAGCTCATCCACTTTTTGTACATATGTGACCAAAGGAGGGTGGGCAAAATCGTTTGAGCGCGTTGTACATACCTTGCAGGTATCGCGGATGCTCGCTTATTGATTAAAGTCTTCGGCACAGTTGCAAGAGACATTCGGTATTCACGGGGCGCGCGCGGCTCCAATGAAACTGGAGAAATTAAATGTGCTCGCCTGGCAAATAAGCTGCGGCGCCCCGAGTGATATTAAACTCGTGGTGGGGCAATTTAATCGAAGGCATTAGTTAACACCGGCCGTTTCTGATTATAGGAATGCGACGTCGTGATGATGTTCCCGAGCGGAGCGAGCGACGAGACACTCATGTGGCTTTTAGGTCGGTTGCGTGCTGGTACTCCGGGCCTAGTGGTACATGTCCGGCATCACGCTTCATCGGATAGTTACGGGTTTTATTTAACAGCACCCTTCGGCGTGTAAGTCAATCCGATTTACTCATCACGTCATACCTATAGAATAGATATTACTTGTAATGCCTCTTTCCTATCTCAATTTTCTACAATTCGTATACTCGTTATACAATTTTTGTAGTTTTTTCTTAACAGTAATCATCGCGTTTTTGAAAAACAGCCCTCGGAATAATGAAATACTCTACTTCGAATGATTGACATGAGCTTTGTCCAATTCTACAATCCTGACTCTCCATTCCTGTCTTGATTTACCCACCTAGACATTGTTTACGTCAATGACATTATTTCAAATGACTGCCAATAGTTTTGTTTCATACAATCTACAGCCACCGCATTGTTTTCTTATTCGATGTAAATCTCTTCTATTGATGGACAGCTTACTGAAAGCCGCGGAAGAAAAGCATCTACCGAAGAGCCTGCGCCAGGAGTTCGGCGGAGGCCTGAAGGAGTTCGTGTGTTCCGAGGCGAGTTGCTTCGAAGGTAGCGACGACGAGGCGAGATTCTTCACGACCCAAGAACGACAATCCCTCGTTCTGCATCTTCTGCACACGCTGAGAGCAGCCACCCAAGACCTTCACAGTCTGCCGGGTCTCAAGATGATAGAAGGCCAAGCGATCATTCCCAAGTGCATGTCCTCCGGGATTATCTCTCAGGTACGCGGGAGCAAAGACATTAAGCCACTTCCTTCTTCCGGGCTTAACGAGCCGCATTCAAGGAACCTAATTATGCCACCTCTCGCGGCTAGGTATTCCCCCTCCACGAATTGCCTGAATTAGAAAAACTCCAGCGGACCTGGGTGTGCGAATTCCTCAGCCCTCAGCCTTTGGACGACATTTGTAAATACTTCGGGGTGAAGATCACCATGTACTTCGCGTGGCTCGGACACTACACAACCGCTCTGATCGTTCCAGCTGCAGTAGGTGTCATATACTGGGTAAGAGACGCGCACTCCAACTAACAACGTTCTTCTTTTAATACTTTGACTGCCAAGTCACCCAAATTCCACAACCATATTCGTTTCCACGAACAAACATAGACAAAAATATTACAAAATACAAAAAAATATAAAGGACGAATTGAAAACCTCCTCCTGTTTCGAAGTCGATTAAAATAAGACTAATGAAGATTTTCGGCAATGTAAAAGAATTGAAAATGCACAAGTTTGATGGCAGTCGACCTGTTAAAATGTCATGAGCAGCGTGAATGATGTGTTGATTATATTGGTTGGACGAGCAGGCCGGCATCATCGGTAGGAACCAAGCGGTAGAAGATGTGGCGTACGTGTTCTTCTCGATCTTCAACGTGATCTGGGCTACGGTGTATTTGGAGACGTGGAAGAGGAGAGGAGCGGAGCTCGCCTATAGATGGGGCACATTTGATCAAAGGGATGATCTGCTTGTCGAGCCAAGACCTTTATTCACAGTAAGTATTCTGCCAGCAGTAGTTATGGTCAATCGGTGATCAGACACGCCCCCCATACGCGTTGCGCGTTGCTCACTGTATTAACACTTCATAATACAAATATTGCTAATATGTGAAACTGCGAAGTTTCTTTTTAGTCAGCTAACATAATTTCAAAAGATTAATAGCTTTCTAATCTGATAATACCTTCCATCTCTCCAGGGCACCCTGGAGATTTCGCCGGTGACCGGGAGAATGGAGCCAACCTATCCGAGATGGAGGCGGAACATGTTTCGATACTTCGTGAGCGTGCCGATTATCGCAATCTGCCTGTTCTTCGTTTTCGTCGTCATGATTCTAAGCTTCCAAATACAGGTTGGTCTGTCGCCCACAAACGACTAACATTCTCGAACCTTCCACTGGGAATAATAATACTCGAACGTCTCAGACGTCATTGTTTGTTCGGCAAAGTTTTCAGCGGCCGTGTTTACACTCGCCAATAAAAAGCACTGTGTTTTAATCCGGCGAGGAGTTGGCGGCGAGCCCGAAGATCTCGTTGGGATAAACTCTTTTCCTAAAGGGGTCGTTCGACCTGGCAAAAAGAGAATTACAGTTAGGGGCTTCGGAGAATGGTCGCGGATAATGGTACAAAGCTTCGCACTGGGTCAAAAGTTGAAACCTGTCTGACGTAACGCCACTGAGATGAGAGTAAAATGCTTTCGACCAGCTTTCACCGCTGGGTGTGAGATGGAGAACTTATTAACAACTGACACCAAGTAGTGCGATTGAAACTAATCCAATGATTCTCTGACGTCTAAAGCGTACGAACCTAGCCAAAATTTTCGATCACTGAACATTGGAAGGAATAATCATTTCTTATATCTGACTTTCAAGTAGTTTGTAGAGCGGTAGCCAGTTTCAAGCAAATAACCACTCGAATTCCAAAATCCTTGACATCTGGCAAAGTCAAGTTCTGTTTGGTGTAAACTATTGAAACCGACTTTGTGTAAAACAATAAGAATTCAATTATCAATACTAGTGGTTTCATTAATTATTAAGCACAATAATGAATTAATTATGTACAAACGGCTGGACTAATTACGAATCATAATAATGGATCGATTATCTACTAATAGGTCGATTATTTATGCAGGATTGGTGGGACGCCGGGCTGGAGTCCGGAGGCTACGGATTTTGGCTGAGCTACGTGCCAAAGGTTTTACTCGCCGTAGTGATCGCGTTAATGGACGAGGCTTACTTCAAAGTCGCCGTTTGGCTGAATGACTTGGGTACGTATGTCGCACGCAATCCTCGCTCAATAGTTGCCCAAAGTCTCTCTTCGATCTTTCGAAACCCCTGTACAAATAACAAGATACCGAACTCCGACAAGTCGTTTATAACAATTCTCCGCATCGACTTTCTCTAATCACGAAACCACTCTGCACGTCTAGTACAAGAGCCTAGCATATACTACTTTTCGACTACTTTATCACGGCTTAGCTTTTACTAGAAACTAACTCCGATCTGTCATCCCTGAGTGATGTGTTTTAAGTTTGAACTGACGTACTACGAGACTTGCTATTGTCAGAGGCGAATGTTCTGTGTTACTCGACACATACTCCAATTCTATCTATCTATCTATTGTTCTCTTGCTGTCTATCGCGGTCGTTATCAATCGAGATCGTGTCTAGTTCTCCGTTGACTGCTACTCCTACCATTTCTTTAACGCCTTTTTCTCTTGTTTTTTCTCGAGACCGCCCACCGTAACGGTAGATAGTATTTGTGATTTTTGTGTGTTGGACGCAGAAAACTATCGGCTAGACACCGAGTACGAGAATCATCTGATCTACAAGGTGGCACTGGTAATAAGAAGAACTCTCTATCTCTTTCTGTCCCCTTCCTCTCTGTCTTCGTTCGGACAATCAATCGGAAACTAGATTATTATGAGTGTTGTGCTAGCCGTTTCACACAAACACGCTCACACACAAACACACACACACGTCCGCCTCTAATTGGACAAGAGCGCGTCACATTTCTGTTCACTCGATATGTTTCATCCCCAATGGGAGGAAGAATTGTCCACGTTAAACTCGGCCCTTCTCGAGCGGCCCGAGATCATCCATCATGAGCGGAGAGTCATTACCTCGCAGCCGCGGGATTTCTTCCAGTTCTTCCGCGGGCTCTTCCTACGACCGGCGTGCATTCAGCTGAGAAATGCAACGGGCGGAGCGGCGCTTTGCACGATCAAAGAGTCTCTTAGCATTCCCATGAAATATGCATCGCCTTCACTTCCAACTCGCCGGCAGAGGCGGCTTCTTGCCAGCTTTCGCACTTTGCCTGCATTGTACGCCGATTCCTCGTAATCTTCCGGAAGAGCGCGTCACGGCCTCCTCGGATCTCCGCGAAATAGAAGCGTAGATATTTTCAAGCTACCTGTCAAATAAGAAACATTGTTTTCAAATTATTTTTTTGGCAAAAATTCTCAGTTAACATGTTCAATTATCTTTATGCGCACGGAGGGTCGGATATTTTTGTATTGTTATTTTTTATTAGAAAACCGCGGGAATAGATAGTCCGTGGATCGCGGGTCGAATATATCGTCGTTCCATCAACCGTTCTGACATTAGAGATTTTTGAATTTCTATACACACGATTGCGCGCATGGCGAATGCATTTTGAGCTGCTTGCGCTTGCGATTCTTCATTGGAACAATTTTCACTCGTGCATTCGTGAACTTAGAGCCGATCGCCTTGACTAGTAATAATCCTTGATGCACCTTCTTGGCTGTTGCCTTTGTGAAAGCTGGCTGTCTGTGTAGGTGCATGCGTAATTACTGGTCGGGCGACTTTGTCGCCTTTGCCTGAATTTGATGGTCGTTGACGTTGCGCTTATGTGCGTCGTGTTTGTGGCGATGGTAATAAATGTTGTGCGAAACTTCCGAAGTGCGGCAAGTCTACAGAGCAGACTGTGTATTTCAGTTTCAGTTTGTAAACTCCTTCCTTTCGCTGTTTTACATCGCCTTCTACCTGCAAGATCAAGAGAGGCTCAAAGAGGTGAGAAATGTCAACTTGGCGCAACCGACTATGAGAAATTCATCTTTTAGATCAGTTTTGAAAGAAAGAAATTGAAATTCTACATTTTCTTCGAGCTGTACTAATTTTCGTAACAACTAGCAATAAAATCACGCATTGACAATAAATTAATCTCAACAAAAATATTACAAGCAATTTCGCGAGATATTCCTGTAACTGATGATCCTGTACATGATTTCAGCAATTGGCGGCCCTGTTGATAGCCCGGCAAGTGATCGGCAACCTGAAGGAATCGGCTGTGCCCTACTTGGTCGAGCAATTGCGACTAGCAAGAATGAGCTTCGAGATGTTCGGAGCTTTGAGTCCAAGCGAGGCGAAACCTCCGCCCGGACAGGAAGCCGAGGACCCGCTGCCCAAGGAGAAGGAGGAGAAAGATGAGAAATCGGAAGCCGGAAAGGCCAAGCAGCCGCGAAACGTTAGCCAAGCTGAATTGGAGAGTTCTCTCTACAGAGTAGGACATCCCACTAATTCTCTTCTTAGTGACATTGCGTTGAAGGTTTGGTCTAGATTTAGCGAATTTTTCTTTCGTTTTCGGTGCGCTCTCTTTCTCTCTCATTCTTTCTCTCTTTGTTCCTTTCTTTATCTCTTTTTCTCTGCATCTCTGCTTCGGGTGCCTGGTGGAACTCTTTTTGCGAGTATTTACTTGTACAGCTAACACTTGAATTCCTTAGTAAAATGCAAGATTCGTGTTAAAATCACGATTATTTCTATTTTAAAATATAGTAAACAAGCTGGAATTAACCATGGGGCTAAATGAACCCTGCATGTTACGGGTAGAACTAATCACAATCTGTTTACTATGTTTTACACGGTACAGTTTATTAAACAATTAAACTTACAGTCTTGTCGGGCCACTCTTTACCAATAATCAATCTGTTGAACAGTTATTAATATTGTAAATATTCCACACCAGGAAACCCGAAGCAAAATCATGTGATCTGTCGAGCTCTCCTTCCTACTTTGCATCTCTTTGACTAATAAATGGCTCGCCTGTCTCGCTTCACTTACATCCACTACTACAATCGCTTACCCTATGCATCGAAGAGAGAGACACTATTTGCTAGATCTCACCAAGAAGACCACGCCGACCTTATACGCCGGCGAAGCGCTAGTGAATGTTGTCCTGTGCCCTTTCATCGGCTCTTCTTTCTAGAAATTTTAATGATCATTTCTTTCCGTTCCCCCCTCCGAACCGATTCCATCGATGATGCGCAGGTGTCGACGAGAAAGGTAATACCACATTCATCCTATCATTTAAACATTAACCCTTTCGATCAACCGGCTAGGTCGACTCACAGAACACACACGAACCCGGAGAAGTACCGATTTAAACATTTTAACTTAGCCGAAAAGCTTTGCTAGCTTCGTGACATTGGCAGTTCGACGAGCTAAATCGAATTCGTACAATTTGCAAAACTATAGTACGCCAGTGGCAAATCAAGCGCGTCCGAGTAGAACCACTGAAAGGGTTGAAGGTCACACCTCTCCGACAGCAAGTCCAAAGCTGCAAGCACCATTAGCAACTGCTACTTTCTTGCTTTCGTTCATACATGCACCCTCGCATGATCCACGCTAGACACTCGATGTCCACGATAGATAGCTCTCTCGTTTCAGCAAACCAAATGCAGCCTCAATCACTTTAAAGCCTGACATGTACGCTTTGACTTTCTTCAAACACGGGGCAAGAAGAATAACTAGTAGTATATGTATAACAAGCCTCACCGGCTTACGACCGTGGCTTTGGTCGTCAAGGAGCTAGGGACTAGTGATAACACGAGCCTGCCTTGATCCTCACGAACTGCTGTAATGTGATTTTGATTCGCAGTACGATGGAGCGTTCTCGGAACATTTAGAGATGTTGTCGCAACTCGGATACGTCTGCCTCTTCTCCTCAGCCTTTCCTCTGGCAGCGATGGCAGCATTGCTCGGCAACCTCCTTGAGCTACGTGGGGATGCCTTCAAACTGTGCTTCGTCCTTCAGAGGCCGTTCGGCAGGCGGGTCTCCAATATTGGAACTTGGCAAGTAGGTGACATCATCAGCCACTTTCCTCGCTTTTGAGTTTAGCGCAATCAACAAAAACTCGATTTCTGCAAACGGAAATGAAAAATAGAAAAGTTTTGTCTAAGAAAATTCAAGAGTATGAATTCCAGACTTTTAAATTCCGGGACTTTCCGATTTTTTTTTGTTATTCCGCCTTTATTATACTGCAATAAACGAAGGAATGTAGATCGAGCGCAAAGATCGTCTACACGAATTCTAATCTCTTAGAATGCTATGGAGGCGATGGGACTAGTCGCGATCTTGGTAAACTGCGCCCTGATAGGGCTGAGCGGGCAGGTGCAGCGCATGTTCCCGGAGATGTCAGCGACGCAGACGATCCTGCTGATCGTCGTGCTCGAGCACATCATGCTTGCCATACGATTCGTGATAAACTGCGCGATCCCGGACATCCCGCACTGGGTCGCCACGGAAATGGCAAAGGTCGAGTTCCTGAGGAGGGAGGCCGTGCGAAGGTTGTCCTCGACACCCTCGCCGGAACAGCAGCCGGCCACAGTGATAGGTAAATAATTAACCGTGACCCACATGCTTTCGTATGGCTTTAAATAAGTGCTCCGTGACCTCTCTTTTCATCGGTCTCGCCCATCCCCCCTCATCCGGCAAGTAGAGAATTGCCAGCCCCCCTTTTTGCAAAGGAGCCCTTGATCGATATCAATATTCGCCCCTGTGCGCCTTAGCTGCTAGCGTGCACGTGCATACCTGCCGAGAAGAGTTTCCTCGACCACGGACCTTCCGGCTAGATTTATATAAACATAGATGCATGTGTGACTTGAGAATTGTTAATAAGGATCCCTTTCTCGATGCGAGTCTTTCACTAGCCCACCCACCACCCACCCACCCCCCTTTGCTGTCTCTTCTCGTCCTTCCTCCTACCAGCTTTTAATTTCGCACGAACTCAGGGAGATTCGTGGTGAGTACAGCGGACGGAGAGAGCGAAGAGCAGCAGTTGCTTTCGGAGCGCACGGGCGACGTGACGTCCCCCAGTATACCGGACACCCCGACACTAGCGTCGACGGCGCAGACACCGAGCAGTCCACCCACACCTAGTGTAGCTTCCGTGCCGAGGATCTCCGAGACACCATCCGCCGCCCAAACACCTGGTAGCGCCGGAAGCGTCGACATCGGCAGCCCCTTCCTTGGCGAGAACCTGGGCAGCGCGCGAGACCTCCACAGCATGCAAAGGTGCTCGATTCCTGGAGGTGAGCGAGGTATGATCGGTCTCCTGGTTTAGTTAGATTTGTTGATAAGTCAGATTGATCATTTGTTTGTTTGTTGCTGCGGTAGGGAGGAGATCGAGGGAGTGGTTGCGGGAAGCGGAAGCTTCCGGTGGGTCCGATCAGTATAGTCATCACTTGACGATTGGGCCACACGGAGGGGTCGATTGGGTTCGGAAATTGGGCCTGGAACCAGGCGCTCGGAAAGCTAGCGACTCCGAGATCAGTGCCAGTGGCACTGGGACCGGAGCGGCGGAAGAACTATCCTTGCACAGATCCACGGACTGCATCGTGTCGAAAGATCTCGCGTCCTCGTCCGATAGTGATCTCCTTAGGTATAACATTGTCTAAGAGTAATATAATAATATTTTATATATAATTCTATTCTGTTCTATCTAAAATATAATAAAGATTAATATTAAGTTGGTCATCGTTCTAATCGACGATCTACACTTCCAGGTCGGCACCACCGTGGACGGTGGCGCACAGGAATCAGAAGTTCCGCTTCTCACCGGAGAAGGACCGCGAGAAGGTGAAGGAGCGAGAGCGGCTCGAGATCCAGCAGTACCAGCAGCAGCAGCTCCAGCAGCAGCAACTTCAGCAGCAACAACTGCAACAGCAACAGCTTCATCAACAGTTGCAATATCACCGGGACTCCCAGGAGTATCGGGAGCGGCATGGCCACTACTCCGAGAGGGAGAAGGAGTCGAGCGGTCTTTCGGACTCCTCGGGCAAGACAGTCTCCAGCCAGGAGGAGGAGAAACCACCGACGAAGGAGGAACACGAGGCGAAGAAGACCAGGGTGAAGCAGAGCCTGATGAAGCGAGCTCGCTCGGTCGCGATCTTCTCGCTGAAACTGAAGGAGCGGCGGGCGCGGGAGGCCGAACAGAAGGCGAAGGAAGCCGACCGGGAAGCCAAGTGGCAGCAACCGCAGTCGTGCGTCGGCGGCGAGCTCTCCTGCATCCCGATAGAAAAGCTTATATCAGTCGACGATATCGCATCGATGGAACTACGCAGACTTAATCATTAGCCGCTTCTCGTTACACTCTTTTTCGTTGTACACGCTATGTAGGACCATTCGCCTCGGCCACTGAGACCCGCCGTGAAGCGCAATGCCTGCCTTGAAAACTCTCTTGCTTGCTAGACCGTCATTCCGATAGGCCTTCAATTTTCAACACTTTCACTAATGATTACTCCTCTCTCGGCGAGCGCGAACATTGCTCGAGTGCCGTAATCTGTGAATGTGCTTTGATTCGGATTTTCTCTCCCGAACCCCCCGAATAATCCTCGTCGCCGCGACGGGTGTCAGTGTTGCGCGGACGATCGCACGCGGCATGCTCGCACTAGGATCCGTCGAAGCGTCGAAGGAGGCTTTCTGGGACGATTCGATGGGCCTGGTGGAGCCTGAGTTTAACCAACGAATGACCGGCGGGCGAAGAACAAAGAAATGTGCGCACAAACGTTAAATGAGTCATTATAAGAGATCGTTAGGGAGCGTTCCTTAGTACCCCACTTTAGAATTATCATTGTTACGGAGTGACACTTTTCCTAGACTAGTCGACACCTCGGCAGCATAGATCGTTAAAAGTTTTGCAAAGCCCCGTTGGGATGGCATCGGTGCCGTTAGCCACGCCAGGTTGTCGCCGACCTCCTCGTAGTTGTATGAAACCTTTGAACACCATCTAGAGACTCATGGTCCGACGTTCCATTATACTTTCTACCTTTCCGCACTGGCCGACTTGCGTTGAGTTCGCTGGGAAATCCGATAGGCATTGCGCGATACGTTCATCACTTTCCTCGACCATATCCTCTCGCCGATATTAGATTGAGACACCTGCAGAGAAAGAGGTCGCAAACGCATTCATTTCTCCACCACGAAATCGGTCTAATTTGAAATTGTCTTACCACGAAACTCGTCCCTTTCTAATCACAATTCTTCCGGAAGTCAGTCGACTGATATGATGAGAGGCGAAGAATCGCGGTCGCTCGATGGCGTATAGTACAATGATTCCGATTCCTTCTCGCGAGGAGATTGCAGAGGCCCCTGTTGAGGATATTTTTCAAGTGTCCCGCTGCTGCTGCTGGAGAAAGCGGCAGGGAAGAGGGTTGTGGTGAGACGTGCGAGATCGGAAGGGACGGAGCGATACTCCTGGGGAAAGCTCGTTGTTGTTGCTGAAGTATAAGTTGTTACTTAATGTTAACTAGATGTTAATGGGTTAACGAATTTTTGCTAAATAGGTCTCTTACGAAGCCATATCAAGTACGGAAGCACGCCGATCCTATGCAGATTGTATGCCGGAGGAAGATGCAGGCGAGAGCTCGTCCTTTAACGCGATTACATACAGTACATGCATTGCCGTGAGACATTGGGCAAAAAGCGCAAACACAAGTTTTTGCGCACGGGAAACGTTTGGTTATCTAGCGTTAAGGAGCAGCGCTAACGTGGATCTTCATTTGTACGGGTGCCGACGTTAGGATCTGCTGTTGTTGTACATAAAAATGCGAGGGAGAGAGAGAGAGAAAGAGAAGAGAGAGCAACGCGATGGCGATGTTCCATGGCCTAGCTCACACCCCCGTCCGCTGCTGAAACTCATAGCGCAATCGTTATAATTGCTCGTATATACACCCACACATATTTTATTACAGCCCTCTAATTCGTTACGATTAACGCGCGATTGGTAGAGTCGTGCAAGACGACACCGCATTGTACTTAATACATTAGTGTCCCCTTCGAAAATCGCAGGAGAACCTTGTTCTCTAGATATGCGAAGTCCGTAGTTTAGCCGCTTTCGTGAGGCAAGTTGGAAAATGTGTCAGCGGAAGGCGTTTTTGTTTCTTAGATGTTTTGTATAAAACAGGAACTGAGCCAATAAAAACATTCTACGAAAGTCTCTGGCATTCGCTTAATATATGGTATTCTGCCCTGATTCCATATCTCTGCAAGGAATAAAATATAAACACTTTTAAATAAACACCTCTCCACACTCCAAAAGCCTCATATATATTTCCTCCATTTTTAAGCTTTCCTCACTACTCGTAATTTTTCATAATTCTATATTGTCAATACCACTCAATAAAAAAAAACGTACATTTTGGGCTGAAGAAAGTATTACATAAATCACACTTGAACTTTCGAACTAGGACAACTCCATAATAATGAAGTTGGTTACACAGCTATTGCGCATACAACTTCAATCTGGTTCAAATATAGGAATAGGAACGTGAAGTTAGTCGCGCAAATGTCTGTTGTGAAGTGAGCGAAGTGAGGAACAGTTTAGTGTGGATCAGCGGACAGCACTGACGTGAGTGTGTGGATAGGGTGAAAATGTTTCGTTCCATTACATTTTCGCGTAAGTGTTATTTACTTTACATGCGAAATACTGGATTGACTGAATGCTCTGTAATCACAGACGAGTGTCTACGAAGCTGTAGTTATTGGAGCGATGATTGAACAATTGTCTTCTCAGCATTTAAAAAGATTTCGCAGTATGTTACCACCGGGTCGTGCATGCGAGGCTATAGGATGTTTTCCATTGCATAAGATCTTAGTATTTGACGAAATACGGCGTCATACATTGAAGCAATTCCCTGCGCAAATCAACATACATGTCTTCTGTGTAACTTACTTTGTAGATAGGACATAACCTACGATGAAATGTTAGAATGAGTGAATTAGGCGATCAGAGTTCGATTTTTTGGAGCGAGAAAATCACCCAGCCTTAATTTGTTTTGAATTGCAGCCTGCATTCAGCAGGGCCTCACTGCCCTCCTGCGCAACAACATAGCGCTGTCAGGATGTCCCGCAGCAACTGTTGGACAGGCCAGATCTATGGCTTCGGCAAACTTGCCCAGCGAACAGAAGAATGAACCCTACAGCCCTTTCCAAAATACCAACAACATGGCGGAGTATGCACTTGCACGTGTAGACGATCTCGTCAATTGGGGCCGCAAGGGTTCCATTTGGCCCCTCACTTTCGGACTGGCATGCTGTGCTGTCGAAATGATGCACATTGCTGCCCCTCGGTACGACATGGACAGATACGGTGTTGTGTTTCGAGCTTCCCCTAGACAGGCTGATTGCATTATTGTTGCTGGCACTTTAACGAATAAGATGGCACCAGCCTTGAGGAAAATTTACGATCAGATGCCTGAACCCAAGTGGGTTATTTCCATGGGCAGTTGCGCAAATGGTGGTGGATACTATCATTACAGCTATTCAGTTGTCAGGGGCTGTGATAGGATAATACCTGTGGACATATACGTGCCAGGTAAGGCATTCTTTTCTGAATTACCGACAGCTTGAAGAAGTAGAGGGGTTTTTCTAATACAACAATTTGTGTCTCAATCATTTAGGTTGTCCCCCAACTGCTGAGGCTCTTATGTACGGTGTCTTGCAGTTGCAAAAGAAGATCAAGCGAATGCAAAGTACACTAGCATGGTACAGGAAGTAATTTAAGTATACTTGATGAGAGTAGAGAATTATGTGAATAACTGTAATATTGTACAATGAAATATAGCTAAGTTCAAAGAAAAATCTGTAAATTATTACACATCAGAAACAACTGATTAAATGTGTCAACCAAGAAACAAACTAATTTTAGTATATAAAACACAATATGAGGCACAACAGATTTTATTACAGTAAAAAGTAGAAAGCACCAATTCACATTGTAAGTTTTCCTTTTTATTCTTTTACAATCTAAAATATGTACATTATATTAAATTAATTTAAACAAAGCAAAGAGATATAGATAGAACATCTTTGCCCATTAGCTTACGAAATATTAAGGCCCCGCTGTTTCTTTATCATATCGTTCTACCTAATACTACGTATGACCTTATTTATTTTAATTATACATTACATACATACAATGATTAATGAAACCACAATTGATACACCTCACGTGTTCGATAGGTACGGGACTTGCGATGAAAAGATTCAATAGTACATTGTACCTACTATTTTCATTCCTCCACGTAGAAGAGTACACTTCCATATAATATATTGTATTTCTGTTGTATGCACAGCCCAAATGCAAACGCTTACTTTGGTCATTGGCGGAGAGCACAGAATAGTGAAGTATAATCCACATGCGTACGAAACTTTATCGTAGCTTTTACCGATTGTCGCTTGAACTTGTTACAAGAGCTGTGTGGCCTTAAATCTCCGTAACTTACGCGCAATTTCTTCCTTCTCAATACCAGAACAGTGCGATCAATCTCGAATTGAAGCCTGGGCAACATAAGCTTGGTAAAATGCTATGTAAACCCTAAAAAATGTCGTAATCATAAATTTAATATTCTCGAAAATAAAGTTCATTTGATATAAAACTCGATTGACAAGTCAAAACTTTGGCTTCAATTCCTCTATAAAGGAAGTAGATTTGCATTGGCAGCAACTGCAATACAACAGCATTCACCATGAATCTCAACAAAATATAAACTCTTTTACACTGACAGTTTCCAGTGTACAATACATAATCACGCTTGCATCTTTACATTCTCCAAACCTACTTCCTTTATGACACTGATCAAATATGCGGTATGATTCAAATGTAAGTGATTACCATCTTGTAATAAATATTTCAATCTGTCATTATCAAGCAAAGTATTATCGTCAAAGTGTACACTTCATGAAACAAAGAACCTTTAAGTAGCTTACAGTGTAAAAAGTAATAAAATATATGAAAGTTCTAGACACATCTTTCATTTTTGTAATTTGCCATGCCGTAGAAAATCGCTAGAATAAAATGTTTGTACAAACCTATACATAAGCTTCATGAAAGTCTGCAAGTAAAAACTTCTAATTTCCAAATATTTGAAAAAATTTGAACAACGTGTCTGTATGTCTGGATACTACTCAATATCCATGAGAAAGAATGGATGCATCTCTTTCCACAGCATTAATTTTGCTTAAATTTCATAGTACTTCTCGTTCTGCCAGATCTGATGTTATTGCACAGGCATGTGTAGTGTTACTTTAAGTCATAGCTCTTTCCTCTTAGTTTATAATCAATTTTTCATTCTTTACATTTAATTCCATGCAGCAAACTAGCACATTCCTGTGCCTCACCAAGCCGCTCAAGTACCGTTTAAATAGTTTAGGTATATAAAAAAAGAGAATCTTTTCAATTGGTATTGTATTAAAGAATTGCTTGCGATGTCGAGGGTGGATTGTTCGGTAAAGCAGGTACGGGTCCATCAGTCCACTGAATAAGAGTATGCTCGCTCATTTGTGTGCTTTGAAAATGATCTTTCAACAAAGTCTGTGAAAAGTTACAGTGCATCTGGTATGCCTCACTTTCGCGATTGGGATCGCCGCAAATTCTGTACAAATCTGTAACAAATTAAATGAGAAACTTTTCCATAGGGTAACTACTATAAAATATTTTCCAAAATGCATACCTTTAAGAATAGCACTGGCCCATAACTGTACATGGACATCGGGTATTTTAGATGCCAGTTGCATTGCAGGCGTTACCATATTCATAGATTCTCTACTATTTCCCAAAGAAAGAAAAATATGTCCCAAAAGTACAAGACTACACGATGTGAGCCTATTCAAATCCTCGGAATTTGCCATTTTCAGGGTTTCTCTCAAGTACCTCCTACAAAGCACACTCTTGTGTTTAGTTGTTCACATTTCATTTTGGATATACTTTCATGTTTGTCATCAATATACTAATGCATACTTGGCTTCATTGTATCTTGCACCAAAAAATGCTTGAAGTCCCTGAACATAATACGCTGCTGCTCTTAAAGAATGCGAATGCGATGGAAGAGATTCTGGATTTATCCTTTCAAGAAGAGCACCCAGCTCTGCGTCTCTTTTCGTTCTAAGATATACTATTGCCAAATTTAAATTAGCAAAAGTCCACAGTTCTCTTTCTTGTGACATCTAAGA
Organism: Crossocerus cetratus; assembly: GCA_963675795.1. Lineage (NCBI taxonomy): Eukaryota > Metazoa > Arthropoda > Insecta > Hymenoptera > Crabronidae > Crossocerus > Crossocerus cetratus. The sequence goes on along the minus strand of OY776662.1, from coordinate 30,281,232 downwards.
ATGTATGTGCATAAAAGAATTGAGTGCGAATGAAATAAAAAAACATTACAAGTAAATAATCACATTAGGCTTTTGTAATGTTACCCGAAGGGCTGCGGTAAATTGGGCTTCTGCAGCTTCCATGCAATTCATAGACATTGCATATAATCCGAGTAAAGCATGCAATTGTGGTCTGTGACCCTGCAATAATCTTGGCTGTCGCCTGCACAGCTGGCAAGCTTGAGAAATTTCAGCCAGTGCAACACTTTTATTTCCCATAACAAGCCTACACATTACTATGTGCTCCAATAGCATCAATTGAAATACAGACAATATAGGCTTGTTATCCACAACTGCAAAAAGTATTCAAACATTTATACAATCCATCATAATCAGATGTACTTCAGGAAACTGGGTTATTTACTTTTCAATTTCTCAATTTGCGTGAGTGCCTTGTCTGTATACTTCTGAGCTTTATCCATATATCCAGCTTGCATGGAATGCATAACAGTAACCAAGTAGACCAACACATACAAATGATCCTTTGGCATCCAAATGAACATATCACCAATATTTGACCCTGTGACAACTTCATCTGCTGGCCAACTAGGTGACATTATGGTCTGTATGCTTTGCTGCAATTGCTTCAAACAGGGCTTTACACTTTTCACCTGTGTTACAAAGTTTGTCCATATAAATAATCATTGTTATATTCGTATAAGTATTCATATCTTGTAATGCAATGAATAACTGATTTTACCTGGCCGGCCATTAAGTAATGACAAACTTGCAATACTAAGAAATATACTTTTAAATATTCTTTTTGATGAGGATTACCCTGCCAATTTTCAACGTGATGTCCTGCCGAGTTTAAGAGGGGATGGACTTCGGTGAATTTTTTATCTATGAGTAGCAGCATACATCTGCTTAATAGAAATAAAACCCTCGTATAACTGGCATTACTAATGTGAGAATAATCTACTCCTACTGCAAGTAGACTACTCGCAGCGACAAAGTCTTTCTCCGACGCGTGTATTTGCTATAACAAATAGGATACTATTAGGATAAACATAGATAGTGCTGGAACACGCTAATACCCAAGCTATTAGAAAAACTTACTGCGAGTTGGAAGATAAGCCTGCAATGCCAGTATACATTGTGCTGGGACAATTCGATAGCTTTTCTTAGTATGGGTTTACTTAAATTTGGTTGTTGCTGCTGTTCATATAACTCTGCTACCACACTGGCAGCCTCGAATTTCACATCATCGAATGTATTTATGTTTTGACTAAGCCTCCACTGGAAAGGTATTTGTCGTTATCAGTGAAACAGTGAGACCAAACCGCACAGCAGGCACAGATTGAGAAACAGGTTAATGGTAGGTCGACATGTGAACTAAAGAGTTTCCAATGCAAGGCTTTGATGAAGAGTTTGACTCGACAAAGGAGATGGTTAAATTGTATGGAAAGTTTATATAAACTGACCGCTTGTTCTAGGTGGGACCGCGCCAAATCGATGTTTTTGGTATGCGTAAGTAGAATGTTACCAAGTTGAAGATGTGTCCGTGCCTCGACCCGAGGAGGCGGCTTGAAATTAAAGACCGCTTGCAAGCATTGTATGCAGGACTTGATATTCGGCGGACTAGAGGTCCGAAAGTTTTCTGCTAGACCTAACAGTGATAGGTACCAAGCGTCCTGCGAAGACGCCATTTTGACATTTCACGACAAGTCAAATCTCCAGCAGCGGTAACACCGGGCTGCACCGGAGTCAAAATCCACCGTCACCGGAGTCACCTGGCCGTTTCACTTGCGAGGAAAGCGTGTTGTCACCGCCGTGCTCAATGAGACTCTCCCGCACAGCTTTTCCCTATTTCACCACTCTCCTGCCCAGTAGTTTCTCACTGGACACCGCGCTCTATTGCGTAATGTTTACATGCATATGTAAAGCGGCCTTTCCTGGTCTGCTCTGTCACATATTCCCTGCACCCATTAGCACTGACGATTCTCGCGTGTAGGTCATGCTTCCTGGAGTGAAACTCCGCCGGACTCCTTCAGGCTGCCGCTAACATAAATCATTTCAATATTTTCAAGATGCGCTGGCTTACGAACTACGCTTCTATACACGTAGATAGAGTGGCATCTCTCATCTTCACAGGTTGCGATTCGGATGAGATTCCCATTGGGGCGGGCGCAGCGCCCGATCGGTGTCTGTTGTATCGACGATCAATGGATCAGGTCGCTGCCAATCGGTTTTAGGATTTTTCTGCGGAAGGACGTTTGATCCACTTCTGATAGGCCATTGCAGAATCCCTCATTCATGTGATATACTTCTAGCGCTCCACGTTCTCATCCATTTTCGTATGTCTGTTTATTGTTATTTTCTTTATTGTCAAATATGAATATTTAATATCGACTTCCCATCGAAGTCATAAAAGATGACTATTCGCATTTTGAGAGTTTAATTTCCCGCGTGCGAGCTAAAGGTGTTTTGAATCGCGAGCAGCATGGCTGTTCAGCGGATTCATCAACACTTCAATACGCGAGCGCTGGCCAGCAGTTGATATATGCTTGCGTTGTCCAGCGACATCATCCCTCTGCACTGTTCTGCACTGAAGTCTGAACGCAACCAATTGGTATGATATGTCAATCGGTGACGTCGGTCAGCCCGATCTTGAAGGTTACGAAGGGATCGAGAAGCCTGAAGCTTGACAGGTGAAGGAAAAAACAACAGTGAACAACAGTGAAGGCGTGTTCTCGCCTGGGACTGTTGCTCCCTGTTCTGGCAGGGCTCGATTATTCGGCTCAGTTTGCGCGTCTTCCTGCCGCGCTCCCTTCTATATACAGTGTGACTCGCCCTCCTCTGCTGCCTGAAGGTTAGGCGTATTCGGAGATTAGAATGGCTCAGGGCACGATATTACAGGTGAGATGTCCCGATCGGCGCAATTTAACTGGTAGATTCTCATCGACTTGTCGTCCCGCAGAAAGCCATAGATCTGGTCACCAAGGCCACCGAAGAGGATCGCAACAAAAATTACGAAGAAGCACTTAGGCTATACGAACACGCAGTCGAATACTTCCTCCACTCTATTAAATGTAAGTGGATTCGCCGCCGGCTTGGAAGATTAGTCCTGTCGAGCCGGGAGCGTGACTGTTTATGAGCGAGTTTTATTTTGTAGATGAGGCGCAAGGCGACAGGGCCAAAGAGAGCATAAGGGCGAAATGCACTCAGTACTTGGAGAGGGCAGAGAAATTGAAAGCTTACTTGAAGAAAAGCAAGAAGAAACCTGTTAAAGCTGGAGAGGACAATTCCAAGACAGAAGACAAGAAAAGTGATAGTGGGGACAGTGACAATGAAAGTGATCCCGAGAAGAAGAAACTTCAGAGTAAGTTGGAGGGTGCGATAATCATCGAGAAACCTGACGTGAAATGGAGTGATGTGGCTGGGTTGGACGGAGCAAAGGAGGCTTTGAAAGAGGCTGTCATTCTACCTATCCGATTTCCACATCTGTTCACTGGAAAAAGAATTCCATGGAAGGGTATTTTGCTTTTCGGAGTAAGTGGATATCTTATCAGTAGTTGATTGCATACTGGGCTCCGATTGGGGACTTTGTAATATACTGTGGGGTTTTCTGATTAATTTAGCCACCAGGTACTGGTAAATCATACTTAGCCAAGGCAGTCGCGACAGAAGCCAACAACTCAACGTTCTTTTCCGTATCATCATCGGATCTTGTAAGCAAATGGCTAGGAGAATCTGAGAAGCTTGTGAAGAACCTATTCGAATTAGCTCGGCAACATAAGCCAAGTATTATCTTTATTGATGAGGTAGACTCCTTGTGTTCGTCTCGGTCTGACAATGAATCCGAGAGTGCGAGGAGAATAAAGACAGAGTTTTTAGTTCAAATGCAAGGTAGACTCAACTTTGATTTAAATGTTTACCTGATAATGTGGAATTGTTAATGAAGATGGAATGTGTTTGTTTGTCAGGTGTTGGCTCGGACAACGATGGTATCCTTGTACTCGGCGCGACTAATATTCCATGGGTATTGGATTCGGCTATTAGGAGAAGATTTGAAAAGAGGATCTATATTCCATTGCCAGAGGAGCAAGCACGTGGTGTTATGTTTAAGCTTCACCTGGGCAATACAGCCCACTGTCTGACTGAGGATGATTTTAAGAGATTAGCAGCTGCCACCGACGGGTACTCCGGGGCAGATATCAGCATTATTGTGAGAGATTCACTCATGCAGCCAGTTAGACAAGTTCAAACAGCGACGCACTTTAAGCGGGTGAGGGGTCCGTCGCCGAAAGATCCCTCTGTAATAGTCGATGATTTACTCACGCCGTGTTCACCCGGAGACCCGGCTGCTATAGAAATGAGTTGGATGGAAGTAGAGGGCGATAAACTATTTGAACCACCCGTCACTATGGTAAGTAACCATCATGTCCCGATCCAACAGTAATTCCAAATTCTTTTCATGTCTTGATTACTTGAAAAATTATATTTGGAAATGATTTGAAAATGTAGAAGGATATGATGAAGTCGCTAGCAACAACCCGTCCCACGGTGAACGAGGAAGATATGGCGAAACTAGAAAAGTTCAAAGAAGACTTTGGTCAAGAAGGTTGATCCTGGGGACCTCTTAATGGAATAAATCTATTTCCATTATTGAGAGTATTTTCGGTTCTACATGCTTGCCTTACGTCTCTTTCGAGTATTGCTACATCACACGCCGTTTGTATAAATATTCCTAAACACGGATTCACATTTTTTTCTCATGATCGGTCAGTGCAACAGCTACATTATGGTGAGCTTATGCTTATTTGTGACAGCCGTTAACCGAAATTAGTGTATAAAACGCATAAGGGACTATATTTTGAGATAACGGGACGTGAGTATTTCAGTCGATGGAGAGATAGATTATTTTCTATGAAAACGTGCAAGGGAGTGCATGCGAACTGTAGGCCATGAGTCGGTAAACCGGAGTCTAAGAGTTTCTACGCTATAATATAACCATCACAGATACTGTACCTAACAAATTACTTTAAAATATGTAAGCTTACTGAGTATTTCTTAATGGTCTTTACAAATGTCCTTTAGCCCTGCATTTTATATTTTCGTTTTGATCCGGACGATACCGTCCCCCCAGGAATTAAGTCGTAAGTAATCGCGTTGAGTAATGCGCTAAATTAAATGAATTAATTATAGTATGTAGTATGTGATATATGTGTACGTATTGCAAATAACCTGAACACTTGTTCCCATGTAAATTGTTTTTATTGTTAACTAAATAAATAACAAGCTGTACACTGTAATGAATCGATCACTGATAGCAGCCTCGAGTACGTGATTAAACAGATAGTAAAGTAGAAAGAAAATGGTAGAAATGTCGGACAGCTCACTGAGGCTATGGGGGACAGTGCCTCAAAAATTCCGAGTCCATGTAAACCACAGTAATTGTAATATCATCACGGAATATCCGAACCACTTCATTTGGCAGCGTTAATAGTTGTGATATCTTTGAGTGGTCTATGCCGTATTCTGTACCGCCAAGGGCATTCCTAAGGAGATGGGTTGCTGCATTGTTATCCAGCGGCTTTTTCTTTAATCCTTCTTTACGTTGCAACAGCATTTCATTTATATCTGATAGTCGCATATTCTTACGGGGTAGTCGTAGTGGATTCAGTGTGACTTTTCCACTCATGTGCTCCCCCACCAAGCGAACAGCTTGCAAAGGCGATATGAGATCCCATAAACCATCGCTGGCTATTATAAGGAACTTGTCTCTCGGAGTTAGCCTGTGGTATTTGACTTCTGGTTTGGCCGTTAAATACGGTGGAGTATGGTAGTTCGGTGGAACAGCATTCTCTCCGAAGCACGGTATCACGAGATCCCGCATGATTTTCTTGCTCCATTTGTACTGAAAGTCACCAAGTGAGCGAAGAGGGGCTAATTGCCCTAGCAATCGTTCCCTCTTGATGACTGTGTACCTCTCAGTTACAGGATGTTCGGATGTAATTCTTTCCACTTCAGATCGATTATCGCTATTATGTTCCACTGTCATCATCTTCGTAGACCAACCATCGGTTTCTAGAGCAAATATCTGATCAGATCAAATATACACATTTACAGGGTTTGTGCAAGTCAACACACAAAATCTAAAGGAACACAATCATACCAGAAAGTACCCCGAGCACAGCTTGGCAATCACCCACACCTGCCACATGCAAATGCGGGCCATCTATATGGGCAACCACCGACACTGCACCTGACATTGCCACTGCTAATGTTCGAGCCGCAATTTCTGTATTTGACACTGCGAGAGCCTCGTCCGATATATCACCATCTAATCTTAGGAATGCATTTTCCAAAGCACGATCCATCTGAAAGTCTTTTGTGCATTCTGATTCCGCCAAATCCCTTAGGAACTTTACAAAACTTTCTCGGTAAAGTTGTTTTATTGCTTTAATGAATTCTACTTTCTCATTAAATGTTTCAAGCAGCTCCATTCTTCTATTAGTATCAATATCATCTAGGTATTGTCTGAGTAATTTTGGCGGTAACAGGCACGCAGAGATGTAATGAAAAAGCCTCTTGGATATGACTTGAGCACAAGCTCCTCCTCCGTGCCCATCGAAAACACCAAGTAAGAGTCCTTAAATAAAAGTATTCGCAATCATGAATACCCTATGGAACAACCAAGCAATAATATATCTATCAGTACCTTTCGTTAATAAGCATTGCGCTTCAGATCTTGTGTCCTCTATAGGATTATTGGATGCTAACTGATTGGAGTCATAGTACTTTATACAACCCTCCGCATTGAACTCCTTGGTGTATTCATTTGCTTGCAAGACTGCAGTAACCTGTAATCTTTGTCTATTATTCTCCGGTATAATGGTGAATGGGCATGGAATGATGTATAAGTACCTCTTGAGGTGTGAGTCTGGGCAATGCTGTGTACAATCTCTGGGGACTGTTATTGCTATACTTGCTACCTCTAATGCAGGCATTGTTGACAGTCTTTATCAAGTTGCCGCCGACTTTTTGCAATACCATTCTACCGCACTGTGTAGTGAACTTCACCACTAGATTCTCGCTAACATGTTCTCTCACCTCTGCTTTTGCAACACATTTTTCTTGGCTCGTAGGTTAAGATAAGCGTTGACTTTCTTATTACCCAGCGGGGAAGAGGCCTGCGTTCATAAAGTCGCGTATGCCCTAGCCGCTCGTATCATCGATAGATATCAAGCCCAATAAATTTACTATTTAATTCTGAAGGCATACATTTAATGTATTGTGAAATTTAATGTATTTCAATGAAGCGCAGTTTAGTTGACACTGAAGTTTCGACGCAAGTTGGAAGGAGATGTTATTTCTATCTGCACACAAACAGACAGAAATAGCCTGATGCACTGGGATGGGGAAGCATGAACTCCTTGACCCTTTCTCGAAGTTAAACTATATCGTATAATTGTCGACCATTGACGATTGACGATCCACCCCATTGCCAGGAGAGAATTGACGAGCATCATTGAGTTTCTTTGACGGCTGTTTTCATAATCCATTTGGTGGAATATTCGTTCTAAAATATTTACGCAATTGATTTCCATTTTTTCGAACCATTTCCCAAGGCTTCTGTGCTCTCATGCAAAATCTTGCATGTCCTTCATTTCGAATTATTAAAGTTATCCTATGCAGCCTTGTAAGATTCTATTCACTTATAACGATATGATCCTCGTTAGTTCGTTATAGAGTATTAGATCAATTAAATTATGACTTGTAAAATATACATATATGCATTTGCGAATTACATTCGTTCATTTCAGACTACATTCCTTGAAATCAAATTGTCGCATCGCATAACAAACAAATAAAACAATTATCGACTGATTCGAAGGATGCGTATAAAACATCAGTAGGGTGAACCGCAAAAAAGGGGGAGGATATAATTATTTATTTATAAAACATATGGCATTTAATTCACTTAAATCTACAGCGTATGGAGAAACATCAACTAATAGTACAGATCAATTATCACGCAGTGCTCCAACATTTTTGTCACGTAGTACACGACGTTTGTGCCGAAGGATGAAAAATTCGATAAAATCTTGTATAATAAAAAAAGCTTTTCCTCTAAGGTTAAACTTTGCATTTTGCTCCTTATAACATATAGTCTTGTTGAATACGCTAGTTACGGTTGATTCGTTTCCTTAGTACAATTTCTATTATTTATATGGTTCCCCTGGGACAATGTTATGTGGCATGAATTTAATGAAGGAAACAATTAGAGAATACAAAGTAATGATTTGTTTTCTATAATTCCACTGGGTCGAAAATGACCCTTGAATTGATAAGAAATTAATTTTCTCTCAAACATATGTTTTTAATGCCCAACCGGTCATCTTCGAGCCGCTCTACAGTCTTTAGGTATTTCTAACATTCCTCAAAGTGAAAATCACCCGGCCGTAGTCACCCGGCGGTGGCATTGGAGAATGTTAAGCTAAATACACGCAATGTATTCTAAAGATAACTTCGTCGAGGCGGCCTAACACAGTTCCTGTCGCGTTAGAAAAATACACTACAGCATTGTAATTCAATAACAGTACACAGTGGTGGGATATGCATATTGTGAGTTCGGATATATTGCTACTTGAAAACCATAGAAAACGCGGCGTCGAACTAACGCCCTTATATTTGATTGATTTACAAGTCCGTGCGAGAAACATCTCATCCAAATCGTCCTCTTTTTTATATGCACTCACGCACTTGACACACATTCGCGCATTTCTTCTTTTTCGCGTATTTGTTCAACTCGCCCGTCTCCCGTTACTCCCGCTCTACGAAAAAATAGACTGGAATATAATGTACAAGTTACAAAATCGAAAATTAAAATGCTTATAAAAAGATTCTGTATCATCAGTCCATCGAACGTTATCACACACATTTACACACTGCTCGAGCTTGTTTCTGACTGTCGCTCAGAGGTAAAAATTGTGCTCGGCTGCAGTGGAAAATAGAAGTATCTTTTCGATTGTGGCGGTCCGCGACTAGTTGTTGCGTGACGAGGAATCTGGAATTCCAAAGTATTGTGCGTGACCTGAAACTTGTAGCGTTAGTTCGCCTCCAGTGGACTCTGCCAAGAGTGTGCTTGCATGGAAAGTCGCTGGTTATTGCTAGGTTTCAACGGTGTGGTACAACGAATAGCATCTGGGAATCTTTCGTGATACCGCTCCAATCTCAGATACTTGACTGTCACTAAGTGACCTGTTTCATTCAACATAAAATCCAATCAATACATTAGACATTGATCCCTTCGCTAAGACATGCCAACTAGTAGTATACCCACCATCAAACCAGCATCCATGTAAAGCTCTGTAAGCCTTTCCTGCATCTTCCTGTGATACACACTTCATATAGACACACCCCTCCCGACTTCCCCGATCAACACGAATATGGAGTATTTTCACTCCCTCGCCACACTTCTCCAAAATCGCATCTTGTACCTTCGTTTCCCAATCATCTTCGAACTCGCTAGAAACACCACAAAAACCTCTTTACAAGTCCAATTCACACAAGCTCCATCGACCAATATTGTTCTGAGTACTCACACATCAGGATCAAACATGTGCCTAATTTTCAAGCACGGAGTTGGAGAACAAGTTAAACTGTTGACCGACCCTTCCATTGTTTCAAACGCTTGCCCTTGCCAAACTTTTGATTTCTTATTTACGATTGAACTTTGTACAGTTGACTTATTCAAGTTGTTATTCGGCAACCATCTCCAGACATGAAACTCTTCGCCGGCAACTTGCTGCACTTCCCTTCGAATTCTGTACAAAAATCACTCGTAAAATTATTGGAAACTTTTGATAATCTAGTAGCAGACAAAAATCAAATTTCAACCTAGATTCATTTTCATCTAGAAAATTGACCGCCTTCTCCCAGAGTCCAGCCATTTTCTTCCGGTCTTTCGGAGCGATGAGATTGTCACGAACATGATTGATAGCAACGAAACTTTCCTGTGTACCGCCTGGCGATGATACTGCTGCATTCTGATGATGCTTTTCGACCACATTAATGATCTCGGTAACTAGCTTAAACACTTCCATTTCCGTGCACTTCTTGTATCTTATGTACCAAACGAATAATTTCTGGATTCCTATAGCTGCTAGGAGGCCTGAGAATACATTGCAAATAACACCAAAGTATTACAACTCAATGTAAACAATTCTTAGCAATTCTCTACGACTATTGCTAATGTATTCTCATACTGAAATTCCGCGCGCGCGGTATATTCAAGATTAACAGCCTGATAATAGAAAAACAAAACAATCGAATAAGAAAGTGCACTACAGAAAGGATGTGGGATAATTTACTGGTACAAAACAGGTACAACAGAAGGGTGTGTCGAGAAAATGTTAGAGTGTCAAGTTACAGCTAGCATGCACTGTTACAGTAACGTCAATGATATCCTTCGCATAATAAGTCAGTCAAAAATTTACCGGTTGCGACTATTAACAAAGAAGAGAAGACAGTGAGGAGTTTATTTTTAATATGGCACTGCATCGGTAATTCCGGGCTGAGTATAATCATTCCAACTTTTCCGTCTAAACGAGTAGAGAATAATTGATCCTGTAAGAAAAAGGGTGAGATCCTTGTTAATGTACAGATCAGGTTTATCGTATAGTCAGGGCATTGATGTGATAAACTTAAATAATACCAAAGAATCCAACACGTGATACGGTGGCCCGGAATCTTCAGTCACATCTATCAATGAGATTCCCCACTGCTGATTTTTTATAACAAGGAATTGGGCACTTTGCAAGTCTCCCTTCACTTCCCGGCTCGACTGCAAAATCATTTATTTTGTTAAGCGAATACCGTTAGACCTTTCCATATAGCTACAACTGACTTTGACTCTGAAACATACCACTTTATTATTCATGAACATTTGCATGATTTCGGACTCGGTTAGATAAGGTGCCTCGCTGGAATTGTCGCACATCGTAGATACCGCTTTTTTCATCAGAATAGGTTGCAGCCGTTTCATGATATGCAATACGGACTCGAGATTTTCTTTCATTACACAATTTACCCCAGGCGCTGAGAGATCGGGTGCTCCAAAAAAGCACAGCGGTATGTTGCTATCTACAAATTGAGATTGCGATGAATAGTGCCACAATTATGTTTATGTCTGAGTGTGCGTGTTCTTAAGCTGTTACATACTAGATTTGTGTCAACTATCGAAACCCAGGAAATAATCGTACTGAACGGGAAGAGGAAATAAAATATCAAAATTAATCCATGATCGATATACAATGTTTTATTTTGCACGCAAGAAATTATTACATGTTCAAAACTAATTAATTAGTCGTGAGGTTATACATAGTTTTTCGTGTTGAATTTTTTTGTCTTCATAAAATTGCAATACAGTGCACAATGAACGATCTAATCGTCATTATAACTACTCTCGTACGTTAAAATTTGTTTCTTTTAGCATGACAATCGCGGAACAGTAAGTACACAAGGAATAGAGAATTAAATAATAATTAGTTGTGTTAATAAAATATCGTGTTCGATTGAATTAGAGCGGCAAGTATACTCATTCAACAGAGCACTTCCCCACTACTGTTCTACCAAATTGATTGACTTAATAGAGAGACTTTCATTAGAAACTGTTAATAAAAGTGTAAATTGTTATAACTCTAGTTTGAGAATGGAGCATAATTCTGTACCATTTGGTGAAGTTACGGATCTGAATACCTACCCTTGGATAACGATGGAAAAGTCTCTGTTTTTCCACCGAGGCCCAAATATATTACAGCAAGTACTCCAAAAAATAGGGCAAGGACAACCACTAAAATCACTGAAACCATATTGTGGTTACTTCGCACATCCTCCCGACCAGTATTTGTAGTTTTAAAAGACCGGTTTATGGTTTCTCGAGGTCTATCTCCCATTGACGTAGCATGCCTTGAGCTGAACAGAATCATCATGCATAGGAAATTATTTATTTTCACAACAAAAAGGTCTTATGATACTCACCTCGGACTTGAACTCGAATACAGCGACCTTAAAGCCGAGAAGTGACCATTTGAATCTTTTTCCTTCAATTCGGGTACAGAGGTGCTTGTTCGTGCTGATGTGTCTGCAATAACATAATGATTAAGGAATCAACCATTCATTGTGTCATGCCAGAAAAACTATTTAACAAGCTTACTCTGGAGGTTTGTATACGTTGGAGACGGGGCATGGAGGGAAGTGCGGGTACTTAATCGCCTTGTGAATTCCGAGAGGAAAGGTGTCTCATAATTTGACAATAGGTCTTTTTGCCCTAGGCTTGTCTCTCTCACTCGTGTGTCATCCTTTCCTGAAGCTGCAATCCTTCCGTCTCCCAGTATCGGAGACAGATTAGGCTCAAAATGTCCATCACTGAATTTGTTTTCCCTTATTGTATGGGCAGAAACAGACTTGGGCAAGTATTTTGACGGCTGCTCATAGTCAATTGAGTCATGATCATGCACTTTAGACTCGTACGCTTTGCTTGGCAGATGCTTTGTGTACGAATAAGTTTTACTAGATTCTTCTACGACATCCGAATCCGAGCCTGTCTCTAGGCCATCTGTTGTACTAGAACTTTTCTTCATATATTTCTTCTGTGTTTTCGACAGGGTACGAGAAGTATACGATAATCCTGAGTCATAATCAGGTGGTATAGGATCTTTGAAGTCAGAATGTGAAGGTTTCTCCTTAACTGTACTTTTCGGCAGGGTAATATCAGCTATCATCGTAGAGGATGGCGGCGGCATTGGATTGGCCATTGTCTGCCTCCGGGTATTAACCGTTGCTTTCTTTTTCTTAACCGCCGCAGAATTTGTGTCTTCGTCAGTTTCATCGCTGCTATACCTATCAAACAGAAATACACAGTCCTCAAAATCCCACTCCTACAAACACTTCCCAATTCGCACAACACCAGACCAAATTCCAGCTGCTGTATTAATGACATAATTTCTTAAAATATGACAGAAGAATGCCACATTATATAATGCACCATTAACATTCCAACACATAGAATTACACCAAACTAACAACATTATAAAAGACAAAGAGCTTAGGAATCTCCTTTCACAGTCTGCATCCACTTGAATCCACCGGGAGGAAAACAGAGAACACGGAACGAAGTATACCGATACTGACAATTCTCAATAATCGACCGAAAGTGGAAAACTAGCTCATAGAAAAGGGATGCATACCTAGCGGCGAGCGAGTGACGGGAGCCCGTGCCGCCCCGTGTCTCAATAAGATTCTTGAGTTTCTTGATGAGGATCTTTCGGGTGGTCTGCGTAACCGGGCCCACGGGGTAGCCGTACTCCATGAGCTTACTCCGCAATTCCGCATCGCTAAGCGCATCGACCAGCATCTCGTTTACCCTCGACTACCTTTCTGTCAGAGCGAGTCACGATCCTCCGGAATTCACCCTGGCGCCGAAAGGATCTACCGCGTGGATTGAACGGGGCTACTTGCGTCTCCACTGACTGCGGTGAGCGTGCAGAGCCGAGTAGCCGCGCAGTCAGTCGGCCAGGATTCCCCGAATACAACTGCGCCCGAGGGACACGTGCTGCACGTTAGCTTCCTCACCGATGGATCCTGGGTATCGCGTGGACGCGCTGCCGCCGATTGTATCCGCGCACGCCAGTAGATACAGGACACTACTCCTCACACGGTGAACACGCACTCTCGCAAAACAATTGCCGCTAGATAACTAAAAAATGGCGCAATTTTCTAACGGTCGTGGATATCCCGCGCGCATACTCGCTTGGCCGAGGCCGCCGTTGCACCGCCGCCGTCTCGCACCACTCGTCACGTCCTCACTGTCATCCACTGTCACACGGATTATCATCCATCTAGAGATACCGGTGCACGCGCTCTCTCGCCGATCCGCGATTTTTACTTGTCACCGTAAGAACTGCGCGCTCTCTCTCTCTCCTAATCACTCGCGTTCACCGGTTCCCCGCGGACAATGAAGGAGCAAGCTCTCGCCGCCGGCGCAGATATTCGATGTACGAGTCTCGTGCGGGAGAGTCACGTACGCATGGAAGTTCTACAGGTAGCCTGATGAGTTCCACCTGAGTTCGCTCGAGCAGCCTCTAGCAAAGCGCAGCATAGTCCCGAGGTTTCGCGATTTTCGGGAACGCTGTTTTGGAATGCTAGTCGCGTAATGTCAGCACTCTCCGCGGCTAATTATAGAATCCACGCTTAATGACGCATTACGCGCCCGAGTCCTTATATTCACTTTTGCGCCAGCATCGACTGGAAAATCGATTAGCTCCCTCGGATATTTACCGACGGGGTATTCCGCTTCCGAGAAAACAGAAAACACGCGAGACGTTGTTGAGGGGCGTGGGATTGTTGCGAGGTTTGAAGAGTACCTTTTGTGGAATCTTGGCGGTGGCTGGGATAATCTGCATTATCGCTAAATGCGGATCGAAATAAAGCGAACGTTATATTTGGGCGATGAGTCAAGCGGTTCCTCTGCATTATCGGGCTGTTAGCGAAAGGATCGAACGTCTAATCGATGAACGCGATTGGGAATCGGCGATGTATGTTTTCTTGAATTTATTTCAGTATCGTAAGGAATACATTCCACCTTCTATGGTACAGTAATCAGGAAGGTTCTCAATGCGGCCGACTGCTACCACAACTGGTGATTGATTGTAGATGTACTTATCCGCCAGCTCTCTCACCGTGTCCGCTGTGATTGCCTGAAACGTGAAAGAACGGAGTAACAAGTAAAAACATCTTATGCAGTTTTTCAATAATGTTTCTACCTCGTATTGCGTTAATCTCTGGTGAGTCGATTGGTAGCTTCCACAGTGTGAGAAATTATCCATCAAGTCCAGCAGCCGCTCGATGGGATCCTGCAATTTGATTAATTCGCGGATCTTGCATTGGTTCACCGCACGCTGCACCTGCTGCTCCGTTATCGACATGCATAATTTCACCCACTCGTTCTGGATCATTGAGATCATACCCTAAACGAACACGAATTCTAATAAGACTTATATTTCTCCCTCAGCGCTTTGAGGTACTTTGATGTTTAGCTTTGCTAACTGACTTCCAGGCGGATTTTATCAGCGACGAAGTAGCATCCCCAAATGCTAGCTTTCTTCCAGTGCAAATAGAACGACTTGTACAGATAACACAGGTCGTTGTTAAACGCACAATGCGCGATGTACGGTGCATTGTGATTGGACCCACCTATATAGACGTTTGCGATTGTAGAAAAATTTTCGGAGAAAATTTATTTTTTATAAAGTCGCCGGAGATAATTTCTCACCGAAAGTCATGTCCCAGCTACCGACGAATGCTTGAGCCACGGTGAGAGTAATGTGATCTTGGGTTTGTATGGAAGTGGAACCCTCGACACCTATAGCTACATATCCCAGGTTTTCATGGTCATTCCGGAATCGGAAATCCGCACCTAGACTTTCGGTTTCAAGCTTTCATTGAG
Organism: Crossocerus cetratus; assembly: GCA_963675795.1. Lineage (NCBI taxonomy): Eukaryota > Metazoa > Arthropoda > Insecta > Hymenoptera > Crabronidae > Crossocerus > Crossocerus cetratus. The sequence goes on along the minus strand of OY776662.1, from coordinate 30,265,739 downwards.
CGTACTCACCGTGATAATTAGTGTCTTTTATTTCTATACCAGAAAATCGATATCCGGGAGTTTCATCCTCTTCGAAGGGCGGCATCATATCACAGACTTCGGTGCAGAAGTAGCTGCAGATCAATTTTCGCAGATCGCAGAAGGGAAGTGAGCCGGTACTGATCATTGTAATCTTGCACGGTTTCATTACTCTAGTGCGAAAGGATGTCAGGTATTCGGCGGTGAATTTCCTGAAATCCCCAGTGGCTTAGCTCAAAGAGCGTACGCCCGATATCCAATTAAATGATTATGCTCACTTTATCACATCAGTTTCAGGATAGATACTCTTGCCTAGTGGAGTACCTTGGTAAGCGACGCTCGGTAAATAATCCATTACCGTCCTCTCCATGTCGGATTGTATATTATTCATGCGGTGCATAATCACCGATTTCTCCGCCGTGACATCTTCCTCACCTGCGATGTTCTATTAGCCGACGGAGTAGCGTTTGCAGTATTAATCAATATTGTCATAGGACGTACATGTGAGACCATTGAGAATAACATCGGCAAACAGTTCTATCAGGATATTCGCATATTTTGAGGGCAGAGTTCCGTAAAATACGAACATATCCCTCATTGCGATCGTATCGATCGATCCGCCCGCTTCTTCCACTTCTGTTTCGAGTTGTTGCTGCGTTCTTTTCCCAGTTTTCTGTCCAAATGTTACTTTGATGAGATATCTTGTGATTTCTCGTTTCATCGTCGACTTACTCGGAATAGTAAATGTTCTAAGAATAATGAGCTGCCACGTTCTTTGGGATATTCGTGAATAGCACCTGCCGGCAGAAAACATCCTATACTCGTAGTGAAAGTGTCCTTACATTCGCATACGAGACGCATTCCATTCTTGAAATAACAGGACTCTATCGCAGGTTCGTTATCCAAGTCTAATAGTTTCGCCGTGGAATTAGCCAGCGCCGACTTGCCGCGTAGCTTGTTCGCATAGTTGCGCGGCTTAGTCATCCATGGCTTGAAAATGCGGTTCGTTAGAAAGTTAATGTTAATCGGGAATGAGATAAGCATACTTCTCCAAAACGCTTGGATAGAAGGTTCGCCAGATTCCTGCCGGCCGGGAACATTTTCGCATTTCTATCGGATTAATCGCGGACGGGAAAGAAAATAACAAACGAATATCGCTGTTTCTGACACTTCGTAAATGTTGAAATGTAAGGGAATGATTGTCTATCCTACAGGAACTGATATATCGTTGACTTTATTTTTGGCAATTCCATTTCTCGCATTTCTCGTGTACAGTTGCACGTATAAGCCAATTGGACTTCCGCTAAATATAGGTTTTTACAATATAGATTCGAATGAAGTCGATTTTCGAAACGCGAGGCGGTGATATAAATGAAGAACTACTAATACGATAGTAGGAAGTAATAGCACGAATTTTTACTCTTTTAATTAATCTTAATCTTTTTAGGCAGTACGAAATCAGTGTCTCCGATTTGTCTCGACTCGCTTTATCCGTCATTTCCCACCATTTTTTCCATTTTTATTCGATACATTTCAAATGGTACACTGCGAACATACCATTATGTACGTTGAATTTGTCGTTTACGCAATATGAGAATCAATTCAAATGGTAACATCTAGTTAAAATAGAGAGACCTTGTGCCTGTATACCGGTCTTATTCCATTGGATTGCACACAAGTATATAGGTATATAGAATATAATGGGAGCACAATAATTGCAAATAAATACATCGAATACATATCGCACATTCGGGAGTCTCGGCGGTATTAAAACTTCCATTACGATACTGGGCCACATACTACCGAAGGTATAATACATAACTGTTTAAGAAAAAGAATCGCATAATAAACTACGCCTAGTCTATTCAAATTCAGTACTAATGGACAAAATATATATATCTTTTAGTTTTAGTAGCTCAAGAGTGGTTTCCATTAAGTCTTGAAAGTATCTTAACAATTAATAATAAAGCAACGCGCTGTATGTATATCCACACCCATTGGCTTTTGACACCAAAAGTCTCGCAATAAAATTGAAACTACGTTTAATCGAAAGACGATACGATCTCTATGTGCGGTCTCTGGCTCTTGAAGAGCTGAACGCCGTCCTTCGTCACGGAAGTACCAGTCACGTCAAGATACTCGAGGCTCGACGCGAACATCGCCAAGTGTATTAGACTATAATCTGTTACCCGGGGGTAGTTCCTAAAATATTTCACAGAATAGGAATATTTAACATCATAGAAGAATCAATGTACAATGGCGTTCAATTATAAATCGGATACAAACCTGACAACTAGCGTTTTCAAACGAGGATTGTTAAATGTTCTTCTTGCTTCTTCTACTACTATTATACCGTGGGCAGCATTGTTAATAACTCTCTGATCACATTTGTCGCTTCCAAGAGCACGGATCGCTCTGTCGGATATCGAACATCGTTGAATTCCATAGCGTTCATATGGGAATTGACGCTCACCGAGGAACTAAGAGAAGATAATCTTCATGAGAATTCCTTCTGCGATAAATTAAATTAGCTGACATCTGATTCAACGGCACACAAACCTGTGCAAGATTTCTATCTTCATAGACAAGCTGGCGTTCGATGAAAGAACGAACCTGACGCACCTGGTCTAATAATTCGTGATTTTCTTCTTGCGGAATGTTTGAGGGACATTCTAGATACAGATGCGTGAGCGTTTTTGTACTACTGAAGCATCCAACTTCACTGTCACCCATTGCTGTATCTCTCAGATCTAAAATCTAAAATGTTGCGGTACGTTTAGCAAACAATCCATTCAATAGTCTACTATGGATAGTTGCATTTTCTTACTTCGAGTGCCTTAAAACCAAATCTAGTGGCTAAACTGGCATACGCCACGCATTCACCTAATCGATGGCACGAATCCAGCCTTAACTCCCTAAGTTTTGGTAGCTTACTGACTACCAGTAATGAATGTGGTGGGAACCACTCGCAATTACTTAAATTCAGAGACTGAAAGAAGAATATAATACAAATTGCAGTCCTTCATTCTACAAATTTCCTAATTACTTAGTGGATCTTTAAATGTAATTTCTTACCGTGAGATTAGGGGTGTGAAGAAACAGTTTAGAAAAATATGGCCTATCGCTTTGCACATACGCCAGATCACATCCCTTCAATGACAGTCTTTCTACAGTTTCTGGGAAGTCGGCGATCTGGATCTTTTGAAATGCATAACTATGTAAAACTTGATACAAATGCAAACATCCGCACAGTAATCAGTCCACATACCTTGTCTCCGTCAATGTAACATTCTTCAATGATTAATTCTTTGAGCTGTTTGCACGAAGTCTTAATTGAATTAAAAAAGTGCTTTGTCAATTCAACATTCTTCCCAGAGTTCAAACCACCGAGAATGGCAAGGCTTGTCGTGATAGGCTGTAGAAATTTGGTGTATTTGCACCAATCATCCAGAGAAAGTGACGACCCTCGAAAGTCTACTGTTCTCCACAATGTTCTATCCTGTGTCACTTGACCCAATCTTTGACAGCACCTGATGGTATAAACCTTACCATTTATACACTGTTTTACAATTCGAATGTGCATTGCATTAAACCTCACATGTTCACTGCCAGAAGATCTTGTGGACTCAGATACTTCAATATATTAAGCAGTACATCGTCAGAAAAATCTAGTATGTGTGGATGAATGATAGTGTCACTCGAATTACAGTCTTCATCTTCTACCTTTGTCCTCTTTGATTCTTCACAGCTAGATGGTCCAGGCGATAGTGACCTACTACGCTTCATTTTCTTGTTTCTGTTGCACCTACGCAATAACAGTATTTCATGATCAGTTTTGAAAAAGAATTCAACACCCTTTCTGCACAAGCATAACTTGAATGCTTAGGGATAAATTTTGATTCACAACGACAGCACATTATCTTTGCCAACAATCACTATTCAATGTATTCGCCTAACGAATTACTTTCCAGGTGATTTCGTGAATTGTCTAAAGGTGCAATAAAAATCAACAAGTAATAACATAACCCTCGGGCAAAGTACTGTCAGTTTTTGAGAGTGAGATCACTGGAAGTGGATCTCACCTAACAGAATTGGTTCAGTGTTGGCTGTTCGCGTGGTGAATTTTAACGAGAAGCCAGGGAATGCGGGAATTTTCGTGGCATAATGAGATCGCCTTAATATACACTTTTCCGAGAAGAACAGACGTACACAACAAAGCGACTGGAGCACCAACACTTTGCGTGTGACAGATCAGATAGGTCAGAGCCGACCACTTCCGAGTCCAAAATGCAAATATTTGCGATCTCTCATCAATTCTGACCATTCGCCGACAGAAGAGCAAAATGAATAGCGAGAGGATTCGCGTGGAAGGAGGTTGTTCTTTGTTGATTTCACTGGTGTGCGAGGTGGTGCGAGGCGATCGTTTGCCAATATCGCCAATATGCAGGAATCGAGAGATTTTCGGAAAACTCTCTCGGATGGCTGAACTGTTGCGCGATCGTGCGCCGCGGGAATGGCGGGGATTTACGAAGGTTCTATCGACGAATTGCAAGGCTCGTGCCGGCGGTAACAATAAGAGCGCTAGATAACAAGAAAATGCAGTAAAACCCTCCTGCGGATTACCATAAAAAAATCGGATTAAATAAAAGTATACGTGCGTATTATTCGAATACGTCTGTCGATCACTAGTAGCAAGTGTTTGAAATTAAAAAGGTGCTAAAAATAAGCGCATTTAGGATGAGCCTGCCAGTCTGATCCATACGCAATGACCCGCACGAAAAGTTTTGTTCATATCACCCCTAGTGTATGCGAGTTTATGCGCCAACCGGATCGAGCGGTCTCTCTTATCATTTGCGCCGTTTCATAGAAATTGTAACTTTAAAGAATTCGTGGTCTTCTCCCTTTTATATTAAAAACCCCTTTCATTACGCTAAAAATTCTAAATGAATTGGGAATGAAGTTTTACATTATCAAATCCCAGAAACACGTACGTAGCCCCTTTTCTTCATCGCTGCTGACGATGATCTACGCAACTCCTGCGGTTTTGATCTTAAATTTTAATACAGAGCATTTGCAACAGGGATTAAGTACTTCCAGTCAATAAACTAGCAGCAGGGCCTTTATATATTATCTTACATCGTTTCATAAGGGGATGAACGGAGGCTGATGGGTTACACGCATACGTCACATAAATAGTACGTGGCACTGCGTTGATTAGAATGCCGCATGAGATCCGTGGGGGTTGCGATCGGTAAGGAATAGTAGGATACCACAACAACTAGCTGTCACCTCGACACAGTGTATTCCTTCCCAAAGTAATGCGTCCGCTTCCATCCAGTGCTTTATGTCTCGTGAGTGCTTTTCATTTCTCTTGAAAGCACGCGCTACGTCCGTGTCTCGTAATAAATGCGAATTACGTGACACAGAAAATTGATTGGGGGCTGTGCTTGAACTGTTCACCCTGTAAACATTGCTCGTCGAGCAGCCGAACAGCCTGTCTTCCACGATGAACACTTAGTAAGTAAACCTCTTTATTATTCCCATTATTCCTAGTTCATTGTTGCTCGCGCTAATTTAATAATGGAAACCCTTTTCTCACTTTGGCGACGCAGTATGCGACGCTTATCACTTCCGATAGATAAGGCGATGCCAGGACGTTTCGATAGCATTATTGCGCCGCGTATTTACGTTTTCGACTTTCAGCAATAAGGGTGGACCAGGCATATCCGGCAAGGCATTTGACAATTGGGTGCAGAAGTCGAATATGCATGATGATTCTGCAATCACCAAAATGCAACACCAGTATTGGGTAACCAAGCAGGCCTTGTCCCGAAAGTTGGGGAAGAAGGAGGATGATTGTATATTAGCTTCCGATGCTGAATTGGATGCAAAGCTGGAATTGTTCCACAGCATCCAAGAGTCTTGTTCATACTTGCAAAGAGTTATTGACAAATACCAAGAAAGATTATGCCGTAAGTTGTCACAAATTTTTTAGTGATAAAATCAGTGGAAGTATTATTTGTAACATCTTTCTCATAGATCTTGCCCAGGAAGAGAACGCGATGGGTCGGTTCCTGAAGGAGGCGAGTAAAGAGGACAAAACAAGAGCCGGCGAAATGATGCTAGCAGTGGGCAAGTCCTTATCATACTCCGGCCAGCAGAGACTAGCACTCAGAGTGCCACTGGGTCGCTTATATCAAGAAGTGGAAACTTTCCGGCAAAGGGCGATTGAAGACACCTTACAGAATGTACAAGCAATGGAGAAAGCGCGCACGGAATATCGTGCTGCTTTGTCGTGGATGAAAAATATCTCCCAGGAGTTGGATCCTGATACGTCCAAGCAACTAGAGAGATTCCGTAAAGTACAAACACGTGTCAGGCAGTATGTGATTTCACTCGCTTATGTGTCAATAATACGCAACTTTTGTAAAGTTATGTTAATTATTTATTTACAGAGGAAAAACATCGTTTGATCATTTGGCATTTGATTGCCTTCAAAAGGTTGATCTATTAGCAGCGGCAAGATGTAACATGTTCAGTCATGCTTTAGTTTTATACCAGAGCACACTTTTAAATTTCACTAGAAAGTCAGCACAAGCCTATTCCACGATAGCGAGTAGTTTCAAAGGCTATCAACGTTACGATTTTATGGTAGTAAGGGAACTGGCTGAGACATCAACAAAGTTAGCACAAGAAACGGGTGGAAACGACGATTCCGATGACAAGGACAAGTAAGAACTACTTGACAAATAATAAGTTACAAGTTCTTTTTTTCTAATGCAATATGTACTTGTAGATCGACATTCTTTGACCTCGATTATCACGACAACGTTGAGGAAGCTGAAGAAGCAAAGCCGGGAAACGGATCAGCTAAACCCGAACACAGCGAGAAACTGTTAGATATCGATTCCGACACAAAAGACATACTTGATTTACAAGAATTAAATAGCACCAGTGCTTCGTCGAAGAATGGAATCTTGCCAAACCCTACACACGACGACAGCACCAAAGAACTCGACCAATTCCTCCAGGCATTGACATTAGATAAGAATACGTACGCTAGTAATGAGAAATCAAGTAAAAACCTACAGGACCATCAGACCAAATCCCACAAGAAGTTAACCAAACGGGACTTGGATATATTCAGCGACGGCAACACGAGTTTCGATTTAGCTAATTTATCTTGCTTGGAGTCCGGAGGCCAAGTGCAAAACACATTGACGACTTTGAATTCGGAGACCGCGGCGCTACTAGATGAATTGCTCAGTGATGTGCATGATGACCATGGAGTTACTGACGAATGGGAAACCATAGCCCACGACACCTTCTTGCCAGCCAACATCTTAAAGCAAAGCTTAGGAGATGCAACGCGTGGCATTGGGCAAAAGGATCTATTCACAAACAACACCGACGACAAAGTAATTGACTCATATGACAAGGGTTTTTGTGTGATTAATGTAATACAATTTCTAATGTAAATCTCGTTTGATTAGAAAAAGGCGAAGACCGGGAAGCAAAAGGGAAATTCCTGGCTGGACTTATTTGCCGAGCTCGATCCACTCGCCAACAACCCCATGGAGAAACTCTTGGGTGATAGTAATACTTCCGCGTAATTCCTGGCTCGCTCATACGTTCAGAACGTATTATCTCAATTGGTGTTTATGGCGAATGGCAGAGGGAAATGCCACGATTCTATTCTTTCACGGAATAGGATTAAGCCGTAGGTGTTCTTCTATTTCATTCATGTACATCAGTATTTGTATTTATTATTTGAATCTCCTTGAAAAGTTAACATTCCAGACACGTTAGATATAATGAAAACTCTGATAGGACAAAAACAACATCGATTCTATCAATGATCTTTCCATTTCTCTTGCTACCAAAGATGTGAAACTTGTATAGTTTACAAAGGATCTGATAATCAAAAATGGTTTTGATTGAAACACACTACAGGGATTGCTTCGAGACAATTGTTACGAGTTTTCCTATACGCAATTATAATACAATATGCCCAAGGGTATAAACATGTGTTGTTGTACGAATATATTTGTTTTTGTTATTATTTCGTTTTTAAACTTTTACTAATTTCGTCAATAGTCTCCTTTGCGCCGAACAATTCGTTCCGAGGACTTGCTCGTAAAACCGCTATTATGCAATGTACCGTCTTTTTCGAATATACAATTAGGAAGAACACAGTATTTACTGGTCTTTTTAAATTAAATAAATACGAGACGAAGAAATTGTATGATTAGGCATACCATTTTTGTCTTTCTATAAAAATTTAAAGCACTTATGCATCAACAGAGTGGGATCACAGTATTAACGCTAAAACATATCTCTATTTCAAGTATAAAAAACTCGAAATCAACTCTAACTTTCACCGGTAACATACTGGACATTCAGGCATCGTAGAACTGTGCCATGGTTGTTTTTACCCTGGAAAAAGAAATCTCGATGTAGTTATAACAGAATGTCGAGGGTGCGATTAATGGGATAAATGTTCTTTGTTCATACTTGTCGAGCAGTATGGAATCCTTAGTCTGTCGTAACTCTTGGAGTATACGGAAAAGACCTAGCTCCCTTAATCGTGCGTGCCGCTGTGCGGCCTCGGGTCCTTCCCGTCTTACTAAATTGCACACACAGTAAATGGCTGCATCTTGCAGCTTTGCATTACTATGCATCTAGATCAAGATTAAGATGGCATAAGCATGAATGAATCTACAATAACGCGTTTATGCAAATATTTCGTGTCAGACTTGTTGGTGAGATAATGGTATTAAAATAAGGTGAAGTTTGCTTTTACCAACCATATAATCCATAAGTTTCTTAAGCACGTCTTCGTTTGCCATAATATGATCTCGGGCTCTGTCGCCGTGTGCTATGTTTGCTAGAATGCAAAGGGCTTGCTCCTTCACATCGGCAGGGTGCTTGGGATCTTCCAAAACTAGTATAATTGCTTGCATTACGTGGGCCGCGTGCTCGTCCATTATACGATCTATGTGTGCTTTCGTCGAGAGCAGATTTCGTAATAAACCCAGTGTCTTCATTAGAACTGCTAATTCTGGATCAGCAAGAAGACGGAAGATCTGATCTGTTCCCAGGCATGATAGGATCTGTGACTTCACTCTTTGTTCTGCTTGGAAAGCGACGTTCATCAAGGCCCAAATTCCGTTTAATCGTAACGCCGGTTCGGGTCGTTTAGTGAGTGAGCATAAGAACTCCACTCCGCCAGATTCGAGAATGGGTTCTTTGCTCGGACTAAATTCCAATAATAAGTTACATAAAGTACTTGAGGCAACAGTTATTAAATCATCTTCACTCTCGCCTCTACCTATGATATAACCATATTATATTAATATCAATCGGTAAACAGCAGACTAGAATGTAAACTTAAGGCCTAAGAATGTTGTGTGTTTTCGTGGATAAACGTTTTATTTTTTCTCCAAAAAGTAGATATCTCACATTCCAGGACAGTACAAAAGTATATTCCGGAGGTTTCTAACCACTGTGCTAATACTGCACTTCAACATCTAATCATAATAGATAATTAAGATAATAACGAAAACAATATCCTTTATAGTCGAGCCGCTAACTTTACGACCATCTAATACTTATAGACACTAGGACATATATGTGCAATACATTACGCGCGTGATTAAGTTATTAAGATATAATTATATTTTACCCTCTAATCCTTTATCAGCCACGTGCAATAATTGCATAAGCGGCCTCCAAACGGCATGATCCTGAAAAGTAGTTCGGAGTTGTTGGACGCTTCTCGAAAAGGAATGCAAGCATCTCACTGCTGCTAAGCGTACACGTGAGCCACCGGGATCCTGTAAGCCCGACACTACTTGTTCCATCAGGCTTTCCGTCTCGATGATTCGCTTGCGAATATCTTCGTCATTAGCACCGAGAGATGCAAACGCCCTAAACGCAGCTTGCCGCATATCTTGCGTGAGAGTTGCATCTTGTACCTATCGAGAACGCAGAGGATATTAGCTCGACGGCAAACTCTCCTTGTCCCTTTGATACTCCAGTGCGTACTTGAGGTTGCGGGCGTAGAAGTTCAGCGAGGGTCGGTATTAAGTGATTACTGATGGAAGCCAGGCGTTGCAAGTCTGTGTCGACTTCGGTAAGATATGCTAAAGTTTCTGCCGCGGCGATTCGCTCGCGCGGCGGCCTGTCTCGATGGCAGAGTCTCACGAGGCAAGGCAGGGCTCGATACACTACTCGTGGATCTGTCGAGGGCAGTGCTCCTGCTCTGTGCATGTAGGAAATGCATCTCGCCGCTTCCAACTGTATCAGGGAACTCCGCTCTCTTCCCATTAACTGACCTAGTGCCACAGGTACTAATCTACCCTGGTTAGTATTACTCGTGGCAGTGGAAGCTACCATCACAGATACCATGTGATTCTGATAACACATATTCGCTAAGCATGCCAGCGCCGGCAATTGCACATCGGCCAATGGCGAATCCAACTGCATCGCTAGGATCTCAACTGCACCCGCTTTTGATAGTGCATTCTGTTCTTCTCCTGTCTTAGAAACAATATACCTCTACTTATTTTGTGACATGGCATCATCCTTGGATATCAAACTCTAAGAACAATCGGTCTAGTTACCTTACATGCTGTGGTTAAAATTGTTGCTACACAGACCTGACAGGTAATGGATCTGGTCGCCAGAGCTAATAACCTTGGCACCAGTGCCGCATTTTGGTAAATAGAGTGCACTGGCGCGGCGGCATGTTGGAACACTGTGCGCAAGCATCTTAAGCACGCTTCATTCAGCAAGTCCGAGACTCTCGGCTTGCCCTCGCTGGCCCCGTCATCGATAGGCGTGGAAAGCAGAACCTGGAGAAGTAATGGTACAACACCGAGGTCTATGAGGGCTAACACATACACGTTTGTTCCTTTGGCTAGAGAACCCAATGTCACTGCCGCCTCGAGTCGGATCCGGTCTCCCATGGAGCCGGACGTGTCACCAAGCAGTTGCAACAAGCGAGGTACAACACCTTGAGTTATCACAGAACCTTTCTGCCTGTTGCTTCCGATAACAGAGTTCCTCAGACATCTGTTAAGGAGGATGCGATGCACATTAAACCAGGCACGTTCGCCAGTCGTAGTACCAAGTTATGTAAGAAAGCAATGTCACTTGGGAATCGCGTTTCACAGGCAAAGCTAATGCTAGACGAAGTGAATGGAGCCACTACTCGCAAGTACACACTACTTTCTTGCCAGTTACGTGATGAAGGTTAAACTTCAATCGGACTCACATCAGAGCTTCCAAACATTTCTGGGGATCCGGCGAGTACAGCTCGTCAATGTAACTCCGCGAGCTTTCGACGTCCTAGAGTGCAAGGATAACATCAGTCCTTTAGTCGCTCGCCCGCCCGCCCCGCGGTCAATTATGCGAATGGCGTAATTGTCAAAAACAGAACGGGTACCGGTGTTGAAGTACGCGATTGCGGGCTTACCATGAATGGCTGCATCACCGAAACCATTCTTTGCACCTGCTTCTCTCACATAAAGCTGCTTATCAACGCTGGCTCACCAACAATTACCGAATGCACAGCTGCCACGAGGTATCGTCAAAACCAGTTTCGCATATTATGTTAACGCTCACTGTTCAATCTGCGTTCTGAAATCGCTTTCCACCCTTCTATGAACTTGACATTAGTGCCATCGTTGTAGTTAGCCTGCAGCCCCACTGCGGCGCACTAGTCTCTTTCTTAGATTCCGAACAGTAGGAAAACTATTGCTCTCTTCCATTTATAAATTTGCCCTTTTTACACAGATCACTTCCAAATAACATTATAACTCTCGTTTATTAGTATAGTCAATACTACTCAACAAACATATAGTTCTTTGCTACATTACGTCAGGCTTTGTATAACAATTTCATCAGGGCTAATAGGAAAGTTGCTCTCATCTCTTACGGACAATTCCAGTTAAACTGCGCAGTGCATAGTGCAGCTTTCCGGATTTACAAGTCCAGTGCAGTGTAGTTTGTGCACATATATAATTGCTAGCAATGGGCCATCGATTTCGTGTTGCACGCAATATATGTAATCTTTGGAAAATTATAGCAATTGTTTATTGTTATTGTTACCGACTGATGAGCTATTGTGCGGACGCTATTCGTGTTATGGAAGTGTAAACCATCAGATCGGGTGGAATTTCCATTCGTCGATGCGGGAGCTACGCGCGGTGTGTTCACTCTCTGTTTTACGCAGTTCTTCGGACGTTTGTTTGTGTTGTTTGTATGTGCTCGAATAACAAGTCTGTTTTTTACGTCTTAACGAGCTGTTTTCCGCCGCAGCTTCTGGATCTTATTCGGTATTGCTCCGAGTGCACGCGCGCGTGAGATATGTGAGAGTATGTGTATAGCAGGGGAAACACTGCGTTGGACTGATTTCAAATTGGAAGAATATGTCAACAAATATTCATATCAAACTTACATATAAACTATTGTGCAGAGAAATAGCCAAGATTGTTCTTACTTTCGTTTTTACCAACTTAAAGTAAAAAACATATTTGATTGTTTTTTAATAGTAAAATTTACCAATAAATGCACTTTTTCTTATAATCATCCCCATTCTATACACTTCCTTTTAAAAGCGTCGCAATTAACAGAGAAATCGTAAAAAACATTTGTAAAAAAATGAAAAAATAAAATAATAGATTTTCGTTTACGCAACAAGTACTGGCTTAAAAAACTGCCCGACTGCACTCTGCAGTTACAGTTTTGGTCTTGATTACGCAGATTGGTTTTTAGTTCATTGTATTAAGTTAAAAAAAGTTCAGATTTGTTTCGCAATTAATACAGAAATCGTAAAAAAACGTTGCAAAATATTGAAACAATAAAATAATAGATTTTCGTTTAAAACAACTACAAGTACTGCCTTCAAACACTGTCTGAATTGATGCACTCTGCAATTAATGTTTAGGCTTTTATTAGGGAGATTGTTTTTTAATCAATTTAATTAACTTAAAACTCAACTTTAAAAAACGATCAGCGCTGATCGTTTTTTAAAGTTGAGTTTTAAGTTAATTAAATTGATTAAAAAACAATCTCCCTAATAAAAGCCTAAACATTAATTGCAGAGTGCATCAATTCAGACAGTGTTTGAAGGCAGTACTTGTAGTTGTTTTAAACGAAAATCTATTATTTTATTGTTTCAATATTTTGCAACGTTTTTTTACGATTTCTGTATTAATTGCGAAACAAATCTGAACTTTTTTTAACTTAATACAATGAACTAAAAACCAATCTGCGTAATCAAGACCAAAACTGTAATTGCAGAGTGCAGTCAGGCAGTTTTTTAAGCCAGTACTTGTTGCGTAAACGAAAATCTATTATTTTATTTTTTCATTTTTTACAAATGTTTTTTACGATTTCTGTGTTAATTGCGATGTTTTTAAAAGCAAGTGCATAATGTGGGGATGATTAACCAATAAGGGAACGTACATTGAGCTAGTAAATGGGTCACAGAGTTAGTATTTGGTTCGGTCGCTGTCCGACAGAGGGCTTCGGCGACCCAGCGGTTTCTCGCAGGCAAAACCATGTACCTAGTATGTGAAAATATGGTTAGAAACAGCGTTAGTTATCGCTTCTCGGCCTATGGCTAAGATCAAAGTGTAGTATCTGTTCTTATCAGCTTAATATCTGATACACTCCCCATTGGGGAGTCAGAATATTAATCTGATTTTTGGAACCTGACGGATCGGACGAGCTCGCTCTGCCTCCGTCACGAGTCGACCTAGCATTGCAGTACCGCTAGGACCGGCTCAATAAACTATACAATCATATACTACACTTTGATCTTCAGCTCCTCGGTTTCTTTTTTAGTTTTCTTATATATAATTTTTTAGCAGTTTTTTTTAATCCGCGAGTGAGAGTCCGCGGGTGGTGCGTGCGGGGTGGTTTCGCGGTGTGCAAGAGTGCTAGCCGCGTAAGTTATTATTCGTGGAGTGACTGGTGCAGTGCGACGAACGAGGGAACAGGTTAGTGACGTGCGTGAGCCCTTCTACAGCTCACGCGAAAGTACCGCTGGTTCGGTACGGTAGTGTAGACTATCGGAGTCGGGTGGACCTTTACACCCCCGATTCCCGATAGGTGGCCCCTCCGGCCTCCTCGTCCCTCGTCCGTCGCGCGCGGACTCCGGTCCGTTGGAGTGAGTGTCCGCGTATTTATTGTTCGAGCGTGCGTGACCTCTGTCCCTAGGACAACTTCAAATATAACGACCACCGCCGCCGCATCTTACGGGAAATTAGGCCACTTAGAGCTAGATTTAAGTAGATTATCGACGCGTTTCCCGGACGAATTATTCAAAGTATTGCAGTGGCAAACCCGGCCAGAACCGGCGGGATGGATACTTTTATCGACCCGGCAACCTCGGTGACCAGGGAGGGCGACCTGGTCAAATTAAAATTCCCCCCCGCGAAGGAATTCAGGTGCCCGTGGTGCTACACCGGGTTATATAACCCGGTGACTAAATCATATTTTTATATGTACCTGGGACACGCAGAGCTTATAAAACACCTAAAAGCAAAACACCCGCAGGCTACACGCAAGTGGGTCTGCGGGGAGTGCAATTTTGTCGGGACGGGGGCGTACGATCTAAAAGTTGTGAAGGCGCATCACGCCAAGGCCCATCCCCCGTCCCGCCGTGCCCCAGGTACAGGAGCACCCACGGGACAGACGCGGACGTCCCATCCCGCCGGCGATCAGTCGGTCGGACTCTCGGCCGTAGCCGAGGAGCGAACCGTAGAGTTAAGTTCGCGGGCAGCGAGCGCGACCAGCGCGCCGCTGCAAATTAGTTATATAGATAGATTAGGAACGACGGCTCCGGTCACGTCGGCTGACCCCCTGACATGCGGGGGAACAACAACGACAACGGTGACGACCACAGTCCGGGCGACCTCCACCCGAGCCCGGACATCGGCGGCTGCCCCGAGGAAGACCACGTCAACGAGGACAACCGCCGCCAGCAGCGAGACGAACGCTCGAAGCAAGGCCGCGCCGCCCAGCCGCGTCACAACAAACAGCAGCCAGCCCAGCAGCAGCGGCAGCGGCGCCCGCCAACAGGCCAGCCTCGACGCCTTCTATTCCCGGAGCCGGCGCTCCAAGGGCGACGAGTCCAGCGCCTCGTCGATCGGAGGGTCGGTGTCAATGGGGAGGTCAATCGGCGGGGGAACCTCCATCATAATCCCCCGCCCCTCGGTGAGCCCGAAGACTCGCCCTCCAACTACGAGGGCGAGGGCCCGAGCAGAAAGGGCATCTAGCGAGCCTCCCCAACCCGGCCCTCCGCAACGCATCACGCGGCGAGTGACCCCCGCCACGACCTTCGCGGAGGTTGCGCGGAACTCGCCGCCCGCCCCGGCCTCGGTGACAGCGGCACCAAGCAGGAGCGCGCGGGCGACGTCACTCCCACCAGCGCCGCCTAAGGCGGCACGTGTGACGTCAGCAAAGCCCGCGCCGGCAAGAATGACGACGAGGGCCGCGGCTAGAGCGGCCCAGGGGGGTGCCCCCACCACCTCGGCACCCCCGCTACACACGGATGCCACGGTGTGTAGCGCCGCTGTCACCATGACCACGACGACGACGACGACCTCCGTCTGCGGCAGCCCGATACCAGCAGTGGCCGTCACGGAGACGAGCAGCGGGACGGTGGCGAGGCTCTCTGCCATCTTCGAGCCCTCGCTGACCGCCCCAGCAAGGAGATCCTGGGAGAGGAGGCTCTCTAATTCGCTCCTCTCCCGCACGCCGACGGCCGCACGGGAAGCGGAGTCGCCATCGGCCGCAGACAGAGCCACCTCCACCCCGATATTGATGGCCCGAGCGGAGGAATTCCCACCGCTTGGACCGGCCAGAAGAGCCTCCCCGCAGGTCATCCGGGGAGGAGAGGGGCGCACGTCCACCAGCCCAGTGCCCCCAAGGGTGGAGGCACCGGCTACGCCAACGGGGAGGGCAGGGTCGCCGATCCAGGCGACCCCACCATCGGCAAAGGCCCTCCCAACAATCGAAGAGTCGTCGTCGGAGGCTGAGGATGTCATCAACCACAACAAGAATGGCATCCATGTGGTGGAGATGACATCGCCGGACGAGGAGGAGTGGGAAATCCCTGGACCGAGGAGGCAGCGACGGGCAAGGCGGCGCGTAATCGAGGACTCACCGCCCTCTGCTACCGAGCGCTCGAGGCAGTCGCCGCAGTACCAGCCGCAGGAACAAGAGGCCCAGCAACAGAATCGGCGACGGCAGGGAGAGCGGGCCTCCCCTGCCCAGGGCAATCCCCAGGGGTCACCGGCCCGAGTGACCGAGAGCCCGATGAATAGCGGCAGCAGCGGCTGCATTAGTCTAGGAGACGCGATCGGTCGAGGCAGGCCCTCGGCCGATACAAATGACACGCGACGGGACGAGCCCGGCACGAGCCGGGCAACGAATGTATGGTATGTGTGTATGAACTGCAGGACTGCGGGAGCGGGACCAAACCCCCACACGGCCGACACGACAAGCGGGAACCTGACTGACGCTAGGAGCGAAGCGGCCGAGCTGACGGCACCGGCACCGCGGAGTGCTGCTGCACCCGCCACGGCGATGGCAAATCGTCGTGCCCAGGGACCGAGGGAGGACGGCAGGACCCGGACTCCGACGGCGAGGCGACCACGGCCGCTGGCCTCTCGCCCGGGCGCAGGTAGGCGAAGGGCGGTGGGGGGAACCGGCGGATCCGCGAGGCCCGCGAGACAATCCGCGAGGACGCCGCGAGCCGGCCAAGGTGTGGGGGAAGTCGCCGGCACCCCTCCTTCGATGGCGAACCCCTCCCGGGGCTCAAGATCGGAGAGGGAGGCCGAGTTGGCTGAACTCGCAGCGGAGGCCGACGCAGTGGAATCGCGGAGCCAACTGGAGACTCTGGCCACCCGCGTGGCCGGTTTCTTCGGGAGGCACGCCGAGCGGCCTCGTGGAGCCGCGGGAACAGCTCCCAGTGGGAGGAGCGGCGGAAGGCGCCCGGCAACGGGCGCGGGATCCCGTCAACCGGCGGCGGACTCCAGGGAGCCAGGCACCACCGGTCACCGCGCTTCTTCCGCCCGGGCGGACCACATACGAGAAGCCACCCGGCTGCAAAAACTATTCCGCGAGAACCGCAGGCGCGCCGTACGAGAGGTCCTTCAAGGGGCCTCCGTTACCTGCGAGGTGCCGATGGACGAGGTCCAGCGGCACTTTAGGGACTTGTACGCGGGCGGGCCGCCACGGGAAAACCTCCCGAAGCTCAACCCGGTCGAGCCGACGGCCGAATCGTGCGACGCCCTGGTGTCGGACTTCCGGCCCGCCGAGGTGGGTCGTCGGCTCAAGGGGATGAAAAACTCAGCCCCTGGACCCGACGGCCTTACCTACGGCGATCTCCGAAGAGCCGACCCGGGTGTCGCCGTCATAACATCTTTTTTCAACGCGTGCCGCCGGGTTGGAGCAGTCCCAGCCGGGTGGAAAAATTCGAACACGGTCCTAATATTCAAAAAGGGTGACCGGGGGGACCTGGCGAACTGGCGACCCATCGCCATGGGGGATGTGATCCCCAAACTCTTTGCCGCGGTGCTGGCTGACCGCCTCACCCACTGGGCCGTCACGAACCGACGGCTCTGCACCGCGCAGAAGGGCTTCCTTCCCCACGAGGGATGCCTCGAGCACAACTTTGTGCTCCAGGAGATCCTGTCCGACGCCCGCCAACGTCGTCGGGAAGTGGTGGCGTCTTGGTTGGACTTATCGAACGCTTTTGGTTCGGTTCCCCATGACGCCATCATGGGAGCGCTGGAGGACGCGGGAGTCCCGGCGGAGACGCGCGGGATTGTGGCCAGCCTATATGACGGCTGTGCCACCCGGGTCCGGACATCCTCCGGATTTACGGGGGATATCCCCATGCGTTCTGGGGTTAGGCAGGGCTGCCCCTTGAGCCCGATACTCTTTAACCTAGCCCTCGAGCCGGTGATTCGCGGGATTACCGATTCGGGGGAGGGTTATGAGTTGGCCGGACACAAGGTGGCATGCCTGGCCTATGCAGATGATATAGCGCTGGTCGCTACGTCCCCGGAGCGTATGGGGGAATTGCTGCGCGCAGCTGAGGGCCTTGCACAGAGGCTCGGACTTGCCTTCAACCCCCGAAAATGTGCATCCCTGCACATCAAGGGGAGAGAGGTCGTGGCCGAGACTCGATTCGCCCTCGGGGGAGAGGAGATCGCCGCGCTACAGGACCGCGAGTCCTACGTGCACCTCGGGGTGCCAACGGGAGTGCACGTGAACCAAACCCCGTACGCGACGATCGAGGGGATGATCGCGGACCTTCGGGCCGTCGATTCCTCCCTGCTCGCGCCGTGGCAGAAGATTGAGACGGTGGCATCGTTCATCGTGCCCAGGCTCGACTTCCTGCTGCGGGGCGCCAGAATAGCCAAGAAGGACCTGGGGAACGTCGACCGTATCGTAGCGCGGACCGTCAAGGCTTGGCTCAACCTGCCTCAGCGGGGCAGCCCGGAGCTTGTTCACATCCCCCCCTCCCGGGGAGGATGCGGCATACCTCCGTTGGCCATCATGGCTGACGTCGCGACTGTGGGTCACGCGTTCAGGATGCTGAACTCGAGTGACCCCGTCGTGTCGGATATTGCCATGGCCTCGCTAAGAGCCAGTGTCCGCGCGAAAATCGGTCGAACTCCAGCGTATGGAGACCTAGCGGAATACCTGTCCGGCTCGCTGGAAGGCGACTTCGCTAGGTGTTCTTCGGCCCTTGGCTCGTTCTGGACGCGGGTGAGGAAGGCGACCCAGGTCAAGCACAACGGGAGATCCATCGGCTTCGGATGGGAATGGGGCGAAGCAAGGGGCGAGCTCGCGGTCACCATGCCCTCCATCAATGCCAGCGGGCGTGTAGTTGTGCCACCGCCTGCGAAGGGCCAGGTACTCGGCAGAATGAGGGCGGCAGTGGGAGAGCACTTCCTAACAACTTTGATCGCGAAGCCGAACCAGGGGAAGGTCTTCGACGCTACCTCCCGCCACGCAGTCAGCAATCACTTTATGCGGACGGGAAGTCATATCCGCTTTGCCGATTGGCGCTTCATTCATCGTGCCCGCCTCAGCGTCGTCCCTCTTCTAGGGGCGATGCATTGGAGATCCGATATGCGGGCCGATGACAAGCAATGCCGGCGCTGCGGATATGAGTTGGAGACACTTCCCCACGTGCTCTCCCACTGCGGCGCTCATGCTGCAGCAAGACAAAGGCGGCACAACAGTATTGTCGAGAGGCTCGTCAAGGCGACCCGCCTACCCGGACACATCCGGGTCGATAGGCGGGTCCCGGGGGCCGACGGCGAACAGGCCGCTCTACGCCCCGACATTGTCGTGACGGATGAGCGGCTAAAAACAATCACGATGGTCGACGTGACTGTCCCGTTCGAAAACGCTGCGGACGCGATAGCGGAGGCGAGGCGGGAGAAACTTGCAAAGTATCAACCCCTCGCCGATACGCTACGACGGGACGGATACGAAGTCCACGTGGATGCGTTCGTGGTCGGTTCCCTGGGCGCGTGGGATGGGGGGAATGAACCTCTCCTCCAGAGGCTGCGCATCTCACACCGCTACGCCGCGGTGATGAGACGGTTAATGGTGGGCGAAACAATCGCGTGGTCCCGGGACATGTACGTCGAGCACGTCACCGGGGTGCGGCAGTACGCCGCGGCGCACGCGGGGCCGGGGCCGGCCGTGGAGGCTGCCGCTCCGACAGATACCTTGGACGAGATCGCGCGAGACTCGGGAACGCCGCGGGACGGCGCACGCGCGACGAGGACGAGATGCCCGCGACTAAGTGGTCCAGCTCCCGCTTAGACTCAATATAAGACGGGACGAAACCTTCGGGAAAATATTTTATTTTTTTGTGACGACACCCCTGCGGGGGTCAAAGGCGCGGCCCAGTTCCTATTGACCGGTGCCGCGCCGCATTGTTTTTATCCGGAGGCCCTATGGGCCCGACTAGGATATTGGCGCGGTCGGCACGGGAGTATTGTTCCCGTCGCCGGCCAAAAATGAAGATATCTTAAGAAAAAAGGGGATACTCCCCAAATGTGATATATATGTACTCTGTACACTGCTCCCGGGGCTCTGCCCCGGGAGCCATTCGTTGAAATAAACGCCCTTTATCTGTTCTTATCAGCTTAATATCTGATACACTCCCCATTGGGGAGTCAGAATATTAATCTGATTTTTGAAACCTGACGGATCGGACGAGCTCGCTCTGCCTCCGTCACGAGTCGACCTAGCATTGCAGTACCGCTAGGACCGGCTCAATAAACCATTCTAAACAGATATTACACTAAGATACTACACTTTGGTCCTGAGCTCGTTTTTTTCTTAGAGTCTCTTTTTATAGTTTTTTTTTTTTTTGCGAGTCCTTCGAGCTTTTTAATCCGCGAGTGAGAGTCCGCGGGTGGTGCGTGCGGGGTGGCTTCGCGGTGTGCAAGAGTGCTAGCCGCGTAAGTTATTATTCGTGGAGTGACTGGTGCAGTGCGACGAACGAGGGAACAGGTTAGTGACGTGCGTGAGCCCTTCTACAGCTCACGCGAAAGTACCGCTGGTTCGGTACGGTAGTTTAGACTATCGGAGTCGGGTGGACCTTTACACCCCCGATTCCCGATAGGTGGCCCCTCCGGCCTCCTCGTCCCTCGTCCGTCGCGCGCGGACTCCGGTCCGTTGGAGTGAGTGTCGCGTATTTATTATTCGAGCGTGCGTGACCTCGGTCCTTCAGACAAAAATTTTAAAAGTAACGACCACCGCCGCCGCATCTTACGGGAAACAAAGCCACGATAGAGATAGTTTTAAGTAGATCGACGTGTCTCCCGTACAGACCGAGAAATAGTCACTGTGGCAAACCCGGCCAGAACCGGCGGGATGGATATCCTGATTGATCCAGCTACCGCGGTGACCAGGGAAGGCGACCTGGTCAGACTACGCTATCCGCCGGCTAAAGAATTTCGGTGCCCGTGGTGCTACACCGGGTTATACAACCCGGTGACCAAGTCATATTTCTATATGTACCTGGGGCACGCAGAGCTAGTGAAACACTTAAAGGCAAAACACCCGCAGGCCACACGCAAGTGGGTCTGCGGGGAGTGCAATTTTGTCGGGACGGGGGCGTACGATCTAAAAATAGTGAAGGCGCATCACGCCAAGGCCCACCCCCCGTCCCGCCGTACCCCAGGTACAGGAGCACCCACGGGCCAGACGCGGACGTCCCATCCCGCCGGCGATCAGTCGGTCGGACTCTCGGCCGTAGCCGAGGAGCGACTCATAGACCGACATTGTAGCATAAGTAGGATAGGGACGACGGCTCCAGCCACGCTGGTCGACCCCTTGACCTGCGGGGGCTCGACAACGACCACGACGATCCGGGCAACGTCCACTCAAGCTCGGACAACGACGGCTGCCTCGAGCAGTACAAACCCAACGAGGCCAACCGTCGCCAGCGCAAGGGGCAACGCTCGGAGCAAGGCCGCGCCGCCGCGCCGCACGACAACAGATAGCTGCCAGACCAGCAGCAGCGGCAACCGTCAACAGGCCAGCCTCGATGCGTTCTACTCCAGGAGCCGGCGATCCAAGGGCGAGGACTCCAGCATCGCATCGACCAGCGGGTCGGTGTCAATGGGGAGGTCATGCGGCGGGGGAACCTCCACCTCGATCCCCCGCCAGTCGGTGAGCCCGAAGTCTCGTCCTCCGATTACGAGGGCGAGGGCTCGCTCCGAAAGGGCCACCAGTGAGCCACCCCAACCTGGCCCGCTGCAACGGACGGCGCGACGCGTGACTCCCACGACCACCTTCGCGGAGGCCACGCGGAGTTCGGCGCCCACCTCGGTCTCGGTGGCAGCGGCTCGCAGCAGGACGGCGCGGGCGACGTCACTCCCACCAGAAGCGCCGCCGAAAGCGGCGCGAGTGACGTCAGGCAGGCCCGCGCCGGGAAGAATCATGACGAGGG
The DNA here is from genome assembly GCA_963675795.1 of Crossocerus cetratus. Classification (NCBI taxonomy): domain Eukaryota; kingdom Metazoa; phylum Arthropoda; class Insecta; order Hymenoptera; family Crabronidae; genus Crossocerus; species Crossocerus cetratus. The sequence goes on along the minus strand of OY776662.1, from coordinate 30,243,715 downwards.
CCGCGTCAAGAGCGGCCCTGGGGAGTGCCACCACCACCTCGGCACCCCCTCCCACGACGACCAGCCCGATAGTGTGCAGCGCCGCTGCCACACTTACCACGACGACGACGACGACGTCCGTCTGCGGCAATCCCGTCCCCACAGTGGCCGTCACGACGGTGAACGCTGGGACGGTGGCAAGACTCTCCACCATCTTCGAGCCTTCGCCGACCGTCCCCACAAGAAGATCGTGGGAGAGGAGGCTCTCGACTTCGCTCCTCTCCTGTACACCGACGGTCGCGAGGGATGGGGCATCACCATCGGCCGCAGAGAGGGCCACCTCCACCCCAATACTAATATCCCGGGCGGAGGAATTCCCACCGCTCGGGTCAACCAGAAGAAGCTCCCCGCGCAACACCAGGGGAGCGGAGGGGGACACACCAGCCAGGAGAATGTCCCCAAGGGTGGAGGAGCCGGCCACTCCGACCGGGAGGGCAATTCTGGAAATACAGGCAGCCCCATCGCCGAAAGCCCTCCCCGCAATCGCGGAGTCGTCATACGAGACCGAGGATGAAAACAACAACAGCATCCACGTAGATGAGACAGCATCGCCGGTCGAATTGGAATGGATCCTGTCGGAATCGAGGAGGCAAAGACGGGAAAGGCGGCGCGCAGCGGAGGATGGATCGCCCTCTGCTTCCGAGCGTCCGGGACGGCCACCAGGACAGCGGCAACGACAAGAACGGCAGGAAGAAAGAGCCTCCCCTGCCCAGGGCAATTTCCAGGGGTCACCAGTCCGAGTGGCCAGGAGCCCGACTATAAGAAGCGGCAGCAGCGGCTGCATTAATTTAGATAACGCGATCGGTCGGGGCAGGTCCCCGGCCGATGTAAACACGAGCGTGCGCGACGAGCCCGGCGCGAGCCGGGCGAGGTATGAATGTGTATATGTATGTGCTGTATGCAGGACTGCGGGAGCAGGACCAGACGAACTCACCGAAATGTCACGTGGGGTCTATTTTGACGCTCGGAGCCGAGCGGCTGAGCGGACGGCCCCGGTACTGCGGAGTGCTGCTGCACCCACCACGGGGAGTGCGAGACAGAGCACTGAGGGACCGAGGGAGGACGGCAGGACCCGGACTCCGACGGTGAGGCGACCACGGCCACTGGCCTCTCGCCCGGGCGCAGGTAGGCGAAGGGCGGTGGGGGGAACCGGCGGATCCGCGAGGCCCGCGAGACAATCCGCGAGGACGCCGCGAGCCGGCCAAGGTGTGGGGGAAGTCGCCGGCACCCCTCCTTCGATGGCGAACCCCTCCCGGGGCTCAAGATCGGGGAGGGAGGCCGAGTTGGCCGAACTCGCAGCGGAGGCCGACGCGGTAGAATCGCGGAGCCAACTGGAGACTCTGGCCACCCGCGTGGCCGGTTTCTTCGGGAGGCACGCCGAGCGGCCTCGTGGAGCCGCGGGAACAGCTCCCAGTGGGAGGAGCGGCGGACGGCGCCCGGCAACGGGCGCGGGATCCCGTCAACCGGTGACGCGTTCTGGGGAGCCAAGCACCACCGGTCACCGCGCTTTTTCCGCCCGGGCGGACCAAATACGCGAAGCCACCCGGATACAGAAGCTCTTCCGGGAGAACCGCAGACGCGCGGTACGGGAGGTCCTTCGAGGGGCCTCCGTAAACTGCGAGGTGCCGAGGGAGGAGGTGCACCGGCACTTTAAGGAATTGTATGCGGGCCGGCCGCCTCTAGATAATTTGCCGAAGCTCAACCCGGACGGACCGACGCGAGCCTCGTGCGACGCCCTGGTGTCGGACTTCCTGCCCGCCGAGGTGGGTCGTCGGCTCAAGGGGATGAAGAATTCAGCCCCTGGACCCGACGGCCTTACCTACGGCGATCTCCGAAGGACCGACCCAGGCGTCGCCGCAATAACATCTCTCTTTAACGCGTGCCGCCGGGTTGGAGCAGTTCCGTCCGGGTGGAAAAAATCGAACACGGTCCTAATTTACAAGAAGGGTGACCGGGGGGACTTGGCGAACTGGCGACCCATCGCCATGGGGGATGTGATCCCCAAACTCTTTGCCGCGGTGCTGGCTGACCGCCTCACTCACTGGGCCGTCACGAACCGACGGCTCTGCACCGCGCAGAAGGGCTTCCTCCCCCACGAGGGATGCCTTGAGCACAATTTCGTGCTCCAGGAAGTCCTGTCCGACGCCCGCCAACGTCGTCGGGAAGTGGTGGCGTCTTGGCTGGATCTCTCGAACGCGTTCGGTTCGGTTCCCCATGACGCCATCATGGGAGCGCTGGAGGACGCGGGAGTCCCGGCGGAGACGCGCGGGATTGTGGCCAGCCTGTATGAAGGCTGCGCCACCCGGGTCCGGACGTCCTCGGGATTCACCGAGGACATCCCCATGCGTTCTGGGGTTAGGCAGGGCTGCCCCTTGAGTCCGATACTCTTCAACCTAGCCCTCGAGCCGGTGATTCGTGGGATGACCGATTCGGGGGAGGGTTACGAGTTGGCCGGACACAAGGTGACAGCCCTCGCCTATGCAGATGATATAGCGCTAGTCGCTACGTCCCCGGAGCGTATGGGGGAATTGCTGCGCGCAGCTGAGGGCCTTGCACAGAGGCTCGGACTCGCCTTCAACCCCCGAAAATGTGCATCCCTGCACATCAAGGGGAGGGAAGTCGTGGCCGAGACTCGATTCGCCCTCGGGGGAGAGGAGATCGCCGCGCTACAGGACCGCGAGTCCTACGTGCACCTCGGGGTGCCAACGGGAGTGCACGTGAACCAAACCCCGTACGCGACGATCGAGGGGATGATCGCGGACCTTCGGGCCGTCGATTCCTCCCTGCTCGCGCCGTGGCAGAAGATTGAGACGGTGGCATCGTTCATCGTGCCCAGGCTCGACTTCCTGCTGCGGGGCGCCAGAATAGCCAAGAAGGACCTGGGGAACGTCGACCGTATCGTAGCGCGGACCGTCAAGGCTTGGCTCAACCTGCCTCAGCGGGGCAGCCCGGAGCTTGTTCACATCCCCCCCTCCCGGGGAGGATGCGGCATACCTCCGTTGGCCATCATGGCTGACGTCGCGACTGTGGGTCACGCGTTCAGGATGCTGAACTCGAGTGACCCCGTCGTGTCGGATATTGCCATGGCCTCGCTGAGAGCCAGTGTCCGCGCGAAAATCGGTCGAACTCCAGCGTATGGAGACCTAGCGGAATACCTGTCCGGCTCGCTGGAAGGCGACTTCGCTAGGTGTTCTTCGGCCCTTGGCTCGTTCTGGACGCGGGTGAGGAAGGCGACCCAGGTCAAGCACAACGGGAGATCCATCGGCTTCGGATGGGAATGGGGCGAAGCAAGGGGCGAGCTCGCGGTCACCATGCCCTCCATCAATGCCAGCGGGCGCGTAGTTGTGCCACCGCCTGCGAAGGGCCAGGTACTCGGCAGAATGAGGGCGGCAGTGGGAGAGCACTTCCTAACAACTTTGATCGCGAAGCCGAACCAGGGGAAGGTCTTCGACGCTACCTCCCGCCACGCAGTCAGCAATCACTTTATGCGGACGGGAAGTCATATCCGCTTTGCCGATTGGCGCTTCGTTCACCGCGCCCGCCTCAGCGTCGTCCCTCTTCTAGGGGCGATGCATTGGAGATCCGATATGCGGGCCGATGACAAGCAATGCCGGCGCTGCGGATATGAGTTGGAGACACTTCCCCACGTGCTCTCCCACTGCGGCGCTCATGCTGCAGCAAGACAAAGGCGGCACAACAGTATTGTCGAGAGGCTCGTCAAGGCGACCCGCCTACCCGGACACATCCGGGTCGATAGGCGGGTCCCGGGGGCCGACGGCGAACAGGCCGCTCTACGCCCCGACATTGTCGTGACGGATGAGCGGCTAAAAACAATCACGATGGTCGACGTGACTGTCCCGTTCGAAAACGCTGCGGACGCGATAGCGGAGGCGAGGCGGGAGAAACTTGCAAAGTATCAACCCCTCGCTGATACGCTACGACGGGACGGATACGAAGTCCACGTGGATGCGTTCGTGGTCGGTTCCCTGGGCGCGTGGGATGGGGGGAATGAACCTCTCCTCCAGAGGCTGCGCATCTCACACCGCTACGCTGCGGTGATGAGACGGTTAATGGTGGGCGAAACAATCGCGTGGTCCCGGGACATGTACGTCGAGCACGTCACCGGGGTGCGGCAGTACGCCGCGGCGCACGCGGGACCGGGGCCGGCCGTGGAGGCTGCCACTCCGACAGATTCTCTGGACGAGATCGCGCGAGACTCGGGAACGCCGCGGGACGGCGCACGCGCGACGAGGACGAGATGCCCGCGACTAAGTGGTCCAGCTCCCGCTTAGACTCAATATAAGACGGGACGAAACTTTCGGGAAAATATTTTATTTTTTTGTGACGACACCCCTGCGGGGGTCAAAGGCGCGGCCCAGTTCCTATTGACCGGTGCCGCGCCGCATTGTTTTTATCCGGAGGCCCTATGGGCCCGACTAGGATATTGGCGCGGTCGGCACGGGAGTATTGTTCCCGTCGCCGGCCAAAAATGAAGATATCTTAAGAAAAAAGGGGATACTCCCCAAATGTGATATATATGCACTCTGTACACTGCTCCCGGGGCTCTGCCCCGGGAGCCATTCGTTGAAATAAACGCCCTTTATCTGTTCTTATCAGCTTAATATCTGATACACTCCCCATTGGGGAGTCAGAATATTAATCTGATTTTTGGAACCTGACGGATCGGACGAGCTCGCTCTGCCTCCGTCACGAGTCGACCTAGCATTGCAGTACCGCTAGGACCGGCTCAATAAACTATACAATCATATACTACACTTTGATCTTCAGCTCGGTTTCTTTTTTAGTTTTTTTTATATATAATTTTTTAGCAGTTTTTTTTTAATCCGCGAGTGAGAGTCCGCGGGTGGTGCGTGCGGGGTGGTTTCGCGGTGTGCAAGAGTGCTAGCCGCGTAAGTTATTATTCGTGGAGTGACTGGTGCAGTGCGACGAACGAGGGAACAGGTTAGTGACGTGCGTGAGCCCTTCTACAGCTCACGCGAAAGTACCGCTGGTTCGGTACGGTAGTGTAGACTATCGGAGTCGGGTGGACCTTTACACCCCCGATTCCCGATAGGTGGCCCCTCCGGCCTCCTCGTCCCTCGTCCGTCGCGCGCGGACTCCGGTCCGTTGGAGTGAGTGTCGCGTATTTATTATTCGAGCGTGCGTGACCTCTGTCCCTAGGACAACTCCAAATATAACGACCACCGCCGCCGCATCTTACGGGAAATCAGGCCACTTAGAGCTAGATTTAAGTAGATTATCGACGCGTTTCCCGGACGAATTATCCAAAGTATTACAGTGGCAAACCCGGCCAGAACCGGCGGGATGGATACTTTTATCGACCCGGCAACCTCGGTGACCAGGGAGGGCGACCTGGTCAAATTAAAATTCCCCCCCGCGAAGGAATTCAGGTGCCCGTGGTGCTACACCGGGTTATATAACCCGGTGACTAAATCATATTTTTATATGTACCTGGGACACGCAGAGCTTATAAAACACCTAAAAGCAAAACACCCGCAGGCTACACGCAAGTGGGTCTGCGGGGAGTGCAATTTTGTCGGGACGGGGGCGTACGATCTAAAAGTTGTGAAGGCGCATCACGCCAAGGCCCATCCCCCGTCCCGCCGTGCCCCAGGTACAGGAGCACCCACGGGACAGACGCGGACGTCCCATCCCGCCGGCGATCAGTCGGTCGGACTCTCGGCCGTAGCCGAGGAGCGAACCGTAGAGTTAAGTTCGCGGGCAGCGAGCGCGACCAGCGCGCCGCTGCAAATTAGTTATATAGATAGATTAGGAACGACGGCTCCGGTCACGTCGGCTGACCCCCTGACATGCGGGGGAACAACAACGACAACGGTGACGACCACAGTCCGGGCGACCTCCACCCGAGCCCGGACATCGGCGGCTGCCCCGAGGAAGACCACGTCAACGAGGACAACCGCCGCCAGCAGCGAGACGAACGCTCGAAGCAAGGCCGCGCCGCCCAGCCGCGTCACAACAAACAGCAGCCAGCCCAGCAGCAGCGGCAGCGGCGCCCGCCAACAGGCCAGCCTCGACGCCTTCTATTCCCGGAGCCGGCGCTCCAAGGGCGACGAGTCCAGCGCCTCGTCGATCGGAGGGTCGGTGTCAATGGGGAGGTCAATCGGCGGGGGAACCTCCATCATAATCCCCCGCCCCTCGGTGAGCCCGAAGACTCGCCCTCCAACTACGAGGGCGAGGGCCCGAGCAGAAAGGGCATCTAGCGAGCCTCCCCAACCCGGCCCTCCGCAACGCATCACGCGGCGAGTGACCCCCGCCACGACCTTCGCGGAGGTTGCGCGGAACTCGCCGCCCGCCCCGGCCTCGGTGACAGCGGCACCAAGCAGGAGCGCGCGGGCGACGTCACTCCCACCAGCGCACAGTGGGCCAAATGCCAATTCTAGCGAATAATAATTCGAAATTTTTGTATCTTTAAAATGATATATTTTGGTGTGAGATAAGTGTCAAGTTGCTAATTACTGTGTAACTATCGCCAAATAGCGCCATAGTGCAAGGGTTTTCCATAAAATTCATTATAAACCTGAGAAAAGTGGTCACTATTTGACCAATATCAATGGTAATCATAGCCTGAAACTCAAAACGTTCCGCAATTCAAGGATTTGACCGGATTTGCTTTGGTTTAATTTTTTTCTAACTTTCTAGTTCCCCCCACATTTTTCTAGACTAAATTCAACTGCCTAAGTCTGCCTAAAAAAAATATACTGCTCCACAAAATTAGCGGATCACTTTATTTCGTCCAAAAATGGCCAATGTTTGAGCAGCTGTAAGTTCGTGGAAAAAAATCGTACAATAGCGTGCATATGCTCATTGTGAAGCGCCAAGCTTCTACTTTAATAGCTTCAGATCACAATTTTTCCAACGATAATTTTTCTTCTATATAATCGCAAAAGTTTGATGCTCCCTTTTGCCTTTCGAAATTTCATAACTTCAAAAAACTCTATGGAGCTTCTAGATTTTTCTCTCAGATTTCCATTAACAGGCCCTTGTAGAGCGAAGCTTCCTCTTTACAAAGAGCTACGAAAAGTTGTTTTACGATTTTTTAAACCATTTTATTGCAACCTGAATCAAAAGTGTGCAGTTACACAAGAGAGCACACTTTTGATTCAGGTTGCAATAAAATGGTTTAAAAAATCGTAAAACAACTTTTCGTAGCTCTTTGTAAAGAGGAAGCTTCGCTCTACAAGGGCCTGTTAATGGAAATCTGAGAGAAAAATCTAGAAGCTCCATAGAGTTTTTTGAAGTTATGAAATTTCGAAAGGCAAAAGGGAGCATCAAACTTTTGCGATTATATAGAAGAAAAATTATCGTTGGAAAAATTGTGATCTGAAGCTATTAAAGTGGAAGCTTGGCGCTTCTAGACGACAGTTTCCAGAACTCTGATAACAATTAGGATGTATGATTTTTTTTTAATTTCAATTTTTTTTTAAATTATTTATTTTTGGTATTGTTGCAATTGTAAATACCTGTTTATATGTTTTTCGTGATAAATACTAGTTCCAGAAAAATTTTCCTGCTCAATTTGATTTTTTATTCGCTAGAATTGGCATTTGGCCCACTGTGCAGCGCCGCCTAAGGCGGCACGTGTGACGTCAGCAAAGCCCGCGCCGGCAAGAATGACGACGAGGGCCGCGGCTAGAGCGGCCCAGGGGGGTGCCCCCACCACCTCGGCACCCCCGCTACACACGGATGCCACGGTGTGTAGCGCCGCTGTCACCATGACCACGACGACGACGACGACCTCCGTCTGCGGCAGCCCGATACCAGCAGTGGCCGTCACGGAGACGAGCAGCGGGACGGTGGCGAGGCTCTCTGCCATCTTCGAGCCCTCGCTGACCGCCCCAGCAAGGAGATCCTGGGAGAGGAGGCTCTCTAATTCGCTCCTCTCCCGCACGCCGACGGCCGCACGGGAAGCGGAGTCGCCATCGGCCGCAGACAGAGCCACCTCCACCCCGATATTGATGGCCCGAGCGGAGGAATTCCCACCGCTTGGACCGGCCAGAAGAGCCTCCCCGCAGGTCATCCGGGGAGGAGAGGGGCGCACGTCCACCAGCCCAGTGCCCCCAAGGGTGGAGGCACCGGCTACGCCAACGGGGAGGGCAGGGTCGCCGATCCAGGCGACCCCACCATCGGCAAAGGCCCTCCCAACAATCGAAGAGTCGTCGTCGGAGGCTGAGGATGTCATCAACCACAACAAGAATGGCATCCATGTGGTGGAGATGACATCGCCGGACGAGGAGGAGTGGGAAATCCCTGGACCGAGGAGGCAGCGACGGGCAAGGCGGCGCGTAATCGAGGACTCACCGCCCTCTGCTACCGAGCGCTCGAGGCAGTCGCCGCAGTACCAGCCGCAGGAACAAGAGGCCCAGCAACAGAATCGGCGACGGCAGGGAGAGCGGGCCTCCCCTGCCCAGGGCAATCCCCAGGGGTCACCGGCCCGAGTGACCGAGAGCCCGATGAATAGCGGCAGCAGCGGCTGCATTAGTCTAGGAGACGCGATCGGTCGAGGCAGGCCCTCGGCCGATACAAATGACACGCGACGGGACGAGCCCGGCACGAGCCGGGCAACGAATGTATGGTATGTGTGTATGAACTGCAGGACTGCGGGAGCGGGACCAAACCCCCACACGGCCGACACGACAAGCGGGAACCTGACTGACGCTAGGAGCGAAGCGGCCGAGCTGACGGCACCGGCACCGCGGAGTGCTGCTGCACCCGCCACGGCGATGGCAAATCGTCGTGCCCAGGGACCGAGGGAGGACGGCAGGACCCGGACTCCGACGGCGAGGCGACCACGGCCGCTGGCCTCTCGCCCGGGCGCAGGTAGGCGAAGGGCGGTGGGGGGAACCGGCGGATCCGCGAGGCCCGCGAGACAATCCGCGAGGACGCCGCGAGCCGGCCAAGGTGTGGGGGAAGTCGCCGGCACCCCTCCTTCGATGGCGAACCCCTCCCGGGGCTCAAGATCGGAGAGGGAGGCCGAGTTGGCCGAACTCGCAGCGGAGGCCGACGCGGTAGAATCGCGGAGCCAACTCGAGACTCTGGCCACCCGCGTGGCCGGTTTCTTCGGGAGGCACGCCGAGCGGCCTCGTGGAGCCGCGGGAACAGCTCCCAGTGGGGGGAGCGGCGGACGGCGCCCGGCAACGGGCGCGGGATCCCGTCGACCGGCGGCGGACTCCAGGGAGCCAGGCACCACCGGTCACCGCGCTTTTTCCGCCCGGGCGGACCACATAAGAGAAGCCACCCGGCTGCAAAAATTATTCCGCGAGAACCGCAGGCGCGCCGTACGAGAGGTCCTTCAAGGGGCCTCCGTTACCTGCGAGGTGCCGATGGACGAGGTCCAGCGGCACTTTAGGGACTTGTACGCGGGCGGGCCGCCACGGGAAAACCTCCCGAAGCTCAACCCGGTCGAGCCGACGGCCGAATCGTGCGACGCCCTGGTGTCGGACTTCCGGCCCGCCGAGGTGGGTCGTCGGCTCAAGGGGATGAAAAACTCAGCCCCTGGACCCGACGGCCTTACCTACGGCGATCTCCGAAGAGCCGACCCGGGTGTCGCCGTCATAACATCTTTTTTCAACGCGTGCCGCCGGGTTGGAGCAGTCCCAGCCGGGTGGAAAAATTCGAACACGGTCCTAATATTCAAAAAGGGTGACCGGGGGGACCTGGCGAACTGGCGACCCATCGCCATGGGGGATGTGATCCCCAAACTCTTTGCCGCGGTGCTGGCTGACCGCCTCACCCACTGGGCCGTCACGAACCGACGGCTCTGCACCGCGCAGAAGGGCTTCCTTCCCCACGAGGGATGCCTCGAGCACAACTTTGTGCTCCAGGAGATCCTGTCCGACGCCCGCCAACGTCGTCGGGAAGTGGTGGCGTCTTGGTTGGACTTATCGAACGCTTTTGGTTCGGTTCCCCATGACGCCATCATGGGAGCGCTGGAGGACGCGGGAGTCCCGGCGGAGACGCGCGGGATTGTGGCCAGCCTATATGACGGCTGTGCCACCCGGGTCCGGACATCCTCCGGATTTACGGGGGATATCCCCATGCGTTCTGGGGTTAGGCAGGGCTGCCCCTTGAGCCCGATACTCTTTAACCTAGCCCTCGAGCCGGTGATTCGCGGGATTACCGATTCGGGGGAGGGTTATGAGTTGGCCGGACACAAGGTGGCATGCCTGGCCTATGCAGATGATATAGCGCTGGTCGCTACGTCCCCGGAGCGTATGGGGGAATTGCTGCGCGCAGCTGAGGGCCTTGCACAGAGGCTCGGACTTGCCTTCAACCCCCGAAAATGTGCATCCCTGCACATCAAGGGGAGAGAGGTCGTGGCCGAGACTCGATTCGCCCTCGGGGGAGAGGAGATCGCCGCGCTACAGGACCGCGAGTCCTACGTGCACCTCGGGGTGCCAACGGGAGTGCACATAAATCAAACCCCGTACGCGACAATCGAGGGAATGATCGCGGACCTTGGGGCCGTCGATTCCTCCCTGCTCGCGCCGTGGCAGAAGATCGAGACGGTGGCATCGTTCATCGTGCCCAGGCTCGACTTCCTGCTGCGGGGCGCCAGAATAGCCAAGAAGGACCTGGGGAACGTCGACCGTATCGTAGCGCGGACCGTCAAGGCTTGGCTCAACCTGCCTCAGCGGGGCAGCCCGGAGCTTGTTCACATCCCCCCCTCCCGGGGAGGATGCGGCATACCTCCGTTGGCCATCATGGCTGACGTCGCGACTGTGGGTCACGCGTTCAGGATGCTGAACTCGAGTGACCCCGTCGTGTCGGATATTGCCATGGCCTCGCTGAGAGCCAGTGTCCGCGCGAAAATCGGTCGAACTCCAGCGTATGGAGACCTAGCGGAATACCTGTCCGGCTCGCTGGAAGGCGACTTCGCTAGGTGTTCTTCGGCCCTTGGCTCGTTCTGGACGCGGGTGAGGAAGGCGACCCAGGTCAAGCACAACGGGAGATCCATCGGCTTCGGATGGGAATGGGGCGAAGCAAGGGGCGAGCTCGCGGTCACCATGCCCTCCATCAATGCCAGCGGGCGCGTAGTTGTGCCACCGCCTGCGAAGGGCCAGGTACTCGGCAGAATGAGGGCGGCAGTGGGAGAGCACTTCCTAACAACTTTGATCGCGAAGCCGAACCAGGGGAAGGTCTTCGACGCTACCTCCCGCCACGCAGTCAGCAATCACTTTATGCGGACGGGAAGTCATATCCGCTTTGCCGATTGGCGCTTCGTTCACCGCGCCCGCCTCAGCGTCGTCCCTCTTCTAGGGGCGATGCATTGGAGATCCGATATGCGGGCCGATGACAAGCAATGCCGGCGCTGCGGATATGAGTTGGAGACACTTCCCCACGTGCTCTCCCACTGCGGCGCTCATGCTGCAGCAAGACAAAGGCGGCACAACAGTATTGTCGAGAGGCTCGTCAAGGCGACCCGCCTACCCGGACACATCCGGGTCGATAGGCGGGTCCCGGGGGCCGACGGCGAACAGGCCGCTCTACGCCCCGACATTGTCGTGACGGATGAGCGGCTAAAAACAATCACGATGGTCGACGTGACTGTCCCGTTCGAAAACGCTGCGGACGCGATAGCGGAGGCGAGGCGGGAGAAACTTGCAAAGTATCAACCCCTCGCTGATACGCTACGACGGGACGGATACGAAGTCCACGTGGATGCGTTCGTGGTCGGTTCCCTGGGCGCGTGGGATGGGGGGAATGAACCTCTCCTCCAGAGGCTGCGCATCTCACACCGCTACGCTGCGGTGATGAGACGGTTAATGGTGGGCGAAACAATCGCGTGGTCCCGGGACATGTACGTCGAGCACGTCACCGGGGTGCGGCAGTACGCCGCGGCGCACGCGGGGCCGGGGCCGGCCGTGGAGGCTGCCGCTCCGACAGATACCTTGGACGAGATCGCGCGAGACTCGGGAACGCCGCGGGACGGCGCACGCGCGACGAGGACGAGATGCCCGCGACTAAGTGGTCCAGCTCCCGCTTAGACTCAATATAAGACGGGACGAAACTTTCGGGAAAATATTTTATTTTTTTGTGACGACACCCCTGCGGGGGTCAAAGGCGCGGCCCAGTTCCTATTGACCGGTGCCGCGCCGCATTGTTTTTATCCGGAGGCCCTATGGGCCCGACTAGGATATTGGCGCGGTCGGCACGGGAGTATTGTTCCCGTCGCCGGCCAAAAATGAAGATATCTTAAGAAAAAAGGGGATACTCCCCAAATGTGATATATATGTACTCTGTACACTGCTCCCGGGGCTCTGCCCCGGGAGCCATTCGTTGAAATAAACGCCCTTTATCTGTTCTTATCAGCTTAATATCTGATACACTCCCCATTGGGGAGTCAGAATATTAATCTGATTTTTGGAACCTGACGGATCGGACGAGCTCGCTCTGCCTCCGTCACGAGTCGACCTAGCATTGCAGTACCGCTAGGACCGGCTCAATAAACTATATAAAACATATTTCCTATAATACTTCACTTCGATCTTAAGTTCGAGTTAAAAAAAAACATTTTTTAAAAAATGCAAGTTTTTTATGAAAGTTTTTTTAATACATTTTTTAAGTTTTTTATCCGCGAGTAAGAGTCCGCGGGTGGTATGTGCGGAGTGGTCTCGCGGTGTGCAGGAGTACTAGCCGCGTAATTTATTTCTTGTAGACAAGGAAACAGGTTAATGCGGCGTGAGCCCTTTTACAGCTCACGCGAAAGTACCGCAGGTTGGGTTAAGGGGGTACTTACAATTGCAGGGCAAAAACAAATCGTTAATTTAAACATTTTTAAAAAATTGATCCACTTTTTTTTATAAGCAGACAATATATATTTGTTTTGTGCATGAGTTAAAGAATATTGTAAATTAATTTCATTATTTTATCTATCATAGTTACAAAGATATAGCCATGAATGCAAGAACGCTTTTTAAAAAACACGATTTGCGGTACCCACTGTACATCTAGCAATTTGTATCTGAAACAGATAAAACAACTTTTTTCCGAATCGAGACACTTGGAGCTAGTGCACTACGGCGCCGTAGTGCATTAGCTGCAAGTGTCTCGATTCGGAAAAAAGTTGTTTTATCTGTTTCAGATACAAATTGCTAGATGTACAGTGGGTACCGCAAATCGTGTTTTTTAAAAAGCGTTCTTGCATTCATGGCTATATCTTTGTAACTATGATAGATAAAATAATGAAATTAATTTACAATATTCTTTAACTCATGCACAAAACAAATATATATTGTCCGCTAATAAAATAATTGGATCAATTTTTTAAAAATGTTTAAATTAACGATTTGTTTTTGCCCTGCGATTGTAAGTACCCCCTTACGTTACGAGACGAGCTAGGCTCGAGCCGGGTTATTATGAATGTTTGTGCTGTATGTGTGGTACTGCGGGAACAGGACCCAGCACTAATAGAGCCGTACGAGGCACTTTGTCTCCTTCCAGCCATCTTGACGCTCGGAGCGAAGCGGCTGAGCGGACGGAGCCGGCACCGCGGAGTGCAGTTGCACTCGCCACGGTGAATGCGTTAGAAAGGGCCCAGGGAACGAGAGAGGACATCTGGACCCGGCCTCCGACGACGAGACGCCCGTTACCTTTGGCCTCCCGCCCGGGCTCAGGTAGGCGGAGGGCAGTGGGGGGAACCAGTGGTTCCACGCGGCCCGCGAGACAATCAACGAGAACGCCGCGAGTCAGCCAAGGTGTGGGGGAGGCCGCTGGCACCCATCCTTCGATGGCGAAGCCCTCCCAGGACTCGAGATTGGAGAGGGAGGTCGAGTTGGCCGAACTCGCAGCGGAAGCCGACGCGGTAGAATCGCGGAGCCAACTTGAGACTCTGGCCACCCGCGTGGCCGGTTTCTTCGGGAGGCACGCCGAGCGGCCTCGTGGAGCCGCGGGAACAGCTCCCAGTGGGAGGAGCGGCGGACGGTGCCCGGTAACGGGCACGGGATCCCGTCAACCGGCGACGCGTTCTGGGGAGCCAACTACCACCGGTCAGCGCGTTCCTTCCGCACGAGCGGACCAAATACGAGAAGCCACTCGGCTGCAAAAAGTGTTCGAACCGCAGACGCGCCGTACGAGAGGTCCTTCAAGAGGCCTCTGTTACCTGCGAGGTGCCAATGGACGAGGTTCAGCGGCACTATAATGAACTGTATGCGGGGGGGGGGGGGGGGGGGGGCGCCACTAGACAATCTTCCGAAGCTCAACCCGGTCGAGCCGACGCACAGTGGGGCGAAAGCCGTGAATACCTGGCAAATTTTCTAAAAATGAACGGTCGTTAATTTAAGATTTTCTGTCGGAAATTGATCAATAAGAATCTATATGTACGGGCACAGCACATACAGAAATTATTCGGCGACTAATGTCATTGTTTCGTACCTTTGAAGTGCATGCTCTTCGTGAAATTAATGCGGGTGCCCCGCTCAAGTGGCTCATCTATAAACACCAAGCGGCGTTTCCGGATCAAATGAATATTACAATTTCCTTATCAAATGACCATAAAAAGAATACGCAATATAAAAGAGGAAAAATATGTTAAATATTAACAGTCAGTTAACAGTTTGCAAAGAACAGCATAGTGTCCATGTGTTTCTGAACTTTTAATAACTACGTTCCCAGCACTTCCCAGAAAAGCTTTTTACGTCAAATTGTCAAGAATTTATCGTACTTTACTTATTCGGAACTAAAATTTGCACATTTTTGCACATTTTTGTGATAATTCATTTTGTATACCGGATTCAACAATAAAGCGGTTTTTAAAAAAATGTTTCAGACAATTTAATTGTCTAATTTGGTATATCCGTACTGCATGGCTGGATCCGGTGTTTTGAGTGCTTGTTATATCTAGCCTACAAATTGCCTTTGAAGAAATGGCAAGCCCGAAGGAAGGAGGATAAGGAAATTGTGGCTCAAAGAAAAACATATATACAAGCCCGATTCAAACAAGACTTGGGCCTCATTGTTGGTAAACCAAAACCTGGATTCGGTAGTTCGAATGATGGCAATACTGCCAGACCTTTTTTTAAAAATTATAACACATGTGCAAATATCACCGGTATTGATATCCAATTAATAAAGAGATTCGGTACAATAATGCGCGTAATTTCTAGTGGCTAGAAAATGAATATACACGCATCCCGCAAATACACAAGAGTCTAATGTAACTCGCGGGGCGAGACAACTCCTCGCCTTCCCGTAAAGCAATATCTCTCGCGAAGTAAGAATTGAGACCGTGAGAGCCATCTATCGAATAGGAACGTCTCCAGTTAGGTTCTCGCTAAGAGCTATTAGCCAATCCTAACGCTTCTTGTATTTGCGCGAGCCTATTAGCGCCCGTCAGGAGCGAGGGCTCCTGGTACCTTCGAACAACCGATTCAACTTCGCATCCCGTGGACTCGGCCTGGAGAGCTGAGCATAAGGAGCAGCAGCATCTGAAGGGACTCCATCGAGGGATTGGTCATCTTCATGGACAACCGGACGACCGCAGGCGCTCTTATGGGTTCCAGCCGAAGAGGAATTATCGTACGACGATCGACTTCGGCGAGGAAAATTTGGCGCGGGGCGACGGCCTTGTCGCCTGCTCGGCTCAGGGCAGAGCGAGGACCACTAGGATTGGCGGGGACTTAGGGACCAATAGGCAGGCCGGTTTTCGGGGACAAAGGGGTCGTAAGCGAACGACTAGCGAAGCGCGTTAGGACCGGCACTCGTTGTAGAAACGTGCGTGCGAGCAGTCCTCTGTATTAGCGAATCTACCGCAATTATCGAATAGCGAATTAGCGCCTAGAAGGAAGGAAGGACGAACTAGCGTACCAGGATTGTCTCTGTTCGAGAGTCTTATTAGCGCTTCGGCTAATAACCGGATATTATCGGTAAGCGAATCTTCTACCGGCGGGCTTTTGCGTGAGGCTTTCATTTTTGTAAGAAGTCTCAGCCCGATACTCGTTTCCTTTCCGCCCTTCTGGCGAATCTATTCCATATGCTGACTGCAAGCACTCTTTTGGTTTTCTCGTGAATTCTACGTTTTCTAAGTGCATGAAAAGGTGATCTTCGTGCAGGCTATTCTGCGCGGTCTACAACGGGCCATCTCATTATCGTTTATATTTGATCGAGCCCGTTGCTTCACTTCATCTATCGCGCCATATTCGTGTGTAAGATACGATATTCTGTTCCATTATCGCGACTTAGGCTCGTGCCGACCACCTGCGTAATTGTTAACTTTGCGACTCTCTGCGACCAAATATCTGTTGCGTCATCACCTAACGGACGCGTGCCACCCACGAGCCGCAGTACACCGGCCTCGTGCGTCGCCTCTATTCTCTCTGTCCAAGTATTCGAATTTTCGAATAAAGAAACAATTGTCGCCTTTAATCGTTCTGCCTAGCTCTCTCGCCGAATCTACTTGCTCTCCTAGCGTTCCTGACCAGCCTGGGAATCCGCCCGGGAATTTCCTTGTCGATTGAACTTTGTTTCGCGTAAATTAAAACTTTCAGTAGTTTATCAATATCGTTGGCACTCTGGTGCCTGGCGCCTGATTTCGCGGTTTCGTTGGATTTTGGTTCAATTGAGAGTTCACTATTATCGAAAGGACTTCCCGGCCGAAGTATAGAAGAGATGGGGAAATAAGTTAAAGAAAGTAGCTTCGAGTCGAGTCTATTAGATTCAAATCGGTAATAGAGAGTCACTTCACTCTAGCTAGCTCTTCCAAGCAAACTTCCCGAATTTCTTCCGGCGAACCAGATTTCGCGGCCGGAAGAAATTCCTTTACTAGAGAAACCGCTGAAAATTATGTACAACTGTATTCCTGATATCCTATGCCTACAAGTGTGCACAAGATTTTAATTCATGGCGCCGAAGTGGTGGATCATGCTGTGCTACCAATTGGGCAGCTAAGTGAAGGGGCACAAGAGGCCAGGAATAAAGATTTTAAGTTGTACCGGAAACATTTTTCCCGTAAATCCTCCCGGTTCAACACAAATACCGACTTTTTCAATTTTTTGTTAATATCATCGGATCCCCTGTTTTCCAATTTTCGCTTGCTGCCTACCAAAAAACTGAAATTTTTTCCTAAAGATTGTTTGGAATTGTTAGAATCGCAACACATTCCGAATTCGAACCGACGCACAGTGTGACGTTTCAGTAATCTAGCGGAACTTTATTCTGTAACCCGAAAGTGTACTAATGATAATCTCTTCGCGCTGTTATTATTTATATATATTATATGTATTCCTCTAAAGAAATCGGTTAATGGGGTTGTTTTTTCTACTTCCAAACACAAAGTTACTTATTTTTAAGTTGTAGAAAATTCACTAATTAGGCATTTTGCATGAATAGTTTACAACCAAATTCCTATTATTCCAATATATCTCGATGTTTCATGTATTATATTGGGTTATATTGGATTCTTATCATATACAAAATCAAGCTTAATCATTAAGCAACTCAAAATCATTAATTAGATTTTGCGCAAATTTGAACTTCCAATAAAAACCACACATTTTATGCAGAATAACACGTTTAAATGCATTTTTACACATTCTACCGCGTTATATCAAATTATTACTATATACAAAATCAAACTATGTTTTTAAACAACGCATAACCGTCGTCACAGTGCCATATTTCCGGAATTTCACTTTGCCCGCGTCTCGCCTACACTACAAAAATGCTATGTAACACCGCACAACATGTGAGAAATGTATTTAAAAATGTTATTCTACATAAAATGTGTGGTTTTTATTGGAAGTTCAAATTTGCGCAAAATCTAATTAATGATTTTGAGTTGCTTAATGATTAAGCTTGATTTTGTATATGATAAGAATCCAATATAAACCAATATAATACATGAAACATCAAGATATATTGGAATAATAGGAATTTAGTTGTAAACTATTCATGCAAAATGCCTAATTAGTGAAATTTCTACAACTTAAAAATATATAACTTTGTGTTGGAAAGCAGAAGAAACAACACCATTAACCGATTTCTTTAGAGGAATATATATATATAAATAATAACAGCGTGAAGAGATTATCATTAGTATGCTTTCGGGTTGCAGAATAAAGTTCCGCTAGATTGCTGAAACTTCACACTGTGCGACGGCTCTGCACAGTGTAGAAAGGCTATCTTCCCCACGAGAGATGTCTGAAGCACAATTACCTGCACCAGGAGATCTTGTCCGAGGCCCGCCAACGTCGACGGGAAGTGGTGACGTCTTGGTTGGATGTGTTAGCTATTTGGGAAGTGAAAATCCCTTGGATTTGGGTTATGGATGGAAAGATGCTTTGGATTCAATAAGGTACAGGTCGTAAACAGAATGCTTGTATTGTAGTCTCTTATATGATCTGGCGAGGACTGAGACAGAGACAAGTCCCATCCCTCTCACAATGATTTCTATACGCCACAGTGTCGCCACATATTGGCGTATACAGTTTTTCGCACTCATTACGAATACCTGAATATCCTCTATCTAACACTCCCTCTTATTCATGCAATTCTTAATGCGCCTATAGTTTTACGAGTCCTAACTTTTCGACCATTTTGGCGTGCTTATTCCTATTTAGTGCCTTGATTAACACATCCGCCACTAATTCTTCCGACCGTACATGATATAACCTTACAACCTTAGATTCTAGCGCTTCCCGTACAAAATGGTTTCTCAGATCTATGTGCTTAGTTCGAACGCATGGCATTTGGTTATCTGCTTATACAATTGCAGATTTGTTATCGTTTCCCATTTGAATTGTTTCGCTCAGGTTTCCTAAAAGTACTTTGCCTCTTTGCACGCTTCAGACATCGCTATATACTCTGCTTCTGACGTTGATAGTGAAACCAGTTTTTGTTTTTTGCTTTCCCATATTATTGCTGCATTTCCCAGTGTAAATACAAATCCTGTCTGGGATTTCCTATCTACTTTGTCTCCTGCAAAGTCGGCATCCACACAACCGCTGATTCTATTGTTGCCTCGTTTGTACCACAAACTATTACTTGTACTTGACTATTACTATTACTATTACTAACTATTACTTGGTACTTGAAGCTTTTATTAGCTTCAAGTACCGAAGAATTCTCTTGGCCGCTTGCCATTACATTTCGTCATGATTTGCATTGAATCTACTTAAACTTGCTACTCCATATGCTATGTCCGGACGCGCGCAGACCGCAATACATATAGTTTAATCCTCCAATTAACTGCTGAAATGGCTTATTATCACAGTCTAATGATTTCTCTAAATAATGTCCTACTGCACATGGAGTGCTATCCGTATT
The DNA here is from genome assembly GCA_963675795.1 of Crossocerus cetratus. Taxonomy (NCBI): domain Eukaryota; kingdom Metazoa; phylum Arthropoda; class Insecta; order Hymenoptera; family Crabronidae; genus Crossocerus; species Crossocerus cetratus. The sequence continues at coordinate 30,224,377 of OY776662.1, read as the reverse complement.
GCAATCTTTCATTTTTCCACCATCCCGCGATGGTGGAGATCCTTGTCACGGTCCCGGCGTTCACCGTCGTGACGGCAACTGCTTGGACGGGATTGCCGCACATGGAAGTCGTCCTGGCGGAGGTGGCGAGTGTGACACTCGTATCTTTTGGTGACGTCGCTCGTCCCGCCTTAGGCGGCGCTGGTGGGGGTGATGTCGCCCGTGCGCTCCTGCTGGGTGCCGCTGCATCAAGGCCGAGGTGGGCGGCGAGTTCTGCGCAACCTCTGCAAAGGTCGTGGCGGGGGTCGACATTCGCCGCCTGGCACGTTGCGGCGGGCCGGGTTGGGGAGGCTCGCTAGTTGCTCTTTCCACTCGGGCCCTCGCCCTCGTAGTTGGAGGGCGAGTCTTCGGGCTCACCGAGGGGCGGGGGATTATGATGGAAGTTCCCCCGCCGATTGACCTCTCTATTGACACCGACCCTCCGATCGACGAGGGGCTGGACTCGTCGTCCTTGGAGCGCCGGCTCCAGGAGTAGAAGTCGTCGAGGCTGGCCTTTTGACGGGTGCCGCTGCCGCTGCTGCTGGGCTGGGCTGGCTGCTATATGTTGTGGCGCGGCTGGGCGGCGCGGCCTTGCTTCGAGCGTTAATCCCGCCGGTGGTGGCGGATGTCCTCGTTGAAGTAGTCTTCTTTGGGACAGCCGCCATTACCCGGGCTCGGGTGGTGGTCGCCCGGGTTGTCGTCACGGTTGTAGTGCCCCCTACAGCTTCGAGCTTCGCTCCGAGCGTCAAGATGGCTGGAAGGAAGCAAAGTGCCTTTACGGCTCTATTAGTGTTGGCTCCGGTTTCCGCAGTACCACAGATACAGCACACATGCAGCACACATACAACATACATATATAATATCCTGGCTCGAGCTGAGCTCGTCTCGCATGCATCTAATTACAATTTCTTCGACCGGGTGACTGCCCTGGCCGGTTGCTCCTACGTATCTAATACAGCCGCTGCTGCCGGTGTCAGTCGAGCTCCTGGTCACTCGGCCTAGAGACCCCTGGGCACTCCCTGGTACAGGATAGATCCGCTCTCCCTGCAGTCTGCGTCGAGGGTCCTGGATCAAGGGACGAAGCTGTGGCGACTGTTCCGAAGGCTCGGAAGCCGAAGGCGGTGTGTCCTCGATGCGCCGCCCTGCCCGTCTGCGCCTCCTCGTCATTGCGGGCGTCCAGTCGCGCTCGTCCGGCGATGCAGGTCTTCCACGTGGACGCTGTTATTGTTCATGCCCTTGGCTTTGGGCGACGATTCCTCGATGGTTGGGATTGCTTTTGTCGATGGTGGGGTCGTCTGGATCGGCGACCCTGTCCTCCCCGTTGGCGTAGCCGTGCGCCGTGCTTGTCGCCACGGCTGTAGTGCCCCCACAAGTCAAGGGATCAGCCGGCGTGACCGGAGCCGTCGTTCCTAATCTACCTATATAACTAATTTGCAGCGGCGCGTTGGTCGCGCTCGCTGCCCGCGAACTTAACTCTACGGTTCGCTCCTCGGCTACGGCCGAGAGTCCGACCGACTGATCGCCGGCGGGATGGGACGTCCGCGTCTGGCCCGTGGGTGCACCTGCACCTGGGGCACGTCGGGACGGGGCGTGGGCTTTGACATGATGTGCCTTAACCGCCTTCAAGTGCCTTAACCGACCCTCCGATCGACGAGGCGCTGGACTCGTCGCCTTTGGAGCGCCGGCTCCGGGAATAGAAGGCGTCGAGGCTGGCCTGTTGACGGGCGCCGCTGCCGCTGCTGCTGGGCTGGCTGATGCTTGTTGTGGCGCGGCTGGGCGGCGCGGCCTTGCTCCGAGCACTATTCCTCGAGATGGTGACGGTTGGCTTGCCTGGTCCTGTTCTTTTCGGGGCAGCCGCCGATGTCCGGGCTTGGGTGAAGGTCGCCCGGACTGTGGTCGTCACCGTTGTCGTTGTGGTTCCCCCGCATGTCAAGGGGTCAGCCGACGTGACCGGAGCCGTCGTTCCTACTCTACCTAGATATCTAGTTTGCAGCGGCGCGCTGGTCGCGCTCGCTGCTCGTGGACTTAGGTCTAAGGGTCGCTCCTCGGCTACGGCCGAGAGTCCGACCGACTGATCGCTGGCGGGATGGGACGTCCGCGTCTGGCCCGTGGGTGCACTTGTACCTGGGGTACGGCGGGACGGGGGATGGGCCTTGGCGTGATGCGCCTTCACTATTTTTAGATCGTACGCCCCCGTCCCGACAAAATTGCACTCCCCGCAGACCCACTTGCGTGTGGCCTGCGGGTGTTTTGTCTTTAAGTGTTTTATAAGCTCTGCGTGCCCCAAGTACATATAGAAGTATGATTTAGTCACCGGGTTATATAACCCAGTGTAGCACCACGGGCACCGGAATTCTTTCGCGGGAGGGAATTTTAACTTGACCAGGTCGCCCTCCCTGGTCACCGAGGTTGCTGGATCGATGAGAGTTTCCATCCCGCCGGTTCTGATCGGGTTTGCCACTGCAGTACTTGTAGTATACCGCTGTATACTACTTAAATCTATCTCTAACGTGGCTTTGTTTCCCATAAGATGCGGCGGCGGTGGTCGTTACTTTCAAAATTTGTGTCTGAAGGACCGAGGTTACGCACGCTCGAAAAATAAATACGCGACACTCACTCCAACGGACCGGAGTCCGCGCGCGACGGACGAGGGACGGAGGCCGGAGGGGCCACTTATCGGGAATCGGGGGTGTAAAACGTCCACCCGACTCCGATAGCCTAAACTACTGTACCGAACCAGTGATACTTTCGCGTGAGCTGTAAAAGGGCTCACGTACGTCACTAACCTTGTCCCTCGTTCGCCGCACTTCACCAGGCCCTCCACGAGAAATAAGTTACGCGGCTAGCACTCTTGCACACCGCGAGATCACCCCGCACACACCACCCGCGCACTCTCACTCGCGGATAAAAAACTCGAAAAAAAGATTAAAAAATATTTTAAAAACTCTGAAAGAACTCGAGCTAAAGATCAAAGTGTAGTATATAAATATATGTTTTCTACCGTTTACTGAGCCTATCTTAGCGGTACAGCAACGCTAGGTCGACTCGTGACGGAGGCAGCGCGAGCTCGTCCGATCCGTTGAATTCCAAAAATCAGATTAATTTTCTGACTCCCCAATGGGGAGTGTATCAGATATTAAGCTGATAAGAACAGATTAAAGCGTTTATTCAACGAATGGCTCCCGGGGCCTCGCCGTGTGCAGTGTACAAGGTACAGAAGAGTCACATTTGGGGACTAGCCCCTATCGCAGAATAAGAAATACTTCATTTGGTGGCACTGGGGACAATCCTCCCAGTGCCGCTCGCGCCTTAATCCTAGTCAGGACCATTGGTCGCTGGATAAAAAACACAGAATTTGGTGCGACACCGGTCACTAGGAACCGGGCCGCACCCTCCACCCACGCAGGGGATTCGTCATTCCATTAAAATAATCGGTTATCAATGTGGCGCCAGCTGGGCCGGGTCGCATGTGTCACACAAATCATATTCACACTCATTCATACATGCAGGAATCACGTTTCTGTCGGCAGATAAATATCGCGGTACACTGTCAGTAGTTAAATAAATAGATAAATAAATAAATAAGTAAAAACAAGACGTGTGTACGCGATTGGTAGCCGCCCAAAGGCTTAGTCCTGGCTGGTAAGATTAGCCCAGGCGGGAGCGGGATTATCTATTCGCGGGCATCTTTCTATCGTGCGCGTCTGCCGTCCACCACTAAATATATCGCGTCCGCAGCGTTTTCGAACGGCACGGTTACGTCGACCAGCGTAATGGTGTTCGTGCTCACCTAATTTTACAATAACTGTATGTATTCTTTCATACCAAGATTTGGACGCTTGCTTTACACCATACAAAACTTTCCTCAGTAGACACACCATACTCTTATCCTTATTGTATCCATCGGGTTGCTCCATGTATACATTCTCGTTTAATTCACTATTCTGGAATGCCGTCTCAACGTCCAAATGGATTATCGTCATATGATGTTGAACGACTGCCGCTATTAAGTACCTTAAACATGAATATTTTATTACTGGTGAGAAAGTTTCCTTATAATCAATACGTTTAGTTTGCACATCCTTTCACTACCAGTCTTGACTTGAATTTGTGAACCAAATCCATCAGTCTTTAGTTTAAGTATACTTTCATACTTTCCCTTGTAGAAATAACTCCCAAAAGGAGTTTCTAGTGTTATTCTAGCCGCTATTTTGATCGTACGCAATAAACCTATTAATTACCCAACCGTGTGGGATTCGAGTCGCCTTCCCCCTTTCCCCCGCAGGAACCCTTCGCCCACCTGCCGAACAGTTAACCGTGAGGACCAGCGGCGAGGAGTACCGGCGAACGAGCCTGCTTTCCCTAACGCGCGATTGTACAAATTCGGTCCCGTCCGCGGGGCCTGGCGCCCGAGCCGCGTTTTCAGGGAACTTGGGGAGAGCAGCCGAGAGCAAAGCCGGCTTTATGCAGCGCGGACTTCCACGGACGGCCAGCGGGAAGTTACCCCATAATATATATTTTTTAAATAATTTTTAAATAGCGATTTGCCACTACAATATAAATACACATGTGCAAGTTGATATCATTAAGACAAAAGGTAAAGGATTACTATGATCATAGACTTTATAATTAATACCTATCAAGAATGCTGGACACCCTCTCTTCATCGAGCTTCTCCTTCTTTTGCGTCACACATATGCTCATTGGAAGGCGTTTCTGTGAGGCACATAATAGCCATCCCTTTTTTGGAAAAAACGGTGGCTACCAACTCAGTAGAGCAACTTTAGATGGCTTTGAATGGTGCAAACGGGCAACTGCGTTTCCGACGTATTGCTTTACTGCCAAAAGCTACGACCTATGACATGAAAATATAAAATTGTCGGAATTACATTTCTTGAAACAGAAGACTAGACACAACAAATGCAAACGCGTCATGTATATGCCACGCCACATGGCGTTTTAGCATATTCGTTGAACGGGAAACCATGACAGAGAGGTTTTCTGCATAAGTCATGTTGTATGGACATTATTTTTTGTCTAAAATTACTTAGGAGACAACGGGCTTTGCCACTCTCTTGCATTGCTCAAGGATTTGTTTATAATGTAAAAAGTTTGCAGAAACCTTTGAGCAGTAAACAGGATGCATCGAGGATGTCGCCTCACCTCTTGAAACTTAGTCAAGGTATTATGTAGCTGCAAGGAAGACCTCTGAGTCATGGTGTAGGATATGGGGAAACCCGAAACTAATCGAGGTAAAGCCAGAAAGATTTCCAACCCCTTAAACTTTTGTCTGGCAAGTACTATTTTGCCCAGAATAAAAAGTCTTGTTATTAAGGAAGAACGATTGACCTGGGTCCACCCAAGCGCCACCCTGTCGGAATGCTGCATTTACTGCTATGTCTATTCCGTGAGGAATTTCTTGCTACTACATAGTCATAATTACAGTATTGGACATTCTTTGTATAGTCCCATAACATAAACTGGATTGACAAATTCAAACATGCATTTCATATTTACCTTGCTGGTAGTAAAGGTGATGCTGTAGTCATCATCGAATTCTTTTTTCGATAATTCTTTCCTTTATTGTCTTGTGGGATTGAAAACCCTATAATCTTGTAAATTACGAAGTTGTTCAGTCATCCTGGCCCTTCTAAAAATGAAATGTAATGCGAATAATGGTGGTTATTTACATATAATCCGTGTGAACATGATATGTCATTGCAATGCTGCGATAGTGTGGATGTGTAAATACACTTAGTCACAGAGAATCAATAGAAATCTTTATGCCATGTTCATATAAAGCAAGCACAGACAATCGGTTAATAGACTTTCAGTTTTTCGCTGTATATCTACCAATGTGCCCTTTAAACGCAAGGGACATTTTTTGTTCAAATATCCATTAGGGAACAACTCCTGGACATATTGAACACTGACTTATTTTTTAAATTGTGCAAAGAGTGTGGGGAAAGCGATGTCGCAAGTGGACAGGTTTATTGAAAGTTGGTCGAAAACCAAACAATGGGTCCAAATGACATTACAATTCAGTGGAATACTGATGGAATGAAATTATTTAATTCCTCTAAAGTGAGTGTTTGTCCAATTCAAATAGCAGTAAACGAAATGTCATATGGTGTGATTCCCCAGCCCTTGGCTCGTTCTGGACGCGGGTGAGGAAGGCGACCCAGGTCAAGCACAACGGAAAATCCATCGGCTTCGGATGGGAATGGGGCGAAGCAAGGGGCGAGCTCGCGATCACCATGCCCTCCATCAATGCTAGCGGGCGCGTAGTTGTGCCACCGCCTGCGAAGGGCCAGGTACTCGGCAGAATGAGGGCGGCAGTGGGAGAGCACTTTCTGAGTACTCTGATCGCGAAGCCCAACCAAGGCAAAGTATATGATGCGACCTCCCGACATGCGGTCAGCAATAACTTCATGCGGACAGGGAGTCATATCCGCTTCGCCGACTGGCGCTTTGTCCACCGCGCCCGGCTGAACGTCGTGCCCCTCGCAGGGGCTATGCACTGGAAGCCGGACGATGGTCATCACGACAAGCGCTGTAGGCGTTGCGGGTATGAGAACGAGACCCTCCCTCATGTGCTCTCCCATTGCGGGGTTCACGCCGCCGCACGGCAAAGGCGGCACAACGGCATCGTGGAAAGGCTCGTGAAAGCGACTCGCCTACCCGGACAAATCCGGGTCGATAGGCGGGTCCCGGTCGCAGGGGGGCAACAGGCCGCGCTACGACCGGACATCGTCGTGACTGATGAGAGAGCGAAAACCATCACGTAGGTCGACGTCACCGTGCCGTTTGAAAACGCTGCGGACGCGCTAGCGGAGGCGAGGCGGGAGAAACTTTTAAAGTATCAACCACTCGCCGAAACGCTACGACTGCGCGGGTACGAAGTCCACGTGGATGCGTTTATCGTGGGCTCTTTGGGCGCGTGGGATGGGGGGAACGAACCTCTCCTCCAGAGGCTGCGCGTGTCACACCGTTACGCCGCGGTAATGAGGCGTATCATGGTGGGGGAGACAATCGCGTGGTCCCGGGACATCTACGTCGAGCATGTCTCCGGGGTGCGGCAGTACGCCGTGGCGAACGCGGGGTCGGAGCCGAATGCAGAGGCCGCCGCTCTGCGAGAACATTCTAATATCACCGACGAGCTCACGCGAGAAAGTACAATGCCGCTGGGCGCCGAAAACGCGAGGAACCGCTACCCGCGAAGGAGTCCTGCTCCCGCAGGCGTGAGTGTGAATGAAATCGTGTGAGTGTGGTGACGACGCGCAGGCAGGCACTATCCTGCCGCTAATGCGCGTAATAATATGACATTTAGTGTGCACGCGACTTTATTTTATTTTATACAGCGACACACCATTTTTTTTATACATGTACCTATTTATATATTTATTTATTTATATATTTATTGGTGTATATATCTATTTTTTTATATCTACAACAGCCCGCTGGGCGAATTGGTTATACTTTTCTGGAGGCGCCCGACAGGCCGGGTGACTTCATATATTTTATTTTTTGACGACACCCCTGCGGGGGTCAAAGGCGCGGCCCGGTTCCTATTGACCGGTGCCGCGCCGAAAGAATTCTTATCCGGAGGCCCTATGGGCCTGACTAGGGTAGTGGCGTGGGCAGGCGCGGGAGTATTGTTCCCGTCGCCGGCCAAAAAATGAAGTTATTCTAGGAAAAAGGGGTTACTCCCCATATGTGACATACTCGTACTCTGTACACTGCTCCCGGGGCTTTGCCCCGGGAGCCATTCGTTGAAATAAACGCCTTTTATCTGTTCTTATCAGCTTAATATCTGATACACTCCCCATTGGGGAGTCAGAATATTAATCTGATTTTTGGAACCTGACGGATCGGACGAGCTCGCTCTGCCTCCGTCACGAGTCGACCTAGCATTGCAGTACCGCTAGGACCGGCTCAATAAACCATTTAAACAGAGATTACACTAAGATACTACACTTTGATCCTAAGCTCGTTTTTTTTAGAGTTTCTTTTTATAGTTTTTTACGAGTCCTTCGAGCTTTTTAATCCGCGAGTGAGAGTCCGCGGGTGGTGCGTGCGGAGTGGTTTCGCGGTGTGCAAGTGTGATAGCCGCGTAAATTATTATTCGTGGAGTGACTGGTACAGTGCGACGAACGAGGGAACAGGTTAGTGACGTGCGTGAGCCCTTCTACAGCTCACGCGAAAGTACCGCTGGTTCGGTACGGTAGTGTAGACTATCGGAGTCGGGTGGACCTTTACACCCCCGATTCCCGATAGGTGGCCCCTCCGGCCTCCTCGTCCCTCGTCCGTCGCGCGCGGACTCCGGTCCGTTGGAGTGAGTGTCGCGTATTTATTATTCGAGCGTGCGTGACCTCGGTCCTTCAGACAAAATTTTAAAAGTAACGACCACCGCCGCCGCATCTTACGGGAAACAAAGCCACGTTAGAGATAGATTTAAGTAGTACCGACGCGTTTCCCGGACGAATTTTTATAAGTATTGCAGTGGCAAACCCGGCCAGAACCGGCGGGATGGATACCTTTATCGACCCGGCAACCTCGGTGACCAGGGAGGGCGACCTGGTCAAATTAAAATTCCCCCCCGCGAAAGAATTCAGGTGCCCGTGGTGCTACACCGGGTTATATAACCCGGTGACTAAATCATATTTCTATATGTACCTGGGGCACGCAGAGCTTGTAAAGCACCTAAAGACAAAACACCCGCAGGCTACACGCAAGTGGGTCTGCGGGGAGTGCAATTTTGTCGGGACGGGGGCGTACGACCTAAAAATTGTGAAGGCGCATCACGCCAAGGCCCATCCCCCGTCCCGCCGTGCCCCAGGTACAGGAGCACCCACGGGACAGACGCGGACGTCCCATCCCGCCGGCGATCAGTCGGTCGGACTCTCGGCCGTAGCCGAGGAGCGACCCTTAGACCTAAGTCCGCGAGCAGCGAGCGCGACCAGCGCGCCGCTGCAAACTAGCTATCTAGGTAGAGTAGGAACGACGGCTCCGGTCACGTCGGCTGACCCCTTGACATGCGGGGGAACCACAACGACAACGGTGACGACCACAGTCCGGGCGACCTCCACCCGAGCCCGGACATCGGCGGCTGCCCCGAGGAAGACCACGTCAACGAGCACAACCGCCGCCAGCAGCGGAACGAACGCTCGGAGCAAGGCCGCGCCGCCCAGCCGCGCCACAACAAACAGCAGCCAGCCCAGCAGCAGCGGCAGCGGCGCCCGCCAACAGGCCAGCCTCGATGCCTTCTATTCCCGGAGCCGGCGCTCCAAGGGCGACGAGTCCAGCGCCTCGTCGATCGGAGGGTCGGTGTCAATGGGGAGGTCAATCGGCGGGGGAACCTCCATCATAATCCCCCGCCCCTCGGTGAGCCCGAAGACTCGCCCTCCAACTACGAGGGCGAGGGCCCGAGCAGAAAGGGCATCTAGCGAGCCTCCCCAACCCGGCCCTCCGCAACGCATCACGCGGCGAGTGACCCCCGCCACGACCTTCGCGGAGGTTGCGCGGAACTCGCCGCCCGCCCCGGCCTCGGTGACAGCGGCACCAAGCAGGAGCGCGCGGGCGACGTCACTCCCACCAGCGCCGCCTAAGGCGGCACGTGTGACGTCAGCAAAGCCCGCGCCGGCAAGAATGACGACGAGGGCCGCGGCTAGAGCGGCCCAGGGGGGTGCCCCCACCACCTCGGCACCCCCGCTACACACGGATGCCACGGTGTGTAGCGCCGCTGTCACCATGACCACGACGACGACGACGACCTCCGTCTGCGGCAGCCCGATACCAGCAGTGGCCGTCACGGAGACGAGCAGCGGGACGGTGGCGAGGCTCTCTGCCATCTTCGAGCCCTCGCTGACCGTCCCAGCAAGGAGATCCTGGGAGAGGAGGCTCTCTAATTCGCTCCTCTCCCGCACGCAGACGGCCGCACGGGAAGCGGAGTCGCCATCGGCCGCAGACAGAGCCACCTCCACCCCGATATTGATGGCCCGAGCGGAGGGATTCCCACCGCTTGGACCAGCCAGAAGAGCCTCCCCGCAGGTCATCCGGAGAGGAGAGGGGCGCACGTCCACCAGCCCAGTGCCCCCAAGGGTGGAGGCACCGGCTACGCCAACGGGGAGGGCAGGGTCGCCGATCCAGGCGACCCCACCATCGGCAAAGGCCCTCCCAACAATTGAAGAGTCGTCGTCGGAGGCTGAGGATGTTGTCAACCACAACAAGAATGGCATCCATGTGGTGGAGATGACATCGCCGGACGAGGAGGAGTGGGAAATCCCTGGACCGAGGAGGCAACGACGGGCAAGGCGGCGCGTAATCGAGGACTCACCGCCCTCTGCTACCGAGCGCTCGAGGCAGTCGCCGCAGTACCAGCCGCAGGAACAAGAGGCCCAGCAACAGAATCGGCGACGGCAGGGAGAGCGGGCCTCCCCTGCCCAGGGCAATCCCCAGGGGTCACCGGCCCGAGTGACCGAGAGCCCGATGAATAGCGGCAGCAGCGGCTGCATTAGTCTAGGAGACGCGATCGGTCGAGGCAGGCCCTCGGCCGATACAAATGACACGCGACGGGACGAGCCCGGCACGAGCCGGGCAACGAATGTATGGTATGTGTGTATGAACTGCAGGACTGCGGGAGCGGGACCAAACCCCCACACGGCCGACACGACAAGCGGGAACCTGATTGACACTAGGAGCGGAGCGGCCGAGCGGACGGCACCGGCACCGCGGAGTGCTGCTGCACCCGCCACGGCGATGGCTAATCGTCGTGCCCAGGGACCGAGGGAGGACAGCAGGACCCGGACTCCGACGGTGAGGCGACCGCGGCCACTGGCCTCTCGCCCGGGCGCAGGTAGGCGAAGGGCGGTGGGGGGAACCGGCGGATCCGCGAGGCCCGCGAGACAATCCGCGAGGACGCCGCGAGCCGGCCAAGGTGTGGGGGATGGCGAACCCCTCCCGGGGCTCAAGATCGGAGAGGGAGGCCGAGTTGGCCGAACTCGCAGCGGAGGCCGACGCGGTAGAATCGCGGAGCCAACTGGAGACTCTGGCCACCCGCGTGGCCGGTTTCTTCGGGAGGCACGCCGAGCGGCCTCGTGGAGCCGCGGGAACAGCTTCCAGTGGGGGGAGCGGCGGACGGCGCCCGGCAACGGGCGCGGGATCCCGTCAACCGGCGACGCGTTCTGGGGAGCCAGGTACCAACGGTCAGCGCGCTCCCTCCGCACGGGCGGACCACATAAGAGAGGCCACCCGGCTGCAAAAACTATTCCGCGTGAACCGCAGGCGCGCCGTACGAGAGGTCCTTCAAGGGGCCTCCGTTACCTGCGAGGTGCCGTTGGACGAGGTCCAGCGGCACTTTAAAGACTTGTACGCGGGCGGGCCGCCACGGGAAAACCTCCCGAAGCTCAACCCGGCCGAGCCGACGCCCGAATCGTGCGACGCCCTGGTGTCGGACTTCCCGCCCGCCGAGGTGGGTCGTCGGCTCAAGGGGATGAAAAACTCAGCCCCTGGACCCGACGGCCTTACCTACGGCGATCTGCGAAGAGCCGACCCGGGTGTCGCCGTCATAACATCTTTTTTCAACGCGTGCCGCCGGGTTGGAGCAGTCCCAGCCGGGTGGAAAAGATCGAACACCGTCTTGATCTTCAAGAAGGGTGACCGGGGGGACCTGGCGAACTGGAGACCGATCGCCATGGGAGACGTGATCCCTAAACTCTTTGCCGCGGTGCTGGCTGACCGCCTCACCCACTGGGCCGTCACGAACCGACGGCTCTGCACCGCGCAGAAGGGCTTCCTTCCCCACGAGGGATGCCTCGAGCACAACTTTGTGCTCCAGGAGGTCCTGTCCGACGCCCGCCAACGTCGTCGGGAAGTGGTGGCGTCTTGGTTGGACTTATCGAACGCTTTTGGTTCGGTTCCCCATGACGCCATCATGGGAGCGCTGGAGGACGCGGGAGTCCCGGCGGAGACGCGCGGGATTGTGGCCAGCCTCTATGACGGCTGTGCCACCCGGGTCCGGATGTCCTCTGGATTTACGGGGGATATCCCCATGCGTTCTGGGGTTAGGCAGGGCTGCCCCTTGAGCCCGATACTCTTCAACCTAGCCCTCGAGCCGGTGATTCGCGGGATTACCGATTCGGGGGAGGGTTACGAGTTGGCCGGACACAAGGTGACAGCCCTCGCCTATGCAGATGATATAGCGCTAGTCGCTACGTCCCCGGAGCGTATGGGGGAATTGCTGCGCGCAGCTGAGGGCCTTGCACAGAGGCTCGGACTCGCCTTCAACCCCCGAAAATGTGCATCCCTGCACATCAAGGGGAGGGAAGTCGTGGCCGAGACTCGATTCGCCCTCGGGGGAGAGGAGATCGCCGCGCTACAGGACCGCGAGTCCTACGTGCACCTCGGGGTGCCAACGGGAGTGCACGTAAATCAAACCCCGTACGCGACAATCGAGGGAATGATCGCGGACCTTCGGGCCGTCGATTCCTCCCTGCTCGCGTCGTGGCAGAAGATTGAGACGGTGGCATCGTTCATCGTGCCCAGGCTCGACTTCCTGCTGCGGGGCGCCAGAATAGCCAAGAAGGACCTGGGGAACGTCGACCGTATCGTAGCGCGGACCGTCAAGGCTTGGCTCAACCTGCCTTAGCGGGGCAGCCCGGAGCTTGTTCACATCCCCCCCCTCCCGGGGAGGATGCGGCATACCTCCGTTGGCCATCATGGCTGACGTCGCGACTGTGGGTCACGCGTTCAGGATGCTGAACTCGAGTGACCCCGTCGTGTCGGATATTGCCATGGCCTCGCTGAGAGCCAGTGTCCGCGCGAAAATCGGTCGAACTCCAGCGTATGGAGACCTAGCGGAATACCTGTCCGGCTCGCTGGAAGGCGACTTCGCTAGGTGTTCTTCGGCCCTTGGCTCGTTCTGGACGCGGGTGAGGAAGGCGACCCAGGTCAAGCACAACGGGAAATCCATCGGGTTCGGATGGGAATGGGGCGAAGCAAGGGGCGAGCTCGCGGTCACCATGCCCTCCATCAATGCCAGCGGGCGCGTAGTTGTGCCACCGCCTGCGAAGGGCCAGGTACTCGGCAGAATGAGGGCGGCAGTGGGGGAGCACTTTCTGAGTACCCTGATCGCGAAGCCTAACCAGGGGAAGGTCTTCGATGCTACTTCCCGCCACGCCGTTAGTAATCATTTTATGCGGACGGGGAGCCATATCCGCTTCGCGGACTGACGTTTTGTCCACCGAGCCCGCCTCAGCGTCGTCCCCCTTCTGGGAGCGATGCATTGGAGAACGGACATGGGGGCCGGGGACAGGTGCTGCCGGCGTTGCGGCTATGAGTTGGAGACGCTTCCCCACGTGCTCTCCCACTGCGGCGCTCATGCTGCAGCAAGACAAAGGCGGCACAACAGTATTGTGGAGAGGCTCGTCAAGGCGACCCGCCTACCCGGACACATCCGGGTCGATAGGCGGGTCCCGGGAGCCGACGAAGAGCAGGCCGCCCAACGTCCCGACATTGTTGTGACGGATGAGCGGCTGAAAACGATCACGCTGGTCGACGTAACCGTGCCGTTTGAAAACGCTGCGGACGCGATAGCGGAGGCGAGGCGGGAGAAACTTTCTCAGTATCAACCTCTCGCCGATACGCTACGACGACGCGGTTACGAAGTCCACGTGGATGCACTCGTAGTCGGCTCCTTGGGCGCGTGGGACGGGGGGAATGAGCCTCTCCTCCACAGGCTGCGCATCTCACGCCGCTACGCTGCGGTGATGAGACGGATAATGGTGGGCGAAACGATAGCATGGTCCCGAGACATGTACGTCGAGCACGTCACCGGGGTGCGGCAGTACGCCGCGGCGCACGCGGGGCCGGGGCCGGCCGTGGAGGCTGCCACTCCGACAGATTCTCTGGACGAGATCGCGCGAGACTCGGGAACGCCGCGGGACGGCGCACGCGCGACGAGGACGAGATGCCCGCGACTAAGTGGTCCAGCTCCCGCTTAGACTCAATATAAGCCGGGACGAAACCTTCGGGAAAATATTTTATTTTTTGATGACGACACCCCTGCGGGGGTCAAAGGCGCGGCCCGGTTCCTATTGACCGGTGCCGCGCGGAAAGAGTTTTTATCCGGAGGCCCTATGGGCCTGACTAGGGTAGTGGCGTGGGCAGGCGCGGGAGTATTGTTCCCGTAGCCGCCCAAAAGATGAACTATTCAAGAATGGAGGGTTGCTCCCCAAATGTGACATGTTTGTACTCTGTACACTGCTCCCTGTGCTTCGCCCCGGGAGCCATTCGTTGAAATAAACGCCCTTTATCTGTTCTTATCAGCTTAATATCTGATACACTCCCCATTGGGGAGTCAGAATATTAATCTGATTTTTGAAACCTGACGGATCGGACGAGCTCGCTCTGCCTCCGTCACGAGTCGACCTAGCATTGCAGTACCGCTAGGACCGGCTCAATATACTACACAATCATATATATATATACTACACCTTGATCTCCAGCTCGGTTTCTTTTTTAGTTTTTTATATAACTTTTTTAGCAGTTTTTTTAATCCGCGAGTGAGAGTCCGCGGGTGGTGCGTGCGGGGTGGTTTCGCGGTGTGCAAGAGTGCTAGCCGCGTAAGTTATTATTCGTGGAGTGACTGGTGCAGTGCGACGAACGAGGGAACAGGTTAGTGACGTGCGTGAGCCCTTCTACAGCTCACGCGAAAGTACCGCTGGTTCGGTACGGTAGTGTAGACTATCGGAGTCGGGTGGACCTTTACACCCCCGATTCCCGATAGGTGGCCCCTCCGGCCTCCTCGTCCCTCGTCCGTCGCGCGCGGACTCCGGTCCGTTGGAGTGAGTGTCGCGTATTTATTATTCGAGCGTGCGTGACCTCTGTCCCTAGGACAACTCCAAATATAACGACCACCGCCGCCGCATCTTACGGGAAATCAGGCCACTTAGAGCTAGATTTAAGTAGACTATCGACGCGTTTCCCGGACGAATTACTCAAAGTATTACAGTGGCAAACCCGGCCAGAACCGGCGGGATGGATACTTTTATCGACCCGGCAACTTCGGTGACCAGGGAGGGCGACCTGGTCAAATTAAAATTCCCCCCCGCGAAGGAATTCAGGTGCCCGTGGTGCTACACCGGGTTATATAACCCGGTGACTAAATCATATTTCTATATGTACCTGGGGCACGCAGAGCTTGTTAAGCACCTAAAGACAAAACACCCGCAGGCTACACGCAAGTGGGTCTGCGGGGAGTGCAATTTTGTCGGGACGGGGGCGTACGACCTAAAAATTGTGAAGGCGCATCACGCCAAGGCCCATCCCCCGTCCCGCCGTGCCCCAGGTACAGGAGCACCCACGGGACAGACGCGGACGTCCCATCCCGCCGGCGATCAGTCGGTCGGACTCTCGGCCGTAGCCGAGGAGCGACCCTTAGACATAAGCCCGCGACATAGTAGCATAAGTAGGATAGGGACGACGGCTCCAGCCACGCTGGTCGACCCCCT
This sequence comes from Crossocerus cetratus, assembly GCA_963675795.1. Lineage (NCBI taxonomy): Eukaryota > Metazoa > Arthropoda > Insecta > Hymenoptera > Crabronidae > Crossocerus > Crossocerus cetratus. The sequence goes on along the minus strand of OY776662.1, from coordinate 30,208,850 downwards.
GACCTGCGGGGGCTCGACAACGACCACGACGATCCGGGCAACGTCCACTCAAGCTCGGACAACGACGGCTGCCTCGAGCAGTACAAACTCAACGAGGCCAACCGTCGCCAGCGCAAGGGGCAACGCTCGGAGCAAGGCCGCGCCGCCGCGCCGCACGACAACAGATAGCAGCCAGACCAGCAGCAGCGGCAACCGTCAACAGGCCAGCCTCGATGCGTTTTACTCCAGGAGCCGGCGATCCAAGGGCGAGGACTCCAGCATCGCATCGACCAGCGGGTCGGTGTCAATGGGGAGGTCATGCGGCGGGGGAACCTCCACCTCGATCCCCCGCCAGTCGATGAGCCCGAAGTCTCGTCCTCCGATTACGAGGGCGAGGGCTCGCTCCGAAAGGGCCACCAGTGAGCCACCCCAACCTGGCTCGCTGCAACGGACGGCGCGACGCGTGACTCCCACGACCACCTTTGCGGAGGCCACGCGGAGTTCGGCGCCCACCTCGGTCTCGGTGGCAGCGGCGCGCAGCAGGATGGCGCGGGCGACGTCACTCCCACCAGAAGCGCCGCCGAAAGCGGCGCGAGTGATGTCAGGCCGGCCCGCGCCGGGAAGAATCCTGACGAGGGCCGCGTCAAGAGCGGCCCTGGGGAGTGCCACCACCACCTCGGCACCCCCTCCCACGATGACCAGCCCGATAGTGTGCAGCGCCGCTGCCACACTTACCACGACGACGACGACGACGTCCGTCTGCGGCAATCCCGTCCCCACAGTGGCCGTCACGACGGTGAACGCTGGGACGGTGGCAAGACTCTCCACCATCTTCGAGCCTTCGCCGACCGTCCCCACAAGAAGATCGTGGGAGAGGAGGCTCTCGACTTCGCTCCTCTCCTGTACACCGACGGTCGCGAGGGATGGGGCATCACCATCGGCAGCAGAGAGGGCCACCTCCATCCCAATACTAATATCTCGGGCGGAGGAATTTCCACCACTCGGGTCAACCGGAAGAAGCTCCCCGCGCAACACCAGGGGAGCGGAGGGGGACACACCAGCCAGGAGAATGTCCCCAAGGGTGGAGGAGCCGGCCACTCCGACCGGGAGGGCAATTCTGGAAGTACAGGCAGCCCCATCGCCGAAAGCCCTCCCCGCAATTGCGGAGTCGTCATACGAGACCGACGAGGATGAAAACAACAACAGCATCCACGTAGCTGAGACAGCATCGCCCGTCGAAGTGGAGTGGATCCTGTCGGAATCGAGGAGGCAACGACGGGAAAGGCGGCGCGTAACGGAGGATAGATCGCCCTCTGCTTCCGAGCGTTCGGGACGGCCACCAGGACAGCGGCAACAACAACGACGGCAGGAAGAAAGAGCCTCCCCTGCCCAGGGCAATTTCCAGGGGTCACCAGTCCGAGTGGCCAGGAGCCCGATTATAAGAAGCGGCAGCAGCGGCCGCATTAATTTAGATGACGCGATCGGTCGGGGCAGGTCCCCGGCCGATGTAAACACGAGCGTGCGCGACGAGCCCGGTGCGAGCCGGGCGAGGTATGAATGTGTATATGTATGTTCTGTGTGCAGGACTGCGGGAGCAGGACCGGACGAATACACCGAAACGTCGCGTGGGTTCTATTTTGACGCTCGGAGCCGAGCAGCTGAGCGGACGGCCCCGGCACCGCGGAGTGCTGCTGCACCCGCCACGGCGATGGCAAATCGTCGTGCCCAGGGACCGAGGGAGGACGGCAGGACCCGGACTCCGACGGTGAGGCGACCACGGCCACTGGCCTCTCGCCCGGGCGCAGGTAGGCGAAGGGCGGTGGGGGGAACCGGCGGATCCGCGAGGCCCGCGAGACAATCCGCGAGGACGCCGCGAGCCGACCAAGGTGTGGGGGAGGCCGCTGGCACCCATCCTTCGATGGCGAACCCCTCCCGGGGCTCAAGATCGGAGAGGGAGGTTGAGTTGGCCGAACTCGCAGCGGAGGCCGACGCGGTAGAATCGCGGAGCCAACTAGAGACTCTGGCCACCCGCGTGGCCGGTTTCTTCGGGAGGCACGCCGAGCGGCCTCGTGGAGCCGCGGGAACAGCTCCCAGTGGGAGGAGCGGCGGACGGCGCCCGGCAACGGGCGCGGGATCCCGTCAACCGGCGACGCGTTCTGGGGAGCCAGGTACCAACGGTCAGCGCGCTCCCTCTGCACGGGCGGACCAAATACGCGAGGCCACCCGGATACAGAAGCTCTTCCGGGAAAACCGCAGACGCGTGGTACGGGAGGTCCTTCAAGGGGCCTCCGCAAACTGCGAGGTGCCGAGGGAGGAGGTGCACCGGCACTTTAAGGAGCTGTATGCGGGCCGGCCGCCACTAGATAATCTGCCGAAGCTCAACCCGGACGGACCGACGCAAGCCTCGTGCGACGTTCTGGTGTCGGACTTCCTGCCCGCCGAGGTGGGTCGTCGGCTCAAGGGGATGAAGAATTCAGCCCCTGGACCCGACGGCCTTACCTACGGCGATCTCCGAAGGACCGACCCAGGCGTCGCCGCAATAACATCTTTATTTAACGCGTGCCGCCGGGTTGGAGCAGTTCCGTCCGGGTGGAAAAAGTCGAACACGGTCCTAATTTTCAAGAAGGGTGACCGGGGGGACTTGGCGAACTGGCGACCCATCGCCCATCGCCACCCACCCCCAACCCCTCGCCGATACGCTACGACGGGACGGATACGAAGTCCACGTGGATGCGTTCGTGGTCGGTTCCCTGGGCGCGTGGGATGGGGGGAATGAGCCTCTCCTCCACAGGCTGCGCGTATCTCACCGCTACGCAGCGGTGATGAGAAAAATTATGATTGCGGAAACAATAGCATGGTCCCGGGACATGTACGTTGAGCACGTCACCGGGGTGCGGCAGTACGCCGCAGCGCACGCGGGGTCGGGGCCGGCCGTGGAGGCTGCTGCTCCGACAGACATTCTGGACGAGATCGCGCGAGACTCGGGAACGCCGCGGGACGGCGTACGCGCGACGATGGCGAGATGCCCGCGACTAAGTGGTCCAGCTCCCGCTTAGATTCAATATGAACCGGGACGAAGCCTACGGGCAAACTCAGGTATACGTGACCTATTTATTTATTTATTTATTTATGAAGTATACGCTTCTGTATGTATATATATATACATATATATATATATTTATTTATCTATTTTGTGCACGTATCGACCCGGAATTGATCCACGAGTAAACAGAGGTCCTGCTAGTATGAATGTGGACAAGAAGGTACACGACATATGTGAGCCAGCTCGGCCGGCAACATGACTATTTGCTATCCACGTAGGATTTAGGCTGTGGCGAAACCCCTGCGGGGGTGGAGGGTGCGGCCCGGTTCTATTGACCGGCGTCGCACTACGCGATGTGATTAATCCTAATCTTACGCGATGACTAGGATTAAAAGCGCGAGCGGCACCGGGATGATTGTCCCCAGTGCCGCCAAAACATGAAGTTAAGTTGGCGAGACGAAAGGGGTATGCATAAGTGTGATATGCATAAGTACAATGTACCACTGCTCCCGGGGCCTTGCATCTCTAACTTCAAAACTTGGCATGTGCATACTTATGTTACATGCTCAGCGTGAATCTGACGGTTTTTCTTTTCGAAACACCCATTTGAATTCACCATCAGTTTCAATTCTCGTAGCTTTCTCCTTGCGTAATATTCGAGTCTTAAACTCGACCGTTCGACCGTCCCTTTCATGCGTTATCGCTCCGACCCTTGACTTCTTCATAGGGGAGGAATTACCACAGTTGCGTGCACTTGCGTGCATCTAGGATTCCTCACTCATACATATTAAAACTAGCTCACCCACGTTCCCACTCTTGCTATTTTTCCCTGGAATTTCGGGACTTTAGGAGTATATAAACCCTGATTTTCTGTGGGAAAGGCGGACTTCAGTAGAATCCTTCGAGCAAGACGTATCTCTGCCCGTTGTATCTCAGAAAGCATAGTGCGTGGACGTGGATTAGATAGAGCATTTGATCTCCTTCGAAACAGTTTCATTCAACCGTACAGTTCAGCAATATACCGCGACTGTTAGGCAAGTTATTGTTCACCGCATCCCCGTTTAACTCGTGACGTGAAACGAGCCATTCCTCCTTTTAAGTTCATCGCGTTTTCAACCAAAGATATTGTACCAAAGCGGATTTTAAAAGTGTAACTTATATATAGACGTTTTATTTTACATCTAAATTCAAAGATTCCTTTAAACTCATTTTCAAACAGCCCATCCATATTTCTCTTTAATTATAATTTGGAACCATATCAAGGGAACATCATCGAACACTTGGTAGTCATTGCCGCTCGAGACATAACCAAGGCGAGCCATCTGAGCAATTAATTCTTAAACTTCACGAAAGAGGCATTGAGAAACCTCAACGTTATCCTCGAAGCTGACGAGCGTTTCCACACCACTGACGGTTAGTCAGTGATTGTATCAATTTTTTAATTGATTGGATTAATACAGATTGTATTAATCCGCAAGCTTGGAGCGCGTTACCCTTGATCAAAATTAGTTATTTCTTTGGTTGATCAAGGATTAGAGTCAAAGTGCAATCTATAGAGCTGACGAGCGTTCCCACACCACTGACGGTTAGTCATACCCCAGTGCTGGTTGGCCGTTATGTTAATGCGAGGCTCCTGATTCACTTACAGTAAAAATCATTAGAATCGCCAAAAAGGCTAGATTGCTCAGAAGTAGGTTTTACATTTAGAAACCTCGCCGACTTAGGCCTCGACTCGTAACACTTAATTACCATTCAAAAAATATTACTAGCATGACTACCTTGACACAAATTTGCACATGCCAAGTTTTAAAGTTAGAGATGCAAGTTATCAAGCTTGTGATAAATACTGCTATTGATTTGGCATATACATATTGGCGTTGTTCAATAAAAAGAATATGTACTGAATGTTTAAGCGAAAATGCGAATGTTTGGACAATAACCGCGACTTTACAAAGTCAAAATCTCGTATATGGATTTCTCCTTTCTGATTTATGCCGTTCCATCATAAGGGTATAAGTCCGGAAAACAAAGAACATCCAAATCTTTATGATAAAATCAGTTAGATGGAACGAGAAGAAATACACCAGTTTAGTCACCGATGAAATGAGCAAATCAATAAGTCCGAGAGTTAGAGTCACGGAAACAATGGTCGTAATGGTTGTGTGTCTCAATGACAATTGGAAAATCCCTATCGCGTATCATTTTATCTCCGGATTGGATGGGAAGAATCGAGGGAAAATAGTGGAAGAATGCTTGGTCAAATTACATCGAACAGGGATCGAGATTGTCTCTATGACATTTGATGGGGGCTGCGTCCAATTTAAAAATAGCAAGCAGTTTAGGGACTTCATTTGGCACAGATAATTTCAACGTTTGTTTTTCACATCCAGTAACCGGGGAACGCGTGTCATGCGATAAAACTGGCGCGGGCATTCCAAGACGGGCCCATGGATGCTCTCGCGGGCTTCCCAAGTAATGGTATGTATTATTTATTATATTAAATACGATAAAAACAAAGAGTATTTTACTAGGCATCTGATTAATATATATTTCATTTCTGCATTTCAGATGACGAAAGTAGGCAATGGGCCGAAAATAGAGGCCGCGGACGCGGCCACCGGCGCGGCGGGCGGTCGCGCAGCCGTTGGCACCGACGAAACAACAATAAAACCGTCGTACAAAAATATTATAATTTGTATTAGGGTACATATTTAGAACCTAATATCTGACGGAACGACGCTTAAACCGTTGTGGATATACTTATATTTGTATGAAATTTATATAATGACAACGTTTTCAATAAATGAATATGACTATCTCCAATCAATGAATATCAGTACTTGCGAAAAGCGGTGAAGCCTATCTCCTCTACCTCCCGAAGTAGCACCTACGCTCGCGAGCATCCGCAGAATGCAGAATGATACGTGACACGAGTTCAGCGGCAAACGGTTTACATATGTATTCGTATTATTTAAATTTGTCAGCAGTAAAAAAAAAGGCAAGGGGAAAAATATGTTGGGCCAAAGATTGAATCCGGTATACTCGAATAAGGACTCTTGCCTTATTCGGACTGCAACTGCAGGAGTAGAACCTTTCTCTAGAAGGATACGTTCGAGCGAAAAACGAAAACACTTCAAAAGTCCACGAGGCTTTCCAAACCGATGTGCCGAGCGCCTGAGCGGCGTACAATCATAAATAAATCTTCAATACTGGTGACCGCTAGAAAGAAGGCGTCTGACTCGACATACATTGTATGTATGTACCTGGTTTTAGCCTTCTGTCGGTGGTGCGACAGAGAGGTTTTGGCGAGTGACGGTCAAAGTTAGAATAAGGAAGACGCACGAGAATGTTCCCCCTACTCCAGTCTATGGGACGCTAGAAGCTCCGCCCCGAGAGCATTCGTTGTCTCACTCCGAACTTTGTTGTCTCTCTCGCCGACAAATTCTGCTCGACCGCACACTGTACATGGGCGCGCGTGCGCCCGTGTACAGTGGCTCCATGCTTACGACAGGAATATTGAGGACCACCAATAAGAGTTCGCGATAGAGCAGGTCGCCAAGCCTAATCGACAAGCGGGCGAGGTAGTCAAAGCGCTCCGTCTAATAAATCTGTCTTATCTTCAAACGAGTGTATCACTAACCACCCAGCGAATATTATCTTTGCAATTGTAACCAATAATCGCCTGCGCGTAAGCCCGCGATTTCTAGTCCGGAACCATTTTCCCCGAAAAATTATTCGCGCCTATCATCGGCCTTCACCGCATCACGCGGAATGAATTCTTCCTTAATAAAACTAATCGAGCTACCGGAATCAAACTGAGCCCCGATGCGTTTGCCCATAACGCTTGCATCTGTACTTAATGTTAACATCACCCATCTTAGGAAATTGTTGCTCCTTCCTTGCTCCTGATTCACGCAGTTAACGTTCTCCGCTTCGGTTGCTGCCTTGCATTGATTCGCATAATGGCCGTGCTTGCCATAGTTGAAGCAGGTGCCGCGCTCCCGCTTCGGTTTGGAACAATCCGCCGCTAGATGACTAGTCTGGTTGCAGTTGTAACACCTTCGCGCTCCGCTCTCCTTTGTTGCTCCCCACTCCGCGACTCGCCTGCTCGCTCTGCCAAATCCCTTTGTCCCCGCAAGAATTGGAGTTCTTGTGCCGCCGCCGCTGCGCACGACATTTCCTGTGACCTTGTCACGACCCCGGTCGCCGTTTGCGCCTCGGCATGTATATCTTCGAGCGATATTCCATTGTCCAATAACTGTTTGATGAATTCGTTCTTCACACCTTATGTTGGCAAACCCTTTTCTTCTAGTAACGCCTTTAGTTCATTAACCGCAACCGAATCCGGGGCGTTTGACATAATTGTTGTTACCAGTCGATTTTAAATGTTCAGTCCAAGTCGCATTTGACAAAACCGCAAAAGAGCGCACTACCGTAATTCGCAGCCTTTTGATTCGTAATCGGCATTCGTAATCATAAATCCGCGAGATCACAACTCCTGGCGAATGCATAAGTTATCATGAACATAAAGCCGTTGGATACCATTCCTCCCCACGACCACTTTCTTATCACTCACTTAAGTCATCAAGTCCAGCCGATCGTAAGGCTACATAAAACTCACCACCTAACATAAGGTTTCTAGGTGCCACTAATTTTTTTGTTCACAAGTCTTGCACTCACTTTCCATGTTTCGTATTACGCAATCACTTGGCTTACGTAACAGACTTTCCGCCATGTGCGCCGAACACGCGGTCCCCGACCAGTCGCCGTTTAGATTCGATTGTTTCTCCAGTATATCCCACTTCTGAGATTTTGTAGGGAGAAGGTAAGGGAATTCGCACGAGTCACAATGAATCCCTTTCCGTCCTAGTCAGAATATAACTTCACTCTTTATTCAGCACACTCTCGTCACATGTTGGCGTCATGTTGTCGGTCGCGGATCTTTGTTCCCGTTCGCAATTGCTGTCCTCGGCTCTTCGTACCTACGTACTTCCTCCTCATCCCCACCCCTTAGCGCCTGCTGAGCGCCACCTTACTCATTTACTTCATCGAAGAAGACAGGCGCGCTTCTCAAACGCCTATAAACACATGGACATGATTTTATACATCTATTTATTTATTTATTTATATATTTAGTTATTGTAAGAGGAGAGAGTAGTTAGTGTGCGTGTATGAATGAGAAAGTGAGTGTGCGCGTGTGTGCAGTTCGTTGTTTTAGCGAGCGAACTATTCGATGGCGTAGATCAGAGCGGTGTAACCTAAGAGAGCGAGCGAACGAGGGCTCCTGACGTCCTGACGAGCAAGCGTGGGTTCCTAGCGAGCAAGTGTGGGCTCCTAGCGAGCAAGCGTTCTAGTGTAAAGAGTGCATTTGTGAACTTATGTGTCATATGTGCTAGCGATAGTTAATAAGGACTATTTGTGAGCAAGAATGCGTTTAAGAGAAAAGGTAACGTATCTGTTAATTAAACCAATCGTTCTTAATCCCTAACCTTGACCATTTTATTCCTCAGTACTCATAATCCTACATTATATATGTATTTATTATTTTACTCTCGACAGCGCGCTTACCTACGAATCTCCGAAGGACCGACCCAGGCGTCGCCGCAATAACATCTTTATTTAACGCGTGCCGCCGGGTTGGAGCAGTTCCGTCCGGGTGGAAAAAGTCGAACACGGTCCTAATTTTCAAGAAGGGTGACCGGGGGGACTTGGCGAACTGGCGACCCATCGCCCATCGCCACCCACCCCCAACCCCTCGCCGATACGCTACGACGGGACGGATACGAAGTCCACGTGGATGCGTTCGTGGTCGGTTCCCTGGGCGCGTGGGATGGGGGGAATGAGCCTCTCCTCCACAGGCTGCGCGTATCTCACCGCTACGCAGCGGTGATGAGAAAAATTATGATTGCGGAAACAATAGCATGGTCCCGGGACATGTACGTTGAGCACGTCACCGGGGTGCGGCAGTACGCCGCAGCGCACGCGGGGTCGGGGCCGGCCGTGGAGGCTGCTGCTCCGACAGACATTCTGGACGAGATCGCGCGAGACTCGGGAACGCCGCGGGACGGCGTACGCGCGACGATGGCGAGATGCCCGCGACTAAGTGGTCCAGCTCCCGCTTAGATTCAATATGAACCGGGACGAAGCCTACGGGCAAACTCAGGTATACGTGACCTATTTATTTATTTATTTATTTATGAAGTATACGCTTCTGTATGTATATATATATACATATATATATATATTTATTTATCTATTTTGTGCACGTATCGACCCGGAATTGATCCACGAGTAAACAGAGGTCCTGCTAGTATGAATGTGGACAAGAAGGTACACGACATATGTGAGCCAGCTCGGCCGGCAACATGACTATTTGCTATCCACGTAGGATTTAGGCTGTGGCGAAACCCCTGCGGGGGTGGAGGGTGCGGCCCGGTTCTATTGACCGGCGTCGCACTACGCGATGTGATTAATCCTAATCTTACGCGATGACTAGGATTAAAAGCGCGAGCGGCACCGGGATGATTGTCCCCAGTGCCGCCAAAACATGAAGTTAAGTTGGCGAGACGAAAGGGGTATGCATAAGTGTGATATGCATAAGTACAATGTACCACTGCTCCCGGGGCCTTGCATCTCTAACTTCAAAACTTGGCATGTGCATACTTATGTTACATGCTCAGCGTGAATCTGACGGTTTTTCTTTTCGAAACACCCATTTGAATTCACCATCAGTTTCAATTCTCGTAGCTTTCTCCTTGCGTAATATTCGAGTCTTAAACTCGACCGTTCGACCGTCCCTTTCATGCGTTATCGCTCCGACCCTTGACTTCTTCATAGGGGAGGAATTACCACAGTTGCGTGCACTTGCGTGCATCTAGGATTCCTCACTCATACATATTAAAACTAGCTCACCCACGTTCCCACTCTTGCTATTTTTCCCTGGAATTTCGGGACTTTAGGAGTATATAAACCCTGATTTTCTGTGGGAAAGGCGGACTTCAGTAGAATCCTTCGAGCAAGACGTATCTCTGCCCGTTGTATCTCAGAAAGCATAGTGCGTGGACGTGGATTAGATAGAGCATTTGATCTCCTTCGAAACAGTTTCATTCAACCGTACAGTTCAGCAATATACCGCGACTGTTAGGCAAGTTATTGTTCACCGCATCCCCGTTTAACTCGTGACGTGAAACGAGCCATTCCTCCTTTTAAGTTCATCGCGTTTTCAACCAAAGATATTGTACCAAAGCGGATTTTAAAAGTGTAACTTATATATAGACGTTTTATTTTACATCTAAATTCAAAGATTCCTTTAAACTCATTTTCAAACAGCCCATCCATATTTCTCTTTAATTATAATTTGGAACCATATCAAGGGAACATCATCGAACACTTGGTAGTCATTGCCGCTCGAGACATAACCAAGGCGAGCCATCTGAGCAATTAATTCTTAAACTTCACGAAAGAGGCATTGAGAAACCTCAACGTTATCCTCGAAGCTGACGAGCGTTTCCACACCACTGACGGTTAGTCAGTGATTGTATCAATTTTTTAATTGATTGGATTAATACAGATTGTATTAATCCGCAAGCTTGGAGCGCGTTACCCTTGATCAAAATTAGTTATTTCTTTGGTTGATCAAGGATTAGAGTCAAAGTGCAATCTATAGAGCTGACGAGCGTTCCCACACCACTGACGGTTAGTCATACCCCAGTGCTGGTTGGCCGTTATGTTAATGCGAGGCTCCTGATTCACTTACAGTAAAAATCATTAGAATCGCCAAAAAGGCTAGATTGCTCAGAAGTAGGTTTTACATTTAGAAACCTCGCCGACTTAGGCCTCGACTCGTAACACTTAATTACCATTCAAAAAATATTACTAGCATGACTACCTTGACACAAATTTGCACATGCCAAGTTTTAAAGTTAGAGATGCAAGTTATCAAGCTTGTGATAAATACTGCTATTGATTTGGCATATACATATTGGCGTTGTTCAATAAAAAGAATATGTACTGAATGTTTAAGCGAAAATGCGAATGTTTGGACAATAACCGCGACTTTACAAAGTCAAAATCTCGTATATGGATTTCTCCTTTCTGATTTATGCCGTTCCATCATAAGGGTATAAGTCCGGAAAACAAAGAACATCCAAATCTTTATGATAAAATCAGTTAGATGGAACGAGAAGAAATACACCAGTTTAGTCACCGATGAAATGAGCAAATCAATAAGTCCGAGAGTTAGAGTCACGGAAACAATGGTCGTAATGGTTGTGTGTCTCAATGACAATTGGAAAATCCCTATCGCGTATCATTTTATCTCCGGATTGGATGGGAAGAATCGAGGGAAAATAGTGGAAGAATGCTTGGTCAAATTACATCGAACAGGGATCGAGATTGTCTCTATGACATTTGATGGGGGCTGCGTCCAATTTAAAAATAGCAAGCAGTTTAGGGACTTCATTTGGCACAGATAATTTCAACGTTTGTTTTTCACATCCAGTAACCGGGGAACGCGTGTCATGCGATAAAACTGGCGCGGGCATTCCAAGACGGGCCCATGGATGCTCTCGCGGGCTTCCCAAGTAATGGTATGTATTATTTATTATATTAAATACGATAAAAACAAAGAGTATTTTACTAGGCATCTGATTAATATATATTTCATTTCTGCATTTCAGATGACGAAAGTAGGCAATGGGCCGAAAATAGAGGCCGCGGACGCGGCCACCGGCGCGGCGGGCGGTCGCGCAGCCGTTGGCACCGACGAAACAACAATAAAACCGTCGTACAAAAATATTATAATTTGTATTAGGGTACATATTTAGAACCTAATATCTGACGGAACGACGCTTAAACCGTTGTGGATATACTTATATTTGTATGAAATTTATATAATGACAACGTTTTCAATAAATGAATATGACTATCTCCAATCAATGAATATCAGTACTTGCGAAAAGCGGTGAAGCCTATCTCCTCTACCTCCCGAAGTAGCACCTACGCTCGCGAGCATCCGCAGAATGCAGAATGATACGTGACACGAGTTCAGCGGCAAACGGTTTACATATGTATTCGTATTATTTAAATTTGTCAGCAGTAAAAAAAAAGGCAAGGGGAAAAATATGTTGGGCCAAAGATTGAATCCGGTATACTCGAATAAGGACTCTTGCCTTATTCGGACTGCAACTGCAGGAGTAGAACCTTTCTCTAGAAGGATACGTTCGAGCGAAAAACGAAAACACTTCAAAAGTCCACGAGGCTTTCCAAACCGATGTGCCGAGCGCCTGAGCGGCGTACAATCATAAATAAATCTTCAATACTGGTGACCGCTAGAAAGAAGGCGTCTGACTCGACATACATTGTATGTATGTACCTGGTTTTAGCCTTCTGTCGGTGGTGCGACAGAGAGGTTTTGGCGAGTGACGGTCAAAGTTAGAATAAGGAAGACGCACGAGAATGTTCCCCCTACTCCAGTCTATGGGACGCTAGAAGCTCCGCCCCGAGAGCATTCGTTGTCTCACTCCGAACTTTGTTGTCTCTCTCGCCGACAAATTCTGCTCGACCGCACACTGTACATGGGCGCGCGTGCGCCCGTGTACAGTGGCTCCATGCTTACGACAGGAATATTGAGGACCACCAATAAGAGTTCGCGATAGAGCAGGTCGCCAAGCCTAATCGACAAGCGGGCGAGGTAGTCAAAGCGCTCCGTCTAATAAATCTGTCTTATCTTCAAACGAGTGTATCACTAACCACCCAGCGAATATTATCTTTGCAATTGTAACCAATAATCGCCTGCGCGTAAGCCCGCGATTTCTAGTCCGGAACCATTTTCCCCGAAAAATTATTCGCGCCTATCATCGGCCTTCACCGCATCACGCGGAATGAATTCTTCCTTAATAAAACTAATCGAGCTACCGGAATCAAACTGAGCCCCGATGCGTTTGCCCATAACGCTTGCATCTGTACTTAATGTTAACATCACCCATCTTAGGAAATTGTTGCTCCTTCCTTGCTCCTGATTCACGCAGTTAACGTTCTCCGCTTCGGTTGCTGCCTTGCATTGATTCGCATAATGGCCGTGCTTGCCATAGTTGAAGCAGGTGCCGCGCTCCCGCTTCGGTTTGGAACAATCCGCCGCTAGATGACTAGTCTGGTTGCAGTTGTAACACCTTCGCGCTCCGCTCTCCTTTGTTGCTCCCCACTCCGCGACTCGCCTGCTCGCTCTGCCAAATCCCTTTGTCCCCGCAAGAATTGGAGTTCTTGTGCCGCCGCCGCTGCGCACGACATTTCCTGTGACCTTGTCACGACCCCGGTCGCCGTTTGCGCCTCGGCATGTATATCTTCGAGCGATATTCCATTGTCCAATAACTGTTTGATGAATTCGTTCTTCACACCTTATGTTGGCAAACCCTTTTCTTCTAGTAACGCCTTTAGTTCATTAACCGCAACCGAATCCGGGGCGTTTGACATAATTGTTGTTACCAGTCGATTTTAAATGTTCAGTCCAAGTCGCATTTGACAAAACCGCAAAAGAGCGCACTACCGTAATTCGCAGCCTTTTGATTCGTAATCGGCATTCGTAATCATAAATCCGCGAGATCACAACTCCTGGCGAATGCATAAGTTATCATGAACATAAAGCCGTTGGATACCATTCCTCCCCACGACCACTTTCTTATCACTCACTTAAGTCATCAAGTCCAGCCGATCGTAAGGCTACATAAAACTCACCACCTAACATAAGGTTTCTAGGTGCCACTAATTTTTTTGTTCACAAGTCTTGCACTCACTTTCCATGTTTCGTATTACGCAATCACTTGGCTTACGTAACAGACTTTCCGCCATGTGCGCCGAACACGCGGTCCCCGACCAGTCGCCGTTTAGATTCGATTGTTTCTCCAGTATATCCCACTTCTGAGATTTTGTAGGGAGAAGGTAAGGGAATTCGCACGAGTCACAATGAATCCCTTTCCGTCCTAGTCAGAATATAACTTCACTCTTTATTCAGCACACTCTCGTCACATGTTGGCGTCATGTTGTCGGTCGCGGATCTTTGTTCCCGTTCGCAATTGCTGTCCTCGGCTCTTCGTACCTACGTACTTCCTCCTCATCCCCACCCCTTAGCGCCTGCTGAGCGCCACCTTACTCATTTACTTCATCGAAGAAGACAGGCGCGCTTCTCAAACGCCTATAAACACATGGACATGATTTTATACATCTATTTATTTATTTATTTATATATTTAGTTATTGTAAGAGGAGAGAGTAGTTAGTGTGCGTGTATGAATGAGAAAGTGAGTGTGCGCGTGTGTGCAGTTCGTTGTTTTAGCGAGCGAACTATTCGATGGCGTAGATCAGAGCGGTGTAACCTAAGAGAGCGAGCGAACGAGGGCTCCTGACGTCCTGACGAGCAAGCGTGGGTTCCTAGCGAGCAAGTGTGGGCTCCTAGCGAGCAAGCGTTCTAGTGTAAAGAGTGCATTTGTGAACTTATGTGTCATATGTGCTAGCGATAGTTAATAAGGACTATTTGTGAGCAAGAATGCGTTTAAGAGAAAAGGTAACGTATCTGTTAATTAAACCAATCGTTCTTAATCCCTAACCTTGACCATTTTATTCCTCAGTACTCATAATCCTACATTATATATGTATTTATTATTTTACTCTCGACAGCGCGCTGGGTGAATTGTTTTTTAGAAGTTTCCGACAAACCGGGATCTTTTAGAGATCTTATTTTTGATGATACCCCTGCGAGGTGCAGGGCGCGGCCCGGCTCCTAATGACCGATGCCGCGCCAAATTGATATTATCCGGAGGCCCTAGGGGCCCGATTAGGATAGCGGCGCGGGCGGCACAGGACCATTGTTCCCGGTGCCGCCTATGAAATTAACTATTTGGGGTTCGGGAAGAGGCGATACCACAGACCAGGTACGGAATAGACCGGGCAATGTATGGGATCGAGTGGCCCACAGCGCTGGTGTAGCATTTCGGCCAAAATTGGGGGTTTTTGTGGCGCACTCTACGTCTACAGAGCGGTGAAAGTCAGTACCCGAAGCGATGAGAGAGAAGGAAGAAAGAGAGAGAAACGTAGTGGCCGGGCATGGTTGCCAAATCGTTTTGCTTAGACCAGTGTTGTCATATCGTTCAATGGATGTTCCGCTTCGAAGTCGAGGAAGGCGGCGTAAACACTTCTATGACTGGTGCCGGTTGAATTCTCTACGGGCCAGTCCATGCTAAGTCATAAACAGAATTTCTCTAAATCGGTCGTTCTTTCAAAAACTCCAGCGCCACAACTAGAAGACATTGCAATAAACTGAAAACGGCATAATGTTCATAAAGTATCTCATTTTCATAAAAGAAATACGTTAACAATGCAAAAGTTGTTTAAACAATAATCAATGCAGATTGAATTCTTGAACTGCAATTATCTCCAACTGCAAGATTTGACAGCGATAGTTAATTAACAATGCAAAAGTTGTTTGAACAATAATTAATTCAGACTGAATTCTTCAACTGCAATTATCTCCAACTGCAAGATTTGACAGCGATAGTTAATTAACAATGCAAAAGTTGTTTAAACAATAATTAATTCAGACTGAATTCTTCAACTACAATATTTATTCCTCTGAATTTTCGTAGAAAGATACTCTGAAATGTCCTTTAGACATACTGTAAACTTGTCTTGCAACTCTCAAAAGTTTCGGAATTCAAAATTTAAGTATATTTATCTTCCTTTGACTTAGACAAATCGCGTGTATGGAGCTGGACGGCTTAGCATAAATTGGACCCATCAGTTCTCCCCTCCTTCATTCACTTCCACTACTTTAAGTAATGTTAACGGGGCGGGCCGCGTGATGGCATGAAAGGAGGACTTGAAATGGTCGAAATGGTCACAGAGCAATAGACACCATATAAAAAGAATAGAAGTTCAAATATTTTGGTATACCTTCCTAATGGACAATAATTAGCGCTGGAAATCTACTCGTGAGAGAGACTGGATTGAAGATAGAATACCTTCGAAAAATTAGCGCAGACGGTTCGAAGTTAAACTGCAGAATAGCATTCCATCAATTTGCTCTTGTATAAATTAATTTTGATTTCAATCATGAGAGCGAGATGAGAGCGAGATGAGAGCGAGATGAGAGGGAGATGAGAGATGTATTGTGCATCATGCGCGAAGAAATAGCACAGACGAGCGGATCGGGTGGTAGCGACTGCGTCCTGCGTGACGCAGTTTTCGAGCAACACTGATCTAGCGGGTTATATTGTTTTATGACATGTCTGGTCTTATCCCGAAAAAGGATTAAAGACAATATCCCCGATGCGGCCAGGCGAGTTGGCCTGGCGCGGCGCGGGCAAAGACCGCGGAGGGTGCGATTCGCGGCAACGAGTCAAACAGGCAGGTAATGGATTAGGCAGCCCAACTCTGAACTCGGTGACGCGGAACTACCGTAACCGAGCAGTACGCACAATACTTTTTGTCTCACAGAATAAGGTACTACCAGCAAGGATATAATGAAACATAATCCTAGGGCCTGCTGACAAGCTTTCGATATATCCAATTCGCAGAATCATTCTCCGCCAGTCACCACACTCAAACACTCCGAGCGCTCGAACGGAAAGGTTTTCCCCGCTCCTTTCATTTCGTACTGCTCAAAAGGACCATTGCATGATATGTACTCTGCTCTGGCAAACACACGTCTTGTAATAAAATACGTTTATAATTATCGAAACGTATAAGGAATGCATATCGGTGTCTAAGGCACAGTGATTCTTTGCAGCATTGTAGGATCAGTTTGAATGGGGAAAATCCCTGTCATTTGCGCAGTCCCAGAGACTTGGTGCTGCCGGCGGAAATAGATTCTGCGAATTGTGCCGCCTGAAACAACCCGCAGGTATGTTGAGGGCTAGCTGGTATACCGCAGGTCTACGTTTTATTGCACCCTTTAGGCGCGTCACACTATGGTCTCGGACTCCGAATTGCCTATTCCCTCATCGCTCTCGCGGCTGTCGCTGCAGCAAGCTGAAAAGATAAGCTACAGTTCGTTATAGAACAATGCGACTCCTTAAACGAGTTCTTTTTGTCCACAATATTTCTAATCCTGCCCGCGCCATTCTATGCACGAAAACAGAAAAGGCGCGAGAGCCAAAAAAGTTTTTCCTTACGCCGGGGAACCGAACTGGGAAAATCCACGTGGTAGGCCATGCGCCTTACCACGGCACTACTGCGATACCTTGAGTGCAGGGGGTCATTTCTTAAAGACATTTATCTGCCGGGTTGGGGCTCAGGGATAATTAATAAGGGATGATTAATGCGGCGTTGACGTCCAGTCATTCGCAATCGTGGAAAAATTATGATAAATGGATCATCGAATAAATAAGTATAGCGCAACACTAACAACTACTGCAAAAAGCGGCCTACGCAGATTTATTCCCTATACGATAATTTTCTGCAGTTTAAACTTTTCATCTACCTGCAACAGTTTCACGAAATATTTTGGCTCGGAGCAATTTTGTAAACAATTGCTTCGCTGTTAACTAATTGTAACCATATTAAGTAACTTAGTGTAATACTAAGAAATTATTGACGATGGTGCGCGATAAAATAACATTGCGTAGGGCCTGCCGTCCACGTTGCTATTCTGAATAAGCGCATCGTGAGTCCTGACCAATCACCAATCGGCTTCTGGATGGTCAATAGGAAGTACGAACATAGTGTAGATTTTCGAATTCTATACTGTCTTCGTACTAAGACGGGGATTGTCGGTAACAGAGAGAGTGACCCGGAAATGGTATGGGGTCCTCTCGACCCCACGGACTGGGCCGTTTCAATGCCCAGCTTGCCCGGTCTATTCCGTACCTGGTCTGTGGCGATACTCCCCAAGATGTGATTTTGTACCATGTAAGGGTGACTCACTTGCCTTTGAGCCGGTATTACCGACCGCGGCAGCGCGGTCGGTAGTAGGTATTACCGGCCGGGGCATTCTACAAAATGCATCCTTCAAAATGCAACAAAACGCATTCTACAAAATGCGCCACACAAATAATAATCCAGAAACACCTAGATTTTTTACAATTTGGACATGGCGAGGTTTGTAATAAGAGTAGGCAATGCACATACAATAGAAACATTTATTTGTAGAACCCGCCGTAAAGTTACAACGGAATTTTTGATATTCCATAGTTTTCCACCCGGCCCTGAAAGGGGGGGCAGGTGTTGTCCGTGCAGGTCGATTTCGTGTCGCCGGTTGCACCCTCGACAGCAAGTATCAGCTTACACGGACGCTTGAATAAGTGCACACGAGACACAGATAGGTGAAGAGGCCCCGCCAGGAACTCACACGGGAAGATGTAATCCCTCGATTTTATAACTTTCGAGTCCGCCCCAGTTGGAAAGATTGAGGGAATAACCCAGTCAATCACTTCAGCGTTAGACTTTTCATCGGCTAAGTTTACTTTCCCATGGAAATTCCTCGCACGCCATCGGAGACTTTAGATGATTGAGGAGAGCTTTAGGTACACACGTAAGTGATAGATCGCACCCGGCCTGATGCTTTGAAAAACATGTACTTGCGTCGCTTGTGCAGTGCACCCTTCACTGTATTAGCATACATTTTATGCTGCATATATGCAGCATACATTTGGAGAGACGGAGAGCACTGTACGTTTAAAATTCCCCCGTGAGAAATTACATCTCTCGTTGATACATAAAAGTGTTATATTTTTTACCGAATTAGTTATTCTGGTACTTCGCTATTGATCTTATCCATCATCGATTTTGATATTAGTTTAATTGACTGCCGCTCGGGGATACCGATTTACAGAGCGGTATCCTTAATGAGGGATTGTCATTTTTTCCATCAAGACATTCTGCTGCTTAAACAATTTTCAGAACAAAAACCGCACGCTAAACTTAAATTACTCCTTTAATTTTTGTATATAATGTGTTAACTTTTGAAAAAAGAAATGATATAAAAATTGTTTCAGTTGAGGAAAAAACAACAATAAACACCAAGTGTCAAATTTAACGAGTAATATAAGTTTTGTTTTGAAAATTGTGTAAATAGCAGAGTGTCTAAGCCATGAAAATGAAAATCCCCCCTTCAGATTGTAAATACACTTCCGCCCGTGACGCAAAGCAATGGATTTCGTGGTCTAACTACAAATATTCCTGCTATAATGTGTGGTCAGACGTTAGGCACGAATATCCGCATTCCACCGACGAATCCTGAAAGAGCACGTGTTTCCTTTCGGTACATTTTAGAGGGAAGACATACGAAGACACACAGCCGGGTTCACACACAGTATTAATACTTATGCTTTGTTTCTTCTGATCATGTAAGGTGCCACAATCCCGAGGAAACTTGGACTTTCAAGATCTCGTAGATTTCACTCGGGTCACAAAAGCTCGCATTTTCATTCCCTCACCCTACATTGATTTTCTTTCGCAGGTATATTTGACAGAGTGCGTTTTACATAACAGTCGCAGACCTTTCCAGTGAGCAATACACTGTGACTTTATTACCTCAACTGTTACAATGACTATTTGGGGTGAAGTGAAAATCTGTCCCCTGCAGCGTAATCATTCGCCGCATTACTTTTGCCGAACAGATTTTGGCTTCCGTGCGAGACCGGTTAATAGCGAGTGTGGATTTACAGCTCAGAAAAATAGTTTGGGTTACTCTGGGGTTGATTTTCTTCAGGCCTACTTGCACACAACCCTGACGCATCGGTTCCGTGCTGGAACAGTGCTCGTCTCATATCGCAAATTCGACATTAATGACCTGCAATTCATTTTAACCCTAGCTAATTGTCCCACTAGATCGTATTTGGCAGCAATACGTACTGTTACCCGCGCAGGTTTAGTGGAACTGTTACTTTTTAATTATATTTTCTAATTACACTGGAACAGCACGGACGTATACGTCATTGGGTAAGTGGGTGACTGGGCTTGTTCTCTTTTCTACTACGAACGGGGTCGTAAGTGTACATACATATATGTCGCTGACTTTCAGCCATATTTTCCACTGATACTTAGAAAGAGTATCCTGTTTTCTCGAGAAAATGAATAATATCGTAAGTTGAGTGAGAAAAATTAATCCTTAAACAAGATGTGTTCATGTGCTTAAACTCTACGCTCCTAGTCAAACTTTGGTTTACATTTTCATATTCGTCGCTTGTGTTTGTTGGATAAAAATAAGGGAGTCATCTAGACAAAACAGGTTAAAATGCACGGTTGATTCGTACTCGCAATTCTATGTGGAATGTGCGCATTAAAGCGATCAAAGTATTAGTAATTCTTCCTCTATGATACTTGCGAGATATAGCACGAGGTAGATTCGCCTGAAATTATATTTTGATTGAACCTCTGGAAGGGACAGACTTATAGGAAACTCATTCCATGCCGTGACTGGCTGCATATCCAAGCCAAATAACGAATTATTCTTTACCGCATACGTAGAATTAGCAAACCATATTTAACTATAGTTACGTAATACTAATATTCAAAAAGGTACAAATTTAATATTCTTGCTAGTTTTAATGTATACAATTGATTTCTATAAGAAATAAATATTTTCTCGGTCGGGAAAGAAATGAATCTGGCATGGAATGCGCTCGAGTAGATTAGAAGATTGGTGGCAGAGTTGCATTTTAGCATATGCAACTTCCTTCCGCTTGCTTCCTCAACTTTCGACTGGTTATCGCATCGACGTGCTTGGGTGACGGGACGGCAGATAGGCAATAGAGGACTAATTTACAGACTGCGGTGGAGTAAGGACGATTGATAAGAGCGATCAAACTTCCATAACCCTTGGCACAGAGTTGATATCGAGAGCGCAGCTGCCGCTCACGTCCGGTGAATCCGACAGATACTCTTCGGAGGGTGTTGCTCCTGCTGTCCTCTGCTCGTCCCTTACACGTTCCACCTGAAAACAGGTTTAATCGCATTAATGTCCGAAGATCAAAATGTTACTTAAGGAATCGGAGGTTTAAGGATGCAGGTATGGCTTGCGTTTCTTTAATAGAAATTTCGTATTAATAAAATAATCAAGGCGGGAGACTCTTCTCAATATTACAGGAAAGTTTCCGCGTATTCATAACCGGAGGGTGGACTCCCAAGGAATTATGGAGATAAATTTAATGAGTTCAAACCTGCCCGAGGACCCTCAGTAGATTCAGCCCGGCGACTTTCTTCAGATCGTGGACGTTCCACTTTCCACTGCGGAGAAGTTCCGCGAACAACTCGGGATACTTAGAGACGTCCTCGAGACCTCGGGGAGTTCTGCCGGGGAAAATCGATCGTGCCCTTATATCAAGTTCGTCCATTGACCCAGGGAAACAATTACTGTCGGACGCGGCCGCGGGACGCTAAGCAGTTGAGTAATGCGCGTTGGTACTTACTTATTAATGCCGTCGAAATCGCCACCGACACCGATATGGTCCACGCCAATTAAGGTTCTAATGTAATAAATGTGCTCGGCGACGTCGGACAGAGTCGCTTCGGGCCCGCACTTCACGAAGTAATTGTAAAATGTTACCATCACTAATCCTCCGTTCGCAGCCTGAAACAGAAGCGGTGCCTTTGATAAGTCGGCTGTGGAAGCGAGACTCTAGTCCAATGGGAGACAGTTCAAAATTTCCCTCCTAATTAGGGAGGAAAAAGCGAATTATATACCAACTTTCCACCCGCAAATCGACGCTTGCGGCTGCTATTCAATTTCAGTACCAGTCCCCACCGCAAATACTGTCGGGTGTGACCAAAATGTATTGCGATTACCCATTCTCGAATATCAGTTATCCAACAGCCGATAGAATTGAAACAAGTCGAGTTATACGAATAAATTCGTTGGATTAAAAGTTGCACACTCAAGTTTCGAGTTTAAATCTGTGAAAATCACTTGAAACACCAATAAGAAAACGTTGAGTCTAAGATAAGCAAGGAAAAATATGCTCAAGGGAGTGGAAGTCCAAGTACATTGGCGGCCAGGATTCCAGCTTGTCGCTGAGTAAAGCTGTTAATTTTCCACCCTGCTAATTTGCCCCTGAACGAGGAGGAGCTAGAAGGGCGGTCGCCTTAATGGGGGACAAAACTCGACAATAGAAAGGAATCGCCGCCGGTAAATGTTTCGTGGCATTGGAAGCCGAGCCGACCCGCGCCCGGGTAATTATCTGCCCTCTCGAGAGAAAAGGATATTAGTACACCCTGGGAAAAAGGTGGAGAACGATTTTCCTTTCGGCGTCCCTCCAGAATACCCAATCTTCCAGACGACCGTGCCACGCCTCGAGCACCGAGATTTATTTTAGCAGGAAACCGGTTCCTCGTCCAAGTGCACTTCCACCCACATGCAATGAGGAATGTAATAAATAATACAAAAGTACAGGAATGGAAATAGTCAGGATTAGACTTGGAACTGAAATATCAAGTATTGTACTATGTATATTTATAAGTAATACGTTATACGGTAATGTAAAGGGTCATTCACTTGTCTTCGAATTTTTATTAGTATAACACAATATTTATTAGATTTTCTTATATTATATCATGTTTGGTGTATATAAAATGTAATACGCAATAGATTAATTAATCCGAGGATGTAGAGATGAAAGGAAAGGTTGGCAAATATTTTTGATAATTAGCAAAAATCTAGTAACCTTAATTAATTATATTTACATATATCGCACATGATATAACACGAATTACGTGGTTACGAAAGTGTTGATTTAAACCCAAGTGGCTTTGAATAAATTTTGGAAAATACCCACCAGCTGCTTGAGAATATCGTCGGGCACGTTCCTGGAGTTATTGCAGATGGCGAATACCGAGGAATGGGAAAAAATGAGGGGCGCCTTGCTGGCTCTTAGAGCGTCCCTCATCGTCGCCCTCGCCGTGTGACTGAGGTCTACTAGCATTCCCAGTCTATTCATTTCTTGAACTACCGCCTTACCGAAAGCGGTCAGGCCACCCCCTGAAACATAAACCATGCTCCACATTCCGTCTCTCCATTGTTCCACTATCTTCATTGATACTGCAACCACTACATTCTACGCTCACGTGGGAGGAAAATAATGAACTGCAAATGTAACTGTAGTGTCGAGGAGTCTCATCAAATTGTTTGCTCTTTTAGGTCGAATGTTTTTTGCAGTAAAAGTCTCAGTTCATTTCTTGTCAGAAGAAGTTTTTGGACAGAATTTTAAAATGATATTACATTTTTCTAAAAATGAATTTCCTTACAAAAAATCCTTGTCTCACAATTAGAAGAGGTATCGACAAGCGACAAACGGCAAATTGTTCACAAAGGAGTCAATTCTTATAAAAAGATGTCTTAACGATACATAAGTAACTCAAATAATCATTCATTTAGATTAAATCATTTTAATGTAAACATCTCTAATAACAGATTCTTTTTGTTTTGATTTTTCGTGGCTCACCCTCTTCATTCTCCTCGTCAACCGATGAGCTCTTCGCCCAGGGTGTGTCGCAGGTGTGCGTGAGCGTGAGATACCGCACGCCCAATTGGTAGAGTGTCCTTAAAACTGCTAAGCTACTTCCTATGCTATGTCCACCCTCCACGCCGATGAGCGACGCTATTCTTCCTCTGTCGTGTGCCTCCAGGATCTCTGCGATGTAAACAGTTCCATTAACACCTCAGCTTTATCATCACAATCCATTTAGACCACACCGTCAATACGTAATTATACACTTTTAAACGTCGGTTATTTGAACTCTGTCAATCGACTATTCGCAATAAAATCGTATATTAACGTATTAATAAAACCAGTGGTACGTGCCAGTGGAAATAGTTCGGGGACATTTACGATGACTTCGAAGCGCGCATATCTGTGGCGCGGAGAGTCTACAATTATCCTATGAAGAATGATCCCTTCGGCCGAATGGCACGTTTTTCCTGGGAGCCACGAAAACTTTGCGCGGCGAACATCGCCGCGCGGAATTACTTCCGGATTACTCTGGGCGGACTGGCGCACCGCAGGAAGTTATTTCAGTATATCATGGAGAATTTATGATGCGCCCTTAATGCGAGATTTTTCGTGGCACTCTTCCCGAGGCTGGCGCAACCCGCCCGGGCGCACTCGGGTAATCATAAAAGGTGGACGCCGATGTACTTTATACGTAGACGCACGCTCGCGCGCGCGCCTTTCCCCACACACTCACCCCTCGCCGACGAGGCGAATTGCATATGTTGGGAGTACTTTTCTATGAGCCTCTTAATGAGGTCCACCTGCTCCAAAGTCATCTGGACCGCGTTGAGGTGCTGGGTCTCGCAGGGCACGTACGCAGACCAGAACTGTATCAGAAAGAATAAGAATTGCTAATTAGTAGGAGCAGTTTCTGCCGAAACGAATAATTATAAGAAATTGAGTGATTACAATCAATGCCTCTGCTAAATTATTAGCATATTTAATACACTTTTTGGTCGAGATATTCACTGGTAAAGAGACAGGTCCAAATCTTGTTTGTGCAAATTCGATACGTTGTGAATACTAACAATAATTAGCTGATGAATGCTATTATATTTGTGTTATCAAATTTTTGGATTTGTTCCTACTTGCAGACGCACAATCTCGCACATGCATTAGGTAAATATCCAGCAAACGATGTACACCGCGGAAAAAGGAAGACGCCCGAGTGCCAGCAGAAATGGGAAAATTTAAGATAACTGAAGAAACTAGTACCAACGCTTGTTTCCCCCCACGACTTTTTACCACTGCCACCCCCGCCGGACAATACGAAATGCTGCTGCGCATGCATGTATCTCGCATCTCTGCTGGTTGTACGTTCGTAATACGACTTGTGGCGGTGCTGCTTGCTCAGCGGATCCACTGTTTCGCAAATAAGGATATGTTGTCCTCTCTCCCCCCCCCCCTCTCTCTCTATCTCTCTCTCTCGCTCTCTTCCTCTTGCTTTAACAAGCCCTCGCGCCCGACTAACGAACAAAAAACTGCGCACCGCCGCAATTAGTTCTTCCCAGTTAGAGCGACACATCGCTTAGTAACACAGTTTCCAGTACACTGGGAATAATAATTGGACCGCCGCTCGCTTAATGAATATTGATGCCGCTGTGCCATCGGATAATTCGGGAGAGGTATCGCGGAATTTTTTCTTTGTGATGGATGTTGGGACGAGGCTGTTTAATGCATTCATGTACGTTTCCTAGTTTTGGATTTCTTTTTTCTTATTCTTCTAGGTAGAAACCATTTTTATTTATTCTTAGATTTGTTATTCTTTGCTTATTTAATGAGCTATTATTTCAGTTAATGTAGTTGGTAAGAAAACCCAGTTTCTTCAAGATTTTTTGTTTCCGAGTTAATCGACTTTGAAATTTGCCAGGGTGTCAAAAGATATGATCACAAAGTTTCGTGATTAAGACTAATCAAGTTTGACCACTAGTTCTAAAACCCTGTAAAGATTATTATCCGAAGGTTTGAAGAAAGCTTCAAAAAAGTGGCTTTTGTCATCAACTACTTTGTTTAAACGTTGAATAACCCCTTTTCCAACACGTTTTACTGTTCTTGTGACATTCGGGATTTTACCAAGATTAAATGAGCAGAAACTCAGTGAAGGCATTATCGTTTAAGCCAGCAAATTGTTCGATTAACTACCCTCTTTGAGCGGTGACGCAATCCTTGTTTATGATTAGCCGGCTCTCCCTCGCGAAGGCAAAGTCGATGCATCAAGAGGTATTTAGCCAGGAGGTAATAATGTATATCACTGCACCGAGAAAGCACGTTGCCATCCGAGAAATATAGTGTCTCGGGCGGATCAATAATCGCAAAGCTCCTGAATGGGCTTCCTCGGCGAGCCGCGGCCGCTCATTCATTACCCGAATCGATCTGTTTCCATTAAAAGCAGCCCGAATTCATTCATTCCTAATACGGTGCACTATATCCACTATACTCCGCATTAGCAAGTCCGTTTCACTCTGGGTCAATGGATCTCGCGCAACAACACGGCGAAGCGTTGCCTGATACACTAGACCGCCCGGAGTGTCCCCTTTAATCTGCTTTAACCGCTGATACGGGAACCCATACTCGCACTGATGCTAGGAATACTAGCGTTGTACTTGATTCTGATGGGTCTCTAAAAGGACCCTCGACATAATTCATGGACGCACTGTTTGCCGGATAATCCCTGGGAACCCTTACTTGTATCCTGTGCCGCGGGGAGTGCATCGGATCCTCGTTAAATATTAGAGGCTGATGTAACGGCGCGCTTCTTCTACCCAAAGCTTTCAGGCGTGTATAGATTAACGTATATACATTGTGATCAAATGTGGGATATAACATTTCCCTAAATTTGCCATGTTCTTTTTATCATAATTAAACCTTTTGTTTTCTTGTACTGTGACCTTAAACCGCCTCAATTTCTTATGCTGAAATGTCATTTTTGCTAGTTCGATCCGCAAAGTTTGTGGTAAAGTGGTAAAATTGTTAAGTACTATGGTTTTACCTGCCCACCAAGCATCCCCTGTCGCATCCTGACCAAGTCAGTCTGACTCCAGGCGCTCTTGCTCCAGGGTGCGGGCCCTTGGCGCAGGTCCTTGTCCAAGTCGAACTCGGCCAGCTGGTTGTGCACGAAGTTCCTGATGTTCCAGGGCAGGTCATTGTGTCCGTCGATCAGGGGCACCTCCGAGAGAATCTGTCGCACGGTTTCCAGCCTCTCCTTCGGCGTTGCCAGGTGTGCGATCTCGCCATCCGCCGGTCGTGGCCCCACTCTGCCCACCAGGCTGCCGATTGACAGTATGATCACACTTGCTGTCCAGGCACTGCTCTGACCAGCACTCTGAAACAATCAGTGTCCACCCTTGTTTTAGGCAATTCAGGTATATTCGAATTATTCACAATCTTTTCGAGTACT
Organism: Crossocerus cetratus; assembly: GCA_963675795.1. Taxonomy (NCBI): domain Eukaryota; kingdom Metazoa; phylum Arthropoda; class Insecta; order Hymenoptera; family Crabronidae; genus Crossocerus; species Crossocerus cetratus. The sequence continues at coordinate 30,181,958 of OY776662.1, read as the reverse complement.
CCTTTCTTTTATAATGCAATTCTTTCAAGTGATTTCATAATAACTTAAAGAAATTCGATTTCCAAAAGAACAAAATTAAAAATAAATCGATAATAATAATTTTATCATCATTTTCTTATTAAAAACGGATGGGAAGGTAAAAAGGCTGTTTCTAAAGGAAATCATTTCATTCTACGTTCACATACGCGGTTGTTTCGGTTATGCTAATTAACCTTACAAAGTCCACGGTTCACAGGAAGCTAGGAAGTCCGTGACAATGCGTAGAGGAAGCCATGAATTCATTAAAGAGTGTAAAGTGCGAGAAGGAGTGAAATAGGAGGCGAAGGAAGCGAAGGTAAGTGAACAGCGAGAGCACGCAAGAGAAATGTGCTTTGATGTTGCCGTCCGGAGAAATAATTCACTCTTTCCTGAGTCTGTGAGTTGCAAATGTTGCTGGGGTGCAGCCGAGCGACTATCATGTCCCGGGAGTGAAGAGCGACTGAATAGTTTATGAATCCTGTCAAAGGAGCCGAGCGGATACCTGTTCGAGAGCCGAGTCTGGTCACGGCGAGCATTCCGCTTTCAAAGCATGCCTGAGAGCATGGACCGAGAGAAAGCGTGTCATTTACTGGGACTCGTGATTACTTGACTCTCAGGGTACACCGTTGCTTGTGCGCTTCGACTTTGCGAGCTTAATCAGGCCACTGGGACACTTTTTCCTGCTGGACTTCTTAACATTGAAATGCGCTTTCGGCGACTGCTGTGTTGTGCCCGAAAATTTGGCCCAGGGGAAAGCGCAAGTTTAATATGTTCGCATCATTAAAATTTGTTTCTGTCGTGAGACATTTTCCTGTAAATTTGTGGGTCTGCAATAAAGTGCGGCGGATGAAGCTTCTGAAAAGCAAACCAGCCATTGAAATATTCATATAATTATTTCTATTTAGATTTATAATTAGGATAATATCGAAAAAAGGAAATGGGTTTCCGATAGTCGAGCTAGGCTTTCCTAGCACAGACACGTTTCCCTTTCTAAGGAGAGTGCTTTCTCCACCGAGAGAAATTCGTTGGGAGAGTGACGTATCGTTTCCTTCCGACAAGTGATTGATCGATTCTCAGCTCGCATTAAAAAGGAGTCACTCGACACATTTCCTGTGACCGGAAGGATCGAATTTTTCTTTTAATGTGACTCTCGAGATGTGTGATAGATCGGTACACGTGAGAATGAGAAAGCTCGCTGCTTGGAGGCTTAGAGCTTTTAGTGCTTCCCCTTGCCAAAATAGAGAATCTCGTCCAATTTAGCCATTTGAACATTTCATATCTGCACTAAATAAGTAAATTAAGACCAGTTACGAAGGTTGAATCCAAACTTCAGACTTGGCATTCTTCCTACCACTTTCCCAAAAACTTCGCGAAGTTCTCACGGTTTCGCACGACGATGCAAAGCCACTGAAGCCACTCCTGCAATATCTCTCGCTCGCCTGACTCCATTTTTGCCGGGCAATTGCCAGTGTTATTGCCGCCCACTGAAGACAAGAGTTCCGCGTGACTTCACTTCCGTCTCCTTTGAAGTCGAAGTTTCTGCTTTCAGATCAGCCGAATTCCGTAATCAATGGATCAGACTTGTCGAGGCTTTGTCGCAGCGCCGCCGACATTTTTCAACCGAGTTCTTTTAGTGTGCGCTTTTATTACGACTGACATTTGGATCCTGGCCAATTCGTGACTCCTATTACGTCCCCCCGGGCTCTCCTTCCACTCATCTTCCTCCCCTGTTCCGTCTCTCCGAGCATCGACGCCGCTCCCAGAGGAGCGTTAAAGACCAGACGGAAAACTGTACGAGTTCCTCCAGTGCTTTAATAAAAACGTCGCCAATAGAAACGAAATTAATACCTTTCCCGCTAGATTCTCATCTTTCACCTTGAGATTCTTAGTCTTCGTCGAATGTCTACGTCGATTATAAGAATAAGGTGGAAGTGTTATAGAAATTGGCTTAAAAGACTGGCTTCATTAACGGCGGAATTTAACTCGGAATCCCCTTTCATCGACGCTGATATTGGTTTCCAAGCTGGGACGAAGGTGTGTAATTGATTCTCACGGCTAAGTAGTCTTGGTTTAATTAAGCGAAAGAATTAGCTACGACCGTGGCATTCGTTTCCAGTGGCCATCCGATCTCAGGTTCAATTGGCACTGGCTTAGCACTTTGCCTGTGGTTGTTTTTTAATGAGGTTGTAATTACTGGCGATTTGCGGGATTACTAAAGACTCGTATATAGTATATTACATACGTACATATTAATACAGAACGGTAGCTTAACTGTGTGCCTAACTAACTTATAACTTTGACCTTGCATGAACAATTCGTGTGTAACTAAAATTGCCTTTGAATAATTTATAATTGTCCCACATCTTTGGGCTTGTCAGGCAAAGGTGATGGAGTGTACCCTTTTCCATAGTCGATTGACGTACCAGCGGAGCGTGCCCTATTTATTTCTTTATCGCGTTTCGGATCGATTTCTCGCTTTGTGTGCCAAAGCCGGCGAGTGGCCGCCGGGACTCTATTTGCGCGGAGGTGTGGAGAAAGCAGAGAGCCCGGCGGCTGTGCGGTGGGATTTCGGGATTCCAGGACTACGATTTCAATTTTCCGGCGAGCACAGTTGCACGCCCGAATGAAATGCACACATAGTTGCAACCGGGGCGATCGAGACCTCAGGAAAAGTGTTGGTCGCCAGTCATTTTTACAGGCGTTCGTGTCGGCTGTTCTATGCTTGCGCGAGAAAGGCGGGGAAGCTTCCAATTGGAAAAAGGTATCGATTTTCGAGGGTTTACAAAAGGTATTGAATTGTTAGGAATGGCAAGTGCCGTCACTCGGTGTGACTCCACGTTTTTATTACTTGTAGTCCGACCTGTTTTATTAACCAGGCAGTAAATGGGAAGAAATAGTTGGGTTAATATTTATATTGGAAGAGTTTTAACATTTTTAAAATAAAGACATAGTTTTCGAAGAAGAAGTGTATTTAATTTGCATGCTTATCAAATGAGATAATAAATATGAACAATAAATACATCCTCTGAATAACAAAGCTCAATAAGAGCACTAAAAGGGCTGATTCATCATCGAATCGACCCCCCCCCCCCCCTCAAACGTCGCCGACAAAAAAAGAAAAACCAACAACCCGAGGTTGTGGTGAAAGAAAGGGCAGACCGCGCAAGCCGAGGAAAAATGATAAAAGTGGCAGGGAAGTTCCTCGGCTGGGAAGCTGAGAACTTTGTTATTCGGGTGGCAGGAAAGATTCATAGGTACAGTGAGTGTTACCAGTAAGGTCGGTCACGGTGGCGCGGCCTTTCGACTCAAGATGGCTCAATGCCGCCAACTTTTCCGCCTGAAACTTTCGAGATTGGAAATATTTTGCGCCAGCTCCTTCTCTCCTTCTTTCTTTCGATGCCGCAGCCGGGTAAGGTGATCCCTCGTAAATCAACCGATTGAAAGTTTTCCGCTGAATGTGTACGTCTGCCCAGGGAGTTCCCTGTTATCGCGCGCGCGCGTGCGCCACCGAGTTTTATGACCTTGATAACAGTGCTGATGATCGCTGCACTGGTATCGCGTTTGTCTGGTTTCTCTGCGACCACCAAATTTCACCGCAGGGACACCAATATTTCCAATTGCATATACGCTTTTTAATCGATTTTTGTTATGCGAGTTGTTTCCCTATTTTACCTGAATGCACTTATTGCTATAACTTTTAAATAATTCCAGAATATTTGTATTTATTTATATAATAATTATATAACGTTTAGTAATCCAAGAGGTCCTGCTAATTAGTTTCCGCCGAATTTATATTAATTTTACAATGCAGAGTCGAATAGTTACGAAAACGACTCCAAACATAGTGTTTGATTCGCAGAGTTTTATTTAATTCTAATTATTCATCATTATAATTCTACATTCATAACTTGGTATTCATTGCATTACATTTAACTCCACGCGAACATAAGTAACAACGAATCTTGTCTAACTCTTCTAATTAAAAAGTACTCGGTTAAGCTGGTTTTACTGCAGGCAATCATGTTTATAGTCACGCGGCAGGATTGGTTGGACAATACAACGCGAAACACATGCTCAGCTATTTTTAGTGGAATTACCATCGGGCGAGTTAAGGCCGAGCGGGTAGCGCTCGGCCATAATTCCGGGATATAATGCGCTTTCGGTACATTAGCTGCATACAGCAGAATCCGATAAAAGATTAGGAGCTGGTATAATACGATGGAGTTACGCAGCATTAGAATCCCAACGGTACAACGGGATGCTATCCACGCGGCTAGCCGAAATTGCTTATGCTGTTACACTTATTGTGGGAGTTGGTTAGCCCGCTGCGGAATAGCATTCATTCTCCTGCTTTTCGCGCGATGTTGTAATAATGTTGGGATTCATTGTAACAATTCCATGGCGGAAAATCGGTGCCGAGAATAGGAAAGCAAAGCTTCTAAATAGTTTCTATAATGTTTAAAGGAAAAATGGAAGCAAAATAGGAAAAAGAAAACTGGAAAGCTGTGTATTTGGTTTTCATGTATGAAGTATTATGACCGCATTGACGGAAAGACTAGAATCAGAGTAGTTCTGGACGTTCAGCTTTAGTTGTCGATGGTGTCTGACCGTTCGTTGACTCATACTACTGAATTTGCTTTTATTTCTTCTAAAGCTTTCTGTCACATATTCCAAAGGCAGAATACAGAATATTAATGTTTATCTAGTAGCTCGTGTAAACAATAAACTAATAAGTATAATAAATAGTAACAAAAAATATAAATAAACAAACGATTTGAGTTCTTGCAATTCAGGGAGAAATACTTGCTAATTCCAAGACGACCCAAAAAACTGGAATTCATTTTACACAGTCTTCAGTGAGGCGGATATATGTTTTTCGACAAACCGGAAAGCACAGACGATCAAACGAATTAGAGCGAACAAGTCCAAGGGAAAAAGTAAAAGGTAAAAACTTCGAGCTGGAACTTGTGGCGCGGCGGTTCATATGTCCCAGTGGCATTCTTCCTTTTTCGGGGCCGACCTCGTTTGCGGACGGTAATTAGTCGGCTAACAAGTGTCTCGAGTGAGAACGATGCCAGTGCATTATGTGGCATACGGTCTGTGTAACCAAGCCAGGTAACACGTAAACCGGCCGCACTTCCTTTCGAGGATTAACAACAATCTCATCGTCGAAAAGCGTGCCGGAACACTACCAGCCGCCCGTGTCCTCCTATTCCACTCTCTTCCAGGTCGCCTACTAACATTCCGCAATTAATCCATTTCGCCACTTTCGTTCTCGTCGCCGGCTTTTCCGAAGCGAGGAGCTGCCTTCCACCTTTCAGGCGGTTTCTCTGAATTTACGCGACGTAAATGGCTCGTGCTCGCATTGATGGAATTATTGGGCTTTCGCTTTTAAAGGTTGCGTTTTAGTGGTTTCCCTTTTTCTGGAATTTTTCCTCCGATGCGGTGGTGGGAAATATTCCGGAAATATGAAACATTCTGTATTTATTATTATTTTGATGCTCTTGATATTTATTTATATATCGGAGCAGAGACGATATTTCGAGAGTTTCTAAAAAAATGTGAGAGTTTATAAAAATAATACAAATTAACAAACTTACCAATTATTATTATTATTTAACCAATTGCAAACTTATTAATGCAAAATCATAATTTAAACTGTAAGCCCTTTGTTTCCCAACAGAGTTACACGGAACACAAAGTGTCCAAGTAGTCCTAGAGGCTAGGCAAGCAGATTTGCTGCTCCGATTGCCGCAGCACGCCGGAACTTTCCTGCGAAACTCGCTGCGGCGGAGGCGTTCCAGCACTATCGATGCGAATCAGGCTAGGAGATAGATTATAATTTAATCCATCGGGACAGGCCAGCGCGCGTCTATTAGTCTCGAAGCGAGGACGAATTTCCCGGCGAAATAACAGGGCTGATGGAATATTTCGATGGGTATTACCGGCGATCCCTTGATGTAATTAAGCTGCAGCTACGGATGCATGCGCGCCGCGGGGAATCGAGTGGCTGGAAAGTCTGCCGAACGCTATTTGTCTCCTGCGGTATTGACTTATCATTAGGGAAATCGAGAATCTCTGCCCTCAGACACCTCGAACCGAGCATTAATTGTATCTTATTTCTCAGTGGACTCGTTCCGCGTCGCTGGTTTCGTGTGCCGATGGCTCGAGAGATGAAAAAATATTGAGGGAAAAAGCTCCCATCAATACCTGAGTTATTTGAAGCCTAGAAAGTTCAATATTTTATCTTATATTATCATTTTTGGGGCAAAATGCAAATAAAATGATTGCGGAGCTTAAATAAAGTGCATAATCAATTTAGGAAATATTATTTTATTCCTAAACAACGCTAATTGTGGAGAAAAGAGGGTAGATTATTTCATGAGCAGTTTGTTAGCTTATGTTGACTCTAGTGAGCTTAATACATTTTTAAAAAAGGTTTTACGCATATATGAGGTTGGCCGGAGTAACAAGACTACAAACATGTCTGGTAAATATTTTCGGAACTATTTTCTCTTTTGATATTAATTTGCACGTGCCAAACACTCGGTGGACCTGTAGAACACAGCCAGGAAGAAAAAACAGAGGATACGGATCGACACCCGCCGAGAATAAACTCGGTTCACGCGCCGGCGATGTAGAATATCGAAGAAAAATATTTGAGCGCCGGGAATCGAGCGAAACCGAGTTTACCTGACAAGCAACACTTGGATTGTCGGGGAAGTTCGTAACAAGTGAAGACGGCTCGAGGCGAAATGGCATGCGGAATCCATCGGCACTTAACTTTCACGAATAAGGAGAGCTCGGGTGCTTGATCGAAGTCGTATTTCTCCCAAATTCTCGGGTTAAATTGGGGCAAAAATTCAGCTGGGTTGTTTGCTGTCTCGATTGATTTGCGCGCTGTTTCATCCGAGTCCGATTGGAAATTCCACCTAGCAAATTGGCGGAGTGTGTGCGCGCACGATTTCAAAGTCAAAATCGAATAACGTCAACAAGGGATATTGTTTGCGTTGCTGGCAGATGAGAGCGAATTTCTGTGAAGTAAAGAGGAGTGTTGTTTTCGCCTAGAAACGTGTTCGTATTCGCAATGAGGTCATAATTAATTTATGTTCGTCCTTGGAAGAAGGGAAAGCACAGGTTTTAATGGAATTATTTCCGTAAATTAACTGGAAGAAACTCTAAGCATTAACAGACTTACTAAAATTGGAATATCTCTTGGTCTAGTGAAACAGAGGTTGCTTGAATTAATTTCAGTTAATTTTCTTAACTAATTTAAAAACTTGTAAAACTCTATTTAACGTTAATTTTAATAGAGAAATTGGAGAGTTCAGCGATGAAAAGATAAATTGGCTACAAAGTATTAAAGTAGCGACCAAGTTTCGCTATGCAATTTCGATCTTCGTTGATGCTACTTGAGAGGAAAGTCGAAACTGCGCGAATGGAGGCATTATCATTTCATAGTACGAGTACGTTGACTGGGACGACTTTCATTTCGAGTCGCTTCAAGCTCCTTCCTCCTCGGCCGCAACTTTGAGTAATGGAATATGTTATGAAAACTGCTGCGCCGTGGCTTCCATTTACAGAATATTCCATCATCGGCTGGGCAAAGAAAAGTTTGCGCGCCCAGTCGTCGGAAGAAGTCATCCGAGGCAAAAGTTTCTCGTCGCGATACGCTTTAATTAATTTTCAATGAGAGCTGCAGTCGCAAACACCTCCGCTTTTAAGCGCGGAACTTCCCCAGGAGTATAATATTGCACTTTCGGAATTACATCGATGCAAAAATCCACTTTCCCATCGCAATGTTTCATTTGCCAAAATTTCCATTACTGTCATTTATAAACGAACGTTAACTACTACGGTCATTTAATGGGACAGTAATAAACTCACCACCGTTTGCAATTAATTTATTTACACATTGAAACAACTCTGTTACCGTAATAGCGAGTTCAATGCAATCGTCACTCAATGACAGCGCCAATCATACATGTAATACGCTGACACGTATAATAATTATGCTGCTTTCAAAAGTTGTGCCTTTCTCAAAATCACAGCAGAAATTCACTAGCTCCATTCAAATTAAACAATACGAGAAAACATTTTCACATAAAGTATAATCGTACAGAATTGAAAAAAGCTCCGAACAAATTGAAAATCTCTGTATACCAGTGACGCACGCCACTCTTGCCAGGGATATGGTTTTCTGGGATTTGCATTAAATCGAATTCAGCATCCAGTGCTTGCGAACCGCAACGGCTACGCAGGCACCGGTTTGTTATTCCAGCTTTCGCGTGGTTCCACCGGCGAAAGGGGCTTCCAATGGCGTCTCCTACGTGCGTCTGTGTCTGTTTGCCTGCTCCCCGGTAACTTTGTACGCCCGGAGGTATGCCCTGACGGGCGAATGCTGCGCATAACTTCACCGTGAGTCTCTGGACTTCGCCAAGGCTAACTGGGCTTTTCTCGTAAGCCAGGCGAAGATTCGCTAGACATAAATGACATTGCAAGAGACGAACGAATTCGTACAAAATTCTATCAATGTGGCGCATAAATCAATGATAGTTAGACTTGGGATTTTCGTATGAAATTACGGAAAACGAGATGAAAAATTCTATCGTAATTTCGAGGGAAATTTGATATCTCGTTTCTAGTGACTTGAACGAATGTGCCATTGAAATGTTTGATATTCTATTTAACAGGACTTAATTCATAATATTATCCAGTAACTCAACGCAATTGAATTCTGGGTTGAATAAATCTGAATAAATACCCTGTTGCAGAACTTTTTCTTCCAAATCGAGGAAGAGTCTTTTAATCCACAGAGCCTTATTCTTAGTCCAGAGTCGAGACACCAAGTTGTTAATGGGTTAAGAGGGAAATAGAACTTCGTCAAGTTCGTCGAGGTTATTACTCAGCAGGAGTTCTGAAGGCGGGATCGGGGGCGAGACAATGTGGTGAAAGTAGCCGTTCCTTAAATATTGAGACACGCCGCGTCTGCTTATTGAAGTGGCTTGCGACGAGCGGTCGGTAAAAGGTGACCGAAACAGTTTTCTTACGACGACCTTGCAGAGCGGACAGCGGCTTTCAGCAACGACTCTTCTCGAAGGAGACCTTCTAACCCCCTTAAAACTTTTCAACCTCACGGATTTCCCACTTCCACCAGCGGCGCTCTTTCCTTCAAAGCTTTCACTTCGCTTGCCATTCGTGTCCTCCTGCCAGTTTTTTCTCCGCAGCCAGCGCAGCGCCAGCGTCGAATGCCAGCGAGATTTATAATTGGAATTGTTCGGGATCCTTTCGGCAAAGCTCCCGCGTCGAAAAGCTTGATTGTGCCGCGCATATCGAACCACCCCCCTTTTTCATCCCCCTCGAGCCGTTTGATCCTGGAGACTTCTTTATGCTGCGCTGCCACTTGGAGCCGTTCCCCGGCCCACCCCCTCGACTTTTCGATTCCCGATAATGCTATTCCGGCCCGATAAACTATCTCCGATGTTCGCGCGATCTCTGCCACTTAAGTGCGGCTGCGGAGCTCGCCCGACGGGAAAGAGCGCCCAAGTCTTTCCAACGGATTAACCGTAGCGACGGGAAAGTTCCTCCGGTTACAGGCGACGGGATTTTCTGGTTTAACGCGGTCTTTCCATGCGACGGGTGTACCCCGCGCTCGCGCTTCTTGTGAAACTTGGGTAATTATTAAAGACAACATTCCGCGCATTATCTCGTAGCAAAGTTATTACATATTTCATTTAAGAAGGGCACACTGAATGGTGAGAAAAGGAATGAATGTTTATTTGAACGGTTCAACGTTGGCTCAGCATTTGCGGAACGAACCACTTTGTCGTTGGTTCTACCTTTCGCAAAGTATTCAGTCGCCAATCTCTCTAACGTGGAGAGTTACGACAAACGACGGAACTTCATCAGCGCTGCTAATCGATGGGAGCCGGTACAAAGTGCTCGAACGATTCAAACAGTCATTTGCGGAGAAAATAGGGGGATAAAGGGCGCGAGCACTTAAGGGCCGCAGGAAAAACGAGTGGGAGCTCTCGCGCAAGATAGTTCGGGAACTCGTAAGAACAGGAGAACGCAGCCCTCATTATTAGGGAATTGTCCGCCATTAACATAGGCTGGCTCGGTCCTTCCTTTCTGCATGGGGGGACAGCGCCGGATAATCGAGCAGCTTCACCTATTCCACTAACTCTCATCAACCTCTTTCTTCGAGATCTCCTCTCCCATTTCCCTCTTTTGCGCTCGTTCGTCCCAATCTCCTCGTCTTTTCGTCACGAAAGCTGTCTCTCTTTCTCTCCCTTTCTATTTCTCTACACGATCTCCATCAACTTTCCCTTTCTCTCCTTACGCTGGATAATTAAGTTCCGCCACTTGATCTTGGTGCTAACTTTCGAGGATTTTCAGGGAGCTGGCAGGCACGTTCGCATGTTTAATGAGTAGTTTCACGAGATCCAGAGATTATTCTCTTTCAGGCATTTTTGGGATGTATATTTACTGTTCTATTCATGATGTTAACGATGATTTAATTAAACAAATTAAAGGGTATTCGTATCCTTAAGAAGGGTATAGAATACCCGGCAGTCTCAAGGCAAGTGACTCATGAAAAGCGTTGGGATAGCAAATAAATATTACCTCGAAGATGGAATACGCAAGGGATTCTCGTCACCCAGCAAGTATTTTTCCTTTTCCGGAAGTATCTAATAGAATTGAGATTCTATGTATGGAGCTTTCACGTTCCTTGATTCTCTCTTGGCGAAGGAGATCGGACTCGCATTGCGGAGGTTGCAGGTTGCAGTGTATGGTGATGTCTGCGCAGTGCTGTCGGCTTAAAGTCGGATTTACTACTGGCGGGCTGACTGCGCCCTGACCCCTTCCACTTGCAAGGGAATTGATGAGTAGCTGCTATCACTTCGGCCGCCCGGCACCTCCTATTTCATGATGCCGAGACCGAGTGTATGGTAATGGCGGACTCTTACCACTGTCGCATCATTTCTCGGATTATCCTAGTTGCCACCCGAGGTGTCTCCTAGTTCCCCGGAGATATGGCTGCGCCAGTTTTCCACCAGGGAAAGTGGACTTGGTTCCGCATTGGAAATCGATTTGTCGCTCACGTACGTTGTCTCGACTTTCGACGTTTTGACACACTTGGCGTTTCCCGCTTGTTCTCGTGGAGAGAACGCATTTGGCTTTTTCGTAAGTTGACGAAATAAAACAATATGTATGTAACTACACTAATCAGAGTTAAATTAAATTAGGGGCTTCACTTTCACGTATATTTAGAGGCTGTGTTTTTTATTGTCTTTTAAATGACAAGTCAATTGACTGAATCGTTGGAAAGAAAAGGAGCCTTTTTTGAGTTTCAATATTTATATCTTGATTGACCCAACTAGTGAGTGTTCCAATTATAAAAGACATTTTTCTAACAATGCGACTCATGGAAAACTGGTCACTGCAGCACTCGGCTTTGTCAGTGTAGTGTAAGAACGTCGAGAGCATAATGCCGGAGGCGTCAAGTGCAAGAGATATATGAAGGAAATGCAAAAAACATTACATCATGACCTCACCCTCGTCCACCGCCGGGTTTACGTGGGGTGAATTTCTTGACCCGCACGTTCTCCGACAATTTTTCATGCAGCCGCAAAACCCAAAGACAAAGGCACCTCTCCCGATAACGTCTGTGGAATCCTTAACATCGTGATAACAGGTGACACAAACACACTGGCGGGAAACAACTTTCTTATGGCTCGTTAATCTCGCGTTTCAAACTTGATAAACCAGTCAGGTGCGAGAGTGATTGGCGAACAATGTTTCATCCAAGCTGGTACGAGTATGACATTTTTCATATTTTAATACCGTTTATATAAGTTGATTCAAAAGTTTATTAGAATTGTGTATCTTTTTTGAGACCCGCGTATTTGGTATTCTGATACAACGTACGTATTTGCAATAAGAAAAGAGAGCTTAAATGTAATTTATAATAGTTAATTTATTGAAATGTATTCAGATTTAACTACCAAGTCACACAATTTTAAAAGAAGCCAGTCACGAACGCGTTAAGTGTCCACAAAGAAGCCACGATTACCAGGTTTTAAGCGAAGAAAACTAGTCCGAGATACAAGGAGAGACACTACTTCATAGCCGGCTCACCGGGCTGGCCGGGCAAACATTTTCTCTCGGGCAAAGCGCCGCACAGTTTCGAGTATTATTATCTCGCTGCCCCGGTGTCCTTAGCCCCCGCCGAGTTCGGTCGACGAAATTTCTCGTTAGCGGCCTCGGTAACGAGCCAGAAGATTCGCCTACAGGCTGCGCTCACTGACCCAACCTGGGAATCTCGGTCGGCACTCTTCAGCGCCGGAACGCTCTGGGACGCTGACTTTCGCGTTAAGTGGCTGAGGAGAAAAAAGGAGACTGCTTGCAAAGAAGCTCTCTTAGCAGAGGCTCGCCGGGCACACAACCGCAATGGAAAAAGAGTTAGAAAGTGATACGTATCGTGTGTCGCGTACTTAGTGACCGTCGCATTAATTGGGATTAATTTGTGTACTATAAATCTGGCTAATTTACTAGTTTGACTGTTGTCAAACATAGAGGAATCTCTTCTGCAAAGGCCGGATTTAATTCCGCTTTGAAAATCGCTCTAGTTAATTTTCTTGGAGGACGAAAGGTAGAATCTTTGTGAGTAATATTAAATAATAATTATTAATAATAGTAATTATGTACCATTTTTTTCTGAAGTCCGTCATTTAAATTCAAATGATGCAACTAAATATTACAATTCTGAAACTGTGAAAGCAAGAATGATCTGATTTCAATCCAACTTTATTGAAAATAGGGGAAATAAGTGAATAGAAGGGACATTCATTAGCATTCCATTAAATGTGGCAATCAACCGGGGAATGCATAGGAAACGCGAACTTCAAAGTACATTCGATCGCGTGATAAAATCGTCGAAATGTCGATGGCACACGCACACACCACCCCATACGCATTCACCGCTAGCGAATACAGAAGTGAGCCGTTTTCAATTAGGATTCGTGGCCTACTGGTTATGTCCCGATTATCCAGAATTTAGCTGGGATTATATTGGGGCTTCAATCTGCTGAAGCTTCGACACGTAATCCCAATTGATTTCCGTCTTGCGAATTGCGCTATCTGGTAATCCAGTCATCAAGCTTGCCATTCGATGCAATCCCGTCCTTTCCACGAATATCGCCAGCTTTAATTCGACTACTTAGTCGAGAAACCATTGAGCTATGTTGGAATCTTTAAACATAAAACTTGTTTTAGATAAATAAACGGCAAATGATGGATTTCGCAAATTAATTAAGGAACAGGCAAAATCAATTATCTTTGTAAGGATAAAATAAATACGAGACCGAACCCAAGGGAAGCTTTGGTAGAAATTAATAATAAAAGAATGCCATTTCTTTTATAAGCACAAAGTTTGTCCATTAACACTGGACGAAGATTTTCCCCATTCACTCTCGCTGAGCTTCACTTCGGATAGGAAGTGCATAAGTTAAAAGTCGCTGCGAGCCGCTCTATTTATCAGACAATCTACAGGAGTTTCCTTAATGAATTTTCTTCTTTTCTCCGGGACCAATGTCGAGAATGTTCAATGGGAGTCTTAATGAAGAAAGCTTGTATCCCGAGCTCGCCCGGGGCTAACTTCCACTACACACAGCCAAGTTCGCCGGCAGTCGGTGAGCGGTGGCCCTTCAGCCGATCGGTTTCCCGGTTCCTTTAATTTGTAATCAAGCCTGATTCGGCCCGACCGACCCCAGAAACCGATTGCGATCTCTCCGTCTCATACAAACAAGACGATTCAACCGGTCAACTTTGGCCTCCAACTCCTCTTGCATAAACTACCCTTCTTCGTTTGCCGTGGCTCACAGTTTGTTGTTAACTGTTCCTGCCGACCGCTTTTTCGGCTAACTGAATCACCGTCCTGGGATGAACTATAGTCGAAAAGTTCCCGGAGTTTTCTCTGGGCAAAACCAACTCAAGGAAGAGCTTTGAACAAGAAATTACAGTATAAATCTAGCTGATTTTGTTACATTTTTTATCTACATGGACTCTTTTCCGAGAATTGTCTGCTTTAAAATGACGATTCTCAGACCTACCTAATGAAAAAACGGAATAAAAGACAGGTTTCAACGTACGCTCGGAAAGCTTTGCTCTCCTTAAAGGACCCTTTTCAACATCTCAAGTCCCGGCAGCGCTCGAAGCACATTTCCAGCGATCGTAACTCGCCTCTAGGAGTTCATTTTGTTTTAATATGCGAGCGCAACTCTCAATGTGGAACTTGGGCGGACGAGTACCACGGTAGAACACGAGTTCCACGGTGCATCAAAGCCCTGGGCATCCGATACACATCGGGTTCGCCGTCGAATTACCGTGGCACGTATAGTGTAGCCCACATACTGAGTATATCACGTGCGCCGAAGGATCGTTTATCAAGGCGGGGACGTCGATTCAAGTGGCTTAACGGCGCAGTTTTGTAGAAGCGCCCTTTCCTCCGCCAAGGTAATCCCTTTTAGCGCGTTTGTCGAGGCATCTTCGTCCCTTACCCTTTAAAAGGCTGCTTCTACCCTCTTCCGCTCTACGCCACCTGCAAACGTAATTCTCTTAAGGACCGGGTCCGCGCCCATAAATCCTCGCGCGCACTTTCCCGGTACGTTTGCATCGGCAAGGACGTCGTATGCATAGGCCAGGCCGACGTGTACACGGGAAAAGGAAGATTGAATCCTTTGAATAATACACAAAGGACCGTGTCTTATCCTGGCGTAGAAACGAGGGATGTAGACGAGGCTTAATGGTGCCGTCGCTTTCGAAAATGAAAACTTGATGCTGTGCCTGATGTTGCGACAAGGGAAAGAAGTCTCGACGCAGTGCGCGGATTAGGAGAAAAATCTGTTCTGCTTCCTTTTCAGACTTTCGCCTTGAAGGATGAAAGTTATTCTGCTTTTGAAATATATATGAATTCTTTGGATTAAAAACTAGTCAGACCTCGAGTTTCGCCTCTGGCTATACATTAAATTATTATTCCCTCTCTTTTATTCGAGTCCTGAATCGCGACATCGAAGTGGAATTTCCAAAACAACCACCAAACATTCGAGGTGGCAACTGGATCCGGTCATCCTCTTGCATCAGCGGGATAAAATCGAATCGATATCCGCCATTTGCGATCGAATCGACGCGGGCGCGATGGAGGTCCGAAATTGCTCGTCAAAAATTGACTGCCCGGAAGCAGGACCGGGCTCGCGAGGTTGCAGCTAACGAAGCGCCGAATTCGCACTGGCGGCAGATTCGAGGTGGGTGGTAGGGCAGGGAGCTTTTACAAATTGGCTCGAATTAGTGTAGGTGCGGGGCCGACGCGTAGCCGGCGTTCGATCCTTATCGCGACAACGATCGATTTTCCAATGGATGACCGCCGCCCGCCCCCTCGTCGAACCCTGTCCACCCTCTTTGAAAGGAAAGCCCGCATTAGTTCGCTGCGCTTCCTCACCGCGCCGGCTATGTGTACGTGTCCGAGGCTTGAGTGCCGAGAGAAAATCAACGCGTACTAGACTGAGAGAAAGGGGAGGGCGAGGGGCTGGCGGACGGGATCAAAGAGCCGGATGAACGAGTAACCAGAGACCTACGCTGGAGGTGGGCCGTGTTTGATCGTCGATTGAATTAAAGATGGCAACCTCTCCTACGATGCGGTTCGTTAAAGTACGCCGCACGTCCACTGCGATCTCCTAGCTTTTAAGCCCGGCCAACCCTCCCCACCGAATTCCCACGCTCTTCCCCGAGAACTGTCGTAAAGTTCATCAGCGAAAACTGTGCTCCGTCCAACTAGTACGAGCGGACTTCACCCTGCAACCCGATCCTCCGGAAATGTCTGCCGGTCGAAGGACAATCGGTGAATCCTAACGCGGATGCATTTCTACTGGCGGCTGGACGAGTTTGATTGGCTAAGGTGTCCCGTTAATCCGCGATTTACTTTGGCTCACCAGGATTCTGCCAGTCCTTGTTTCTGGGGTGAAGATAAACCGTCGCCCTTTTCATTGACTTATCAGATTTGGAGTCCGAATTGACGTGCTTTTTTTGGTTTTCAGAGAAATCCTTGATAAAGCCAATTTCGAGTGTCAGTTCACGGGGCAACCGAGTCCAACGACACACAACTGTAACGCAAGCTCCCTCGTAAATCAGAGATCGCGCGATGTCGAAGTCCCAAATTAATTCCAGGCTAATTCGACGCAGACGAATAAATTTGGGGCGCGCGGTTGCAATTGTTGTGACAGGCCAATTCGCTCGATCTAGATAATGCCCGGCTGTATTTATAGTGGCCGGCGTAATTGGTTAGCGTTAATGTTTACGAATTCGTCTGTTTTATTGGGGGCTCGCGTTTAATAAATGCACGCTACGTGCAATATTCCGCCCTCATTTGACGCAAACAGCTTTTCCTGCATGCGTTGCGAGCATTGCTTCGTTAACGCACTCGGGGATCAAGGATTGCACGATATACATATGTATGCTCAACTCATATTTCCTTTGTGAGAAGAATTCATCTAAATTACACTATTAAATAGAAAATGTCTCTATTAATATTCTCTTTGATTTGTCTGTAATATATTTACATAATATATAATATGACTTAATATGAGTTAATTTCAGGAGTCTCAGAACTATTCTTTATGGATTAAGCCGGAATTTCGTGCTCGGTCAAACCACACAGCAAAGCTTCCTCAAATGTTGTTCCTTAATTTATAGAAGAATCCATTGACCGCCTTGGGTCAGTCACATCACTCCGCCCTCGTAAATCATATTCGACATCGATAGGATGTTTTCGAATTCGATGCCTTTCACCAGGACATATCTTGGGACACGATAACTCAATTTCCCCGGGGAGTTTGCTTTGCACACCGAAGCTCTCACCGGGCTAGCTGGTTTACGGGATAAATGCCAGCGACTGAGATACTACGTCTCGTGTACAAAGACACAAACGGACCGGGAGATTGCCGGCTTTCACGGAGCAACCAGTATAACGTTAGACGCCAATGGAATGCATGTTCTCCCTGCACACAGCAGGGGATTGAATCAACCGATTGAGTGTCAGGTGGGTGGGTGGCTCCGAGGCATGCAAGCTTTTACGAGAGACCCTATGATCATCGTTGCCTAAACGGCCGGGCCAATAATCGGCCGCATTTGTCCCGATGTTCAACTAGTAATGATCGAGAACTTGGCCTCGATAAATGGTTAGTGTTTCGAACAGGTCAGATTGTAATCAGTGTGGTGGTACATGTATTGTTCCAACAATGTTGTACTGCAAAAACATTAAACCATAGTAATAGTAGATATTCATTCTAAATTGTGCAAATCTGAGAAAATTGCAATTTCAAGAGAGTAACATAAGTTTTTGAAATACAATCGTTTCTTATCCCAAGTAGAATATACCATATATGAAAAAGAGAATACTAAAACGAAGGTATTACAAAACATTCTTATTGAACGATATTATATGTATAGTTTAATAATTAATCCACAGAGTGTCCGAGGCCTTTAATTGAGCATACAGAGGCGTTCATCTCGAAGTTCGATCACACCGGCGTGAACGGGAATGTTTGCACAGAAGTGCGCCAGCGGGCCGGCTATTAGTATTAAATTTCGGGGCAGCTGGGCGATGCTAGGCATTACTCGCAATTAAATCGGGTGCGGCCTCGCTGTATGGCCGATGCAATCTGCAGTTTGCAACTTCGGCCAAGTCGTTGGAAGTCCGAGGCTTGCGCCACTGCGGTCTCGGTTTACGCTTCCAGTGTATTTGTTCGTGTAGGTAGTGTACCCCGGCTATCGTACGTCCTATTACCTGATTGGGAGCTGGCTTAGTTGCGACCACTGCTCGTCCGGACCTATTGTCCCTGATCCTATTCTTAAGGCACCGGAGAGCGGAGCCCCCTCGAAATAAGATCGCTCGATGACATCGGTACAAATGAACCTCTCCGAGTAAGGAGACAGTCGACTTTTTTGGGTGCTGAACACTGTGTTCGAAGGGTAACTACAGTCCAATTTGATGTAATAAAGGTATGGAACTTCATGGTTGATATTCCAATTTTGTTTGTACTGAAACTTCTAAGGATTTCGTTAAGAATTTTAGTTGGAACTGATGAAAGTTAGTAGAGCTCAAGGGACACAGAGAAGTGTCAGAGTGAAATATGTTAGTGCTGATGAACGATGACCAACGTGATTAATCGTGTAACTTCTCGTCAAACGAGTTGCAGTTTACCAAGATTGATGAAGTCCTGGTACCAACACTTGAAGCAATAAAATACGAATGACGAAAGTAAATTACATTTCCGACTACCCAAATTTCTTGATTTATTAAGCGAGACTTAAAAACCACTGACAGTTTGAAGTTGAATGAAATCGCCAGGTAAAATGCAGCTTCAGTTTTATCCAACAATGAACGAGATCGGATATTCCGCATGAAGAATAGAAGCGATCGCGTCGGTTGCTTTCGGACAGCGGGAAAACAGGATTGGAAGTTCCTTGGGGCAATAATTCAGCGCGCTTAGGTGAGATTCGAGTATGGGCGGGGAGAGCGTACCGCAGCGAAAACAGAAACGCTCCCGTGATTATACGAAAGCCGAGGACACACGATTCCCAACTACCCCGGACTTTGCCGATTACTAGGTTTGACTTATGGCACTGCGGGCTATATGCTTCCCCGTATGTCTCCCACGCATGGAATTCGGTTTCGGTATGCATATGCGCGCCACGGCTCTCTGCATGCGCATACGTACAGTGCCCGCTATAATAGAATTCCCGCAATTTGATAAATTGAGATACTACCCAAGTGTCCGCAGTATTAATTTGCAATCGAGTTCGGTGCTCGGATTTGTCGAATAGCAGAATTTGGTTCGTCAAACACTTTCAGATTACAATATAAGTTTCGTACATTTCTACTTCATTTTATTTTTACTTAATACATAGTCGAACTATGAAATATAAATCAAATATATGTAGTTGGAATAAACTTAATTCGAGGCAATAATAATAAATTGACTGAAGAAAGACTGGACTGGAAACTTTTGGAAACTTTTTGGGGAATTGCAAACTGGAGGTAGTTTTGAAATAGTAATTAGGGCTTGATCATCGAATCCCAAGCCTATCAAATTACTCGGGGAAGGTGCTTCGAGAGCCTAAGAGCGATTAGCGAAATTAATGCAAATCCTCAGACGAACGCGTCATTTACATGTTTAATTATAGTTCGCCGAAAGTTACGAGGATCTTCGAAGCGTGTGATAGCTCCCTCTCTCTTGATTGGCAGTGTTTCAAAGATCCCTCAACTGCGCCATCAAAATGCTCTAATCATCCACTTGAAGTCCCAAAATCATATTTCATAAAACGGAAAATCTTAATTGACTATTTCCATTTTATCTCCCTTCTGCTTTTACTTCTTCTTTACTCAAGCCACTGACATTATGCTTTGCCAAATGTTATTGTTCCAGTTCGTCGTGTGCTCAATTGTGCCGGTAATGTACTACTTCGGAAAGCGCGCACAGTAATTTTAGGGAGTTGCGGGAGTTCGGGAACTTGGTATTGAGGGAACAAAATTCGGCGGTCGACCGCAAACAAACGTAGTAAGCAAGAGGAGGCAGTCTCGGTTGGCTGTGCACGCCTCGCTTCAGACTCGGACAACTAGTAGAACGAGTGGATCACGAAGTTCGTGAATGCGTACATGGCGGGGCAAGTTGAATCGCGAGGTGCAATAATTAGCGCTGGAATTTCTTGCTTCCTGGGCAAACAGATCCACTTTGAAAGGATCCTTGTTAGCAGAGCGTAAGTTGACCGTGTTGCATTAATGCAGTGGTTTTTTATCTAAATTATTTAACTAATTTAAGTTATTAAATTCTGTATCTTTATTTTTTAACTGTAAAAGGGGATTCCCGGGATTTAATTAAACGTTCTTGGTTAGTGTCCATTCATTGATTTAGTGGGAGAAGTGTTCAATTATGGCCATTTTCAAGTTACCAAGGTAAAGCCCTTAATGTTTTTAATGAAATTCAAAACGAGGATCAAAAGTGTTAAAAATGAGAGCTGTTAAATTTACTCGAAAGGAAAGTAATTCCTTTGTTATGTTTTTTTATTCTTTTATCAATGTTGAATAACACAGTTCTTTCACAATTGACAATTGATATTACTTCCATTGCAACTGCGTCACAAAAACGTTGGTATAAAACACAAAGGGCGAACCTGAATTAAGTATTGGCAAAGCTATTTTAGCACCGAGTTCCTGAACAGTAAGCCATGTTGAAGCAAGAAACCCTGAAAAGTGGGGAGTCTTTCTGATTCAATGGTCAGGAGTTGCCGAAACGATGGTAAGAAAGGGAGAGGATTAGAAAACGCCAGAGAGAGAGAGAGAGAGAGAGAGAGAGCACCGAGCCAGGAGAGAAACGAAGATTAAGGGTGTCGGCTGGAAAAGCGAAGCAGGATAAAGCGCGGGACGCTGGACGGCGCCGAAAAAAGGCGCAGTCGGGAAATGTAGAATGATGGAATAAAAGGGGAGCGGGAAAGTGGCGAGGCGGCGGTTTTCCCTGGACAGAGCGTCGAACAGAGAATAACGACGGCGCCGGGCACAGCTGATGTGGATACTTGAAAAATCGACGTTACTCCTGCTAACCGGCAACGAAAGACGACATTTCTTTTGCTACTTTTCACGTGGAAATAGCAAAAAGCGCCCAGAAGGGAATTTCAAACTTATTGTTAGTTTAGTAGATTGCTAACCAAACTCATATTTCATTTTAACTTTCAATGAGATAATTGAATTCCAGAATATTCCAAAATTAAAATAAGTTTTTGCTTGTAAATTGTTTAAACTCGGCGGGCTTGCTTTTGCAGAACCAATTTGAAAAGTCATCTCTCCATATACCGAGTGTACGCTTTCGCCAGTGATCGAGCGCACTTGAGGTAGCCCCGGTAGGAACAACGTTCGGAGCGAACTTCTTCCCGAGTAATTACAGTCGCTTCACGAGCGCTCGGAGCAGTGGCAATCTGGTTATGTAGTAATTTAGCGTGGTGTAATTAAATTATGCAGGCGAGAGCGAAGCCTGCCGGGAGTAGGCAGAGGAGGATCGGGCGGGGCCCGGTCGAGTGGAAGGGTGTCGTGTTACTCTGCTAGAGGGCGCTCGACTTTTCAATGAAGCAACGTGTATCGGTGATATCTTAATGAAATTTTATTGTCCCTTTATGCTGCCGTTCCTACTGGTGTCGGTAACAGAATGGAGCAAACTACAATATTGTTTCTTCATGCTGTGCTTGGTGAAATTACTTTCTTTGAGACGAGGCTTGGTATGAAATTCATAGATAGCCGTGAATGGATTTTTTTAAAAATCGAAAATTGCACTGAAAATTAGTGATTTAAATTCTTTTGGTATGTAAATTATAGTACTAGCTTAGTATTTGTTTCTATTGTCAACTGATTCGAAATCAAAAACATTTAAGTAACGTTTAATACCTTTCTCGCAAAAGTAAAATTTGTTAACGAAAAATGGACACTGCTCTTTTTAAATGAGTTGTAAATTAGAGGCGTCAGGAATTCATCAGAATTGCAATTTTAATTACACATCAGAATCCCAAAGAACCTCTTTCGGGTTACCCTCCAAGAAGGAAGGCGGTAAGCGTATTTCTCCTTTTTCCAAGTCCATTCACTTTCCCGGCGCTCCAGTCCCACCTTATTTTGCCGCTCCTTTGAGCCAGGCCGAACTACTTAAAGTCTCATTAAAGTCCCCTCAAAGCCTATCAACCTTCGCTCGCCGAGCTTGTTTAATTTCATTCTCCACACACCGCAAACGAGCCCACTGGCGCATTGTCCGCACGCGTTCTTTCGCGCGCTCTTGAAAACGAATTCAAAGCAAGCTGCGCGAGAGGGAGAGAGCGAGAGAGCAAGCGAGAAATTGAGCCGAACTTTTTTCAGGCTTTCCGCGCCATTTGGAGTACAATTCTCGATTTGCGAATGCCCCGAATGCCTCGACTCGCGAAAACTCTCCCCAACCCTTCGCGCGGAAGGCGGGCGAGGGCAGAGGGGGGCAGCGGGGGCCAACCATCGATAACCGACGAAATGAAACAAATTTTCCGCTCGCCTGGAGTATCGAGTTACCGTGGAAGCGGGCGGAGTCGGAGGAGGAGGAGGAGGAGGCTTTAACATTGGCCCCCGTAACTCATTCGAACGCGATTAATTCCAGGGAAAAATTTCATTCCATGGAATTATGATAGCTTTCCCTTCGCAGCCCTGTCTTTTCACCCTTTCTCCGCCGGCGGGAAAGCCTGAAAGGAGGAACGGGCGAGGCGGAGAGGGTAGTTTTGATTAATTTTAGGGAAACATGTTGATTCAAAACGCACAATGGGGGTGCGCTGTGTATATCCTTCAGATCTTTATCAATACCTGGCCTACGAGCGCGTGTGTGTGTAATGTTCCCCTTTTCAAACAAACGCCAAAAACAGGTTCAATTAATTTCGTATTGAGGATAGCTCTCTGTAGACATTGCCATCGTATGTCATCCAATTAGCCCGATATCATTCATTTTCTAGTAATATTTATGTATGATTCTTTGGGGGCAGACAAAATTCGGTTGGAAATTGAACTCGTGTTATTAATTCTGTGGTGAAACAACGAAAATCTGCGGGTACAATTAGAGGGTTGATTGTACCTTTATAGTAAATTTCCTTCATTAAATTCTGACTTTTAATACTGAGATTATGAAAGAGAATTCCAGGGATTTGATTAAAATTTGTTCCATCAAACGAATTCAAATATAATTACTCGCGACGGGTCAAAGAAAAGCTCTTTGGTCCTCAATGAAATAAAAAAACGAATGATAAATGGAAGATAAAAATTATTCCCGTAGTTTTTCAATCTGTCCCTCCAAATACTTTAAAAAATGCTTTCACTACTTTTAACGCATGGAGGAAAATCTCCCTTATCCCTAATGAGTTAAAAAACGAGTTATAAAATCAATCGGTTAAAAATAAAATTTGTCTTATTGATATTGCGATAGACCAACACGATTTATGGGTTCGGTTAAGGTTTTGAGAAATTTTCGTCATTAGAGGCTCGAGTATACAGGGTTACCCCTTGGCCCAAATTGCCGTGGCTCCATCAGGTCTAATAAATATTTTCCGAGGGTAATTCGGGGATGTCTGGCCTGGCGGCACTCAGCAGATCGATCCCGGGCCGTAGCAGGTGCACTCGATAATCGGCCACGTCACACTTCAAGGATCTGACGCGGCAGGAGTTGGAGGCTTAAGTGCGCCGAGTCAATTGCTCAGGTGCAATTTTACTCGACGGTGAGCGGCTCCCCTCTGGCCGCTTGCTTACCAGCATTCCTCGTTCCAAGGATAAGCCCCTCGTTTCAAGTTTCCGCTTTGCCGCCGCCAACCCCACCTCACGCGTGCCGACTAAAACTTGGATTAGTTTGCTTTCAGCTTGGAATGTCATTTAGACTGGCTACTCTCGACCAATAGCTGCTGCTGGCGCTACCATGTAAGCGGACCTGTTTACCAGGCCGACCAACTACACTGTGTTAAGCTGCCGTTTCTCCTTTGGCATTCTACTGAGTATACATTAGTTGCAAGTAGCCTGCGAATGTATGGGTAAGTAAGGGTTGTGGGTTACTGTAGCTTTACATGGTTTTGCTTGTGACTTTAATTATACTTGAATCGTATTTTATATTTTTTTAGGGTTCTCAATGATTTAATTAAAACAGTCACGCATTTAGTTTGACTTTTTCTTTATTATATTGACTGTATGATGAAAGTACACAACATTGGAATCTGTGGAATCAGAGTTATATAATTATTCGACTGGATTCTCCAGCTACTTGTGCCTGCAGAGCAGACTGCACTTGTAGAACCATCCTTTCTTCCAGAATTCCGATTTTCAAGATTGCGCAGCTTAGCGCGTTTGGAGAATTTATATTTCGCACTTGGAAACTCGTAGCGGCGGGGAGCGCAGGCTTCGATAAATCTGAGCTTGGAAAGTTGCGCCGCTGGGTTTTATCATTTTCAATATACAGATATATATCGTCTGCGAGGAGGAGAGCGGCGGGGGGAGGCGGCATTGCTTTTGCCAGAATTTACGAGCACGCGATGCCGAGCCGCATTAAAAATGATCAATGTGAGATATATTGGATTTCCGCACTTTGACGTCCACTCGGCTGCATTATTTCTCTTCGGCCGCCAAACCCGCCGATATTATACGCGAGTACGAGCACCTGAATTATTAGTCTCCTTTTCATCGAGCCTCTTATTACGTCAGTGTTACACAGTTGTATCGGTAAAAAATGTATAAGGATTGCAATCACCAATCAATACAATTTTCTATAAAATGCGAAAGGTGTTGAATTGTGATTGACAATAAATCTGAAACATGTGGTAAAACCAGGCGAATTCAGAATCCAAGTCTGCTGTACGATTCGTACTAACAAATTGTCCAATGCTTATCATAATAATAATAAACATTGGTACTTGTATGTACAAATCTGCAGTCTAGTCATTAGAAACATCCTACAGCTCGCCGTTCGCATTAATCACTTTGCTCACTCAGCTCCAATTCATGCCTGACATTAACACATTACGGTCCGGTATCAACACATTTGTGCGTTTCAATAAATTTCACTAAATTTGAGGCAAAGGTTTTTCTTCGATAATCAACATTTTCACTCAGCCGCAAGGAAAGTGTCATGGAAAAAAACTCCCGGGCTGTAACAACTATTCAAGTGTTTTATACGAGCAATCACTGGGTCCGGAGCCGTTCAATTCGCACCCACGTCGAGCGAACACAAGCTCAAAGCAAGTGGCTGCGATCCATTGGTGAAAAAGCGTTATGTCGCCAGGAAGATCGCCAAAAAAAGGAGGACAGCTCGGCGCGGGAAGGACGTGACAGCGTCGCGGGAAAAAGTGCGGGATGCAACTTCTCCCGGAATATTGCGGTGCGATGCTGGATTCCCCGGCGCGGCTCGCTTCCGGTGCACGTGCAATTAAAAAGCTCTCAACGTAAAACATTGCCAGGCCGCGGCGCTCGTCCACACTTTGTCTCCCATCGCCAAATTGTGGCACCCTCTTTTTTGTTGTTGTTGTGTCCCCCCCACACCCGTTTGAACAGCCTCTCTCTTTTTCATGCAGTTCCGCCACCATCCTTTTGTTGCTGCTGTTGTTGGCCGCACCCGTTGCGTCAGAATTTACCGGCGGAAACCTGTGGCGGATACTAATTTACGGGTGGTAGACTGTGGAGTGGTAGGTTAGTGGAAAATGTTAAAAATTCGAAGGTTTTGCGGCGAACCTTTGGTTGTTGATTGGTTGTACGAATGTACTTATGTGATTCATTACTGAAATTGACTTAACTCTAGAATTACCAACGATTAAGTTGTTTCTATTTTTAATTAGACAACAGGTACACCATGGTCCAATTTTTATTTGTCAATGTGTAATATTAAATATTCTGTTTTAGAATTTGGTTTCAGTATATGTAACATTGCTGGGTGTTTAATTAGCTAACTAAATAGATGTTTCAATAAAGTAGTTCTGTCGATTTTAATGCTATCGAACAAAATATTGTTAACATTAATATTAATCAGGAACGTTTCAGAACTTTCATTGATAAAAATTAAGCCGTCGTTGATAAAGCATGGGTGTCGAATGGCATTGAAAAAATGGGGCAGCAGAACTCTGCAGATATATGTATAAGACGATAATCGCATTATCCATGCAGGCGAAAAAAATGTCTGGCCCTGCGGGCGTCGCTCAACTCCCTTCGTGTGGGCAAACGAGCCCGGCACTTTTTCACCGGCGACTGACTTTTTTATCGCAAAATTGCTCGGCTTGACGTTCGCCGTCAAAGCGAATATACTGCGCGCCCAGTTCGAGCGAGGGCGGCCGTGGTAAGATCGGCCTTAATTTTTCATTCGAATTTATCCGCCTGCGACGCCGGCGTCGTCAGTCTCCGCGATAAATTAACTCCTTCGGCGTCCGGACGCCTCCGATAAATCCTGTCAATATTTATGCGAGCGACTGTCCGGCCTGAAGTCCCAATTATCCGCGCGCGCGCTACACGTCCAACTGCCCGGAGAAAAATCCCGTCGTTTGATAGATCACACGTATTCTGCGCGCAACTCACTTTGACCGCCGCGGCGGCCTCCCATCGCTGGGGAGCTTGCGAGATTAAAGCAACCAATCACCAAAAACATGCCAAGTTGAAGTGATATGGAATATCATTTTACAACGAAACCTGAGAAGTAGGTAAAAGTTTAGAAAAATTATTTATTCAATTTGTTTAACACTATAATTGCATTAAGTGCATTTCACTAATATTAGTGAATTAAGATTTCACTCGAATCGCGTCGCTCGTTTCGCAAAAAATATTCTGAAACATTGCAATCTTTGACAGAAATGTAATAAGTTAACATACCAAATTCCGTGTCACAAATTATGTATACTATGCCAGCCTGGCGAGTGTAACAAATCATGGTATTTGCGGACCATCAGGTATGCTGCGGTGCCGAACGGCCATTAAATCAACACGTCAGTGATGATACTTCACGGATACGTGCAAATAGAGCTTAACAGGCCGTAAAGAGCATCGGCCTGACATCCGTCGTATTAGGAGAAAGCACGGGTGCGTTGTCAGCTGCAGGACAATGTGCACATTACTGCTTGCTAATAACGTAAATCGTAATTAAGCGTGTTAATTAAGCGGACTAGTGTGAACGTGAAGGCAGCGTGCGCACGTGAGAGCGGCCGGGTTCAGTAGTCACAATCGCCATTGGTCAGACATGGCTTATGCTACACTCAACTGACAATTATATGTTTAAGATAACTTTGATATCTTTAAAATTTATTTTAGTGCCTTACCATCCACATTAAATTAAACTAAGTTAAATATTAATATATATGTGTTGAATAAAATACAGTTCATCAAAGGCGAAATTTCACACGATTACACATATTAAAGTCTTTACGTAACAAAAAAGGTTAAAGATCATTGGCTATGAGGTACCATTGGGTAGTACGATGAAGCTTGCGAGCGGGATTACACAGTGGAAGATAATTTGGGGAAATGGGGCTGGTTAGGGATTCAGTGGGGTGGCCGGTAAGGAAGGTCTGATATACATTTTTGAGAGAGTTCCTTCAAGTCGGGAAGGTTTTGCCGCGCTGATTAAAATATCTTAATGGCACTCCGGCTGGTCTGAGGATCCCGTGGAAGTCCTGGTGCTCTGACCCGTCGCATCTCAAGCTCCTCGCCGAGCTGAGGCTTGTCCGCGAGGAACAATTAAAGTAAAAGCACGCTCGAAGTTCCGCTCGTCTGGCCAGGATTGAATTGGAGGGCGAAACAATTACGGCGAATATGTCGCGTCGGCTCTGGCACTAATAAAAAAGCCCCACTGGAAATTGGATTGTTCTACCAATGAAGACGCAATGCTCGGCCAAGTAGAAGGGCGCGGCAGGCAAATGTGCGACGGAGAGAATGGCGAATTTCGCAGTTCTGCAAGTTCCAGTGTCTTCTGATGTTGGTCTCACTTGGGTATTTCGGTAATCAATGCTCACAGCTATGTTAGAATTGATGTTTCTTACTTTGAATAATGAAGATTGGCGCTTTAATAAAATCGATATTTCAAGTATCGTAGGGATCGTTAAAGTTGGCAATTACTTTGACTGAAAACCACCATTGACAGAAAGTCTATAATTCTGAAGAACCTGCCCTCATCCTGGCATGAATTCTCAACATCCTGAAGTGATTTCAAGATTGATATAAAAAGATCTAAACCGTTCGTAATAAGAAGGCAGATTCAAGCCGCTTGCAGTTCCAGTCACGGCGCTTCCAAGATGACTCGGCCTAATTGAATGCGACGCTGTCGGGGAAAGTTTGATGAAGGGAAAGCGACTGGAGGACTTCGGACATGGCGATAGGAGAGGATACCCTAGTTACTGAAACTCCGACGCAGGAGACTCTGTCGGGAAACATGATGGACGCCTCGGAAGAATTCGAGGAGAATCCTCGTACGAGGAGATTTAGTTCGTCCAGAGGTAACGGGAGAACGATGACGCCTCTTCTGCCGCCGTTTCTCCAGTCGAAGTCATTTAACGATGACGCGGCTGGGAAGATTTCGGCATTTCAAAACG
This sequence comes from Crossocerus cetratus, assembly GCA_963675795.1. Classification (NCBI taxonomy): domain Eukaryota; kingdom Metazoa; phylum Arthropoda; class Insecta; order Hymenoptera; family Crabronidae; genus Crossocerus; species Crossocerus cetratus. The sequence continues at coordinate 30,153,791 of OY776662.1, read as the reverse complement.
GAACCAGCCAAGGTGATGACACTTTTTGAATTAGTTTAGTTTGATGTGAATATTGGATTGAGTTTGTTCGAGGTTAAGTTGTGGATTCTGGCAGGTTCGTATAGGACGACAGATGTGTCTGCTGAGAAGTCTAGTTTCCTGATTAACCAATCAAATTGGCTGCAAGCACAAGGACTTTATGATTATTCTACACTTGGAGCACGTAAGATTGATTTATTGCAAAAAGAATAGAATTTGAGAGTACTTTATGAATTTCCGATTCCACTCAGATTATTTTCGAATGAAATAAAAAAATAGAAAACCGTACAAAAATGGTAAAAACTGCACTCAATCCACGGTCGAAGGAAAATCGCAATGAAAAAGCTTGGGCGCATTCGCTCTTGATCCGCTTTTCCCCAACTGCTAAATTATAATCAAGCCTTCCTGAAACTGGATCAACAAAATTATTTTCAGCAAGCGCAGCTTTTTCAGCGAAACTCTGCGCGTGGTGCACCGCTTTATTTTTTTCAATAGCAAACCTAATTCTTCTTTTCATTCCTATTCTGTTTTGTTGCTGGGAAAACAACCAACTTTTTATTTCTAAATAAACATGGTTCTCTGTTTAAGCCGGAGCTTTCGTTTTGGTATTTCATGTGGGAGTATCTAGGCCGATCAATTTTTCTAATAATCGCACCGCTTAGTGGCGAGCTATCGGCGCAGTATATTCCACCATAAACCCAGAATTACCGGGCGCGCATCGACAGCTTCCGAAGGGCTGCGAGCTTTTTCGAGAGGTCTCGATGGGCGCTGGCCGGCCATTTTTTTCCCATGCCCGATGTGTATTCTGTAATCCATCGCGACAGGAGCTATTGTCGATTGCCATACTCGAGTATCCATTCCATTTAACATGAGTTGAAAGCGAGCAGATCATAGCTTACCCCGCCAGGCGAGGAGGATAGGGCCGACAGGATCGTTTACTGTGAAATTGCGATTCGCCAGTATCGATGAATCGACTACTACAAATGACCTCGATTTTCCAAAGCGCTTGGACCTTCCGACGCGTATACACCTGGCTAGTAAATTATTTAGCACGATGAATCCTTCGGGCTTTCACGTACTCCAACTTGGTTGGTGTGTGTGTGTGTATTTCTCTTCTCTGTCGGTGAGAGAAGTGTTCCAGTTTGAGTGCTGGGACATTTCACACAGGACTGCGACGCGTCTCGTCAACCCGATGGAAATCGAGCCACTTGTCCGCGGCATCTTTTTGTACTAGAGCGAGATCTAGCCGATCCCGCGGCCTTCGATTCTCCCATCGAGCTTTCAGTGTTTGCCGAGGGCGAAGCGCACAGCTATCGCAACAGGGGAGAAGCAGAGCCTGGGCATATACGGCTTTCATTTCCGGTTGCAGAGAGGTTGGTAAAAGAGGAAGAGGAGTCGGACGAGTACCCGAGCTCCTCTTATCAGGCGGGAGAAGGGAGCTCCGATCAGGTTGACTCGGACGAGCCGAAAAGCCCCGTAGTTGGGAAGAAAGGCCCTTTGTGGTGGCTGCCTTCCTGCGAGACACAGGTGTCCAGCCAGGACGACCAGAATGGCTCTGTGGACTTTGAGAATACCACTGAACCTTATCTCGCTCATGAACTGTGAGTTTTAATATTTCAGTCAATATCCTTTGGCCAGGCACATATTTACTATATTTGTCGTCTCTTGCGATGAATAACATAATCGGGAGAATTAAAACCTGTCAGATTTCGAACAGGACATCTATAAATGATGTAGCAGCTGAAATCAGACGTTTTTAATCACGCAATTATTTATGAATATTAGAATTGTTTAAACGGTAGATTTCACCGCTCGATCGCATTTTCATAGTAATTCTGCTATCACGAAAAATCTGAAGAAAAGCTGCGAAAGACGCGGAGCTTTGCAACCAGTCAGCGACGGTAATCGAGCGAGCACACCATTGCACTTACATTTCCCGCAATTTCCGTCTAGTCGTCGCCTAGCCAGCGGGTCCAAGGGAAAGCCGGCCGAGATAAAGCCCGGGGGCCTCTTCGGATGCTGCGAATGAACCACCCTTTATCCATTCTATCCAGTAATTCTCGCTTAGTGGCTTCGAGCCATTATCTCAGGATTTCGACCAGTCCGCTCTACGCCCTTCCACTAGACTCATTTGGCCTGCGTAAATACTAATGAATTTCCCGTTAGCTTCCACCTAAGTAGAGACGCCTGTTTTTCCTCCTCTGATCTTCCCTGAAGACCATCTCAAAACTAATATCCGGCCGATGGCTTCCTCTCTGTGCGAGATTAGACTCGGGGTCGAGTCAATATATGTATTCGATATTGATGTACTAATTTTGTCATTTTCTTTTATTCGATCGGGGTGGTCCCTTGGCTGCAACGAGTATCCAATGGTCTATCGAAAGATCGTTTAGGTGTTATAGTATTCGTATAAACTGCAAAGCATTCGCAGAATGCCTTTATGGTATTTCAATAGATAGAAATTGTAATGTTCAATATTTTTGCTATATTTAGACCCTATTTTTAAACCTTCTCCTTTTTCCTATGATTAGTTCTTATAAGTGGCAGGTTATTTTATATTTAATTTTATAGCAATCGGATCGAGAATTTCTGTTTAGGCTTCGGCATCGAATTACCCAAAAAGCATTCTGGTATTTCACTGCTTCGCTGCAAAACTACTGCTGCACTACTTTTAACCTTTTTCCCGAAACCCGTAGATATCTACCGTACGAGGAGATACCGAAGCCAAGATATTTCTACCCAACTGCTAGGAAGGTGCCGTACGTGGCTAGATCATTGCCCAAAAGAGCACGTTCGCCCGTCAGGTCTGTAGGTCTTATCGAATCTGTACACTCCAGCTGCATTGGCATTCTTCCTTCCTCGATACACGTATTATATGACGCACGAAAGAAAAGTGGCGATTTCATAGAGAAATAGATTCATCGGGAAGGATCTTTCTTATTCACTTCAGAAGGTTTTGCGTTCCAATAAGTCCTGAATAAAGTTAGGGAAACTATTTACTTACAATTTGTAATTTTACATTATGCATCTGACGTGTGTGTAAATAATTCATTTTCAATTCACGACATTTTGATTGTCTCTTTATAATGCACATATTAGGTAATTACAAAAATGTTATATGAGTTTATTTATATTTTCGATTAATTATAAAGGCTTTCGATTACAGAGATATATTATCAGACAAGTTCGACTTGGAAGCTGCCCGCGACGAATGGTGTAGAGAAATGGAACCAGAGCCAAGTAGAGAGTACTTGGAACACTCGAAAGAACGGATGTCAAGCATGTTAGGGGATTCGATGACTCAGAACGTGGACTTGGATACCATTATTAGTTCGATCGTTCTACAAGCGATTTGCGAGCAAGTCAGCTTGACGATTGATCTTAACTTTCAGCCCGATGTCGGTGGATCAGTCAATATCGACGCAGTCCTCGCACTCACGGAATTGGACAATTTGGATATTGGCATGATGGATGATGAGCAGCGAAAAATGTCATGGCAATTAAGGCACTTCTACCCACCTGGTATGCTTCTCTATTATTAAATTATTTACTTGTCTCTACTGAAGCAACTAACAAAAAACAAAATTGTTGATATGTGAAACATTCAATATATTCAGTAGACAATTCGCATCAACACTGAATGCAACAGTATGATTAATTTTAATTACACAACTATGTGCTTGTACTTTAAACGAGTATAGGAACTTTATCCGCAATTTTTTGTGGATTTTCGGCCAGTTTATTTTCATTTTTAGACGACGATGAATTCCCATTACCCGGCAAGATTCCCGGATATCGGCGGATCCTGTTGACAGCATATCGCTCGAAATTCAGCCGCTTCTTCTGCCCAATGATGCACCGCCGCCTGCCATGGTGTTACGTCGGTCCAGTGCACCAGAGAGGGCAGACGAGCTGCTACACCAACGCCAGGGAACGAATTGACGAGGTGGAGCCGAGCAGTGCGGAGTGTAGTATGGCATACGTGTCGGACGTAACATGCCCGCATGCCCAGATCGCACGTAACAAGTCTTACGTAGCTTACAAAAGACGATCGAAGGCTTACTCCTTGCCAGAATTGCCCATGTTGGGGAACGCCGAGGATTTGTTTCTAAATATGGTCACATTTATGTAATCGAAGGATTATCTGAACTTATGAATACATCGCTCGGAATCTAATGTTGAATTATTTCGATTAGGAAAAACTATAGTTTTCTAATTACATGTTCGAAGACGCTGAGGCTCAACTTATAAATTAGAATTATGCGATTGTTAATAAGTTATCTTAAGAAAGGTCAACATGTGAAAGTTTATCTAAAATAAAGCTTAGGTATCGAAAATGGATTAGTTCTGTTAATTATGGAAATACTCATGTTCGAGGGGGTCGAGGACCGCCTCCGGAAGTTAGCCCATTTCCTGCAATCGAACGACCTTTATAAATAAATCGCTCCGAAATTGATACTGGGGTTCACTGCTGTTTTATTGGGCGATGCGCATCCTCCAATAGCAGAACTTTCCTTGGGATGACTTGTTACTTCTTTCCGCCCTACTGAATCGCCGGTTCGAATTGAGCAGGATATTTTGTAGCGAGCAACTATCGGATCGATCGGTTGGACTCAGTGTCTCGTTGTTTTTCCCCTCGTTTTTTAAGCTTCTCTGTTTCCGGGTAGTTCGCGTCCTGGCCACTCGCGGAGCAGCATTTGTTCTTCTCGGAACTGATATGTAATGGTAGATGGCGCATCGTTGAGAAAGCTAATTAATTTTAATGTTTTGAGTATATTTGATCTCCAAAAGATTATCCCATAGAAATTCAGGAAGGGTTCTGCATTTCCTTGGGTATTAAAATTTACTTTGAAGTCTATAAACTTTTTGAGAGTATTCGAAAGCTTGGCCTATGCAATAAAATATTGGCAACATAGTGATTGGAATAAAGAGCTGATGCATAACATCAGAAATTGGGTTGCAGTGTTGTATGCCAACGATTACCCAGACTATCCCAGTTGACTTCACACAGCCAATGAGTTTCTCCTATGCGCAAAACTAATTGCGCCGCGGAACGAAAGAGCGCGCGCTTTTGTGCAACAAAGACACTCGCAATTAGCGGACAATCGCTTTGTCAGTCAATTAGGCTATTGTTTGCGCGGGACGACACGATGCCCGGACATACAGTCGAAATTCACCTTTCGGAAATCGCATCTCTGGTGTCAGTGCTGATTGTTTGTTCCACCTGCGTTTGGTGACACTTCGGTAAAGGGAAAGAGCCACGTTTGAGATATATATTTCCAGAATAAATGCTTGGCTGGAGCCAAACAATATTTGCAATGTCAACTTATTTATTATAATGCGACTTGTTTCCCTAAAATATCTCCGTTTACTTTTCGCTGTTTATTCTATTATTGAAAAAAAGTCAGTGGGATCCTTTCAGGAGTGAAAGCTTCTTATATAAATAGCGATTCATAATTTGATTCTCAAAATCTTGAAAAATCATGCAACACAATTGCGATTGAATCCCTTTGCAAATGAATGTGCATTGTCGCCATTGCAACACGAAGTAGGCACGGAGAAAGCCGTACAGGCGACGAAAGTGGAGGACAAGAGGAAGGATAGCAGAGTCCAGCAGTGAAGCGGCATCTCCCACGTAATTTTCGTGCTGAATCAGCATCCACACCGGCGCAATTGTGCACTCCTTCGAGTGGAAAGTCCATTAAGCTTCGTCCTGCCGCCTCCTTTTTTCCTTGTCGTCCTCCTTGCCATCCGCAGCCTCCCATTACGATAATACTCCGGGGCTGGCTCGGCTGTTCTCCTCTCGCGGCTGAGAAGAGATCAGCAGGCACCTCCTTCGGTAATAGAATCGATGATGCGAGACCTTTTCCTACAAAGCTCTCAGCTCTCCCTCTCGCTTTGTCCCACACTCGGCCACCCTTCCGGCACTGGATTAAAGAACGACCGTCTTTCCTACATAAATAGCAGTCTTCCTAATGTCGAGCCAACTTTATCTTTCGGTGATAAAGCTTTATATTTTCTCCTGCCAAATTCCATTCCAAGTCTTAGTAGTTAGTAGGGAACTGTTTTTGTATGTTCATTAATGCAAATATGCTAAATTGTGTCAACGGGTTTCAAAAATTGTTATGTTAAAGTTTGTAAAATCCTCTTTTACACTTATTTTATTAAACATGTTTAATTAAAAACGTTGTTGATTAACGTTAATATGGTTATACAGGCGTTAATTCCTGTTTAACTGGGAAACACCGTGCCAACCGGCAGCGAAGGAAGATTTAAAGAGGAAAATTTTTGCAACAAGCTCGTTTAAAAGAGCAGCCAAACAATCACGGCCGGTAAACAGTATTTTCCGCTGGCGGAGCGTGACGGGTTATCAAGCAATTTGTGTTTGCCCGTCCTTCAGAAATTCCGTGGCAGCCTATTTCGTGCCCCGAGAAATTCATCGTCCCTATAGTGCGATCTATCCAGCGACGCGAGTACATACATACATACCCGGGGACACACACAGTTCCTGCTCGCAAGGCGAAATCGCTGCGGTGCATCGTCGTTATCAACTTTAATCGAGTTTCAAGTCATTTGCCGCCGCCGCCGCTGAGCGCGCCTGAATAATTCATCTTGTCCGGCCACGCGCCACCCACTAATTACAGGCTGATAAACGTATTTCTTTTCTTAACTGGATCCAGCGCTCGTAAGTAGTTAATGGGTACTCGAAAAAGGGAGCACGAAAACTGAGCTGAAGATAGAAAGATAGGAAGAAAGCTGGAATCATTTTGTAATACAATTTTTGTATGATCTTTAAGAGTGTTAGCTCTTTGTTACTATTAATTCGATAATCATAATTGAAACGAATGAATAATAAATTATATGTAATTAAATATTCTTTAAATAGTAAATTAGATATAATTTAATATAAATTACACAGTCAATTTATATTAGCGCTCTGTTATATGATAGCTAAAGATATTTTTAAGAGGTTGGTTAATATTTTTGTTACTTTTTCGTGCTACTGGAAGAATCACTGCAAGCGTTATTAATTGATTAAAAAGTAGTACACCTTAATGGGTTAAACATGGCTCGGTTTCCCTTTGCGAGTAATCGTTCATTCGACCAAGAAAAGAGCCTCACCGACCTACGGTAAACTTCGATTTAGCTGGAATTCCAGAAAGGCTCGGACGAGTTTGCCATTAATCCTAGCCGACCGAACCAGCAAAACAGAGTGGGACGTAAGAACAGGAAGAAATTTGTTATTGTCAGACGGAACTGCAAACGGCATCCTCAACTTTGTACTTCGACGCTGGCGTCGCGAATATGGAAATTAACCGGCTTTGTATCAATGACACGTTCTTTTAATGGATTTTATGTTTGATGTTACTGTTTCGTTCATGTGCCGATGATGATGGATAACGACGTGGCAATTTGCAATTCCTGCAAACTAAAATACATATTAGTGGAAAGTACGGAATCAGGTTGGGAGTTTCGTATAATAATACTCCGAAATAACGAAAAGTTGGGAAACCTCGGAAAATGCTAGTGTGATGTGCCTCTGGGAATTTTCAGCTTTCATCAGAAAGGAGTTATCGATCAAACAATAACCTGTTATGTGAGGATCAGAGTTTTCGCATTTACCCGTATATGTATGTAGAGTTTGATGTTACGCCGACTATCACATTTCTGGCATTAATTTCACCGTTAAAGCTCATCATTTCAGATTTGATGCTTTCTAAAGACGAAAGGACCAAAGTTCAGACATGCTTTTTCAGAAAATGGAAACTTTTCACATTCGAATTCCGATTTAAATTTCGTATCCCATGTTGCTATAACTGGAAACGCAAAATTTCAATTTAGAAATTCGTGCCTCACTATTAACATGTTAATAAACTTTCAGGCATGCAAATGGAAACGCTGCCGCGTTCGCCAACAATTGGACGATCAGGCTTCCCAAACGCGCGGCACCCCCGATGCGGTCGTTGTCATTTCCTCGAGAATTCCGGAATTCTGGCATCGTCTTGCCGCTTCCAGGGCGCGATAGCTCCGTCGCACAATATGGAATTCGTTCTGGCAATGGCGTCAATCCCACATGAATACCTGCGAGAATCCGCTCGCCGCCAGTGGAGCTGGTAAATATTCATGATTCGAGTGTGCACAGGGCGCACTGGTGGCTAAAATGACCCGTGCCAGGTTGAGCGACAGACCCGGCCTTTATCGGTAATCTCCACCGGCGATACACACTGGGTCGTTTAACCCTTGGGCGACAAGAGCCGATCAAACTAACGAGACAGCTCTTGTCGATGGCGGACTTGAGCCAATGAAACTACCCACATACAGTTGCTCTCGAAACTTTCCACCCTAATCGTTGACACCCTTGTTGTCAGGTACCTCGAATGTCGCTGATATGTGCACATTTATATGTTTATTACTGCTAAAATAACGCTCATACCATATTTCTAACCAGGTCTGGTAAAAAAGTTAAAAATCGGACAGTTTGTAGTCAGCGTTTGACATTAACGTGGCATTAAGTGTTGTTCTGAAAGCTATTTCTAAGAATAAATATTTGTAGCACACACACTGGTAATAATATTGCACCGAATCTCCAGACTATTGTTTATATTTCGTTTCTCATTCAATAGCAAGTATAAAGCTCTCCGGAGGTCGACATTTTCGAAAGGCCAGAATCGACAGACCCAACGACACCACAATCTACTTCCCACAGCCAAGAAAGTTTCCGAGCCGGGCAAACTTGGAGCTGACAAATTTTTGCGACAATAATCCTCCCCGTGCCAAATGCGAAAGCGGGTCAGGTTAAAGGGAGAGCGACCTCTGCGCCAACGGGCGGTCCGTGTTTCGATAAACTCTTTCTCTCCCTTGTTCTCCACTGTCCACCTATGTTTCCTCGCCCTCGCGGCAAACTTCTCGTTTACCGGCGTTTACTTGCCTCCGCGCATTGGCCCGATAAATCTTACCCGGGGACGTTTAATCGATTGTACTATCTGGGAGTAGCTTCGGGATCTTTGCAATTATTGAATGCCCCGATCTCTCTTATCTCCGCTGCACCAGTTTCATGAATAAGTTTACTGGCTGCCTTCAATGAAGGATAAATAGTTCGTGTGATGTTTTGTATTGTTTTATTGCTCTTAATCGAATTTACTTTACTTTCAATTCTATTTGGATTCTGCTACATTCTTGAATCGGGATAAACTTACTAAGTTTATGTCTAGGTTTTGTCGCTTGGACTATACTTGAGATTCTGTACGTTTTATTATTTGTAATCGAATTTAATTTATTCTCTACTCTCAATTGAATTTAGCTTCCGTGATATTGTTTCGAAATGAATTAGTAGATACCTATTTGGATATTGTGGATATTGGAGTATACAATTGGAACTAGATCTCTAATTCAATAACCGTAGAGTAATAATCTAATAATTCTACAAACGACTAGAAACACGCACGTCGCTAATAACACCCAAATTAATCTAATCTTTACAAATAAACCAATTTCAACCAAAGCGCCTGAATCAGAAATATTATCGGTGGGGTAGGTGGGTTGAGCAATTGTGGCTATTGATTTGGCAATAGGAGATAGGGAGACAGTAGCGAGGATCGCCGAGCTGGAAGGAGGTGGCTTTCAGGTCAGCCAGCAGACTCTCCAGAGCAGCTACGCTCCAGCAGGATAGACTGGAGTGGCGCTATGCGGATTCCAGGGGGTGCAGCCTTGGCCGGCAGCCGTTAGTTCCAGTTACGGCGAGCTGCACTCACCCAATGCGTTCTGGGATACGAGCCGTCCGCCGCCCGACATTGCCACCCCCTCCCCATTTACCCTTGGCCGCTCGATGCCAGATTATGATGCACAGTCTCTGCGCCTGCTAATGCCGGATTAAAATGTAACGCCGGAACTACGCACGGCAATTCTGGATGCGGTCGGTGCGCCAAAGGGCTTCTGCGATATTAGTGCTCGATTATTCCACCTTGTATTCACGCTCATCTCTCAACTCTCTACTCATCAACAATTTGGAAGTTTAAGTATCAGCTAATCTTCGAGTCTTTTTCACACTAGGCAGAAATCTAGTAAAATTGTGAGCCGAATTGTGGTTAAATTGAGAGTTTTCGAGAGTTATTTGCTCCAAGTAAATTATACACGCGGTGTTGTACGGAATTTACTCGATTTTTCCTTCGAATCTCCATTGAACCTTTTCATAGATATGGCAGAAGTCGAGCTAAAGGGTATTATGCCTCCTCATTGGTTTATAATGCACGCGTCCCGACTAGTGAACGGGATTTGCTTTCGAAGGGGTTTCAAGGACTTATGGTTTTCTTAGTACGTCAATGTATGCGTGAGGCATTCATTTACACAGTGTAGAACATCAGTAATCCCCGATATGGAGTTTGGTACATAACGACGCCCCGGATTTCCATTTGCGGATGCGCCTGCGGCTGTTTAACACCGAATGCGCCCCTGTGTACTTGTTATGCTCTTTGAAACCAGCGAGCTGCGTGCTTCTGATCTAATGATGCACACCGAATTCCGAGCGACGGCTCAATCCGAAGTACACCAACCGTTCTATTTCGGTAGTCGGATTATTATCGGAAATCGAGCGCGCGGTTAACTAAATAATTGCAACGTTTCATATTTCGAATATGGTCGAAATATTGAAGCTATTGTTCGATCGCAAGTCTGAGCACGGACAGGAGGGTATATACAATAGGATAAATTCATAATTTATTCTATATGGTTTATTAATTTAGGACAAAATTGTGAATGTTCAATTTGTAATTCGCGCTTTTTAAAGAAATGTATTGCCATCAGTACAAGTAAATTGCAACATTTTAAACTTTGGACTTCGCGCTCTTAAAAATATATTACAAGTAGAATACTGGAATTTACTAATGTAGTTCAACGACTTCTAATGCAGAATATCTTGGGCAGTCAATTACTCCGGCAGTTGATAGCTGAATAGCTGACAGCATCAAATCCAGTTTCCAATTAGACTGGCGAGGCATTAGAGACTGGAATCTGTTGGCGAGTCCACTCAAGAGGGAGGAATGCTCGGGCGGACATGTGTGGAAGGTGAGATGATTCGAGCGAGCCGATATTGGAATACGCCGGGGTAACAAATTGCAGGTAATGAGGCTAAATACGCCGGAGCATTTATCATGGCGGCGACGGCTGCCGCTGGCACTGCGGATCTCCGCCCTAATGGCAATCGTTCGATTGTGCCTGGCATGCCTCGCCACTCCAGCCAGAAATCCTGCCACTTTCAAGAGGGATTGCCGACAATGTGCTGACGATAGACTCCTTTTTTCCCCCGCGCTCCATCCGACAAAGCTCACCTGTACAAGTGGGCCGAACTATGTTCTCCCTCGCTCTCTATACACTCGCTTTGTTGGCTTGGACCAACAGCGTCGACCCGATTCGGCCTTATTTTTATATTTCATACTAGGTTTCGTGCTATGATTGTATGTGGGTCATTGCGCGCCGGCTGCGCCACTTCTTTCTGGCTCGAGCCAGGCCAAAGTTTCGTACTTTGTCCGCCTTGTTAAATGACGGCGAATTTCGTCGAATTGTAAATTACAGCTGTTCTTTCTCTTAACACCTGCTTTTATACTATAAACTAATTTACATCCACAATCAGAAACATCAGTAATATTACGATGGATTATGGGCGCAACGTCGTCTGGCAATATTTGTCCTGACAAATTCCAGGCCATAAATGTAAATGAAAAATAAATGGGAGTTAAAAACCAATCTCCGATGGTCGAGCTTTGCATGCACACGCACGAATAATATAAACTACCACACCTGAGCATTTGCGAGACCATCATAAAAAGCATTCTGCAATACACAGGGAACTCTCGCAATATACACAGGGCAAATGTGCGAATCATTAAAAGCATTAACCCGCAGCATCACGCTCGGCCCGGCAATAGATCACAACATTCGCGGGGCCAATCAGAGCAGGGCTTCATTCGAGGTGGGTTGAAAACGGAATCGAAGGAAATAGATCAAGCGCTCGTTATTTTCCACGGCGTAACAGTGGCGGATGCCTTTCGTCCGTTAATAGCCCGCGGATCATTTCGATTCCAATTCGTTTTTCCGATGGAAAAGTCGACCTCGATTTCCGGCGAGAGAGGACTTGGTGCGTTTGCCGAGGGTGGACGAGGACCAGTGAAAAAGGGGCTTGGCCGAATAGAATAATGATGAATGCACGCATCCCATGGGGGGTGGAATATGTATTTCCCAGTGCATTTATCATCGTCTCCGGCTGGTTCTGCTGACACTGCATCTCCGTCACTGTGTTACCGGGTTGTCCTTGCTCGCCTAATGTCGCCCGGCTCTCCTACGGTAAACAAATGATTTACATGCAGTAAGGGCTACCAATTTCGGCAAGAATGTTGCCTCAGTCAACAGTCTGGTTAGTCGACATGTAACACATTAGCCTGCGCCAGTGTTTGCTGGATCCTGCCTTGTTTGCAGTCGAAGGACGAAAAGGCATTGGGAATGGGAGGGTCGTCGAGCATGGGTCAACATGGTGTCGAATTACTTGGAGTACGTATAAGGTTGTTTAATAAATATGAGAGACTCGGCTCTCTTCTTTCTATGATTTTCATGAAGGCTGGAATAATTAGTATTGGAATTAAAAGGACTCCGAAATTCGAAGGAATCCTTTCTCAGAGATTGCATTTCCCATGCACCTGGGAGGACTCATTTTTAATTGGAGCTTTGGATGATCAGACAGTGCGAAGGTTCGGCGAGCGCGGCCTCTTGAAAAGCGATCAAGAGTCTTTAACGAGGCAGTCGTCGAAAATGAAATTAACTTGCAGTTGGGTAGGAGGATCTACGATTGGCGAGGGGAGCTCTGTGATTATCGACATTGCAGAATCGAGTAACAGGGAGAATTCGGCGCAGCTGTCAAAGCTTCATTTAAAGGGAGGAGGAACTCGGTGGAAATCGGTAAATTGACGATTCGAGAGATAATTTCTTCTCGACTGAAGAGGAAGAAAAATCGATGGCCCTTTCAGTGTTTCCGAGGTGTTGCACCCTTGACTCGAGAACCCTTTAACTTCCCTTCGGATGAAACGTTTAAGCGAAATAAGGCACGTTCCGGGATTCGTCCTTCGATGGAAACGAACTGAAGGGAGATGTTGGGGACTCGGAGAACAATGTTCTTGTTCTGGTTGGGAAAACGCTCGCAAGCACGCATGAATACCGGGTGAAAAGGGTTGCGGACGCTGTAAGGGCTGACGTCGTCGGCGTCCCGTGGGACGGTGAGTGCTGCATTTTTCTCATTACTTCCGTGTCTCCCTCGCACATCTCCGATCTCTGATAGCGCCCTCGCCTTCCTGGGAATACTCTGACGACTTCTTTCAGCGAACTGCTCTGGAATGGTGTTTAAAACACGTATCGATCCCGGCGATGAAGTCTTAAAACTTAATGGGAAATAGTCTGAGAGAGATAGATTTACGAAATTCAACGACAGAGTGGAAGAGAAAAAGAGAATTTTACTTAAATTGTGTTGAATCTCTCAATTAAGTAGAACTCCTTTGAATTTCAATGTGTTTATAATTACGACCCAATCATTCTAGAGCAAATCGGCTATTCTTAATCAGCTCTCTTTCTAAACAGATTCGACAACCGCAGAAGCCCGCGCGACTTAATAAACTAGTCCCCAAGTTGTAGCCTCAAACGAAACAAGCCTCGAACAAGAGTGTTAAGGGTGGGAAAGTTAGTGAGAGCCCGAGGGAAAGCGGAAGCAGGATGAAGGTCGAAGGTTGCTTGGATGGAAGGGCGAAGGGTCAGTGACAGGCGAGCGTCGAGCCCTCCCTGCTGGACCAGTGAATATTGCAGCGGCCATTAAGTCCCCGCACAGAGGTCTGCCCTTTTTTCGCGTTTGTTAATTTTTCAGCAGACCTCCGCGGCACCGCGACGCCACCCTCTTGCGCATTTATTATACCGGGTCGCGCCGGGGCTTGCGTACATATACGCCCACCCCTTCCCACCGCCCTTTTATTGTCCCTTGCCCCCTTCGCCGAGGGTTGCCCTCCTCCCTGGCGAGGCCAGCCACCTCGTCGAAACCATTTCCTCCCCATACGCCCCTGGCAGGCGACACTTCGCGTCACAATTATTTCTCGCATCTCTGAACGCTGATAGTTGGATGCCGGAAGAGCAGGCCTTTTTTGAAAGGGGATCCTGGGGTGGATTGAGATCGTGGCAGCAGCTCGTTGTTGATACTCGTGTAGGATTTTGAAGAAATTTGCGAAGCTACATATTTTTCTACAGTTTGGAACCTGATTTCAATTTTCAAAGGTTTCTTTTGTAACACGAATATACTTGACGATTGGTTTACGCTCTTGAAAAACGTGTGTGAATAAACGAGATGTGAATGCCAGGGTGTCTAGTGGTAGGATCGTAAAGGGTTAAGTGATGCTCGTTGCAGCAACTATATTTCCTCACAGCCAGGGTCATCTGAGACCACCGTGAGTACACAGACACACACACATGGAAATCAGGTGGGGCATCAAGGAAATGAATTACAGGCAATAAGGCGGCCAGGCAGACTAGCTGGAACGACTCCCCTGAGATCCGAAGGGAATCGTCTCTGCCGGTCCACTGCGGCCTTCACTGCCACTGCAGCGGCAGATTAGAGCTCGGAATTCTCCGGAAGAAAGGAAACTACATTTTATGCGCCTGCGTTTCATCCTGCTCCCTCGGTCCTCGCCACCACCGGCGGGAAATAAAATAAAGGCGCATACTAAAACGAGTTTGCTCGTGTGTCAACTTTACCTTGCACTACTTTCACCCGGCGGCGCGTTATTTGTAACTGGAGCGATAGAACGACGTGTCCTTTAGAGCCCTTGTATCGGTGCGAGTATTACTGCAATCCTTTCTTTAAATATTGTTCTTTCAATATTGTACTTGGAAACCGGCACCTAAATATCACAGCTTTACTATTATGCTCTGTCATAATTCTCGAGATTTAAAAGGTCGACGTGGTGTTAATTCATTTCTATAAATGAAACATAAAAAATGTAGTAAAAACTTGTTAAGCTGCAACAACAATTATAGAAATATTTTAGAGGACTAAACATAGTCGTCTGGCTTTGAATGTTGGTCCCTTCATTAAATAAAGAGGAAAACTGTTTAAAAGCAAGCGCAATTTAATTGTAATTCCGTTTTACTAAAAAAAAACAGTTTCCCTGTTCTCCGCACACGTTAAAAGTAATGCACACCGAAGTTTATACAAAAATCGTCCAGGCGGAATTCGCGGAATATATCAGTCGGCGCACTGAAAATTTGAAACGTTCACTCGAGCTTTATGGAAAGTCACGGTTGCTTCCGCCACTCGGACCCGCGAACATGTACGAAACTGCTTGGGTGTGTAAGGCCAGCCAACACAGTTCTAACTTTCTCCTTTGCCGCGTGCATATTTTATTTTACCTCCATAACACACAGACACGGACACGTAGCCACGCGCACGTGCGCGGTTCCTTATGCATGGAAGCCGAGCGAATTTTCCGCAGGGGAAACCCGTATAACGAGAAGGCGTCTCTCGGAAACGCGCGGAGCGATTGAACTCCCGCAGTTACGTGGATACATTCTCGCTATACTATGTGTCTCGGTGTGTGCTCGTAAGGAAGAAAACCGAGAGCGATTCTTCTTCCATTCCAATATTTGCCTGGCTGGCAGGGTGAAATCGGGAGTGGCAGAGGTGAAATCACGATGGAAGGCAGTTCCTACGTGCGGATACATGTCATAACGAGTGAAGCTACTCGACCCGGGTGTTCGGATGGTCTTGTGGAAACTGTCATCTCGACGGGGATCGGCTCATGTTTACTCAAGTAACGGTGCTTATCTTACGATAATGTCCTGCAACTTGACGTTCTAATGATAGTGAACCTCTAGCTTGTTCTGCTCTAGTGAACTCCTTAATGGTAGTACGAAACTGGATAACTTTGCAATATCTTCTCTAAGCGTAAGAAGAATAGAGAAATCGAGAAATTAAAATTAAAATCGGCTATTTTACGAGAGCTTTTATGCATTCATTATCGCGAGCTCATTGAAATAGTAATATTTTCAATTCAAACAGGTTTTATACTGACTTTTTTTTTATCGCAAGCAACAAATACTTGATAGAAAAAGACGAAAGCTTTAAAAACCTATGACATTTTTAGCATAAAAAAAGAGACTCAGTACATACAACGAAAATCAGTGATTTCACGCGACTGGCACTAAAGCAATAATATTATACACTTTTTCACACGAGAGGTTTTGTATTGTCGGCACATATGTCGCACGTTGCGAGGCCAACCACCGACCACACCGGGATTTATTATTGACTCTGGCGAGGCATTGAATTATTTGTGAAATCGTGGATCGCCAGGAAGTTTATTTGCAGTTCCTCGCCGTGGCGGCCGCAGGGAATCATTCATCCTTTCGGCGTCGGCGGCGGCGCGTAATTACGTTTGCTTAGCAAAGCGGGCCGCGCAAAGCCCCGAGCGCTCTAAATATGAGAGCGCAATATTATTCCTGGCATAATACCAAGTGATCCGAGAGCGGGAACCAGGGACGGGGGTGAAAGCGTTGCGACGGCCTTTGAGAGCGGCGCGTTAACGATAAAAATGACAATAACTACGAAACTCGTGCAGCTAAGCACTGGCTTCGCTCTTTCCCACCGCGATAAAAGCTCCGGCTCGCGCTAGTTCCGAAAGTTGCTCTGTTAATCTGGAGTTGGATAAGCATATTCCGCCCTCGTTTTCGGGAGGGACATTAGTGAACCGCGAAACTATCGGCTAAATAAAGCCGGGAATCGTGTGGGACGCCGATGAACATTAAACATATTTACGTTTTTTTGCGAACTTTATCTTGAAATCGGCAAAAATGATTTCGATAAAATTAGCTAATTTAACGTTAAAAACATTTTATGTATTATTCGGGGTTTGTAATAAATCTTTCACTCTTTCACCCAGATTATACTCAGGAGCTCCGCGTTTCTAGAATTAGACTAATTCAGAGTTGGATCCTCTCAGAAATTAGGCTTCTGGGATTCGGGGTTCTCAGTAGCGATACGTGAGGGACTAACTTCAGCGCGGAAAAGATAATTAGATGATCGATCGGGTGCACGTTCGGTAGGTGTGAAGTGGCCATAGGCTGCTCAACTTAGAAATGGGTTAATAGTTCCAATAAAGTGGATAACATAAGTGGCAGAAGCTCCGATTGAAAGATATCGGCTTCCACCAATAGGATGAAACCTATTTCTATTCATTAATATAATTGACTTGGACTAATTATTGACGTTTAAATAAGGCAATCCCCTGGGGTGGTAGGAGAAATCGAACACGTTTGACACAACAAGAATCCAACCCTGAACGGAGAAGGCTTGTTCAACTTTATAAAGCAATATTGATGTAACACTGTAACTGCGCACCACGGAAGAAGCTCTCCCGCCGGAAGATAAATAGATTCCACGACGCTGAGCTCGGAGATAATGCTGGGATGTTTCACAGTAGTCCACTTGACTCGGAGGGTCCTCACTCTCTCACTATCTTCCCTCGCCCGCTCACTAGTTGCCCTCTCGTTCCATCCGACACTGGTTTCTTGGGACGCGCAGCCGTCTGCTTTCTCGTTATTACAATATTAATGACTTGTGCCGGGCGTAACAAGCTTTGCCGTATAACGAGCAGTTTCGCAGCCCCTCGAACACCCTGGAAACCCCTTCTACTTGGCTGAGATAAATTCTTCAAGTCAATCTCGATGGAAACGCGCCGCTGCCGAGTTATCGTTTTCCAAGTCGTGTAAATGGCTTTCTTGCGAGGAGTTTCCTTCAGAGATTTCAGATCAGAATCTAACGCGTGCTAAATCATCCAAGTTTTTCATTTGTTGTTCAATGCGAGAGAAATTTGTCAAAGCTTTCGCTAAATTTCAATATCTGTTAGCAGAATAGGGACACATGAGATAAATTGAAAATAGGTGTGTAAGCTTTGAGTTACTGTTTATTAAATTCGTGTCAATGGCATTTCTTGTGAGAAGCACACCCCGCGGATTTCATTTGAAAATCTCGAATAAGTTATGAGGCTGACGTGCTGCCGAGAATGTGACTTTTGGGTGGCGCACATCGTACATCGGCCGAGTTCTTTTCCGCAATTTGTTTGCGGGGCGTCAAATATTTTCCGCGCGTGTGTGTTTTTTCGTGCTTTTTCACGATTGGAAAACACGGCACGTTCGCCGAATATATTTCCTCCTTTGTCGGCGAGCTCGTTCCAGTGTTTGCAGCGTCAAAACGAAAGGGGAATAACAGGCTTGGACCCTGAAGTAGAAACAGGAAATATCGACGCTGCTTTTACAGCCACCGTTTTGTGTCTAACGCATCTACTATTGTGTTCCAACGCTTCTCAAATGGTACACTTTCAGCTTCACGATGGAAAATATTGCACCGTATATGCATAAAAAAAACGTTGCGCAAAAACAACGGAAAAGGGGAATATTCTTGAAAAACTTTCTCAACATTGAGTGCGACAATAAATCTGGTTTCGATTATACACATATACAAAGCTATAACTTTTCACTGCACTAATTTCATATTAATTTAATAAAGAGCTTAAGTTCATTTATTTATACTTCCATCCAGGTAGATTACGTATTTTCCGTTGAAGCTTTTTGCAGCTTTCCTTCCAAAGTAACAGATTTCGGGAAGCTCCGTGATCCCTCGGGGGGAATCGCAGAGTGGAGTCACCCGTAGCTACGAAATCTTTCAACAAGCCTGCATCTGAGGAGCCGTGATCGCAGAACATTATTTTTATAACCCGGGACATCAATTCCGAAAATGCCCGCGGAAGCTCTTGCCTCCAGAAATAGCACTGGAACTGTCCTCGGAGTTCTGTTCATGCAGCGTGGCGGAAAATAAAATATGCAAATTTTATGTTTGCCGCGTTGCCTTCGCCTCCATCAGCTACCCAGAGATCGGGGCCGTTTCAATGTGCCACATAAAAACACGCCTCCCGCTTTTAATGTCTCTAATAATTTGTACGACCGACTGCCCCCTGGGCAGTTTTTAAATCCACTTCAGTTCAGCGTTCATCGTTATCCATTTCATTTAGTATTCTAGTTTAATCTTGCCCATTATTGTGTTCCTGAAAAGGAGCTGTTTATCCGTGGTAAGTTCTCCAGTTTGAACACAAACAGCTTTTGGAAGTCGTATTTTCTAAGTTCGAATTGTCTTTCTTCTTTCACATAAAGTGGAACTAAAAACAATGTGACTACAATTACCAGAACTAAAATATTCTTCAATGAATGTATTTAGTTCCGTTAATGTCATTAGGGATGATTAAAATAAAACTGGAATGAAATGCGGTTATTCTACAAACGCGGCTAATAAAATAATAATACGAAAAATTCCAGGATTGGACATTCAGCCCCCAAAGTAGTCAAATAAAAAAGACTTCGTCGCTCCACAATCACGACTGTGTTCACTATTCCATTGGACCTTGTAAATCAGAGCTAAACGCGCGCCATAAATCCCGCCGAATCAAGGCCGCACCCGGTGACTTATTATCTTATTTATTCTCATCGCGGTAACCCGGCGAAATTAAATGGGTGATTTACGGGCGCGGGGGTCATCGCGGCATTCCGATCGTCCAATCGCTTTTATCCTCGGGCGCGTGTTGCAACAAGTTATAGCGCTGATTTAATTCCCGGCGCCGATTAAAGTACGGAGGACCAGACGCCCGTGTCCGATAATGCGCTCCCGGCTCGATGTCACTTCTCAATTGCCCGTATGCTCGATGGATCTCGAGCGGTATTCGATACTCGCCTCTTCCCCTCACCTGCGGTGCTGGAACACTGTTATACATTTGCAGCGAATCTACTCTCGGCCTGTAACTTAATATTCGAAAGAGAGTCGGACGCGGATTCCGCCCCGGCTCCCACACATCGCCTTTTTCCTCATGCATATAAATGTGTCCTTGGCGATTGGCGAGGATTGTTCGTGTGAGAGGATTGGTCGCAGGGGTGCGTGCGCCAGGTCCTTCAGGAGTCGTCCGAATAGCTATTTAATCCTCGCGGCATCTTGGAGCCACTGGCTGGGAGGAGGATATACATATGTGGGTCACGAAAGATCTTTCTGATTACTTTGTGAAAGATTTTCCGATGATCATCTATTATGTGGTGTACTACGAGTGTCGAAAGGGAATGTAAACCATTGCGTTGCTGCGAGATGAGAATAGAAAGTCGTGTCTGCTTGTGGTGTATTTCCACTTGTTCCACAGTCTCCCGACTTCAATGATAAAAAACAAAGCGTTAAAAGTTTCCGCTCTTATTAAAAAGTACAAAAATCATCTATGTCACAAGACAGTTCATATTTTGTTGGAAATTATAAAGGAATGTTAATTGTAACATTGTACAGTTTTTTTATACAACATAAAAGTGTATATTGTTTTATAATTGGATGATAGGATTAGGGGTTGCTGCTTTCTTATCCGGCCAGCAAATTGCGGTCGGCCAACCCAGCTCACGAGCAATGATTCCATCGCGCCCTCTCAGAGCCTACGCCCGAACTCCCCATACATCAATTCAAGAAAAAGGGTGTCCTCCTTTTCGGTAATCGCTGGACCCGACTCTCGGGTTAGTCAGTCCCTAAGGAACTATTCCTCCAAGGGCCTCCAGGCTCCAGCATCCCGGAAACCAACGATCACTTACAGCACCCAATTACACGACTTAATAGCCCGAGAACCATACGCAACTATTCCACGTTCCCCTTCACAAACAGAGAGTAGAGTGTGTCTTCATTATGTACGGGGTGATTTACTTCCCTTTGAATCAGAACTGTGGAACTCTCCGGTAAATTTGATTATTAATAGATTTGTTTCTTTTCCTCAATTCTCCCAAATTCTGGACCTGCGTCAATCACTTGCGTTCAATAAATAAAATATAATAGGATATATAATGCATATGATGAAGAAAACTGGAAAAACCATCCCACAAAATGAAATTTCCAACATAACTCATAATTCGCACCCACCCAGCAGCCTACATACATAATCAACGCTGATGATTCAAAGGTCATTGAATCAGGTTGTGTGCCCCATACCCCAGCGATTCCGTACCTCCCAAGCTTCGATTACAAACAAAACCCAGTGAGAACCGTTCGAACCGACCATACAATCATCCCCACAAGGGATACCAGCCGCAACACGAAACCCCCCCTGGTTTTTATGCGAGAAATGCCAGGCGCTTGGCTCGGCGACAACATTTTCCGGGGCTAATCCGACACTGGCCGGTTTGCAAAACGGGATCCGGTGGGACTAGCGGATTCGTGCGAGTCTGCTAGCGTTCATCGGGTCGGTGGGGGCCTGTGCGGGGTACGATTCGTCGAGTTATGGTTTCACCTTGATAGGCCGGCCCATAATCGCCCGGGCTTAAAGCCTCATTATCCTCGGGCGCGGCGTGGCCCGAGTCATTTGCATTAAACAGCGCTGGAACTAACAACTTAAATACTCCGCATAATCCGAGTGCGCGCCGCCTCGCCAAGTACACGGTAAACCAGTAATATCATTAGCGTAATAGTATTTTTATACAAGGTCGAGAGAGAGGGAGAGAGGGAGAGGGAGTACGACGACAGGAACAGTGGAGAACGACAGAGAAAGAGAGGGTGGGAGAAGTTAGGTCGGTGATTTGCAGTGCAGCACAGTGCGATTACTGCTTGCTAGTCGCGTTGCCGCCTTCGCGCCGGAGCTTCATTTTCCCGGGGATTCACTGTCCACCGGGAATGTATACTGGCTTTCGCCCATTCTCGATCCACCGGAAGTTCCACTCCCGTCGTGTTCACCCTCGGATAATTGTTATGCTGGCGGGACTCGACGTTTCATAACGCGCTTCACGGTGCCACGCTGGATTTAGATTCGCCCTTTCTTACGGTCTCATTCGTATCACTGACAGTTCACACTTTGATAATAGAACTGCGTCAGTTAATGTAAATTATATGATTGCCTGGTAGACTTGGTGAGAAATGCTCTCTCTTTCTGGTATTGGTATTAAAGTTGTTAGTTGTTGGATCGGGGAACGTCAGGTCTGTATGCAAGAACCACACTAAACCAGTTTGAGTGTAATCTAATTCACTCTTTGACTAGTAAGCCACTAGGCTCAATGTAACCTGACACATATCACTCATTCAATGGGTAGTGTGTCAGTGGACAGCTCGCCAATCGAACTTTCGAAATTGAAAACGATTACCAATTCGGCAATTTCGAATCTCAGAATTCAATAATATTTTCCAGAAAGAAACTCTTTGCTTGTCAGATATTTTGCAGTGAAAATAGAAATAACTTTGAAACGAATGATTCCACTCATCACTGATGCATTTCTTTCTCACCTAAATTCAGTCGCAGAACTCAGAGTAGGCTAGCATGCGTCCCCATTAAGCCGCACGGATCGTTTTATAATGAACACATATTTCAGTAGTCTGCTCCCCTTTCTGCCAGTTTTAATGTGTCGTCGAGAGAGAGGATCGTTGCGGAGACACGCGTGTGTGCTTCCCTGGAGGTGCGATGAGGTCAGGTTATCGTAGTGGCGATCCCCAGGCGACTGCATTTAAAACTTTCATCGCTCTTCTTTCTTCAGAGCACGGAACTCACCAGTGGAACATGTCCTAACATGGCCCGACACTCCTCCAACATGCGCCTCCCGGGAGTGCACTTCACTTTGACCGACGATCTTCTTTACTCCCTACTATATGTAGTGGACTCACGCATTTTTATTGGACTACATTTCTCTGTCCCTTTTCTGTGTATATGAAGTTGTTGGAATTTTAGTTTATTCAGCAGTGCTTTTTACACATTTTACGTTGCGTTAAAGTTGTTAAATTAATAATAATACAATTTTCGAGCTTTGTGTTGAGAAGTTCTTTGCACCCATCCAAAGAATGATATAGCAATTTCGGCATATTCTTGACGTTTATTATAACTTGACGTTTATTATTAATATCACGAAATTGTAATTAGTTTCCACTGCTTGGAGAACCGCAAAATAAATCCTGAATCTGTTTCCAATTCTTCTTGCGCGACTGCATCGAGTTAAGAATCATATTTCGCTGTATTTGCGGCACGTGCTTGGATGACATCCAAACGAGCGCAGCCGTGAATGTATGCTTCATTCTCGCTGGGGGACGCAGGAATAATGCGCGTCGTCTCATGAGAGGCGATTTCATCGGGGTCGATCGGACAATTCCGTGCCATTGTGCGATTTCAGTGTCGGCCGATATTACGTGTGCATAACATCGGACGGCGGAGCCTGCGGTTGAATTCCCGACTGGCGCGCGGGCGCGCGCTCACTCTGATTTCGGCGGAGTCCGCACGAATTTACAAATTCAGCGCGAATTAACCCTTTGCCGGTGGCGGGCGGTTTTTCCTGCCGCGCGATTTCCCATCGATCGGCCGCAACCCAGAACCGCGCTGGCTGCTGCTCGGTGTGGGCTCCGCGCGGGCACACGCCACCAAAAGCCTACTCGACACACACATTATGTGATTGTCGAAAATGCGCCCGATTGCACCGCACACTATCGCTAGTGAACCGAGCCTGATAACGCATTCATACGGCTGTGATGGGATCCCGCGCGCCGATACACTCAACCAATTCAATGTCTACACACACTTCACTTTCTGTCACATTATGTTCTTGGCTACATTTTGTTCTGTTTATTGAAGCGGGCGATCAAATATGACTTCCATTATTATATCTTAATTTTTATCATTCTTCCTATTTTCATAATTATACTATATATAATATAATATAATACATTATATCTATACGTTTTCCATATTGCGTTTCTTTTTTTTTTTAATGTATCTGGAAGCTTGTCTTGATTGATATGTTTGCAAAATAGCAGGTTCCTTAGTTTTCAAACCACAGCTTCGACTTCGCATCTTACTATTAAAAGGATTTCCTCCCAGAACGGCACAGCTAAAAACGTAAGAGGAAGGGAATAACAAAATTTATTTCCACCCATCTCACTTGACGCCGGAGCCAAAGTATCACCGTTCCTTTTGCTTTTCAGTATTCCGGCATTAAACATTCCGTTTGATCTCCTGTATTTTTCCTATGCCCGTTGCCTCCGTGGGAAGAATTACGCCAGGGCGAATCAACACTCAGCGGACCATCCGAAAGAGACTGCATAATGTTTCGCAATTTCGGCGGGGCTCGGTGCTTTATGGGGTCTCGTTTACGGAGCTTATGAAGCTCCCAGCTCGCCGGTGACATCGGCGTCCTATGAAAATTTCACGGACTAGCGGAAGAATGGAATCAAATACTTAGTGGCCGCTCTTTATGGGTCGCATGAATGTACCGGGGATGCCGTTGTTCACCATTTATCTTCGCCGATTCGCCAACGCCGTCCTTTATGACGGAAGTTACGTTTCTCCGAGGAAAACAGTTTCTACTTGGAGTCAGCGGTGGGATTCCGTCCGTATAAGACATTAAATTGACGGGGTTCGTCAAGTGCACGGCAAGCTCGTTGAAATAGAATTTGCCAGCGTGAAAATGTTAGTGCCGCGTCAGTCAAGTGTTAACGATTGCCTGATTGCCTGGAAATCATAGGTGATTTCGGGTTGCTTTATAAAGTAAATGGCGCACTCAAAATACTCGCTTAATATCCACATTTTTGCCACAATTTTGAAACATGAAATTCCACTGAAGGTTACTATTCACTGAGCCGGATGCTGCAGTTTTAAAACGAATTATTAGTACCCTTAATGGAAGAATTTTCAACAGAGAATTGCGTAGTACTGCGACAGGGTTACCCAATTTCAGTGGAAAATTCTGATATTATTGCAATACCGAATTCCATTTCCACTGGTAGTTGAAACTTAACCCATTATATTATCCGGGTGCGAGCGATATTGCAATTTCTGCATTTCGTTTCAATGTCTGGTTTCTTCTCCTGCGTGTCCGTCGAGATTAAACATTGCAATGTGCAATAATGTATTTAATATACATATATAATTCTACGAAGCACAATTCTGTAATATTAAATTAAATTATTTGATTATGTAATTATACAAACACAGCACTGGCTTGGAAATTCATTCTCTCCACGATTTAATATCAATTAATATAAAAAAGTATTGTCAACAATAATTGCCAAAGTGACTCTTCTTCCAAATCACAAACAATAGAATCAAATGACAGATTTTTCTTTTGATATAGTCAACATAACTCACAGTGCACGATCGCAAGTCCACCATCGTCTATAAAGCTCATTATAACTAGACGCTCCACGATCGATTAACCTTGCGAGTTCACTTCCCGTCTCGTTGAAAGGTCCTCATCGATTCCGTAATTATTTCCGTAACTAGTTCGATAATGCTCCGTGCTAATGAAGTGCATCGGCTACGTGCTTCTGCAATAGATCGCGCATTCGCCTGGAGGAGTGCGTGGCAAGGTCTAAGAAATATAACATTGGAAACTGTTCTTCTGAACAAAATTGATGATTAAGGTAATGTATAATTTTAATATTATAAATGCAGGCATCAAAGTAACCTTAATATAATTTATCCAGGCTACCCCTTATCAGACTCAGAATTAATGAATATGAATGAAAGTTCCATTCCTCGACCAATAGGAATCCTACAAACATAAATGTTACAACACAGTAACAGACGTGCAATCCAGGCAGAACCGCATACCCGTCTGGCAAGAGTGGTAAGGGTAAACCGAGCCTGCACATTTACCGATTACACTAGGGCTTTCAGGATTATTATTAAAAGCGCTGCTGGAAAGAGTAAGACTGTGTGGGTCAATCAAGAAGATAGGTAGGCCAGGCAAAAGGGTACGTGTGGGGTTTGCACGAGTCATTGAAAACCGATGCGCCCTCTCGCCAAGGGATGTAAGGAGGCTCTGGCCGCTCGTCCGCCGGATGTTTCATTCCTCATGCGGGCGTTATTATTGCCGGCGGATGAATGCGCGCCTCAGCCGCCAGTAGAATCGCGGGCTGCGTTGCGAGGAACACACGGCGAGAGAGGAAGCTCGGATGCTGGAGGAGCTTGGCCCAGGACCATTAATAACTTTGCTGCGGGAATAACCGGACAGGCTGCGACTGCGCTCCGGAAGCGGTTTTCCCGTGGTGCACTGCTCTCGGAAAAAGGCGGTGCGCTCGGCGGAAAAATGGGCCAGTGGCGATTCGATTTAATTAATTGTCAGCGATTACCGAACGCTTCCTGTCGAGTTTTAAGGTAAATGCTGTAGGAGATTGCGGGAATTTTTTACTGCGTTTCGCAAGTGCAATGTGTGTCTTTGTGTGGTTGGCAAATGTTAGTACGCAGAAATTGAATATTTTGCACGAAATTTGAAAATCATTTGTATAAATCGTTTCGTCAGGCCAGAAATTCCAACCTTTTTTTAAGTTTTTCCAGAAAACAAAGACCGAAAGAATTCTCAAATATACAGGGATGTATTGTGCACCGCAACCAGGGATGTTTTGGCAGCAATAACGATAGCAGCCGGCAAATATTTGTCAGGCTTTACACGAGCAATCGATATCGGAAGTCAGTCCGTGGCCATTTCGTTCTGTATGCTCCGAAAAATTCTGACAAGAGGATTCTAACGAGCCAAGTAGAGCGTCGGCCTAGTTCACTGGATTCCATTAGCGAGTTCTTTCGCTCGGAAGAGCCAACTTCCTTTCCATTACAATTAGCCGCAAGTATCCTGCGAGGGATAAATCCGACGGCGGAGACTAGTGTGTGGCTGGGCTCGCACGAGTGGTTATAAGTGCTTATCGATAGATCCTCTTGAATAACTTCGGCCCGAATACTCCCTGCGAATTGGCTCGACGAATAAGTGACTCAATTAGGAAGGTTCGAGAGGAGGGTCGCGTGCATTGCTGTTACAATCGAACAAGGATCACCTAAACCTAATAAATCCCCTTTCAACCTTCACTCTCAACCTCCTTTCAGTTGCTCTTCTCCTCAGTTCGTATATTTAAAAAAAAATGTCTAACAAATATACTCTGAAATTCTTGAGATTTGCATATACAACTTTGCATGCGTGAATATAAACTAGGAACAGAATCGCACTGCAAATAGTTTGTGTTAATTACAATAGTATTTAGAGGTCCGATTTGAATGTGGATCGAATGGAATCCATCGAATCCCCTCGATTCTGCAGAGCAGTTCTCGAGTTGTTGGATGCTATCGCAATATCACGAATTCCATACAGGCGTATTATCCATTTTATATTGGCCCTAACTCTGACCGGTGCCGACGCCGGTTCCCATTCAAGCCCGAGGGTTAAGGAAACAATGAGATTCTAGAACAATGCCGCTGTCGGCTACGTGTTTGCCTGAAAGGACTATTGGAGCCGTGTCCTTTGGACCTGTGATCCCGTGAGGCGCCGAGGTGCCTTATCGATCTCGCAGGAGGTTCACGGGGTTCAGTCTGTATATTAGATCATTAGCTGCTTCATCAATATCAGCCCACCACTTGCATTCAGCACAGTAGACTTTCCCGGAAAATCTATCCGCTCTCTCCTGTCACCTTCCTATCAATAATCCCTTTAGCCTCCTATTTTGCCGCGTTCCATGTTCCTTATTTACCAGGCAAAACTCCCGGTGAAGGGCGAGGTTGCTCGCTTAAAGGGAACCGATCCTTTTGACTGACGGTCTCAAACTACGTTAAAGGCTCCTTTGGTGTACAGTGTCGAACAACGTTCTCTTGGGAGTCTGCACTGTCAATGACTAACGACCAACATTGATTTCCTTTGTTAAGCTTGTTTGTGTATAATTTATGAGTTAATTCGATACATTTAGACAAATAATAATCGCACAAATGTGTTCGAGTACCATTTCCTGTTAATAAACATCAGATTTAGCTAAGTTAATCGATTGAGTTTTCAATATGTATGAACACCAGGGAGTAATTGGTTCAGCGAAATTCGTAGCTCAAAAAAGCTACGAAAGTACCATTAAATTAAAACATTCCCACGATTCTTAGGGGTTGGTTGTTCTATTGTTAGAGGAGCCCGCAACGAGATTTCGCGAATAAATCGCAGACAAGGTGCTCGCTCTGGCGCGCTAATTCTTAAAACGATCAGCACGTCTTCCAGTCGCCGGCTGCCGCTGGGAATAAAGACCTACATTCTTGTTCAGAGATCTGAAGACGATCAAGAAGGCTTCGCCAGTCCGCTTAAGAACCGCTATTCAGACGGTGTCGTTTGTGTTCTATGTCTCGTGGCCTGTGACGAGGACGAATAAAGAATAAGCGAGCCACCTTGGGCGATACAGATAACAGGACTAATGACACCTGCCATGCTTCTGCAAAACTTTCTTAGTAGCACACGTTTTGAAATTTGTGTCGCAATAATTGTTGAATCACATACGGAATTGAGTCGTGGATAAATGCGCATATTAATTCCTGCGATTAATTTTTACCCAATTTTATAGTCAATATTACTTAGAAAGAATTGACCCTCGGAAGAGTAAAAGAATTTGTCAAATATCTATTGAGTAATTTCATAGATTACTTGTTATATGGAACCCGATTCCGAGGGTTAAATCATTACGTCACATTGATAGGTGTCGGCGCATTTTTATTGGAATATGACATCCCAGTAGCTTAAGGGTCGCATAAATCCCCCGGCGATTTCCTTATGACGAATCTTTCCTCGAAGCTAAGGGAAAATTTATCGCTGTGGGATTATTCGGAAGCTCGACTCCGGGTATATCGGGCTTGCTTCCGGGGTTGCAGGATCAACGACTGGTCGCTCTAGGGAGAGAGACTCGCGCCTAAAAGTCGAGCCATTAAACTTTATGGCATATATCCGCTGTATTTACGAGCGAACGACCTCTTTCTCACTCTTCCGCAAAACTAGCCCGCTGGTCTTTCGTATCGATACGACGTAAAATCCTCGCGACTCACACAAGCTAGTGCAGGTGACGCCGGACGACGGTCCTTCGACGGAAGTCCAGCTCACAACGTCACAAGGCTCTGTGTGGGAGTTGATACCATTTTTAGCTTCGAACCGAACTCGGAAGCGAACTTCCTGGCTTGCTGGATAGTTTATTTGGAGAGTTTTGTGATTTGTGGGACTCGAGTTATTTTCGGAATAAGATAAATAATTCTGTTAACAACTTTCTTTTGGGGCTTTTGAACAAATGTATTAATTAAATGAGTGTAGTGATTTGGCCTCGATTTTCCGAATGTTAATTCATTCGAAACATTTAATTCACATAAAACAGCCTGGAATTAAGCAGCGTTGCATTCTGCAATCACGACGTTACACATTCAATTCTCGATTTTCCGACGCGATTCAGCGTGGAAAATCGTGGCAGTCGTGTAACAGCCTGATATGCATATTCACGCAGACTGAATTCGCTAATTGAGTTCGAATGACATTAGCAATGTCACGATTGTCAAAGCGCAGCTGAATGCAGTGTCGGTCGAAATCAGTCGCGCGCGAGCCGAGCGCATATTTTCGCCGATTTATTAAATCGCTTTGTTTCCAGTTTTCCATTGCACGATCTCTCGACCGATTCTGATTCTGAATACAAAATCGTGGCGTGCTCGGTACAGCGCCTCTATCGGCTTGCCGGGATTTATGCTAATGCAGAAAATCAGATAGCCGGCGCTCCGTAGTCGCGCATAATTGAGCTCTTCAGTCGTAGCTGGCAGCGGTGATAAATCGGATGTTTTGCTCGTTTTGGCAGGGCTGCGCCACTTTTCCCAATTTACACTTTGATAAATACGACGCTGATTGTCAATAGGAATTAATAAGCTTTGTTCTCGAATTCCTTGCACTGTTCCTTTAAAGTGAAATAACATTTCAATATATAGTTAAGTAAATTTAAAAACACATGAGACATGTACTGAGTATTCATTAATCAGTTTAACAAATCTTTAGCTGTGTTCTAAAATCATAATTATATTCCCGATAAGATATTTTCGATTTATAATTAATTGGTGACTTATACAAGTTACCAACTCTCACTGATTAAACTGTCTAATAAATATGTAGTTCGAACTGCGCGACAGCGAAATTAAATTCGATTTTTGCAACGCGATTTAAACAACAGCTAGCAGATGCCCCTTAATGGGAAATCCGCCCAATCGCTGTTGTCAATTTGATAATTATTCCCCTAATTAACGTAAATTAAATACATTATATGTATAACTGGGTTAGGCGGAGGTGGGGCGTATTTCATAAATTTCGTAGCAAGCTGTCCACTAAATTATCGGCGTGTTAGGACAATTAACTTGCAATTAATACTGGCCGATACTCTAAATTCGGTGGGGCGCGCGCAGGGCGAAACAATTTCGCACATTCATGCCGGTGCCCTGCGACCTCGCGAGGCCGCAAGCGCAACTGTCTGTAATTAATTTCCCGCTTAATTACCGATATCCATCAGTGTAGGCTTCCACGCCGGCGCACGCGCGTACGAGAGAGAGAGAAGCTATATCAGTCAGTACGATCTTTCCACTTTCCAAGTATAATCCGTAATCTCCTGGAACTCGAAACTAGACTATCAGCCGACTAAAATTCGCAAAGTTAAGAGTTTTGGTAAATCTACCTGTATTCCTCGCACATTAGTAGACTGATATAATTATTTTCGTATATTTCAATAACTAAATCGAATAATAGGAATATATTACTTACGTATTATAATCCTAATCGATGTTGATTGATTGGTGGAATAATATCAGACTGGAGTTAGCATTTCATTCACTTTCGCTGAAAGTGAAGCTCCTTGGTAATCTCATTATGAATCCTAATAATTCCCTATTAGCTATAATTCATTATTAACAATTGTACATCTGATAATTAGCGCAGCAAATGTCCGTGCGTTTGTATAATGCGAAGCAAAATTCTGTTTCGTTCGACAAAAACTCATTATTCAATTGAAGATGCATGTTTTTCCTAAATAACAATTTGTTTAATTACATGTAATTAAATATGTGTATATTGCACTGCTGTTAGTCGAGAGAATATCGTGCGAATTTACTCCACCGAATCATTTACTTAACATCGTCGCGGAGTAAAGCCGAGCTCGCAATTGTTCTGGGTGCAGCTCGACCGAAAGAATTGGCCGGCGCGGTTGCTCGCCGGCTCCATTCCGAGATTGAAGCGAGCAAAAAGGGTCGAAACGATAAAACACGACACTGTGTGTGTCGCGGGGTGATCGATTATCGCGACGCTGCCGGGCGGATTAATTGGTCGGCGGATCGATCGCAGCGTCGACATTCTGTCCTCGCGGAGGACGCTGTGCGCTAGGCCTAAGGCAGCACGGTATTGGCAGAGTTTCGCTCGTAAACGGCGCCGATATTGGACAGGGGAAAAACGCGGGGCTGCCATTCGTGTAAATAGAAAAAGCGAGCAGTGCACAGTGGCGCCGGGCGATACTGCGGTCGACTGGCACTGTGGCCTCGTCTTCTATCGATACATACGCGCTCGGCTTTATGCTTCCGAACTCGGTGACGCGAAGGGCCGCTCTTCCCATTTCTCCTAGCAGCGTTTGACGCGCACGAATCTGCAGCTATTCATAGATTTGACTCTTCGCTCGACGGAGATTTGTTTCATTATTAGCAGATTTTGAATCGATAGGAATAAATCTGCTTTTTTAACTGAAACGAGTAAACTAGCCAATTTTATTCAAACCGTTAGACCCGTTTTTTTACATCAAGTTTACGATATTCAAGGACAGCGCTTTTAATAGTACAGAATTTGAATTATTTATATGTATTTAAAATATATTTTTGAAATTAAAATTACGGCTACAGCGATTTGTTGACGACTACGGCGCCTTTTTACGGCACATTTTCAGAGTGAGAAATAAGGGCGGCGGGTTGCACGCGGGGATAACCGGAGCATCCGTTAAGGTGTGAGGAAGCAGAAAGGGCGAAGTTACTGGAAGAAAAACAGGCAGGGGTTAGTGAAATAAGCCGCTTAGAGAAATGGAGTGAAAACAGGGTGCGAGAAGCAGCCGGAAGAAATATAACTAGGCGGAACATCCTCTTGCGCTCAGGATTTACTTACAACAATATATAGAAAACAGCTTTTACAAAAGCCCACCATAAAAAATCATCTACCAACAATGGAATCCAAGGCCGAATAATTCGAAATAAAGGGAAAGATGGCAGCAATGACAAGACAATAAAAGAAGCGACAAGTGGCAAGTGGTGCAGTGTCTCAGAGGGCGAGCGACGTCTAAATAGAGCACGAAACTAGAGCAATCCGGAGTACATGGGTGCTTTAGCGCCGTTCACAGTACGCGAGCATAGAGAATGCGAGGAAGAGGCCCAGAATGCGGGGAAAAAGAAAATGGGTTTCGGCGCATTGTGTGCGTGTGTGTACTTGGTGCTTGTACAGCCAGGGCGGTCGCCACAGTTTCCGCAGTTTGCAGTTTGCGGCCGGAATCCTCGGAACGTTGGTTAATCGGAACTTCATATGCCCGGGGAATCCATTTCGCCATCTCGACCGGCCTGTAATCCCATACGGAATGGTGTCCGCCGTCGCCGCAAGGATTCCTTGCACAGCTTGACGTATTTGTCCTTGAATGAGGACTCTCGCGTGCCCATTTTAAATCAAGTATTTATGTCATTCTTGTATAGTGCAAGCTTTACTTGCAAAAGGGACCGACTTTGTTAAAATAACATGAAAATCTTGCCTTTGGCACATTTCATTTAGGAAGTTAAAAATAATCTGACTCAACGAAATAACAATTAAAATCACTGAGTTCTTTTGTACTGAGACATTCCTCGCTATCGATGCTCACCTTGAACGAACTTTCCCATCGCCTATCGCCTCCCGTGTTTTCAGTTTTCAGAACTTTACCCGTAAACTTCCGTCGCCGAGAAGTTAAATTGCGCGTATTAATGACGCGGATGCCGAGTGTCCCAGTGTTTATTGAGTTTCCGTGCGGCTGCTCTGTGTCGATTGTTTATCCGATGTCGATTAATTCAATTGCCAAGCATTCGTTCGATTACAGCGCGATTACACTTGCCGAGAGCGAGGCGTCCTTGGACTGACGTTTAGTTGCCGTTGAGCTTGGAAATTAATTATTCCTTTCATACGAATTTATACATGTCGAGTTTACAGCTACGAAATTTTGATTTTCATATTTCAAAATTACTTGTAAAGAAATTCTGGCAAGTCGCGCTTATCGTCGAGCAAGTTCCCATTTTTCTCGGCTGACCGCGCGTTGACTTGAACCACTGGCGAAGTCAGTGGACGATCGCTAGACGACTACGGCAGTTCGATTCGATTACGATAATTAGCCGATTCAGCCATTATTTTATTTTCCATCACACCGTGCACTACGTCACTCGCTTTACCTCAATAACAAACAATTAAATTCTAACAATAAATCCAGCGTCAGGAAATAAATAAAGTTAACATCCGAACGCACAATTCGGCCGTTAGACCAGCGCATTCGAAGGGAAACCAAAAACGTGGCTTTTAGGAGAAAACAACTTTCCACTGCATCGATCGCAGGTGTTCCAGAGTAATAAATAGGAGCGACAGACAGAAGGGCGGGAGAAGCATCGCAATAATTTCGGCTAGCTCTGGGAGATTAGGGGATGCAAAATGGAGTGCAGGAGTAAGACGTCAGGTCGGGTGGACGGCTGGCGGATAATTGTTATCTCGACGGGAACGACAGGCTTGTTCGGTTTTACTGTGGCCATGCTGCGGGAACGGCACATAGCTTTTCCTGATACTGCCAGTATGTGCGATTTCTCTCTATCTCCGCCACTCGCTCTTTCTTTCTCTCTTGGTATAGATGCGTCCACGGACCAAAGCGTGTTTTTCTAAAAGCTCGTGTAAACTTTCCAATGCGCCCTCACCCCGGCCTCCACGGAACGGCTTACGTTCTATAAACTATCGATCTATACCCCGTGTCCCGAAAAACTACCGTGAAATCGAGCTCACCGAGTTGGCAGTGAATTTTCATTGGTTTTTGATGGTATCGACATTTTTATTAAACCGATCCGCTTTTTCAGTCGCTTTAATGCGCTTTCTGCAAAGACGTCTTTTTTATTGTGTTTTTTTTTATTATTGATTTTAAGTGATTTCAATGCTAATTGACTTGACATCTTTTCATTTGAACAAAGAGTTTTATAATTCGTTTGATTCTATCGATGGAAAACTCGAATCTTGAATTTGTTAAATGAAACTTAAAGTTTCGCTGCTCACCCTGTATGGCCAGTGCAACGACCCAATGTTTCTCTTTAATTACCACTCGGTTCGCTGGGAATCCCCACCATTCTATCTTGGTAATCCAAACGTTCATTAAAAGAGGGCTGGTATTATTAAAATGTTTTTCTTCCCGATTTGTCATACGCTGGGGCAAACCGGCAAAATGAACATCAGCTCATGCGGAACCAGTCGAAATGCTCGGATCGTGTGTGCACCTGATTAATTTCACCGCAATCGCGTATAATATGTTCCCTTTTAATTGAGATTGATGTATACCTGGCAGGCGGTTCCGTGACAAACTTATCCACGGGGTCAGTGACTGCCAATAATTTCCTGTCTGCCCGTTGATATTACAGTTGAATAGACATCGCTTACTTAGATAGCAACGTTGCAATCTCTAATACGAATTAGATATTTTTAGTTTATAAAATGATTTAACAAGAAAGTCTTGAACATCGGAATGTCAATTATGCCACTGACTTCGCAGTTAACACCTTTGTATCAATAAGGAATGATTGGAAACATTCGTTTCGGATTTGTTTAATTGATAGCAATTTTCTGCTTGACTAAAATCTGTTTACTACAAAATAGTTAATTCTTCCAATTCTTAATTCTTGCTTTAAATTCTATTCCCAAGGAGAACACTGTCAACAATCGAAAGCGGGTTAGCAGTAAACAGAAGGCAGTCTGCGATATTAATACGGGAACCAATATGTCCTGTTTACCCAATCAGCCGCTCGCGTTTCGCGCACTGTTCGTCGTCCATCACCGAATTGCAATCGGCCAGACGAGCGCGCGCGCGCTCGCATTTTCGATCTGCCGACAGCAATTTGCGCGCGGACTTACGCAATAATGAAAGGTTTGTTTTGGCCCGGGAGAAAAACTCCTGTTTGCATTCGCGCTCGCCCCGTCAATTTGGCTGCAGTCTGTGTGCTCCTGCGTTTTTGCGTCGCTTTTTGCGATGCGGATTAATAATTCCGAAGTCAGCCAATTCGATTTTTGGCTTTCTATTGAAATGGAGTGAAGCGTGTCCTAGCCAGTGGAAGTTAAAGGGGCTGCAGGCACTCGTCTCTTGGCCAGTATGCAGTCTGTACTTTCGATAAGCTTCTACGTCGTCGTCGTCCGAAGTACATAAACGATCAGTGCATTGCACTTTACTGCTGGCTACCGGCTCGATGGCCACTCGAAAGATCCTTCGAGAGATGGCCCTGTTCACCAAGTACGGCTTTCAGCACGATTTCCTGCCTTCCTTGCAACTTCTCCCTCGAGCTTGCCAGATTCCTCGAGACTGACACGTAAGTGTCGCTTTCTTTCAGGGAAATTTGCCTCGCGCAATTGCGCTTTTCTATCGCCACGACCGTGAGAAAAAGATTTCATAAAAAGTGAGTTCTTTACGTGATTTATTATGTTCTAAATTATAATGTCAAAATGGTAGGAGAAATCGCGATTGTCCTCTTAAATAGATATATCTGTGTTATAATTCTATTCTTTATGGTTACAAACTAATTACTACGTCCACTCTAAGGGATTCAAATTTCAAACACCCAACGCGCTCAAACTAGATCCTAGTCATACTTCGTGTTATCTCGAAAGCTCTCGGGGATATAGTGTAATTCACGACACGGGACAGACGTTGCCAAAGGCACTGTTTGGACCAGAGAAACATAAAGGTGGCACGGTGCTCAAAGGGATTTAAATCAAAAACGTTTCTTTAGTACTGCCACTCGTGAAGGATCGCTTATCTCCCGGCGGCCGGAAGATTTAATAGTCAGAAGCGTGGATTACCAGGAGGAGAGGATGCTTAATCCGCCGGCTAGAGGAGACGCGTTTTCAAGTAGTTCGTGACGGGAAAGCAGAGCACTTTGCAGAAAGTTTCGATTCCCTGAAATATTCCGCCTTGTGCGAGGAGAGAACTTCGGTGCGGAAAGCCTGCACTTGACACTATGCCAACCGAACGGTATACCTGACCGTTAGGAATTGAGATCAATGTGCGGCGGACCCTCGTTTGGTATTGGAGCTTTGGACTACCAGTACCAATATTGGTAGCTGTTGCGATATTATTTAAAATATGAGAAGTATGTACTTTTATAGGGAATTTATAGGGAATTTATATATTCTATGTGAAATAAAATTGGCAAACTAATTCGTCGAAGATTAAATGAATTGTTAGATCACTGTATCAAGTAAAATTATCACAGAAACACTGTACCATTGTGATATGATCGACTTTAAAGAGTTTTAATACCATTTGTTTGTCTGTAAAGAGTTAATCGTCGATCGCACAGGATATATCCCACCAACACGCAATTGGACTCGGAAAGTATGTCGATTCGATCGGCAAAGTGTTGGATTCCACCTGAAATTCGTCGGCGGAAAGTAGAAATACCTCCGCACAAGTCAGGCGCGTGGAGGACATTCGTTCTCGAAATAGACTTCAATTAAAGTTTGCATTTCCTTTTACGATCCACGGGCCGATCGTCCGTAACACTCAAACGCGCATTTGGCCAGAGGCTGGCACAGCAAGCTCACGAAACTCACCGACGTAAATCTCCTCCTCCGGCGAAACGAATCTTCCCCAGGTCTTCCAATTCGTCCTTTTCCGTGCTTTTTACGTCGATTCGTTAAGAAACCGTTCAATGTCTGCATTGGAAATGTACGCACCAGGAATTATCGCTGATCTTTTAATATGCTGCTAATATGATACGAACTTGCGCCCACTTCTTTCGGAATATTTAATTTACTCGGCGCAGAGTCGAACAAGTCTCATATCGAAATGGCGACGGGTGTTTTATTTGAGTTCTCGTCTCCTATCCACTCGAGAATATAATATATTCAATAAAAAAAGTGAGGAATGAAATGAAGAGAAAAGAGGCGATGAGCGCGGCGCCAGTGCTGTTTGATAAGCTCCTCTTTCCAGGCTCCTCCCGAGGACGCTGCCAGTATTAAGAAATCGGGAATGAAATAAAAAGGGGGTCAAGTCATATCGGAGGGCACGTCCCACCGGGAGCAAATAATTATGTGGGTCGAGGAATATGGGTTGCCGGAATCGATTTCGAAAAACTCTCCCAGCAGAATGAGTCCCCTTGGCGAGCAGACTCTCCGCTCCCAGAAGGATCTAACGATTTCGGTTTGCTCCGATCTCGCCGGCCGCAAGGACGACTCAGCCTGCATTCGCATGTGCCGCACGTTTCGCCGCATTACATATGTATGACGTACATTTTAGCAGTCGCGCCGCAATGTTGCGCATACAGGATCCGCGCCTCCACGTAACACCGGCCGATCGAATATTCGATGAATCGAGCGGCGCGCACACTCCCGTCGAGCGCGATCGAGATGAAAAAATATGCGGCCGGAAGTCAACGCCAGCGCAGAACCTCCAGGGATTTATACTTGATTTATCGTGTTGGGATTCTCTCTTTCGCGTTGGCACCCGCACACTTGTCCTCTGAGCTTTCCGCCTCTCTTGACGGGACATTAAACTTTTATGGGACAGCCAGCTCCTCTTCAATCCGGAGAGTTCGGGCTTCTGCTGGTGTAACGTTGCGATCGCATGAATTTAAGAAGTTGACATAAGTTCCTGTTACAACCTTGCACTTTGTATTTCAAGCGCGTGCGATGGAGTCTTGCGCATTCCTCTCAAATTACACGCATACAGTATTGATCCTCAATTTCCTCTTGGACAACCACGTCAACAATGTCTCGAAAACCATCTCCATTCTCGTATATTTTACCCACCTAATTAGCAAACTTCGTGTTTAAAAACTGCATAAAATCTCCCATAAAGACAGCAACGACTATCAGAAACCTTTTACTGAGTGATATGTAGCTCAATGCCCAAGCTTCACCGGAAGCAAGCGGGAAGAATGAAAATGACAGCGGCACTGTAGGCATCATTAAAAAAGCTGTCCGGCCATTAAGCTTAATGTCACACTGACGTGGGTGTATTAGCGCGGCGCTTACTGAAGCCAGGAGCTTCAAAGTGCGTCATAAATCGCCGGTTAAAGTTCCCAGACTTGTGAGTACTCGGCTAGCAGAGAATTCCTTTCAATCTATACTGCAATATTGAGTTGTTGAATTCTCGTTTGGTCTCTGGGGGAAGGGAGCGGCGTTAGGCCCGCGTAGGCAGGTAAGGAACACGTGTATAACACGGGCGGGAACACATGTAAGCTGCGAGGGGAAATATCACGCGTGGGAATTCGCGCATCCTTCCAGGCTGTGGCTCGCAGGGAGTAGGGTTTGGCCAAGAGCAGTGTCCGTAAAGAAGCCTTCGTCGGCTAATCCCGAGGGAGACTCCAGCCGAGCCCATCTCGCTCGGAAACTATAACTCACCGTTGTCCGAACGGCCGAGCTTTTTCCTTCGTTCTACTACGTTGTAGCTTGTTGTGGGAAGACCGCTTTGCTTGTGTTGAGGAAAGCCGCGCGCGCGCGCGCGAATGCGCGACTTGACAAATAGAGCGACGGAAGAATTGCAGTTCGCTGCGGAGCAGCTTGATTAATTGGACGGAGAATCCTCGGAGTCCAGTGCCTCGGGAGGAAGTAACGCGACGCGTAATTAAGAGGCTGCGAATCAAACGTTTTAATC
Organism: Crossocerus cetratus; assembly: GCA_963675795.1. Lineage (NCBI taxonomy): Eukaryota > Metazoa > Arthropoda > Insecta > Hymenoptera > Crabronidae > Crossocerus > Crossocerus cetratus. The sequence continues at coordinate 30,115,033 of OY776662.1, read as the reverse complement.
CATCGCGCGCCATTAGGATGCTCGTTGGGGGGCTGGATTTTTATTCGAGCGAGAACTCGGTTCGCGCACTTTATGCCATTTGTACTTGTACAGGCATCGATCTAAGCGCGCGGCCGACCATTAGAGCGGCGACGTTAATGACCAGAAATTTTTGTCGCTCGCGCGGAAAGGCGCGAGGAAGCACACGGGCAACGGCGAACGGTGGCAGTTGCGCGAAAAAGAGTCGGATTTTTGTCGGCTGTTTCCCTAGCAAGGAAAACGAGCTTCGCGACTTGTCGGTTTACTGCGATGCTCGCGTAAATATCTCGTGAACATTGAAATCTGAAACCTTCGCGGAAACTTACATTTATTCAGTTTGAACTTAATTTTGTCACTGACTTGCGTGAAATACGAAGAATTTTTATTCTTTCATAAAAGAAATTACGAAGAAAATCTTCGATCTACCAAATTCAATAATTCCACACCTCGAAATCTGAACGGTTAAAGAGTCGAATTCAACATTAGTCGACTGGTATTCGATCGTCCGAGCTCCGGCAATCATCGATCCCGGAAACGAGATTGGGGAGAAAACGCTTAATAGTTCGCAGGAGGGCAATTCCTATTGAAAATTTCGCGTCCTATTTTTCGAAGGGGAATTACGTATTCCCCAGGGGGAAATATGGCCCACGTCCATAATGGATTTATCAGGCATTCGACTCGTTTCAATCTCCCAACGAGCCAATTACCAGCAGAGCCATTACCCGCCTCGACTCGCCAGTAGCGCCGCAGCACTTGGGAAAAGTTCTGGAGCCGGCATTATGTCTTCCGATGCCGATAAATTCTTGGGAAAATCGGCCCAGTGAATCGAGTGTGAAAAATGCGGCCGAGTCACACACTGAGCCGCTTAATTAAAAATATTCAACAGAATTTCCGGCCGGTGCGCACCATATTAATTATACCGGGTGTGCGGCGCACGAAACAATCTCCGGGAATTTTAAGATCCGTTTAAGCCCGTGAAGAACGGGCTTATTAATTCATTTCACGGAAAATGTCTTTGGGGACTGCGCTAAAGGATGAGGAACAGATTTATGGACCGTATAACATCTACTGGGAGATTCACTTGCCTATGAAACAGACATACATTTTCCTTTTGTAGACAAATTTATGATTTATAATAAGAAATAGAATTATTAAAATTACTATTTTAAATGTTGTAATAAGCGTATCCTGGCAAATGGCAAAATGCCAGATATCCTTACAATTGGCGTATTGTAAAAACAAAAAATGATTGGACAAATGTTTGGTGTACTTAAAAGTCAATATTGATGATGTTATCGACAAGCGACCGTCATTTCGAAAATTGCCTCCACCGCAAAATAACACTCAGCGACACCGCAATATCGACGAGCTAATATGCTTGAGCAATTTCCCGCCATTTTCCCATTAGTTGATTACTTTTTTCCATATACGTGCGCGGGGCTTCATTGCGGCATTAACTTTCGTCGATATTTACCGGGAGCCCGAAAGTGAAAATGTTCCGGTAGACGGTTTTATTTACAAGCGATCCGATTAATCGACGAGCAAGATGCTTCTACCAGGACGGAAATTAATCCGCGCGATTTTCATTGGCACTGCAATGTGCACTGGGAAATAAAATCCCGCGTGGGTATAGTTTTTCCACTCGGTCCTTATGCGAAACTGGAAAAATATCAGAAAATTTGCAAGTTCCCCGATTAGCAAAGCACTTGCTCAATTTTCAATTACATCTTTCAGTTTTAATGTGCGCAATTTGCGAAAGTTTTCACTTTCAAGCTCACAGGCCATCGAAAGCCCGGTAAATATTAATTATAAAGTAACTTTTACTCTACGTCGAATCTGGAAGTTACTCGACACGCTTCATAGCGGCGGTTCACGTTAAGTAGAAAGCTCAATTAGCAACGATTTATATTGCAAACGCGGCCAACCCCCACACACACACTCGAGACGCCTCCATTGAATCTTACAATTACCAAGTTTCAGAATTCCATTCTTGCGTAAAGTGTTGCGTGGAAAAGTTTCCCTCCTCGGCAAGCCCCATTTAATTCACAGCCCCTCGCCCACTCCTCTCGTCGATAAAGTGATAATAGCAGGGCGCTCGGTGCGAACACGTGTCCGTCGACTGTGTGCCGCGAGAAGAGAATGCCGAGGGAAAAGAGAGGCATTAAGGAGAAAAGCCTGGCGAAACTTTCTTATCACATCGCCGCCTCTCTAATAACACGAAATGCCTCTAATGACGCAACTTTTAATGAAGCTCGAAACAGCCGCGATAATACTGCCCCGAATCCAGCCAGCGCAACTTGAAACCTCAATAAAGATTAGCAGCGCGGCGGCTTAAGACTCTCAAAATGCAAGAACTGGACGACCGTGCCGGAATGAAACAGCGCCAGGCGAACGCGCCGCTCCAATTCGGGAAGAGGGTTCGAGATCCAGGGAGATCACTCGCGTGCCTGGCGGATCTCGCAACTTCCCTTGCTCTTTTACGGCATTCGACAAACGCCGGGAATCTTAGCGGCGATCTCCCTTTGCCGTGTGTATTATAACGGTGCCTAAGAACTAGCGTGGCCAGTGGGATCCAAGGTGAAGAGGGGCAGAGGCGGCTTTGCTTGGCCGAGAGAGCTTGGAATATTCAAAAGGGCAGTGGAAAGAAGAGTTGCTCCGGTAGGCGGGATCATCTGGAATTCACGGGGAATTTCATGGGATTCCGGCGTCTGGCGTGTGCTCTGGGACACGGGACTGAATAAACAACGGATCGATGTTATGCTCCACCACCTCTTTGCACTCGCTCTCTATCTTTCTCGCTCGGCGGCTCGCAAAGCTTTTTATCGCAGCTTTTGTTATGCCGTTTTTCCTCGAAAGCCACTCGGCCGGTGCAGGTGTGTATCGCCGGTGATCAACATTTTACGTGGAATCTCGGGTGTTACAGCTTCCATGGGGAGCGCGCCGGGCTCCTGCGATACTGCCACTGGCGACTTCCCCGCAAATCCGTACAATTACGCGAAATCCTTTTAGAGCGCGGCACGGAAAGGAACGGACACGTGGGAGAGAACGCCCGGGACGCGCAGCCTCGGTGGGAATACCTGGAATTAGACAGATCGTACAGCGATCGCACTGTCCGAGTAATTTCTTCTAATACTGAGGATTCGCTCGCGATGGGAATTTGTTCCCGAACTAACACCATTTTCTGGCGCAGCCGCGTGATTGTATTTCATTGCGGGCTGTTGTTTCACTTCGTGCTAAAGTGTTATCAAACAAAATCGTGAAATAAAAGCTCTGGAAAAATAATAAAATTCTTCTTTTAAATTAAACAGAAATAGTTCTAATGTTTAGTTATTTATTTTAATCATTTTCGGCGCGAAGTAATTTATTCATCGAGACGACCGGCGAGAATAATTTTTAATTAATGCATGTGTCGATGAAACTAAATAGCCGATTCTTCGACGCGCGATAATCGCAGTAGCCGAACGCGGCCTGGAAAAAAGGAAAAGGGTTGAAGCCGGCTCGGCTATTTATTCTTCGCACGATTTATTCTCTGTTAAATTACCGAGCTGAAGCGCAGGGAATTCCGTCTGCCGGCGCCTAGCCCGGAAATTAATGCCCGCTTGAAAAACTCCCATGTATTTTGTCCCTGGGGCTACCTTGCTCGCCTGTCAATCCCGGCACCGCTCTCTTTCCCCAGCCCACGGTGTGCCTCGATCTTTGTTTTCAAGAGAGCAGGGCCACTTTTTTCCTTCAGCCACAGGCCGCACTCTTGTCCCGCCGAGCGACGATTACCGGATTATGGGAGCGATGTTATTGACGAAGCTGAATTTAATTAGGTTAAATCGAGGGTGGAAAAACTCCAACAGGGGTTGGCGAGCTACGGGAAATTAAACCGAAGTTCCACTTGTCGCCGCTTATTTAATTAGCAGTAATAGTTTTAATTGGTTGAATCGCGGTCTAGGAAACTAAACGCGCAGCTTCTCTGTATAATTATGAAATCATATATGTATAAAAACATACAAGGGAATTTTGACCTTTTTTCAATGTTATTTTTAAATGTGACAACACTTTAATATTCTTCATGTATGAAAATCAAAGCATGTGTGGCTTTAATCAACGATTCCAAGGGGGAAAAGAAACACACACGGTACGCCCGAAACTTTCCCGGGTTTCCATTAGCAAGGGTTAATCCCCTATTTATGCAGGCTATCGGTCGCAGAAGTTAGCGAGCGGGGGCGATTTATATTTTCTCCGGGAAACTGTAAACTAGTGCCGTTTATCATAGTTCCCTTACTATCAGGTTCTTATCCGATTCGGGGGAAAAGAGACAGAGAGAGAGAGAGCGAGAGAGCTTACGCCCTAGTCACGTACACTCTGTGCCGGCCCAGAGTCCCAACCGGAGTTTCCGAGAATCACGGTGGCCCACCATCTACCAACACACACGCACGCACACACGTACTCTACCTTTCGCGCCTTGCTTCCTGTCTCCAAGGAGTTCTTCGCGATATTCCTGACAGCACCACCAGCACACTGTCACCGTGACGTTGTGTCTCAACGCCCTCGTGCAGTTTTCTGTCAGCGGATTATGCCAGACATTAACTAGGATTCAAATTCATTGGAAGTATTTCCCATATTGTTTTTGTTTTATCTTTGTATTTTGAAGTCTCTTGACTTTTCATGCATTTATTATTGACTTCTTGCTGTATTTGAAGCTTAAATTAAATTAATTCATATTGCACGTTAATTGAATCATAGTTTATGATGAAATTGTGATTATCTTTGGAATCATTTTTGGGACTTTAGCATTGACGTTTAAATCCTATTAAAATCGATAACATTAGTAGCAGAAATCGTATTATGAACGACAGCAATTTCTAGCAGGTCCAGACAATATGCACGCTGAAAAGTGTTATTAGAGTACCCCGTCGGTGACAGCTAATTATAGATTGGCATAAATGCGGGCAAAATGCGCCAACCAATTATTAATCAACGCGGCCACCATCTGTCCCCTGATGAAAACGTTCTCGCCCAATAATAAAACACTCGGGCAGTAATCAGGAGAATCGTGCCCTAATCGAGAGTCCGGCCAGTCACGCGCCCGCCAGCGTAGAAATTGAAAAGCGAGCCGCCCGGAAAATTGGGTTTATGCGAAAAAATTGGCTGGTTTATGAGCCGGGAATAACGTGAGCATGGAAAAGCGGCAGGAACCGCTGGCCAATTGATTCAATGTGTGCGTTGCAAACGAGGACTGTTGTATGCCTACGGTTAGCTGTGCGTGCGCCCCACTGTCTCTCTGTACACATTCGTACATACATGCGTGCGCATTCATCCGAGTACGGCAAATTCGATGGTCATTAATTTATTGGATAACCAGGTATCACCGAAGACTGGCCTGCCCGATGTGCATGCGACGGCCCACTTTTCCCCGGGATTAATTGTAAACATTCGATGCTAAGCCAACCGGAAAAAGGTGTTGGATTATGTCGCTTGAGTTGAAGCAAACATATCGAAAAAGAAAAACCACAGTGTCATAGCTGTTATAATATGAATAAAAAAATTAAAATTTGACTCATATCATTTCTTTGCTAATTGAAATTAAACAGCAAATAAACAGGATTTATTTTGCTTCTTGGGAAAATGACGAATTAAAACAAAATCAGTTGTTCTGGCTTTTATTATTACTTCTTTCCCGGTTTAAAAATACACTACTCGTCTTATCAAGGGTTCCTGATCTCAATTCTGTTTTCCAAGGGTTAATGTGCCATATGTAAGTTTCATCGCTCTTAATTCCCACCGAGTTTCATCGGTACTATTAAGAAGACGTTATATAGCCTGGTTCGATACAGCTGCACGATGGGAGGCTATAAACCGAGCTCACGTTCCCGCTCGGACGAACTCAGCCATTCTGCAATGCTGGCAATAATTCAGAGGAAGCGCGAGAGGAGCCCGGAAACTATGATTAGACAAATTCCCGTTTGGTATGTTAGCTCCTCGAAACCATAAAGTTTTGCGGATTCTTGGGGAGCAACGCGTTGAGGATTCAACGCTATAAGAGCGAATATGTTGCCTCCGTTCTAGTCGCAACTACCGTTGACGCCTATTCAACGCAAGCATAACTTTCCCGTGTTAATTTGACCGAGTTCTCGTTGACACACCACGCGCGCGCGCTAATTATGATTAAGAAAAATATCAGGAATTTACGGGTTTGCCGGTTTTTGTGGATATTTGAAGTTTCGACCAAATGGGACACAAAAGGTGAGCAATATGAGTGCAGAGTAAAAAGGCATGCAGCGTTGTTCGGTGCTTTCCAATTGTGCAGGTGGTTCAGATGAGTTTCTGGAATTTCTCCCGTGACATCTCGCCGCTTTTTAATCTGTAATTTTAATTCCCGGGCGAGATTTTCGAGTGGCTCGGTCAACTGGAACACCTGACTTCGACGCGCGAGCCTCCAGGGAGGCAGCCTGTACAGGCTAAACATTTTTCTGTCAACTTTAAACCCACGTGCGGCGGAATCCTCCGGAGCACTGCTAATTCCAGGGTCCCATCAGTCCAAACCGTATGTGGAAACGTACTGTTGGTAGGATTACTGGAGCTGGGAAGCTAAATTTTGCGGGGTCGTTGGATTTTATGAGCGGTGATTATATTCGTCGAAAAATGAAAATTCGAAAATTGTTCGGAATATGAATGTCAATCATTTATTATTTGAAAGGGTGTAATTGTCGGAGAAAACTGTTTAAGAAGTCTTCCCAATCCTATTTAATGGGAGTAATTAAGACTGCAATTAAAAACTGATACTCTCGATCGTATCGATAACTAATTTCTTATTTATAAAACTCGAACACCAAAGTGAAATCTAATACTTGTTAATACTTTAATGAATAATCAGTAGTCTGAGCTGGCAGGCTCGGCGACAAGTAGAATGACTCAACATTCGCCGGCGATTTAAACTTTTAAACTCGAAACGAAGCGAAAGCGAACACAAAAATACCAGTTCGATTTCCAGTGTCGGGCAGTTTCATCGAGGTTCAATCTGCAGTTCCACTTCGAAACTGCGAAGCAGCGAGTCTCCCCGATTTCCTTACGCCGCCGTATAATTCCCCGGCACAGGCTTTTACGTCGCCTCGTACTTCGCGCATTCTTCTATTGGTGGTACGCGTGTAAATTTTACTGGCCGCTTCACCAACCCCTCATTTCATCATGGTTTCATGAACTTCGTGTTCGAGAGAATTCCCCCGTGGAATATGTGGTGAAAATCATCATTTGAAGTAAAATGTTTTAGCACTGGAAAAAGGTGTTGAAAATTATTCCGCAATACATATGTATAGTATTTTCGATATTAGATTCAATTTGTCTGTAGTTTTATTCAATCTAACACTTTTGAACCACTGTAGAAATACTGAAAACTAAACGATTTAAAATAAAACTCAAATCCAGAGTTTTTGGTATCTGTTCTATATTTTTGTTCAATCTTTCCCCTGTGTTATTCGATATCTATGTAGGACTGATATGGATCGATATTCCCGAAAATATCGCGATTCTAAGGAACATTGATGGGTTCAAGTTTGCCCTATTTGATATTTCGTGGTCGAGAACGGATTCGACTGGTTCCTATACCAGCTCGTCAAAGAAAACCGAATGCTGGCATTCCGAAATCATCGATTAAACTTTTTTCAGGTGGCTGCGGTAGGAAAGGAGCCTATCTCCAGAGAGGGTTGGATGACCCGGATTCAGCCGATTCTGTACAGCCATTCCAAAGACTCCCAACAGAGAAGTTCCCCGGGTAGGGTGCGCTGCGAGCGCGCCCGTTTGGCACGAGGAGGTCGTTCAAGCGTTCAGAAGCTCGCTCGGCGGCCAAATGAATTTGATCAGTAGCGCTCTGTGTGTTGGCTACTTTGAATTCACCGGCAGGCGTGCAATAAAAGGAAATCAGCACGCGACTCGGAGCCCGGGCGGTTTTTCGAATCGTCAAGGATGACCCAGATTCCCCGCCCGCCAGATAGTCCAAAGCGATTCGTCCAAGAATTTCCCTCGCCCACCTGCACACCACTCTCTTTCTCCCTTTCCGTAATTCTCCACTATTTCATCAGCCCGCACACGCACATGTACACACGGAGATACATCAGTGAGATGAGCCCGGAGACTGTAAATGAAGCGGAGCTTTTTCTCACGGCAGATTATTTAATCTCTGTAATTCTCGGGCGCTGTTTCAACCGAGTCTTCTGGCTGCGCTGAAGCCGCTCCCACTCACATTTGCACTGCCTATTCTCTTTACTCGAAGTGTATCAACGCGGGAAGCCGAGCAGCAGAGTCTGCCTTGATTTCAAAATGATAGAACCTGCGGGAGCTGATACAGTGTCGGTGGCGTTTAAACTATTTTGCGCCCGTCGATCGTGAATTGCTACAGCTGGTTTGTACGAATAGAATGATGACAATTCCGTTTTACTATGAATTTGTGTGCCCTTTAGATTTGAAAATAGCCGGCATTAAATGTTTTTCAGGTATTCTCTGTTGTAAATTCAATACATACGATAATAATTGTAACTTTCCATCTGCAAGTTTGCATAATATTTAACAGGAAATGACATTTTTTTGTGTAAAACGATGAAAGAATAATTTTCGAAATTGCATTAAAAGTAACTCATAAAAGCAAGCTGTTGTCAATAAAAGAGTAATAATTCCGCCCCGAACCACCACAATATTTGCCCGACAATTTCCGACGCGATACAATGAAATTCAAACTTTTCAATCGGCGATACACAGACAATTGATCGAGCATGCTCACGCCGAGGACGTATAACGCCCGCGTTATCGATAATGCAAGAAGCAAAGAGATCCCGCTATTTCCCCTGTTTCTCGAGCAAAGAATCTGCGCTGGGGTGGCTCGCCGCGCTTTCGAGAGCATTGGAAGAGCCGTGAGAGTGATAGAAAGGGGAAACACGCCGCACTCGATAGCAGCGATTTAGAGTTATAGCACCTTCGAGAGGGCAGCGATCTCTCGAACTCTTGAAAACTACGGGCGAGCGCAGTGTGTAAATGCGAGGAGATGTCGAGGTGCTATGTAAGATTGAAATCATTACATTTGTACAGTTAATTGATTATTTTTGTTTAATTTAGGAAAAATGTGTTGCACAATGAGTAAAAAATACACAATTTGTCAATTTAATAATAATATGTCTTTCGAATGCCGATTTAATTTATAATAAATTATTGTTATGTAAAGTAATTCAATTACACCTTAATTTTTTTAAATTCATCATCCATTTTCCACATAGTCATGACAGAAAGACTTATTTCCCAGCTTTAATATCTGGCTCTCGAACATTGAAACGTGTTCGATTTTAACCCGCGATTCTTCTACATTTCCCGCATTTCCAGATCGACTTGACCAGCGTCAGAAGCTCGCAATTCCGATTGAACTTTTGCAGCGCAGCGCCCGCAGGAAGGTTAGTGTCGGCCGTTGGTCGGAAAGGAGACGCCGGCAGATCAAACAGAGAGTGAGTTATGTCGATCTTATTTTGACGGCACGGAAGGAAAGGCATTCGAGCGTGTCAGAGAAAGGAATAGGTTCGCGGAGTCCCATTTGCATTCGTTGGAAGGCCGTGCCGATCGCAGGAAGGAGAGCCTCGAGATTTCCCGAGCAGTCGCGCCCTGTGTCGAGCTCAACGCGCCGCCTGGCTGCCTACTCGAATACCAAAGCAGCCGAATCTCATATAGACTGCACTGCACACACTATGCCAACTGCCAACTGGTAAAATGAAAACTCCAGAATAGTGCAATGTGCGAATTCTACCGGGCGATGTGGCGTGCGAAAATAGCCGAGGAAAAACGGGACCCCAAGGGGTTCTTTTGTAAGAATAACATTTTATCCATCCGCTCGTTGCGAAATTAAGGATTGACATGAGAAGTTTTTAGATTCTATTAGCATTTGAATAATTAATAGTATCTAAAACTAGATTCTATTAATACTGAGTTTAGTAGGAAATTCTGAAAGGTTATTATTTTATAGAATAGATGTTACAATTTTATAGAATTTAAAGCTGTATATTATGAGTATCTGAATTCTCCGGGATTCCACAAGCTCCACAAACAACTACCGCAACAATGCGGTGGGCGACAATGCAAAACCCCAGAATTACAAAACCCATCCTAGCAACTCGCGAAATCAAGCTTCGTGAAAAAATAATTCCGACGGGAAACTTTCCTAATCAAAGTATAGCAACGAGCAGGGGGAGCAATGCGATTCTCGTCTAGGAGTCCGACAATAAGTTACTCGGGATTTCGAGTGCGAATCACCAACTCGGCGGTGGTGTTTCACCGGGCGACGAATCGCAGTCAGTCTAATTAACAGGCAATCAAACTTGACTCGCGCCAACTGGCGCCAGGTGGGTCGCTTACTCTACTTTCCGATCTATTTGCATATAAATGATCGACCGGCACAAATCAAACTTCGGCGAGCGCGAATCAAATATGCGCATGAGAATAAGCGGCGCCGTGCACCCTCGGCGTGGCAGCGCTATGTGTCGCGACGAAGTCGACAGGGTTGTTATGTCAGTTGCACTCGATAAATTATGACCCTGTTTATTGCAGGCCCGATTTTGCATAAAGGGACCTGACCGACGAGAGCCTTTTGCATGTCCGAACTATCTACGCTTGCTATTTCGATCTTAACTTGCGGACTTGCGTGTCGAACAAAAAGGACTTGTGATGCGATCTTGTTGGAACATCTTTTATTACGCCAAAATCCAAGATAAGTCCACACACGAATTCAATTATCTACAACTATCAGTTCGCCTCTGTTTGTCACACTTGAGCACACAAGTTTCTGGTTATTCTAACAGCAAGCAAAGCTCTAACTCGTTATCTAACAAACATAGGTAACGCAGGAAGATCGCATAGGTAGGGACACAATGCTGTTGGTGGAACATTGTGCAGACACGGCGTACATTTCAGCGGCCACAATAGGCGAGCGGGGGCGGTCACTCTGTAAACGTTTGGGACACTTAGGCGAACAATGGGTTGACCAGGCTGCTTCCCGAAGACGTTCACGGGCCCATGAACACCCTGGAGCGATCGACGGAGGAAGGAAGAGTCCGCCGAGGGTGAGGGACTCGGTAATCCTTCGATAAGCGATCCTTCATAATAAATTTCGATTTAGCCCAGTTGGCCTCGCAGGGCGAACCACCTTCCTCCGAGGGTTACCCTAATTGGCAAAATGAAATTAGATCCCGGCAAAGCCTGCGATCGATTTCGCTCCATTCATTGTTTTACTTTCGGTGCCAGTGAACCTTACAGGTTCACTTGACTACCTCCGTATGCTCAGCTGTGTAAACTGTAAAGCCTGCCCGGTGGATCAGTTTGCATCTTGTTGGTGGTGTAATATTGCTTCCGGCTTGGTTTGGGTCTTCAGTGGTGCAGAGATTCGGCTCGATTTCCTGCAAACACTCTGGTGTTTGCCGAAGAATGTGAAACGCACTGTGTACTGCGTACGAAGTTGGCAGAAATAAACAAATATAATAACTATATAAAGTGTTTACACATTCATTTGTTGGATAGAATACTCGACAGTTTTTGGCAAATTGAATGTATTCGTGTTCCACGTGCAATATATCTGATTGTTTTTAATCGAACCAAATGAAAAATGTATATTGAAACCTTTTGTGTAATGTGTGGAGTAATACGGTTTATTTAATAAATAACAAAGGAAGCCAGTTGACGCCACGTCGAATCGATTCCGGACGAGTCGCAGCGAACAATGTCGATCGTTACTCGGCATGGGTGGGACGCTTGTTTTTAACAAGGAACTCATATTGCGGCCATCAGTCGGGCACCGCGCGACTCGTCTCTAAATTCTCCGTAATCATTGCGTTGTCAGCAAATGAAACCTGATTATCGGGACAATTTCGAGTGCCGTCGATTTCAAACATCATTATTCCGAGCGGGCGGCTCGCGTCGCCCTGTAATGACCGATAAATAATGTACCCACTCGCTAAATCCGTTTAGCATTTTTCCCAGGAATTATCGGATCCCTTAATCAGTGGTTGCGATTTATCATTTGATCTTCGATTAATGAAGAGCGCGGTAGAAATTCGTAATGAAACGTGGTAGAATTTCGAACACAAGAGCTCCCAACAAATGTTCATTTCTCTGCATTGGGCTAATACATTTTGCATCCTCTCGAATTAATAGTCCTCATAAATATATCTGTCAGTTTATGGACAAACCCTTGCACTCTTCTTTAAAATTCTATTTATTCTTAATGTTCAGGGATTAAAGTTTAAACGAACATCTAATAAATAGCGAATCAAACGAGCTATTTTTGGGAACAAATTAAACGAAAGTATATTATTCATTTAAATAAGATTTCGGTACCTCTGTTATAGCAATATATGCGCCGCGACCTACAACTATTCATGATATTCCACGTAATAAACCACCGCTTACACTCGTTGACTGGTAATCGGCCAGGTTTCCAACCAGCCGTATCCGACACACACCGCAGGCCGCGTTTTGCTCGTTAAAATTTCCCGATACACGTGCAAAATGGAGGCCAGAGTGCTCAATAATGAAGAACGCGTAATCTCCCGGTGACACGCGTAATAGATTATCACGCGCGAGCCTGTAACGTTAGGCAACACACATCGCTATATTAATCTATTTGCCCACATGATTAATACGAAGCCTGACAAACGAGGCCGGCTGCATGCATCACATTGCGATCAGCGGGGCGTATAATTAATTTTCACCAGTGAAAAGATGGGCCGATTCTTACGGGATGGCCTGCGGAAAATTGGAAAAATAACTTGGCCATCGTAGTCGACGGAGAAGAAGAGGAGAAGAGGCGAAGACCGATCTGACGTTGCTCATTCAGCCACCTCATCAAACCGTCACTCCCACTTTATAACATCGAGCGCGCCCGGAAATATTGCTGTTATTACGCCGAGGGAAAATGTTCACTCGGCTGTAATTACTGGGTTTCTCGGGGCGGGCATGCTAATGAAATATCTCGAGCTGCGGTCCGCGATAGCTCATCATGGCGAATACTGTCACTATAAGCGAAGGAAATGTCGATGATACTGGTTCTTAGGTTCTTATCCCGGTGATTACGTATCTCTTTTCTCAAGAAAACTTTTCTCAATATTCTACAGAAACTGTAATCCGTTGAATTGAATAATACTCAAGAAAAACAGTGATAGGAACAAATCGACAGGTACACATTCTTGTAAATTAAATAAAACCACAAATGAATCACGAAAGTGAAAATTAATAATTTCGTCGTGAAAGGTTTCGCCAAAATTCAGGTGAACATGTGGTTCAGCCCCGAGCACATTATCAACCCTTTAAAACTAGGGCGCCCATTCGCACAGCACATCGACACCTCTTACAAATGTCCCGTAAACATTATCAAAGGCGATTAAGTTCTCAGGGCGAAGGCAGCGATCCCATAAGCCCGGTGTTTTATAATTTATGGATGCAAGCCTGCTCCACGCGAGGCAGTGAGGTGGTGTGCACCCGGTGTACCTCCGAGGCTAAAAGAGAGCTTGCAAGAGGCCATGGTGTGTTGTATGGCAGGGCGTCGAGCGGGATTTACAGGTCGTTCGATAAAGCAATGCCAGAGGGGGGGATCGAATCTTAGCCGCCCGAGGGGATTATAAATCGAGATTCGATAATGATCCGTAATAGATGGTTCTCCCCAGAAGGCAAAGGTGCTCCGCCATAATGTTGCTAGGACTCCGCTGCCAGGAACCTAACGATTATTCATGCTTACCTCCTTTTCGAGCGTTTCGTGAATTAAGCCCTTCGACGTGACGGCAATCCTGAGAGGTTGGCCTGCCTGCCTGACTTAGCTGCCCACCCTGTCGAGCTTCCACCTCCGCCCCCTCGCACCCTCCACAACAGCCGACGCTTTTCTTTTAAAGGGTGTTACCCTCCAAAGTGCGCGCAATCGATACCGAGCCATCGAGTTTTGGTCGGACCACTTTGTTTCTCCATGCAAACCCTCGTAAGGTATGTGCTCGCGTGAGTCAATAAAGTATTCCCAGAGTATCGGAGCGGATCATTGTGTCAGTGGCTTGGGAAAAATTATGTTGTTAGTGGAACTTGCGATGGCATTTCCAGTTTATGCTCCAATTTCGCCTGTGTTAATACTACTGGCCACTTACTATTTTTCAATTAACATATATTAAGCCGAGTATGCTTGGACATTAAATATTCCAAGCTCCAAGCTTTCGAGTTTAATAGTTATTCATTTTACTAACACACTAATAGCATGTTCCAAGACATGTTCGTCTCGACTTGACATTATTCTTCTTGTTCCCTACACTCAAGGGAGTCACGAAACTTGAGGAACACCCCACAAGAAGCAGCCACTCGGCCACTTAATTGCCCAAGCGGGCGAGCGAGTGGCTGACGGTGCAGGAGACGAGCTTTTAAACTTAACTCAAAGTAAAAGCCGAAGTTGCGGGCAACTAAGTCCAGAGCGAAATATTTAATCCAACCTGGAGCGGCAACTTTTTCAGAACACAACCGTATAATTCCTTGCCACAGCTCTTTGTGTTAGCGTATAGCCTTATACTCAAAGGAGCCTCCCCAAAAAGACAGGAAAACGTCATGACCGATTTACTTGGCAACATGCGAATCCGGCGAAAGGATATGATTTACGAATAAATGGGGTATGGAACAAAAGTTCGGACTGAAAGCTTAAGTCACAGAGACTCAGGGGGAAGACAGCTTCCGGATATCCGGGTAGTCTAGTTGCCGCGCGAGCTTCCTCAGATCCTGCGCGGATGGCTTTTTACTTTTTGACCTCCTTTCGAGCGAGTGCAACCTCTTTCGCCCGGGGAACTCGTCGTCCACACCCCTCGGCCTGCCTGCCGCCCCTGCGCGCAAGGCGAGTTCGAGGGTTGTCCTCCAAATTTTCATATATTATGCAAACACCGAGTGCCTTCTGTCTGTACGACTCCCGTCGTTTTATCCGGCTTCCTCCGCCCGGCCATTTTCTGTTTTTATTTTTCCTCCCTCAAGTGCCGCGGAGCTGCGTGCAGCTAGTATTTGCCTTCGGGCGGAGCCGGCAACCCCCGACTGGTTCTTCTGCCGCCGTACATCACGTATTTCCCTGTTTTACGCTCCGATGCCTCCCCTCGCCTCGCCGCCGCGGTCTTAACGAGATTACTGCTACTCAAAACTCGCCGAGTTTATAAAGCCGAGCCGCGGTGGCCTCGCTGTTACGCCACCGAGATGAAGACGCCTTTCTTCTGTCCGCGGGTTCTCTCCCTCGCCGCCCGTCTTTCGGTGTGCCACTCTCGCACGGGCTTTCCTCTTCCTTTCAAACCGCGTTGTACCCAATTGGTCGACGCCGCGGCGCTCGATGTGTGTGCTCGAAACGAATCCTGTACTTTTCCTTTTCTCACTTTTCACAGGGGCATCCCTGCTGCAGGCTCTGCTCCTCCTTGTCCGACGGTAGCTCGAAAAAAGGGGCGGCAAGTGGTTGGGCGCAAAAAATCCCCGCCACTTTTTCCGAGGCGGTCGCTGTGTGAGCTCTCGCCGATGTGGGAATAAAAGACAACAACTGTAACCAGCTAACGCGGTCTCGCCGCTCGTCCCCCCACGCGCGTTTCCAGACTTAAACTATCTGTGTTTAAAAGTGGAATTTCCGAGAGAAGCTTTTGAAAGCGATATCTGTTAATGTGCAGCAGTGGAAAGTGGGAAATATTCAGAGAGAGAGAGAGAGAGAGAGCTCTTGTCCGAACTAGCTAGGTGCTCATTAACAAATATCATTCTCGACAGGCACTCTCGAGATTTTTACTCTCAGCTGGAGAGTTTAAAGGGACTGGCGCGCGTCCAGGGGCTAAAAAACAGGAGCTTATTCCTGCATGTCTCGCTACTTTCCTTCGAGCTTATTTCCTTCACGTCCCGTAGGCGGTGGCAGGAGCGATTTTTCAATTGAATCTGATTGCCATGAATGTAAATGTTATCCGTTGGAGGCGCAGGCATGGCCTGCGCCGAGACACGAATATTCCGAAAACTTTCGGCTGCAGCACTCCTGCTCGGAATGTTCAAGCCGCTGGGTGAACGTGTACTACCCCAAACCTTTGGCGACTCTTTCTTTTCCACCCGCCTCCGCACACTTTTCTCCCCGAATTTATCCTCGTCCCGCACGCTTCCCCCTCTCGCTCTCTCTCGACGTCCCTGTAATCCTTTCCCACCCCTTTCGAACCCGGCCACTCTTGCCAGTGGGCGCGCGAGGACCGTGGACGCGTCCACGAAACTTTTTCATCGGTTAGGATGATTACATTAAACATGCAAATCTAGCGTGGCTTTGACGTCTGGAGCGATAACTTTTCTTTCGGTAATTGCGTACCCGCTCGCGAATAATAATGAGCGCACCACCGGCGCCCTCTCTCGACTATTGCATCGACACTGGGGATATATCACCGGGGAGATTATTAACTTAGGACTTAGGGAACTCCGCCTTTTTCAGGATTCCCTCGTCCCAGGGGTTTCTCCTTTTGTCGGCCCTGCCAGTTAAAGTACTTTTCCCCCGGACTTATTAAGGATTGGATTTTTGTGGGGGATTGTGATTGCGGATTCTCTAAGATTGACATTATTGTCTGGTTCACGTGGAGCAAAATTCACTTCTTGCCATTTGTTGTTAACTAATGGTAAACTACAAGCAATAAGCGTTGGTTATATTGTTAGGCACAGTATTCTGTTTATGTTGGGGCAACTGTTAAATAGCAGGGATTGAAAGGTGCAAGTTTGAACACTTGCTAATTCCGCTGATTAAAAAATATCACAACGAGTGCTTTTTTGAAACAGAATCAATAAAGCGAACTCTAATACGCTGATATCGAGGGATCGACTGCAGCCGAGTAAACCAAAACACGAGAGATCAGCGTGGAGGTTTCATGCACTCATCCGGGAGTGGCTTACGCCGAAGACGACGAGCATCCTTTCGAGATCGCTCTAATCCGACTGAGGAAACAATTCATCTCACGCTGGCGCACACCGCCGCAACCTGGCTGGGGCTGAGCGCTCGTTTCACTTGCGATTTATTTCCAAATCCGCCTGTATGAGCCAACGATTCTGTACTACGCGTAGCGTCGTGTGTGCGTGTGTGTGTGTATCGACCGGCACTCACTCGCCGCGATGTATAATTTCCGCTTGCTCGCTAAAGCGAAAGTGTAAGAGGATTACGAGGATGCGAATCGGCGGGTTGGCGATCATTATTTCGGAGGACAGACTGGAAAGGGCGGGGGAATGCGGGTGGGGGGAGGGGAGGGTGCGGTGCTTGGTATTAGCGATGCGTTAGATTATGAACGCGTTTATTACGGCCGATGAATATTTCATTAGGTACAACCGCCCCCTGTCGCCGGTTCTGCCGGGTTATCAAAATGGAAGAAGGCCGAAAACACTTCCGTTCGCTTCCTCCTGCCACGCTTGCATTCGAAAAGCCCGATTCGCAAAGGTAGGTCGCAAACTGAATGGGTTTATCCACCGGATTTAAGTTTAAAGTCCTGTCAAAGTGTTCGTCTTTTTATCTGTCCGCGAGTTTTTAATACGGAAAGTTAATCGACTGCAAATTAAAAGCTGGGTAATTGCGGGCTGCAAAAAAACGTATATTTAATCTGTTAAGAAGCACTTTCAACAGAGTATGAAATCAATTTTATTTGATACTGAAATACGTTCGAACATCAATTTGGAAAAATATTAAAAATTGCACGAACCTGTTCAAAGTACTGAAAAATGTGCACAATAATATTAAAGCTTTTATATCAACATCATTAAAGTGGATGGCGCCTGTTTAATCCCTACTCCAGTGTCTTTCGAGCACTACAGGCTGACGCATCCGGTATTTTGACGCGTTCTTGGCCGCACTGTCTTCCATTGTTGAGGATTTATGGTCCAATGATACGAAGCGCGGTCGGTGCGATTCTGTGGTACAGCGTTCAATTGACTCTCGAGGATGCATAGCACGGATACTGATCAACGGGGACACGGATAATTAGGAAAGGGCACCATTAATTACTGCCACCGATTGACTGTTGCGAGCGCCCGCCGGATGAGACCTCAGGATGCCCTCTGGCGGACTAGTACCACCTGAACTAATAAGTTCCCATCCACAGGGCTCTATTGTTCGGGTTCAATGCACTCCCTGCTGCATGATTCACCGGTAAAAGGGTGCTTTAATACGCCAATACAATATGCGCTAATATGATTTCAATAATAACTGACTTTGTGACAATCGAACGATTGCTAATCCAGAATCACAACTGTCAAGGTGAATTTTCATAATTTTATATATACATTTATGTATTAGCACACGTTTGATTTGGGGGCTATTATTGATTGGTCCGATTGTTAAAAACGACAATCCGATTATTGTGCATATTCTCCCTCATCGAAATTCATGAATGAGACACGTGGTGTATGCTCGATATTGAATTAATAACAGATCGAGTGCAGTAACACTTTATACTCATTAATAGGATATAAATATTGGAGTGCATTATTATCCTAGAATGCATAATTATTCTATATTGGACAAATCAGAATTTAAGAACTTTAAAAATACGGACGGAGTTCTGGTTTACTCGAGGATTTTTCCTAAGCTTTCGCTCATTCCGGTATAATTATTTAAAGTAATTCATTTAATTACTTAGACCGCAGTCATTGCAGTTGCCCGATACACCTAGCACGACATGGGAATTCAGAAAATTCATCCGGCGGGTCCGCAGCTCGTGCGAGTTTTACTTTTCCTCGGGCTCCATGACAATGGGGTTCCATCCGAGGCATTGTTGGATCTGGAGCACGAGTGTAGCCCGGCTGGCAGGGAGTTTCATTAATTACGGGGACGGAGCTATTGATTATTACTTTAACTCAGCGTATCCTCACGGAATGATGCACTGCGCTCCAAATCCCATTGCGCGGAGACACGCGCGCGCGCCTGAGAGAAAGACGAGGTTTCCATTATGGTAAGCGGAATGAGTTTGTCGGATAATGCTCGGCATAAAGATTGCAGCCGTAATCATTCCGTTCTTGCGAAATGCTATAAGCTATGTTCGAATTACGTTCGAATACATTAAATTATGACCATACCGAATTATGTTAGAATCTAAAATCCTAGAATAATTACTTTACATGAATTCTGCGCGATGATGTTGAACATAATTAATAGTTATTTCGAGTTCATTAAGACCAAAAACATTGACTCTAATCTCAGTGGAATTCAACATTTCATTGGAAACACTTCCCATTGAAAAGCGGGAGTCGGCCAACGGGCGGCTCGAATAAATAATTAGCCAGCTGAAATCGCGTCGGCAGAGTGCTTTTCACGGTGGAGCTGCTTCCCAAGCACGACGGGGGATATTATTTTTCCGACGCTAAGCGTCGAGTTTAGCGAGCGCGGTTGCCAGAGAGGACGAGGATGTTTGAGGATTCTTTGGCGAGGGGCAACTGCGAGAGCGAGTTCGAGTAAGAGAGGGAAGGAGAGTGCGGAACTAACAAAAGTTCGTGTGGTTTATCGGGAGGCGCGTCGCTCGCGCCAACGCACCCCTTGCGGATACGGCTTTCCTTCCTGCCGCGAGTAAAGCTGACACAGGGCACAACTTTCCTCGAGATAAGGCCGCGGCGACGAACGAATTTCTGACGAGCGACAACCACACCATCCACCCTCCTCGTCCCAGCCGAGCCCCGGCCGCGATGAATTGCTTAATTAAGGCTGCAGACGCGCATAATGAGTCGTGATTTCGTTCCCGGCTCGCCGAGCTCCCCGAGGGCCACCGTTAAACTTGATACTCTTTCTTCAATGATCGTATTAGCGCGCGACTAAATGTTGGTAAACCCCGCAGCCTTCGCTTCGGATGGACGTCGTGAAAAGTCAGTGGATTCGACGGCAACTCTCCCCGTAGTTGCATCCCATGGCTCGGTCTGTAGTTAGAAAGTCGCAGGAAAGGAAATAAATTTAAGCGTTTCCTTTTAAATCTTTCCGTCTCGCCCGGCGGGAATTTAAAGTCCGGGAAATCTGTATTTAATTTGCTTCCGCCTCTCCCGGCGAGCGAAGGAGCGTGATAATGGATTTAAAGCTTTTCTTCTGGTTAGTTTCGACTTTGCAACTTGTTCCTGCGGTTCAGACTCTAAGAAAAACTGATGCTTCCGCCTAAACATCCGCCACAAGTACAAGCCAGATTTCTGGCTTGCTTGGTTAAATTGCGTAAAGGGCGCGGGCAACTCCGGAGAATAATTCGGCAAGCGTCCATTAGGCTCTCGAGACGCCACGCTCCTCGACTAAACAAACTGCGTCGGCCGCTTCAGGCTTCCTAGGCGCCGCCGTGCTTTTTCGGCTAGACTAACTGTGGCCGGGCGTACAAGCGTGCTGAACAACACTCGGCGAAAAGAGAACTGAATAGGATTGAAAAGCCCGGGCAGAGACGGCTGCTTAAGCCTGCAAGTGTTGGGCCAAGCACTCTACTGCAGTGCGCTTGCAAGTTTTTACGCCCTCTCCTCTCCGGCCCGGGGTTAACTATGAAAAAGTGACTGTAACCCTTCGCGAGGCAAGTAGGGCTCGTCCGGGCTGATATACTGGCCGAATCGTCCGTGCGAGTGAATTCCATTTTGGGATACCCGAGGGTGTGCTTCGAGGAAGCGCAGGTGTGTTCATCTTTTCGTAGATTTATGAAAGACGAGTCTGTAGTCGTATACTGGTCCCATTACCTCCCTCACGCGATCCCCAACTCTATTTCATCCTCACAAAAATTCCCATTTATTCCTGCCGGATTATTTCCCCCTCTGATTCAACTTTGCAACATCTCAATGCCAACGCGCAGACCAGTGGCGATTCAATCCTCGCTCGGCTCACGCGATGATTCCTTACAAAGGCTTTAAATTAACGAAACTCCTGAAACGTTGACCCACTGCGGGGAAAGCTTGGTTCGCTGAATAACGTTGGTGTAAATAGATTTTTATGGACAAGGAAGCAACTGCAGACTTCCTGGGAGGGAAAAGGCGTCTCGTTGCTGCAAAGGCAGGACGTCGTTATTTACTTTCTATTTAACGAGACCTATATTTCGGTGGGATGAGGCTCCATCCAAGCAGAGATATCCCTGCTTAAGGGAACCCGGCGTGAAAGCTTGCTCGCTGGCGTTCGAGCGAGGGAGGGAAAACGAGAGCACATAACAAACACTCACCCTCATGGTCGAAGGCTCACATGGTTCCCCCGTTGCGGAAAAACACCTCCAGTTGGTCCTTCGGCGAGGCCCTCGTCACCCATCGGCCATAGCCAGCAGGCCCTCGTTGTTTTCCTATCGAAAAGCGGGCCAACTCGAAAACAACGCGAACGTACACAGCTATTCCTCCACCAAGCGAACTCGCCACTGTCACTTTCCTTTAGTCCGCACCACTGTCCAACTTGGGTCCTTGCACACCAAACCACTGGACTGTCAGCACTCAAAGGGGTTCCGACTAGGACCCCTAGAGACGAGGCTCAGTTAGACTTGATTAGAAACTAAACAAAGCTCGTTTGATCGTGGGGTTACGCAAAGAACGGCTCGTTCCCCCGGGGAACACGCTGTTCCTGGTGGTAAAGGAAGCGTGCTCGTCGGGTGTCGGGTTAGCAGGCGCCGGTGGAGATGCGAGGTGGTGGCCCAGCAGCCGGCGACTGGTTGCTGCTCGAGAGCTCGCAAGCTTGAGGCCAGCCCGTCTGGCTAGGCGCAAGCTCCCTACACTACTCGCTCTGCCTCCCCTGCACATACATACACAACCCCTCGCGCTCGCAATGCTCTCCCACCCTCTCTTTCTCGCTCTCCCTTCTTCCACAGCCTTCCCTCTGTCGCCGCCACCTCGCCTCCCGCAAGCGCCCCAACTTCTTCGCGCAGAGTGTCAGCCCGAAAAATCGCCCGACGCGTGTACTTCTCGCCGGGTATTAACTGTTTAATTATTTGTTAGGATTACGGGGGTGCAGACTCACTTCGGCTTGAGTTACTACTGTTTTAATCAAACACAAAGGTTCGCCGACCCTTTCGTAACAACCATTTTATTACAGTATATATTAAATTATATGTCAACTACACATATGTAATATATTATAATTGAACCACGGACCTTTATGCAAATGTTTGGTTTTAATGATGCACAAACGTTTCTAATATATTGTATAATAAAAAGTAATTCGAAAGTGACTCAATTGGTCCCCAATCACTTTTGTAATGTTCCACATTTAAATAAAGATGTGTTTGTAAGACAGGTGATAATTAATGAGGCAGTTGGTTAGTTTTATAGTTAATTGCGCTTTCAGCGAAGGATACCTCGAGTGAGCATAAGCTTCCGGTAAAAAAGCATAAACCGCTTAAGAAATTGCTTCGGCTTAATGAAGTTATATAATCCGAGAATAATGGAGAGGGTGAAGTGGTCGAGGTTTCAATCCGAGATACTATAGTAGAGCGCTCAAACGATTCAAGGACTCGTTCCTCTTCAATAGGAACCCAGTGATCCTGGGCGAACACAGCTTATGGATTACGAGGAGTGTGCGCTAATTATTGCATGTTTGAAGAAGGATTTTTGTGAGAGTTTCTTGATAACGTTTGCGCATGTGGTGAATGTTGGTGTAAACTTGCACGCCTTGAAATTTTGGCTAACGTGCGATTAAAGAGGATGCTTACTTGTGTAGGTTAGTGATATTGTAAACTACCAATAAACTAGGCTGGGGTCATTAGGGCACACTTGATCGCTCGAAGATCGTTTTCCTATAATCTACAGGTTATAAGAAACTTCGAGCAAAACAGATTCTTAAAGTAAAATCGGATTAACAATTATCTTGATTTATAGGCATTTTTCTAATTGCGGGATTTTGCTTTACTTTTTCCGATTTGTGTATTTTTTAAAATATCAATGACTATTAGTGTATTTAATATTTATCTCTTCCCACAAGAGTTCGGAAAAGGCAAACCATGAATAAAATTTCCACTTTCTCCCAGCACGGCACGTGTCACGGTGACAATTGCTTTAACATTGCAAAGAGCGTTAATGCCGCGTGCCGACACACATACGCAAACACTGCGAGTGTTTGAATGCCGTTTGCGCACTATGAATTATTCCGCAACATTAATTAATTCGCAGGTAAATGTGGACTCATCTCGGAGTGAGAGCCCGTCGGTGCCTCATTGTAGGGAAAGCCCGGCGAAGTGAACAGTTCGGTAATCACTCTTCGGCCACTCAGTATTAAACTGGAATCCATAATTGTTTCAGTTGTGTCGACTGAATCAACTAATGGAAAAACGTGTAATTCGGTCGGACGCGCTTGAACGGAAAAAGGCTTGGCATTTTTATTTACCTCCTGACGGTGTGTTGGGAATTTGGTATTATGTGGGGGGACGGTCGCACATTTTTCGTGACGAGCGTCGAGTGTGATTTAATTACGAGAGCATTCTCTCATTACAATGTTTAACTGCCGTCGCAATCGCCTCCCTTTACGGTATCCTTTAATTGCCGCACCCTTTATGCAAGTTTTTCACCCGTGGAAGCCGCGCGCCGCATTCTTTCCCCGCGAATTTTGTCCTCTGTGCTGTGACGGTATCCGACGAATGACGCTCATTTTCATAACAATAGCTTTCGTCGCATCTGCACTTGACATTCCGCGCGGGTTGCCATTGGATTTTTATGAAAGACGGTGCATCGTTCAGTGGAAAGGAAATGCTAGTTTTCTAACGAACTAAGTGAAAACCGATAATTAAAGTTCGGCTTTGTACTCTGGGAAAGCGATTGTAGCCAGACGTGTCCAGATGCTTTCTGTTCGTTTTGCGCTATCGCTCGATTCATCGTCCCACTAGGCCGAGTGGTATGGACTTTCTGGAACGACGCACGTGTCCCAATGGTTTCTTGGAACGACGCACGTGTCCGCAAGCGCGTCGTGCCGGACGTGTCGCGTTGCAACAGGGATAGTGCGAAGCCACAGAGATTCGAAGAAAACCATTATAATATTTCATTTCACTACTGCATCATATCTCAATCCGACCATTATATAATATTCGAAGGAAATCCTGAATTTAATCACCTAACATTAAAGTTTGTTTTCACAATTGATGGTAGAAACTTCCCTTACAATACAAGTCGTCCGTATGAGACGCGGGCATGAGCGTTAAGTAAAGCAAAAGCAACCCCCAGTTCATCGCACGACCCAATCTACATAAAAATTCCCCAACCAAATGCCAGAATAAATTCTCTATATACATACATAGCGAGAAGTCCAATTGGAGAGATGGTGGATGTGTCGCTTGTGTTTGATATGTGCTCCTCAAGGACGAGGTCGTCCTCGTCTCGGACGAGGTTGTGCATCCATCGCGAGATCTGAGACACGGCTGCCTCGTAAAAATGATCGAGGGCCCGAATCCTCGCCCGAAGATTCCCCGGCAACGCGGACTTTGATCTCTGGCCATTCGTCCCGGGTGTCCGGGGATCGCGCCGCGAAACGAATCCTCTAGGATTCCCTAGGAGAGGAGCCCCGGGATAGCTAGATCTCGTGGTATCCGGCTCGGACAGCCGGCACAATCAACAAATGTCCTTCCACCGTGAAGGATAACGTGCATTGCTCGCGGCGCCCGAGTTCACTCTAATGACAAATGACCCCGTCGCCCTGAGAAACCCCATTCGGTTTCTATCGGACTTGCACTGTGTAGTTCCTCTCACTACTCCATTCTCGGCATGGCTCTTCCTCAACGTGCGCAATGGATTGCCTTGCTCGATTGTTCTCGTATTAGTTTCTTATATCGCCGCGCGCTGCGAATCTCAGAATTAACTTGCGAAAGGTTCTACTAAGTAAAAATTATCTAAAGAAATGATTTCACCAATTCTTACTTTCGTAACCGACTATCTATGAATCTTTGTCAATGTTGATTACATCAGGGATCTTTTTATTTCCACAGTCCTATTGTGCCAATTCTTTCGAGCCCGACTATACATACATACACATACTATACATATGTACAGTTGGTAGTAGCAGGCGGCCCTGCAGGGAATTACTAAGGCGAGCATCGTAAGAATAGCAATGCAGAAGTGGATGCGGCCAGGGACCGATCTACGTAGGTCCTCTTATTCTTCAATTTGGCCGAATGCATTACGCACCGAGTGTGCCAAGGATGCGCCGGGGCCATTGCAGCTCGCAGGACGAAGAAGGAAAGGGCAAGATTGGACAAAAGAAAATTAGGAAGATTCACAGGCACTCAGTTCGGTCATTCGTTTGTCTGTCCAAGAAAATCGCGTAGGAGGATGCCCATATAAGAGCGTACGTGGCGTGAGTACCAGGATCGGGGATTCGAGAGGAGTTCCTCAGGGGATCTCTTCTGCTCCTTGGATCCTTCTCCCCGGCGGCGTCGCGTCTGCCGTTGGCTCGCTCGCTCGGAAGAACACTTTAAAATTGAGGCTAGCTATTTGTTTGCGGTGACTTCCGCGCTATCGCGAGAACACGTGCCTAGATTCCCTCCCCCGGTTCACTCCCCGCCCACTTTTTCGCCTATTTTTCAAGATCTCCGTGAGCCCCCTGCATTTTTCTGGCCCCCTCCCGGAACCACCCTGGGAGTCTCGTTCCCTCAGCGACGCCGGTTTTTCCTTGTACGTAGCGCACATCGAGTCCCTTCACGCTTTTTCCGCGGAGACTGCGATTAATGACGCTCATTTTCTCCTTCGGATGAGCAACCATCTACGCCGCCCTCCTGCGCCGCTTCCACTGAGAGCATCGGCGATATTTTTCTTTCTCTCGCTCGCGCGTCTCTGCCAGCGTTAATGGACTTATGCCACGGGCGGAGGGATGAGCGAGCGAAACTGGCTGCGCCGGGTGGCGTGTTCATTCGGGCGATCGCGGTAATTGCTATAACGAAGGGGAACTCTTCGGGGATGAACGGCGTGTTTTTATTCGCGGTGGGATTTCTTGTTTTCTTTCGACCGTCGGCGATCATTGGCTGCCCCCTCGATTTTGCCTAGTTGGTCGATTTCTGAAAGGGTCCTTTTTTCCGATATGCGATTTTCGAAAGCGTCTTATACGATTGGATTAACTTAGTTTTTTCTCCAGTTTTCTAAATATTCTATTATGGTAACGCATTTGTATTTCAGGAACAAGTCGGAGAAACGGACCAAGTTCGAGTACATTTGTAGTCAATCGAGGTCCTAATTTCGAAAGGGAGCAGCGTTCTCTCCTTCCAGTATTACGGTCAGGTCGTCCCGAAGCAAGGATCCCAGAATAATGGCACACCGAGCGGAATCGGGATGCTTTTATTTGTGCAATCTTAGGGGGAAACGGAGTGCTTGGAAAGATATGGCGGTCGAAGGGGATGCAGAAAAGAAGGTCCTCGCAGATTCTGACCTCTCAGGTAGACTCGCGCGTCAATTTCCATTGATCGGTCCTATTTTGTGTACCAGAAAACTCCATAAACATTCCCATCCATCAAGCGCACCGGCGCTGCGTAATATCTCTCCTTTATACAGGGTGTATCTTCAATACATTGTTTTACCAATCTTTCATCGTAAACTTCGACGTGCTTCAAAAGTAAACATCAATTGAATTTGCAATATGTATTTCTTTCGAACTCCATAATTGTACATTAGAGCCATTTATGCAAAGTGCATTTCCAATACATATTCATCAAGAAATCGATTGAATTTCTAAACTTCGGATGTTCCAAAACTCAACGTTAACTTTAATTAGCCTGGAAATTGGCTGAGCAAATTAATTGAAGAATTGGAAGCTAAGTAGAATCCGCAAGA
Organism: Crossocerus cetratus; assembly: GCA_963675795.1. Lineage (NCBI taxonomy): Eukaryota > Metazoa > Arthropoda > Insecta > Hymenoptera > Crabronidae > Crossocerus > Crossocerus cetratus. Next base: position 30,088,291 of record OY776662.1, on the reverse strand, counting down.
GTACGTTTTGAAGACAAGTGTCTTTGTTTGCAGAAAGGGGCTGCTCTTGAGCAACCACCCCTTGCATGAGTGCTAGCTCGAACTTTATGACGGTAAACGCTGCGTGCATCTGCTCCCGTAATGGAGCCGGCATACATATAGACCACTTCGATCGTCTTTCCACCTACGAGTAGGATGAATCTCGCCTGAGCATATCCCTGCGACCCTTGGAAAATACGGCGGGCACGCTGGGAAGAAGTGGGAAGGTGATATGAAGTCGGAGGAAAAAGGGCGGTCAGACCACGCTTCCATTATTTGTCAGGTCGAAATGAAAGTTATCGATCTGCCGAAATCAGATCCGTGATGAAACTCTGCACCCACACCCTTCGCCCTCCCTTGGGAAGATCGCGCGGATCCTCCGACATTTTTCCTGTTTGTCTTCGGCTAACTATGAGTTACCATCGGGCGACTTGAGAGAAATGGAACGTTTTATGGGGCGGCGCTGGCCCCGCGTCTCTTTTTCGTATATTTGTGCAACCCGGAGAAAGGCCGGATGAAAAGCGCATTCTCAAAGGAAGATATCAATTCTTCCTGCGACTTCGCGCTTTCGATTTGTATGCTCTTACTGTGTAAATATTTTACGTCTGTGTTGCAATGTCGAGATGGGAATTTGAAGGTTTCATAAAGCATCGGCAGCCTGCTGTTTTCATTGGTGGCTCGTGGAATTCCAAGTTTGAGTTGGAAGATGCGATTGCCATTTATTAGTATGTTGTCCTGATTACATTTCGATAAATTTATATTGAACTTTAATCCAAGCAGCTGTCGCAGTTTATTCGGCATGAGCTTTTAGTTTGCTGCTGTCCAATGTGAGTGGTTTGAAATGGAATAGTCTGAATTAACAGGAATAACAAATTTCTGAACATTGTTCCCTTTGACGTTAAATCAATTTAGCAGGAAACGCGTGTAAAGATTCAAAGTTCACATTTCCCGGGATTGGTGGCATACCATGGCACAATTACTGTCAATTAAACTCCCGTGTCAAAGAGTGGTTGTTTTGAATAAATAGATTGCATACCAACTCTTTGATATTTTAGCTTCTAACTACATATTATACAAGTTAGTAATTTTATTGCTACAAAAAAACATATTTTCCAGCACCAGAGTACATTTCCCGAAAATGCTTGAGAACTGTGGAAAATATAAATCAAACGTATGCTAGAACTGAAAACATGTCTGAAAGGATCAACTAATCGAAATTCCGATTAGACTTTATTAAAGCAAACGATGAATAAGTGTTACAAAAACAGAAGCTTTAAATTGTATCAAGCTTTAACTCATCGGAAGGGAAACGCCTCCACAAGACTAGGTCAAACACTAAAAAGTAATAGAAAAAGGCTACCCAGCCGGGCGTTCAATATTAATCGAATACAGATTGAACGTCTAATCCCCAGCGAGTGCTCGGTGCGAAACGGGCGCATTGTTTTGAGCTGTTAATACGGCTGGGGATAGTTTTCAGATGGGATAAACCCAGTGTGTCGATATTCAAGGGACCGCAGAGCGCTGCAGGAAGCATTGTCTTCCATTTGGCCGTACAAATTGCTTTGTTGGGCCGAGACGTTCTTAGCGTCCCTTTAGGAACAACCGAAGCGAGCTCGAATTGCCCGTATCAACTTCGACCTCCCCCTCGCACTATTGCCCAACGCTCATTTGACCGATCGGAAACCTGCCGCGTGATTTATATTGTTGCCTCGCTGGATTATCCCGTGAATTCCTCTACCGTTTCGCTCGGAAATACACATAGCGCAGCGAGCAAGTTTTGATTTATGCCTTTGATGTGCAAGCCATTCTATAGGACGTGCGCTTTCGAAAGCCTGTTTCGGAAAAGTATATTGAACTCTCAATCGAATATAGAAACTCATTTCGTCAATAAATTATTGTAAAATTAGAGTAAGAATGATTTTCATTATGTTATAGGATATTCGAAGGCAAAACAGAAATATTGTAATAATTATTTGAATTTATTTTCTTATGACCTTTCCATTAACTTTAATATTAATATTATGCCCGTAAGATCAATAATTCGCAAAAATAAGTATTCGTGCAATGGATTATGTAGTTATGTATTAATATTTAAAAGTACTCCTCAAATAATAAAAATCTATTATAAAGAAATGTTGTACTCAGATAATCTGGCGTCTGTCACTTTTCAATTATATTACACTGCATGTTTCAATTATACCCATCACGCCCAGCATTCAGCGAATCCTCTGTTGTCACACAAAGCCACCATTACATCTTGTTTATTGGGCTCTCGAGCAGCGCGTTATAATTCGCCGGCAAGTTACGACTGCAAGCTGCAACCGTGCGAGAACAGTAGTCACCATGAGAATTTGGCATTATTTCGTGCAATATCAGCGAGCGTATGACTGCGGACGAGCGCAGTCAGTTTCTACATCTGCTTGCGGCAGGTTGATGCATGGAATTACATCTGGATGGCCAGCGTAATGCTAATAAACGGACCGATCAGACGAATTAGCGCAGCAATAACAGGGGGAACTGCTGTTGCTGCTGTCGCAAAGCTTTGCTGCATAACGAAATACTCATCGTGCGAGGTCGTTCGCAGATTTGTAAGTAGCTGCCGGATATTTATAGAAGCGATTGTCGTTTGTTGCCGATTCGAAAACATGCATTGTTATTACTAGGTGCGATGCACATAGCTCATCATCCATCTTCGACCAGCGAGTACTTCCGATAACGAGAAAGAAGAATTGAAAGGTTGAAACATGTTTCATGCTCCACTTTGGAGTTCCCATGTATCAGAACAAGGTAAGAATCTGAATTACTTTCGGTTAGTTACAATAATTAACCCTTGGAAGGCGAACGTTAGGTTAATACTCTAGAATTCTCATTATAAATGCTCCACTTTTCCCTTTTTTAGTGGAAATTTATTACCCTCTCATTTTCTTAACAAATTGGGATGTGAGAATAATATCTGTAAAGTACACTTTGAATGAATACACAATAATTACAAATGCATACTATTATGTAGCATGTTAACTATGTTGTTTGCTCTTCTTGCCGCTCAGAAAGCACAAACGAGAGTAACCCTGTGTTCTCCAGGGAATGGTTAATAATTATAACAACACAAGCAACGTTTTATGCATATGTTGCATGCAGGTTTCTGCGTCAGTTGTATTCTATTAACAGGCTAGCATAATTGGGCGCTTCAAGCGGTTGCCCACAGTTTTTTAACCTATCAAGCGATTGTTACTGCCTCGTGTTAGCCTTAATGAAATAGTACCACGTAGTTAGGGGAATAATAGCTGGGCGTTCATTCGATCGCGTCTATCAGGAGCGCCGGCTGCCCAATTATGCTAGCCGAATAGCAACAATGGCATGCTATTATGTCGTCTTATCACATTAAACGTTAATTCGCCGGATAACCGGTGGCAGTTTCTGTGACACTTTGCCAGGGTTAAAGCGCAGCTTGCTCGGCCGCGTAAAATAAAATGCCATTAATATTAATTAGCTCGGAGAAATGGAGTTACTCGCTTTTGCTCGCCGGGCACTCGCTCCCCCAGTGTGTCCCGTCAGTATGGAATTTGGCTTTTGGTAAATTAGTTTTTCATGCTGGTTGTCGGCTTGAGTGGGGTTTTAATGTGGCGGTTAATGCACCGCGAATTGTGATACGTCAATTTGTGTGAAAAAACTTAATTTTTTCAGGTTTTTCGTCATCTCTGAAGGACGCTTTTTTTATGTTGGGGTAAGAGATTTGTCGGTTTTGGCTGATTACATGTTATGTATTCATTTTAAGTATTTCCTTATTCAATTAAACTTCAATGATTAATCCGTGAATGAGTTAGTTTAATACTAATTCATCACAACCGCCGAAGTTTGAATGCTTAATAAAATTCATCATTATGCAAAACATTGTCGCAGCAAGTTCCTAGACTAGATATACTAGTTCCCCTCGTTGTTTCACGATTGATGAATCACCTTCAGTTCTTCGGTTGCCGGATGCTGGAATTATCGGGAGCGGCAGCATCCGAGCGGGAACCCGATTTTCGCGGGAGTTAATTAATCGGATAATGCCACGCGAGACGAGGGCCGCCTGCATTAACCACGAAATTTCCATGCACTCTCTTGAGATATCAAATGGCGGGAGATTGCGGATGCCAGCTTGGGTTTCGGGAGTTTTGGAGCTAAGGAAGATCCCTTAGCTGCTGACAAGTTTATCGGGATAGTTGGCCGAACAGGGCGGCAAACTGCTGATTATACTAATTTCATTGGACGTGAAATCGATTGGATCCGCAAACGAATGCGAACTAAGTTCACTGTCTTTCAGACTGTATTAGGCCAAATTAATATTATCTTGAGGTTATTAAATTACAGAATTTTTTTTTCTTAATTGAATCAAGAATGTGAAAATAGTTAGTAAAATTTAACGAGCAGCTTTGCTTTAATATTTGAAATATAGCTTTTGTTAACAAACTACTTTTACGACAATTAGTATTACAGAAACGTACCCGGAAGCTTTTACCCTACCGAATGGGAGGGAATTCAGGCCAGGATATTCAGTTGACGCGGACGAACGATTCTTTTCTATTGACTAGGACGCTATCATGTCAACGAGGGCTCGGGCGTAGCGAGAGAGCGTAAAAATCACGAGAGGAATGAAAGCGACTCGGAAAACGGGACAATCGCGCATGTAATCGAGGAGAAAATGTGCGAGGGCATGGAAGCGCCACGGTAAAAGGGAATCACGATCTAACAATTTTTTCTCTCATGGAAAAGCGTACCAGCAACTATGCGCCCCTCGACAAGTGCAGTTTTTTTGGGAATAAAAAAATAAACGCGTCGCTTTCCCGGAGTATTAACTCACCCGACGGATATTTCAGTTGATGATGATTCTAAAGGAAATCGATGTAACAGAGAGTGAAGAGTATGGTCAAACTAGGCGAAATTCGTTGTTGTCCTATATTACATTTTGCGCTCTTGAATTAGCACGGTTTATGCCGTGCCATGGCGGTGGTGTTCAATCAGTTAAATTTTCATGCATACACTTTGCTTGTTTGTGCTTTCCGGTGCTGCTGCCTTCTGGAATAAAGCAGGCAACTTCGCATTCAAGCTTAAATTTAATTTATTAGAAACCGTACAGAGTACAATCTAGCACGGATGTTGCCAAGAAACTTGATTAAAGTAGGTTTAAAATTTAAAACTGTTATCACACTTTCGATTGACACGCTTGCTTATTGACAAAATTTACACCGTTTCCAATATTCTTCTGGTGTAATTAAAATTGATTCAAACTCTCTGTTAATGAGGTATAATAAATCTATTTACTCAACTTAATGAAGTTGGTTTCCGATAAAAGCGTTTTACTGGAGCAGTATAATCGTACCAAAGCCAAATACTTTAGCTTTCGAGCGTGTTTGCGAGCGGTGGCCGCGCGGCTCGAAGGAAACGGGGGCGGATTCGGTCGAGCGCCGGATATTCATCCGCAGTTGTTGCATGCATCTCCAGCTCCTAGCGCGGCTGAATATTAATGGAGAGCTGCGGTGTATCAACATTTCGCCATGCTTCGCTCGATATTCATTGAACGCCAGCGAGATATACAGGCCCGCCCAGTAATTAATATTCGAGCCTGACAAATAACCGATACCGCCGCGTCCGCTACTTTAAACTGACAATCGGCCAGCATTGACGTTAAGCGCGCCCGTCGATTTACATTCCCCATAAATCGGCGACTGAAAAAAAGGATGATGACTCGATGCAGCTCCCACTGCGCTTCCCCCTTGTTTCCCCAGTGTCGAGCAGCATATTTCGATCTCGCCGAAATCCCTGATTTAATCCTCGGGCAAAAGTGGTCTACTTGCACGGGCAATCGCTGTAAACGTCACCGAAACAGGGAATGTATTTTTTATAAATACCATCAGACTGCGAGGAGCAATGAGTCGGGCAGAATGCGCTTTGATCTCGCGCTGCATCACATTTCAATATGACGCAAACATGTACTTTCGAATGGCGAATTGTGCTTGGCATTTAAATGTGCTCTGAAGTATTTGTATGTACTGCATGCTCGCACGAGGAATTAATTTTCACTTATATTCTTATTCTTTAACTCCGAAATACCTTCTTCACGTGATTTCGAAAGAGAAGAATAAATCTGAATTATTTTCACTAATAAGAATTGTTTGAACTCTAAAGTTTCAACTTGAATTGAAAATATGCATTATCTAACTTGCATCAATTATAACTAATTAATCGATTAAAATTTCAATCCCATCCTGAAACCACTTGCCACTGTACACATGCGGTTGCGCGGCCCAGGCAGCTTTACCGCTGGAGAATGATTGTTTCGCCGGCAGTAAATCCCCTGGCGGAGCATATGGGAAGGCCCGCAGGGCGCGATCGTAGGAAACAATGCCCCGTCGATGGAAACTCATCGACTTAAGTGGTGCGCCGGGTAACGCATTGCGATGACCTTAAATCATCCGAGCCGGGAAACGACAAGCCGCGTAACAAAAGCGGTACGCGCGCGCGTGGACGCCTCTTGAAAAAGCGATAACTCGCGAAAGATAGCGGCAGGGAATAACGTCACATAATGGAAAAGAACAATCGCCCGGAGAAGGATACGCGGGCGCCGTTCTCCCGGAAAAGAAACGGCTCCCGCAGCGCCGCTAAAGGTATACGAAAAGAGGAGCAGCGCCGCGCCGCCAAATGAAATATCTCTCGAGGAAATTAAAATGCCAGCCTCCCGTGAAAACACGGCTACTGGGGCTTCGCTTACTTATTTATTCCATTACAAGTGCTCGCACTGAATCTCGCTGGTTAAAGCCGCCTTCGTATGGAAGAAAACAATAGTCGTGGGGGTGAGTCAGTTTAAATGAATTTGGAATATTGGTGTCGTGCTTTCACATTTTTCAGAATGAAAATAAATCTTCAGTAGAGTATTCTTCAATTTATTGAATTCTGCAGGGATTCATTCTTTTTTCTACAGAAACAGAAACAAATATACTTTGAATGTCTTTTTATGAGATTGAAAATTACTATAGTTCTCCAATGGCAGGGTTATATAACAGAAATGGCCAACAAGTTGATCTGAGACAGCTCGGAATTAATTCTCCCCTAACAATCGCCGACAAACTAACGAAATTTCCCGAGGAATTTAATTAAATTTATAAGTAACGATTAAGCTCAAGCAACATTCAACTACCCCCAGCTCTTGCGACCCGAACAGCACACCTGTAGGTGGAGCGGTTTATACTTTAACCCTCGTCAAAGCGAAAAACTTGATACCTCGGCGCGGAATATCAGTGGCGAATTAAATTGCGGGCAAAGCCGAGGGACGGAGTGAGTTTTAGACGTACCGCGCTGTGTAATCCGCTGTTCATGCAGTGTTGGTAGATGTATCTGTCCGGGGGAAAAAAAGTCACCCGACGACGTCAGTTACACAAAGCGGCGTTGCTAGCCGGGAATGAAAGTAACAGAGCCTCGGTGCAGTGCTGGCCCGAGAGAAAGAGGAGAAGAAAGGGAAAAATAGTGGAGGTACACAAAGGGTTAATGAACAGTCAAGGTGATGATTGAGGAGGTGTTCTGGCGCTCCCGTTGCTCGCGGTAGGAAAAAGCTCAGTAATGGGGATGTTTGTCCTCCAAGAATGAATCCTTTCCTCCGAACGGAACATTCCCCAAACATGCCCAGGCCGGATACAAGTCCGCGGCTTGCCGAGAGCTCGCCACTTTCTGCGGTCCATTATATGTGTCCGGGCGTCTGACACCTTGTGTTTTCGAAGCCCTTTTTTCCCTCCCACCTTCGCACCTCGACTGCTGCTATTTTTCCCCGTTCCATGCTTTCCTCGAGTTCCTTTTGCTGGGACCAGTGGCTGGGAAATGTCTCTTTGATGCTCCTCCGGATCACCCGCGGATCCCTGTCCGCAGCCGCGTTGTACATTCTCCGGAATACCTCCTGGTTTCCACCCTGCTTTCTCGCTTTCTCTCGGTGCAGACTGTCGCTCGTCAGTTCGTCAGGTTCGGAAGAAAAAAAAAAAAGGGGGACCGAGTCGGGGAACCGGGAAGGAATCCGAGGTCTTGAAGAGATCTCAAAGGAGCTTCCGATCCGCCGTCGTCGCCCGAGGATCCAGTTATGGCCGAAGGAGGAAGATTAATTTTTGCGTTTTAGCCCGGCGAGATCAAATATTTGACAAGTGAACGAACCCGCTCGAGGCTACGACCCACCTCACCAGACTCAAAGCCGCTCTCTGATGCATATGTAAGTGGTCCGCAGAAATTGGTCGGACGGTTTCAGACTTTTAGAATACAGTTTCGAATATACTGGTTCTGTGCCACATATCAAGATTCAGGAACCAAAATCTTCAATCTCCATTCATATTTTATATCTCGTCATAACAAAATTAATAACGAAGCCGCAATGTTCCAAGCGAACAAAGCTTTAATTATAAAATCGCTCGAAGCACGTAGCGCCGCGAAGAATAATTATTAACAAGTCCTTGAAGCAAGTAACGCATCGAGTCGCAACAATGCCAAATGGAGTATGAAGCTGTACCGTTCCGCCAGCAGGGGAAACTTCGGCAAATTATTCCAGTGTTCTGCTCTCCGCTTGTTACTCAATGGCGTATCTATTGTTATCGGCGGCCGGTCGCGCCAAAGTCTCGGCAGCTTGTTAAACAGGCGGCGGCGTTTGGCGCAGTGTCGGTTTGAAAAGAGGCGCCGGCAATCTCGGCGAGACGTATGAAGTGAAGCACACGTGTGTCGCCGAGCAAATTGGATGGTCGTCCCGTGGCCTGCGCAGGTGTACTGCTCGCTAATAGGCCACCGGTCCACCGAAACACACGAGCACACGTGCAAGCTTGCATACACGCAGCGCGCAGTGTTAGGAGCCGGTCCGTTCCGTTAATTGTTGCGGTGGCTTTGTAATTTGTAGCCGAGGGAACTCGGACGCCAGTACGGCATTGCCGGTGTACCAGCACCACCACCGGCAATGCCTGGTACTTCATGATGAATCGCAGGTACTTGCGGCCTGTTCATAGTTTCGCGCCCGCCGACCAAAACGAAGAAGAACTATGAAGACACATTGCGCACGGCACGCGCCCCCTCCATAAACCAAGCGCCCCCTTGCGTGTGCCACCCCCCGAGGACGCTGCTACCCAGAAGTTCCGATATCGGAACAGGAAATTGGATCAGGAGAAGTTCCCTTGATTATGGCGGAACTTGGGGTAATAGTAATGGTCCTCGGAGAAACCAAGTTTGATTTCTGACTTGGAATCTCTGTTAGATGAATTACTTCTTCAGGTAGATTTTTAGGGATTCGGTTTAGATCGGAATGCAAGGTATAGCTTTCGAGATCTCAGATAGAATCAGTAACAGTTTCCCTGAAACTGTACTTTGATTAATGTGTGTTTCTTTAAATTAAGTTAAAATATATCGGGAGCCGAGTTTAATTAGCGTTGTTTTGAAATAATAGTTAAATTGGTTTTATACACACAGGCTAATAAAGTTAGTCACCACAACTATCCACAAAAAGCCTAAACTATTAATAATATCGAAGCTTTCACGCATACCAGAGGCGCAGGCTGAAATGTCGTAAGGTCGAGCCTAGTGAAGGTATAAAATTCCAGGTCATCCTCTACGGCAAGCAGCACCACTGGCTCGATAGGATCATTTTATTAAAAGATAAAAATGCCTGGCAACAAAACTTATCAGATAAAGGTCGCTACTCACTCAAACACATCATTAAATAACCCAGGCATACTCCAGCCGTTAATTATTAACCAGCTCATATTTCGTGCGCCTCGTTGGCCAAGCTTTGATTTAAAAAAAACCTACAACCCAGCACTTTCCATCCTCAAATTAATTATGTTTTCCAATACCGTTCGTCGGGAGTCCGTAAAACTGGAGCGGACATCGAGAGTGGAATCCGGGCGACTCGCGCTTCCGGCTGCACGAGACGAATTCGCAACTCGACGATGCAAACACCAGTCGGAAAGCAATAACGACAAAGTTCCTCGGTAGTTCCAGGATCACTTGGGCTCCGACAAAAATCCACGAGGAGAAAACCGGTCCGGCGGAGGCGAGCGAGGACGGCGGCGACCAACTTTGGGAAACTCGAGTTACCAATAATTCCCGAGGCCCAGTCTTTCCTCCCCGGCGTTCCCGGAGTCGCCTGGAAAACAAAGCAACAAATCGTCGAGTCAGTTTCCACGTGCATGTGCCTGTGGGGTAGGCGCGAATGCGTCTGGCACACGAAAATAGTGAGCGTTCGATATTGGCTGTACTCTTCGGGGCGAGCAACTGATAGAACTTGAACGAATACACTTTTGCCAGAAGTATACTAAATAAATAATACTAAAGAATATTTAAATATATAAACTGAACATCACATAAGCGTGATTAGAAAGTTCGTATTATTAGGAATTAAAACGCAGGCTATTAGATTACTTAATTACGCAATTGTCCTCACGGAAATCTCTAGTCGACACGTGGAAGTTAGCTTATTACGTATTCCATTCAAAGGATTAACCTAACACCGCGTGACTAATGCAAATCGTCAATTACATCACAAGGAACTAATTATTTCTCACTAATAAACCTTAAGCTGCCTTACACTTTCAATCGATCAACACCAAAAAATACAATCAAAAAGAATCCTTTAGCCGAATCCATCGCATCAACTTGAGTGAAACGGCCGAATGGAATTCGATAGTTGGTCAGATGATTCACGGAACTATAGCTGCAGCGCGCAGCATCCTCGCAGCAGAGATCAGCTGTCGGTGGGAGAAAGGAGAAAATGGTGAAAAGCAAGGCAGCAAGCCAGAGACGATGAAGTGAGTCGGAGTAGTCCGAGAGAGCCCGTTACGATTGGTAGCTAACGATTGTGAGAGTGATTGGAGAGTAGGAAGGAGAAAGAGAAGGAGACAGGGAGAGTGATCGGTGCTCTCCTCTCCATCGGCGAGCGGTGTTCACCTGAGGGAATCGGGGAATATCCCCGTGGCGCGAGAGAGAAGTCGCCAGTGTCTCGGCGGACTTCCATCTGGACTGGAGAGGCCGGAGCGCTACCGGCAGACCGAGCTCTCGAACGGACTCCAACACCATTCCTCGTGCCAGTGTCACGTGTGTGCCATCGCGTGCTCCCGACGAACTTGAATCTTACCGTCTCCGGCCGGGGAACCTCCGCGTCTTTCGTTCCGGCTAATCGACCGGGTTCGATCTGTCTCCGCGTCCAATTCGTCGAGGAGCCAACTCGCAGCCTGCTGGCATCGACGCCTCCGCCGTCGCCCGAGCGCAACACGAGAAGAAGTAGGTCCTGCGTAATACGTGAACAGTGCAACCTAATACGGGAGAGCTAAAAGTGAGAGTGCGAAAGTATGTCGAGAGGAGAGGCACCACTTGTATAGTCGCATAACATCGATTCTATTATTCCGCTCTCTTGCAATAAGTGCTGGCATAGGCGAATTATGCTTAGTCAGTTCTCCCCACGAGTTCTCCGGGAACGTGACAGATTGCAGATATTGGTATTCTCTTCCGATACTTCGCTGACCCCTTTCATTCCGGTTGAATTTCACCAATGGTAACATAGTTATCACTTTCCGAACAAACTTCGAACGCAACGTGTCACACAGTTCCAACCGCAAAGCGCGGAACATAAAAAAAAATTATTTGACCCACAAAATTAATTAAATACAATTTGTATAAAAAACGGATTACTGCGAAGTTTATTTCTGCAATTTAAATGATCGTCAATGTAAATTGTTTGGGAAATTCCGGGGTCTACTTGAGATTTCGTTGCAGTACATTTCTAATAATTAATTGAACTATGTCGATTTGGAGCAAACTGTATCATATGGCCTTTTCAAGCACTGTCTTTCTCGGGGATATTGCATCGTGACCGAACACGGCACGATTAATCAACTGGTCGAGCTCACGAACAACTAGCATTTCCCAGCTGTGCCGAAAGGAGCGGCCTTTGGCATTGCGCGCGTGTTAAACACTCGTTTCTTCCCAATCGCGTTTCCTGAGTGTCGTGTCGATGCACGGTCGCGCGAGCAGGAAGGAGTAGACAGAAAAAAACAAACGATCGACGTCAAGAATACGGGAATTGCGTAAGCGTCGTCTATGCTTTCACCGCGGCAGGCTGTGTCTCGCGGTTGCTCGAAGAAAATTGCTCGAAACGGCGACACTTAGGAAACCTCCGGCAGGGGAGTGTGCGGTCGTGGAATTCAATACGCCTCACGGATTCTGTTTACCCTTTTGCTGCTATAGGAACCCGACTTTGTCGCGGAGAACAACTGAGTTTCGCCCATTATGTCCCGCTCTTGCGTTAACCAACATTCCACGCGGAATTTATTTCTAGTCGCTTTGTCGAACGTTATTTCTCTATCGCGGTTGCGCCAAAAGAAATTCTAGGGATTCGTTTAATAGTCTTTTTCCAATTTGTCTCGCGTTATTCAAATTTAATTCTAGATCTAATTTTATTATTAGATTAGCGAAAGTATTGAATAGCATTTTCATACGAAACACATAATAAATCGTCGCGTCGAAAGTAAACAAAATGACTCATAGCACTAGCTTGCGGAGATATGTAGACGGATTAGGAACTGGTAGTCTGATTACAAACCGGACGAGAATCCAAGGAATCTCGTCTATTCGCTAGGAATACGGAACCACTTGCGTAGAAAGTCCACGCGGTCGCTTAAAAACCACCGTCAACACCGTGAAGTGATAAATTCCACCGATGGACACTAATTATGACAAGCGTGTTTCATATTTCATTCGGCGATTCGAAATCCTCTAATACTTTTAACATATAAACTTGAAAAAATCGCATTAACATAATCTTAATTCTCATTAATTAGCAAAGGTTGGACAATTCGTTTAAGCTCTTTAAAAGTCATCTGCGAAAGGTCACAATGAATGACTTAATCCCGCCGAATTTGGAAAAAATTCCGGTATTGACAGAAATTCTTGCCTCGTTAACTTACCAAATCTCGCTTACGCAATGTCGAACTTGTACCAAAGCGGCACCTCGCCCCCTCAAAGTTTACCACCTACCGGTTTCTACCATTCGAATACTTAATCGGAATAGCCAGCCTTTGTCCGCTTTGATTACGGCCAAGCTCTGTATTATGTTCACTCGGTCTCGCGAAGGTTAATGCGATAAGCAATGCGTCTCGCGTATCCCTCGAGTGTTCTCCTTTCGAAAGCACTAGTCCCCGCCCGTGAAAAAATGTCCACAGGGTCGCTTGTTTAATACTCGGCCAAGTACGAGCGTTGCATATCTCAGTTCTTAAGACCAATTAATTGAAGGAATACAAGTCTGCCTCTCACTCACTGTACTTCCGTGTGATTTAAATGATTCACTTTAAAGTAATCCAATGATTTCTCAAAGATTGTCCACGTGAAACAGAAGTTTCAGTTGTATTTTGCATTTTTCCCAGCAAGATTTTCTCTTGTGCTCACAGAAACAGTATCCGTAAAATCACACAACAAGTGGAGATAATTTCTAATGATTTTCTCAATCATACTTGAGGAATCTCGGCCCCAACACGAGTGATTATTTACCTCTCCGCGGATCTCGGTGCTCCAGTAACGGCGAGGAGTAGCCCGCAGCATTAACGCCGCTGAAAACTAGCCGGGCTTCTCTCGGCTGGTAGGACAAGTGCTCGGAAAAGTACAGGAGCGCGGAGTAGCCGTTTCGAGTGCGGGTGTGTGGACGAGCTTGAGGTGTGAAAGAGTCTGCTGTGTTGCGTTGTACGCGCGGCAAGCTGACGCTGTGACCGCCGAGAGAGAGGAGAAGCTAGAGAAGCAGAGAGCGAATAGACTACCGAGAGAAAGGAAGTGCAGGGAGCGGCTAAGAATTTCTTCGGGGAACTTGGCGAAACGGTGAGTCGAGCAGCAGGAAAGTTTAATGGATCTTCGGGACTTTCCTCGCTCACCCGAGGAGCCCGAACGCCCGGAACTTCCACCCGCTACGTGCGAGTTCTGTTTGCCCTCTGCGAACACTACAGTCTCGCTAATTCCTTCGTGGCTCTCGCTTTTGAACGATGAATCGCCGATTCTTCTCGGGAAGAACACGAGTCTAGACTGGTCCAGTAATATCCTCTTTTCTCAGCATTTCATGTGACTCGTTTTTAATTGTATTGTGTCGCTCAAGTTTGTTAATTGCTACGAGTCATTGGACCAGGTCCTCTCCTCTTATTTGAAACTCTGTTAAAGTGTCATAGATGGAGTTTGACAGTTTTTCGAGCATGACAGAAATGTTGAAGTCTAAACCCTTCCAGTGTATAAATTAGTGCAAACTTTTTGAACAAACTTCGTTGAACGACTTTACTGGTGAAGGGACAGATGGGGAATGATAAGATGAACGATCATATATTAAACATTGAAACATCATACACTGAATTCAGTCATTGACACAAACTCAGTTACTAAGTCAATTTAGGAAACTCTAAATAGAGCTGAAGTCCGTAATTCCAATTCACTAATTTGTTCCCCACTGACGTGTGAACTGAACTTTAAATTCGATGACAGACAATGTAAACACAATCTGTTAGGATATTCAAAGCATCTTCCCCCCAAGGACGCATTGTACACACAAGATGTATGTAGGAAGTTGCAGAACAATAGCCAGAGAAGAATGAAAAGTGGGTCGCGGCTGGTTTTGCGTATTTCTCGATGCGATCGTTTCCGCAATATAATTCCGGTGGTGGTCGCGCGGCTATGGTTTGAGTACAGCATTGAGTACTGCCGTTGTTTGGCCGATTTTAAGGGGAACCTTTGTGCGCCATCCGCCGCCTGCGGTTGCTTTTGTTCCAAGGAAAATCTTGCTGACCCTCGATTTAATTAGACACCGACACACACCTAAGCAGAACTTTCCGGTTAACTTAGCCCGTCGACCAATTTCCCAGTATTATCGAAACCGACTCTTAACTCGCCCGGATTTATTTCGACTCCCGTCGCTATTAAATGCATTACTCGTCATTATTAAAGGGTGGCCCGTTGAGCCCTTGGCACCAGACGCTTTCATCAGGCCATTCCGCAGCTACACCAGAGCCGATTTTCCGCCGACTAACGTCGTGAATGTAATTTCTGTAATGGGGAGATCTTGTCTTTCCCATACGTCCGACCCACTTGAAATTATTAATGATAATACCTTTCCAAGTTAGTGGCTTCTTACTATGACGGTGTGTATAGCAGCGGACCTATTACCTACGAGGGTCCAACTGATATTACTGCTTTCCGGTATTCAGGAATATTCATGTATGTGCGCGTCTAAGTTTCTCGCGTTGCACCGAAACTATAAGAAATTGTCGTTTACTTAAGAAATTGCTGTAATTACAGGTACTTGTTCTCTTGTTTAAGTTATATATGTATTCTACATAATGTAGAATACAAAAGTTTGATTACAGAAGGTGATTTATTTTTTGATATCGCTTTTAGAGTCGACTATTAACGTCCGGGTGCTAAAAACAATTTCCAATCGATATACCAAGCGCGTAGTTACAAAACGAGGGTATATTGATAAATACATATAGTAAAAGTTCAGAAACATTATAAAACTCGCGTACATTAACCACGGGCCGCATACACGAGGACGCTAAAATGAGCAAACTCTTCTAGTAAACATTATCGAAAATATAAATCACCCCCGGATTTTTCAATCGGAATGTAAACATAGACGTGTCCGATTGGTGTTGACATCTACCAGCGCGGCAAATACAACATATCAATAAAATCGATAAGCACTTCATTCCCCAGGGAAAGTCGCGTCAAGCGACGCTACTCGTCAATCAGCTAGGAAGAATCGGATATGGCTGTTCAAGTTCGCCGAAGCATCAGCGATTATCGATTCGCCCTGTCCCGAAAGCTCACCGGATGTTGTACGTGTGCCGCAATCGAATTGGCCGGTTTGTCGGGGGCTTCCCGACAAGCGTTTGCCGCCAATTTACTTAGGCACACGACGTGCGTGAAGCCTGCGACAACCTCGTTAACGTTATCGGGTGTAGGGGTAACGTGGAAACGGCCACCCTCCCCGCCGCATTCACTTCCCGGAACGCGCGTGACTATTATCTGGCAGGCCGCTGGCAAATTGCATGCCCGGGATATACTTGGATGCCGGAACTTTGGGTCACTGATTCGTCTTAATCGTCTTAGAGTCCGCCGGCCTGCAGACGGCGATAGCTGACCCGAAGCCTTCGCGCAAAGACCCATTGCTCCGCAGTGAAATTTATGGTTCTGGGAGAAGCTGCAATCTCTGGGAAAGGGAACTCTCGATGAATTCGGAGAAATAGTGGAATCACCTATTCAGGGACATTTTTTTAAATACAAATCAATGCAATAATGGCTTCTCGAATTATTTCCCTATAATAAATTATTATAAACAACTGGATTTTCTTCTGTAAGAGAATTCATTTTGTAGCAATAAATTATCTGCTTCGTTATTTTTTGCGAAGTCCGATACACATTCGCGTGTTATGAAAATATCATGCCCTTGTGGGATGAAAACGTTGTTTTTAAATTTTCGAATAATACCACAGAGGGGATGGACGCTGCCACGTTATTCAATATTGTTCTAGCGCGGATCGGGTTTCGTATCGAATGGCAACAATAGCATCTCTTTTAATTTTCAGAACGAGCGCCTCTTTTACATTGGACAAGTCCGCCAAAAATAAATGTTAGTTGATACTCTACATACATTGCATACGTACTTCGCTGCATGTTTTCCATTTCATAGTATCTTAAAAACACTTGGACCTTTCCACGTCGCCTCGTTTCAAAAATATTCGGTTTAAAACCTAAGCTTTTAATACGGAAATATACTTTTACGCACTGACTCACTTTATCCCCGAATGATTTCTGCTCACTGAAAGAGAACTGCGACCTTAAAATCAAGTCCGCCGTTAACAAGTTCAGTCGCCGACCGGTTCTGCTTCGATTCGATTTATTTCCTACGTCAGTCTCTGTATAGGGTGATTCAGATGTCCTTGAATCAAGACTGTCGTACCACACTTTTTATCAAATGTTATAAATAATACATGACATATAACAAAACGTTGGACGAGATTTGTGTAGAATTAAAATTACTAAATAAATTCTAATTATTCAATGCACAGAAATATGTAGTCGAAAGGGAATTGAATCACAGGGTAGACATTCGATATTATCCAGATAAGAACATTAGCGCGCCAGCAATAAAGTGTCACGCAGAGTCCGTTCGTTTCTTTCGGCTTTATCGTGATCAGTGAAGTAGGGGAAAAGCGAGAGCCGAGCCTTAATTATGCCAGTACGCTAACTGCCTCAACAGCGATCCTAATACTTTCTAATGCCGGTCAACGAGGTGCACGTGCCTTTTGTGCGAAATGCAGAGCCCAAGCAGCTCGCCGTAGAAGCTGCGGAATGCGCAATTTTGCAACGTGGACTATCCACGATCTGCGCGATAAGCACTGCCACGTGATTCCGACTTGGCCGAGGAAGACGGAGAGAATGATACCCTGGGAGAGAAGGAGAGAGAATAGTACACAACAGACAATAGTAGCAAACAGGGTCGCGAAGCTACGCTCACGGAAAATCACGTTAGCCCATCCATCCGTGGCGCGCCGGTCTTCTCATATAATGAGACAACTGCTCGCTAGAGCATTTCCACTCATTTTCCTCGTACAGGATTAATGTCCTGTCGAGTGTCGTCCACTCGGTTTTCGTTAATGTGGGAGATATGCCACTTTTGATAAAGCGCTGCTGCTCCTCGTGTGCGTATTGGCGTACTCGGAAACGAGGGGCTTTATATACGTATAGAATTATTATATATTAAAGATCCTAATTAGTATAATTAATAGCGATTTTTTGCAGTTAATCAGGAACCGTCTGGCCAACTTGTTTTATTTACTATGTCCAGACAAATTTAATTACGGACTCCGCAACTGTCAGTCTGTAAAAAAGTGGTCTGCCCCAATTTTTCAACTATCCGCAGACATACAAATACGTCCAGTACTAATTAGTTGACACTTTTAATGGATTAAGGATTTAAAGTATGCAGGTGAAGCCATTAAATACAGAAAAAATTGTCTCGTTCCACAAAAACAGTATTTTCCCCAGTCGAATCGTTCAGGTTCAATTCAAATCGAGCATTGTGAGTTGATGTTTCGTTATGCAATTAAGTTCATGAAGCGGAAGTTGCGCAAGCTGAATTTAATAATCGACGAGGTTCATTTGTGTAGCGGCCCGGACAAGAAGGCGGCATGTTTTTCTCGCCAAACTGAACTGCTGTTTGTTGACGTAGATCGACCTGGATTCCGCGGGATCTGTGCCAGCCTGGCGTATCCTAGTCTCGATGGAATTCCACTTGACGCCAGTGATTGCACGCTCTCGGCACCTTCGGCGCATTGTTACGAAACAATTATGTAAGGTCATTGTGTGGCAATGAATGCGGCGGGCGGACAGCAGCCCGATCGTTCTGTCGATCGGATAAAAGACAGGATAGACTTCCTCTTGCAGGCTCGCACCAGGCCTACCACAATTATCGGCAATTTCACGTTGGCTGCCTCCGAATCTCTCCGGAGATTGGTTAATCTCCTTCTTTTGTCGAGCTCTGCTCGCTTGGCCTTCGTACTTTCATTAATAGACCAGTCTACTTCCGATATTTCTCACAAGTATTTATTCCTCGATTATTAGGCTTCGAAGAGAAAATCATTTATGATTCTTCTGATAATGTTGCTTTAATTTTATTCGTAACATTGCTAGACTGTGTCTCGAAATCATAAAAAAATGGTGCACAATTTGGGAAAATCGTTGTCCTTTTGCAATAGTTGTTTCCTGCACTGTAATTATCAGTTTACAACTAGTTTCAACTACTTGGACCATGAAAATGAGATTAGGACATGCCATCGAAGAAACTCTTGAAAAAGGTTCCATAAACTCCAATCACCTAACTCTTCCCTCAATTAAATCTGAGTTCCAAGAGGTTGACGAAGTCAGCGGTTCATCCGCTCCCGTGCACCCTCCCTTTGCCAACAAACGCGTCCGAGTCTAATAACATTGGTTCTCGAGCGTAGCCCATTCCGAGCGCATAGTCCATCGATCAAAGTGTGTCTCCGCGCGATACATCGAAATTGTGGGAGTTCCTCGGGTGCCGAAGACCAATGTACCGAGAGAGCGCCCTTTAACGAGTGGGTGTCGCTCGACAAAAAAGGTGCAAGTAAAACTAGAGTATGCGTACTCGCAGCATGATGTAGAATTAAACGAGTGCATTATTATAGCGTTACTTTCATACCCGCTCGCCGTTCTCCATATCCTCGTTATTTTCCTCGTGCAGTGCCGCGTCCTCCGCCTCTTCCGCCCCCTCGCATGCCCTCGATTTCTATCGGTTATCGTTTCTCGCTCGCGCCTTCGCCGACAAATTGAAACGACCGATTCGACCAGCGATAGCCAACGGGCCGATTTTATTAGCCAGATAGGCGGATATGAATTTCGTTTGCTTTTTCGTCCGCCAAACTATTTCGGCCCATTGTTTTCTACGGCGAGCGCCGAGAAGTGATGACCGGAACGATATGTGTTTGGTGTGGTTGATGGCGATATGCAAACTTTTTCCCGAAGCGTTTTATTGTCAATTTTTCTAAATCTTACTATACCAGCATAAATATTAATAATTTGAAACGAAACCAATATGAAACCCATGATTTTGTCAGACTTGCTAGTTGGAGTATTAATTTAAGGGAACCGAACCTGCGCGAAAACTAGACAGGATCAAATGCAGCTGCGCCAATGAATCGCGGCGACACTGAGACAATCGACGTCTCGCACGGCGCCGGAAAGGAGAAACGATCGGTCGATCCGATCGCTCGAAAGATCGAGCGAGCGACTAGCTAGTGTAGCGGGCGATCAGGAGTGCTAGGAGGTAGCAGGTTGACAGGAGAGTGTTACCTGCGCTACCAGGTGCTCCTCGGACGTGTGCTCGAGGATAGCGGTCGCCTCTTCAAACAGTTACAATGAGATTAGTGGACGGGTCAGGCGATTGCCGGCCGCTCGATTGACCGCAGACGACGCCCTGGAAAAGGTAAATCCTGGCTTCAGGTGAGCAAACAGGTGCATTCGACCAGGGGATCAGGTTACGCGAGAGATCGGCCAGGTTCTCTTTCCAACCGGTTCTCCAGGCCACGCTGGAATCTTGGCACACCGAGGGGCACTGGATACCCGCCCGCTTCGATCCACCTTTCGGATCTATCGGCTGAAATACTCAGTCGGATTCGGCGTCAACCTGAGTCGGCAGGTAGTCTTGCGTTAGTACCTGCATCCGATATTTCCTTTTAAAGATCGATGCGAGTGTCTCGAGCCCACCGAGTCCACGCTGCGATCGGTTGCCTCCCAAATGTAATTATCAGACTTAATAATAAATAATTCAAGTGAATTATTTGTGTATAATACATAATCATATTTAATTAAACAGATTCCGGTATTGTGCCTAGAGTTTTTACAGTACCAAAGTATGGGATTAAAAATATCATTATTTAGCTGTTAATGATATAATACACTCATTTATAGTCATAATTCTTTTATCAACCGAAACTTGAGTATCGCAGCTCGACAAATCGCATTTTTTCCTAACTCCGTTTTAAAGAACCGACAAAAATGGGAATGCCTGGTGTGTGGAAAAGTTGATATACATAGACTTGTAAAGCGGTCGAAATTCCCGTCGGCTTCTTTCCAGCAGAAATCCAAGCAGACAATGCCGAACATTAATAGTTCAAGTGGGAATTACAGCTGAAAGGAAAAGTAGAAACGTTGAAGAGGCACCTCCTCGTCGCTTGTTGTCCTGGTATCGAGCACCTGTTCGCGCACCTGAGTAACCTGCGAGCACATGCTCAGCTGCGCAACAACGGCTCGACGACAATCCTCCTTGCGGTCCTTGCCGCTCTGGTACGGCGCGACTCGTTTTGTTTTAGCCCTTCCGATCCTATGTCTTCCTTCCCCCTTTCACAACTCGGAGCCGTCTCGATCGAACGGAGTATCTCCTTTAAACCAGTCCACTTCACCGAGCTCCGTGTCCCGATTTCACAAACTGGCACTCGGAACTATTGACGAAATTAAAGGTCCTTTCTGTAGCTTGTAACCAGCGCCGCTTCAGTGTGAAGCTTCCCGAAAGACCGTTAATTATTACTGAATCGTTCCAATTATCGATTCGACTGGCCATTTCGCCCACCTGAGAAGTGGCCGACTGATTTTGTTAATGCTTTGCTCAGAATGAGTGATTGAAGAATTCAGAACCTCTTGTAGATCCAGAATGTGGATTTAATTACACGGAATGTAGAAATAGTTCGAGGTGACCTTTATTATGTTGAAATTGTTGAATAACGAATTTCCAATTATTCGTGTGTTCAATTACACAATAAATGTCGCTTAGAAGCAAAAAGTTGCCGACAGTAAATCTATCTTCTAGTAAGCAAAGCACTAATTACCCATTAATATGAGACTTCGACGCAAAATTGATTACTGCTGGTGTTTCCATGGATCACCGCATTCAGGATGTGCCGACAAGATTAGCATCATATCTGAATATGTAAATGGGAGTTTAAAGAAATCCTGTCAATGGGTCGTTGACATTTCGTCATGTATTTCTGAGCTACTTTTAGAAATATTTATTATTAGCGACACACTTATTTTGAGCGATGGAAGCACCTGTGTGAAGTATTCCATCATTGCTTGCCTTACTTTCCCAGTAAAGGTCAGCATCGACATGAACATCGGTAGAGATCAAGATTGGCTCTAAGATAAAGAGAGAGTACCTGGGCAACGTCAGGAGAAGACGAGTAACAAGTCAACTTCATAGCAATCGAATTAACAGTGATTGAACAGCTTGGATAACTAAAAATCGTAATACTGCAAGCATCGTTCGTCAAATTTATAGTACAATGAAGATATCAACAACCAATTTATATTGCTACCGATATAATCGTTAACGCATTAATTGGAAGCAAATAGTAAAATATTCTAACTTTTTCATAGTAACACTGAAGCAGAAATGACCTAGTAGTTGCCAATTGAAAACTTAACTATTAAACTGTACGGGAATCGGTCATTGAGCCTTTTCTCAGATACAGTTATTAACGATCTTATAACGATCAAAACTAGATAATCTTTAAAAAAATCAAATCAATTTTTTCAAGGCGCCATTTATTCGATTTTATTAAACCGGTTTCATGTTAAACATGATTAGGGATTCACACCTTCGGCAAACTCGAAGATTCAGGTATACCAACCGATTCCTGCTGCCAGGGTAGCAGCAAGGCCAAGAGGTGTGCCTACGCTGTTAGGTGCGTTTACGTTTCACCTGGAGGCGAGGAGAGCGCACTTGCACTAGGTGCGCACG
Organism: Crossocerus cetratus; assembly: GCA_963675795.1. Taxonomy (NCBI): domain Eukaryota; kingdom Metazoa; phylum Arthropoda; class Insecta; order Hymenoptera; family Crabronidae; genus Crossocerus; species Crossocerus cetratus. The sequence goes on along the minus strand of OY776662.1, from coordinate 30,065,940 downwards.
TACACTGCGTACACATATGCGTAATGCGCTTTCTTCGTGCGAGAGAACAATGCGGAGATCGTTGTGGTGCAGCTTCAACTAGGATAGCATACTTCCCTTTTCCATTCCGCGTATTACGCTCCTCTACCTACTCACCATTTGCTCACTTTCACATGTATGTATGTACAAATCTGGTTAGGTTGCGCAGTTGGATTATCGGCGACGTAACCGTCGGCATTTCTTACGCGCCTGCATAAACGCCAGGCTAATTGCCGAAGTTCAACGATGCCAGCAACGCGCTCGGGCCAATGAAATTCCTTGATGACCGAAATGATGAATCGTTGGGCTGCTTGCCGCCTGGCGATTCTTCAATTAGGAATGTGCGTTCACTCAGTGAGATTTTTGGTGATCGATTTTTCATTTTGATTGCAAATGAATACCATTTTTAGGATATTCCGGTTGAAAATGAAATTGAGAGAGGTTGTAGTTAATTAAGCAGCGTACATTCCAATGGATTTTCTTATGCGTCTAATAAACTGGCTCATGATTCACGAGTCACGACAGGCTAGCTTTCATAATGTATGTACTGTGTACACCTGTGATAGTGTGCGAATGGTAGAGAGTGAAATCGCGATCACATGTCGGAAACCGGAAAACAATCTCGAGCGAACTAATCCATTCTACTGGTACATACATACATACTTTGCTTTGCTGGGCTTGACTATCTACGCAATTCATTCAAAATAAAGTCTGAAATGATTCGAAAATCCTTAACAGTTTCCGTGCCACGTGTACCACTGATGGATATGTTAAACTTTCCATCCAGGCCGAGCAAGAATGCACCTGTCAATTTACGATCCAAAAACGATTGCATTTTAATTCAATGGAACTTTTGTTACGTGAATAGTTCTTGGCGGTTATATTAGCATGTAAATGCGGAACTTCCAACCGAACGAATTCCATGAAACTCATTTTTATCAAAACTGTTATGAAGAGAATGTCAAGTTAACACTGTCCAGTTTAAAAAGGTAGCCAGCACTGGGCAGGTGAGTCGACACCCAGGGTTTTGTTGTTAACCTGTTACCGGGCGAGGAGGTCTTCCCCTACCATGGTGGTCTGCCAGGGCAGAGAAGCGAGTGGGCACGTTTCTACGGGACGAAGGAGGACCAAGGTAGGAACGATAGGAGGAGAACGGAGGAGGAGAAGCGTGGAAGCAGGTGGGGAGGTGGCCGTAAACTGTGACCTTACACCTTCTCGCCGAGAGTCAGGTGCAACATCCTACGCCGCCTGCTATCCTGCTCGTCCACGCTCGCGGAATTCACCTGAAAAGGAAATCTGTCCGGCGGTCTTCGGCCTCTTTTACCTGCTCGCATCTAGATATCAATGAGTTCGCATCGCCCAGCTCTCGCCTCGCTCGCCTGCACCGGATCGCTCGCTGTTTCCCTGGATTTGCGCAGACGCAACCTTCAGTGACTTACACCTATCCCGTCTCGGCGAGCAGACTTCCACGCCGGCGCTGCTTCCCTGATACGGCAAAGTCGTGGAAATCATCCGGACGTCTCGCCGGACGTATTTGCACGTCCGGGAGTCGACGGTGTCCGGATCATTTTCTTCGGACGCCTCGCCCCGTCGCCTTGCGTCGACGCCGCGCGGTGTTACGTATCGTTGCACTCGCCTTATCAGCGTGAAACGAGAGTCTCTGCATTCTTTGAGTCACCAGAGAATTTGCATTGAGTCAATTGTGAATTAAGATTTATTTTTTATAAATACTTTGATCGAGATTAATTAATGATAAATTTGTAAGAAGAATTTGTCTACTCAAAACGTGGTGTCCTTTTTAAACTTCACTTTTTCCAATAGACTAACTCTGAATCTATTAACAATATCAGATTTATAGTAAAAATAAGGCAGATTTCGCTGACCTAGTTCAGTTAACTTGCAATTTTTAAAAACACACGTTCGAAAACGATCACACTTGTAATAATAGCGTCTGATATATTAATCATACATATGCTAGAAAGAAATAGGTAACAGTGTCGAAAAAGGAATTGGTGTCTGTGTATACCTGTGGAGAGTGAAGGCTGGTAGGGGAACGCCGAGAGAGAGGTGTGTGCCTGGTGCGCAAGGTGCCTCCGAAGGTGAAGGTGGGAGGTGTGGGCGTTGAGCCAGGTAAAAGGCTGCACCTCTGCGTCCCAGGCAAACATCAGGTCGAAGAACAGGCTTGGATTCAGGCGCAGGTTTAATGCTATATCGATACATACGTGGATGACGAGGATCCTTGTTTCAGTCCTACCGCGATCAGGATTCGTCACGAAAAATCGTTTCTACTTTAAAAGTCCGAGTTAAATTAACCCTTGTAGAGTTGGTAATTTCCGAATAATTGATTTATTATGAGTGCAAATAGTATTCAACTAAATAGTCCAAAAAATACACCTTGCCTATTAAAAGAGTTCCAAGTATTGAATTCCCTAAACAATGAAGATACATAATACTACTATAATTAAAGCTGATAATTCGGCTTGGATTCCTTCTGCAGTAGATTCATAGCAAGTGCTCTCCAACATGAATACAGTAAATTGCTTAGCGAAACAATTAATTCTCTCCTCGAATGTTAGACAAGATTCCCTTCTCCGAGGCTCTCATCAGCTATCGAATCACGCTCCGTAACATAGCTCTAGGTGGCAATGCCACAGAGCAATGCGCGTTCCCCGCACCCGGCCGCTAGGAGCACTTTGTAGCCACTCGGTGCCGAGTCCAGCAGCACTAACTAACTAACTTTCCACGCAGGGAGGAACTCGCTGGGACTCAAAGTGCTCCAACACCTAGTGGATCCAAAGGGCTGGCTAGGTTGCCGCTCGGATTGTTTCTGAACTGGGAAGAGCCCGGTGAGACAGGTTGATCGATTAACAGGCTCGCTCGCCGAGAGGCGACACCAAGCCGAGGGAATTCCCGGACGCCTGCGTGATAATCCCGGAGGACCCGGACACGCTGTTGGCAACGTGTCGGACAAGCGCACGCAGGTGCAAACCGCGCACCGGCATGTGTGCCGCGCTAGACGTGCGCAGAGTCGCTGGTTATTGGTATCGCTGTGCCAGGAGAGCAGAACTCGCAGGGAGTCCTTGTGCCGGCGACGAAAGTGTCCGCTGTCTTATAGTACGTGGAGAGTTACTTGGACTTCGGCGCGCGAGCTCCCAGCCGCAAGAGGTTCCAACTGGATCCTACTTTCCTTCTCGAATACTCAACTGGGTCCAGTTAACCCAACTTGGCTTCATGAACATTAGCCGTGAAAGGGATTTGTGATTAGTTTGTCCTTCTGTGACTGTGTATGTTGTCGATTATTTTTGTCATTTGTTGTTTCAGATGGGTTCAGTTAACATAAGGTGGCTTAGTGGTTTATATTATATCTGCGATTTCCACAGGATTTATGATTATATAGTTTGTTCTTCGCTGTTGTTGTTGGTGTTATTTATACATTTCTTTAAAGCTGATTATGAGTCATAAAATGATTTGAGATTTTCATAACAATTTGACAAATCTCTAATAACGGAACATAGATTTGTCAGATACAGAAGGACGCTGCGTAATTCGGGAATTTTAAAATTGTATATGCTCGATGGATACGCGCTTTCTTCGTAGGTCAACGACCTCGAATTCCTTGATACAGTTTCTCCCAGACTATCCTTTGCCTCTCGATCTCCATAAAAGTTATGAATATGGATCAGCCGATACGCCTTAAACCACCGAGCTTCATCCTTATCAATTCCTGAGCAATTACCATGCAAATGAAAAATCTTTCTACCTTCGCTGCGTGTGCCGATTCAATTAGACCAGGTCTCAAAGCATCGAGACCGATTGCTGAAATGTGGATCGGCTTAAGTCAAGCCGGCTTCTTTTTTCACGCTCTTCTCTCTCTCTCTCCCTCTCTCTCTCTCGAAGTCTTAATCGATAGGCCTCCTTCGACGAAGGCTCGGCCAACCAGTTCGATACAGGTTTTCAACACGTGCACACGTGTCTCCGGGAAAATGGACACGAGGTTGCGGTAGCGTGTGCCGCGAAACACGTGGAAGGGAATTATGAGGCCGAGAAAGTCGCCGCCGGGTAAGAGTTCGTCCCAGTGTCCGCCGAATCTGTGACACAACGCGCGTCCTTCATCGTTGGGTTTGTTATGAAACGTCCGCTTTATTTCGCTAGATTCAGACGAATGATGCCACCGTCGTCCGAATGAGCCGGGCGGCCCACGTAATCTTGACATTTTAGAGATGTCGTCTTAAATCACCTTTCCTGGCTTTTGCATTTCCGAGTCGAGACTTTGGTGATTCATGGGATGCGAGATGGAGATTCATCCGGATTTTGTGGTAGTAATTCGTCTTCGATCATCCTTGTCATAGTTATTAGATTAATATACTATGTAGCTTCATGCACTTATAAGATTCCTTACTTTATTATTAACATATTTAAAATTTTGTATTATAATTTAGAGATGTACCAATGGGATCAGCATCTTAATTATAAAGATAATATGCAGTTCTAGACTTAGTGTAATTTAATTTAAATCAAATATCATTCAAATTCGATTACAGGTAATGAAGTTTATTGCTTTAATATCTAAATGCATTCCACTTTCGCCTCATATTACATAAAGTCTCCCTTTGTAATATCAAACTTTGGTTGACATGAAACCCAATTAGACGGAACCAGATATTTGAATGATTAATTTGCGCAGTATACGCTGATCTTATCCGCTCGATTATGGTTACCATAAAGCCATCCCCTGGAGAAATCCGGGCTCAGGTGAGCTCCCGGGGCAGGTGTATCGATCAGGTGCGGTTAATTAAATGCCGCACGTTCCTCTTCAGCCCCGAGGTTCCTCCAGGAACGACCTGGAGCCCTGATATCCTCGGAGTGCGGCATCGCTCGCGGTCCAAAAGTACGTAAACCAAATGCCGCACGGTAAAGACGTACTATCTAGTGCTTGCAGCAAATCGGTATGGATTTCTACTGATCAACAGGTGGGGACTCTCACCACCAGGACCTATTCCTAAACAAAGTACCTTCCAGGGAAGTCCACGCTGCATAATTCTTCGTCGCACCGTGAAACCGTACACCCTCGATCTATTTCCTACTCTGTAAATTCTGTCATGCGCAGAGGAATTTATTACCCTAATTTATTATGTTGCGTGTGCACGCTGGAAACCTGCTAAGGGCGTTAATTTAAATTAGGAATACTTGGGACTGAGGTGGGCGAATTTAGCGAGGAATTTTGTGAAGTGTGTTGTAATTTCTGTGCTTGTTAAGAACTGAGGGAGATGCAGTGTTAATTGAGCGATTTTGCGTGTATATAAAGGAAATTCTTTCCTTTGAAGCAATTGTGAAAAATGGACATTTGTTTTGGGTCCAAATTATTCTTCTGAGTTTCTAGTAACAAATATATCAAGTCGCCTGATTGCAGTGGTTTTCCTAGAACTATTGCCTAGAACTTTTATCATTTGAGGCGAAGAATCATTTGAGGTTGAATTAATTACAGGTGAAACTTTCCACCGTTTGCACTGGAAGTTGTGATGCCTAATTGCTCCAGGGTGCCTCTCGATGTTTGCTTGGCGGCGCGGCATAAAGCAAAAGCTAATTCTTGGAGTGGAAGCGCGGTTAATTGTTCCCAGGCGCGGCTTGCATGAAAACTACTTGGCTCCGTGGAGAGATAATTGTTTCTATGCACGTGTCGCGTATGGAAAGCAGGCGTGCGTGCACCAGCACATGATTGTCTTTTCCCGCCCAGTACGCCACAGCTCTTTCCTAATTCACTTTCCAAAGTGGCTCCCCCTCGTTTATGGCGATTGAATTACTGCGCCTTAACGAGATTCGTCTAACGGGATACTTTGAAGATGTAGTCTCCGTGTCTTAAGTTATAAGCGTCTTTTGAACTTTCAACCGTCGTTTTATTTCCTTTTTCTACAATTTTACATGGATAAACACGACTTGTTGTGCTAAATTATATAATGACGATGTAAGCGAAGCAAAGTGGCTGTAAGTTTATTAAAAAGCGAGTTAAAGTTTTGTAGACGCAGAAATATTCCAAAGTCGAAAATTGCACCGCAGCGCGAAAACTACACTGACAATCAGTGTCACGGAAATCCGCTAGGTAGAATTTCCATTCACCGCGAAAGAAACTTGCGCGGACATAATGCAGCTTCACGGAATGCCGAGCGTGCGCTGAACATTTTGTAATGGATTCCCATGCAAATTAAATTTAATAAGCACACTCTGACGGACAGAAGAAAGTCCCGTATTTTCCACGAGGCCGGGCTTCCTCACCGCGCCAAGTTCCCGGGAACTTCCCTCTTTAAAAGTTCAAGTTACAACCGACAAGCGGATGGAAAATGCTGGCTAATTAGTTGCATACTTTCTCACTGGCGACAAATTCGATTCACATGTTTCCACGCGAAACATCTCTTTCCCGAAGAAAATCTATTTGTCAACAATTTCTAAAGGAGTAACCTGGACTTAGTGGAGAAATACCAATACAATTAGTTTTCTCGCTTTTTCCCGTCCTGCAGTGCTTCGGAAGCGGCAACAATACGAGCCGTTCATTGTTACGCGGGCGCTTTTCCCGAAACACCGTGCGAGTTATGGTCGGCCAAAGTGCGCCCAGCGAAGGGCAAAGTATTAAAACTAACGTGTAGCATACAAATGTAGCAGAGGTTCGGCGCTCTAATAAACCTGCCAAGCCGCCTCCTCCTCTCGATACCCCCGCCCGTCTAATATTTGCACTGTGCTCCCAGTAGCAAAAATCACAGATACATATCACAGCCGCCGCGATTTATATCTCTCTTAGTTTACGAGGGCAGTTTATTTATGCGCCAGGATATATTGTATATCACAGTGGCTGTAGTTTGTTGCAAAGCCTCACTGTCTTTCGCGCTGGTACACACAGTTTTCTGCAAAGTTCTGTGATGGAAAGTATTGGAACTCTTGTAACGTACAATAACTAGAATATGAATATTTTGATTACGATTTCGATTTGGAACATCAATAATATCCAACCCAGCAATTCGTTACATTTACCAGCGTGTACTTACGACCGAGAGGCACGGAATGAAGCCGCAAGCACACAGGCGAGATTTGCGAGGGAATTTGCAGGAGCGATTCGAGCATATCCGGCCAAGTGATAATTAGAGCCCTTTGTCAGGAGGCTCCCGAGGGAAAGTGGGGTAAGTTCTGAAGAAAGCCGGGCGCACCCGATCGAGCAAACTTTCGCCCTAAGTAGCCTTCTCTCTCGCGCCGGAGATTAAAGTGCGCGCGGGCCATTCACCGCCCTGAGTAATACACTTCCGTCGAAACTTCAATCACCAAAGTTCCCCGGCCGCCAGTCCCATAATGACATTTGTATGAGGTCGATCGTGACTGACTTAAAAGTCGCTCGAGACCCTCACTTTGTGGCCGCTCGCTCCTCACACCTACATCTTAATAGAAAATGCGGGTTTCATCTTGGGCGAACTTAAGTGCTTAAGTCATCCGATGGATCTTGCGAAAAGGCTGTCAGAGGATTATGTCACTTTCTAGATTATAAATTATTTACGAACTTACTTAATTCGCATAGGTGCACACTTTGCTGGAGAGAAATTTCTCCTACTTTTAGTTGCATTCTAACTATTAAATAAAACGAGAGGCATATTGTACACGATTGAAGTTTAAAATAGCAATATCGTCACCACGAACGAATATAACATGCTACTATTTTTCTATAACAAACACAATACATGTAAAAATTATTTATTGAGACAAAAAAATGGATAGTACGGCAAGCCTATACGTATTGGGCAAGATTGAAGGGAACTGGATTTCGTAGGGTGTGAGCATATAGGGTGCGTCTCTCCCAAGGGTTCCAAGGCATCTGGAACAAATAAGGAATATCGCCGTCGAGGACGTGCTCCGAAACGACGTGGAAGGTTGCTCGAAGGAATAGTTTCGCGAGTACGCACGCTTCCCATCCGTCTTGAGCTTTCACATCTTCCTCCTACGTCGGCCATCACTCGAGCATCTTCAGTTTCCATTTTCCATCGCGCCGAATCCGTTACTTTTCCGCGCCACGTCAAATAACGCACGTGTGCGGAAAAGTGGCCCTGCAAATATGTGTACAGGTGTTTCGCACGAGCTCCTCTCAGCTGCTCAGCGGAAAAAGCTGCAGGCAGTTTCTGTATTTCGAGATATCGATCTCCCGTCTTCTCGAACCTTTTACTTTGACAAGTTATTATCCATTATCGAAAACGCTTACTTCGTTATTAGCGTATCATAGAACGTCGATTATTAGCCCCCACCAGTTACTCGGCGATTAATTACTTGCTGTATCGCCTGCTCATTGCATTTGCAAACTATTAATTAACGCTCCTACGGATATCTCGCTATTGTCATGGTGGGGAATCGCGGCATCTATTTATACTGATTGTCGCGATCATTTCGAGTGGCGTGCTCGGATATTAGTCGAGGCTGCAAATTAATTCTGTTCTTCAGCATATGTATTACGATGGATCCTTCAATCAAGCATGGAATACATATTAATCAACAATTATTAATGGTAATATCATACTTGGTTAATGCAAGTAATTATTATTAATATAAACCGGATCGTGATTAATACGAATTACCATTAACGCAGCGCTCAAAATTGTTTCCATTCGCCGTCCAATTTCACATTCCAACCGGAAACCGAGTAAACATTGGAATTACCCAACCAGTTGAAATAACTGATCCGAGACCTATTTCTTTAAAATTATTAACATCATGTTAATATTATTCCAGGAATTTCTGTCGTCTTGTAATAAAATGGAACCACCTCCAAGTAATATTATCCAAGTACTTTTCTTTCAACCGTTTTAATATTAAAATTGACCAGTAATTCAAGTGTTGACATAACATACTTTTGACCAAACCAGGCTTTAAAGGTTAAACTCCAGTATTGCGGCACTCGACAATCGACACGTATTCGGCATTCGACTAACCGACAAATCCCAAAGGACTATCGACAAAGGCCGGTCCGTCTCGTTTGGCGAACTTCTCGAAATTGCAGTGAGTGCGCGCCAGGAGAGAATGCGCCCGGGATTCCGCTGTTATTACTTTGCGCGACACGCCGGCAATAAGGCAAAAGGGGGAAGGCGGCAAGAAAAGGGGGGGTGGATCGAGGCCAATGGCAATAAGAGGTCGCGAGAGCACGGGCTACAATATTAAGAGCAGGAAACACTGCGGAAAACGAAGTGGCGCAACGTACCGGTGCTCCGTCTTCCTGCGCTTGCGAAAGTGCGAAGAGGAAGAGAGAAAGGAGGCGACGGCTCGTTGAAGTTTCATCTTCGTTTGCGCCTTTATCCCTCCATTTCAGCCTCCTTAATTCCCGGCAGCGCGATCGCGCTGGTTGGAGGAAAAGCGCGCGAGGAAGTCCTCGCCTCTCTTTCTCTTATTTAACGTCTGCTTCCCATTAATAACAACTAATATCGTTCGTACCTCGCCTTGAAAGTCATTTCTCCTTTCTCGCTGGAGAGTATCACTAGACTAAAGCCACTGTATATTATTCTCACGGGAATCTTGCCTTATGATTTTCAGTCGGTTCATTGAGGGGTGCGTGGGAGTTGTGCTATTTTTATGGATTCGTTCAAGCACTAAAATTTCATTTTTTTGCCGCAACAGTTAAAACACTAAATGCTTTTGCGATATTTAATCAAATTTTGCGATATTTAATCAAATATAAACTTAAATATTTAATAAAAAATATGAAAAAGACGGAACTCTTTGACACACTAAAGCATCCACGAATCACTCCATCGTGCCCATATTCAAATGTGGCCCGATGGCCGGAATGCCACAGTATCCGGAGGATTTAAAATAGCGCGTTGAACACTTGGAGTTCCGAGTGGTTGAAGAGTAGAGGACGGAAGCGACGAGACGTAAAATTGGCGGGTGAATACCGGCATTGAGGCGGTTCGAAAAATGGAAGTGCAGCTTGTTTGCCTTGGGCAGGCGGCGCTCGGGTTTCCGGGCTCATGGGTGGCGGTGGATAGCAGGCCGGAAGGCCTCGCTCCATAAAGAACGGCGGCGAGGTCGCACCAATAAATGGACGCCGAATATTTTCGATCCGGCTAACCGTGAAACGAGATACGTGTGCCTGCACTCGAGCCGCCACAGGCTCCTGCAGCTCTTCTCTCGATCAGGATGATCGATGACTCTCAGGAGCCTCGAGGATCCACCTCCAGTAATCTCCCTGGAAGCAGCGGCTGGTCACTCACCACTTTTCGCCGGTGATTCCTCGGATCAACTCGGAAGTATGTGTCCACCTTCATCGGCGAGCTTGGGATCATCCTGGACGTGTTTCGTCCCCGTGAAAAATAGGAACCTTCCCAGCGGCGGCGACGGGATGCGGAAACGCCGCCCGACAAGGATAAGCCAGGAGGGAGAAATATAGGATGTATAGTATGCTAGTAGGACGACGTCTATTCTTCGGGCACATACTCGAGAGCAGCGTGAAATAAATGCGAGGGCCGATTGTCAGGGATACGTACTTTAGGAGTGTCCTGTCCGATTTATATCGATGGAACGACTCCCGCCTGATTTTTGCCCCGGCGATCGGCCCTGATTTATGGCTAACTCCTCCGCACTCCACGTCGCTGGACAAGGGTGCGCTATACTTGCTCCTTTTGTGTCAGCAGCGGAGAATGAACCGCTTCGATATAAATGATCGGAGTCCGCTTTTCACCCCGCTCGTCCTAGGAACTATCGGTGATCGCTGCGTTAATATATTAGTCTTATTATGCAGCTTGACGGCCCTCCGGCTTCCTCGCTTTGTAACTGGGAATGATGTTTCTATTTCACCTGATCGTAAATCTTCAGTCGGCTCCTGCGATTCCACCCTTTACTGGGAGTCGCAAGAACTCCGGTCGAAAAACTGGACATACTTCTATTCGTAGGGGATGTTTCTTTACGCTTTTAGCTTCGCTTGTTGCAAAAGAACAACTGGGCTGCGTTTACTGCATACACGTTACTCCAGGAATACATTTCCCTTTCGCTGCCAATTAAATATGAATACTAGAAAAGTGAAAATGTCTTTGGAATAAAAAGCAGTGAAAAATGAAGGAAAGGGACCAGCAAGTAATATCGTAAGCGAGCCACACCCCAGCTACGAAGCCACGAAAGTAACATTTTCTTCACGGCACGTCCACTATTGGTCTGAGCGTGGGAGGTCTCGTCTCCGGAAGATCAAACGCAGAATGAAATCTCCGCCGGATGCTGAGGGCTCCCTTAGCTTCAAAGGGGAGATCCGCGCGACGCCGTTCGGCGAAATAAACGTCTTGGATAATCGGAGTGCGAAAGGAGAGTGCTCGTGCTTGGAAAGCTTTCGGCCTGAGAAGGATGGCGGCGATCGTGTCGCAGGAAAGCTGTGTATCCGTGCACGAATGCATCACTGTGCTCGGTTGCGGAGCCGCGCGAGGGCGGCGCGCCGTGTGTGTATTATGAAATATTCCTTTGAGGATTTCGAGCCGGGAGAGGGAGAGAGCGGCCTGCGGAGAGATTTCGTTTGCCAGCCGGGCATTCAGCCCTGCTTTTGCGCCGCTTTCCTTCAATATGATCCGCCTATCTGTGCATGTGTGTACGCGGAAGTAAGTTCGCCCGGCACGGACCTTATTTATCCGCAAAATTAACGAGATTCCCTGCAACCCTGCGCACCACTGATCAATCCTTTGAATGCTGGCAGGGTAGTTTGCCAAGGCAACATCGCCACTGTTGAGGAATCTCGTTAACCTCGTAGATACGCCTCTTCTTTCTGGAACGTATACGATCTTATCTTATCTTGATATTTGTATCTTTGTGAGTAAAGTTTGATAATCATCAAAAAGTACAAAATACATTTTTACCATATGAGAACTTAATTCAATCCATTATGGTTCTCAATGAAACTTGTAGAAATATTAAAAAGCCTCAAGTCCATGTACGCATTTTTCTCGCACAAGCATCCACAGCCGATTGCAAAAGCGCGAGTTCCTCAGTGCGGTCGACAAAGCTCGATTCGCACGAGTGCAATTCACCAGGCAGCCCCGAATCCAGCATGAATTCGGCTATTTTCCGTTAGGGCGATTTTCCATCGAGGACGCGGGTTCCTAATCGATATTGAAGGGTGCTCGGTTGCAGATGATATTTCATCATGCGGGTTTACAGAGTACATCCAAGTTCGTAGCGACACACGTCAATTTCACCGATGTTATTTGGCTCCGGTGGCGTGATGAGGAGCCTCCCGTTAATTAATTCGAACGAGCACGCGACTCCTGAAGGACGCGATATCTCTCTCGAGTGGTTCTCGTTGCTGCTCTCGAGCACCTCGCTACTCCTCCGCCTCGCTTACCGCTCTCGCGGGAGTTCCAAATGAGCGCTGGAGTGCGTATCATCTCTGGAAGACAATTCTGGAGGATGTCGGAGCGCAATGTGTACGTACAGCTCGGCGCAAAAGTATCCGGCCGGCTGGGGAAATTATGGAAACAACTGAGTGAATATTTCCAGCGGTTTTGAGCAAGATTATACTATTTAATTTCGTTATTTGTATGTGAGAGACTTGACGAACTTAACTGACTTAGGTTTTGATCAAGCAGACACATTCTCTTAAATTTACGCAAAACAGGGAAATCAGTGAAATTATGTCTGAAAAATGTCGAAAAACAGGTTCAATATAAAATAATATCAGAAAAATGCATAATTCATGTTTCTTCCGGCTATCATAATTAAATGGACAATAAAATAATATAAATCTGCAGTTTTATTATCGTATCTCATAAGTATCTGCAAATGGTCTAAATTTTCACGACATCAATCATAGTTCCACACCTAAATGATAGAAGCCAACTCGAACCTCGGATAAGCGAGGCGTGGCTGTCACCGGGCGTATGTTGTGCACGTCCGGCTTTTCTCCGTGGGATGAGTACTGGAAATCCAGGGTCAGAGTGGCCGAGCGCACACGGGATGTGATAACAAGGCGGGTGGGTACGGCATGAACATTAATGAGCGGGGAATGCAGCAGCTGGTTAATCGGGCGCGTACACCCGCCCAGTTTTGATTCGCGATACAGCCCTTTAATACCCGCTCGCCGTCGGCCCCGACAGTTGTCAATGACGTGAAAGCATTATGGCGATCGATTACTGTAGAGAACCGCCACCGCCCAATCCAGGAACACCCATGATTGCCGGCTATTTCGTCCGGCCGCTCTCTGTTAATAGCAACATGCCCGTTGCCCGCACGTCATTCGCTCCATCTGATAGCAGGCGAATTATACGAGCATCGAGTGCACATTCTGCCAATCGGCCTTTTACCCGAGCTGTCAATATGTGCTTTCTAGTGATTTGCTTGGTTTGTTTAGTCGGTGGTTTTTATGGCGGTTGACTTAGCAGGCGCAGCCTTCAATCCTTGGATTATGATAGTCGGGTCATTTCGAACTGACTCGGATTATAGGAACCAACAAAAATAATACACGATTTACCAAAATGTTGATATAACATTTACCAGAAAGTATTTCAAAGAAATAATCATAAAAAATTCCACTTTAAATATTAAAAATGTATGAGATTAAGAAGCTCTTGCGATGGGTGAAGAAAAGTTATGGTAATCAGACGGGGAAAGTTTGACTTACTAGATTTCCTTATTAAACACAGAAAACTACTTTGAGTAGGAACACTAGCCAATTTCATGCTTGGAAAGTAAACGTTTCGCGTCATAAACGTGCAAGCTTCAACTAATAAGAAGTTTACTTTCTGCGAGGAGCCGGTTCGAAAGCTCAATGAACGATTACGAATTGTTGGAGTACGGCTAGATTCGGTGTGTAGGTATTCGCGAAGAAGAATTCGAGAGCTTTAATGAACTGTTGGGTTTTCCAGGTCAACATGGACGAGCGAAGTGTCGTGCTGTTTCTGTTGCTGATCTGCTTCGCCGGCGGTGTACTTCCACAGTACAGAGAAAAGAATATCAGTGAGTATCGGAGATTATTAATCTGTTTAAACTAACAAACTCGCATTAATAAGTCCATGTTGCTGCTGTGTATTCATTGAAATAGATTAGTGCGATTGGAATTCTCCAGTCACAAGTAAATAAATCAAAGCGGAAATATTGGGCAAATTAATATAAATTAAATCAACACTTTTTAAAAATCCCCGAAGTAATAAGTTACAAGCATAAGTGTTAAAAGTACAAAAGCACACAAAAAGTACGAATCTCACGTTCGCACGTAGCCAGCATAGCGGAGTCTAGTTTCCACAGGATTTCGAGGGTGTTACTCACTGCAAGCAGGCAGACTTCATAGTCTGCGACATGTTCTATTTCGCTCGGCCTCAATTTTCCCCGTAATCCCACGACAGATCGAAAGATGCGAAGTCTCAGCATTTTCTGCCGGATGCCTGTAGGAAGCGGCTTTCCACGGGATTAAATCCCCCGGAACTGACACGAAGTTAATTAGAGCGGTGTTCCTCTCGGCCAATAAGAGTTGCAGGCCTCCTACTTCGCCGGTGCTCTAGTCGTCGCTCTTCACCTAACTCTGCCGTCGGATCTTTCCGAAAAATGACCTGTAATCAGTGGAGTCAGTCGCATTGTCGGATACGACGTTTAATTCCGGGCGTCTGACTCGTCGAGATCCTCCCCAGACATGAAGGAGGCCTTCCAGGGACCTAGAGAAATTCAGGGTTTTGTTCATAGGTGGTATTGATTGAGTATTCTGGCAGATAGAAATTGATTTTGTGTTATTCCTGTTCTAATTTAATTTAAAATATTTCTCAGGGATTATTATCCAATCCATAGTAATGATAATACTTGTTCAAAGCTTGTGGAAAGAAATCACACAAATCAGCCAACAATTATAATAAATTAGATATTTTGAATGTATTTTTTTCAACTTCCGTCACTCGCATATACAAAAACAGTATTGTTCAAGCAAGCTACTTTAAAAAGTTGCCAACACGTCTCCACCACTAACCAAATCAATAAACCAGAAAAATCTCTAGAATTCAATCAAACCCAGTCATCAATAGCCACATAATCTCGGCGGCGAAACGAGCAGATATTTTCGCGGCAAAAGCCTGGGGAGAGCAAATATAGTCGATGGTATCGGGTCACGTTTACGATGACACGTGTACATCAGCGTGGAGGTACACGTGTGCGGGCGTGCAGGTCTGGTCTGGTCTCTCTCCGTCTGTCCCTTATCCACTCGATAAACCCGACGCACCGAAATCGAAGGGGCTTTCGGAATTCACTCGCCGGAACTCAAAAGCCCCGACGAATACCCCGTGATATTGGCAGCAGATTGGAAGGCAAGGATCCACCGGCGGAGTGGGAGGGGCCGGGCGGCGGGGAGAAGGATTGAAAAGTTCACTCTTGCTTCCTGTGACACCGCAGGCTTTTACGCTGCGGACAAGGCTGCCCGGATGGTAAAGGTCTGGAATTAAGTGGGTTCCCTGTGTGCGGGAAAGCGGGCGTGAGCGAGAATCCGACGACACTGGCGGCCGCTGTTTTTCTAACGCCGAATAGATATTGGAAGTGTCTATCGAATCATAAATACATGGGTTTACTGTGATACGTTCTATGGGATAGTTTATGTCTATTCCCTAGAGAATCTTGAGATGGAGTAGAATTATTATTGCAGGTAATTGAAACAGATTTAATATTGACTTTAAAGTCATAAGGTTATAAGTTTATACGAATAAGTGTAACAATGGTCTCATTGATCTGATAATCTTATATATAATTCCAAGCTAAGCACAATAGAGCCAATTAGCGGACGAAAGCTAACAATCGTTGAAAGGTACTCGCGAGTGCAGGAGCGACAGGAGCACATTCTTCCGATCGTTTCTACTTTATCGAAGTAATAACGTCGAGTCCCATCGGACACGAAAGCTTTTTTAATTAATCTATTCATCGGATTTATGATACTCCAAATAAAAAACCTGGCTGAACAGAAAAAGAGAGTGGGCCGACACGAGAGAAGGAAAGGGCGATTAAAGTATTAGCATTTGTCAATGACAAAAAGAACCTGTGTCCCCTTTGAGTGGCAGCAGAGGCTTTCCATCGACTTCTCAGGACAAAGTGCGACACACCTTCAGGTGTGTAAGGTTTCGAGGCTCGTTACAGTCCACTGTCAGTGCCAGTAGTGGTAGCATGTAACAAGCAATCACGTTGGCGCGCGCCGAAGTAATTAAGGACTGGATTGGACCAGGACCCGCTCACTCGCTTTTACTCTCGCAATCGCTGCTAGCGCTTCGCTCCGCGCAAAATGGCCACTTAATTGATATTCCCCAGGTGGAAATTGAAAATCCTATTTTAATTGAAACGCCCTGACACCACCGGCTTAATGGGAATCCGGTTTTTTCCCGCGAAGGGGCCTTGCCGAAAGCTCTCTTTTTCCCCAGGGCGCCCCAAAGCTTCCGAGAGAAAGCCACTCTCCCCCTTCGATATTTGTATCGTTTATGGCCCACCTATTTATGAAATGTCTTTTCCTATACGCCGGGATTCTGCTCGAAGGGGCCGAGCGTAAAGTAGATACCCTTTATCTTCCAATTTCTTCGAGCTCGCCGGGAAAGCTCGCCCTTTGAAGCTGAAACGAGAAATTTCGTGCAGGACTGCCCACCCAAGACCTTCTCCTCCTGATTCTGCTCGGGCGAGCTTGATAAAACGAAAGTCTCGCGCTGGACAATTTACTAATGAAGGCGTGTTAGAAGCCGGTGAGCTTGCGGCGGCTCTGCTCTAATTTCCACAGTTCCGCGCGCGGATTAACTTCAATTTTGAGGAACGATAAAGGCCCGTCGATGCCACGGCGATCATGGAATCCTGTGCCAGCGGGGTCGGTGCTTTCGTGTGAAACCTTTATGACTTGAGCTAGGAAAGTTTTTTACGCCCCCGGCCGCCGGGGGATGCGTATAATAGCGCGCACAGAAACAGTTTCGGGCTCGACTGTAGTTTATTGCCGAACTTTATTTTTTTCCCTCCTCTATTCGAGCGGATGTGAGGAAGACATCTTTTCCTAGCTGTAATCTGTTTGAATGGCTTTTGAGGATAAAAGTCTCTTTCGGTTTAAACGACACCTTGCAATTTTTCGAATGAAAGACACTCTATAAACCGCAGAGGTTATTTTGAATTTCGGATTACGAAGGATATCTGACGAGCAGGGCAATAAATGCTCACCGCGAGTTCCCATAAAATCGAATATTAACTGCTGAGTTGATTTACTACGCGGTCGTAGTAAATTTACTCCACTCCAATATTTCCCATCGATCATTGACTAACCATATTAACAACACCGCCAACAATTCATAATCCAAATCCAATCACCAATAAAAGCTCGCGCCAAACAGGCAAGAAATAAATAGAGGTAAAAAGAAGTCTGGTTACAAAATTAACAATTAAAAATCCTCGAGGGAGGAGGCGGATAGAACTCGAGTGCACGTCGAACAAAGTTCAGCCAGCGATCGTGTGTACACAATTGTCAGTGGCATTCTATATGCGTTGGAGTAGCTTGTGGACAGCAGTGGGGCGGCTGTGAATGGAAAATGCAAGCGAAGTGGAAGGAAGTAAGTAGATAAGAGCATTACCGATCAGACATTGTCAGCGTGGGCGTATCACTGGGGAATGAAAGGCAGGTAATACGAGTGAAGTGCTTTCCCAAAGCCCTTCGGTCCGACCAAAGGAAAAAGGGCGACTATACGTGGCGAAGGGTAAATTGCAATATCGAAAAATTGGCAGTTATTAGTCGCGCGCGCATGATTGTTCGCTGCCTTTTCATTGCGCGGCCGACGGGTCGGGTAAATAAATCGCAGGGCAATCAAGACATTGTGTACGCCGCTTAATTGGTAATTAGCGGATGTATTTAACGGGCGCATTATCAAACAGACTTTTGTCTCTCTCGCTCTCTCTTGCTGGATCTCGCTCCCCCAGCTTCAGCATTCGCGCTCGATAAACGAATGCCGAACGCAATGATTGCCGGACTACGGCGGCGCTCGTGCATCCTAATTACGATTTTATTGGCCGATCGGTCAGCCGCCAATAAAACCCTCCTCATCGTTAACTAAAAACTCGCGCGGCACACCCGCTCCCTTAACAATTCGCCGGGCTTCGATTGATTTCTGAAATGCGCCTATGCCACTGCATTTTTAATGCGCACTCAAGCAATGCCGATCGCACCGTTGATCGATAGTGCGGGACCATTGGCCTCTCCTGGCAATTCGGCAGCGGTTCTTTTGCTTCTTTTAGAATATCATGGAGAAGCAGTGAAAAGTTTTATTTCAGCTCTTTTTTCAATTAACAAAAGTGGGTTTCGATTATACTATGAATAATAATACGACTCTCTAGTGCTTTTTGTATACCAGGATTGTTTCTTAAATATTTATGGACTCATGAATTTGGATTATTCATTCAGTTTTTCATTCATTCCCTATTCAGTGGAGTCTGAAAATAAAAAGCTTCCATTTTAAACACGAAGAATGATTCTCCCATTCAGTTTAAAAATAGCAAAAGAATAATTACATTGTAAAAAATCAGTGGAGACAATAGTGGCGCATCGTGACCGGCAAGATCGACAGCCAGATTGAATGGAAGCTCTGGAGCTCATTCCAGAACAACACGGCTTTTCGGGGCAGTCGAAGCTATTCCATGTTATGATTTATGTTACGTCCGCAGAGACACGCCAGCACACACTCGCGCGCAGAAACACAGAGTTACATAGGCGTCGGTTTGTTGGCGAGTTGGAATAATGAATAAAAAAGAGAAGGGAAAAGCAGAGCCGGTGCGCTGGGTGGCTGCTCTTGCGCGAGGACGACGCGTCCGCAGCGCATTGTATGCAAATATGAGCGATCCAGCGATAGCTCGAATTTTCCGTCCAGTGTTCCCGGTTTCAGGTTCCAGGTATACGTCGCGCGTATGTCAGAGTCCTCTGTCGTTTTGTTACGGCGAACCGTGTAATTAGCATTGGAAAGGCGCACGTTGAGACTCTCATTAACGAACCTCGATCTCAACCGCATTCACTAGGCACATACGTTCTCAATGCTAACATTCTTCTCCACTGTTCCACTTGCGCGTACCTCGGTTTCCTGCGTCCACGCGACGATGCGATGCGGGTTCGCCCGGCGTCGAAAACTTTTCTAATTCCACTTCGTAATGTCGGTCGGTTAAACGACAGGCTAATACCGGCGCGCTTTGTCCGCCGGACATTTTCGCGGATTCATTTGCAATTGGTTTCGAAAGTGGGTCGCGTGCGAGATGAGATAGGAATTGCAGGAAGCTTTCGACTGGCGTGCCGAGTAGAACACGAGCTTTTCCCGTATTCTGGTTTTAATATGCGCGTTTTAATTCTGTAAAGTGAAAGCAGTCTTGATGTGTGTGCCTGTTAATACGTTCGTTAATGGAAAGTTTTATTCCATTTATGTATTCTTTCGCCACGAATTTCTCTCCTCCGAGACTTCTTTTCCCAATTAATACCCGCGCGAATGAAACGGTTTTAGATTTCCCGGCTATGTGTGAATACATTTTCCGCAGTTTCGGAGTCGCGGAGGCTGACAGAATTGAATTTAAGTACACTCCCAACTACACGCGGCGCAACCCTTTCCCCGGAATCGCTCTTTTTCCCTGGCGAGCCTCGAATATGCTGCTGCGCTGGTGTATTAAAATAACCGTAACAAGTTTTGCAGTACAAGCGAGCGCGGATATTATTTACGCCGTGACACGGGGACGCGGGAATAAAACGTGCACGCCGCTGGATTTACGAGGCCAGGTTGAAATTTATATTTATTCATCGCTGGACGAGACATTACCAGAGATTTCCGGCGGGCTTCCGGCGAGCTTTTTCTCCCGGCACATCCGGCAGGATCGCGTCGAAACATTCGCCGATTGACAGTCTCACCGAGCGGCCGATTTGCTGCGATGAACGCGCGCGCAATTATTTCCCGGAAGCTCGCCGGCTTCCGGTTGATATTTTTTCTGCCTTTTTGATCTTTCAGCCCGCAATCTGAAACTCGGCTTTACCGGGTGTTCATCATTCCCCTTTTTCCGTGAATATGCTCTGCCACGTTAAACGCAGGCGGAGTTAAAAAGCGCGAAATTGTGCTGTTTTCTGGAAAGCTTGATCCCAGATGAATTAAAACAGGATCGTTTTCCCGAAGATGCAAAATAATAAAACAGAAAATCAACTGACTTCAGGCCTATGTTAAGCAAGCAATAAATTTACACCAAATTCGTACTATAAAAATGAACATTCTTTTTTGGTCTCATATTTTCATATTATCGGTCAACCAAAAGAAAATAAAATCAAATACATACACCCAGTACGCCCCCTTGCAATGGTTGCAACTTGGGCCGTTTCCAGCATTCCCCGTCGAGAAAGTGCACTCTTTCACACCTCGAATTTCGCACTTTAACGTAGCAGCCTGGAAGCAGCATTTCGCCTCGGCATTGCATTTCCCGGGCAATCTCCATAAGCGAGAGCTCAAGAGGCCAGTCTTAGCAGCGCGTCGATTCCCCGAGCACAAAAGTGGAGTTGTTGCCGGGCGTTGAAGCAGGGCGTAGGTGGTGCGGCGGAGGCGGCCATAAAAATCGCCAGGTAAATCACCGTCGTCGAGGACAATTAAGTTAACGCGTGAAACTGCCCCCTTAAATCCGCCTCCATTCCACCGGAAACAATTGGGAGCGGAGCTTACGCATTCTCCGGGGAGATATATACGTGTGCACAGTGCACACTGACACATATGTACAGTCAGAGAGAAAAGTAATCCAAGTGAGAAAGTGGCAATAATAAAAAGAACTAGAAATTTAACTTTCCTATTTTGCATAGTATATTGTAATTACATGTCTTACTTGTCTAATTAATGTCACTGAGTTGCTGTTCAATGTCCCATCAAATATTAAATTAATAGTATTTATTTATTAGTATTTCCTTTGTATTCGATTCAATATTAATAAGAATTGATACAACTAGAAAAGTGCAACTGCAGTTAATTTTGCATTCACATTCAACAGGAATACTTTTGTCACCCAGTGTAGTCGGGTGCATGTGTTTCTGAGCTGGAGACGGGCACTTAGCGCACTGGAACTTTCTGGGCCGAGCTGTAAAGCGCGTGTTAAGTGCACGTCGGGATTCCCGTGCAATTTCTGTGCCATTAAAGCGAGCTCGAACCAGCCCTGTAGTCGTCCTCGTCCTCATCTTCGCCGTCCTAGCTTCACCGTCTGAACGCTTCGAGCGCTCAAAGAGTTTAAGAGCCGCGCTCAAACATTTGTACTGAGCGGCGCCAATCGGCCCTGGATGGGCATTGAAAACTCCTTATCACCGATTAATTGCTTCTCTGTTTCCCTTTGCCCGGCGAGACCGGTTTAATGAATTTTGAATTTGTCCCCCGGCCTCGTCGGCTGCGTCTACGCCGCTCGCAGAGAGCTCCACGGGCTTCTCGACCGCCGAGAAAGTGGACCTTGTTAATGATTTAGGTGGACGGAAATCCTAGGATCCGCTTTCAACAGACTCAATTGACGGAATTATATTGTTCCTGCGAATAAACCTAGTGTTATTGCGGTGTCATTAAATTGTAATATCTTCCGTTCGTGCTGTAATAATATTTAATAGCGGAGATATAATTTGTATATCTTTAATTTAAGTTGGTTCATTTAGCACGCTGCACTATTATTATCTCCTGATTCCAGATTTTCTCCTTGAATCCTAGAAATTCCTTTTCTCCAATTGATTTATATTTAATCGTCCTAATATGGACGCCCTTCGATAATACCTGAATGCGTAAAACTTAACATTGCTTGATGTTAATTTTGTTTTAATCTGCAACGAAATCGTTGAAGTGTTGACAGATCGATTGGCGTTTTGCTTTACGAGGCATTGAAGCACTGGAAATGTTGTTCGCGTGGTGGAAAAACGATCGGTTGGTTTCTCAGTGAGTTGAATCGTCAATCGGTGTGCACGTTACTATGCCATTGGTATCTGCAGATAGGGGAACGTGTACTCGAATGGTAGCCATTTAACGAGCGGCAGTTTCGGCATTTCGAAATGTCCTAGTACCATCGAATGGTCCTCTCTCTCCTCCCCCCCTCTCTCTCTCTCTCTCTCTATCTCTCTTCAGTGGTATTTATACCAAAGGTTTCACTCGCTTTTAATGAGACCGACGAGTCGTGAAAAGACCATTTCGAGATAGTCGATTTTAAGGAGGGCGTGCGCGGAGAGTGCTCGAAAGTCTCATCCGTGTCCAATTTCGATCCGAATTACGTTAGCCTTTTTATTAAGGTGTGAATCACCAGCGGCGTTCATGGAATTGCTATCGCGGAATTACTTCAGACGATCGACCGCTACTCTTCGATAGATAGATAGATCAAGCGAGGAGATGGAGCGGATTGACTTTTTCTTGATATGGGGAAATACTTGGTGATGTCCTCGAAAAAATGCCACTGACATTCATTTTAGTTATTCTGGTCCCTCAGCTTCCCATCTTAATTTGTACCATCTGTTCCATTTCGACAAAATGTCGTTTATACATTTGTTAAAAAAGATCCGTCGTGAATATTTTGACATTTATATTTGTCAAGCTTGTCAAAGGAATGAATGGGAAGTAATAATTCTAGTTAAAAATTAAAGAGAGCATGACTTTCGTTCTCTTTCGTTCCCTTTCTTACGCTCTCCGAACTACCACTCTTTATCCATTGATACGGAAGTGCAATTAAAATTTGCCAGGATCAGGGTAACTACTGGGCGGATATAAATCATTGGGCCTAACGGACGATCGCAGGATGTTCTTCGCAATACAGGTGTCTGGCAGATGCAGCCACTCGGGGGCGAAGACGGATCGCACTTCCTAATTGGTAGCTTTTTTCGCCCCCGGTAATTGGAAGCAGTCGAAGAGAGCTTTCTCCGAGGAATCTCGAGCGGAGGAGAATCCGGGGGAGGCTCGATCGCGCCGTGTAACAAAACCAGACGTCTTTTTGCACTGGCATTGATCGCCCGGAATCCCCGAGGGCGTCCTATTCACCTGTGCAATTAATTACTAGCGAGTGCACTCGTTGGTACAGGACTACGAGTGATCCCGATTTCCTCGCGACAGCGGGATTAGAGCCGATTGTTTGGCGAGAGTTCGATCCTTGATTCTATCAACCAATAGGAATATCGGGCTCTGGAATAAAAGTATAAAACTGTGGGCTCTACACTTGCTTTATGATGGATTCTCTGACAAATCACTGAATAGAATATTCTTTAATTCAACATGAACTCTGCGGATTTTAAACATTATAATGTCGGCATATTTTAGATTAACAATGATACATGTTTGCAATTGATTTTCAAGCTGTCTTCCATTGGAGTCCATGTAAACATTGTGTAATAATTACACGGCTAATAATGTTACCAATATAATTGGAATTTTCCTATTAGCAGTATTATCCCTCGAGACCGTAATCCAGCGTTAGCAATCACTGTTGTCCAATAATTATTGGCTGAAATCTGTCCATCCGCCAATTTTCGTGATATGTTAACTAAAACATATTTTCATTGCGTCCTTTCCCGTTTCGACATGAGCACTGGCACAACTAATAATTCGAATTTTATTGGAAGAACTTAATACCTATATTCTTGCAAAAGTTATCAACGATCGCGCAGTAGAAGTCCAAAACTTTATTAAAACTAACTCTTCCAAAGATCCAAAGGAACTATCGGAAACGGTTGTCACGGACAACATTAATAAGCGAATTTCGTGCCAAGTGCGAAGGGGAAGGAATAGACGAAGGTCAAAATCGGAGGGAATGCCGCGCAGGGAAAAAAAAGCCATTACACTGTCCTCTCTGTCAGAGTGGCGAGGTGAAAGGGGGAAAGGAATCTTGGGGGAAATAAAGATCGGAAAGCTGCCAGAGCCACTCAGGATCGCGCCCAGGAATCCTTTACAGGCGCATTGGACCACGCTACTCTTGGCAGGACAAGTATCACCCCCGATTAGATCTTTGCGGTGCGCTTTAGTTTTCGAGTACGATGAAGGCTTGCATTTTTCCTATAAGTCCATTCTGTCGTGACGCGCCCCGGAAAAAGGCTGTCGCGATGGGAGTACAGCCAAGGCAACTCCTGCAAGAGATCACTCATGATCGCTTAGCAGAGCTTTTCGTTACTTTGGAATGGTTGAAAGGGAAATTTAATCAATGATATTGCAAGGTCAGCTTCGAAGAATCATTTTGAAAACACCTAATATTGCATTAATGTAACATCAAATCAAAGCTTCTAACTGTTACTAATTACTAAAATATAATCAAACCAGTAATATAATATCACCCCATGACATTTGTCACACAAACTGCATTCGTACCAATTTGCGAGACGCCCTAGTAATTGGTCGGCAGGCAGAGAGATCGATGACCGCGCGCGCCCCCTCTGTAATTGTCCTTATTATTCGCGAATCAGTGGAACGATTCTTCAAGCGCGCCGAATATACGTGAAGGAACGACAGAGAACCTGGCGGAATCGAAGGGTAGTGCCTACGTAGTCTGGGAGCTTAGTCCCCTCTTGTGAAGGAAAGCCAAGTCCTTCGGGACTTGGCTCGGTGAATGCTCCTGATCTCAAAAAGGGCTGGTTGCCTGTCGGTGAGTACATACGTATGAATAGGCGGCGCGCGTGGCTCCTTCTTATTTCCGGTATAAAGTTCATTGTGCATTGTTCGCGGAATGGAAATGGAGTCGCCGGTAATTTGCGTTTGAATGAGCTGCCCCCTTCTGCCTACTTATCCTGCAGCACGCTCCTCCTTTCATCCCTCGCGTCCTGTCTCCGCCGCCCTTGCCACCTTCTGCCTCCGCCGAGCTTTTTCACCTTTTATGGGGAAGGTATGGAGACTGATAATCCTCGCGATTGTTCTTCATTCCAAGTCCGGCAGGATCACAGGACAAGCGACTTGTTGGACCGTATTGGAACAATTAATATTAATTTTGTATCTTTTCAGGTGTTGTATGGAGATGTCAAGGAAAATTCAAATAACGTTATTTAAATAACTCTAATTTTGAGTATCAAACAAATCTCCTTTAAGGTGATATAACAAGATTATAATAAAAATCAATTAAATCTATACAAATAGAATTAACTATTAATCCCTGCGATACAAAAGAGTCACTTGTTCAAGATTCTAATCGAGCCTTCCTGCGAAATGGCACTGTGAAATCCGAATCAGGTGACTCCGTTCTTCCCAGCACAACACGCCCACGAAAATGGTAGAACGAAAGGGAAATTATCGAGGAGAGTTGTTCCTTCTTGCTCCCCTTCTTCCCGTGTCGGTCTCGTTTTGCCGCCCGAGTCGTCGTTGCTCGCCGGCTTCATTTAGATTCCGCGCTAATTACACTCGAATCCCGTTTGCTCGCCGAGTGCACAGTAGCGTGTTTATGCTGCTGGCGGTGCGGGCGCTGCTGACTTCTAATGGTACTACATTAATGGAACATTACTCTAGACGTTCCTCCATTTGACCTGTCTCCGTGGAACCTCTTCGGCGACAGGTACACTCCGAAAAAGGCTAAGGTAAAAAGAAAACAAGCGAGAGTGGGCGCTAAGTGGTTCAGCGGATTAATTAATGCAAAGAAGCCTAGTAATCGGACGCATTAGAACTTAGAACCTGTTGTCCGTGTCATCTTGTATATTCAGCTTTCTAGATAATAAAGCGATACGATGATTTATTTTGACATATCAAATAACAGGCTTCTTAATTTATACAGAAACATTTTGAAATCTTCATGATGGGAAAATGATGTTAAGACAAGGCCAGTTCGGTGAAGCAACATTTCGAACTACGACACCAATCGATCCAAACTTCCGATAGAACGTCTGACGAAACTTTGGGTCAGTAAGACCAATGGAATAAAAAATTGCTCTTCGCCTCTGATTCGTTAGGCCTCAGATTGACGTGGCATTTCGAGGGAGGGATTACATATCTGGAAATGAATTCTACCTGAATGCTTGATTACGAACTCGTTTCACGACGAGGACACTTGCGTGAAAGTTGATTAGACCTGCAACCAGACATTTCGACTCTGACTTTATGCTTCAGGTTACATTTTCACCCGAACTGGGAAACAGTTTCCTGAAATTCTGCGCTGTTTTAATTACTGTCGACAGTTCGTCAACTCATCTCGCCTGTCAGGAGGCCGGCTGTGTACAATTGGCGCAGTGAGACGAGCCGCGATACGCTTTTTTTAATTACCTCGCTCATCAACCCCAGTTAATTACTTAATGGGCCACTTTCGCGGGCCTCCGCGCTTTCACGGCATCAAAGCACACACACTCGTTCGGTAGTTGCGCATTTCATCTGGAGAGGGCGTGTGGCTGCTTCCAGCTGCCGGTGGCGTGTAATTCAGGGAAAGCAAGTGGCCACTTTGATACCGCGGCGATTAGCTCGCTCAGTGGCCTCTCGTGCTACAGAAAGTATCGCCGGCTAATGGCAGCTGCCGATCGAAATAGTAAGAGTTGGATGGAACCGAGTATAGAGGCTGGGATATTGGACTTTTTATCATCCGACCACTTATCTCAATTCGCAACCATGTGTTCTCCTCCGACTATTAACACTTTGAGTCACCTGGCGAGGAACTATAAAATGAACAAGTAATAATATTCAAAGACTTAAAGAAACAAATTCAAAAACCAAAACACTTTGTTGGTGTTATTTTTAAATGAAATAAGTAACAATGATACTTTAATATTCCAAATAAATGTATATTTTTTAATAGATATTTGATCTGATACAACTGTACTTTAATTAGATTTCTAATCTTCTAATAGTTTTTTTGGTTTTAATCTCCTTCATCATGCTTTCTCCATTCCAGTCTTGCGTCAATTTCGGGATCGTCAATAGACGCCTGGGGCCACTGAAACTCGGTCTGAGATTCTAAAGGTGTAATAGCGTAGTGGGATAGTGGAATGGAGGAGCGGGATCCCCTTACGATAAATTTCTTCTGACATTTATGAAAAGGCCTGACGGTTAACGGGCGGGACGTGCCGCGGCCCAGGCGCACATAATGTTTTCCTCCTCTGTTTACCATTACTTAAAGCACTCCTCACGTACGCGCTACTCAACACTCGATTCCTCTGTATTTACTCGTCCGGTGTGAATTTCGCGAAAGCGCGCGCACGCGCCGGTGAAATGCTCCGGCAGCTCGGCAAGAGTGTTTATAAACCTACGGCGAACAATGCGGTCGTACAAGTTCTCTCGCGATGAATCATTCATTGGAATCAATTGAGCTGAGATCTCCGACTTCCGCACTCATAACTCGGGCGAATTTAGTGACACACTTACTACCTCGTAAAACATTCAAAATTCCCTGGCACACTGACCCCACCAACGCCGGCAAGTTTTGCACCCGTTGAATAATGAATAGAGTCGGAGCGATCTGGAATGCCCGTTTTTCAAAGTTACCACGCTGCCGGATACTTCGTGGCAGACGTAACCAGCAATTTCTTTCTAAGTTCGTACGCGAGTTTCGAATGGTGAAGTTGCTCTAATTGTAAAATCGATAAGTAAAGTAACGTCGAGATATTAGGATTATCGCAACTGCATTTCCAAAGATATAAAAATATGCATAAACACTGCCGAATATCCAAAAAGTGAAAAGTAAGGGAATCAGATTAATTAGCTAAAAATATTAATGATATTTACTATAAAAAAGAATTACAGGAGTTCGCTAATACAGAGCGAGAGCGAGGAATAAAAGAATCACTGCGTAATGTGGGAGCAGCGCGGAATAAGTTTCCATCTGGAAGGGATCCAAATTCTTTCTCTACTTTCTTCGCGGGGTGGACGCATCCTCGTTTCGAGATTGCACGGCATTCCTACCTGAATGCATTATAGACCTCTCTTCCGTATAATTTGTTCCATTTCCCCGAGATATAGCGTATTTCCTTGGCCCCCCACCGCATAATTCCCTTCTTTCGCCGAACATATTTCACTGCTTTCCGTGAACGCAGTTTCAACGATTTGTCGCCGTGAGATTCAATCCGATGGCCGCGCAAAAGTCTGCTTGCACTTGTTCTATTAAATTTTCACTCACTTCCCTTGAATCAGCCTGTATAAATTATATTTACTTTATAATTCTAAAGTTTCTTTGTACGACACACCTTGACACACAGCCTTTTCTAATTAGCGACAAACCCCAGATTTCTTCGTTCCATTAATATTTCTTCGCCAATTATTGCGAGTACGTGTACGTTTACAATGTACACACAGAAATTCCTTCGAAGGCAGCGTGCGCGTTCCTTGCACTAAAAAGCACATTGTACTAGTATACATATGTATACCCTAGGAAGATATGGGAATTCCCAGTGAAATTCGTGGGGTGTTTCAGCGGGCTGGCGGGGGTGGCGCGGGAGATGCGCGCAACTTCAAAGAGAAACTGGAAGAGTCATTAGGCGAGGCTGGCTCACATGGGAGCTTCCGGGATCAGCGTGAACTCGGGAAATTATGCGCGTTATTTGCGCAAGCAGTTCCCACCGCGCCGGCTCTTGTAACTGGGAGCATCACGTTTGTACTGAGTACCTTGAGACTCCGTTAAAGAATTCCTATGCAGACTACCCAGTTGAATGTTTGGCGACTGAGCGCAAAGATTTGCGATGTCTCAATGGAAGACGAGTTCTCGCTCAGATAGAACCAAGTGAGCCACGAGAATTGCTTACTCTTAGACCCACTCTTGGTCGATTTCACCGTCGTTTTTTATATTAAAAATTTGTGTAAATTATGTTTAATTTTCCAATGTTGATTGTCCGGATTCTTTAGCATATGTATGTGTGCGTTACAATATCTCCACGCGTGTGCGCAACGGAAGTATCCTCCTGACTGGCGTATCGAGCCTCCACGCTACCCAGATAAATCGAAATTTCCCGAGTGTGACAGCAGGCCTTCGATACTTTGACATGTAATTTTCTCCACTTAATAGACCGGGCTTCCCGCGGAAGCGCCGATTCGCGGCTGATTGATGCTTTCACTGATATTTTGATGAATAATGCATCGTGCGGCCGCTTATCAATTTACGCGTTTACTACACGATCGAAATCAAACTCGCTGCCGAATTAAAGACATCTGTCATGACACGACAAAGTCAACTTATGAGCTTTCTAGAACCAACACAGTTGCAAAGCGACTTCAAATAAACCCACGAATAAAGGGAAAAGCTTTGTCAAACTTCGCCACTGTTAAAACGTACATTTCTATGAATGAATGCGTGAGTGAGTTTACACAGCCGGTTTGCTTCCGGCAGAGTTTTCCGCTATCAATGTTCGAAGCGTATAGCGATCCCTAACGGCTCGCATGTCCTTTAATCGATGGCAAGGCCGCAAACCGCATACACGTGACGTTGACGGCTCGAGGACGCCCTTCAACGTCAATTGCATGCACGCTCGCCCAGGACGCTCTAATGAAGTGTCCCGCATGCCGGAGAACCCAGGCCCCTACATCGTTTTCCTGTTACCACCGCCAGTAGCAACACGCGCGCCACGTAATTCCGGCCGGAATAACAACTTTGTCGGGAGCCACGTGCTCGTAACATCGCAGTCCGACGCTCTCGTCCCTTTGAAACGGGAACTCTTCCATCCCGCTTGGAGTTTTGGACGCTGGCAAATGGAAAGGTCACTTAAGGATCGTCAGAATGTCTCTGGAGAGTTGAGTAGAATTGGCTTTGCTGGGCTCGTGTCATACTACTGAAATTGAATGACAAAACGGGCGGTAGGAAGAACACATAAAGTTATGAGCAATAAGGTGCGAGGATTTGAAAATCCGATGGAGCTGGAGCATCATATTGTATTATTAGTAGATTATAAGTTGAAAATGGTAGATTATCCGATTGTAGAAAAAATTGCAGTCTTCCTTTTTTGCTGAAGTTGAACTTCCCCCACAGAAGTAAATATGAAAGACACATACGAGGAACCATGTGTTCAATGGAGAGTATTTCAAGAGTAATCGATAGCCGTAAGAGGAGGCCCTTGAATCCGAAGGGACGGTGATCTCCGTTAGCATAAACTTTGGTAACTCAATGGCTCTGGTCCACCGTTGCAAACAGGAAGACAGAGAGAAGAGGATTGCACGCGTCCCGAGATCATCGTCCGGCTGAGAAGGACGCGAGGGAAAGGAAGTCCGGAATATCGCGACTATCCCAGGGAGCCCTGAGATCGATCGAGGCATCATCCTCGGGAAGAGCGTTTCCCGAAGCAAAGAAGGCGAAGAGGAGAAGAGATAACGAGGCAAGATTAGTCGACGAGCCTTTACGCTTAAAGAGCTGCCAGCAGTGGAGTAGTATGAGCGCGGAGAGGCTAGAATTCTGATACAGAGAAGAGAGGCAGGGCGAAAATTTATTATGTACTTTGAAAGTGGATCCCGTAAGAGTGCTCCGCCGAGCTTACGGAACTTTCATCCCATAAACGCAGCTGCCACCCACACACTCGCACAAAGAGAACACTGGTACACCTTGAAGCACTCGATTTCCCAGGCTTCACTCGCCAGGATTTCCCAGCAAATGGAACGACAGGGCGGAACAGCTGACCAGGAGGCAGGACCTGGAAAAGCTCTCTTATGGAAACCTTATGGACAGATAAAGTATTCCATCCGAGTCGCGCGCGATAAATATAAATTCCGATTATCTTAAGCGTGTTTCCCCGAGAGCCGATATTGGATTGGGATTGCTCGTCTTTGCTAAAAGAGGGTTGTGTATCGAGTATTTCGAAGGGAGGTTCGGGAGTGACTGGAACGGCGGCCGAGAGATCAGGAAGAATTGGATGCTGGTACGAGAGAGCGGGAGAGCGAGAGCGCGAGAAAGAATGAGAGAGTTTGTTGGGTACAGGAGGGATGTTGTCGAGCGGGCTGAGTTACGAGAGCGTCTACCTTTCTGTCTTCCAGGCGGTGACGAGACAGACGCGGTGCAGGCACTCCTGGCGAGGTACCTGCAGCGTCGTCTCCAGAGCGCGACGCAACTATCGACGCCGCCGCCACCGGCCGTCCTCTTCAACGCCAATCATCAGGCCAAAGTGCGCCAGGCCTCCTCGCAGAGGTCGGCCAGTTCTCCGCTGCCTCGCAACGCCAGCGAGAGAGACGAGGACCGGCTCCAGGATTACGAGGATTACGAGGACGACCTCGAGGGCTACGAGGACAGCGAGCGCAGCAGGACCAGATTCGACCTACTTGCCGGTAAATTCGATTGCCAAGACTTTTGACGACCTTTCCACTCCGACAGTCAGCCGCGCTCCTACGAGATTCCTCCAACTCTCTTCTGTGGCTTGCGCGAGGACGCTCAAGGGTAGGACGCTCTTGTCGAGTGTTTGTTGCTGGTCGCCGCTCGATCTGGACGATTCGATTTGGATGGATGTTGGCTTGAGTGAATGCTAGAATCTCTGAGAGTCGATCTTGGAGCTGTTTATTTGTTAAAGGCTGGCCGTTCTATCCTTGCGCGATTTAAACTCTTCCACGCCGGCGAATTCTCCCTGAGTTTCTTTCATTTAACTTTATGGGTGATATGATCTGGAATCGTCCTTAAGGGTCAGGTCTACGAATGCCGCAGGCAAACTGTTTATGAAAGCGGCGGTCAACTGCATTACACTGGCGATCATGAATAACTCGGTAAACTGATAATCAAGTACCCATTCGCTTTGGATTATCAGGGCCGGCATGCAAATGGTGGGCAAACATTAATTTTCTAATATGCATATTCAGTACTGGAGACTGGGAACAGCATTGGCTGTGACGTTCCGTTATTACGACTGCTCAGGTCTGACTAGTTAAACATGCCCGCGTAACATGGACACACTTCAGATTAGCCAATAAAGTGAATATTCGAATCTCAGTTAGGTAATTCGTGAATGTGAAATTTCCCTTGATGAAGAAATGCACGAAAGTTCACTGCAAGACTTGCGCGGTTTTGCCCATGGAAAACTGAGTTTATATGTGTGTGCAGAAATCAATCAATCGACCACGAATAGACATAAGATAAGTAAAACAGATTCAGTGACGACTTAAACTGTCCTCACTCTGAAATTCAATGATTCCGCAAGTTTTGCGGCTTCGGCCCACATTTCCGACTATCCATACATGTACAGGGCGGAGTAGATCGCATCATGATTCTCGTAATGCGACGACAAGGGGTGTACAGAGTCCTTGCACGCCAGGACATCTCGATATCGCTGTCGAGGGCGTGGACCAGCCGAGCGAAGCAAACCGAATCGAACGATGCCGATTCATTGGAGAGTGAACACACGTCAGCGGTGGCGCATTAGCCCGACGCTCCAAATCCTGCGTGCGTCCTTTCTTCATACCCGCGGCCGCAAATCGGATCCTCGTTGCTCACGGGCTGCCTGCGCAGGTGAGCAAAGCGGGCCGGATAGTTGGAGAGAGATAGATGGAGAGAATACGAGGAATGGCGAGGGCGCATCGGGTTAGCGGGGGCGTCCAGAATTCCTGGAATACTCGCTTCACCCGCGCTGACATTCCTCGACCCTGAAATAATCGGACCGTGACTCCACCGTCCTCTCTTTGACTCCGCTGCACTCGCAGCCGCCCGCAAATCCAATATCATCGCTCGCGCGCGACCCATCGGTAAGTCTTTGATCGCCGAGCAATCCCGCGTTTTCATCGAGCGGCACCGGAAAAATTCCCTGGCGACAACAGCCGCCGGAATGTCCCAACACAGTTGCGCGCTCGCCTGTGGAAGCGCATGCGAAGGCGATGGTGTGGTGTAAATTGAAAACCTTGATGTGTTAATTTAAACTTGTTTTTCCTGCGAGTTAAAGTGAGTAAAGACATCAATCGATTAATTATTATTAAATAAGTAACCGTGGAATAATATCATTTGCAGTTCACCATGCAGCTCGCTGACTACTTCTGACTAACATTAAAACTTTTAAAGGTTTTAACTTAAAAATTAAAACTAACTAAAAAACAGACTTTAGTCTCAACTTGCTGGATTCCATATTCCATTAATTTATCCGACCCTTCATGATAGAATCTCGCAGCGTGAAAATCAATGCATTAACATTAATATCACATTTACACACTGTACAGTGTGGAAGGGGTTGTTTCAGCGGGACAGGGTTTTGTTTGGCTCGGGCGAGTGGCTGGCAAGAAGTCGATTGTTTAGGCATGGACATCTGTCGATGCTGGGCGGATCGGGTCGGAGGAGCGAGCACTTTGAAAGGCAAAACTCGATACGCGCATCCCGATATCAATGGCAATATCCGATCCCCTGGAAAAAAGGGAGGCTGCATGCCAATGAGGACGAGCGTTGCCGCCGCCGCCGCCACCGATAAAAGTTAAACGTGTAACACGCCGCCGCCCGTTTAATTGCTTGTCAAGCGGATCTCTCTCCACTAATACTGGTCAACAGGAGGATCTCCAATGTTTTCAATGCTCCTTTTTCCACTATTGTATGCGCGTTTACCTTTGCTCTCCGCTCTCAGCCAATTGAGCCATTATTGTCTCTGTAGGATATTGGCGCCGGCTTTTAATTGAGCGTCCCCGCTTTTAATATTCAACGGGCTGGCCTGGCTTGGATCGCTAGCCCGCACGCTCGAGTGATCGCTGGTACAATAATGGCCTTATTTAACGTTCGTTATTGATGTCCACCGATGTTTACTGATGCCTCACAGATCGATTGTATTGCACTTCTTTATTATGCATTTCTGGTTCATTAAGGGCGAGTGGGATTGAGAGTGTTTGTGTAATATCTCGTTTCGTTAGAGTACGATCTTTATGCAACAGTTGAGGAGTAATCTTTTAGGAATTTTAATAAGATCTGTGTTAATAGTAATTGAGAGGAATCGTGGAGCTACAAATTCAATCAATCGAAGGGGAATGAAAGGGTCCGGTGTGGTTATAATTAATAATACACTCTGCTCAAAGTTTGACAGATCATTGGACAATTATGGCAAACTCAAACAGTATTGGCTCGACTCATAACTATTATCTTTTACTTCCTGTATTTATTAATATTTTGCAAACACCACCACATTCGTGGATCAAGAACAATGCTTTAGACTTGCTCGAGTTTTACGCACCGTCGATTAAGTTGCGATCCCAACTCATTTCGCATATTCGTCAAATGACGCTTTAGCGCGTGAGGCGAATGCCAATCGCGTGACGTGTCCCCAAGATCAGTGAAGCATCGGAGTATAATTCACTGAGGGCGGAGAACCTGCTGGAGAATATCGTTTCACCGACACCAAATTGGTAATCGGCGGTGCGGGTGCGTGCACTGGAGAGTATAGTGCGCAATTCCAGAGTGTCCTGAATTCGGACAAGCCGATGCTATCTGACAATAAGAGCAACGCCGAGTGGACATTCTCCGACACACGCTGTTTTAAGGCTCGTAAAGGGCAGCCATGGACGAAATGGAAATGCGAGCGAAGCATATCGTAAACGCGATCAGAGCACATGTGTGTGCATGTATGTTGCATAAAGATACGATCTTGCTTGCGTAATATGCGAGTCCCTCTTATTACTGCGACGGGTTAAGGTTGTAGTAAGAAAGCCTCAGTTAAAAAATATTTTGTTTGGCGTAGCTTGAAAACTACGACCTTTCGATATAAATAGTTCGAGGGTGACAGCTAAACACGACAAGTTTTTAAGTTACTCAGGATTTCTTTAACAAAATATTACCAGGAAATTCGATTCCCGACAACCAACTTCCAATAAACCACCAAAATATCAAAGCTCCATGTAACTTGCCATCGAGATAAAACGTAATTACATTTCGTGGCGCATCCAGATGTTTTCGAGAAAGTTATGCGCGCGCGAGGGTGAACTCGGCGATCAGTCCATCAAATATTTAAGCGAAGTTTAATTCGGCAAACTGGGCGGCGCGAGCAAGTTTGGCACTCGGTATACATTATACTTTCACTGCATCCCACCAAACATTGACTTCCTCCACTTCGTGCTGCGAAACTCCTCTTTGACTTGGGAACTCGGCTAACGACACTATGTATAGCCTGCGCCGCGCACGTGCCGGCGTCAATGCGATTCTGTGCACTCCGCAAAGGAAAGTTATTGAAAATTAATGTATGTACCTGTGGAGATAGAGTCGCTCTGGCGAGTAATTGACTAGTTTTAATATTTATAGCGGCTGTTAAAATAAAACGGTTTAGTTTCGTACAATTTTAGTTTTAATTCTATGCGCTTTTGATTCTCCCACTGAATTTATCAAAAAAGTGTGACCTACGCCGAATTCGAGAATGCGATGCTTACAAATGCCTTGACGTCAGAACTCCCGTGAATGCGAATGCGAAACAAAGGGCGTTATTACAATATCCCCCGGGAGCAGGCGGGGCCTAGTTGCCAGTAAGTTACAAATTTGCCAAGGTAAATATACCTATTATTCCGCTGAACCATTTCGCCGGCGCTCTTTTATTTGACCGGAATTCATCTCGCGCTTCAACTTCGCCGCTGGATATTTTGCATATCACACCTGCCACGCGTTTTTATTCCGCGGGGAAGCGCGCACACACACACACACACACAGGTACATTAACCTGTGTATATAAGCGCTATCTCTGGTTCTATTGAACTACTGTTGAACCAGCCGCTTATGCCCATAATCCGCTGGTGCAACTGTTACGTCCCGCAACCATTTCGGAAACGACGTCTGCTCCATTCGAATTCGCTCAGAATTTATTACACTGTGCATCCGAAATGTCATTTTATTATTAGAAATCGAATAGAACTTGGTTACGCGAGAATGTACCTTCGAATTAATGCACTTTAGTGAATTGATATTTGCTTCAGTTCGAACATAATGAATTGATCTTATTTCGGGGAACCATTAATATTTACTCCTATTTATTTTGCATATACATATTATTTGTGATAATTCCATTTTTACCATGATTTAATCGCATTTTCATGAAACAAAATACTTGGCTCGATTAGTACCTTGTTCGCAGCTATTACTTTACGACGACCAAACTTCTTAAATCCTGCCGGTACGCACAGGCGCGTTTCGAACTTTTAATCAGTTCATACGATTTCGGGGCCAAATTGAAGTTCACTCGTTACTACTACGGGCGCGCTAATTAACCAAACTAGGCGCCGCGGCGTTGCTTTGTGTAGCTAAATGCGCGTTCGTATAATCAGGGCGCGTTGTGTGTACTATGTATTCCATGTATATGTACAGTATGTATAGAGCGATGCTGTCGGCAGCAGGCCGGGGATCGGGAAATTTAAATGCCGCTACTTTAATTAGGGCTCTGTCGTTAGCAGCGCCTCCACCCTGAAAATTAGTAGGTCCGAGGCAAAAGTGAAACGCTTATGGAACTTTGCCCGGCTCCATCGCCTTTCCCTGATATAACCCTTCCTCGAACGCCCCACCCTCAACTCACCCCCGAATGATTGCAGTCTCCGCAATGCCCTAATTACTACTGGAAACCGTTTACTTCTGTAACACGGAATCTACTCGTCCTCGCGCCTATGTACTCAAAACTTGGATGTTTGTCTGTCAAGAGCTATCATCGTTAGATTATGCAAACCTTCTCTGTTTGCTCTCGCATGCTTCGTCGATTCTTACATAGCTGAATTCTCGTTCCCTGTTTATGTTAAGTATTGCATTATTTCCCTCGCGAAATGAAAGACGATTATCACGAGTAATTGAATTAATATATGACTTAATAAAGAGAACATAAGAATCCCGAGTGTGGACCATTTCGTATTCCGCACGCACTCGCGGTTAAAGTGGCCAATGTTTGTCTGTGGCATCAGCGCCCTTCGCAGCGTCGACGGATATGTGTGTTTCCGCGGCGGAAACAGGAGAATCTTTTCTACTGGCGCGCGTGTACTGAAATGGCTCTGCGCATTTGTAGCATCCCCGCTTGGGAAGGTAGCTGGGTATGTTGTGTTACATACATTCATGCATACATAGGCATCCGGTGCTCGTGTTTGCATGAAATTACCATTTCCGTCAATTTGTTTCCCCGAAGCTCTTTCCGCACATATCTCGGCTTTGCCCTTAGACGGGCAATCCACCATTCTACTGGTGAGCTTGATGCGCGCGGCGACTTAAAAGTAAATTGGATAAACTAGGGCGGGCTTTTGCAGTCTTTATACTTTTAAAGCCAACTGAGTTTTTGTAATACAACGAATCGATGTTGCGGCAGGTTTTATTCGAGAATAGATTTTAATGTGCAATGAACATAATTGTTGATTATTGAACAGACTTCGGTCGTT
Organism: Crossocerus cetratus; assembly: GCA_963675795.1. Lineage (NCBI taxonomy): Eukaryota > Metazoa > Arthropoda > Insecta > Hymenoptera > Crabronidae > Crossocerus > Crossocerus cetratus. Next base: position 30,028,786 of record OY776662.1, on the reverse strand, counting down.
TAATGATTACGTGACGAAAATCCCTTTTCAACGGTTTACTGTGTCCGTGCATTTTCAACGAACAGTAGCCGGTGTCGCCGCATTACTAATTAACCGGCGCTACTGTATGCCATGAATAAAAATCGCATTTTAATAAAGTATCCTCCCAATAGCGATAACAGGGTACGAAAACGATAAAACCTTACGACTGAATGTTTTATTTACCGAGAGCGATGCTTTAATTACACCGGACATTCATCGCCTGGTAAATTGGGTCGCGTCGAGAGAGCGCTGGGAAAATAGAATTTAGCAGGAATACGCGCCGTGTGGATTATGCTTTATGCATATCCAACTTTCGGCGACATAATGACGAGCCGCTCGCGCTTGGCCTGAATTATTATGTCGGAGAGTTGCTCTCTGGCTGGGAGGAAGATTCGCGTCACGTATCGGCGAACATTCGGCAAGTTTTATCGCCCCGCGAACGGGATTGTTTCGCTAGTGGAGTGGCGAGCCGAGTCCTCGAGAACCCGTAAACTTTATGGTTGCCCGCCGGCGCTACTTAGCCGCCATTCAACACGTAATACCACTCTCCGCTGGCGGGAAAAAAGGGAGCTCGTCTCTGAAAAAGTGCCGGCGGAGAAGCGGCCGCAGGATGTAAAAAGCGTCGTTAGGATAGGCAGGAGCGAGCGAGCGCGGAGAGGCTGCTTTCACTTCTCGAACGCCCGGCTGGGTTAATAAATCGGCGCTCGTCGATCGCTGGCGCACCTTTTCGCGCCACATTAGACGCAGAAACAGAGCAAGCGTGCCGAACGACTTGGCCTGCTACGAAAAAATGAAGGAAAAAATTGCTCGCATACTTCGCCAGTTTCTCCGGAGGAAAGCGGGACATCTTTCGGAGCAGACGACCGCGCTCGTAGAAAGTGGGAAATAGTGTACAAGGTGTCGACAGTCTAAAATGTAGATGGTGGAATCCTCAGGTTGGCAATTCTACTTTGTGTCCTACAGCTCGGATCCTATAAATAAATACTTTCCGTACAATAATTAATACTTCAGTGTCCCATTGCCCGCAAAGTGTTAGTCAAGTGCAACAGATGTACCAATCCAAGAAGCTGTTTCAAAAAGCTCCAAGTAACATAACAACCAAAATCAAACTACAAGTCTTAAAATTTCCCGCATATTTAGATTCCTAATATAAACCCCCCAAAAGAATCGAGTCGGGAAAAAAATCTTTCTAAAAGAGCTCGCAATGAATTCCTCACAATTAAAAGTACCAAGTATCGCATTTCACCGCCGAAACTCGTGATACGACTAAAGAGAAACATCCTAGCTACGAGGAAGCTTTGATGCTTGCGGGATCTGCTCTCGGCCGATAAGAGATAACGCAGACAAAACGCTGTACTACTGTGCGATCGTTGGCGAACTCCTGGAGAGAATTACTCCTTGCAGGTTGAGGGGTGCGATGAGTGGCGTACTATCGAGTTTGCTCGACTGAAGCACAAGCACCGTACGAGTTATTCTCGCCGCGACGAGAGAGTGGCTGGAATTATGCTCACTGGAATAGCACTCTCCAGCCGCTCGCTCGCGCTGCCGGCAAGCTTCCACGTTTAATTAACTTTCGCCCGAGCTTCCTATCGGACTGCGCAGCTTTCGGATTAAGGGATGCCGCGGTGAACTGCGGATTCGATTTCAGGATGAACATCCTGCTCCGCTGGAATAATGAATTTCAACGGGCGGCGGAAAGAGCATTTGTACGGACGTGAGACTCGTAAATCAATGCGCAATTCATTAGCAATACTTCAGTTCAGTTCTAATAAGTTAATTAGTCAATCATTATTAATCAGCGGCGTGTTTTATATCATTTTTAGTTCATTGTTCTGTAATTACTGTAAATGAATATTTAGTTCATAAGGTTGGTGACGAAATTTCGGCTTGGACATGCACGCGTGAAAGCAGCTCTTCCGGAAATTTATGTAAGCCGTGTAAGTCAGTGGCAATCGAGCCGGCATCGGGGGCGCGTTAAATCCAGAGAAATGTATCGTGAAATTGATCCAGTTTAGTCTGCCAAGGCCGGTCCTTGCTGGAGAAAGTGGTTTCGGAGAGTAGTGTCGTGTTAAATTCTCCTCGACCACTCAGTCTTCCGCAGCGTTAATCAGTGAGTCCAATAATTATTCCAATTTCCGTATTTTTGCAACTCTGAATACATAAAAACCTAACATTTTTGTTTCAATTTCACAATTGAAATCAAGTGGAAGTAAAACATTTAGTAGAATCAAGTAAAATATGACGGCGGATTTCTTTGATTTTATTTATTACGCAAAAATAAACCAATTCAGTGTAAGGTTCGTCCTATCAAACATAGTTGAAGCCACATGAAACGTGCTTGGCAATTAAAGGCAATCAAGGGTTCGCGTGACTGTGAGGGAAAGAGTGGCATTGACATTTCGATGTTGCTGACGGCGATGCCGCAATTGAAGAATCGCACGAGACTATTAGCGTGATATTGCAACGTGCTCTTTTACATTTTTTCCGTCGACATCCACTGCCCGTTCTCATTGAACCTCCGGATTACGTACCTCGAATTCGAGAGTGTAGAGACTGACGTAAGAACATAATGGGGGACATTGACATTTCGGTGGAAAGAGAGACTATATGTAGAGTCCTGCCGAATTTGGTGTGCCACGTGACGTTTGTTCTTTCGTCACTTGTTAAATATTATTTCAATTTCTCTATGATAATTCTGCAGTAATCACTGATACGGACAATTATTCACTCAATAAATCATACATTAAATCGAATATAATAATTTTCGATTGAAATTGGACTTACCGCACATTAACATGAAAATCGCTATTTAATCTTATTTTTCGTCTTGCTACTTGCGCCAAACCTCAAAGGCGTTAACCGGCATTGGAGGCGAAGCTTTGCAGCAACTGCATTTTTTACTCGGATATTTCGAGTGGGCGCGCCCGCGGGTATAAAATTTTACCGCCAATACAATCGAGAATTTGATAGGGGGCGCTGGTCTAACGGCCGGTTTTATCGGGCAGAAACTTGGCTGTTTGGAGCGAGGGGTTTCGGGCTTCGGCCGCCCCCCGTTTCGCCAGGACTTTCGTGTCCGCTGTAAAAGATACCCTACGACGCCCATGCACTCTCGTCCTGCTCGAAAGGGGCTTCCTCTCCTGGCAGTGATAAAAATTCTTTCGGAAGGGCCGAAATTCTATCGGCAGCCAGGCGCACTCTTCGATACAATGTACAATCGATCGGTACATCTAGCAACGAGTACCAAAAAGTCTGACATTTTAACTACGGTGGGTTTAAACTGTCCGTGTTAGAAAAAATCTGTTAATTTTTAAGTAGAAGATACTGTGTTTTGGAGCTTACAAAGTTAATTAAAAATCGAGATTTCATTAATGGGTATACAATTAACCAGAGAGAAATGAATTACGTTGAAACGGAATCGAAAATAAAAGACGATCCAATGCGCACAGCCAGGAAGACAGTTCCAAACGGTGGCGCAGTTTTTATCCGCATTTTCCTACCAATATCGATAGTTCGCCCGGTGAATTTCAACTGGGACGATAACGAGGCGCGAGGGCGCAGCTCATTATTGGGCCGGTTATTAAATTAGATACTCATATTTCTGCACGAACGGCCGCCGGTGCGTGCCGCGTGGAACGTCGCCAATTTTAATTAAGGATCGATTGACCCGGCACACTATGCTCGCAAGGGCGTCCTCCCGTGAAAATCCTCCCGCATTACGGGATCAAAGCGATCGCCTTTCCGAACACGCGCCTCTCCTTCGGGCGGCTCATCCTTTTGAGACGCCTTTGCTGCTTAATGAAATTGATTAATCCCCCTTTAAGGCGATCGCCTACTCCGGGTACCGTCGCCTTCCGCATCGCTTAACACTCCCCAACCTTCTCCCCAAGAAATTTCGTGTCGGTCGGAAATTCCCCGGGAATTGAAATCTCCGGACACGTGTTTGCAGGATGAACTGGCATTCAGGTCTTACGCGAGTTTAAGATATTTAATTAATCCCAGGAATGGCAAATATGTTTATTTAAAATTGGTTTAATCATAGGAAGTTAGTGAAAGCTATTTAATTAACAGCTTTTATGGATTAAAAAATAGCTGAACTATTTGATATGTATCAAATACATTTGAGTAATACAAAACTTAAATTAATTGACTAATACAGTAGAAAAGTCGAAACATTCGCAGCTAATGACAAATATTACATGATAAAATATTCTTGCAATAACAGTGGCAACATTAAAAGCGTTAATTTAAAAAACAATGACTTCTTCCTTGTCCTAACAAAATAGAAGTGTCCGTTGGCATCGGCCTGAATTTCCGATTCCGCGCGAGAGCCGTAAGTGTTTATGTACGTGTGTCACCAGAAACTGGTCGGCCCTCGAATGACTTTCATTCCCGATTTAAGCAGTGGCCGATTGAAATTTCTATATGTATCGGCAGTGGTCGCACTAACCGGGTCGCCCAACCTTGAACGGGTGAACGTGTCGAGCGTTCTCACTCGGCATTTCGATTGGTACACTACGTCCTTGTCAAGATCACCGCGGGATCCCTCGTGCGCTCCTTGCCACCGGACCAGGACCCACGTCCTTCCAAGAGTAGCCGTGCACTGCTTCCATTGATAGAGTCGTGTTCAAACTGCTACTCCATTTTCCGGCAATGCTCGAGTGGTATTGGTAAATTGAAACTGTTGGGTTGGGAACTTGAGAATAGGAAAATTGAACCAACCAATAAATGGCAGGTGGAATATTAGCCGAGGAAACTTCAAATTTAGTACTTGCAAATATTCTAATTAATAATAAAGGAAATGAAGTGAAATTGTTATAAAATAGATTCACAGCTAGTTTTTTGTTTGTACCTCGGGTTTGGTTAAACCCAGAATTACCAATTCATTTTACATTGCCCAATAATTGAGTTTATCGACCTGAAATTCGACTTGTTTCGGGAGACACCCGTCGACTCGACTCGAGCAACGTACATTCCAGTATCAGAGAAGTATCAGAAATTTATTGCAATGATCCAAAGATAAACTCACTGGCTACTTTTGACCTATCGTACATACCAGCAAGCATGACACGCGTACTTTTTTCAGCCTTACGATTCAAGGTTGTAACATAAATTTAAGGTTGGTTTGTTCGATGCCTTGGCAACCAGTTATGTTTGTCTTTCTTCCAAGGAAAACACTGCATGCGACACGAGTGTCATTCCAAATGTCACTCTCCGTTTGATAACATGATTTCATTGGGTATTTTTTTTGATTGGTTGATCATTGACTGCTTGTACAAGTCCGGCAAGCAATTATTACATCGGGTTCATCAGTGAACTAAATACCAATTATAATAATTTTCAAAGGAAAACACGCTCTGCGACACAGTTCACTATTGTACGTTCCCAAGCCTATCATTCCAAGTGTCATTCACCGATTCAGTCCGATAACACCTTTGTCATTGAAGGGCATTTCTCTGGTAGCTTCGCCGTCAAGTCCTTACGCAAGTTTGACATACGCAATTAATATTTCGGGCTCGTCAGTGGCGTTAGGTGGATTAAATACCTTTGGGGGCCGCCTTTCTAACGCACGACCCTGTGCGATTACGAAAGGCTCCGCGACGGAATCCCAACTTTCATTTTCCATCCTCGTGCCTCCTTGGCGACGCGACGCCGACGCCGGCGTCCGCGAGGACGATCAAGCGCGCGCGCATGCTACCACACGTGACAACCGGTAAACGACCACGTGTGCCTGCACACGGCAAGTGCATAAACGGCCCCATTAACCCTTTCGCCGAGGAAAAGCGTCCGTTTGTGCCGGTGCGTTGCCCCCGCAACTGGCATATTTCCCGACTGATTCAGCTCGGCATCCAATTCAATACGCACTCGCCCGACTACTGGAAAATAGTTCTGTGTGCGTGTATTTATTGAGCACCAAGCTCAGTAAATAATTTACGTATTCCAGTATATTTGCTTAAGATATTAGAAAATATTTCATAGTAAATTAAGTAAAAAATATAAAGTTTTATTACAAAAATTAATTATTTACATTTTAAGCATAAATTAATTTAGCCAATTTCGATATATTTATGCTAGTTTGATGTAAATAACGTTAATATTACTTTCTTAGTTTAGAAGTTCGGAGTTGTGTCACTTTCCCCATAGCTTGCCTTATGCAAGTTCTAAACCGTTCAGCTCCTGAGCAGTTAATTATTCAAAGCTTAGTATAAATAAACTCCATAATTCATCCTGTAATCCGAAATTAATGATACACAGTCCATCTATGTGTATGAAGTTCTTTATGCTGATGGAGCTGCATTCCAACTCTACAAACGTCCATCGAGAAGAAGGCGTTTTGCTTTATTGCAGCCTGAAATTCCTTGAGGGGGAAAGTAGTCGGAGTCGCACACCGGTTTTGTTCATCCGCTGCCATTTACATATATATCTTAATGCTGAATACTTTCAGAATTTCGGAGTCTGGTTTTTCGAGTCCTGGAGGAGCACATGTTTAACCACACTTAACTCGATCCTGATTGTCTGGCCGAGGCCTACATTCCTTGAGAATGTGCTCACTTTGCAAAACGGGTTGTGAAAGATTCCTGCTCGCTGTCTCACCCCGGGATTATGTACTATGACTTCATAAATCGCAAAGTACTTTTCTTTTATGTCGCAAGGGGAGTGATGATTTTTGCTATTAAGATGTTGAAATCTTTTGGAGGATCTTGTAGGTTCCTCGATTGCATGGTTGAGCCAACCTGTTATTAAATTATATTTTTACCGCTATTTCACGACTACTAATCAAAAATAATCTTCGCCCCCAATTGCTCAAAGATTTAGAGCATTACAAGCAAGAAAGAATGTGAAATGATTATACTTAATGATTAGTCGATTTGAAATATGAATTCAAATTAGATCGAAATGGAAAAAGATCTGTTTTGCGAAATCAATACACGTATGTAAGAAGCTGTTCCGTGGAATTCATCGGATTCTCATTACCACATATTCATGGTGCACTCAATACATACACATACAAACGCAGGCGCACCCATGGAATATCCACCGGATTTCCATCCCGCAATCCAGCCAGCACAATCATACACGAGCTTTTTTTCGCCTCGCGTGGCATACCACATTTTATAGCGAAGCTTTACTGCGCTACCAGCAAGTGCGAATGTGTGTGATTTACGGCGCATAGTTGACACACATGGCAATGCGTCGTCGGGGATCGAAAGGATACAGATAGGATTGTCAGTCACTCCCGGTGTCACGCAGATGTCGCTGCGCAATCTTCGGGTATCTCACGCTCATGAATAATTCGACGACTTGTCGATATTCGCGCGCGCACATGCTTCCTGGCGGCGAAGGCGACGCGTGATCTTGGCTCTCCGCTTCCGTAAATATGGGAAATGTTGACTGGCGCCGAAATGCGAGCGCAAATACCTGCATGTTTGAGAAATGTAAGAATTGAACGAATTCGATTGTTGTAGGACTTTTCTTTTGGATTTGCGTAAGAGGTTTCAGTTACTCCTGCTATTTTTCGTTATTCGTCGAAGTTCTAAGTTCTTAGTTTCTTTAAAACGAAAACACGCGAGTACGGGAATCTCGTAGCGCCAGTCCCGAAGACCTGTAAACAGCGGTGTAACCGCACGTACAGATCCATCGTAACAGCTTGTACCACAGCCAGTACACTTTCTACGGTGATGTTATGTCACCGACAAGTCCGGAACCGGTGCATCTTGATCGGCCGGCGTTCCCGCGATGTCTGCAAGCGTAACGCACGAAATTCTTCCGGCGCCGCCTTCCGAATCGCACGAGCAACTCATCTCCGAGAGAGAAAAACTGCCGCGCGCTACTTCGCTTTCCTTGGCGAAGTAAATTCGCAGTTTCAAGTTTGGCCAACACGATGCACTGGGACTTCGTCTTCTGCACTTGCCTTTCGGGGAAAGGCCGGGGCATGGAATCCAGTGACATTTTCCTAGTGTGGAAGGCAACCGGTGTGCTACGTAATTCTCCAGTCTTTCCATCTGGCTCCGCGGGAAAACGTGGAAAACGTGGAAAACGTGTATACTGTTTTTCTCGATCTCCTCTCCGCTTTTCTTTTTCCCACCTTTTTCGGCGGCCACGCTGCTCGCTATGGAAATCGGAGGATCGCGATGTGGAAGTAACGAGTTTCGCGATGATACAACCTCGAGTTACGTGCGTGTGTGGTTCGGTTACATGCATCATTTCTCGGGAGAGTTTCACTGACCTCCTCCGATGCAGATGGTACTATTCCCGTCTCCCGTTCTCGGGAACTACACTCGCAAGTTTATTCGCGTACTTGCGAATTCTATGAATAGTGAAGCTATCAGTTTCTGTTGTCGAGTTAGTTTGCATATTACTGTGTCGTCTAAGGTTCCTTGGCAAAGCAATCATTTCCAAGGTTCAGCGATAGCACGTCATTTATCCGAAATGTATCTGAATGAATGATGTAGCTATTATTCACGATAAACTAAGCGCCCACCGAAGTAACGGAACAAGTTTCACGTAGTTGTCGATACAGACTAGAACAATTTGGGAATTTCTGGTTTCTCTCGCGACCTTCACCCACGAGCGTCACCTTCCCAGAGACTTGTTTCGTAATTACCGCTTCAGCGATCGATGACCATCCGATTATTCACGAGGTTTCCCCAGTGGTGTGACGTCCGAGTGACTCGTATCCTCTCGAAACCAGGATTTCATCAGTGGCGACGGAGCACGCGATATTAGCAGGCCAGTGGGGAAAAGAGGCCCGGGCTCGCCATCTCCATAGAGCGTGTCCGAGAGGGTTCCGATACGTATTCCGTTCTCCGGGGGCCGAGAAATCTCCGGCACAAGGCGGCGGCCACGTGAGAGAGCGAGGGCCAAAGACATTCTCCTGGCGGCAGCGGGAGCCGCAACATCGCAAGGCTCGAAAGCCCCTCGTTTCTTTCGTGAAGAGAGCAGTGCGGGATCGCAATTCGAATCAAGGACGACCTGGTGAGTCGAGTGGTGAGCCTCGGGGATTACATGCGGTGGTCCTCCGAGCGGAGGTGAGCATTCGGCCCTGCTCGACCGGCAAGGACGTATCGTCCTCGCGCGCACTACCGCCTCGCTACCTGTGGAGCCAGGACACCCAGGATACCATGGCTTCCACCAGCAGACTCCTGATTCTGGTACTCCTCGTGGGATCCTTTCAAGCTATTCCCGCTAGACTCAGTGGTATGTTTCATGTATACTTGTATCCGAAATCGAGATCATTCTTCTTAGAACTCTTAGTCGTCGCTTTAAAGTGTTGTGATTTGTTTAACATCCTTACGGAGTACTCCGACTTTTCCCCAAGGTTAATAGTCTGTTTGTGTTTCACTAAGAATTTGGGAATCAAAAGAACCACAGTCATATTTGATCTTGTTACTATATTGAATCAATGATTCTAATTAGTCTTGTAAATCACTTCGAATAATTTGATATAATCTCAATACTGAATAAATTACAACTTGTTTTAATTCCTCGTTCTTACTGATGCTCGAATGCTTTAATATTGAATGGTTGGTCTATGTGAAACTTGTGTAACCTACTGAATTTTAATATCAAACACCTATAGAGTTTTATACACTGGCTCAGATGGGCTTGTGATAACCTGCCGTCCCGCGGTTAACTTATGTGTAATACTTGCGTGAGTGCGTATCACGTGCTCAGTGGGATTGTGTGAGTGCGCCATCAAAACAGAGAGGTCGTTTTTCTAGCGATGCAATTCACGTAACGGTGCCATAATCCCGGTGTAGAATTGTTGGGTGAGTCTCCGGCATTTCGCCGGCGAGTATCACTTCCGTGCGGCTTACGATACCTTTAAACTAACGTTCCAGCGTGACTGCATACTATCCCTAGTAATGAAAGAAAGTTTCGCGTTAATAGTGTGCGGAATCCGCGTCGGTCTCGGAATACTGCGGTTTAAAATGCACATTAGACGAGTGGCCAATGTTTATTAGAGCTGGCTAATTAGAGCGCGAGTTCCGTGGAGGATCGTCCAAGCATTAACGCTCGCTTCTATCCAAGTTTTCGGCGAAGAATAATATATGTATTTGAAGAGTGCGCTTTTGAAGAGTATTTTTAATATTAACTTTAATAATGAATAAATGAATGAACCTAATTTATTGAAGAGTCGGGATGGTTAAATCAGTGTCGTTTAATTTACTTATGATATAATTAATTGACCAGTACTCCACACAAACCCATACAACGAATTAGTTGAGTGAAATTAATATCTATACTAATTAAATGAACAAATATCGCTAATAATCTGGAAGTGTATCGGCGGGAGGCATCTCTCGCCGAGGCAGAGAAAGGACGCCGGCGAACGATAGTGAAATTTCTCAGATGGGTTTCTCATAAATTCCGTTGAAATTCCGGTCGGCAGCCAGTTTCCCCGAGCGTTCTTTTTTTCCCTTTTCCCTCTCTCCCATCGCCGAGAGAGAAAGAGAGGCTGGCGGTCCTCTACAGGCTCTACACGACTGGCAGCGAGCTCCTGATTCGATTAGGGACCTTTCGCTGACCGTGATCGCTAAGTTTACTGACCTTGGGAGTATACTCATTCAGCCAGGAGAATATAGGTCGTAGACGTCGCCCCAAGCGGAATTCCTTTCGTCCGACCTCGTTTCTTTAACTTCTACGTCATTCTGGTGGAAGTGATCCGATCTCCTGCGGTACCAATCATACTGTCTCCGTGTGTTCGTGTAACTGCTTATCGATCGACCGCAAATCAATTGGGTGTTTGAACGTTAGGGTTTCGGCTTACCGTAAGCTAATTAAACAGCTGTTTTGATCAAAACAACGAAGTGAAAGGACATTTCAGTCCTGTTGAATTGATTTTAAGTGAAATCGACAGGAACCGAAAGAAAGATGCCTAAATATACAAATTTTGTAAAAGATACAAAATTCTGAAAGACTGAAAATGATTTGGAAATTATCGCAATATTGTTTGATATTTTTGAATCAATGATTCAATGGAATTAAATTATTATTTAATTGGCGACTTTCCAAAATTTGGTTTCTGTCAGATCTTCTTAAACAAATTTTGCCATTTGCCCTTTGATACATAAAATACTATGTTCCCGAATGTCCACCAATGAACATTGCGTGTTCTCACTTCTCAGTCATTTCGACTTGCGATCACATTCTTGTTCGATCCCCAACTACCATTGAACTTACGGTCAGCAGCGCGTGAAGCAGCAAGTGTTCGGCATTCCAGTTAGAGTACAAGACTATCGGGTGCCAGAATGAATGACCGACCCAACTCATTCGATCGCCACATACCTATATCCAGGATCACCCTTTCTCCCGTTCGCTCACTGGCCCTGCAACTTCTATACTTTTCAATTCCAAATTGGCCACTTCCGGCCGCCATCGAACGCTGCATCCGCAGAGTCCTTTCATTTTCGCATTCCACCTGGTTCGCGTACGCGCACCCGCGAGCAGGGGCACACAAAAGAGTATAAATCACACTGGGGGGGAAGGTTGCACGACGTTGAGGAGGATTAATGGAACCATTCTGCGAGCTCAAAGGAAACGTTCTCAATATCTGATTTCCGCCGCCCTGATAAAACTTGGGACCCAGATCTCGCGGCGGATTGTGCTCTTGGGGCCTTAAATGAACGTGGGGACCACTTTCGTCTAGGCGACTAAAGAGGAAATGACTTGCCATAGAAATTCCTATGGCTTGTCATAGGAACGAACTCTATTAGTGTTGCAATGGAGCGGATTACTTACTAAGCATGCGTTACTTAGCTGCATCACGAATCATAATTCATATGGTTAAAGTCCACAGTACACAGTTCTTTATTCGCCCACGTTCAATGTTCTGATTAGCCTTCCTTTTGTCGGTGATGACTTGGCTTCGTTCTAATTAACAGTGGAATCCGTCCTTACGAAACCATTGCCCCGTTACGCTCGATAACTATGACTTCTTAATGAGCCGAAACCAAGGAATGAGCTCCTAGTACGTATACAACGAATTGGTTGCATTCGCGCGGCAGCTGGTAATATCAGTTGGAATAGGAGCGGAGACTTTCGGAATGCTTCACTGTCAGATTCTGCTTTGCACGATTACTCAAGGTAATAGTCTCTTTCATTACTGTCGTATTTGTGATAGTACTTTGTTTACTCGCCATATCCGTGGATCCTGTTTATCTCGGCTTTCCTGCGCATTTAGTACATTCTCGCGATTCACTCTCCCTCTCTCGCCCTCTCTCTGGATCATTTGGTTAATTGAACAATTAATTCTTTCGCGGTCTACATTTTCTATCCTCGATAATTTGAAGGGGAATAATTGTCCATTAGTGAAATTACTCTTTTTAATCAAGGCTCTTACTTTGGACAGGTGAAACACATTCGTTTGCTTGATCTAAATCTGGCGGCGCATTCACTCTGGAATAATGTCGTTCGCGGTGGACGCACTATTTAAATATTTATCACTCGAATTCATTTCAAAGTGAGCGAATCACTGGATTAATACGTAGGAGGTGGACCACTAGCCGAATTACTCTTCCCGAAAGTGCATGCCGGTTCCATCGGGCGGCTGGTTTCAATTATATGATGGGCTTTGCGCTGTCTGCGAAATATTTCATAAGCAGGGCAAACATTGGCGAGCTTGGACCGATTTAATATTCCGGCAAATGGCAATTTTGTAATGGAACTCGCGTACTGGGAGAATATCCTGGAGACGTTGCGGCAATTCTGGGATTTCGCCGGAGCCTGGAATTCCGAATTTTCGGGGGTTGAAAAGAGTTACGCGTGCACTTGCGCCCGATTGCGCTTTTCAAGGGGAAAGTTCGATGGAGTAGAAACGAGTTTACTTGGCGGCCGCGGCAATTACGACAGCGGCGCTCCTGCTTGCTGAAAATCAAAATAAAAGTTGCATAACCAGCGAGATTCGCAGCGTGACGGCTGAACGACTCGCTAGACCACTCGCCGTTGTCGTTGCATGCAGTGTGTACTTGCCCGGCTACTTGCTACATGTTTGTTTGACGGTGAGCCGGCTATTTTTGTCGGTGAGCGTGAAATCATTTTACATAAACCTTATACCCGCTCACCGGCCGGCGAGTAAATGCCAAATGCCACTGGAGACTCTTTTCGCGAGTAATGGCATGCGGTTTATCACTTATTGGTGCTCGAAACAGCCTCTTTAATTCTAGAAACGGCAAACGATTTTTACACTTATAAAATGTTTTAAATACGTTTTGTGCCATTTTCATTTTAATTCCAATAAATTCTGGATTAATCATTCTTGCTACTATATTATCGAATTAATTTCTTTACTGAATTCTGAATTAAAAAGCGTTATAATCTGTGTTCTATTAAGTTGAGAGTATTTCGGCAAACACCCACCAAGTAACTTAATCACTCGTACTACATGATCAAAGCGGCTCCGAGATTAAGTAATTTCCTATTCGTTAGAAATCAAGGCAGCTCGACTTCCGAGAAGTTACGTGCACGCTCCACCTTCAGCCACGGGGAAACGATAATAGTGTAATATCCGATTTCGATGCAACTGCCTGTCACGTGTGCTCTTGGAATTCTCACGTTCCGCCGGCGGGCAAACTCGTAAGTGCCGGTTGCTTCATTATCGGAGTCACGTCAATGTCCTTCGACCCAATTATTATTCGCACGAGTGCCACCCACTCGGGAATCAAAGGACCTCCTTCGAATTCCCGTCAAACTGACACTCGGATTTTGCGCCGGCTGAAATTCCCGCGAGCCTTTTAATTAGTTAGATCGATCTTACATTAATTAGTTGAGACGAGTGCAGGTGAGCCCGGTAATTGGGAGTCGGGCGCATCCGCATTAAGTAATCGTCGAACGAATGCGGCCTACGATTACCCTTTAACCGAGTTTCCCACCTGCATTTCTTTTGCTCCGATGATTACTGACTCGGCTGAGAGAAATTATTGCGAAATTGACGTTTAGTTGGAATTACATGGCAGGAGTGAAGCAGCTGGTATGAAGCCGCTCTAAAGTAGTCGTTGGCTTGTTAGGAATAATTGAAGACTACTTTGTAACGATCGAGTGAACTTTTAGCACTCTCTTCAAGCGATTTTTAACCAACTATCGAGCTCTTATCCCCTTCTTGCGCCAACGCTCTTTCATTTACTGCAAATGGTAAAAGCAACGCGATCGACAGGTGATTGGCCTTGACGACTATCACAAGTCGTATTCTGAACAACAATCTAATACGTAATTTTTGTTTAATCCTTTAACCTAGCGTGGCTTTAATTTAAAACAACATTCCAATTTTTTAGATTTATTTGCATTATTCGGTTCCTTTTTTAAGTATTGTAGTTGCCAAGGGTTTAGTAGTTGATTTGTCACCTGGTTTTCTTTCATCAGAAGAACTATTGTGTTGATTCAAATTCATTGTTCTTAAACAGGAATTTTCAATCAATCATGAGCAATTAAACAATAATGGTTAGACCACAATTCCTGGGCTGACACTTAAGAAATGAGCGTAATAAAGAAGCAGCCCTGATGAGAGAATTGAATCGATGGGGAAACATTCCTCATCCCATGTTTACCTCGGAATGGCAATTTACGGGAGTTTGGTCGGTGTACGTGGAGTACGTGTGAGGTGACCTTTCGCGTGCTAGAGAGAGTGGGTAATTAAAGCTCGCCTCGGGAAAAAGAGTTACGACGACGCCCGCCGTTATAAAAACGGGGAGGGAACGACGCCACAGATGGGCTGCGGAGGAACGCCGGTGAAACTTCTTTTCCGAGTAATACCGATTGCCAATTGGGAAATCGGATAGGACCCGTTACCTCAACAGCCACGTTTCCGAAACCGGAGGATTTATTGTCGAAGCACCATACCGCACCTTTTACTCGCTTCTGAAGCAAATCAAATTTGGGTAAACCTGACAACAGTTGTCAGAGATTAATTGTGTGATAAATGATAGATTTGATAACAAACATTGGCGCGATTCTGTCGCACTTATGTATCGTGTCAGTTTTTAATTGTGGTCGCTTTCCATTTTTATAAACTACCTTCGTAATTGTCTGATCCAAATATATTTTTTCAGCTGAAAGATAACTTCCGTAGCTTCGGCCGAGTTTTGATAAATAATTCAATAAACTAAAAATAAAAAATGAATACCTAATTCCTGATTCCAAAATTTGCCCTTGCGCGATAAATTAAATAGTCGAACCGAAATTAAAATCAATATGCAATTGATCAAAGGCAATAAATTTCCCAAAACCATGCCAATTAAAGATTAATCGTTTTGATATTGAACTCTTTTATGAAATAAAACAATGCCAGTCGAATGAGAATTTCATAGAACACATTTAGCAGCGTTTCTATATTTCTCGTTCACAGCAATTGCCGGTTGTCGAAATCACAGATGAATGTTCGTGCATGCGATGGCCTATACGGATACCTGCTGGTGGCGATGCATTGCCAGTGAAAATCACTGTGCGAGCGTTGTTCCTCATATTTGTCGGGTGCCGCTCTCTCAGCCAATTCTGCGATCTCGCTATAACTGTGATTGACACATAACAAAACCAACTGCGCTCCAGTTTGCCCGCCGCCGCGTAACAGTAAGCACCCGGATTGCCAATAAGCGTGTACCGGGTGCGTCGTTATTTGACCTGCAAGGGCTGCTCAGGCGCTTTCTGAAGCTACTTCGAGCAGTATATATTGTTCATTACACCAATTAGACGATAAAATGTGGGATATCAATAAATACTGATATCCCATTAAAGGTGGGATATCAATAAATGTTACTTAACTGCAACTTAACTGCATTATAAACCAGATAACATTATTACTTGATTATCATCAATAAAATATCGCCCAGGAATCCACAACCCCCAAAAATGGACCCATCCGATCATTCCAACTAACAGCAACATCTTATGTAAGCGCGATTTCTCAAGGCGGCTTCCGCGAACGAGACCTGCGTTACATCTCAGCGCAACGAAAGGAAGCTGTAGAATTCCACGGTGGCAATTGGTCACCCAATTATTTTCCCTATTCCCCACCGTGCACTTTCTCTCCCGGGTGGAAGTGTTCGTGCAAGTTTCCCTTCCGCGAAGATAAGCTCGACGAAGGGTTTGTCGGGGCAGGCTAATACGCCGCGCAGTTTATCGGAAACACGAGAACGTGGGGAGAGTATGTTAGCCTTGGTGGTAGCTGGATGGCTCTAGTTCAGTCTACAGCGCTCGGCTCAACATATATCTGATATTTGATATTGTTTTATGATGCTGCGTGGCTTCATCTTGCGGAAGCAGCGAGTGTTTCCACTTGGCCATCGTCTGCCAAAGGTTCTGGTTACTTAGGTCCTCGAAGGAAAAGCTGTGTGGTCCTTAAACGTCCGAAACATTGGACCAGGGACCCCAATCGTTAAAAAATAATACAAAAATTGCACAATTGCAGAATAATACATAAATTTCACAATTATTCCCAACTATTATACTTTAATCAAATCGGATCGAATAAACTATTTTCAACCCAGTTGCAATGCGGCATTGAGATAATTAGTTAATTACTGAGTTCCCGATGTTTGCATACGTAACATGCAGGAATGCGTCTCAGGCAAAACAGAGATCAAGCTCGAACGCGACACCGAACGGCCAGCTAATCAACGTACCCTGAAACTCTTTGGAGCTTGGGGCTTGGGATGCAGGGAGGGTTAAGTACGAAGCGATCCACTTCTAGCCCGTCTGATCTGGCCAGTCCTTAACTACTACCGCAAACAGCACGCGACAGCTGAGCACTACGGAGGAGAGAGCCGGCAAGCCACGTGTAAACGAGACCAGCACCGCCGACGAACCGTGTATGTGTGTATTAACTAGTGTGTGAGGCACTCGCTCGGTTTACCTGGCCGATGTTGTGTTTACTGTCGTCCCGGAGTTCGCCTCGCATGCTAGCTCGACCGCACACTGCTATATGCGGATTTCAAGGGTGCTTTGGGACCACCGCCCGGGTCACTCGGAAGATAGGTTGCTACGTGCTTGCCACTGGACTTTGTGACTCTGGAATCTCCGAGATACCATGCGTCTGTCGACGGCTTCACTTGAGGACGTGATAGTTAGGCAGTGGTGTTTAATGGACATTGTACTTCCGCACAGAAACGCATATTGTTGTGTCTGCTCTGAATCCAGTTTCCATCGGAATTGACTAATCTTATTTGAGGGAGTGGGAGTCCATAATTAAACATTATTCAATATTCTTGGTTTATAACAACTGGCATTGTAATATGTATTTGTTTCACGCTCTAAATTTAGCAATAACGGTGTTATTCCAATTAGCCGCACATCCAATATCGATTACGCGTTTGATTAATAGCTTAATTACACGCTAATATGTTAATAATCGATGACCGTAGCAAGTCGCCCGACATCATGTCGGTATAATCGATGCCCGAATACATTAGCATGTAAGGGAAGCTCCGGACGAGCGCCTGGGATGAGTATCTGACGAGCCCATCAAATTTTCCGACATCAAGTAGCTTTCTGCTTGAAAGTCACCCTAAGCACGAACTAAATTTCCCATCTGACTCTTCTCAACTTTCTTATAAATATTGCCGGCAACTCATTCCAACTGAAGGACGAAAGTGGCTCAAAGTGAATAAATTAAAAACAAGAGTTTCCTTGCCAGGAGACGCTGGTACATGCGAGGAAAGCATCTGGCTGGCTCCGAGTGAAAAAGGACAGTAATTCCAGCGGATTTCCTTGCAATCTTTCTGCGGGCCGGCGAGACAGTGAATTTCGGCGTAGGGGAGGGCGCACGTTGAATAATTTTTCATACGTCAAAAGAAATTCCCGAGCGAGTGGAGCCGGCGAAAGGACGCTTTTCTCGCGTCTCCAGTGTGTTGGCGCTGGCGCTACTGTCGCTGGGAAATGCTTTCGGCGTTAGTTGTCGGATTAAATTTTCCGCCGGCTGCCTCCTCGAGGATGCAACCCCTTACGGGAAGAATTGAGATAAATAG
The DNA here is from genome assembly GCA_963675795.1 of Crossocerus cetratus. Classification (NCBI taxonomy): domain Eukaryota; kingdom Metazoa; phylum Arthropoda; class Insecta; order Hymenoptera; family Crabronidae; genus Crossocerus; species Crossocerus cetratus. Next base: position 30,010,814 of record OY776662.1, on the reverse strand, counting down.
CCGGATAAATAGCGGCCCGCGCACGCCCTCGTTGAACTTAACTTTTGCTAATTAAGCTCCGCGGATAAAGAAGCCCTGGTCCCACTCGGTGTCACGGATACCAGACAAATTAACTGGCAACCCGTGAACACCGCCAATTGCTCCCAAGTTGTCCAATTCTCCCTTTCTCTCTCTCTCTCGGTTTCCTCTGTCTCTCTATGTCTGCGTTTCTCTTCCTCCTTAAGCCAACTATTTGCGCAAGATTTCACCTCTAGTGGTATAGAACTGCATTTACCAGCGCTTCCTCGACGCTCTAGTTTCATCCGATTGTCCTGTCATGTTATATCAGACGCATTGCTCCGCAGAATTCGGTGTCTCTCGATGTTCCGACATGTTCATTTCGAGTGCATTTGCGCGCTGTCGATGCACAAATGACTATGTCCTTTTGGTACGAAGAGACGAACGTTGTGTTTGAATTTAGAGTTTCGGGCTTCGAGGTGTTTCACGTTGACTGGATTCTTCAGTGACAGGTACATTTATATTGAATGGAAGAAATATGTGCATGCATGTACGATATCTTCAATTTTATTTTTGATTATTCTGTCACAGCCCAATTTTTTAAAAATGTTGAGAATTACGGTTGTGGAAGGATATTCCAATTATTAGCTTTAATTTACTCGTCACTATCACTTCTTCCAATAGTCGTTGCTGGATTATCATCATTATTGTTAATGAACTAGATCTTCTTAGACATTTCTCTACGTCTTATGTAACACTTACATAACGATCCTTCGATTGCGACATTAAGGCTAAATCCAGCAGCTAATTCCTAGAAGCGATATCTTTGGTAAAATCATTGGTAGATTGGCTCGATATGGTGCGCGCAATATCCGATACCAATAAAGCAATTGAGCAAGTGCTTTTATTTTTTTTCTCCCCTCCGCGCTTTCCGACCCGACGAGTCAATTCCACTCGCTTTCAGCGCTCGGCGAAATAGCACTGTACCTGCTAGCCCATTCGAGCGAAACGATTCCCTCGCATTTCTCCTGGCTGCCCACGAAATACCCCGCGATCGCATCGTACTCGTCTCCTGTTTTACAGCGGCTTTCCCTTTTGATAAGACGGATTCCCATCTTAACGAACCAACGGGAAAAGCTCGGATTGAACCATTCGAAACTCGGCGTTACGACGATATCAAGAATTGCAACACATCAAAACATAAACAAGATATAGACAATATAAACGGTATATGATTTTCGTACACAGAAACCTTATATGATTTATTCTTAATTAGGCCGGGAATTAGTAAATTGTGCGTGTATAAAGTGATTAAAGACGAGGTCTCTTAAAAATTGGGCCATTAAGATAACCATCGCATTAGCTCTGGTTAATCACTGTCTCAGGCAGAATTAGACACTTTTAAAGGAACATTAGTACTCGAATACACAGGGAGCTTCCATGAAATCATCTTCTAATGGGTGAAATCCCGGGCCAGAGAAAGTCTCTCATTAGCCGGGGGGCCCCATACATTTTAGTGACGAATTACGGTGCCTCGTCCAGTCCCGGCTGTTTCGTTAGATAAACGGTTAATTGGCTCGAGGAATTGTACGCGGGAGACACATTGTCAGCAATCAAATTTTTAAAGTTGACTTTAAAGCTTGATGGACAACAAGAGTTTTTTAACGGGGTAGGTGAACTGAGATTCGAATATGGCTGATATTGCGCCGGCGGATTGTCATTAAGCTCGGTTATCCATTAGCTCGATCATTGCTCATAAAGTTAGGCCGCAAGCCGCTGGAACTGCTCCAAATAGCTGGCGGACAAACTCGATTTACCGGAAAACTCTTAATAGTCGATTCACTCGATCCGGTACGCATCTCCGCATATTAACCCGCTCACTCATTAGTTCCTCCTGGGTCGCTCGCTTACTCTTTGTGTAGCGCCCTCATTAAGATGAGCGAGGCAATAATTATCCGTGAGTGCGGGACCAATGATTGCTTTTAACGAGGTGTTAAAACCTGCTGCGTTGATTAATTGGGCGGCTGACCGCAGTGGACACGGGTGAAATGTTCCGAAAGCGAGACAGCTTTGAATTTGGAAATTCAGTGTCGTGTATTTTTGCCGCATAAAAGAAGTAGTAGATCCAAACAGGAATTACATGTATTCATAAGATTTGATTTGGGAATTTAGTTGTTTGCCAGAAATCAGTTTACTTCGCTTCTCGCTTGTATTCCCTTGAAACTTCTTGTCAATTTTCATGAGGTTGAACTAATTAAGTCGTTTGCTCGGGACGCATTTTCCAGTAAAAATCGGTTGTTTACTGGAATCCTAGCACGGTCGGCGAGAATAACGCAGCAAATATGGCCAAGATTTACGGTAGCCCGCAATCAAACAATCCTTTTTCCGGCTTGATAAGTATACAGTATGTTGGCATGTTGCTTAGGCCAGCGATCATATTGCAGGGCATAGCTGGTGATAGCGAGAGGTTGAGCAATATCTCGCTTGAGATACATCTGGCGTGTAAACGGCGTAAAACAACACCCGATCGTGTTTGCGGATCAGTATTAAACATTGTTTGCAATAGTCGGGCAAACACAATCGGCCCAGTCGATGAATAAATCCTCCGGGCGTTTACGGCTTATCGATTTGCACACATTGACACACGCGTCGATAGATCTGACAGAGGCTTCCACGCCTGGCGGAAAAAAAGTAGGGGCGTTCTCGGGCAATGTTTAATTTTATATTACTCGGTTGCGATACAGTCACTGGCCGGTTTATTTAACGCCTCGTGCAAATCTTGATTATGAAGGAAAGCTTTGCGGTGGAGGATTGGTTTATTGAAAGATTTTTATAATAATCAATTGCAATTGGTCGTAATATTAATTTCGTCTATTCACGGAATAAAATGAAATTGATCATGAAATAAAAAAAGCTCCTGAAAACAAGTGAATAGTAAAACTAGTGTCGCGGTGGCGAGTTCTAAAGAAAAGAAGCAGATAGAAGAGGACAGGCGATTCCGCCAGTTGGAATCAATGGTGTTCAGGACGGTTTTGTTTGGGGAGAAGCGAGTAGCGTCGGCGTATCGGCCAACAAAGCGTCCAGTATAACGGACATGTCGATGCTAAAATCGGGCGGTTTTAAACCCTCTAATAGTCGCTCGCCGATTTGTAAATTCACGCGATGGATGTCTGCCTCCCACTCTCCCTCGCTCTCTTTCTACCCTTTTTCACTCGCGCGTATGCAAACACAGACACACACACACACTGGTTCGGTCACTTTCACCTGCCAGTGCCGGCGAGCTCCATAGCATTGTGCAAGGACGCATTGTACGAAACAACGCGCGACGCCCATTGTCGGCCTCTCGGCGAAATCCGGCGGCAGGCTTTTCGACATCCGGCCCGGTTAATTACGGCCCCGTAATTTTTATCGGGGCCGCTAACGCGCGACATTTACACGCTCCCTGTCACCCGCTACACTTGACAATTACTGTTCTTTTTCCCGCCGATTTATTTGCCCGGCTCGCTCCTTTGTTAGCGGAGCTCGCATGCAGTGGACAGTGCTGGGTAGGAACTTACCGAGAATGTTTGTCGTTTAATGTTGCTGCTTTGTATGGATTTATTAACAATGGACAAAAGTGCGGTTGGCAATTTCAGTCTTTTGAAGTAAGAAATGGATTTAAAGAATGTTATTGTTATCATTCGAATCTAAATTTTAATATAGGATTGAGATGACGTTCTGGTAAAATTGTATACAATCTAAATTTTAATTTATAAAATGAAAAGGAACAATTACTGCTCTCTTTCCAGGAGAACGGCAATGTGTTGTTAGCAATAATTGTTTGCGGTTCAAGTAATATTTTCATTGGAACAATGCGATGATGGTCCGAGCCGACCGTCGCCGAGTTTTTAAGGAGGTTTTCCGCCGTGAAAGTTTCTCCAGTATAGCTACCTCACACAATAAATCATTTCTTTGGACGAAGAATGGCCTGCAGTGCGGCGGTAAGCTTTCCATTTACATGTGCCGCAATACTTTCATTCATACGTCGCCACTGTCTGATAAATAATTAGTGAGGCTTACGAAGCATAAACGGCAGGCTCGAGCGAATTAAATTATTCTTGCATGTATTTCGCGCTTCTAACTATTCGCTCAAGCGAATATACACAGTAAAATTTAAAAACACAGCATATAATTAGAATAAGTTAGAAAAAGATTGATTCTAATTTCTTATAGATATACTATAATACTGCAATTTATAAAGATGTCAATAAAGCACACACGTCATCGAGTCCCTTCTTTCTCCTCTCGGGTGATAAAGCGAAGTAGGAGGGTGCGGGCGAGGCTGAGGGGTTTAAAGGAGGCGAGGATGCGAAGGAAGGCATTCCGACGAAAAAGTGGAACAGCAAGTAAGAGGTCGCCGGTGTCTATTAGGAGGGCTCCGCTGAATATTAATGCGAGGTGAGACGTGTATCCGGTGGTATACGCCGCGGACCATTTCCCTCCCCGGGGGGATTAACGAAGCGATTATTAAAATATGCAGAACGCCGCCCCAATTAGCCCGGCGTCGAAACCGAGAAGAAGAAGAACGAAGAAGAAACCGAGCATCGAGAGCAGCTTCACTTCTTCTTCCCCCCTTTCTTTCGGCCCTCCCGGCGCCGCCCACTCTTTCCACCCTTTCCACCCTTTCCACCCCCATCTTCTTCTTTCGCTTTCATCCCTTCACTCCCAGTTCACCTTTGTCCTCGGCAAACGACACTGCCAGCCACTTTCGGCACCCGGCAATTTTACGCGCTATCATCGAGCTCGATTACTCTCGATCGTTGGGGCTCCCGTACCCCCCGATGAGGATCCCCAGAAACTTCTGGGGGAATTAGTGTCGAGCGGGCTGAAGCCGAAAGTACACGGTGCTCAGGCTTTAATGATCGAGCGGAGAGAGCGCTGCTATTGGATTCGATGGATTATGCTTGCCGGTGAGATAAGGGAGTTTGTATAGAAAACGTGTTGGTCCTCGAGGGGCTTCCGTTGTCATCCTACTGTACCTTCACAAGGTAACTGGTATTGTAAGAACAATGTACAGGGTGATTCATTTGACTTTCCGTGGTAGTATACAAATAATTCTAAATTAGCTGGTAATTTTAACTATTCGGGAATCTTTGCCAGTTCTTCTCTTTATCTATTTAATATGATATTTTTGTAGAATGCGCTGGAACATACATTTGACAACATGGGGATCGACAGTGTTGATTCAAAGCTGTTGCAATGCATTTAAATGTGTTGGCTAAAAATCCTGATATTTGCAAGCGAAATATACATTTGAAAGAAATGTGCTCTTTCTTCCAGACGACTGTCCAAACTGCGTGGACGAGCATGGAAGCAGCCTGGCCGCGTCGAGGTGGACAATGCCACTGTTAAAGCTCGGCGAGAAGAGATACTACCTGGGCATCTTCTTCAAGGTACTTCCATTGATTTTCCTACACCTCCCAGCTTACAATTTCGTAACTATTTCGGGGTTCCAGCTATAGTGGAAATCAAATTAGTATTCCTACCGACGTGGATTTCGCGCTCACGGCTATCCTGACGCTTTACGGTGCATCGAATGCCCGCTGCGGTTGTTATCGATCTTCCACTACGAGCCCGCACGTGCGATATGTGCGGGCTCGGGCAAATTACCGGGGGATAAATGATAGTGGGATGCGTCTTGTTAATTACCGGGCGTGAAAGAGTACTCGGAACGAAACGGAAATGCAGCGTGAAATGAGAAATGCTTGAGTTGAGCCACTTTTATAATCACTTACGCTTATTTATGATGTACATTGACGGTGAATTATAGAATTTATTTGCCGAGGGTTATGGATATTTATTAGCCAGCATTACGCTATAAATCGATATGTCCCGTATTTCGAGATTTGCTGATAAACACTTGCATTGAAAAATCTGTAACTGTTTGCTGCAACAGTTTCAGCAAAGTATAGTTTTATAGTTAAGAATCGTAAGTTTAGCAGCCGACCTAATAAAGAATGCAGATATTATTAAATAATTCCCATTTCAGTGGTAAAACAGTTAATTATTCCTAAAGATCAATCAGAATTAATTAGAATCCCACATAATGAAAGGTTCAATTCGACTTGTACAAGCCGGCTTTTGTGCCGGACATCTCACCCACTTTTCCCCGGTCAAGCCGAAGCGGAACGGCATTATTAAGACGAATTTTGCAATCGCCGCATACACGGCGTGTGTCCGGTGCGCGGCCTTGCAGTTGTTCTTTTCCATCGCTCTCTCTTTCTCTGTTCCGCGAAAGTGTGGGTGGACGCGTAGCGTGAAAAGAGGCCTCAGTAAAGGGGCCCGTTACGCAAGGCCCTGTCCGGTAGCATTCTTCATCATGATACTCTCTTTAATCCAATCACTTGGTCCTCTTCGGTCGCACTGACTTTCTTTCGCAAGCGCGCAGGATTCCCTGACGATTGTGCCGCTGTTATTCGAAAGCTTGCAAAACGCCTCGCCCACGTACTTGCTTTCTTCTGCCTGTTTTGAGAGACGTTTCATGCGAATGCTTGATTGGCAGTTTTTCTCTCTGCTGCTGCGTTACGATCTTAATACTTATCCTGTCACCGGCTGCGAGATAAACAAGGTCTGGCGAGATCGGCGCACCCAGTTTAACCCTTTGCCTCCAGACAGGCCTTAGCACTTTTTATTATTATTTTTAATACTCACATTTTGGCATCCGTCGAATACTCTCTTGGTTTGAATATTCGCATTAATTAAATATTACCATATTGCTTTTATTAATAACTGCTAAATATTGAAAGCGGTTCAAAGGAAGTCGGAAGATAATTAAAAATACTTGACTATCAGCGTTTGTGGCCCAAAAAATTGTTTATTGCACTAAACTTTAACACTTGGCAGAAAATTACTATCAAATATCACAATACGGCAAAAGATACGATGTTAAGGGTGTAATATTAGAAGTGGAGTGTGAAAACCGTCGCCCGGGACATTTTTTCAATTGGTCCACACCCGCGCAGAGGAAGGTATGCAAATGGAATGGCATAGTATGGCCAGAGCTTCTTTGTGCACGCGCTATCGCCCGTGAAATACGGCTGTGTTTGTTGCGCGGTCATTTGCCGGACGTAATGGAGTGCGCCGCGAGATTTATGAACTTTATGCTCGCATTTTTAGCACCCTGCTTACCAACAGTCACATCGCTTTCCTCCGCGCGCAAATGCACCGAGTAGTTATTGTTCCGTTTCACGAAATTAGTCGCATGCATTCACAGTCGTCCGTGAGAACAAGGCTGAAAGAAAGCGCACGATGTTTGAAATAAAAATTATTTCCTGGCAAAAAATCGTGAATGTAATTTTCGTTAAGAGGTTCAGTGTAATTAAAGTTAATTGTAGCTCGTCTCGGAGTTATGAAGCAGGGAGAATTAATATTGACATTGTATCAAATTTTCATTAAAGATTACATTTCCAAGAAATTAGTAATAAAATTGGAATAAATTAAATTGTTGCGTTTGTTCGCGAGAAAAGTACTCAGGAATATTTGTCTTTCACTTCGTCGCCAAACTTATTTAGAAGAGCGTGCAGAACTTTTAAGAAAGTATTATCGCCGCGAATGTTTCGCGAACTCGACCCAATGGCGGGTCTCTTATCTCGGGGATAACGCAAGATTACCGGGCAAAATGGAGCGCTGAATTAATTAAGATCGTAGTGGAAGAAGATCTCGCCCGAGAGACGCGGGGACGATAAAAAGAATAAATTAGAGGGCTGCGAGAGCACAAGGCGACGCCGGAAGGAAGCGAGCTCCTAAAGTGGAGTAAAAGAGAAAATACTAATGACGACGATATATGCATACGAAAGAAAAAGGATATCGAGGAGAAAGGAAGGCTCGAGTGCTCCGAGATAAGAAGACTCGAGAGCCGAGCGGGGATCGTGCAATCAGCGTGACGCTCTATTTATTGCACTTTATTTGCATCCCTGCCCGTTTTTTGTGTCCTCCGGTCGTCCCTCCGCTCCGGATCTTCCTTCGTATGCTGGGCCCTGGCATCGTGTCAACACAGATGGCCTACCAATTTCGGAAAAATATTTCGATTTCCACTGAAGAGCTCTGTGCAACCCTCCGCGAATTTACAGTCCGGGTGTTCGGCTCTGTCGCCAGAAACGCGAACCTTAAGTGTTTATTCGGCATTAGTGTAGATCTCTGTTTATTTAAAGAAAACGTGCGTGTACTAATTTGCTTTTCATCAATAATCTAAATCCCAAAGTTCTGTACATCTGACGGTGATTATAAAAGTGGTCTTAATGAAACTTCATTTTTTTGCATAACTCGTAATATCTCAATATGGAAAATATATGAATTAGGACTTACTTATATTATATATATGTGGTTCATATATTTGATACATGACTTGGCATGTGACACCTGCACAGACAAAATGAATGTCGATCGTTTCAGTAGAAAACCGGTAGCTGGCAAGACTGTGCCGTTCGAGTCGAGATGGAAAATCAGTATTTAATAATGCCTGAATGGAAGCTCATACGGGTCTCTTATGTATTCCAGGCCAACTGGTACCGTGCGTCCCAATATTGCCGGTACCACGGCATGCACTTGGCAAGCATCGCCTCGCAGGAGGAGAACGACAGGCTGGAGAAGCACATTAAGGATTTCGGTCTCGGGCACGAGCACTTTTGGACCTCCGGCACCGACCAGGCGGAGGAGGGCACTTTCTTCTGGATGGCGAATGGCAGACCGATCACTTTCGAGAATTGGAACGTTGGCGAACCGAACAATTTCAGGTGAATTCCTCAATCTTCCTGCCCTCGCCCACTTCAATCTTCCGCTACGGCTATTTTCTGATTTACGTGGTAACCCGGCCGCAGAATTCGAACTCACTTTATGTTTGCCTCTGTTCACTGCGTGTTTCGGGCATTTTCTATGCAGTCGAGATTCACGCGTTTTTTAGTGCTAGAAAAGCATCTAGTTTCATTTGATTTTAGATGCGATTAAGTCAGGAATCAGCTAAGTAATTTAGTCATAATAAATTCATGAATTAAGTGGAACCAGTCACACTTTGTCTGTTAAGTTTCTTTAGCCATTGTTGACTATATTGTGCAAAAATGAACGCGTGACTTGAAAGCTATTCTCGTAGATGAATAAGAAAATTCGGAACAATGCGTTACATAACAAATTGTATTAAAAGCCTGTCCGGCAATTTTTCCAGATACGAGAACGGCGAGGAGGAGCACTGCCTCGAACTGTGGAATCGCGACGGCAAAGGCCTGAAATGGAACGACAGCCCGTGCAGCTTCGAGACATTCTTCGTCTGTGAAGTGCAGTGATATCGAATTCGCGTAAGACTGTACAGAACCGAAAAACCAATCCGAAAGTTCGATCCTGCCGCAAGCTCGTCTCCTACCGTGACACACAGACGCGCGTCGCGAATAGTCATCGTCAACGTCAGTCCGATGCTGACGAAAGAGACTGACAAGCAGCTGCGCTCTCACATACACACACACACACACTCGGAGGCAGGGTAGAAGAACTCTCGAAGACCCTCGCATCGCCAGTGCACTCATTGCGACTTCCCCAATGACACGTGTCCCCAGGATAACGGAGCAGTGCTGGACCAACCTGTGTTTGGCAGCCGGCTCGATTCAGGACTCAAGGAAACAAGGTTCTAGCAAGGTCGATCAGTATCTACTTCTCCGGAGTTCCGCGAGTCAAGGAAATCAAAATTCTGTCTGAGGATACTATTATAATATTTAGCTAGTGTGTGGTTTCTCGCGATGGCGCGTGCGAAAGTGCCCAAACTGTGAGGGAAAGAAGAATTATTGAACTGCGGGTGGTGATGCAAATAAATCGAATTTTTATTGCCTAAAATCTATAAAATCCTTAAACGAATTCATATTTCTATTTTAAATCTTCAATGTATCAATGAGAAATGATATGCGTAAGAAATCTACAGTCCAATTATTATACAATGTAAAACAACCGAATGTACTTCGGTATTCATTTAAGTATCATAATTTGTCAAACTTGTGTGTTAAGCGGGATATCCTTCTTTCTCAGGATGCATCGCGCGCACCCGTCGCCGAGTGTTATCGTAATTATAGACGTCTACATTTAGTTACTTTCACCGCGGTATTTAGTATTGGTGCTGGGCGATCGTTCGACTCCAAACGCGCTCGCCAGTATTGGATACAGTCGGGAAAGAGTGTATGTACGTACAGTGCGTTTCTCACTAAGGTGTCATATTTATGTGCAAAGCTCAGCGATTCAGTGCAATCGAGGAGTCCACTTTCCGTAAGGAGACAGTTCTCGTGGACACCAATTCTCAGGAAGAGCAGACTCGACTCGGTCGCGGAAACCGTAAACTTTTATCTTTCGATATCCGACGCTTCCCTTGGGCGTCGTGAGATCGTCGGGGAAACCAGGGCTTTCGACTGGCGCGAGTCGACTTTTTTCGTGGATATCAGTCATTCAGCCACGGATCAACTGCCTGTGCACTTGAATGTGTTCGGACCACAAGCCAAGGTTGCCGAGTACCAATCTGTCTGATGCTTTCTTTAAAAACAAACACACGTCATGTATGTATGTATGTATAGTGTAGGATTAATACGGATGTAACGAGGAGAAACCAAAAGACTTTCTCATAGTGCTACTCTGTGTATTAATGGAGAATGAAATAAATCACGTAATCGATAACTTCCTGCCAATGTCCTGCTTCGAATTGTGCTGGAGATTCTGTACTCGTCCCTGGAAGGACTCATTTCGAATTGTTTAATAAAGAAAAGTCCTTAATACAGAAATCAACCTGACTAAAAATTTCCGACGTTTTCAAAAAGAAGGGAGAAGTGTCAAGTACTACACTTGCGAATTAATTGCAAAGTTAACACCGCTTGTTGGACTATCATTAAGAAAAACATGTCGGGAAGCTTTTGAGCCGAGCTGTACACGGCAAATGTGCAGTCCCAACAGCAAACCTTTCGGATTAACGTCAACATCGTTCGTCTGTTTGAACATCCTTCTAGTTTGTCGAAACATCCCCTTCAGCTCTTCCTCTCTCTCTCTCACGCTGCTACCCTCTCAATCACCACTCTCTCTCCCTCTCTTCGACGCTCCCGCACGGATTGACAGAACCAATTAGTGGTCTCGTCGATTTTTCGCCGGCCCAGGGTAACAACAATACATTCTCGAGTGGCGGCAAGCCGGCAAGAGACTCAGGGAGGAGGCAAAAAGCGCCGGGCGATGGACGCCAGTCGCAACAGTCGACCAGCCTGACGAGCCGAATTCGCAATCAAGATTCAATCGACAGTGTATAGAATATTGACATTTGCGATGCCGCTTATCTGGCTTCGGATATTTCATCAACATGTTCATAGCAAAAAGAGTCCGAGGAAGAGTCTGCCCTTGAATTTGATACTAAAGTCTTTCAGCTGAGTAATTAGAGAGACAAGTGATAAAATATTCATTAATCGTTAATTAAGGTAGCAACTTTTGTTTTCACGCAGCATATCATCCTATCCCCCGGGGTCGGAATTTTGATTCAGGAGTTGGCTTAAACCCACACTGGGTGTTCTGGCGTGGATTTCCCATAGGATATGCCTTGTTTGGTCCATGCGTCTCTAATCCACAGAATAGGAAAATAAAATTTCGGTGGTTGGAGAGTCACCTTTACCTGATTAATCAATAATAAGTCGATAAAGATGGATTATTTCGGATTGTGAGTGTCTATAATCAAAACTGCCACTCTGTCGAGTAAAATAAAACCCTTATTCACTTCGGAATAATCCTAAATCATTGAGTAATCGCAGCACAAAGTCGAGTGATTTTTCTGAAAATGGGAGGTTTAGTGAAATCCAGTTTACTCCGTGCCATTATTCAGTCTTCAAATTATATTTTTACTGAATGCTGATACTTTTCCAGTTACCGACATTGAAGCCGCAGGGTCGGCAAGGTACCAACCACCCATGGTCGTATGCCGATCGAAGTTATATCACATTACGGACTAGGTAGGAATTCAAGATAAATGTCTCGGAGAAGCAGATTCATGCAGCATCCGCAAGATGGCGTCAGTATTATGACTAGCTTCCGTGGGATCAAATCAACTACTGATAAACAAGAAAATTATACATTTAAAAAAGCAAACTTCAAATAACAAAGAGAAGTTGAGAAAATGTTTGTATCCAACCAAGTCTGCTAGAATTTTCAGATAGTTCACCATATTAATTCTAAAATAATACAATAATTTTGAATTCATCATTCTCATTGCAGGATATAATTGAGAACCATCAAATTAATTTAGGATTAAAACTTAATTTACTCGATATCACCGGTACACTTCCTTACTGTAGTGCATAATTGAAGCTCTAGTTGACAAACAAAGGAAAACACTCGCATTTGCCAGCGGCAAATAATGTCCGCCACGTGTTATTACTGCGATCTACATTGAAGTTATATTTAAATTACACGCACCACATATTACGTCCGACACAAAATCAAGGAAGATTCGCGGATGATGATGGGTCCAAGCTGCTCAGGGGCGGATTGGAACGAAAGGGTGGATTCCGAAAGCATTGCGGGTCGTTTGCTGCTCTCTGTCGCCCAGCACCACCCGAAGGCAGTCTGCTTTCCAGGAGGCGACGGGGCCCAGGGCCCGAAATTCCTCCTGCACAATTACTGGGCCCGCATAGCCGGAGTGCTTGCTTGCCATTAGAATTACAAATATACACGGCACTCGGCACGCGCCCAGGGCGCTCGACTCCCTCTCGTGGCGTAATGTCAGACATTTCGCCGGAAATTCATCAGGGGCCCTCAGGCCCACCGCCTTTACTGCCGCGCCCGTCGCCCGAGCACTCGTGTGCTCCAGTTGTGTAAGTGTCCACGTGTGTTTTGCATGAGTACATGTACTCTTGCAAAATGCCAGGTTCCAAATGGGAAATGAACTGTATTTCGATCCCCTCTGGGAGTTGAATGATTAGTTTAAATACTCAAATTGTAACTGGCTGTTGCGTTTTCTGTTAATTGAAGTAGAAAAGTTAACTAGTTCGTGTCAATCTTATTCCTTACATTTCCTTAATACTGGAACTGCTTGCTTCAGTAAAAATGGCAGTACCGATTATAATTCTTAGCATTATATTGATTATAATTACTTTAAATAAATCTTTCCCACAAGGTCGAGTGCACTTTCTCAACTGCAAACCTTCACAGCAGAAAAGTCCTAGCAAGAAATCTATAAAATAAAATGGGATATTTTTTCTCGTAATGGGAAGGTCCGAGTGGCGATGTAGGGTGTCGTGGCGTGCGGTGCGAAAGAGCCGTGGCGTGGTGAGTTTGGCGAGCCGGTTAGTACGCCGGCAGGATCATCGAGCAAAAGAAGCAAAGGAATACGACTAAGACTTAATTAGCGAGGCAGGCTCAGGATCCAGGGTGCCCCACGTCGTTACGACAAAATCATTTGTGGCCTCTCTTCGGGCTCTCTCGAGCGCGTCCGATTGGTCTCGACGCGACGATTTAATTACCGGCGTCTTACCTCTGCCTCCCCCGAGCTCCGCTCCACCCCTCGTCCCAACACTGCCGGCGCTCGGCTTCGATAATTAATCGGCCGCTTAATTGATTAATCGATTAATGGCTCGCTCGGCATCAGTACGCGACTGCGCTTGCAGATAAATCGTGCCAGCGCTTCGGCCTGTCGCCCATGTCGTACTTGAAATTCTCTCGCTTCTCTCCACCCTCTCCCGCTCGCGCTCTCCCTCGCCAGCCTTCGACAGGAACAAGGACGCTAGAATGTCGATCTTGAAATATCGTCGTTGCTTGCTGGAACGTGCTTTAATTTTCCAATGTTCTCTCGTGTCTACACATTCTGTGCAGAATACTATAAGCCTTCGTGTATTCTCCTCTTTAGTCGCAAATATTCTTCACATGCATTTCGATGGAATTGTGCGGACAATCTTCATTATTCGAGCGATTAGCGCTCGGTGTACGTGTAACACACTGCGTGAGCTTGAGTATGTGTAGACATGTATAACAATACCTCGGAACTCATTCTGGATTCGGAGTCTCTTGAGCCCTTCGTATAATCAAACTGTCCGAGCGGAAACTCTGCGGTCTCGAACACGTCCCCGCAGCCACCGACAAGGGCGCGTAGCAAAGTTTTTCCGCGCCTGTCACCGGCGAACCGACATTTTGACGATTATTACTACGCGCGGAAAATGAAGGAACTTTTTTTAGTGGATTTTTAGTAGTCGTAATAGATGATTCTATCTTTTATGGAGAATTTTTTTATGGTTGATCGAATCTGCTCCGCTGATTCCTTTAATTTCGTAATTTTAGTTAATAACTTTCACGCACGAATTTGTTGACATTCAACCTTTGCGCTAATTTAGGTTCGATCAATTAATCACCAATTAATCAGAATCGTTCACCCGACTGTGAGAGATCGAAGGAGTGCAAGCGACAATGGAAGCCAACAGTCGGCATAATCCAACTTTTAATCGGCCCAACTTTTTCCTGGCAGGTAAAAATGGGATACTCTGTTCGGAGTGGAGGATCTCCCAGGTGGGATGGTACGCGTCGGAGTAAGGGACCCGTTGCAATTGTAACGAGCAACCGAACTAATCTCATTTCGCGGCAGCTTCTGCTCGTGGCAGTGTAAGCCTGCAGTTGCCGTGATTTTCTCCCTGCGCTCTGCCCACCAGTAAATTAGTTTTCGAAACAATCCGGAATTGCAAATGGGCTGGGTCCATCTGGATTCTACCCTTTTCGCGCCTCTACGTTCGGCACTGGAAAAATGAACTTCTGGAATGCTAAAGTTTGGCTTTAATGTTGAATTAAATAATGAAGCACTGTTAACACTTCCATATGTATATTCCATAATTCCATATGTATAGTTTATAGAACAGTAACAGCTAAACATATTAGGAAGAATATTCTAACCCTGCAAAAGAATGTTACTTTCTTATAAAATTGAAACATCCTTGTGAATTAATAAGAAAACTTAATTTTTTCAGGTAAACCTATGAACGAAATTGTTAATTGCGTTAGGGGAATCTAAATTGACTAAAAGTTATGAAACATCATTGGGATTTCCTTAAAAAATGTTTCTATTGTTGCAGCAGGGACTGCACCGTTTTCCACAGCTTCCCACAGCTACGTGATCTGATTACGCGTGGCGAGACGTGGTTAAATAAATCCAGGGCTCCGTCAGTGCGAGGGTCATCGGGTCTTAGATCTAGTCTACATGAACCTCCTACGAGATCTTGTCCGCACGGCACTTCGGGTTTTTTCTGTGAATTCCTAGATCCACGGCCGCGAGATACTTCGCGTGTAAGTCTCAAACACGGCGAGCAGGTAGACAGTGCCCCTTTAATCATCGCATATCGAGAATTTCTTGCCGACGAGCTGCTAAAACAGATTATGTATTTAAGACCCCAAAACGCTTTTTTTATTCACTCGAATATTAACATTCTTTCTAACCAAACAGATTTTAATAACTTCATCTGTCGTTTCGTTTAAACACTTACTTCAATTCATTTAAACGCGATTCACAACTACAGATATACATAAAAATAAATGAATTTTGTTAATTGTATAATTTAATTATCAACCGTAACTTGTTTTGCATCTTCAATTACAATGGCACAGTAACTCGAGGGTTAGGTTTGCAAGCGTTTCACTGCCAATAATGCTACTCAAGGTCCGTATGTTACATTTATTGTTTGTTATTGTATTTGGCACGTTATTATTTCCCTGGGAAAACATTAGACTGTCACGACAGTGTCCGAATACCCCGGCGCACAATGAAAACCCAGAGAAAGTGAACCGAACACCTCGACAAACCTCCGAGTAAACTCGCACGCATAAAGTCCCACCCACACACAGCGGTAGACGCTCACACGGACACGCGTGCCGGTGGCTGGCGACGTGGAAGCGGCATTTAACGTCGCGTTTGCAAATTGGAACATAAAATCACAGTTGTAACGGGCGCCACTGATTGTTCGTTACCCGAGCTGCCTACGCAGTATGCATAGCACGCGCGCGTGCATGCGGACGCGAGTATGCACGGGTTTCACCCGCAATGCCGCTCGATTCGCAGGACCGGCCAGTGGGCCGACTAACTAGCGGCGGTCGGATCCATATAAAAGCCGGTGCCAACACAGTATAATACAGTAGGGACACTTGTACCACGTGACTGGCCAGGGTCGATCTGCGCTCCCCCGGTGGAAAAGCGGCATGTCACCTGTAAATCCACCAGGCGCCGACACAGTCGCTGCGAGGGAGCGAGAGGGAGATACGTTCCCTCGCAGTCGCACTCAGTCGCGGCCGAGCTGCGGGTAGGGGCTTAGGAGGCCGTAAGGGGAAGCGACTTTCGCTTCCCCTTACGGCCTCCTCAGCGCGAGAGGGAGCGCGACGGAGATATATTCTCTCGCAGTCACCGGCGGATTTCGGTCAGGAGCTGAGGAGGCCGTAGGGGGAGCGAGAAGGAGATACGTTTTGTCGCAGTCACATGCAGTCGCTCGTAGAAACGGTGCGGCCTACAAGAATAAAGAAGGATAGAGATATGTCTCCGTCATTTCGCTCGTCGTCCCAATGCTCGCGTCTACCTGCAAGAATTGCGATACGTTTTGATGATGACCTAGGCTATTTGGGAAATAGATGGAATTATTGGTGACGAAACTTTATGAAAATTTAATAAATTCAGCATATATAGGGCAGAAGGGTTAATTTATTGAAGTATTATTAAGTTTGTACACAATCATATGATGATGCTAGGGCACTTGCTTCTTCTCTCCCCTTCCTTCTAGATTCTGAAACATGTCTTCTAAAGATTAAAGTATACTATTCAGAATCAGCAGAAATCAGTACCTTGCGTCATTCGGCTGATTCTGAATAGTCGATTTACACATTATAAATTGTTAAATTATATGACTAAAACTATTTATCGCCTGTGATCGACACGTCTACTTGCGCGAGTCCTAAACGAATTTAGAACTCGCGATGCAGATTGTGTCGCTTGTACTTTGCGCGCGGCACCTACTTGCGCGAGTTCCAAACGAATTCAGAACTCGCGATGCAGATTGTGCCGCTTGTACTTTGCGCGCGGCACCTACTTGCGCGAGTTCCAAACGAATTCAGAACTCGCGATGCAGATTGTGCCGCTTGTACTTTGCGCGCGGCACCTACTTGCGCGAGTTCCAAACGAATTCAGAACTCGCGATGCAGATTGTGCCGTTGTACTTTGCGCGCGGCACCTACTTGCGCGAGTTCCAAACGAATTCAGAACTCGCGATGCAGATTGTGCCGCTTGTACTTTGCGCGCAGCACCTACTTGCGCGAGTTCCAAACGAATTCAGAACTCGCGATGCAGATTGTGCCGCTTGTACTTTGCGCGCGGCACCTACTTGCGCGAGTTCCAAACGAATTCAGAACTCGCGATGCAGATTGTGCCGCTTGTACTTTGCGCGCGGCACCTACTTGCGCGAGTTCCAAACGAATTCAGAACTCGCGATGCAGATTGTGCCGCTTGTACTTTGCGCGCAGCACCTACTTGCGCGAGTTCCAAACGAATTCAGAACTCGCGATGCAGATTGTGCCGTTGTACTTTGCGCGCGGCACCTACTTGCGCGAGTTCCAAACGAATTCAGAACTCGCGATGCAGATTGTGCCGCTTGTACTTTGCGCGCGGCACCTACTTGCGCGAGTTCCAAACGAATTCAGAACTCGCGATGCAGATTGTGCCGCTTGTACTTTGCGCGCGGCACCTACTTGCGCGAGTTCCAAACGAATTCAGAACTCGCGATGCAGATTGTGCCGCTTGTACTTTGCGGTGTGTACTCACACCCTTATCTGGATTGGGGTTCTTCCCCAGTGGTGGCCTCCTCCATCCCCAACAGCCACCCACAACCTCTCCAAATTAATTAAGATTTTGCCTGGTAAGCGTCTACCATGCAATTCTTTAATTTTTGTTTTTTAAATGACACAATACGTAAAAAAACTTTACTGATTGGTCAATATTCTCATTTTTCTAAGTCGCGCTGCTTGTTGCAGTAGAATGCGTTTCTTATTAGCGCTTTTCAATTCATAGAATATTCTCATCCTGGCAAACAGCTTCAAGAGGAATTCGTACGGGAAATCCTTACACGGATGTTGGAATTGTACTGTCTTAAAAACTAGTACCAACTGTTCCGACACTTTTGGCCCGGTGCTCAGTGTTTGAAACTTTTCCCGGAATTTTGTTTCCAAATTGCAAATGAATTCAAAAAATTCATTGGGAGGCATTAGCAAATTGCCAAATAAACTACCACTGTCTGTATCGTACGCTTTTAAAAGACTCAATGTGGTGTTTTCATCCAACATTTCGTGCGCTTTCCCGTACTCCTCGCATGTTTGGCAGGGATGATGAATTTCTAAACACCTTCGCATCAAATATCCACAAGTGTATCGAATTGCATTTCTCTCGGAAATATTATGCGTATGATAATCTTGTGGAATTTGAATTGCGGGTGCCGCGCTTTTTATTTTCGAACTGCCAGGGCGAACGATTCGCTGAGCCTGAAGTGTCGCGAGGTCCCGGCAGAAATTCGAAAATTGCAGGAGAATTTCGCCCCCGTCGTCGGCACAATTCTCCGTACCAGTGTGCATTAATTTCATGCACACTAGTTTTCTAAATGATCGCGTGAATTGAATGGGTGTGGGATTCACATCATTGCCCCCAGCCTTACGAATCTGACCGAAGAAATTTTCCAACGGATCTTGATTTAGGAATCCGGGAATGAAATGTGTGAATCCCTCCTTTTTCAGTATACTCCACAAATCGAGTAGCCCGTTGATGCTGTACCGCAAGCACTTTAAAACGGTTACTCGTTTTGTGGCATCCTTACACTTCTCATCAAGAAGCCTAAGGTTCGAAATATAATTCTTGACTTTGACCAAAAAAGCCCGCTGCTCCTCGGTGCCCTTAAACGCACACTTGAACGGCTTGGGCGATTCTTCCGTAGTCGCGTTGAACATATCAAAGAGTTTATCGAACATTTCGATAAACTCTTGCGTATGCGACGCTTCTGCCGGAAGTTGACCCGTAGATATTAAAAAGCCCAAAGCGTTGGCAACAGATGCACTAAGTAACTGGGTTGCCAAATTTACTTTCATTTTTTGGCTCGATTGAGGTTGCATGTGTTGATCGGTCAACCTCGGAGCCAATTTAAAGGGATTTTTTTGGTCAATGTCGAACAATGCTTGCACGTACTTGAAAGAGACTGTTGCAACGACACGGCCATGTTGCAGAATTTCAAAAACTTTGCTAATGAAGTGATTGCGCAAGGCCTTAAATAGATGCGGCGGGTCGAAGATGAAAGCTAGATCTTGACCATCGTGTTTGATAATCGACGAATGCTCGGTCACTCCTAGTTGTTTGGCTAGACTCACGTTGCACGGTCCCATATCGCATACCAAAGCTCTCACTTTTAATCCGATGTGGGATAAACGACTAACGAGGTCTGGCACTAGCTTCTTCAACACGGGCATCGAAGCTGTGTCGCGTGAGAATATATACGCGAGTGGTTGCTTCCAGTTTGTCTTTAACCCGCGCGCCATCAACACGAGGCCGTATCGTGCAACATCATTTATGTCTCTCGCATTATTATTCAGTCCATCGAGAGTCGGAAACCCGATAACGGCGTCATTGACTGTACTATAGAACAAATGGCTCTTTAATTGCATCTCATCGAAACAGAGAATGCAGTACTTGTCCGAGAGTTCCATCGAACCTACTTTGATCTCTAGTATTTTCAACAATGATTCGTTAATACCGGGTTTCAGTTTAATACTCTCGGTGAACCGATTCAACGTGCGTGTAGACGGTAACATATACTGTTCTTTAAAGGCACGATAACACTTCGGGCTCAAATAGAACAGGCTTAAGGCCCTCTGTTTGGCTGCGATAGTGTATCGTAGCCCTTTTCGTTTAAATTTGGCAGCTTCTACCTGTCTTAATATGTTGGTTTTCTGCTCGGGCGTTAGATGAGCGAGGCACTCATCCATCGATTGCGGCCTCGATTGACGTCGGGCCTTCAACTCTCGCTTGCGCCCTTCGAGTCGCCGGATGGTCTTCCCCTGTGCTCGAATCTTTATTCGCGCTGCCTTTAATTCCCGTTGCATGGCCTCCAGTTCCGTCGCGTGCAACAGCATGGATTTGGGGGTCTGAGACTGTTTGTCCACGCGGTCGGGTTCTTGGAGTCGTTGCCGCTTGCGAGGCGGTTCATCACCAGCTGAAAAACGCATAGTTGTGTGATTAGTTCACTTGTGAGAAGTCACTACTCGGTTCCATTATATGGGGTCATACATATACAGTGATAGGGAAAGCCCTTGACAAGTTATATACGAGGGTGGGAAAAGCAACATAGATTCGCGAGAAGCCTTGTTACACGAAACCATTATGTATAAGCTTTTCTTTGAACTGTGACATGTCAATCTTTACACGATATTGCAACTACTGGCCATATTTGATTGGACTGGATCGCACATCGTTTCCAAGATAATCGACAATGACATTAACAACTACATATTGTGTAAAGCCTATACGCCATTCCAAAAAGTATCGAAAATTATTGTGAGAAAATGTTTTGGTCAAGTCTAATACAATTTGATCAGTAGTTTCAAGCTCTTATAAAGATTATTATGCGCGAGTTTAAAGAAATTCTTAAGAAAAGCGGTTTTCTTTACCGACTACCTTATGTGACACACATTGCCATGCGAAACGTACCTTCGCAGGCTGCATCCATCTCCACTTCCACTAACCCGGCTGCTTCTAAAAAGAAACATATGTACGTTTAGAGGGACAGACGTATGCTACATTATCCTTAATTCCATCTTAGATTTATACCTATGCTCTGCAACCGAGCCAAGGGTCGTCTCACGCCGGATGGACCTGCAACTGAGAGAATACACATACGTTCAATTATTTGTGATGGCTGTGACGTCCATGCACAGACTCTTTAGAAATCGGTCTTTTTTCCAATAGTCCCAGACGTGGAAAAGACTGTGCAGGGACTCTTTGCTGACTCGCACCCATTTACCCTTTTTTGTACGATACATACCTGCATGTGATTCTGGCTGCTCGCTGGCGTCTTGCGCACTGATCGCACCGTCCGACGGAACTTCAACTGGAAGTACACATACACCGTTAACAATACTGATTCCATTGGATATATGCATCCTCTCTGCAAGACTCAAAACATACCTGGTGGTGCTGGCGATGCTGATCGCTCGACGCGGTCTCGCACACAATGCGAGTGCTCGCCCAGCGCAGCCACGCTATCGGACGGACCTGCGACTGAAATTGAATGTATATCACTTATTTATTCAGCGAAAGTTTCTGTGAGCACGAATATACATATATCGGGTTTATTGCTTATCGCTTACCCGTGCACTGCGGCCTGTTTTCCGACGAATCTACACTTGCAGGCAGATGAAGGGTGGGCACAGCATTGGCGGTCAAGCGGTTCCTCTTAACATTTTTGAAGAACTGCTTTTCGAAGTGCACGCTACACACACGCTTGTAGGTGTTGTGCAGCTGCTTATTGCACTTTTGCAACATATTGAACTCTTGTTCAATGCCGCATGCCTTCGCCCATTCCTTACATCTAAAAAACGTAGAGAGAAGTCAGCACTGAAGCTAAATCGGTGCAGGGAAAACGTCCCAATATCCGGAAATTCGTCAACTTACCTTGTCTCATCCGCCGGAAACTTGAAAAGACTCCTATCCTTCTTAAAATAAGTCCCGCTGCACTTGGCAATCGCACAGATACTTTTCACGTGACCACTCATTGCACAAATGCTGCTATCTCAGTCGGAATTGCAGAAGTTCAATTATCGCAGTCACGTTAGAGCACTGAACTTTTCGTGACGCACAGAAAAACGCTGTGTCTCACGCGCCGAGTTGCAGAGGACTGATTTCTCTGGAAGATGCATGGTGCCGGGTCCCTTTAATTTCGAAACCAAAATACTGCGCCATACGTTGAAACTGCAATAGTGTGGGTCCGCGCGGAACCCCCGCCTGTCATCGAGTCAAGTGGCCCTTGAGTACCTCCCGACGCACACAAAGCTTTCTTTGCGTGAAAGAATTCCTTTCGTTTCGCGAGAAATAGAGCTGGACACTTGTTACCTTTTCCTTCTACTATGTATGCCTTACTTATTCTGATTGCAAAAGACAAATTTTACGAAGTAACCGAGGAAGTTCAGTATTGCAGAAAGAGTACACTTTGAATTGTAGTCTATCCCTCGCGCAGTCTATTTCAAAGCTCGACCCGTGAGCCACGTAATCAAATGTTTGACATCTCAATTCTAGTATGTAGCTCGTTCTCGGTTTGATATCGTATCCGAAATCCAAAGTAGTTAATACAAAATATATGCAGAAACCGCAATATCTGTCACAATCCCGGTCGTAGGAGCGTGGACAGAGTGGATAATCTAGGTATCTGCGCCGTACAGTTTCATTCGTGAAAAGTCCTTGCGTACACAAATACAAAGACAGAAAGCCGTGTTCGATGCAAATCTGCTGTGACTACTGTTAAGATGATGAATTGAGTAATCATGAATTACTAAAGATGCAGTAGTGTCAGATAAGATGATTTTACAATCCGTTAAAAGACAAGGAGTTCTCAAAGGGCGATAACACAAGAAGTAGACTATGAATATGAATATTTGAGAAATTGAACAAATTCACATGGTGTGGACATCATGAGTCGTCAGGAAGAATTGTCTTCGTTTGTCACTAACATTTCGAAGACGCTGACGAAAGGTGCGCTTGACAAAGCTCCTGAGATATTGAGATTCCTGGAGACTCAATCATTGGATTTCGATTGATGGAATCAGCAAAGGAATAATTGATTTTAAGGATTAATTGTGAGCATAGATTTCTATACTAATAGATTGCGTTCGGCCTTACAACCCGATTGCGGGTTTAAATACGGCGTATGCCTAATATTGCTCATAAGACTTCTTCGGAAGCGAATATTTAATTAAGAACGAATAATAAATAACCTTTTCATCCAAAGAACGAGTAATAAAGACCATTCTTGACACGATATCTGATCTATTCGTTATTTATATCTAGCTCTTCTGTAGAACTGAAGTTCACTACGATCTAACAAGTACAGTATCGCGGATCCTGCCAAAAAAATGATAGGGTGGCAAACCGACGAAAGTTGAGAAATTTCTTATGCTTTACGCTCGGACAATATATAGCACGACAACTACCCTACATGCCCGGCCAGATTAAAAAACTGAAAAAGAGAAAAGCGCGAATCGATGGATTGGGAATGTTGCTATATGCTGGAAGGAGAAGGATATGTGGGATACAGTTAACGCTGTCAACAAAATTGCACAGTTACAATGAAACATATTTATTAAAAAACCCGCGATAAAATTAACTACAAATAATGTTCTATAACTATGACTATGACTATTTTCTATAGCTATATTAATTCTATATATTCTATGACTATGACTAGACTATGACTATTTTCTATAACTATATTAATCCTAATTAGGTAAATATACAGAAAGACGGCTCCACCGATTTCAATGATTTTCATATATGTTATGGAGGATGGTTTCCCTCTTCCCTCTAGAGGATGCTGGGAAGCATCCTCCATAACATATATGAAAATCATTGAAATCGGTGGAGCCGTCTTTCTGTATAATTACCCCTAATTATAATTAGCCTATATTTGCTTAAATATAGATTCTACGTTAAAATAATTATAATTAATGGCGCCCTGCGCGCCACCGCCCCGACCAGCACCGCCCCGACCAGCACCCCCCCGACCAGCACCCCCCCGACCAGCACCCCCCCGACCAGCACCCCCCCGACCGCCACCCCCTCGGCGCCCACCCCGTCCACGGCCACGGCGTCCGGTATCTCCTCGACCGCCATCGACTTTGCTGGGCTTTTGCACCCGGAAGCCCAGCTCTCGGGCCCGAGCAATGGCATTGTCAATCTGTAATCAAAATATAAAATGAATGAGTATGTTAGTGTAGTTAAGTTTCTGTAGAGTAGTTCGGTTTCTGCTATAACTGATATCTTCGAAAGAATGTTTACGAAAGTAGATCTTGACTTCAAAGGTGTGTATTGTTTCTTTAAATTTGTATTTGCATGGATTGCAGTACTGTGTGAAAGGACATCAATGAAAGTCTAAATAGATGTGTGTATTCATTAAATGACTGAAAACAAATATAGTACTTTACTGATAGAAAATTCAAAACACTGCGATGTGTGGTTGAAATTTCGTGGAGAGGTACATAAACCTATTTGGAAGACGCTGGCAAAAACTCGAAACATTCTACTAAATGGTTTAAAAGTTATAGCGTTGTATATACAAATGAAGATTTGTCGAGTAAAGCCATAAAGAAATACCAAGACAGTTTTCTGTTTTTCACAGTATGTCAACGACGCATTTACTAATCGTTGTCAAAAATTTGGATAACACTCAGAAGCATAATTACGAGAAATAGAATGAATGAGAATGAGAATGAATGAACATACTACTAACATAGAATGAACGGACTAACTAACGCGCACTTGTTTTCTAAGACCTGTGCGTAATATTCGCGGAATCTAGCGAATACAAAACCACTAATCCTCATTTAAGAACGGTACAACTCTTAAACCATTTAGTAGAACGTCTTGAGTTTTTGCCAGCGTTTTCTAAATAGATTAATAAACCTCTCCACGAAATTTCAACCACGTATCTCCGTATTTTGAAATTTCTATCAGTAAAGTACTATATTTGTTTCCAGTACATACTTGAGATTCTGCTACTGCATACAATCAATAGAATGCAAGACTTACTTCTTTCTGGTTGGGCTCACTTCCTGATTTGCCCGGGCGTGGCTGCGGCTGTGGCTTCCGCTTTTTTGCCTTTGCCGTCCGCACCCGGTAGCCCAGGTTTCGTAACAACCGGACCGTGTTGTCAGCCTGTAATAAGATAATGTAATAATTCTTTAAGTGTCCAACGCTCCTAATACCTATTATTTTCTAATAGTTAAAACTTAGATTATGCTACTGCATACAATCAATAGAATGCAAGACTTACTTCTTTTTGATTGTCCGGAATTGCGGACGGCCCGGGTCGCGGCTGCTGCTGTTGCTGCGGCTGCTGCGGCTGCTGCGGCTGTGTCTTTTTAGCCTGTAACGAGATAAAGCAACAATTTTTTAGGTGTCCAACGCTCCTAATACCTATTATTTTCTAATAGTTAAAACTTAGATTATGCTACTGCATACAATCAATAGAATGCAAGACTTACTTCTTTTTGATTGTCCGGAATTGCGGACGGCCCTGGTCGCGGCTGCTGCGGCTGCTGCTGCGACTGCTGTTGCTGCGGCTGCTGCTGCTGCTGCGACTGCTGTTGCTGCGGCTGCTGCTGCTGCTGCGACTGCTGTTGCTGCGGCTCCTGCGTCTTTTTTGCCTGTAACAAGATAATGCAACAATTTTTTAGGCGTTCAATGCTCCTAACATCTAATATTTTATGATATTTTACAATTCGATTGTACCAAGGCGCAAAAAACAGTCAGACTTACCAATTTGCGGGTGAAGCTCGGCACCGGCATCTCCTTCAAAACCCTTGGCGACAGCGATCGCGCTCTTTTTGTCATCTTTTATGTATCTGGAAGAATCGAGAAATGTCAGAAGGCTTATGATTAAAAACTATACCTCTGATTAATCGCGGAAACAAGAAATTTCGAAAACGAAAAGAACAGAAAGTTCGACCACTCACCAATACAGTCCGGGAAGCAAAAGTGAAATGAAGGGTGTCCGCTGGCAACCCTTATATAGGACCCAACCCCCACCATGGGTCCGGTTACCCTCGGTCTACCTAAAGAGGTACCCTGAAGCTAACTTGGCTCCCGTCTACTGGTACTGTAAGATGTCAAAATGTTTTCATGCAATGGTATTCGATAGAAAATATTTCCATTTGTTCTTGTCGTCAGTTTGAAAGGCTCTCACAACTCTGATATGAGCCAATCAGAGGGGAACATTCTGTGGGCACTGAGTATTATCTTACACACAGCAATACATTCTGCTTGACCATCTTAGGAAAACTGTACTTACCTTTCGGCACGATTATGAGGAGTATTGTAGAAATAAAACAAACATTTCCACATTCCACTCACAACTTATTTGAATGTATGACGTGCAATGATGTGACACCGCTAAGCAAGACGATCGAGATGAATGTATATGCGTAATTTGAACATAACAGTCCGACCATAAATGCGTTGCCGGGTATACCGTCTAGGGGGAGACTTTGCTCATTAAATCGCATTTGAAAATAACATTTTGGAACACTTAAAAGTATCCAAGTTCCTGCAAAATATGCAAGTACCTATGCACGTATTCCAGTGCGACTGTGTTGGGGAAAATGTGCCGCGCTCGACCAGATGTTTTTTATGACTCTTCGTGACAAGCAAGCCCCTCGAGTGACCATCCATTCTAGCGGCTGATGGAAATTCGTCGTCGGGGCTGGCGAGGATGAATGAACAGGCATGAAGGGGCAAAAGTTTCTTGGCACTCTTCGCTCCGAGAGGGAATGTAGCTTTGTAGCTAATTGTATATGCGAAATAAATTTAAGAAATGTTTGAGTATCGCCACTATAATATATGTATTCATGACACGCACTCAACATGGCAGTACTCTTTTTTTATTCCTTGCACATCCACCGCGTGTACAGAACGGTCTTTCGCATATTGGCGAAGCTCATTCGCTTTCCTTGTTATGCACCGCACCGAATTTTCATGCACACCAAACTTCAAAACTAATTCCTTCGCCGGCACACCGCAACACAAACTTTCAATTATGTCGATCCGTTGCTCGGCTCGTAACACGTACAGGTACTACGTATAGTGTCATTCACACCTGTGAAAGAATGGAACTCGCGGATTAGCACTCAGACGAAAACGTTTAAGGATTGAAATTGACCGATCGATCGGTCCCTTGGATTGACTGAAACTGGAACAAAGAAGCGATCCAGCCTCATCTTTAATTATGATTTGCTCCGAACATACCAACAGTAAACACGGTGAATACATTTGACGAAAATTTTTACACACACAGTTACAGAGTAAGACCCCGGCGAGGCTTTATATTAGGATATCCTGTAAAGGTTCAATGTTCGGTTCCACTACTAATTAATACGTAACCCAGGTCAAATTTGGTATCAATGAACTCGTAAAAATATCACGGATACGTTAGACATATTATGATTAATGCAAAACAAGAAATGTTAATAATAATGTTTATTCTCCTGAAATGGACTTGACTTTTATGGCTTCAGGGTCATAAATGTAGTCCCGAGCGGAACCAAGTCATAAAAGTCGGTCGATGCAGGACCGCCGAGTTTAGGAAAATCGCTAATCCTCACGAAATTGGTGAAACTCGTTTTAGGATTTTATTCTGTCCCGATTCCCCAACGTGCCTGGAGGTTCTACTGCATTTGCATGATGTAGTACACCCCGAAGGTCATTTATGAGTTTACGGATTAACGACCTTTTAAGGATATAACAGGTACATTTTCAAATAAAACTTAAAAGTTTTTATTTTCCAATGTTTCATTAGTAATTATCTGTTGAATGAATTCGCGACGTTTTTGCGAGCAGAATGATACCAAACTCGACCTAATTGGACCATTTAATATTATACATACTACATTCAAGGCACAAGTGCTCGTCAAGCGGGACCCCGCATACGACTGCCTTGCATGGTAGTACTATAACATTATATGGTTCAAGTATATCGAGTTTGGTATCATTGCTCTCGCAAAAACACCACGAATTCATTCAACAGGGAATTTTTAATGCCAAATAACAAAATAAAACTTTTACCTTCTACACTGAAAAATAGGCCGTGTTGGTAATTTACGGTTTATAACGTGGGCTAT
The DNA here is from genome assembly GCA_963675795.1 of Crossocerus cetratus. NCBI lineage: Eukaryota > Metazoa > Arthropoda > Insecta > Hymenoptera > Crabronidae > Crossocerus > Crossocerus cetratus. The sequence continues at coordinate 29,982,908 of OY776662.1, read as the reverse complement.
AAAAAAGGGTCTCGACCGCTCATTTTTCGGGTGTGTCATACAAATTTTCCACCCCCCGTACTGCGTACGTACACTCCCGAGCAGCGAGCAGTATGCGGGGTCCTACTGTATATGTAGATAATTATTCGTGTGTCTGAAATCCATTGTGACCTGAGTTGGGTCGGGAAAAGGAGCCTCGGCGAGTCTCGCCGGCCAGTCGGTTGACGATTGACGCTTTCCCCTACTTGACGTCGAGACTCTACCGAGTCTCCTGATCCCGGTGCGCTTTCGGCCTCGGCAAAAGAAAGCTGGCATCCCTAAACACCCAGATGTTTTATAACTCTGCGCAGCAGGGTAACGGGCAAGGTAGAATCATCGCGATAGAAAGAATTACACTTTGGGATTTCCCTGCTTGCTATGTATATTCCACGCTCGAAACAAACAAGGAATTTGCGGGGCCGTTCCATCCCCTCGAAGCGGTATCAATAGAAATTCGCCGCCCTAAGCCCCCCGTCACTCCTACCTTTTCATTCCCGAGTGGAAACGAGATGCGTAACGAAAAGCTAGCCTATTGCAGTTGAACTCATTGCGTATTCGATTTCGATTCGAATATAATCGTACTTTTCAAAGTAGCTTATCACTGGGTACGGGGTGATAACATTTATAGTTGTTTAATACGATGCGATAATAACTATGCGCGATACGAAAGAATTCGGGGAAGAATTTATTACGGTTACTGTATACTATGTTTCTCAGTTTGCAAAAGCAGTTTGCCTCCAGCTCAGTCTCGCAAAACTATTTGTGCATGATCGTTAAAGGAATGATAATAGGTGTTATTTATCATGAGCTAATGTAATACAAATAAAAAATCAGATGAAAAGGCGCGAAAAAAGTACGGCCACTGCCGGGAACTGAACTCCGATCCGCGACATTACTGTTCAAAAATGTTACCGCTGGGCTACCGCGACTCTTGTTAGTGAATGCTCTTCACGCATCTCATACATTGTTTCCGGGGGGAAAGAGATAGTGATAGGGAGGATAATGAGGCTTGCACGGATTTTTTCAGAGATCATCAGGGAACTGATAATTAGTATTCTCTATTGCAAGGGCGACCTTTGTTTTTTGAAGGAAAAAAAAATTGTTGAAATACTGAAAGTAGAGAGGCATCCAGAGCGGCGGCTGTTCGCCGCCGAGCAACTGTGCCGCCGAGCGATACGAACAGCGTATCTGTGGCGGTAATACGTGTACGCCGCGCACACATGTAGGCGCGCGGCGTAGAAAAGAAGGCCGGTACCCCCACCGACTTCCAAGCCAGCCGGCGTGAGGCGGCCGCTTGCCGAGCCAAGCAAAATCGAGGCTAGCGTCATCTCGTGCCGACAGCGTGAGTTGCCGCTTAAGCTCATTTGGCGGCCATTTTGGTGGGGACACCGACATCAAAGGCGCCGACAGAGAGTGTCCCTACTGTATTATACTGTGGGTGCCAATATTTCATCGCGCGGTATGCGGTAGAGCCGCCGAGAACGAATCGAGAGCGAATCGATCCCTCGGGAGGTGAAACGCGTGGCCGAGCTTATGCATCTCCGTGTGTGTATGTGTGTGTGTGTGTTTATGTATGGAGTCGTCCGTTCCGCATCCTTCGGCTGGCGACCTCGCCTAGATCTTCATCCGCGATCTTGCACCAGAACATACCTCGGACACCCCTTTTGCTCGCTTCTCAGCTGGGTTTTCATTGGTGCAGTATCGTCGAAAGAGTTACTTGCCCATCCATGCCAATTCACTTGGCTTCAAATCGTCGAAAATTATAAATTATCTAGTAATTTGTTTATTAGGAGTCAAGCAAATCTACGTTGTAGACTTCATTCTGAAAACTAGCTCAACGATTTCGACAAAACGGGATATATATTGGTTTTGAGTACTTGTAAAAGCCATTTAGTTAGGCATCGACTCTCAAACCAATTCCATTATAGAATAACCAGATTTAATTCCATCCAGTAATAATCTACTAAGAATAAAATAAATCTACTTAAACTTTCAGATGCTTTCAATTATGAAAGAATAAATATTGTATTAGAATATTTCTAATATACCATCGCATTTACAAGATTCTCTAAGCGTCGAAGACACCCTGGGAAGATTCCCAGTCGGCACAAAGCGTCAGACTCTTCGACTGAGAGAACGCAAAGACATACACATATGCCGGGCGCTTCTTCATTGCGCGTGTACGTTTCGGTACCGTCGAGAGCGTGTCCTTCCAGGTAATTACGAGCAACAGATTTGGTATCTTGGCGTCTCGCCGCCGGAGAAACGGCAAGTAATCGGGAAGGGCGAGCGCAAGAAAGAGAGGCTGAGCTGGTCGGAGTAGGACGAGTGAGTAGAAGCAGTGCTCCCTCGCCGAGAAATGTCCATTACAGTCGCCTCGGCTGTCTTTGTCGCTGCGCTGGCCCCGGCGAGCAAGTGTATGCGAGCGTGTACGACTTGACGTGCTCGGGGGCGGCCGAAAGAAAGGGGACCTGAGGTATTAGCCGAAGGAGCACCAGGAGAAGGAGGATGGTACCTTACCAAGGCACAGGGCCCCCGCCGGGTTACTAATTGCAATCACGGTGAACAATCTGCCGAGCCAGAGCCGAAGACGAGGGAGGCTTGAGCTACACTTGGAAGCTACTTCGTCTTATCTGCGAGCAGAACTCGATGAGTCAAGCCACGGAAACAATGCTCCACCATTTCTAACAGGTGCGAGAATGAAAAAAGCTAGATAGAGGGATTGATAAGTCATCCTGTGCAATTATGATTTTGCCATTCGTGGATGCTATTCGATCGCAAGAACGAGTATTTTGAGACTAAGTGAAAGAATGAGGGAATTTTCTCAAAGCAGTCATTCATGCAAATTCCTAGGAATCATAGCGGCAAGTAATTGATGAAAAAGGGCTGAGAGGAGGACTAATGCTTGATTCAAGAGGACGAGTTCAATTAGGAGGCGGCGAGGTGGATGCGCTTTCGGTGACGAATGTACGCGCACATCCTGGGAGCCTCGGACTGGGAGCCTCGGGAAGATTGGCTCGATAGTTGGTGCGGGCTAATGGGAATTCGCGATGGTTACTAATTGGGTAGATGGCCGCTCGTCGATATTGGCCTGCGGCGAGGCTACCACTGGAATCTCTCTATCGGCGTAACTGACATCGGCTTTTGTAAGCGGCGGCTCCGCTCGCTCCCTTGGAAAAACGTGCCGCTTCTTTCGCAAAGTCAAGGCGAACACGAGAGAGGACGCCTTTCGGAACGTCCCCCGGCCTTTGCTAGTCCGCCGACTTCTGCCAGCTGCTTCCTCGAATTCTTCCCTCCGGCGGAATTGCCGCCTCGATTCGGCGACCGTCACACCGGCCCACCTCCAACTCCGAACCCCCCTGATTTCCCAAATGGACAATTAATTCTGGCTCTTAAGGCACACCTTTCGACCGAACCTCTTCCCCTCGCGCCACTGTTTCTACCCCGCGCGACGCTCGAATGCCGGTGTTGCTTGCTTTCTTGGATTGAGCGTTGGGGAATTTGCAACAAAAACTGGACCCGGCGTAACAGTAGAATAAGTTCAAGCCGTTTCGATTGTTTAAGTAAAATGATGCCTGCGCCTAGTTATTAATTTCAAAGAAAAATTTACATAAATCAACAGAAACAATACTTTACTTAGTACAAACTTCTATTGTTAGGTACCGATTCCAGTCGATTTCACTTGTCACTGTGGCAAAATGGCGACTGACCAAGGCAACAAGATAACACACACGTCTTCAAGAATAGCGGAGCAAGGACAAAGAGAAGGAGCCAGTGTCCGAAGAGCAGGAGTGCAAGGGAGCGAATCCTTGCTCGAATAAAGTAGCAACGTCCTTGCGACTGCCGGCGAACGGCCTCGCGAGACCTCTCCCTGGTTTCCGGGCTGCGAGCGATGTGTGCCAGACACTCTCGCACGCCTAGGAATTCCGGACCCTGCCCACCTTGACAAACAACCTACGGAGCCGCACGCACGCCATATCCTCTCTTCCGTAGAGAGAGCGCTGCAAGCACGCTGCAAGCACGCCACCTCGGAGATCCATGTAATCCCGGGGAGGACGCCAGTGCGCACGCGAGACTCGCGCACCTTCGCTTTTCCGACAGAGCCTTTCTTATAGCTACGCCAACAGTTATTTCCCTGGTTAAACTTGTCGCATTCGGATTGGCAATTGATTCTGATATTGAGCTTGATCAATTTCGTAAAATGTGTTGAACCGGACAAGTACTACCAACTTTGGCAGAGCTTAGATGTACTTTAAAGCCGTTTGACTAGTTTCGCATGACTCGAGCGTATGCCAATATTAATTTCGGTATTTCATGAGCCTCGAGGCCTCCCTGGCAGTTCCTTACTGGCGTGGTATCGGCCCCGCTCGTTTCATCAGGAAGCGATTGTACTGCCCCGGCAGAGACGTGGGACGACAGTCCTCGTATGCACGTACTACGCGCGCGTGTGCATGAGCGCGCACCACCGTCGCCGATAGACTTTCACTCAACATTCTAGCGCCCGCTCGGCTGCCCTGCCTCCCACACCAGCTGGGATTTGCAGCGGTGATTAGCGGCGAATTACGACGCCCACCCCTCGTCGAACGGCGTCCCCGGCCTGATAAATAATCGGCTGCGTCGGCCTCCGTCGTAGCATTCCGCCTTCCCGCAAGCCTCCGATTGCATTTACACATGGGATCGTGGAAGGAAAGTGCGAGCCTTGCCTCGCGCACGCATAAGTCTCGGCTTTAAGAGGCCTCCGCCTCGACGGGCGCCGTTTAGCCAAATGCATTACTCCCCTCATTACTATCCTCCTCCCTTGCACCTGCACACCAGCTCTCCCTTCGCTACAGAATCACTGTGGACGATGAGATTTACGCAAAATTCAAAAGTAACACAAAAGCAGCAATATAAGTGATGTTTCCACGAAAAAAATTCATGAGTTATCAGTAAAAACACAGACAATCAAAATTGGACCATGTCTACTGAACCAAATGAAAATCTAATTGTCCACAGGTACGTACTCCAAACAGTACCAAAGTTATGCAGACCATCATCGGACAACACTCTCCTTTCAGTTGCTCACTGTACCGAAGAATACATATTTTCCAAGTAGTTTCTCCAGGGACGCACTTCGACCCAAGAAAGAGCATTTAGCATTCGTAGCGAGGCGTAAAGTACGGATCACGTATGTAGCCGCGCACGTACGTACGTACTCATATGCGTGAAACGAGCTCGGCGAGCGGCGGCAGTTAAGTATAAATCTGGTGGAAGTGCACGCTCTTGCTTTCCAGATTTATGCCGCCGTCCGATCGGCAAAGGTACCTCGAAGGGGGCCTGCGAAGCCCCCCCCAATCTATCATCGGATGCCCGGCAATACATTAATTATGATCATCTACAAGGATTCTGCATCAGCTTGAATTGTACCGATTGTTTCTACGCGAGGTGCGATTCATTGGGTGGATTTATTGGATTTGTTGAAAGAGTATGAGCAGCTTTGGTAGGAACAATACAGAATATATATTTATAAATATAGTTAATAGTTTAATAATATTGGGGAACCAAAATTTTGCTTATTTCCGCAGGTCCTTCGACACAGGCTACACTGTGTTAAACGCTTGGCAAGAAACAAGTGGCAAAAGAAGGATGCGGGGATATACACATCGAGAGAGGAAGCGACGAGTATCGACGGCACGAAAAAAGGAGACGCGAGCGTTGGGAAGATCGATCGTCGAACCTCTCGGCGATCCGCCCTTCCTGTCCCCCGAAGATGTACAAGACGCATTTGTGATCACCTTTTCCCCTGCAATTAACGAGTTACGCTGGATCGAAAGCCGTTAATTAAATCGGTGCCGATTAACGCGCCAGTGGCTTATTACTCGTCCCTAACAGGCTAATTCCCACCAATGGATCTTAAAGACAAAGTTATACGAGCGAGGACACTTGCAGAGACCAATTCCGTCCCACAGTATGTCGACAAAAGTATTCCAATAAAGTAAACTAACTATATGTATAAACGGCTTAGCCCGCTAGAAATTTTGGCAATTCAAACTAATCAAATAAAATTAGAATGTCGAAAACTGTTGAAAACATTCGTATATAGTTAAAGCCAGCAGATCATTAATAATTATCCCACAGAGAGGAGTGGAAATGCGGCATTGGGTGATTCAAAGCCAAGTGAATCAGCCTGTATTATACCTACACCGTCGGTGCGGGGACCAAGCGTGTATGTAAGCGGCTTGGCGTGCACTCGGCCGATATTTATTGGCGAGCAGTGCACCGGGTGGTGCGCCCTTCGCGTGCTCTATAACGTAGGGTACCCGGGCGGATATCGATCCCGCGCGACCAACGCCAGATAACGATCGCCCAGCCACTTTTTGGACCAGCTCGCCATAGGAAAGCTTCCCCCCTCTCGAGCTTCATCGTTATTACTTATTGCGGTCTTGTACCACCGAGACTTATGGGACACCGGGTATTTGCCATTAACCTGGCGAGGCGATGGTCCCGCGCTATTACCGCACTCCACGCTTTCCGAGTTCCCGCTGCAAATGCGATCTAGGCTCGATCCACTTGTTCCATTCGATATATCCTCCCTCCCTCCATTTACCATCTCTCTCCCTCTCGCTATCTTTCTCTGCCTCGATCGCTCGATTATACGCGTGTACGTCTTTCCGCGTGGCAGAACGCTTTGCGTAATCTCGCGCTCGACGGTAATTGGAATAACTCGTCAGTCGGTTCTTTAGTTACGGTGGATGAAAACGTCTTTGATTACTTGTCCTGGTGTTTTTGAGAATAGTTTTATTTAATATCAATGGAATTTTTAGAAATTATCAAAGTCGGTACGCTATTAAAATATCAGTTATGATGCACCGGTCATTAACAAATGTTCAACACACAGGAAACACTTTGCCAACTTAGTAGAGATGACTCGTTTTGGGAACTCAGAATTCGCGCAGAAGAATCCCTGAATGAAATGAATAAAACTCGAAGATTTAGAACCTGCACATGGACTGGCAGGCTGGAAACGCAAGGCTGAGATTCCAGGAGGGAGGAATTTCGATCGGACGTTGGATCCAGCAACATCAGTTCGCAGTGGTTATTAGTGGGACTCGGAGGAGCAAAAGGGGGAATAGCGGGAATTCCTCTCCCTCTGGTGTACTCGGAGCGTGTGTCTCATAGGTGCCTACTGTTCTGTCGTTCGCCAAGCCGGCAGCCAACGCCCGTTTTGCATGCCGAGCCTGGATGGCGCAATGGAGCGCTTAGGGTCCGCTCATCCCACTCTCCCCCGCGAGAGCGGGGACTCGCTCGGTCGCACGGGACTCACTCGAGAGAGTGCGGAGACTCGGGAAATGGCGAGGCAGCCGCAGCCCTACATGGCAGCGGGTCGTTAACGCGCCCTGTCCACGCTTTTCTCCGATCCTGACACTCGCCCAGCATTGTTGGCGCCTACCTGCCTGGATTCCGGCGACATCCCAGCTATCATCACCCGCGCCCTCCGCCTCGTTGCCGCTGGCAATACGGCGATTAAGGCGCCTTATTAGAGCGATAGCGCAGTTAAGTCACTTCGCAGATGTCGGAAGTTCGAGCTGAACGCGCACTGCTTTGTCAATTCAAGATTGGTTGGTTTCTGATGGGAAAGAATTTATTGTTTCAAGCCAGAGCGATTTCCACATTTCTGAAACCGATCTTTGTTTTCTGTGGAAATGAAAGCTGAAGCATTGTTTGGTAGTTAGATTTACAAGTAGTGTAAACCGACAAATTCACTGAAAGCTGGTCTTCCAACTAGAATTCAACTCTGTTAAATGGCGGATTGTCAGCGTGGGTGTTCCAAGTTGCAATTTAATCGAATGCTCATCGAGCCAAGAGAAAAGCCGGCATACGAGCTGCGCTCGATTTCAATTCGAGGCGAAAGCCGCGGGGGCATAAAGCAGTGCGCAGCCGGACGTAGTGTACGTGTCTCATCCATATTAAACCTAACGAAACGAAGGCTGTGCCGGGTGTGGTCCGACGATCGGCGCTCGGCTCTTAAACAAACTTTTTGCCCGATCGAATGCTTGCCCAGGCCTTGTTACGCGCCATCTTCCGTCGTGCAATAACTCGACTTTTTCATGCGACCTGATTCCCCCCCGCCATACCAACCCCTTCTTTCATCTACCCTGAGGGAACCAGATGCTTTTGTAGGGTTCGTTAACAATTTCTAATTGTATATCTAAATAAAACTTAGTTAAATCACTATCCTGCACCTAAAAACGGTAGGTTACTCATTTCTAATAGAAGATTAGGCAAGCATTATTGTGTGAGCACTCGACAGTAGTGACTCAAAGCCAAGGGAAACAATCTGTAAGCTCGCGCGGCCCGAAGTTCGCATTGCACGTCGAGCGGAGGTAATCGAATTCACCGGCAGCAGTATCCACTGAATTAGCCGGCATCAGCATTCAATGGCCGGCCGAGAATGACTCGGAGAGTGCGAAATCCCGAAAAAGGGCAGGCAGAAGTCGAGCGGAAAGTTCCAAGGGGAGCCGGCGCGTGCAATTACACCGGGCGCTCGCACTGGCGAACCAGGCGACCGTGACAGGGTGGATGTTGCCATTACCATAGTACGGATGTTTCAATTAACCCTTTCCGCACTTCTGTTCTACTAAGGTGAAGTAAGTTAGTTGGAGTAGCAGGGGGAAAAATCAGTGAGATCGGTAGCCAACGTGTTTAAGTAGATTTTGTAGAAGGTTGATCAATAAATATTCCGAAAACCTGGTGCAAATTTCACCATAATCGGCCGATTTTTGCAAAAGTTATTCTGACTGCCAAATGCTCCATGTGTATGTATATGTACGTTATATAAGTTAATAAATCTATTGCATAAAGGAATTATTTGAAGTTCAAAAAAATTAACAAACTTCTGCCCATTTACCAAATCTTAAATTCGTGTGAAAAGATTCTACATTTCCGCTAACTCGCGTATGTCTAGTTCCTACTCGTCACTTATAAGGAAGTAGGATTTTTGCATAAAAATGTCACACTAACGTTACGTATACGAGAAGGCGTGGAGGACCCATATTTCGAGGTCCCAGTTTCGCGAGGAGTTGCGTCCACCTCCACCGGGGAGACGGGAAACAGTTATGGATGTAGCGGCGGGTCGGAGAAGAGAAGACTAACGGTATGAGAAGGCAGGGTTTATCGACGCCGATGATCCCACACGGAGCGCTAATTAACGAAATTAACGCTTCCTCCGGTGCCGGCTTTCATCCGCCTCCTTCTCCGGGAGAGTTTCGCCAGCGCGTCGTACCTTTGGACTTCCGGCGCGAGGAGGACGTGGATTGCCTCGCACCGATAGGATGTCCCTCGGATTGCCTCGTAAAAATTCACGCCAGCCGCATAATGCAATTACAGGCTTGTCGAATTAAGTCGCCGGGAGAAGCGCGAAGCTGGCAGCCGCTGAAATAATCATCATCCAATCAGCTCTTCCGTTCCCTCTTGATTCTGGGCTTTCAGGACTCTTGATTGGAGAATCCTGCCGGGAGCAGGACTCCAACTAAACCCAGTTCCGAACTGAAATGAAACCCACCTGTTTCTGATTCAGACGTTCGAGGATTGACTCGCACTACTGCGGCTCCGAATCGAATTCGGTTTCGATTTCCCGGGGTCTGCGGCGGCGCTGGCAAGCGTGGGCGAGGATCCCCGTGGTTCAGCGGGCACGTCGACCTCTCCGTTCCGAGAAGTCGAAAGGTCCGCTCGTATCTCACGCGTGCGCGCGAAGGGGGTGTCTGCCAGGGGATTTCGTGCGCTTCGCTCTCTACGAATAATGTGCACTGGCTTCGTTCCTCATTGCCGTGCACTGGACTTGACCCCTGCAGGCTCAGGGCGATGCAACGATTATACGTGTAATCGCACGGTACCGCACTCTCTTTTCCCTCGTGTTTACTTGGAGTTTTTTAGTGCGTCGCACGGGATCTGACGAATTATTTCCAGGTGTCGGTTAGGATTTCATAGGGCGTGAATCATGGGGGATTAAGTCTATCGGACGATTCAGAACTTGAGCCTTGTATAAATACAACAAGAACTTGGATAACTTTTGTATGGATACAATATACACAACTAACCAATTAGATTAGCAAGTCCTTTCTTACACACATCTTTCCCTCAAGAATTGTTCAACTGAAAACTTTAGACTTAAGTAGATGCAATAAAAAACTCGACAACTTTTGGTTATTATTAATTTAGAGAAAATGTACACGGAACCATAATCAAGCGTCAATTTCAATCGAAAGCAATCGTACATTCGCTAGGCAACCAACCAAAATCACCTACTCAGAATCAACAAATTAGAATTCTTTTTTTACACACATCATCCCCCAAGAACAATTCCTCCAAATTAATGAACTCCTTAGAGCTTGTATGGAAGAAGTCTCCGAGGAAAGTATACATAGCGGAGTCTGCACTTTGTACGAGTCATGTCGGCGAGGGCAGGGGCGCGCCGAAATGTTTACCTGGCCGAATACACGCGCGGCAGCGTTACGCGTGTAATATCAGGGTATAAGAATGCTGTCGCACCTCGAGAATGCAGCCTCGGTGCAGCGGGTCCTGCGCCGCGACTGCAGGGGCTCTCGGCCTGGGACTAAGGCGACGGTAGTGGTGTATGTACTACACCCGCGGGAGAACCTTGTTCCTCCTGGGCTGCTGCGCGCACCTACGTCCGCCCGAGGACCATAAATCCACTCGGGCGGGCAGCATCGTCCGAGGTCCGAGGCTCTCGCTGCCCTCGGAGTGTGGTAGCCTCGCCACACAGGTCGTGCCTAACCGTGGTAGGATAATTGGCGAAATGTGGCAATCCCTAATTACAGCCGATGGCGCGCCTAATTTCATAAAGTATTGCGCTCGCCCTCGAGCGCGCACCGTCCGCGCGCCCGATGTTATTGCCGGTGCGCTGGTGCGCTGGTGCGATTAATTCCTCGGAGTTCGGTAATAAATTCAAAGACGGGCTTGCTGGTATCTTACGCGCGATGTGCTTGTATAGTCGAAGCTGCCTTTGTCGTACTGTTATTGTTTTTACAAACGTCCCATGTTCGCTATGAATTTATTCAATTGTCGGTAATTATTTACGTGACGAACCAATCATGGGATGGCAGAGGATACTTTTCCGAAGTTATAGGGATTGTAAGGATCGCTATGTCGGTCACAGACCCCTTCAACCCGTTCACTCTTAATGCGCTTTGGTAACAAATTTGGTATCCAGCTAATCATCGAGGAGCATGAATCTCACGATGTTTCATGGTCTATGATATTAATGAGAGAGGACGAATGCTCCTAACTGGTCCAAAGATCCACTAATAAAGATGTCTCTACAGGCTTTTATATGGCTCAATCCGAGCAGAGGCGCCCGGCAGATTTTACGACGAGCTTTACATATTGCCTGTGTCCATGTGCGAGCGCGAGTGTGCGCGGCTTCAACACTTTCCAGGATTGCACCCGGTTTTAACACCTCGTAAAGTTATGAGCGATCGGCGTCTAATGGCGTCGGAATATCGCGACTTACGAGCCGTCCATTGTCCCCGAATGACCCGCTTTTTCCACCCCGGCTGGACGCGAAGCAGGTGGAGTTCGCCCTTTACTCCACCGTAACTTTCTCCTTAATAACCCTGCGTGGGATCACCTCGACACGGACTTTAACACTTCGCAGCATCCTCGTTTTATTAGCCTCGCGGGATCCCACTGATTCCCAAGGTGTACGATGAGTTTGAGATAACACCGGTTAGAAATCATTATTGTCATCAGTGGTGTCTAAATCCTACATCGAACCTTACTTGATTATCTCTTCAGCACAGATATCTGTAACATAAAAACAAAGCACATATTTTTAATATTCTGTCAAATAATAGTAAGAAATCAATAACAAATCGATTGGCAAAGATCTGGGAATACAAATCGACAGGCAAAAACAAGGTACGCGACATTTACGCGTTTCCATCATGAATTGTAATTAATCAGAAACTAATAAATCTCGCTCGCATCTGGAAGTTCCTCGTTAATCTTGCGAGCAAGTGTCTCGCGCCGGACCTTCAGAAATCAGGTCCTTTAATCTAGCGCGTCCTTTAGAGCCCGACGGAGCAAGAGGAGGTTGGCAAGGTGGCAGGTATAATGCTGTAATTATCCACACCAGAGACAAATTGCGTACACGCCCGAGCGCAACGCGCCCGCTCTGGCTATCGGGTCCGAGGAGGAGAAGCCTCCAGCATCTCCAGCCGGCTTCCATGTAGCAGCGCGTAGGAGTGGAACTCCGCTCTCAAGGCGACTGCTTAAGGCCGTGTACGTCCGAGGCGTCCGAGCGATTGTCTCGTTAAAGTCGCCGCAGGACGCCGAGGCGACGGGACCGGTCGCACTATCTTCCAGAATTACTTACAGGCCCGACAAAGCCGCGTGGGCGATCCACCTTATATCCAGATCTGGAATTAACGACCGAATTAGCGAGTCTCACCTTGCCCCGCCGGCTGCTAAGACTACCTGGGTATTTACGCTTATCGACCAAGCAACTCTCGATTTCAGATCATGGATCCTTGAGTGGAATTCACTGCGTTAAATAGCACTCGTACATGGAATTCTCACTTGACGCAGACAATTCGATTTCAATTGGATAATAAATATTAACTTGCCTCTTTCAATGTGTGCGTGTACAAGAATTCGATAAAGTTAGTTATTAATGACTTATATACTTTTTCTGTTTCCATCAGTAGAAAAAGCTTCTGGCTATCAGGAACTTCTGTTTACTTCTGATAAGTCTAGCTAGTCTTTTCAGCATTGGCAATTAAAAACAGTTGATTTAATTATCATGAAATGTCTACGAAAATTTCATTAACTCTCACCAGAACCAAAAGGAAAAGCAATGGCAGAAACAAGCACGAGAGATTCGCGCTGTTAAGGATCACCGCGTAAGAAAGGACAGAAGCCCGTAAATCGCCGCGAAACCACCGTAAACACCAACCCAAGGAAAAATGTGCAAGCCAGCTACTCGTGCGCGTGGTTATACAGTTAACTCTGACGCGCTCAGCCTTCCACCGTCCACTTGTCAGTCTCTCGAATTGCCCGAGTCCTTTCTTCCCGCAGGCATGCGCGCCAGGACAATTGCGTTTGCGGCCTATCTGCATACGGCGTAATACAATTTGCGATGCGTCCCATCCCGCCACTGCATGTGCATACATTTGTACATACCAGCCGGGCTTTTCCCCGGCACTGGTCAATGCACCGCTCGACGGCTCCTGCGGTTCGCCGCTTGATGGGAAACTCGCCGCTTTAGACCAGCGGACGTTTCCCCAAGACACACAACTGGCCACGGCCAGAATCCACGGCAAGATGATTCTTTTCTCCCACAGGAAAAGGGAATTTACCTTCCGCAATGTTTCTACGAAAGTAGAGGGAAAGATAGAGGTTTTCAAATTCCTGAGTTAATTCATGGAATTCCCTTTCACAACAATCAGAGAATAACAGGAAATATTCATCACATTTTAGAGGTAAACAATAATAATAAGTTCTATATTAAAACTTTCGAAATGTAATTTGCAAGTATAAAAAGTGTAACATTCCACTCTAAATAAATTGACTAAAGTACTGCTTTAACGTAATACATTATGGAATAATGGGTTAAAGCCGACTGCCTATCAGCGGGAGACACTGAAAGACCAGTCGGTGCCAGTAAGTACAGGGAGACAGGCTCCCTAGTACTCTCCAATCTCTTAAGTAATGCACAATACCGTCTATTTCCCATGAAAACGAATGCAAAAAAACTAAGAAAAACATGTAAACGACGCGGAGCACCGGCGCGTGACTTTTCGAGACACATTCGGATTACCAGGCAAGCGGAACTCTTGGTACTTTCACCCGGTGGAGACAATCATCGGCGAAGCCAGGCAGCGATCGCACCGAAGATAAAAAGATCGGGGCGATAGGGCGATTTATAGATAAGTAAATTGATAGATACGTAAGCCGGTAAGCGAGGAAAAAGGTCCCTAATAAGGGACAAGTATTTCACGTGTCTATCGCCGGTAATGATAGAAAACCCACCATGAAATTGCCCTCTTAGCGGTATACGACGAGATTATAAGCAAAGCTTCCGAGCTCGGCCCCACGTATTCTCTGACATTAGCATTATTTTATCACCCTGATTACCTTCCTCGCTATTATTACCCTGGATTTCATATGATTCTCGATTTTCTACAAAATTCGCTGGTGTCCTATAATCGAATATGAAAGTTAAACGGGCTGGTATAGTTGCAAACATATTAAGTATTGTTATTTCGAATGATAAGCGGAATATTAACTCAACATAATAAGATGCAAGAATGAGTGAAAAATGTTGCAAAAAATATTTCCACTTGTAATACAAATAATTGGTTTCCTTTAAAGTTTTAAGTATTATACATCTTTGAGTATTTGCTTTGGAAAAATATTCGGCGCCTAACATCGCTGTCTATTGCACGATTGTGCAAAACGTGGCGAATCCCGGAGTTACTGGAAGCAGCGCGGAAGACTCGCCAGTTTTTCAGGCGTGTGTGCCGGAGCAAGGAGACAATAGAGCGATAACTCATAATAGCGTCGAGCATTATGCTATTGATAGGACGCACGGGCCACATAGCCCATGAATGTCAATGAGAATGCGAACAATGGCTCGCGTAGGTAATACTCCCTGTGATCTGTATTCTTCCTCCCGTCCACGTAAACTATCGCTTACGAGGGCGAATGAGCTATTCGAGACACTCCGCTCCTTTCTCTCCTGACACTACTACACGCCAGCGAGGTTTTACGCGCACTATTATCCACTTCAATCATCATTTCGCCTGGAAATTGGGCAATTATGGCCCTCGGCTATCATCTACGAGATGAAATATGTCAGGGCATCCATCATGCGTCGAACGATCACTGGATGACAATTGGTCTGCGTTATTTAATTTTGAATCAAATGCGACCAAGTTACCCGAAAAAAAGGACCACGTTGACCAACTAAGGACCAACGTTCTTAGATACAGTGAGATATTTGCCAACTCATTTGCACATTTATAAATTTTTAAAATTCAATTTTCAAATCAATAACCAATTTACAAAATTAATAAAAAATTCTCTCCGGGAATTTCATGATACTGACAAATCCAGAACAACAAATTTAGTTTAGACTCGTAGGCCTACGAAATGACGTTAAACTCAGTGGAATGGAAAATGCGGAGGCAATAGGAGAGCTAGAATCGCAGAGGCAGCATCGAGGGAGGAGGAATACGGCGGGCAAACGAGGGAAGAAAGGCGCGTCCCGGCTGCGATTCCGTAAACTTTGACCCGGGAGCGAGCGGGATTCGCGACAGTGATGCATCGCGTCCTGTCGTTCGCCGCGAGATTTCTTCCTCGAGCTCCTCCCGAGGGCGCGCGAGCGAGGCCAGTAACCAATTCTTCTTTTTCCGCCGGGCCCGTCGAGCACCGAGTGCACTGACTCATTGTCAGGAGGAGTGAGTGCTTAGTCAGTGGCTGGCACGCATGCTTGCAGAGGAAGGCGAAGAGGAGGATGCGGCACGAGAAGAAGAAGAAGAAGAGGAAGAAGAAGAAGAGGAGGAGTGCGACAAGTCGCGGCGAGGGAACTATCACAATAGAGGGAGTCTTTGTCAGGGCGTAGGCGCTTCTTCGTGCCTCTTTCTGTCGTTTTCACGAGCTCCCCCTTTCCACCCAGCTCTCTGTCTCCCTTCAACCTTTCCCCACTTTTTCCGCCCGTCTCCTTCGCTCCCCTTTGATTCCCCACCCGGGCACCGTTTGCGCGATGCGCCGGTTGCGAGGGCGAAAATAACAGAGGAGAATGCCGCCCGTAGAAAAGGAGCAGTTGGCTCCTTCCATCCGTTTACCGGCGCGGATCGAAAGATCAACTAAATATAAGCGGCCACTCGACGCGCCTTTACTCTCTTTCTCTCTCTTTCGAGCGTGCTCTCCCCCGTCCGGAGATTGTGATGGCTGTGGACGATTAAAGCGCCCGCCAACCGACACCCTTCATTGCCCGATGTGACTCTATTTCGGATGCCGGTCGTGCCAATTAGCTCGTGTTAACGTTCTCCATTTTGAGAACTGTCGGTATGACGTCTGTGAATTCGATTGGACCTGTAAATGGACCTCGCCCAATACTTAAGCCCATGTAATACGTCCAGTCACTAAAAGATTAGCTGAATTTTAACCCTCTCGATTTACATTAAACCAACAATGTTCTGATTTTATTTAAATAAATTTCCAGCAACTCGAATTGCTGTAGACAAATTAATCCTTCTAGCTATCGTTCTCAGTTACAATCTTACAATGCAAACTCCTGAAAATAATGGGTTAATCAAGGTACCCAGAGCTGAACAGGGAACTTAGCAATAATCATGGAATCAGCCCGGAAGTCCCTCAGTAGCGGGGTCTCGATTCACCTCGGAAAATGGTCACCTTCCGCGGTGGGAAAGAAACGGTAGCCATAACGGAAGAGGAAAGTGGAACGGGAGGAATGAGTAAGCGGCATTTCCGGGATGCTCCTGGCATCCGTCGATCCTCAATAGAAAGCGGCACTCCGGAAGGTGGTACTCTAACGAGTCGCCACAGAGTTTCACGGTGAAGATCGTTAAAGCGGCAGGCTCGGACACATCCCGTTCAAGATCGCAACGAGTTTTCCCGCCCACGTGCGGAAGGAAAGTGGCGCGTGGCAGCGGACTGGTTTCTCTTGACAAATGGACTTCGCAATTGCGAGTACGCTCCTTCTTGTTCAGTATTCATCTAGCGGAGGAAGTCTAGCCGAGGCGAAGGGAGGATCGCCAGAATGTATGCAACGAACAGGAAATAAGAAAATCACATCGAAAGAGAAATACTGTAATTACAAACCGCTTTTTTGTACTTTTATCTCTTATGTAGTGATAAAACTAGCTGTCAGCTGATGCGTGCAAAACAGTGGATGCTTTTTATCTGACGGGTGGAGTTCCTCAATACTCCAATGCTTTTGTATGATTGGAAGTTTTGGACTCATAACATACATAGTTGTTATTCAACACTTATTAACGTTTCTCTGCATACATGATTTACTTAACTTTTCATTCACGTGATCTTAGTTAAATCTTCGGAATCTTCAATATGAATAAATGAAGAGTGAAATGCGTTAAGAGACTTGTCAACGTTCTCAAGTCAAAGTATTTAAGGAGCGAATACCAGGGGGCCCTGTCAACAATGGCGAATAACTTTGCTGGGGGTTAAATTAAGAGCAGCGTGACTGAGCGAAGCGCGGCGCAAAGGGAATGATGCCGATCGTCCCTTTGCATTCCCCCGACTAAGTAGCGCGTGATCCTCCCACCCTTGAAATAATTTCGCTGCCTTGGAACTTGGAAGAAGTGGATGCGCCTCTTTTGTGTCTGACGGGCGCGCACGCAACTCAGTCGTCGCGTATGCGCCGGGAAAAAGAAAGCGCTCCTGGTGTTTTGGCAGGCATTCGGCGTGACTCGTCGACAAGGCCGCGAGTGTCGCAGTTCCCTTGTGCTTTCATTCGGTCGCCATGTAGGCAGATTTTTATCCAACCACACATTTATTAACAAACTGACTGTGTTTGACTATGTGCATTATGGTTCGTTACTCTAGAATAGAATTTTGTTTTTAGAACAAGTGCTTCATTCAATCATGTGGATAATACAACCCCGTCTTTCTTGAATTTTCTTCCAAGCAATTTACATTATTAAATATCCTTTCTGAATATTATTAAACATTTCGGACAAACTTTTGTTTCAGAAGCACAACTTGTCTAAAAAGTTCACTTTCTTGCCAAAGTTTGATACCTAGCGGAGCTTTTCGGAGTATAAGATCGACATTCGCAGAAAGTACTTCGAGTATTGCACGATTCGCTGGAAAATCAAGCTCCCAGAAGCGGCCATAATCGACGAGGATCAGTCACCGCGGACAAATATATTTGTAAACAAGGGAGCGCTCGCTCTGGCTGGCCCGCTGGCGGCATCTACGTGGGGCCCCGCTATCGTATAATTTATTCCCCTAACGTAGCCCATTATGCGGTACAAGATGTCATCTGGCGGAGAGATCTGGTGGGCCAGGAGGGGGGCCCGGGAGATCTGAATGTGACGTGGTGGCCGTGGAGGAGACGAGAATCGAGCGAGGCGGGCCCCGAAGCCTCGAGGTGAGCGGGCCCAAGGCACACAGAGTCCCGAGAGATTGGTATCGTGAGCAGTAACACTGCTAACACAGGTAACTGTTAGTGACGTGTCGATTTCGACAGTGGGACCTACCGGCCGGACGGCCGTTCCATCATAGTACGTATGCGTAAGGCCCCATTGCCACCAGGTAAACTCTCCAAACCCCATCGACCCAAAGATCCCTTCGCCTTTCTTCAATGATCCTTTTTTTGGAATGTTTAATGCGACCAGCTTCCTGCCGTGAGGCCCCACACAAACATAATATCGTGTCATAATTCGAGCCAGTCTTGATAATCGATTGGTGTAATAATTAACCATAAATAGAGTTCCAGCCATTTTCTCGGAGTAGTTATTTTTTGCTGGCAGATTCAACATCCAGCCTAATCAATTAATTAACAAGCAGAGATTCATTGGTACAGAAATTATAGAAATTGAATTATTACTTCGTTGCAAAGGGGTTAATGGGAATTTGGATTAATCCCCTTGGATTCAAGAGAAACCCACGTAAATATATGCACAGCATTGTTATTTGCCGAAGTCAGTGCCACGAGCCATTGTAGTCGATCATCGCATCGGATTAGAGTGCGAGGAAGGTACGGATGAGGTCTCATCTTGCATTGGAAGACGTGTAGGGTGAGCGGAACACCGGCGTCGAGCGATCCTTTCGCTCACCCGCTCCTGATCGTCCGGATAACCTCGCCGGCACCGTTAATCAATATCCACTTTTGTGCCTCGCGATTAACTTTAACAACCGCTCCGCTTCCGTGTAATAACTCGCATTCGCCCAGGGAAAGCCACTGCGGAAGCCGATCCTATCAAGGCGGCGACGGTCGAGCTTTTCAGTATAATTGAAACAATATCATCTATTATTACCTGTGCGATGCGCTTTGTGATAGCAACCCGGTTCTCTCGAAATCACTGGGTTTAAAATCGGAAACAATATGGTCATTTACCGGGTTAACGTGGTTCCATCGTCGGTGATGAAGATGCAGTTTTGATTTGACTGGTAAGTTTGATACCTCGGACGCACTCGAATTTTACAGGACAGCCGCTGATCAAAGTGATAAAATAAACAAATAAAAGTCGCATATTCGATGAAAATTTCATAATTTTATTGTATTATACCTTTTTGAGTCTGCAAAAATTATTCGAACTTTGATAAACTACAACTGTAGTTGTTTACAGCGTAGTAATGTACTGAAAATCGGCCGGAATCAAACTGTAATGTGATCACGTAGAACGTTTGAAAGATCGAACCTGACGATCGACTATCCGAAGAAAATCGATCGCACGAATTCCGTGTCAGGTGTTCCGTGTAACGAGCTGAGTCAGTGCGAATCTTGACCTCTTGACAGTGCGAATCAGTAGAACGAGAACTTAAAACACTCCATGAAAATAGTGATTCACACTTAAACTACCCATGTCTCATCCATTCTACGTATAATCCCAACTCTTCCATCCCTTCTATAATTATTAAGCAACCACCTATTGAAATCAAAGTTTGTTATTACTACTACGACTGGAAGACCAGTATGGATTTATTTCTCAAAAACGAATTCAGGAACAGTTTTTAGCCGTCAAGCTATTGCATTTTGAAGCACACCATTATTTTGGAGAGCGCAACCTGCCCCCATACTCCCTTCGATATGATCTTCCTCATCTGCATCCTCGATGCTCCCACTGCCAACGTATCGTATTGTCTCGAGATTAGAGATAACGAGTTGCTTTTCGAGCCAGTTCCCCAGGAGTTATGGTGATTGTCCGATGTAGTGCACGCTCCACCGGCTTCTTTTATTTCGCAAACCACGTACGTACACGGAAGGTACTAGGGGGGCCTTAGGAATCCGTGTGCACTGTGCACACGTGTGTATGGATATTCAGCGCCGAGAGCGTGAACGACCCCACCGTAATCGCTGGTAATATACGATCAGCTCACCCGTGTTCCGATCGAATACGTACACCGATTCTTCGGTTGTAACTCTGGCTAGTCGATTTGCACGGCATGTGTTTCCACCTAATCTCGTCTAATGGCGCGATGTTATCTGGAGGTACGTTTCGACTTGTTATTTGGGAAATCGGCTCCGTCGCGTCATGACAAATGCACTGAGGCAAAAGTACTTCTGCAGAACTGTTGTACTAAAGCTGAGTTATTTGGTGTTTTATAGTATTTCTTGCGATATATTGACTACCAAATAAAATTAAATATAATTAATTCTTACTGTGTAATAATAATTTGTATCTTTACTGGAGCTTTCGTATGGATAATTGTAGTGTTTACAAAATAGAACATTCGAAAGATCTGCATTGATTAATTAAACCGACACAAATGAGCCAACAGCTCATTCAAAGTACGTGATTAATGGAAATGCAGTACGTTAGATTCGCAAGACTAAGAAACGCCTTCCGGGAAAACATAATAGTACCCCGCAAGTTTAAGTAGGACCAGAGAAGAATGATGCACCGATTACAACTCGGGGTCGACTGAAATACGTGTGCGCTTGGTTGCACCGGAGATCCAATGGGTCCGCGAATGGACCATCAGTCACCAGATAATCTTTCCCTCCTCGGAATATTGACAATGACAAAGGGGCCTCGATAGAAGCGAGCGGTTCGCCGCGAGCTACTCCTTTCCCATAAGGTTCCTGTCTACTAGTCTACTTCGGTTAACCACCTACCCAGACCGTGTATCATCGCCTCGTCAAAAGACTGACTACCCGTTACCTTTGCAGCTCGGTTAATTTCTCCTCCCAAGCTTTTTTCGCCCTGGGCTCTGCTTATCAATCATTCTTTGATTCCAGGGAGTAATCTGGCATGTTACGATTGCTCAGGGGTTGCGGAAATCGAAAGCAACTTGTTCGAGATTGACACTGATTACCAAAATTTGGGGTTTTTAATACCTTCGTCACATTGCGCTCAACATATTTATTAAGATTATTTAGACTAAGTTACGTTAAGGGAGCAAGACAGCCGCATTCTTTCAAACACACTTTCTATCAACTCGATGGACTCGGAGGGACCGCGAGATTCACCCCCGTTGGGGGCATCTACAAAGATTTCGTAGCTGCCGAAACGGGAGCTGTCCATCGTCGGTGCGATTAGTCTTGCGCGCTGGTAAGCCACGACCGTTATCGTGCATCCACCAAGTGACTGGTAGCCGGGAGGTGTTCTCGTGCCGATCCGCCAGTAAGATACGAGCGGCCTGCCTAGACACGAGTGGATATCTGGTAGGCGTGATAGACTGGCCGTTATACCTAGCAGACATTAGAAACGGTAGCTACCGGACAGTACTTGTCCCTGACGGGGGCCCACTTCCGCGTTCGGAGTTCTCGGAAAGCAGAGCTTCGCCAATTCAATCCTCCCTTCGCTATGCACCGAATCTGCATTTTTACTAGCAATGCAATATGTCTCCCAAATCAGTAAGCTAGTTTTTGCACATTTATGTTTGCACACTGCGAATCTTTCGATATTGAATTGTAAATTATTCGGACATTCTATTCCTTGTGAAGTAAAGCTTATGTTGCAGAGTATTTTCAATGACTCTCTTATTCTGGTCTGTTATTGTTAGCGGGCCAATTAGCATAGAAGCGGAACAAGCAGGGATACAAGACAGCTGAAGAGTCATTCATCAAGAAATCCATAAGTTAACTATCCGCAGTGTGTTCGCGCAAGCCGTTCAGATGTAGCCCGGTGAATTTATCACCTCTTAGTGGGCCCGAGGAACCCGATTACTGCCATAAGTAATATCTTCAGCAAGATGTTCTGCCGGCGGCTCTTCCGCCTGGTACCGGCTTCCATAATGCTTCTTGAGCAGCGGGGGACACCGATATAACCAGGATACCTTTCGTCGCACAGGAATTCCCCCCGGGGTGACCTTCACCCCCGAATATAACGAGGAACGGGCACACAAGCTATTTTCGTATTTATAACCCAAGCGCATGTAATAAATATTTAGTCTCCCATGACTCAGCAATTGAACGAGAAAATGAATAATGAAGTTCAGAAGTAATTTCTAGACTTTGTAAACCTGCATTTGCGAGATTGGACATTTTCTGCAACTAGACAATCGAGGGAGGGAAAATGGCAAGTGTGCTGTTAGGGAGGAGGAGAGCATGTGCCATTAGAATATCGCAGTCGCGTGAAACAGCGGTCAGGAAGCCGAGGTTGAAGGTTTAATGGGATCACGTGCAGGTGGATAAATAGTAAATTAACGGTGCTCAATGAATTAGCCAGCAGGTTCTGCGTCCGCACACACCGGCTTTGCCATTCCGGCACTCCGTTACGGTGTACATATTGAATTACCTGTCCCCCTGTCGTTTTCACTTCTTGCCTCGTTTAGAATGGCTACTCCCTTTCGGACGTATTTATCTTCTTGCACGCGCCTTTAATTGCCGGAGCACGAGCGACATCCTGTAAGCGGCCTGGGCCTGCGCAGGGAGGTGGAATCCCCGCTCCTTGCTCGAAGGATAGTCCTTCCACTTTCTTGCCAGCTCCGCTCGCTTTTTTCCCTCCTCCGCTCGGCTTCTTTGCCGAAGGAGGTGGCAGCGATCGCAAATCTAATACCACTGATTGCACGCTCACTTAGTGGCTGACCGTGAAGTAACCATTCTACTTGCTTGTACGAATCAACCTTGCGATACAAATTCAAGTCTGGTTCACTTCACAACTCGATCACCGAGATTTAATTGTCTGCTTTAAGCTGTGAGGGTAAACAGAACTTGGAGGATCAAACAACTTTTTAAATAGAAATCTAAGGTTGCTTGATACTATTGTCTGACAGGTTGTTTGTGATATCAAATATATTTTTATGTTTTCTCATTATCCTTACTAGTTTAATATTTTGTTAAGAAATCTATTTAATCCAAATTAACTGATAAGATCACACACAATTTCGTAGATCATCAGACTTCGGGAGTCATGTGAGGGAGACAACATGCAAGAGCGACGATCGGAATAGAAATGTATACGTGTGAGTCCTGACCCTTTCACTTCGCGAGCGCACGAGCAGTTGTCTCTCGCAATTGACTCGGTGGAACGAGAATAACATACTCCTTGAAAATAGCGTTTGGTCAGATCCACGCAAGCGAACAGAGAATTGGCAGCTAGATTGGAAAGTATCGAGTGTGTTATCAAGTACATAAGTATGTTCCAGAGGGACGAGCGCGAGGCATGTACAGGGTGATTCAATCACCTTTGGATAGTCACTGGAACCCTGCTTTTGATCAAAAGTTTATACATATTATATTAAGTACAATATAATATTAGTGATACAACATAAAGGGTGTAGAGAAAGTTCTGCAAAAAGTAGATTATAATTTAATTCAGTAGTCAGTTTATTATTAACTATACTCGACACTGGCAATTCAAGGGCGAATGAATCACCCTGTACACCGAGGTGAATGAAGGTGAAGGCTGACGAAGCGGCGGATGCACGATTCCCGATGCGGATCCACTCGGAGAGTAAGACTTCTCTCGTGGCCCGATGAAGAGCCGTAACTGAGGAGGAGAACCCGTTCGAACGAGAGTTTATATACCGTGTATAGCTGAGGGCAAGGCTGAAGCGAGCGCGCGCGCGCGCGCGCCTCCCGATACCGTCTCACCCGAACAGGTTGAGACTTCCAGGAGTCCGCGATGCAGAACAAACGATTCCTCTCCTCCTGCCGAGGCATACGACCGATTAGAGCGCGCTCCGAGAGGGCCCCGATAATTGCCCGCGACTGTTTGCCTTCTCTCGAGCGTGAAGAACACTCCACCGCCACCACCTCAACCATCGGCTCACAATGCACTCGTGAAAATTCAGTTGCCCGCCGCGGATAGCACTCCATGAGAGATTCAATTAAAGTCTTACCATTCGAAAGCGTCGTTGTTATGCAATTTGGAGGACTAAAACTAGGACTAGATCTTTTATCATGGATTTATAAATTTTGTATTAGGTCGTAGATTTTTCTGAATCCAATGAGCTGGGAAAGAATCGAATCGGTTGAGTCGTTCAAGAGTTATGAATATTTCCTTCTATTTAATCGTGGATCATCTTGTAGTTTTGCATAAGCATTTGAGGGTGTTTTCAAGACTAGAGTACAATTTTTATGTTAATACCTGTTAAAGTGGTTGTCATCAAAAAGCAGGTTCCCTTCGGGGAAAGAAGATCGAGGGGACGCGCCGGAGGGCGGCAGAGCCTGAGGCCGAGGTACACGTTCGAGCGGTGGGGCCCTGGGGCCCCATTACGGCCGCTGGCTCGTCGTTCCCGATATTACCGCAAATTGCCACCCTCAAAAGAGGAACGGCTCCGGCTGTTCGCGTTGCTCGAGCCAAGAAGTCCGCCCGAGACTCCAGTTGCATCCTCTGCGTCTCGCAACATCGATTCTGCAACTGTTTTGCACAGAATGCGTTGCATATACTCTCTGTCAGACTCATAGTTTTCCATTCTCTCACTTTTTTTGAGTCGCATGAGTCGACAATGTCGATCTTATTCAGTTTATAATCCAATTCCGACATATTCAGCAGTTTCCATTAATTGTATGATCAGAGTCGAGTTTTATCTGTGTGTTAATAGAAATGCAATGCTGTCATCTTTCTCCTAATTCCAAGCGCATTGATTCTTACAGTTTTCTCGTGCAAGGCGAAAGAACGAGGGCGGGTGGTTGTACGTATTGCGGTGTAGGCGAGGCAGGAGTCGACAGGGTTTACATGGAGGCTCTATCGGTGCAGTGGAAGGAAGGCTCGCGTGCGGCTAAGTGGGCCCAGAGAAAAGGGGCCCCCGAAAGAAGAAGAAGAAGAAGAAGGAGGAGGAGGAGGAGGAGAAGAGGAAGAACACGACGTCGACAACGACGACGAAGAAGTAGGCGCAGTCGAAGAAGGGACGAGGCGACGGTGGAGAGGATGAGCGTACACACAAGGCACAGAGCATCCTCTGCCTTTTGCCTTAGCCATCCTTCGCCTCACCCACCTGTCTGCCGGCAATCTTCTAGTAGCCTTGGGCTACCATTCCGCTGCTACCACAGGGGCTACTCTTCGGCTACCAACGTCCGGTCCTGCTTTCCCTCGCCCAGTCCACTTCCACTAACCTTCCTCCACGCACCTCCACCATCTCTCAATGCAACCGGCCCATCCTTTTTCTTTCTACTCCCCTACATCCGTTGATGGAACTAATTGTAAGAGATTCGACGAAATGGGAGTCCAGTTGGAGCAATGCTTCTTCGGTGAATGGATCCTCACGCGGCCTGGTTTAGCAATCTATTTTCATTATTAAACTTTTAATCGGTTCGAAGTTAAATGCTGCAAAATTCCTTTTTATAATCACGTTTGATTATTAATTGATATTATTGATATTAAAATTTCGGATTAGTTTTTAAGTGGGCACAATCAATAAAATCATATCGAAAAGGTTCACTTTGCCACTCATTATCCGAATGAAGTTGGGGTCCGGTGTAATCGCAAATGGCTCAATCTTGATTGCACTTGAGACGTACTCTGAAGTTCGTCGCGCACGATTGGTTGTAACTGCAATCACCTGCGATTGATTGCAGAGATCATACTTAGGATTCTAAAGATATCTGATGGGAGCAAGCTGAAAGAATGCCAGGGTGATACACAGTAGTAGACGTAGCGGGTGACGGCGTACGAGGAAGACGTAGCATTTCCGTCACTGAGTGGCTCACCTTTCACCCTGGGTATTAGCTGGCGCATTCACCCAGCACTCAAGCATATCTTTAGATGCGAGAGACCGAGAACGACGCGAAGAACTTTATGATGGATCGTTTCATTTCCATTTGGTAAAAGACATTAAAAAGTAGGTGGCACGAGTGGCCGTAAAAAGTCATTAGCACTGCCCTCCGTGAAGAAAGAGCGTCGGGTTTTATAATTCCGTATGATTGCGGTTGGCATAAAGATAAGACCATCACCAAAATTGTCGGATAATCCGTTCACCTTCGGCCAAGACTTGGAAGAATATTTCGAAGCAAAAGAATTTCTATCTTTCCAAAGGCCTATTTTCAAGGGGGAAGCACAATCGACGCGGAATTTCTGATTGGCCGGGGGAAAGTAATTTTGCTAAACGAGGGTAGCTAAGCAGATATCAGCGTGCCGATAAGTCCGTTGATTCCCCGAGGCATGAATAGGCGAGCGGCCGCCTACTATTTGAATGATGTTTTTCCAGGCCCCGTGGGAGATATCAGTGCTTTCTTTGATTGCCTGGCAGGCCTGAGATACGACGGCTTTCAAGACTTTCGTAAGCGACTCGCCGTGGGCCCCGTTTGCCGACCAATCCCGAAGCCAAGGCCCGCTTGTCTCCGATTTACGGCTGCTCCACTGCCATTTTATCAATCTGGATTAGCATACGTCGCATTAAACCATAACTTACGCCGCGTGTGCAGGAACTCTGCCTACGAGTGTGCCCTGCGTACCTGCACACCTTCGAAGCACGAACCACCTCTTAGCGGACAGTTCTCCTTAGACTATGATCTGCGATGTTATAAATCCCCGCGAGCCAACTATTCTTACTGCCCCCATGAAATATTGTGGGGAGCTGAGTAATTTACGGGGGAAATCAACGAGCCTAGACAAGTTTCTATGGCTTCCTCGGAGATTTGCCTGGGAATTCTACGTCTCTCGACCGATCGTCGCTCCAAGTAGCCACTTATCGACAAGTGTCTCTCGTAAAGTTTGGGAAACTTTGTCGATAAATAATTCCTTAATCCAGAATCTCATCCTAAGGGTAATATAAACTGGCTTGTAAAGAGCTCCAATCGAAATTCCACTATTATGAAGCGAGGCAATTGTCGTGATTTAGTATTTAACGATTGGTGTATTTTTCTAACTCTATTGAGAAAAACCAAGAGAA
Source organism: Crossocerus cetratus (assembly GCA_963675795.1). Classification (NCBI taxonomy): domain Eukaryota; kingdom Metazoa; phylum Arthropoda; class Insecta; order Hymenoptera; family Crabronidae; genus Crossocerus; species Crossocerus cetratus. The sequence continues at coordinate 29,955,902 of OY776662.1, read as the reverse complement.
ACTTCATACGAACTATCCAACCTTTTAACTATGCAATCGGATGATTTCTAATGTGATTTAATACATTTGTATTATTTCATGTAAATAATCTTTCGGTTTTAAAAAACCTGTTACAAAAAATGAAGAAACACATTGCCGAAGAAAAGACCTTGGAGGACGACGCACCACCCTGTCGCAAAGTCACCTTGCGCCACGCTCGGAAAGCCGGCGAATTTCCAAGCAGCAAAAGTAATCAAGTAATCAAGTGCTACCAATTACACGGCGGGAAGCGTCGAGGGCGAGCGGGGACTGGACAGCTCCGAACGTCGGACGTCGGACGTCGCGGCGGCTTGCGGACGAGTGGCACACGATCTTCTTTCCCAGCGGGACGCGCGGCCCCCAGTCACATCTTCATCCGGACGCCGGCCTAATTGGCCGGAATGCTCGAACACTAATTAAGCATTCGGCTAATTATTAATTACATCGACGCGAGCGCCCACGAATTAATTCGCCCTAACGGTGGGGTGCCTGGCCGTACGCTCGTGTTAACTTCCCGGCGTATAAGCATCGCGTTTAATGCCGCGGCGCTGGTCTAATGACAGCCTCGGCTTCTCCCTCTGCGATCGGGCACCACTCAGTTGGATTAAATTATTAACTAGTTTTTAGTCTAGAATAGAAATTATTATGAGTTCTTGAAGTAATTGAGTCGGCAGTCGTACGTGACAATAATTTAAAACAGAAGAGAAATGTAATATAAAGGGTTGCTGAGAAGAAAATGTTTGGCAATTTAAAAATGAATACCCACCTGTTTATCATTTTTCGAAAATATTCTTCCGCTTGAATATTGATTCCGTGAAACGATAAATAATACAGAAATATCCTTTTTGAACACCCAAAGAGTCTAACTTTTACAATTAAATTCCTGCAAAATATAACTTTTGCAAGGTGAGTAAGATGATCCTGCGCTTGATACAGCCTGTAGAGACCATGTGTTCTAGGGGCAAGAACACACGGCCTGTGTATCGCAGAAGTGCGTGTCGCACGCGTGTATCACCACGCGAGATCGTCCCCCCGATTTATCTACTTTATCGGTCACCCATTTCGCGCGCACTGCTCTCCGCAACGGTTTGGATATAACCAGGCACCCTCTTTCCACCCTGATGCAGGTGCTCGGACGATTTGCGGGCGTTCCGTGTAATTAGTTAGGACACCTGAATGCTCGGGCACCCTCCCTGCTTTACGAGTGCGAATCGATCGAGCCGTATTTCCGACAAAAATTCTAATTAACTAGCGGGCGAGTCTCTCCTATGCGCAGGCTCATTCACTTGTCTTGGAATAAGGTCAGATCATTATCGAACTGTGGCGAACAAGACCGTTTCGAATTTCGAAAAATTATTAACATCTCTCATAAAAGCAGAGTATTGGCAAAGTGTTGAATACTTTTGTTGCAGCTGCCATTTATTTAACGAAATTCAATTAACAGATAAAAATTTGTAGTTTAATAATCATAAATTACCTGGCATTTTCAATGATGCAGGTATGTTTCCAAAGTTTTCTACAATTTAATAACATGTTTTAATGTACGAAGCACATAGTAATGCACGCATGTCGCTGATTCAATGGCAAGTGCATCAGCTGGTACAAGCGTGGAGAACACGCACTCGGGGAATACATATTTCCGTGAAACATTGCGATCCAGGCTCATCCTTTTCCCGTTAGCTTTTTAATGCGCCATATGTATGCGCGAGCGGATGAGATGTATAAGAGCACTTGCCGGTTCTAAGTAACCCGGGACAGGAATCGTGTGCGGCTTGTCGCCCGCGCCCCGATTTCTACGCTCTACGCCAGCCTCTAGAGGTACATGAATGATTCAGTGATTATTAATGCGCGTCTCGCGAGAGCGTGTAACTCGCTTTCGTAGAAAGTACATGGTACTCGGATGCCCCGAATAATGAGTTGTACGCCTACGAATCGCGCGAGTATAAACCCGATACTTTCGATTATTCAACATTGTCTTATTGCACTCAAATTCATAATCCGATACTCAAACGAATGAACAGACTTTCTAAAGGTTCTCTTTTTTTCGAAATCTATAGAGTAGTGCAGCCTTGTGGAAAGCTCGATTTCCGACAGGCCAAGACAAATCTAAAATCGAGCAGACTCTGCACGTGTGGGTCGAGCGGCGGGAGTTGCGGGCCCGAAACATATCGCATCGCGTGATACCGTATATACATCCACCTTATTTCGATTTATCTACTTTGTCCGGTACTCGCTCGCCCGCAGACACACGCACCAGTGCACGCACGGGAAAGAAGAAGCTCTCTCGCGAGCTCCTTAAAAGTCCGCCGGCCGGCTTAAAGTATACATATATCGCCGGGGTGTAGGTGCAGGTGCGCGCGCGAATGCACGCGCGCGCCCGCGCGCACTCGCAATTTATTTCAGGGGCGAACACGCCTGTGTGGTATGTCTGTGTGTACACGAGTATTGGGGTAGAGAGGGTACAGAGAGTGGAGGGCCAGTGGATTATTTATGGTTATGGATCGATGCCGTTTATAAGTTCGGTGGTACCTTGACCGACTACAAGTACCGGTTGTCTCGCAGTGAGTATATCATTAGCAGTTTTATTATTAGTAATGCCGGCGAGAGCGGCGTCGCCAGAGAGAACGAGAGAGAGAGGAGCGGAGGACGAAGGCTCGAACGGCGAGCAACGGCCCCGGTTACCAATAAATTCTACCGGCGTTGGTACCCCTGTACGCACCTCCGCGCGTGCAGCCGGTGCGCGAGAACCTTATTAATTTCAGGGAATTTAATTCCGAATTCGCCCACCGACACAGAGAACATTCTCACCGTCTTCGGTGGGAACTTGCCATGTAGAGCATTCTCGTTTCTCCATGGGGCGAACATTCAAAAAGCCCTGCGTGTTTGCTCGAAATTAATAATCATCGCAATCTTCATATCCGAATTCTTGATGGACATTATAAAAATGGTTTCATTTCGTAAGACAGCCACAACTCCTAAGCCACAGGTATTCATCAACTTTAAATATCGTTCATTTAATAATTAGTGTTCAGTCAATGCTTTCATTTTTGGACAGTGCAGAAATGAGGAATGGGCCAATCGAGATGGCACGGAAAGTTAACCTTTAAACTGCTGTTTACTCTTCTTCATATCTCGCTGCGCTTCAGCCAGCCGTTGTGAAAGGACGTTTTATCGGTCTGCTGTTCACGCAACGAGTCATTACGGATCCTCCTACACCCAATATTTCTTGGACGGGTCAATCGAGATAGCAGTGAGCATTAACCCTTGACGTTTAATTACTCCCTTTCGAATCGGAGGCTCATTTCGTTCTGGTTCGTGGCCAAGCGATGTATGGTTCTATGTGATGCTTTCATTCTTGGATTCTTTGCAATTCGACAGAATTGCTTGAAGCAAGGCGAACCCATTTTTGAACAAACATATCAAATAAATAAATTATAAAATATCAAACATTTCGTAGAATGAAATAATCAAAAACTGAAAGATAAAAACCCCAATTTTGTCCTCATACACAAGAAATTGTCCATTAGTAAGATAATAGGAGGGGATGAAGAGTACTGCTCCGATTTCGATGGGACTAAAGAGGCGAAGTACGCGGAGGAGTAAGAAAAAGGACGGGACGAGGCGAGGAATATCAAACGGAGGCGGAGGGGAAGTCGAAGAAGCCGACGAAGAACTGCACGAAGAAGAGAGGGAGAGGAGGAGGTGGTTGTGCGTGCATGCTGCTCACGTAGCGTGCCAGCCAGCCTGGCAACTTGCGCCGAGTCCCACTCTACTGCCGGGCGCACACGAGCCTCCTACCCTGCTCGCCTCTCTTTTTCTACTCCGCTCTCGAGAGAGAAGCCTTTGCCTCGGCTCGCCTTGCCACCAGAGCAAGGCTATCTTTCTCTTTATCAAACACTCCAGCCTCTCGCGTACGAGGACCAGCTCCCACCCACGGACCCACCTGTTGTACCACGCACGTAGCAACAGGTGAGGGGGCCGCCGAGCCCCCCTCGAACCCCAATTACGAATTTGCTCCGGCGAATTCGGCCGAAATCTTCATTAAATTCGACTGTACAGCCTTCTTTCAACTTGCAGGCATTCGCTAAATTGCTAAATGTTTAGTGAATCGACGAATTCGATCGGAGTCTTCATTAGATTCAACTGTGCAATGCTGTTTTCTCTTACACAAAACTCACTGGATAACTTAATATTTAGTGCATTATCAAACATCAAGCAAAAATTCGGGGGAAAGTTTGATATGCTACGCAGCTCTTTTTATTCGTGGGACAATTTGGAAGTAGACAGATTCGTGGGTTTAATATCTGATTCCCGTATGCGTTCGACGTTTCGCGTAAACATAGCAGTTAACTTGAGTGCTACTGGCCTAAAAATCTATTCTATTTCCATAATAATCCCCAATTTAGCAAGTAACGAGGGATAGAGCGATAGATACAATCGCACTGCGATATAATACAGAACGATTACTTTCTGGAGAGTAACAGGTGAGGGCCTAGCGTATCTTTCCGGGGATCCTGCACTAGATAGCGTGCGAAACGATTTCGTCGTATAACACGTGGTCGCGCCAGTCTGATCATCTTCCCCTCCCCCCTTTCTCTCTCTCTCTCTCTCTCTCACCCTCTCTCTGGCCGGGTACGTGCCCTGCCTCGGAAATTAAATTGCTCGGGCTCTGTGCTCGCGTGGGTTCGATCTGATGTACGAGGAGGCCGCGCGCTCCTTATCCTCTTTCTTATTGGCTAGAAATTCCTGGGAGCACCAATATTTTATAGATTTAATTGCACGCGCCGAGCCTAATCTAAATTACTCGCTCGACCTATCTGCCGCTAATTTGCTACGCATTGCGCCTTTTCAATACGCCGTAATCGCGTAATCGCGCTGATAATGGTAGTTTACGTTCCTCGTAATGCTCTGTGCTAGAAAAATCAGGACCGGCTGCTCTCGGGCGTACCCCTGTGGGGGGTGTAGCCTTAATTGCCGGCTGTATTTTATGAACTTTCCTCATAATCTTCCTATTCCACTTACAATGAAACTTATGTAGTATGCAGCACTGCCTGAATTTGTACGTAATATCCTGCCGACCATCATGTATTTTATCCGAATTCTTAATTAATTTAGTTGCAAGCAATGTTCAGTATCTGTGGGGGTTTCTGCGAGGTTTTCGCTGGGGATATTCTTATGAAATGAGGCCCAAATTAATTTCAAAACTTATATTCTAATGTAAAATCTAGTATTTATCTGGGACATAAGAGAGTTGTAGGTAACAGCTGGTTCTAATCGAATGAGGAATAGAACTGTTCCCCTTTTACCGTTCGATCGAACAAGGCCTAATGACAGGAGGACATCGGAATCTATGCTTCACCCGAACGTATTGGTGCACGTCAAGTTCAGCTTTTTTGCCAGCGGAGTGCTTCGTTAAGCCGCGCCTTAACAGTCCGACTGTTCCCCGGAGCGACAAGTGGTATGCAATAATCGATACAGACAGTGCGGATTAATTGAGAATGAGTGGACATTAATTGAAGTAGAAGAAGAACGAGCCGCGCTCGTTCAAGTTTCCTTAAGCAGCCGGGTGCGTGTGGACGCGCTTAAAGGATCGTGCGCGCCTTGCCTGCACCTCCACCTAGCCCCGATCGCCGACGCCACTCGTAGACCACGAGAAATTAATTGACGAAAGAAAGAGCTCTCGCTGATTTTCTCTCTGGGTGGGTGCGCAATCACTAAATCAGTGTATCCCCGACGATTCGACATCCCATTTTGTTTATTTCATACCTCACAGCCTTCACTAAAGTATGCTTTAAGCATTTCACTTGATAGCTTCTACTGCACAGACATTTTTTATTGAATTAAATTGAACAATAAAATACCTATTTCTAAAAATCGGTTGCCATTTAATGGAAACGAATTAGACTGCCAAAAACAAAGATTGAAAAGGGAGAAAGTAAGAGAACAAGTGATGGATGTAATTCGGCGTGGAGGCCTGCGAGGAGCGATCAAGTATGATAAAGAGGCGATCCCAGAATCATCAGCGGGAACAGGCACGCGAGCCAGCAGGTGGGACTGCCACCGAATGAGCCGAAATCCTCGGCGAGGAACATGAGGTTTACAGGATGCAGGGACGCCAGGAGCCAGCAGGATTCCCAAGCGTCGATCGTGCTGAGCGCAGCGAATACAAGGGTGCCGACGCCAGAAAGTCCCTCGGAAGGTGAGGCCCCATTGACGTGGCGCATGCAAAGTGCAGGCCCACATGAATGAGAGTTCCCCGGGAGCTATGGTCACCTGAGAAACTATCGTCCCTCGCGTGCAATGCTGCTCTTGGACCTGTGTGCATCCTCGATGTTGACAGGCTCGCCAGCGCCGGTGCATCCGAGCTACATACACACGGTTGTAACGGCCCACGTCCCTGCTGGGACCTTGTAACTTGTAACGGTCGCTCACTAGTGCGCCGCCACGCACACGTCCATGTGTGTGTTTACGTTTAGAAGCTCTGGGGAAGCGTGCGCTTGTAGGCCTGAGTTTATTTGCAACTGATAGTTGATCACGCACGAACTCTCTCTCTCTCTCTCTCTCTCTCTCTGGTCTGATCATTGAGGGTTAGGTGTTGTGTTCGAGTGTTTTGAGTATTTGAATTCAAGTAGAGGTTTCAGGGTTGATTACTTGGTGAAAGGGATTCGGGATTGGTCTTGAACAGTTTCATCCGCAGTGTGGATTTCCCTTCAAGTGGCTGTTAATAATAGAACTATCAAGTACTTAAAAATTATTATATTACCTAATATTTCTTTCAACCGTGTTAAAATGATTTGGAAGAATAAATTGTCAAATATGGAAATCGAAAGATATGAAATTAATGCACAAATTGGATGAATTATTAACACCATCCTTTGTATCTGAAATCCAATGGGCAATTCTTGTTCTTTCAACAATTCTTCCGTGATTCCAGCACACAGGACTTCCACCGGCGAGTGAAGCCAACACGCGCGGCGTGCTGGCCAACAGCCAGCCCCTGGGATTTCCACGAGGCGCGCCACGCGTTTGCGTAATGCAAGTTAACCGTGGAACTATCTTGCGAGGATTATTAGCCGATCGCCTGTTGCGTATGGAAAGGAGCCGGAAGAGCAGGATCCGATGGGGAAAGGGCGGCGCAGTTAGTACTGAATGGGATAATGAAGAAACACCGAGGAATCCAATGACCTACCTCGCGGGCGTAGGACGACGGCACAGCTCGATAGTCGAGCGGGGTATGCGATTACCATACAACAATGTCTGGCCCGCTGAAACTTCTCACTTCAACAATCGACCATCGTTGAAGTTTGCAGTTCCAGCACCTACACGTTGACAAACCCTTCCAGCGGACTCGCACTATGTTGTAATCGGACCATATAATTGTATGCGACATAAATCAGCGGTGGGGCGCGTGTACGAAACGTCGATGCCAGGATTTATCGTGGATAAGAGACTTTTATCGGGTACCTGTCGCAGGGGCACATTCCACGCCGGATTATAAAAGTACATTACGCCAGCGCGGTCCCGGGAAAAAGAGGAGGACTGAGAGGGAGGAAGGCGAGCGGCATAAATTAGCGCGACACGTACTCGGCCGAACTGCCGATTATTACCGTGCGGATATAAATTAGTTTGAATAGATGTGGCTGGCGATCGAGGGCCGTTTACCCAGCGCACCTCGCCGCAGCAAATCCTCGCTCTTTCTTCCTTTCTCCCGTGGCCGCTTTCTCGAGCGAGAGAAAAATTCATGGTGTGCTGGTCGCCGGCCCGTTGTTTTTATTCACATTCCGCGGGCTCAATTCGGAGATACTTAAGGGATCCCTGGGACGGTAATTCGAGAAGTGTAAGGTGTTTCGGAGCATTCGATACCAGCTCTGCGGAGGTGGACGATCCTTTTTTACTCGGCGCGCGCACACACAACGTGCGATACGTCAAGGCTCGTCCTTCGGTTACCCCGCTCTGCCAGTAATCCCGCCGGATCGGATTACTCTGTCCATAATACCAGCGAGCCGAGATACGCTCGCGCGATGTCCCTGCGCTCTCCTACCTCATCCTGAGGTTCACAGGGTAGCCGAGCCCGAGGCCTCGGGAAACCTATACCGCCGTCCGCCGCAGTCTCTGCCACCCTTAGGCGCATTCTGCGCAGTCACTTTTTTTCGTTGGCTTTCAGGAAATTTAGAAGAGCAACAATCGAGTTTGTACATCCTTTGGGGAACCCCCCTGGTTTTGTGGTTATTGTATTACAGAAGTGTTAAATTCGATATTTTATTAACTAAGGAAAATAATAAGAGGAATTCAGGCTCCAACGTTATTAAGAACCTCGATTAAAAAGAGTGTATGTTAAAGAAATACCAAAGTCGATATTTTAACCAAGGAAGATAATAAAAGTACAAGTAGCAATTATCCTGCGAAAGGCCACACGATACTCCCCCTATTAAGCAATCCCAATTACATTCCATCCCACCTGTGCCCGTAGGTAATCCAGGAGCTCTAATTACACGCAGAAAGTCGCGAAGCGGAGGCAGGGTCGGCTGATACCTCGAAATAGAGCATCAAGATCGCATGATCCAGTTCCTACCGGCGGCGCGCACTCTTCATACATGGATTCCGCCCCCTTGCCCGACGAATTAAGTCGGCCATGGAGGATCGAGGATGCTAGGACACACCCTTCGCCTGGGAGGCAAGCGGGCAGGCTCTACCGAGGGAAATTACAGAGATCAGCGAAAGCGAGGGAAAGACGATGAGTTTAATGCGCCGCTGCGCCGGGAAAGGGCTACCATTAAACAGGTGTGTGTATGCAGCCCGATATCTCAAGCGTCCGCAGGATGAAGGACAGCCGTCGGAGCCCCGGACACGAGGAATCGGTGCACGTACCAACCCCGCTCTGCCACTTGGCTCCTGCTGTCAGCGGATTTCACTTTCGCCGGCCGGAAATTATCGGGAGCCACTGCACGTGAGTGACGCACTCCTGGCGCGTACACCGCGGCAAGTTGGTGTACAGTGCTCGCGAATCATCTTCCAACCGAAAAACCGACACCAAATAAACTCCAACTTGTCATCCAAACCCTCATTAAACATTTTTGCACATTACTGTTTTTCCTGTTCATTTCTTTTAATTGCTACGTTTGCCAATAGGAATTTTCGGTAAATATATCTTGAGAATATGCTACTCCTCCGCGATTTCAATGACCTTGATCTTGATTTGTCTCTTTCCTTTGCTACCTCGCGAATAGACACGTTAGTTAATATACACTTTAGCGGGGTTCACGATCACTGGCACCAAGTGTACACCGAGCAGTGCCAAGTGGTGGCAGAGTCGCGTACTGTTCAGGGGCGTAAAGGGATCGGCGAAGGCAGAGCGCTGATGCGGGCAACCACTCATTACCGAAACCACTTGCATTGGACGGGGCGCGTGAAGATCCGTACAGGCAGCAACAGTGATGTCTGGCGTTGTGTGAGTCCGAGAAGGAAGGAAGGGAAACGACGCGAAGAAAAGCAGACGGGGGAGGGGGGGGGGGCGAAACAAGGAGACGAAGAAGAAGCGGCGGGGAAAGAGAGTGCAAGCCATCATCCAGCAGTGCCGGGCCAAGAAGCCTGATTATACGGTGGGAGTGGCATCGGCAGAGCTCCAGTTGGGCACCGGGTTCCCCTGCGTAATTCGTAATACGCCGAGATATTGCGCCCCGGGCCGAAAAAGAGGCCCCGAAAACGGGCCCAACAAGAAACGCCAAATTTCGTAGAGCGGCAGCATGCGATTTGCGCTAAATCCTCCTCGTTCATAATGCTTATTGCGCCGTGGATTTCTCTAATGGCGGTGCCGTTTAAACCTGTATTTTTTAGGGAGGCTGCTCTTAAATCCTCGGCACGCATCATTTGTGAAGTATCTCATTTTATCTGTCCATCTGGGCTTGCAGAAAATCGTTCCACCTCTGATCCGTTTCTTCGACGAGCGTTTCGAAATGCTTTTCGATTCCTCAGAGTGAGCTGCTGTCCTTTCGGAATTAGTCTTCAAGCTCCACAGCCCAACACAGTGCATCAAAATAGAATCCCAAATTAATGCGACCATTAAACTTCCCTAATAGTCCCTAATTAATAATCAACGTCGTGAAAAATCGTGGCGGCTGCTTAATAATTGGGAATTAATTGCTTCCGACGTGAGGAACGCAAGTGGCAGGGAATTGATGTACGATTCATCAAGCAACGACTTAATTCCACGGCTGCCGCTGGATTAATAATACGTCCTATCGGCGAGTCGAGTGATATTTTATCGAGGACAGCCTCAAGATTCGAGAGAGAGAGGAGTTCCTATGCCCGTAGCTTCTAATTCTATTGGATCGCTTCGCGATGGATCAAGACGAATGGTTCCTGACGGCTGGTACGTAATGGATGGATCATGATGGATACACCGCATCAGCGATGCCGCCTGGCCAAGGGAATTGCCACATATGGAATTAGATGGAGCTCGCTGCCTTCGAGATTGTGCCGCGGCACACAATCCGGCCGAGTGCATAACGCTTTCCCAATCAATCCCGATCCACCTGATTGTTCGAATCGGCCCACCAAGGAAGATCGATATCCTCCATTTCACACGGCAACACCACCGTTACCGAATCAGGTACACCGCGAGTGCAAGGAAATCACTGATCCCTTGATAAGATCCTTGCACATAGTTGAGATGGAATTCCATTATTTTCAAATGTAGAGAAGGTGATTCTTCATACAGTCCAATTTTAAAATATTAAAAATTACTAAGTAATTTGTAATTGTTGTGTAGAAAGAACAGTTTATTCTCGACGGGTTCAGCTCCAAGGAGAGCAAAGCAGACTCCTTGAAATCAGGAATGAAGAGGACATCTATCAAGCAGTAGAAAAGGCGCCCGCGCCCAGCCAGAGCGCAGGCGGAGCGCAGGCGGACGCGCGCGTTAATTCAGCGTAACGCGGGGCACCTGCGTCACTTTACGGCTCGGCGGCCGATTTAAATTGCATTCTTTCTGGGCGCGCAGCTGTCGGCCGATCGTGGAAATGAGGGATCGTAAAGAGTTCGAGGAAGAGAGTCGTCAGGGTGGCGCGCGTCGTGTTGGCGTGGGTCAAGATGCCGACGCGTCGGTCTCCCTCTTCCACCCCCACGCCGGCATCCCTTGTCACTATATTCTCTCTGCGCGCTCTCCGCGCTCTCCGCGCTGTCCTCTCTTTTTCCCCGACTGTCCCGAAGGAGGCCGGGGATCTCCGCCGGGAAGAATCCGCGGAGGAACGATCGATCAGGAGGGGGGCTGACACTAATTGCGGAGAACACTCGGGGAACACGCGTGCTTCCATCGAGCCATGGCCCGAACGGAACCGCCGTGATTTATCGCTTATCGTAGGTGCTCGTCCTGCTGATTGGCTGACGAGGAAGACTCTCGTTCGCCGCGACACTCGCGTCTTTTCCTCGATTTACGACTCCGACGACCGAGCCTCCGGAGAGACGGAGAGAGGACCAAGGGATGAACGGAATCGGACTGCGAATCTTCCCGAGTCCTTTGCCGACTGTTATTGAAATCCCAGGGAAATCAGGAGTCACCGGTCTATTAGCTCACTCGGGATACACGCGGCTCCGGGGAAAGAGTGCGCCAATGTACATACTTCGACTGTACCGACACGTAACATCCAATCCCTTCGGGAGAGCGGGCACAAAGTGGGTACTAACTGCTTTGTAAACAACCGGTCCGCCGCCTGTTTCGTGTAACAGTACTGGGATTCGGCTCGGCTGGACAGGGTGTGAGACTTGGTGTGTCATTAATTTTGGTAGGTGATCCTTCAGGCGAGGATTAGTCGAATATATCCACCTGAGAGTCTTCCATTTATAAGTTGTGATTAGAGAAAAATTAGAGGAAAACCTTTATAATAATCCAAGAAATCAAACTCTACAATAAATTGGCTAAATTATTTGGCAAATCTACTTATATCGCAGCCTCTACAATATGTGGGTAATATTAATGGCAAACAAAGTATATTACTTAAAAAAAGGAAAGCTCTAATCCCGACAGCAATCTTCACAAGATTCAGGAAGTGCGTGAATCAGATCTTGGCAAAGATAACACTGTTGTAATGCCGTCACGCCCTAAAAGCTTACTAAGCAGAGTCGAGGAAGACTAAGACAAGGGCGTGCGGCAATCAGGCACTTTACGGCAAACGCATTCCCAGAAGCGGGACGACGAGCCAAGGACCGAACAATGTCCGGCAATTTTTCTAATGCGCCGGCAGTCGCACGTGGAGCCGGAGCTTCCGGGAAGCAGCGTCATTGTGTCGCCGGAGATATTTCCTTGGAGCGGAGGTCGCAGTACTGGTCTGAGCCAGGTGGAAAGCGAGGGAGATGCAGGACAAGTCCCGCAGACACGTTCGCAGAAAGCGAGCCGGTGCTGGAAGGCCGGAATAGGAATCGACCTACGATCTGTTCCTCCCATTTGCAGACCAGCGGGCTATACTCGCGCGGGACTCGTACCCCCCCCACCCCCGGGATTCCGCGGTTGGAGCCGCAGTGGTGGACGTTGTCACCCTCGGCGGACATAGTTAGGCCACCTGAGACAGAGAGGCGGAGGCCGCTCGTTATTCTACGAGTAAAAAGAGGAGGCTGCAGCCGCCCGGAGGATTCGTCCTCGTGTCCAAATTGCGAGGGACAAACGCCGGCGGTGTTTTTTGCCGGGATGATGTCGTCCGCGCGGCACGATACGCCCTGAATTCAGACAGGACGCCCGATCCCCGGTCTCGTACGAGGCTCGACGAAGCGGAAGTGGCCGGACGGACCCAATTACCTCGGCTCGAACTTGAAGGAGCGTACCGTTAGGGGACACGTAGTCGTACATACGTATGAATGTATGGGACCAGGGCACAAGTGCAGTTGGCCCACCCCGAATCAAATTGCCCAGTTTCCCGTCACCGCTTCATCCGAGGATTTGCTCTCCGCGGCCCACTGGAAATGGATCCTGGAGCGGCCTGGGCATTGGTCCAACTGGGCCCGCCGCGAGAGGCCGATATGAGGTGTGCAGCGCTCGGGACAGCCCGGCGATGTATCGCATTTCCGGGCTGCCCTCGAGGCTCTGACCTCTTCTTCGCCTCGAATTCCTGCACGCCGACAGCGGCGGATGTTCCCCGGAGGTCTGACTCCTGCTACTTTTTCCACTGCCCTCTCACTGTATCTTCGCGTCCGCTGAGTCCGCTCTGCTATCGCGCGCCGCGGGAAAAAGCCTATACGCACTCACCTACTCGAGGGACTGTTGCGACACGGCTCCATGAAAAAGTGACGAACTACGCTGCGATCGACAAATGGTAATTGATGAGTCAGTCGGGCCTCGATGCTTTTTAAGCGGAGGTGTCCGGCGATTGAATTCTTTATCGAAAGTTAATAATGAATTCATTGTGGTTCAATAATTGGTATAAAAAGAGGAAAGCGAGAGACGAAACGTCTCCTTTCATCAATTAGGACCATTAGAAAATTCGAATAATCTCAGGCGAGCGACCTATTACATAATAAGCGTCCTATCGAAAGTGGGTTATTGCTTTGAGGGACGTGAGAAAAGTTTCACCGCGGAACTAACGACAGCGGCGGGCATTCCCGAAATAAAAAGGCCCCATCGGACGCACACGGGCGAGCCGGCGAATGAATTAATTACGCGACTCCGTTAACGCAATATTGCCGGCGCGGCCGTTAGCGTCATTAAGATAAGCGGATGTAAATTTGCCAGTGGTCCACGCTCCCGCGGCGTCCGGGGCGAGGCGGGTAAACAGCACCCACCGGGAATAAGTGATCGATACACGAATACCACCTGCGAGGATACTTAAATATATTTTTGCACTCCGTATGTTAGCGGCCGGTGCCTTTGCGCCGACACCGCCGTCGCCGGGGTACTGGATTTCGCCTGGTTCCTCCTGGGCCAACATAATCCGACTGGACCTTCGACCCGAACTAAATTATCGGCCTTGTAAAGAGAAAGAACGAAAGAGAGAAAAAGCATTCGATTCCAGCTATTTTATGCCTTGTGTGATCAATGGCTGCAATCCTGACCAATTGATCTCTTTCCATGTTGCCTCGTGTATCTCAGTTCACCTGCGGTTCTAGTGCTAATTGGCCGGAGGTTAAACTATCCTCCCTCATAATGTAATTACTTGAAAATAATTGGACACAAAATCCACTATGATAAATGATAATATTATTACAATCAACTTCGAGATCCAAGTGCCGTATGACTAACAATAACTTTATTTCCGAATTGCAAAGTACTAATTTCAAGCAAGCATTGCAAAAGGGCTAAATTACTTTAAAAATATAATGCACCGTGACAGAATGAAGTTTCAAGTCTCTCGACTGACACGAGGAGACTTCCGATCAACGAGTCAGAAGGACAATGCACGCGGGCGAATCAGAAGGTAGATTCGCGAGGGCCAAAGGACCAGGCGGAATTCCTTTTACGACGTGTCCTGACCCGAGCGATACGATACGATACGATCGATCGATCGGTCGATCATCGTCGACGACCCGGACAAACCGTCGGGGCCCCGTACCCGACTGGATCCACAAACGGTGCCGCAAGCCGAGGAGGAGAGAAACACTTTTTACGATGATGGATCGCCGCTTGGACCGGGCTGGAACGTCGCTCGCTTCGCCTCCTTCCGTCCTCCACTCGCACGGATCGCAGCCGTAATTTCTACGTGCGCGAGAGCGAGGGAGGCCTGCGAGACCATACGTGCGCTCCCAGGCTCGCACATAAATTCGTGCAAACCCCCATAAATCGCGAGTCTGAGGTGCGAGACAGGAGTGGACAGACGTGTGTGCTCGGGTATCATGAAGCACGGATTCGCTGGAATCTGGAATAAATCTGGGCCACCTCCATTGCGCGGTACTTGGCTTAGTGATAAAAGGTTGCTTCGCGGCGGGCGTATCAAAGCTGGCCATTATGAAAATCAGGGGACTCGGTCAAATCTCGAGCCAAACAAAACTTTCACCCTAGTTTTAAAGGATTCATTTACCCATTTTGTATTTCATTATCTATTTATCTGATTTGTAATTAATTACTGATACAAAGTAATTAATTGCTTTCGATTTAACGATGGATATAATAAAAATCAGATCTCATTCTCATTATTAAGAACACGATTTGTAAAACACTGACAAAATTCTCTGACTCAGCGAAACTTTTGCTTGCGATTCTTATCCAAATAAATTTTTCCCTCAACACTGCTGGACAATAAATAATCATCGAACGCAGTAGCGGCATTAAATACTATACAGTTTGTATTTTGCCCGCGTAGGGGCGGCTGCTCGTCGAGCAAGAGGCATCGATTGACCCGAGTTAATTGCTAGAAGGTCCCCCGAGTAAAAAGCGCGCCGATGTCATGGGTACCAGGGAATCCCGGGGGAGTGAGAAAAAAGCTTCCGAGAAACTGGCTTTCGGGCTGGATCTAACGCGGCAGCAGGTGCGTGCGTGCGCGATCTACCGAAAGGTATCGGAAAGAAGAGCGAAGGGCCATGGAAGTATCGGTGGGGCGAGGGCGGCGGGGGAGGCTGCGCTTGAGGAGCAGTCGGGGATGAGGATGCTCGGGAAAGGTGGAGTAACCGTAGGAGGAGATTGCAGGACACGGCCGCCGAGACCACTATTCCAACAAGCGAGCTCAGCTGCAAAAAGTTAATGAAATAATATCAATGCGGAACGCGTATCGCCAGGGTACAAGTAGTGGGCCAACGGGTTCCTCCTGCTGGTAGCTTCGGGATTATTCTCTCTGTTGCTCCTTAGATTCATCGACACTCGGACGCCTTTTATCCGTACTCCAGAGGCCAATAATAATCATTAAATGTACCCGACTTTTAGGGGGTATTTTTACATGCACTTAAAGTGCATTAATAATGTTAATTTTGACATTATACAAATGAAATCGGATGTCCGAAGGATAGAGACTGATAACTGGGATAACCTCACCGGATATCCGAGGGGCAGCTGATTTGCAGGGAATCAGGGCGAAGAATTTCTCCGATGAACTCTCAAGCGGACTTGCGAGCGTGCGCGTAGCGAGATGGCGGGGGTTGAGAAGCTCATAAATATTCAGGCTTTCGGACAACGGGCAATAATCGAGTGCACACGCGCGAGAGCCCAGTTGGGCAGGAAGAGGAAATTAATTTTATCGGGCACGAACATCGTTACATCGATTAATAACGCCGGAATATCGAGCTGGGATCTCAGCTGCGCTCGCGCGCGCGCGCGCGCATCCCAGATTCGGTCACCCCGTGCTTCACTTCCTGGATCTTATTCCCGGGGCCCTCGGGCCCGAAAGAGCAAGCCGCCAGCGTACTGGATTAAAGAAACGAAAGGAAAAAAGAGAAAGAGAAGAAGAAAGAAACAAGCCTGCGAAGTGAACGAAGTCGGTGCTTTATTAACGAGGCGTTCCGTAATAAAGCGAGCGAGGCCCAGTGCGTATCGCTCTACTCTCGGAAGAGTAGCGCTCGAGATCGATTCGGCGGCGGCGGCGCACGGTTATCGAAACGATCGCCCCAATGATCTCGCCATCCTCCGGCAGAGAGGCGTGTTCGCCACACGAGAGCCAACACTGCGAACGCACCTTCTCATCCGACTCGTAAACATTGGGTACTTTAATAATAATCAAGTTCATGCAATTTCAACAGTTTCGATTATAAAGGCGCCGAAAATGACTGAGAACAGACTGGAAACACTTGTTTAAAAATGTCACGCACTCGATTCTAAGGTTTGTGAAATGCCTGCTTCATGAATAGCTAATGATAATGGGACTTGAACGCTCTTTAATACTTTCACACGTTCGATTTCAGTTGATCGGGCGGCTGCTCAAGCAACTTGCCCGAACCGCCCTCGATGATGCAAGCATACCACAAGTACGCTTGTAAGTTGCAGCAGGAACAAGTATTTTTAATCGCTTCTTTCGTAATTATTCCATCGATAAATAACGCGTAGGCAGGCCCGAGACGTATGGAAAGTATGCTCAGGATGCGGTTAGATTCGCCCGGCTGCTCAGCGAGGTATGCCAGGCTCGTGGCCGCGCTGCGGGGCCGAGAGCTTTCGTCCGCGCGCGCGCACGCATGTGCAGTGTGCACGCGCAATTCCAATGTGGCCTGCATTAAACATTAAGGCAAAACCCCCTGCAGGAGTGTGCGAGCCGAGCGGCAGAAAAACCAGTCCCATTTTCCACGCGTACAAGCGATCTGACGCCCGACTATGGTATCGAATGCCCAGTGCTGCCCTCCTTCCAAGAGCGCACAGATTTCTTTCGGCGCCCTCGCTTCTCTTCTTCTACGACTGGTGCGGCTTCCTCGCCACCCTTCTCGTGCTTTTCCTCGCTCACTTTAAATGGGCGTCGCGCGTATAGACTAACAAGTCGCATTGGAAAGTCACTGCGCGAGCTTTGCTCAATGGTGAGATACTAATTAGGGAGGATGGGCTCGTGGAAAAAAGCTTGTTTATTAAGTAGTCCACTGGGTTTGGAAAACTTCATGTGCTTTGCAAATTAACAGGGACAAAGAATCGGGTTAATAAGTCATTTTGATTATATGAATGTTTGCTAATATACATATATCTTTGTGCAATATGTATTATGTATAAGAATAATTGTAAATAATGGCACTCAGCTCTATTATATTCGCGTGCAATCGACTTAAAGTGAATGGGCGATAAAAAGTGGGGCGTACGGCAGTCCGGACTCAAAGCCAAGTGAATCAGCCTGTGCGTCGAAGAGGACGAGGACGCGGGATGCGCCAGTGAAGCCTTTTGCGCGCTAAACATCTCCGGCGTCGATCCGGAAGGCGAAAAAACCATGCGGCGAGCATTTTCCAGCCCCTCTTCGGGGAAACGAGCAGCGAGGAGGGTTTTGCCATAAGGCGACGGAGATCCATCCGTCTTTCGACGGGCGGACAGCCGACGCTTTCTCAGGCCCGCGCACACGCACAACGCACACCTCTCGGCTCTCTCTCTCTCTCTCTCTCTCTCCCTCTCTCCCGCCCGCCGTTACCTCTTCGTCCTCCTCCGCCGCCTGTTTCTCCGCGCCTCGTCAGCGGCCGGCGCGGCGAGAGACAAAAATCTTGGCCGATATTTCTCGTGGATGCGAGAGCGGCCGACAAGCGGCGATCGCGCGAGAATTCTTGCCGCGTTTTTCACCGGCGCAGCGCCCGCCTCGGCGTTGAGCCCGGGAATATTTATGGGCCGGAGGCGGATCAACCGGAATGACTGCAATTCCTTGAAGAACTAGAATATTTGATACTTGACCTCAGACACGGGATCGCAGCGCGCGCCCGCTCCCTCTAACTTTCCTTGCCCGTAGATTCCAAACCGTTTACGGAAACCAATGTTGCATTCAACGTTCAATGAATTGGTCGGTGCTGATTTTGTTTTAAGCCAAAGTCCAGCAGAGAGGAATAGAATCTTTCTCTCTGAAAGACTAGGTTTCTAGTATTGGGTTTCCAAGTTCGTTAAGGCGCAATGGCAAGAGCCGCAAGATGAAGATGAAGTACACGTAGAAAGCAATGAGAGAAACACCAGAAGATATTAACGCCAGGAAGATGTACGTCTGTGGTGGAAATATGAAGTGGCTCGGAAGAATATTAAAACCTGGTGTAAGTAATCCTTGCGCAATGCGGTCAACTTTGTGCAGATTGACTTGAATACTTTGTGCTAATCTAGTCGTCAATTAATGAATAACTAATCGCCTTACAGAATTACTGATCAACGATCACGAAATGCATACATTAAAAATATAAAAAATAGAAATTTTCTGAGCGTAAAGTATGTTTTTTATAATAGCACTTCACAGTAAGTTTTCAAAATCTATGAAATAAATCAATCCTACGAATAACCGAACGCATTTAAATCATAATTATCTTATCGATGTCATAATTAAGTAATGCAAATCGTGCGTCGAACCTTTATCGGCCAACGAGCCGATAAAAGTTAATCACTGACAGCATCGCGGCGAAGTGCAACCTCTTTTCACGAGCATCGTGCATGCATGTGCGTATGTGTGCCAATGCAAAGTGTCGGTGAAGTAATGACTCAGACGAAGTGCCGCTTTTCCGGTAGCAAGCTGCGTGATGTCGAAGACATCGGCTACCGTGTAATGCACGATTAATTATCCACCCGGAAACCACTCGCCTCGACCACTCACCATTGCCCACTGACGTTGCTATATGAACTGTGCGGTGCGCCAACGCATCGCATGCAACTAATAATAATCACGGCTGCAATAAGTACAAGAGTCTCCTTGCAATCGGTTCCATCGATTCTCTTCGTAATATACGTGTGCGAGTATGTATGTACATCATCGTTTATAAATGAAGTACTATTATGAAGAACTTAAAAACTCCCTCATCTTTATGCTGAAATTTAACCCTAAAATCGAAAAAAGGATAAATCAAACAAAGTTGAAAGAAATAGAAATTTGGAGGAAGGAAAAGAAGACTGAGAATTCAGATTAATATAGAAACAAAATTTTATACATTCGAGTATGGTACCAAATTGAAAATGAATTTAATGATTAATGTACAATAACATTAACACGTATCGAGGGAATTTGTCCGTTAAAGCGCCAGTTTTGCCGAAGAGCAAACGAGGATTCCTATCTAAAAGGCGTCGAAGTAAATGGGAAAGAAGCCGGATGATTGAAGAGACGGCTCCCAATGGCGATTCAGCCAGTGGTTATTGTCATTTCTCGTTGCATAATAATACCAGGCTTTGATTAATTAACCGCTTGATAGATTGCCCGGGCGGGAGGTGGCGCGCTACGGGAAATAATGAATCCGGCGATCCACTAACTAGGAGGATGAAGATGAATTATTATAACCGGAGGAAGAAGACGATGATAATGATGATGACGACAGTGACTGGGTGCTGGATGCGCGCGGGCGATATGCCCGCGCCAGCTGAAACTATCGGCATTGTGCTCGAGCGGGGGATTTTTTCTCCGAATTCAATCGCAATGCCAATTTCACCGGCGCGCAATTGCAAAAGCCATTCGCGGATATGTGCGAGAGCCAACCTGCTGATGGCCAGATAAATGCGAAGGTGCGGGACCGAAAGATCACTGCGGAGGCATTGATTCAGCACCATCGATGATGTATTGACGATACATTGCGGCGCGTTGGCTCAATTATAATTTACCAGTCGAAAATAATACCAGCTGCAGATTCAGTAATCATTGGCGGCTGTGCCTATCTACAGGCCAATGACTGTTCCCATATAATAACAGGTGATGTTGATTAAATCGTCAAGCATCAGGGGATCTGATCCTATTTATGAATTAAGTCGTTCTTCCATCAAGTTTTTGTAAAAAATAGCGCAAAAAAGGTATTAAAAAAGGAATTCCTTTCTATAATCGCAGTGTAAAAAGAAGATTCAATAATTTTTTGTCAATTCGCGCAAAAATAGTAAATGAAATGTTGAGCTAACAGTATTGGAACACGATAGGTCAATCAGGAATCTCAAAGTGTCACGAATCACGAATCCATCATCCAAGTCCAGAGTTCGTCCAGGACCAAAGTATCACGGAACTAAATGATTTCCATGCGACACTCTACGGCTAATACCTGGCATCTACCAAGCGATAGTTGGCATTTAACGCGGCAGACAATAGAATGGCCTGCACGTACGAACGACCGTCGTTTTCGCTAACAGTCGTTGACTCGCAAATTTCTAAAGCAACCTTTTCGCAGCGCAATTGCGAGTGGTGCAAGTGCGTTCTCTGCGACGTCTTTGTATACTCTGACCCAATGATTTAATGATAGACGCACTCTGGGACATGTCACACCTTCCTCCAGGTTGAGTCTTGGGTCAATTGCACATCTGCTGTATTGATTTGTGTTCGACACGGCAATTACCGTGTCAGTCAACTTATAGACAAAAATCAATATATCTGATAAAGGATGAGTTAACTTTTCTATTTTTCTAAATAAATAATCTAATCCGCAAATAAATCTTCAAATAAATCAATAAGTGAACCTTCGAATTAGATTCAACAGAAATAAATGTTGACTAATTCCCACCGCAATGTCCACTGTACTTTCCTCTCCTCGACACGAAAGAGAATGTGTTGCGCGTCTCTGGTTCTCAAACGGCCGGTCAGACACGTCCGAAGTGCGACATTTCAAACAACGCAGACACGTGTCAGGAGCGTCGCAACGTTGTTGCGCGCAATTTTCGGGAGAAAAAAGGTAGTCACGCGTAAAGGAGCGTCGACGATGAGGGGCGGCAATAAAGAAAAGCTTGTGTGAGAGAAGAGACGGTAGGAGCTGGTATTGTCCGACGTAATTAGGCGCAGGCCGTTTGGAAGTAGGCGAGGGCGCGGAGGAACGCGGGTGCCCGGCTGCCGCGTTAATGGGCAGCATTGCGGGCTATCATTACCCTGTAATACGGACGCGTAATGCGCTCCTGGACCGCTCGCATTCGTACCCTCGCACCTATGTACACTGTCGTCCATAAGTGTCCGGACATCTGGCGAGGTTCACTACTATGTTGTAATAATCTGACCACATTTTGAACTGATGCTGTGAAACCAATTTAATGTGCAATTTTATTATTGAAATAGATTTAGATATTGATTCATTGAGATTATATTGTTTTAAAATTTAATATTGTTATATGTATTGTAATTATTGTGTTAATATTTCATAAAAAATGTGGTCGGTAATATCAAATATTAAATATTGGCTATAATAAAATCAATTATGCGTTTTATTAAAGAATTAAATGTGCCTTGTCATTGGGACACAATTTGGTGTTAGTATTAATGTTACAATAAAATTCTATACTAAAAACTCCGACTAGCACAAATTATATTAAATACGACTATGATTTGTTCGAATTATTATTACGAGTGGAAACTTATGGAGACGAGTGTATATGTTACACCTTTGGCTGAACGCGAGAGCGTGGAGCGTAAAAGCGTCGTTTCTGCTTGACGAGCGGCCGCAGCGGAGAGACGTCCGTAACGAAAAAGAAGGATAACCACCAGCGCAAGAAGAGCACTGATACTGCTCGGGACAACAACGAGCGCCTCCTTCTGCACTCGCACACCACCGACACGTGGTGGAAATGAGCGGCGAGGATCTCGCCGTTCCAAGAAGCCTATATTGTCTTACCATTATCATTAGGATTGCGCTTGCTGCCGGTTCAACGGCCGCCCGCAAGAATGATCGCCTCCTTCCTGGTGGCTCAGCATGAGGAAACCCATGTTACTTTATTGGATAAGCTAATTTCACTTCGATGATATTAACAAATCCTGGACTCTGCACCTCTGGATCATTGAGAACCGGTTTGATATGCAAGGAGTTAAAAGAAAAACCTTCTTAAAAAATGAAAAAGTTCTGTGAAAAATGTTGCTAATCCACATCGTTAAAATACAAATTGTACTGGAACATGTACATGTAATAAATTGCAACTTGTAAAGGGGACACTGAAAGGGACTACATGTAGAACACGTTCTAGAATCGGTTTCCCATTGGCTGAGAAGTACAAGCATCAGGTGGTTGATGAACTGTTGGCTCATTAAAGCCGAAAATACATTCGGCACTGTTCCGTGAACATGTGCCGAACGTGGGCCGTCGAAATTACGGGCCCATTTACACGACATTATCGTCCTCCCGCCGCTTTCGAATCCTCGTCACCCGTAATTACGGGCACTTCTTACTGCTCTTAATTGCCAGTGCTGGCGCGATAAAGGCGTATCGCCTAACGATTGCCAATAATAGATTCCGTCGATCGGGAACTTATCTTGAAGAGAATCGTCTATTTAAAGCCTGGACGAAGTCGTCGGGCACCTTCCACCCCTGCCTTCGACTTGGCGCATTATCGCAAGCTTGTCTGGCCAGGGTGTCGTTATGGGTTCGATGTCACCCAGCTATCGGATTGCTCCGGCCAATATCGTATTTCCGGCTGGCCGATCAAGACATTGGCGTCGATGTGTGCCGGCTGATTGCGATCTGGACCGAGGGCGTGCGAGGCAACTGGTAGCTTCCAACGACCTCTTATCCAGCATCCGGCCAGGACTTCGCCGAAGGAGTTCGAGCCCGATCAAAAGCCGCTAGAAACGCTTCCTGGAAGCGCCAAGGTACGTGTGCATGGAAGACGTGTTTCCCGTGCGAGCATGGCGCGGTGATATCGTCGGGCTTTATGCTGCTTGGCGAGAGTCCCGAAACCAGGAAGTGCCTTTAATGCGAGGACCCTCTGACCCCTACTCATCCTTTCAATTGTGTTTTCAGTACTACTCACGAGAGCTTTCTGGATGTTTGTGCTTTCCGGGGCCAAAGTGATTTGCCTTCCCGCTTCAGCCGCTGGATGCTTAATTTGCATGCATAGGAGTTTGCAGATGGAACTGGTATCGTCAATGAATATATTTGGATTTCTATGCTGCCGCCTCTTGCCTACACGAACAATTCACATGTATAAGATCTGCTCTTAAAGCAGAAATTATTACGAGGGAAATGTTCTGACACACAGTGTCGTCTTGGGCGGTTGACAAGTCCCAAGCAACTAATTAATGCAATTTCCGTGGAGTAATAATTTGCTTGTCAACATCCCATCTCAGCGCTTTAATTACACTAGTTTGTAGTGATCAGTTAACTAGATGTAGTTAACATGCGCTACGCATGAATTTTATCGACAGGATTATACCAAGCTGACAAGTATTTTCATCTTGGTGCGATCTCTCTAATCACTCAGAAGCCTTCGACGATCGTGGCACTGATAAATACAGTAATCGATGACGCACTCTTGCACAGACCCGCATGAAGATGGAAGCGACGAGTGGCTTTGCACCTTCCCCGCGGAGGAAATTGCGATGAGGCAGAAAATTGCGTGGAAAGAGGTAAAAATGAGAGGCCGGGTTAAATACAGCTCGATTTGCGCTAACGTCCACCGTGGCGCGCGATTCCACGAATTCCGTGGCGGGTTACCTTGCTCCTCTTTTTCTTGCTCTTTCTCCCTTTCTCTCACGCCGATGCCAGCCGCATCCTGCACTCCCGCTTTTACGAGCAAGAAGAGGCCGAGTGGCTGCCGAGTGGCGCATTCGCAAGGCGGTTGCGTGTCTGCGAAGTCGACGAAAAAGGAGGAAAACGGACGGACGTTGGTGGTAGCGGGTGAAACCACCCATTTCCGGCAGGCCCAGAGCCCTCGAGCCTTCGGCCTCGATTATGTCTGCCGTGCGACAATATTCCTGCATCTCGAATGTGGCCTTATCTTTCTCACACGTACCTACGAAGCTACGAATTACTTAAATTGTTTAAATATTTGTTATTGTCAGCTAAAAAAAGTCAGGATATTAATTAATTTATCTATTAATAAACAACGTGAGGAAGAAATCTTGATAAGATGAGGGGATAAATTAAAGCGAGAGGCAGTCTAAAATCTACTGTAACAGAGGAAATCTGTTTCCCAAAAGCGCTCCCCCAGAAGACAGATAGACGGTACAATTTGACCCATGTCACCTTCCCACGTTCCTTCACCCGACATCCATCTCTTTTCTCGCAGACCTATATTCCTCTTCAGATGATGTTTTTCCTGTTCTCGAAAGCCGCACTTTGTAGGACCCTAGCCAATGTATTACCATAACGCACTATCTTCAAAAACATGCCTCGAAATGTCGCATGCGGCAAACAAATCTCTACGACGATGTTTCCTGTTAGTGATATTTTCCCAATGACATGGAAGGCATATTCTTTACGGGCCAAAATAAGCCGACGTTCCCACAATCAGAAATAAGACAACCCGAATCACTAATCACTAATAGTTCCAGTACTAACAGTTCAAAAGCTTAATTACAAAACAGCGAAAGTCGACAGGTCTCGGTGCTTCCAGGATGCTCTTCCTGCCAGTTTTGGGCCCGAGAAACGCAACACACATATATTGCCAAGCGCGCTTACACGCGGCAAGTGGTGTGCACTGATATCTGGGCCCGAGGGCGGTTACGCAAGGATAATAATTATCATCGGGAGAGTACCTGGAGAGTCGTGAGCGGCGTTGATCAAACGAGTCCGCCGAACGAGTCGCCGGGGCCGGGCCCTGGGCCATTGGTGGGGGGAGAAAGGTGCCTGCGGGGCTTAAGGCCCGGGAGAAAATACAGGGGCCCACCAGCACCTGCCGCGCCAGGAGGCCTCGCCGAGGTCCCCGGGGTCGCGACACTACGATCGATTCGACTTTTCTCTTCTTCGGGACCTTTTGTCTCTCCGGCAGGCCGCACTTCGCACGCTCGCCCCGCAACGGGGCCCTTGTAATAGACTCGAAACAAATGGTATGTGATTTATTCCAAGCCGCTACTTCTATCCTCCTCAATTCCCACATCCCTCACCTTTCGGCCGGTGGGCATGCGCTGGGTCCAACAGGCCTGGCTATTACAGCTTGCACTTACCACTGCCACGTGGGCCTGCTAGCTCCACTCGATGTGTTTGCGATTGATAATTTATTGGGCCCCACACTTTTCTCTTTCTGCTATTGGCAATTTTAATCGACCACTATGATCAGTTGGCGCGTGATTCCGACTACGTGGTTTCTAACCACCTTCCTAATAACATGGTATCAATAATTTAATATTATTATTATACGTGACTGCGAACGATGTTAGTATTAGGGTTTGAGGAAGGAACTGTAATCGATCGCGCGAAGAGAAAAGAACTTTACCCTTTAATGACTGGAAATGAGCATTGTGGCAAGAAATGTCTAATCCAAGGACAACCAGCGATTTCCGTGTTCTCCGAGGTAAGGAAACCTCTTAGGGACGTAATAGTGTAGATGCGGAGGATCGAGGATGCCGGTGGCGTGCGACTTTAATCCAGGGGAGTTTAATCCAAGCACCAAAAGCGGCGGGGGCAGGCGTAGGCAGATAATTGCTAATAGGCAGAGGCCGAAACGCGCGGTAGCCAGCATCCACCACGTGGGAACATATCCTCTCCCGTCTCCTGATCCTCGTGTCCTTGGCCTTGCTGTCCGTCGTGGAAGCGGCCACCGGTGGAGCAAGCGCAGCCTCCTTATCACCTCGGCCTCGGATCCTTGCCGCCGTCCGACCTGGAAGAACTCGTGTCTCGCTCGTTGCTGAATGCGCGATCACCCCGCGATTAGAAACGTCCGACATCGATGCAGTCTCGCCGGCAATTAATGTCCACGCGCTCCGACTTATGAGAGAGACTTTTTGCCGCCAGGTTGCGCTACGGAGGATCCTGTGTTCACTGGTGACTCGTACACGAGTGGAACATCGCTCTCTGAAATTTAATGCCGAGCTCTGATGCTGTGACTGATCAAAGCCTGTTGTGGCTTCGAAGAACTATGGTTTCCTCTTTCACTCGTGTCCCATCGCTGTACTTTTGCCATACATTTCTTGTCATTGCGTTTTCATTCTTTACTGGATTCGCAAGTTGCCCTTGGACATAATCGAAACAGAAATATTTTAGGCATTCGATTTGTCCTCAACATTAGGAAACTTGTTGGAAAATAGATAAGCCTATGTAATTGATAGGTAGTCGAAAATGCTACAATGACGTGGGAGGTTACAACTGTATTATAATGTACGTAGCGGACAAAGTAATCAATAACGAGACCACTTACGAAATGATAGCTACTATCACCTGACCATCTCACTGTCCAACTACTAGTCGAACAACTAGCTCAAACTCGAGACACAGAATAATATATCGGCCTCCATTGACAGGCCTAGATCCCCGCAGAGGCCAACAGATTGTCGGAACAATATGTTACGACAGGTACATGGCAAAAATCTTGATACCAGTGGACCCGGCATTCGTGTGGCTTCCGAATTTAGACACGTCGTCAGCGTGAAACTCCATGTGCGGAGTTCTCAGATGTCTTGGGGAGATATTAGCGCGAATGGAATAAGGGAAACGATGTAATTATGCGATACACCTGAGCGAATGAGGTATCGTGTAATAAAGGTGTGCTGCCCGTACGAAAGGGAGAGGTGCCAGGTAATACTTGGTAGACAGCCGGGCTGCGGTTAAGCTACGACTGTTTCTCATTTTTTTCTCAACTGATATCTTAATCGATCTCAAGTGGCTGCCGGGATGAATTATTGGACGGAATCAGAAGCTGTACGTCTACGCAGGCTAAACCAATTTAGACCCAAAGACCACTAATTTAGGTACCAACTTTAATCCAAAATCGTATAATCATAACAAATACATGGCAACAAATTTACACATTTTTCACCAAACCCACCACGGCCTGCTCTAATTTCCACTAACCAAACCTCCCCGTAAATATGCTCCTTGCCGCAAGTATACATGTGGTACAGTTGACGCTGCACGTCCCGTCTACGATCGATCAAGCGAGGACTACACCTGCGTGCCGGCACACGAAAAGGGCGTTGCGAAATCGCACGTGTCCCGTCACGATCCTCCTTGTCTCGAGCGCTCGCTCCTGCCAATTCGAGCCATCTGCGGTCGGACTGGCCGCGCGATCCGAGACGTCATGAGAGTGAAACTGAATTAAGGAATCCCTATCAGATGTGTGCGGTTGGAGATCGCCAGATAAAGACTGCAGCACTTGGCCGTGGAGGATGGACGAGGGATATCTTCTTCTCCACATGTCCTGTATTACCGAGGCATTACAAGCGCCCAACACACAGTTGTATGTATTTAGTGCTGCGTAATGATCATTTGTCGATATACCTGTTCTGGTTCTTCAGTCTGTTGTGTTGCCGTGCTCATATTATTATGCTGCGAGAGATACAATGTTATGTGTGCGCGTAATAAAATCGCGTTTGAATTAATACGGCTGGGGGCTTTGAACTGGTGTAGCTCACGATATTACAAGCTTGTACTCATTGTACTAGAATTAGTAGAATTCGCGCTAAAAAATAATAATGACTTACTTTGACTTCTTAGCAAATTGGGCCCTATATTGTCAAACAATAACATCAAAATGTGGTAAAGGAAACTTTACCGAAGTTATTGTAGTGATACCTGCGATCTAATAAAGAGAGTACGCGCGTTTATGCTGGGAAGCAGTATTGGGCCCTACGATCACCCGCAACAGCGAATGTACTGTATCGAGCGAGGAACGACTGGTGTACAATTGGTGAGCTACTAAAAGCGATCATTCGGTGGGAATGGGTCCCGGCGAGAAGTATACTAGCAAGTGGGCCCACGTAGGTGGGCATGTAGGAGCAGCAGTGTCGGGGCCCGTATCTCTCTATCGACTGTTACGAGCTCTGGGATATCGGCGAATAGCGCGCGGGCATGTGCAGGGGCGAGGTGTGGACAGGGCCCCATCTGCATGAGAATAGCACGAGACCCCATAACGAGAGAACGTGTAACGCCCACGCGATCGCTCTGGTATCCGCACTTCCACAGCGGAGCCTGCTGCTAGGGCCCTGATTCTGGGCCCGGAATGACCATGCGGCCCCGGCCGCCCTGCCACCAGGAAGAGCAATGATGAACAGCAGCCTCCGCCCAGGGTTCCACCGCCCGAGCTATTCTAACGAACGCCGAGCCCTCGATTTATGCTCCCATTTATCAACGCGCGGATGAAAACTTGAGTAACGCGCCTGATAGTCTGCCAATCACCAGGGCCCAGTGATAGTTCGAGCTCTGAGTTCATTCAATGATTCGAAGTAACACAGTGAAATAGATTTGCACGAAGACGAAATCTAGAATTCTGCTTACTGTGACATTCCAAGGCCCAACGTCGTTGAGAGAACATTCTCCATCCAAAGTATCCCGGAAGTATAGTGCGATTGTATCAAACCAACATTGCATCGGGCCCATAACATCTCGGAGAGCCAGTACACTTAGAATCCACGCAGGACGCAAAACGAGCAATTTCGTGAGCACCGGCGCAGCGGCGTCGGGCCCGAAATTTATGAGACACCCGGCCGATGTAGAAAAGGAGCGGAGCGTTGTAATAGAGTCATAATAAGTTCTCCCTGTCGTAAGTGACCCGTGAATTCTGTATGGCGAGTACTTCCGGTAGCTCGGATCCACTGGTAGACTAACATCCGACGATGCTAGAACCCGGCTACCGTACATGCTGAATCACCGGGATAACTCAGCAGCTCCTCTTCGATCGCTTTTAGACCGAGCTGCAGCGATCGTGTCCTAGCCTACCGATGTTACACGATTATGACTTACATAACTTAGCCGCTAAATTGAGTGAGTCTAAGTGCTTCCATCCTCCGAAGGTGCGTACATCAGATGCTCTCGGCACGCCTACCTGAAATTAGAATTTACAAGTTCAATCCCGGTGTAAATTGGAATAAGAGAAATGGAACAAACTGTGCAATTTATACTTAATCTTGTTATTAGTAATTAAATTGTAAATCAGGTTTCAATTAGCAGTGGAATGGAGACTGCAGTTTATTCAAGTTTAAATATTCGACCACTCCACTGTTGCATAATAATTCAATAATCAAATATTTAAAGCACTTCGCTGTAACATTCTTTCATTAATTGTTCATATTTTTAATATTTTCATCAAACCGAAACACAACTAATCAAGAATGTGGCCACTGCGGGGTAGCTTGAGGAATCTTGTTAACAAGTGTTGGCGACAAGTATAGATTCGCTTGATGCAGCATGCCAATAACTAGAATGCACACCTTGTATCTCATCTTAATCCGCTGAGCAGGCACGAGCGCCCCGTAATATCTAAACTGGCTACTGGTCTCAGCCAATTCCACGGAAAGTTCGCAAACAAGTTCTCAAGCGTTATAAACTGTGTTAACTCCTGCGCCTGGGGTTAGCATCGCCCCGATAACTAGTAAGCGAGGATGGCCAATTGGAGATGCGTCGATATCGGCTACCGGAAAATAGGAATTCCCCGTGTCTGGCGGCGACTTGTTCCCGCTCGACCACTTTGTAACTTTCAATTAGTTTGCTGCACGTTCTTGTTAACGAGCGGTGCAAGAGCAGTTGTGCGGGGTTTTATTGAGCTACACTTGCGCTGATTTGATAGAACGCCCCGCCGTAAATATGCGGATATTAATGGGGTTTGGAATCAATATGGACCGAATATGAAGAAAGAAAATCATTGGAGTGTGTGTTTTAAGGTAAGTAACTAATGAATAGACCAGCTTTTTCTAAAATCGATTATTGTTGTTGATAGGCAGTTTGTTTAATACCAGGTGTAACTTTAAAAGTTTCTGGTTGGAATTTACTGATTATCATGTTTGAATGACAGGTAATTTACTTTATGCTGTAAAGTATATGTATTATTATTATTATTATTAATTTTTTCCATAGATTTGGCACTTTATATTCAATTTCATATAAAGAAATGGCAGGACAAATCATTAAAATGATTTACTATACAGCTTCCCAGAACAATCATCGAGTAAGATGACGGTCTTCCGAGTAAAAATGGAAAAAAGCGATGTTGTACATCTTTATCAATTAGCAGGGCCTTGCGACCAGTCGTTCGAAAAGGGACGTGTAGGAAGCCCGGGATCTTCTCTACCAGGAATCGCGATCTCCCGGTTTCGCGACCAGTCCCCAACTCGCAGCGCATCAGCCTGGGCATGCTTGAACGAGAGCCAGAAATCTCCCAGGGGAAACCACCCGGCCCACGAGAACGAGAATCCGATTTGATTCCTTTAGCAACCACGCTTCGCCAGCGGAATCAGGCCGGATTTTAGTTCTCGAAAGCGCGCGCGCCACCTTCCACGCATGGCTCGAGCCAGACACACACCGGGCAAGGCAACACTTCTCACGAGAAAACACTTGTTGCCGGGGAAAAAACTCCCTCGACGATTCTCCTACATCGTCCATCGAACTCCTAAGTGGTAGTCGAGCAATCTGTCGCTGGCCAATTAAGATTCATACGCGTGTCTCCGCGTTTTGCAGGAAAAATGCAATTAGTTTAATGTTTTCCTAAACTATTTGATGGACGATGACCAACCAATTAGAAACGAGTGATTTTTTGTACTGCTTTTTAATTCTCAACTCGTTGCTAGTCAACTAACTTGACTCGCGAGAATGGCTCATTTAAATTAACACCCTACGAAAGTATACCTTCCCGCATTAAGGTTTCAAGGTAACGATTGAGCTTTAGAGGCTAATTAATAGCAGCTTCCTACTGTTCCAAGAGACATGCCGTCCAGTCTTCCCTGAATGAGGGGAATAGATCGCGCGGATTTCCGCAAAAACGGCCAGACATACGACTTCTTGAAATATCAGTCGAAGATCATGGGTTCGGTATGGTCAAAGGGAGAGCTCGCCTCCATTCTGCTGCCACTTCTTCGAGGAAGTCCACGATACCCCCTTGTTGTCCAGGCTGTCCTGGAGTCCACGGCTATGACTAAAACCGGAGAACCACGCTGCTCGACCGTATTCGTTTAATTACTGCTTTTGATCCGCACTCGCTGTTTTTGCGAGCCCTCTTGAGCGTTTCGTGCGCCTGTTACATCCAACGAATATAGCAGTTTCGCTTTTAATGCTACTAATAAATACTTGAATCATTCTTCGATCGCGTTTAATAGTACGGGTTCCTTAATACAATAATTGCAATGCAACATTGAAGATCAATTAATACTCAAAATAATCCAACAATTATACCCAGGATTTCTCGGATTTTATGCATCAACTCTAACGAATAGTGGAGCATGGTTTTTGTCGAGGAAGCGAACAGCTGAGAAACAAGCGCCTCCAACTCGCGGGAGTCATCATATTCTTCTCTCCTTTCTCTGTGGCATTCTCCAGTTTACCCCGCGATCTTGATGAACCGCGGCTCTACGTGCGCCTCGTTATCCCGTTGCCAGCGCGAAAAAGGCTGAGGAACAATCACGTGGCTGGAAAAACCTCAGACGAATGCGTGGAAACGAGAGGATTGACTTAACTCCACCGGCTTCTACTACTGTGGGACTGAGCTATTGTTGAAGGCTCGTAGCTTCGAGTTTACTCGCAAATTTCATACAAAAACTAGAATTTTAATAAACACGCCCATTACATTAATTTTTGTTGCGTAAAATATTCGACTTACATTAATTCGAAAACAGTGCTTGTTGCATTTACTCAGCTCTATTGAACGATACAACATCAAAGTGTGGGAAGGGTCTGAAAGACGACTCCTAAGCCCCAAGCCGGTGAAAAGGCTTGTCCGAGGCTAATAAACGACAGGATGTATTAGACGAAGTAAACTTGTCGGGTGGAAACCGGCGGCATCGATTGGTAGATCGATAACAGCGAGTGTGTCGGCAGCAGACTTATCTCAGGTTGAGGGTAACCCGAAAACACGTTGTCGTGCCTACTTCAGTGAGTCAGTGTACGCGTCGGTCAGCTTTCAGGCGCATCAATAAAATGCCGTGTCCTCTCGAGCGGGCGGATAAGGGAACGTGCCTTTCGGCGTCGAGAGACATCGTAAAAATTAGGAAAGCGCCAACAGGCCATTGGATCGAACACGTCCAATGGACGGAGGGGCTTTTATTTATTTACGCTCGGGGCTCGAGCACGTTGATAAAACGAGCGAGCAGCGAAGGCGAGAAGTTTAGTGCGGCTCTCCGGCGAGATGAGGAGAGTGCGTTTCACCGGGGAGCGCAGTGCCTCGGACGAGCACAAGGTGAATTTGTCGATAACCATCCCACGCCTACTGCCTGCCGAATAATTAATCACCGCTTCCCGATGAGCGACGTACCGTTACGCTGGAGATCGGCTCGCTCCCTGCTCCCGTCCGGCATCCTATGTTGATCTTCTAGCGGGTGAAAAACAATTTCAGCCGCATAATGATCGCGCAACATCAAAGAGATAATGAATACCCTCGCGCTGATGCTCCGATCGCTTATCACTCGCGCTCGATCTTCGATCCTCGCTATCATCGCACTCGTCCAGTGCTAGTGGTATTTAATGTTTCATACAAATTATTTTTTAATATAAAAGTGAAGAATCAAAAATGACAAGTCGACTTTGGTATTGTTGTGTATAAGGTCCATCTCTTATTTGTCAGAAATTAATTGTGACTAAATCTTATTCGATCGCGCATTAGGTATATCCATTAAGTTTACTTGGCGCTTTGGAGAATTACGTCCAATAAAGAGTACCAGTTTCACCGCTAACGAAGTGGACATTTGGCAAGAAAGTATAATTGGCGGGTCGTGGGAGGAACACTTTCTCAGAGTGAAGGAAGCAGTAATGAAAGGGAGGAAGAGCTTTTAATGCATCGGGAATTTCGAGGATCCTCTCAAGGAGAGACTATAATATAAAGTCCTGCATCCTACGGATCGTAACTCCGTAGAGCCCGGTAAGAACGGCAGTAACCCGATATCGCCGAATTTAACTGGGAATTTTTATGGGGCCGCTTAATGGCGTTTTAATTACGCGGCCTCACCGCCGCAACTGATTAAGCAGTAAATTCACGTATTCATAAAACACCGTGCTTTACGAACGCGCACCGCGTACAGGACCTCTCAAAGTTTCAGTTTCCTTAAAGAGTGGCTTGTTCAATGAGTCAAGTATATTTGGTGAATTATTATGGAAACGATTACCAAATTACATAATCAATTAAAGATATTCAGAATTTTAAGAAAAATTATGTTCAACGATCACTGGGTTGTGTAAACATATAGAAGACCGTTAATTTCTAATGACCCTGTAGGAACCCCCATGTCTTCGGGCACCGTGTCTCGGGGCGATTTTTATCGCGGCATCTTTTGCTACCATCGACCTTCTTCCTTTTATCGGTGGAACCATATGAGATCTGCTCACGTCAGCGTCATTACCGCTCGAAAATGTCGCGGGCAATCATGCGATATCGTCTACCTCGATTTTACGAGGCGCGCCAGTGCTAGCACCGACCGACTGGTACCGATAAACTGCGAAGATCCACTCAGGATCAATGCGTAATATTGTTTAAGGCGGTGATTACTGCGATCGTGATCAGTGTTAATCGTCACCGTGACGGTTAACGTCGGTGCCCTCACTGATGAAGACATCGAATATTAGCCGCACACCGATTGCGAAGTAAAGTTAACGCCTCTCTTACTGAAGACTGGTTTCGAGGAGCTATGTTTCCTTTCCCGATGACCGAAGGCAATCTCTGGAGGAAGTCTAAGTCCGTTTTACAACTTCACTGGCGTCGCTCTTGCGGGTTTTGCTGAACCAGTTTGCTCGGATAATTCTCATCGAAAACCTGATGAGAATTAAACATTAGAAACACAAATAATATCTAAACACCGACACAACAAATCAGAGTCAAAAGCTTTTTATTATTAAACCTAGAATCAGTTAATTTCCCGTTTTTTATCCAAGAGATTTCATGAGTTTATTCCAATAGAATCAAGAATAAAAACAGACACCAATAACTCTCCAAACACAGATAGTGGTGAGTTTCGGTGGTCCAGAAAGGAGTAAGCTTCTGAAAGTAAGTCAGAAGTCCACCAAGAAGTCGAAGAACCCAGGAGCGAGGAAGGTAAAGATGGTCGAGGCGAAAGAGCAAAGCAAAGAGAAAGAAGATAAAGAGTGCAAGAGAGCGAAGCGGGGATGAGAGAGGTGTGTCTGAGTAAGGGCTACCTGCAGAACCACTCTCAGGAGCCAGCGAGTGCTATAGATTCCGGACCCTCCCCCGCGCGGTATCGCTTTAATTTTAAATTAAAATTCATGAACGGATTATTACCTTTTTGTGGGATCGGCTTACACGCTTTTTCGGACCTACCTCGCCGAGAGGTTATACTCTCCTCCTTACCCTCCAGCGGATCTCCCAAGGACATTTACTTAACGGCACCATAACTGCGCGTATATTTCCCTCGGGTGAGTAATGTCGTCCACCACCGGTATCTTACAGCTGATCTCTTTAAATCAACCCTCGGATACGGAACACATACGGTTTACATACCACATTGGCAAGTGTAACATTTCTCTGCGACAGACATTTGTCTGACACATTTTACTCATGTGCAAATGCGTACACTTTCCTATGACTCAACTAAACACTTCTAGATTTAATGAAGTTTTAGAAAATCTCCAGCTAAAGCACAGATTAATGTATTAAATTCCATATACTGTTGTTATAATTTTGTGTGGGTTGTGACCGCAAAACCCTTTTTTGTACGACAAGTGTTATAATACATTGAAACACTTTATGACACAATGACAGTTTAGCACGAGGACTCCGATTCCCAGTAGTCTCGCAAGGCCACAATCTCGCACAGTCCTAAACCTCGAGGATAGGAAGAGTCGGAGAAAAAGGTAGGCACACGTTCTGAGCTAGTAATGATCACAGACTCCGAAATTAAGTGGACGAGTACCCTGTTAAAGCCGGCTGCAATTACTTTTTTTCGCGCGCACGCGCGCTCTAACTGAGAGTGAGGCACGACACTTGCCGGTAGCCTTGGTCTTCTGTGGTAACCCGAAATTATTATTCCTCCGTCCGCGGTGATTCTTCGAATGCCAAGGACGCCACTAAAGCGGGCGCACTCCTCTTAACCGGCGTTTACGAAACCTAATATTATTGCGGACATTATCGGAATGGGTCTTTGACTGGCCGCAATTACTGGCATTGAACCGACAAGCGAAATGCCTCTACATCCAGATTGCTAGTTTCGAGCGCAGCTTCTAGGATTCTCATTCATCCCGACAGTTCA
The DNA here is from genome assembly GCA_963675795.1 of Crossocerus cetratus. Taxonomy (NCBI): domain Eukaryota; kingdom Metazoa; phylum Arthropoda; class Insecta; order Hymenoptera; family Crabronidae; genus Crossocerus; species Crossocerus cetratus. Next base: position 29,920,338 of record OY776662.1, on the reverse strand, counting down.
TCCTCGCGAGTTCCCGGCCAGTTAATGAGGAAAGGATTGGGCGCACCAGTTCGCCGATCCTGCTCCGACATCCCTTTTTTCGCACTTGCGATTACTATGATTATTATTTTCAAAGACCGTGCAAGAGGAACCCCTCACAAAAGACACATATACAAAGAAATTGATGTATTCTTCCGAATAAGTTTACAATGATGGTCACTACTTTCTTACAACATCTTTGGTGCAATCTCGGAAATTTGGTGGAAGGAAAACATATAATTGTAACGCTGGTGTAATGTTCGTTTTGACATTTCGGGTTGAACGGGGATATTACGATACACGATAAACTTGCCTAATAGTCGCGGTGTATTGATAATAAATCATGAAAGACAGGCTAAAAGTCAATTTGGTTGAAAACAACTGTAAAGACTTACTTTCACGCTTAACCAATAAAAATGAGGAGCAGTGATGAGCAGGAGTCGACAAGGGCTTTCGGGAATTCTATTAGTCCCAGCGAAGGAAGTAAATCTCGTCGTTGATGACTCACGACGGAGATCGTTGGTCAGAAGAGAGGTTCACCTGGACGGAGCGCACCGCGTCATTAATTAGGGGCGAGCTCGACTCGCCGCGTCCTACGGATTCATTTGAGGCCCAGTAATGAAACTCGAGCAACACACGCAATCTCCGCAAGCAAGCTCCGTGGCCGGTGGCAATGGTAGCGCTCCCACTGTCCCTCGTAAATACATTCTCGTGATATTCATTCTCAACCGCGCGCAAGGTGTAAAATCCTAACACTGCCTCATATTTTCGTACTTTGCATTCGCCGACTTTATATATTTAATTAGCAAAGTGAATTAAAAGTGTGAAATCTTACTCGAGTTTTTGAGTGTTCGTTTTCTTTAATCGAATAACTTACTGATAATTTGTTGTTATTCCCAACTAAAGTATTGTAATAAAAACGTACTAAAAATTGTATTATTTTATATTGGCTAATAATTGAATCGTTGGCAAACCCTCCGAGATTTAATCTCGTCGCAGTCACGTCTTGACTTCTGCCTACCTTTCTCCCGTCTGGGAGTGAAGTCTCTTTTACTTGACTCGCGGGAAAAATCGCGAGCCGTAAGAGTTTAAGCCTCTTTCCCGGGCCTACGCAGGATTACAGCAAACCTACGTACGGCCATTGTTTCTGAAGGTAGTTGGTCAAAAAATCCCGAGGATAAATCGTTAGTCGAGTGCGTAACGCGTGAGTATCTGACAGTGGTGGGTGCTGGTTGAAAGACAGTTATGGATTTCGAATATGCGTCGTGCATGAACAAAGCGCGAGGCCTTCGGGAAACTCGTTTCGTTTACTGGACACTCAAGAGAATATACCGAAACACAAAAATGGGGACTTTGCATTCACCTGCGCGTGGGTGGAACTCTGCAACATCGGAAACCGTGAAGGAAGTTATATTTCGACTTATATTTTTTAACAATGTGTTGCTACAATTAATTCTAAGCTTACAAAAGTGCTTTTTCTAATTTTTTCCTGAAAAAAAAAACAAAACTAAATTCGATCGCAAATGCATCGACATTTAATAATTAATAGACTGACAAACTAAAACTGAAGAATTGCCAAACCCTTGAGAACAAAAAATTAAACCGTATACATAGTTTCGAAGACAAGGACACCGAATATTCTATCATTCAAGATTTTATTGCTTCGACAATTTAACGGCCGAGTGCATAAAGAAGATTGCAAAGCTTCCGAGGTCGGCGTGAAGTTAGTGCAGACTGTAGGCGTGCGTAACTCAGCACAGCACAGCGCACCCTGAGCAAGTACTTAGAGCCGAGGGGGGCGAAAGGCGGCCGAGCATTTTCAGATAATGAGTGCCACTTAAGGCCGCGTGGGTGGTTGAAAATGGTCCGTGAGCGGCCAGGCGATTGGGTCCTTCGGACGCCTCGTAATTCGAGCTCCGGTCAGGTGCGCCGGCTCGATTACCTTAATTCTCAAAACTCGTTCTGGCTCTAGATCCACCGGGCTCCCGAGAGAGCGCGGCAGTACCTGCCCTTCGGAGGCTGCCCTCGATATCCTATCTTTTGCGTCGGCCTACACGTCACTTTAGTCCTACACCTACACTCGTCGTCCTATTGACACCTTGGACAGCTAACAGTATTTTATTGGACTCTTTTTCTACGTTCAGGCACATTTTAAACTACTTACAAATGACTTTGATGGTAGATTTACTAGATGTTAATCTTATTCACAATCACGGGTTGAAAAAGCACTTTCCCAAAGACGATCAAACGAAATGCACCTTCCAACTAGATGAACCAGAGCTTTGTCCTGTCAGGGACATCGTTGGCAGAATAAATCGAGCACGGCGAAATAAGTCCGGCGAGGCTGCCGCTCGACAGCGAATTAATCGAGCGGAGTATGAGGAGGCGAGGCGAGACGAGGCGAGGCGGGCAGGCTAGGGAGAGCTTGTTAAAACTTTAGTTAATCACGGCGCAGACATCGGTCACACGTTGTCGTACTTAATTCCCGATGTGCCGTTGCGCATCGAGGACTCGGGCTATCGTCGTCCTCGCCTTCGGGCGAGCACCGAGAGTCGTGTGCCGAGCCGCGCTCCCCCCAGCTTCCCACATAGATGTATCTCGGTCTTCGTATCGGCCAGCTGAAAACTCAATTACAGCTTAATGAATTGGCACGCTCGTGGATGTGCGCAGCGCGGGCGGGGGCGAGAAAGGGAGACGGCGACAAGGTTCAATCGCGTGTGTCCAGAGCGAGGGAGAGAGAGGGAGAGAGAGAGAGGATACCAGGACAGAAGAGAGAAGAGAGGAGTATTGTGAGAAGGAAGAGTCCGGTAACGAGGCGGACGGGTCGAGTCTGGTGTGTTCGAGCTATCGCGTATCACGAGATACCTGATTCGAGATAGGTCCGATCGCAGAATCGATTTTCCCTTGGCGGCTCCAAGAGAGGGAATCCGCCGCCCGGTATCGATCACACGCGATCATCGCCTCCGCCGCAATCCACACACACGCGCGCGCGGGGAGCTCTGCTCGATCAGCGACTATATCGCAAACTCGCCGCGATCCTTCATTTCCAGTGCGAAACGAGCTGCGCGGCGAACGTCGACAGCCCCAGTGGATCGCGCGACGATCGTATCTGTCGGCTCTGCCGGCGAGGAACGTATGTACATTGTCAAACGTGCCTGAGGATCACTCGGCCGCATTTTAGGATTGATAAGCGCGGCTGCCGGGATCCGGGGCCAAAGGGAACGGGTTTCGATTCCCGATCAAGCTCGGAGACGTCGACCGTGGAGATCGCCGATCCCGATCGCCGCGAGATACTTTGTGACTACGGTGATAGTTATCCGACCAAAGTGTATCCGGTCAAATGGAACTGATCTCCTGAAATGTACGATGTTTGGACAGTCTTCTCCTTGTTCGATTAAAGTTGGTTTTGGATTTTTATTTGTGTAGAATTTCACAATTGTATCAATCAGAAATTGGTTCATTTAACAGATCCCTCGCGTTTAACTAGTCCCAAAGGCAGAAACTTATAAATGTTGACGAAATAAATTGAAATCGATTTTCTACGGACAGGCAACGAAAGAGGAACGAAATTACATTTATTGGGAGGAAACATTAAATTTAATACTGAAGCTGGAATTTCAGAACACAGGAGAAAAAGCTTTGTACAAGAGATTCGAACGTGCGAGTAAGGCATGCTCCGCGCCGGAAACATCAATGCGTGTACAGAACGTATTCGGAGCGCTCACGAATCACTATCCCGAGAATGAGGAACGTCTCTATCAGAGTTACGGATCTTGATCGCCAAAATCAGGGAATAGCCGCAGCGAATGCGCTTATTATCAGCTGTTAAAGCAGATAGTTTTTGACTTTTTTTCTGGCCAGCCGCACTTTTTGCGGCTGCCCATGATAATAATGTGGCCGTGAAACTTTGCGCCTCTTTAAAGTCTGGCAACTTCCGGTACAAGCGCTCCGCCGAAATTGCCGGTAAATGCGCGCCAGAAAAACACCAAGCGAAATAAAAGTTGCAGTGTGCGCGAGATGAAAGGGATGCGAACTGCCGGTTGCCATGTCGTCAGAGGGCATTACCTTCGGATGCGCTTCCTGTTGCGCGGCTTGGCAGGTAATACGTTCCTTCGACAACCTACTCAAATTAAGGTTCCTCTTTAACCTCTTTAACCTGGCTAAGTTGCAGGAAACCAATCAGAAATCGAAATCTGTGCGATAATTCAAGATGGCTTGTAATTCTAGGCTTCTTCGAAACTTTGACTGCAAATACTGTGATTTTACGTGCTTCTATTAAATTAAGACATTCGAGAGAAATAGATAATTGTAAAAAATCAGTGTCTCCAATTTAAAACTAGATTACACGAATTTTGATCATTTATTGTTTCATTCCTTCCCTAATAAATCCTCTTCCAAACAGTTCAAGTTGGAGAAAAGGTTCATCTTAAAAATAGCGCCGAAGGAAAAGTCCGCGCGCAACTTTCGTTCTCTCGAAAGCGAGAGAAGTACGCCGGAAAGTGATATGTCAAGGACGATAGCGGTTCCTGGGTGAACAGCATAGGCTGTCGCTGAGTACTGGGCGATTGCGTGGGCGAGCACCGATAGAGTCTACACGCTTCCCGGCATGTGCGAGCCGGAGCTCGTGGTCGCTCGACTTTTTCGATTAACTCCGATCATTCTTTTTTTATTTCCACCATCGCCTTTCCTCTCTCGACACACACACACGCACGGACACTCAGTCTGGCGTGGGTGGAGCCGGCGCATCTTTAACGGCCGAGAACCGAATGTTAATAAGACGTGCATCTTCGGTCACCAACCTGATTTCCATTCACCCACTGGTGAAAGGAATGGTCTGGTGACCTTCAATGAAACTCGACCTAGTAGACAAAGTTGTAGATGGTCTCAAAGTCTTTCTTCCTCAATTTTTAAACTAATTTAAGTACTATTAATACATTTTATTTTGAAGTCCTGTGTGTCAAAGTTAAATCGCCGAAAATAATATTGATTTCTCTAGCATTAATTTGATGAATAGTTATACAGGACGATTTGAATCAGAATATCAATCAAAATTATGCGTCTTCGAGTTATTTGAGTTCTACCGTACATAACACACGAGCACGTGTGAGAAGCGGGCGTTCTGAGGGTGGGGCACGTGGGTGAGTTTCCTCTCGAAAGCACTCACACCCACACGCCGCACTCTCACCGTGCATCTCGAATGCCAATAAATATCAATGAACTCCTCCGTCATGAACCTGCGATTTCCAAATACTTCCACTCGACGATATGTTAATTCAGCAGCCATAGCCCGGGTGCCTCGGGTGCGACTGCAAGCAAACTGTACAAACTTCTATAACCCAGTTTACTATCGCGTTGTTGTTTATAATAAGATATCCACCGCTGCTGTTTTCCATGACCGATCGATCTGTCCCGGTGGGCAGAATTGAAATCATCTCTTAATTGCTTGGGGTCGGCGCACTCCAGGCGAGCGTCGGGCGTGGGAATTATTCGATGAATATTAATCGCTGTTTAATATGGATGATATTACATGCACACGTACACGCGGCTGGGAGACTCGGTGCCAGTGCGTCGCCTCCGATTGGCAGATGGCAATTAATTGATACACGAAATAGTTGTTTTGCGACTCAAATAAATCCCTTGTTTGTAGATCACTCAATAATTCATTATTATTAGAAAAAAAGAATTTAGTTACAACTTTTAGAAGCGATGAGAATGATTAGAAATTTATTAATGGATGAAATAACGATTTCTGACAAAATCATTGTTGAACCTAACATGAAACAGAGTTTTCACAGAAGAGCGTTGAACCCTAATCGGAAATACATTGAGGTATCGGTGCACACGTGGTATTCGAAAGCATTCGATAACAATTGCGTGGAAAGCATAAAATAAGCAAGTGTGGGAAGCGGCAAAAGTTGTCCGAAGCCCTGGGATTCCTGGTGTTGCGACAATCGAGCGGTAGAAATAGTCTGAGGGTATGGCGAAGGGTTGAATGTGTCAGAGGGAAAGAACGACAATGCCCGTGCGCTTTTATGCGTCTTGCGTTGGCGATTCTCTTGTTCGCATAAACTGCGCCGCAGCAGATAGGCCTCGATGGCCGAACCCCCGATTAAAACCATCGATCGATCTACTCACACACCCTCCGTCGTCCTTTCGCCTCTGCGCGCACTCCTTCCATGCGTTACACTACATTCGAGTACTGGACTGTTGAAAGCCCTTTCGATTACTGCACCGTTCGCTTTACTCGTCGGTGTAAATCTCACGTATAATCGTCCGCCAGTGCTATCGGGACTTTAATTTCCAAGATTTTCGATCATTGGCTTGCGAAGTTCGTAGTTCTTTTGGTGAACAATGGAAAACAGATATTCGCACCAAGGTTTGATCGAAAATAATGCTACAAATGATTTTAATGCTTTTCTTATTTAACGCTATTAAACAAATTGAAGTACCTTTCATACGATAAAAAGTAGACTTCAATACTCTAAACATACAGAAATGTTAGCTTGTTAATAACTGAATATCAGTCAGTCCATCGACTTTCCTCTTGACCTCTTAAACTAAGATATTAATAGAAAACTGAAACTAACTTGCTACAAAAATCCCCGAGATGGCAAGTGATCGGAGGGAGATTTCTCGGACGCGGTGGAACTCTGTAATTCGGCGGGAGTGGCGTCGCGTGAGGCGAGGGCCGTCCGGATTTATGCGGGCGAAAGTGCGCGCGCGGTGCCAGCCGCCTTTATCGCCGGGACGTTCAGGTTTTCAGGGTTGTCGAATCGCTTTCGGTTATCTAAATTGCATCGGAATCGATGTTGGTGCCCACGGTTTCCGCCGCGGCGTCATAAACCAACACCTGTTGATAGCGCCGCCCGTGCGCGGGGTGGTCTCCCAGTGCACGCTTTTTCTTCCCCTCGACCGCCGCGGGGATTCGACCCACTCGAGAAAAATGTGGAAGTCTCCGCACTTGCGAAACAATAGTCGCACCGGCTCTCAGTTCCCTTGATATCTTTACCCTCTCGAGTGTGCAATAGTGTACTACAAATATAGCATTCCATGCATTGCGTTACTTTAGTTTACTTTATTACGATTGGCGATGTAATAATAATATTTAAAAGAATCTCTCTTTGTATCATTTTCAAGTTCTTACTTCCTTGTAAATGTAGTATTATGCGTCAGATTGTGTGATAATTGTCTTGTTATTATTTTGTTTTTATTCGAAATTCAAGGGTGAACTCTTAAATTCTTAAAATATCGACATTGCTTTAATAATAAAAGTCAATATCCAAATTCAATGTCTGCTTATGATAAGGTAATTAAAAATCAAAAAAGGGAAATAAATGTCTATTGCAGTTATTTGTACAATTTCCCACTAAAACTCGAAATGCACCGGACATCTTCAAGCCATCCTTAAAACCTCATCCAACAGCAGAAAGCTCATCAATACAAAATGCAAATTCCATCCCCAGACCATTTATTAGCCCCGCAAACGTGGGCGTGCGGAGTTCTCCTTATTATCTCCGAGGAAAAGGGATCCTGGAAGTGTGCGTGAAGGCGTACTCGCATTTCGCGTGCCCGGCCAGCCACCCGGGCGAGGTTCCACCTTCGTTCCGGGTAGTTGCTGGGTGCGCCGCTCGACTTCCCGCCCGGAATATTTCATCGTGTGATTAACGCTCGGGCTCTAATCACTCACACGTACGGGCGTGCCTTCTCCTAGCGCGCGAAATGGCACCGCAGCCCCGGCAGAAGCGGAGCCTGCGGACGTAGTTGCAGTGCGCAACAGCACTTGTCGCGCCAGAATAATCTGACACTGAATAATGAACTGGGAATAATTACGGGCGAGTGAAAGGCGCAGCCAACAGGAGCAGAGTGTGTGTCGGGGCCGGCGGAGATATACGATGCTCGAGCGGCGCGGCGCAGCGCAGAGCGTGATGGGTGTTGTGGGTGAACCTTCAGCGTCGGGGTCAGCGCGCGGCCTTCCAAGGTAACGAAGAAACCGAAGCCGCCGACGTGTTAGTAAATACGGAACGGCTTACGCGCGGATACATCTGTGTTTAACCTACGACGAGCACTATGTATGTACGTAGTATACGCGGTACAATATAAACAGAAGCTCGATGGAAATGTGCCCTTTTCATTCCAGAGAACTCCAATGAGTTGTAATACTTGTAATGCTTTTACTGACTGTGGAGAACCGCTTAGTAACAGCAAGGGCCAATTCTACTGAATTCAAGAGAATAAATAGTTGATCGTCTTCATTTTCTAATTCATCGAAAGTGTAATATAATTTAGCATACAATAAACCGCCTCCCGAAATGATTAGCAAACTAAAATGAAGATTCATCGATCAATTATGGGTAAGATACACATGTCCATCGAAACCTGACAAGACCAAGAGGAAGTCAATCAGTCCTGGTGGATCATTAATTTCTTCTATTAATGGCTTCGGCCAGCCCGATGTACCAGTAGATTCGTACTAGATCGAGCATCGAGCAGTGAGCACTCAATTTTCTTCTCGATTACGAATGATCCATGGAATCATTGCATCATTAAGCCGACGCCTATGCGTGTGAGCCAAGCGGCAGTGGTAATCGTCAAATCCATCAAGATTCCGATAAAATATAATTAATGTCTTCAGTGGCCGAGTTAATTTCATTGATTGATATATCCGAATATTATACACATTATCCAAACTTTGTTATTCTATTTTTATGACTTTTCTTACTGAAGGGAACTAAATACTCTGAATATAATGCATTATGCATATTTAATTAAATACCCGATGCAACAAATTCCATCCTGTTAATCTGCCTTGTCCAAATCCAATAATGGTATAAACTAATGCATACATTCTTCTCGCTAATAACCCAGGAGTTAATGCAACCTTTAAATAACGATTCTTGAGAATTCTTCCTCGACTGTCATCAATAAGTGTACAGAATGACCGAGTATAGGACAGCTGATACTCCAAACTAATCCTCAATAAATCCTTGTTAGAAACACAGCAGTAGATCACGGTCCTGGCGATATTTCGAGAGCGAGGAGGATAATCTTGGCCCGAAGCGCTACCGACTACCACGCAACATCATCTCGGGGTGCGCACTTCTCTCCTCTCGCAAAAGGGAGCGTCCTCCTCCTTGCCCTCCTGTCTTCAGCTGCCAATCTTTCCCACAGTTCGCCCTCCCCGCTCCCGAAGGGGTGACCGTTGTTTTCGATCGGGATGAATTTCGGCCGTGCACTCCCCGAAAACCACTCTCACCCTCCTCTCCCACCGTGCCAGGGTGCATTGTCGGATTTTACGAGGTCCGCGATTTATCGAGGACGAGTCGTAAAGTTCCGGCCCGTGTCCGGTTTCTCCGTTGAGCGAACCCTCGAAGGGAACAGGCTCGTCGTAGCGTAGAGTCTTATGCAGTTTAATCTAATAATTGAATTAAAAGAATAATAAAAATACTCATACAATTGTAGTAAAAACTGCAAATGATCACGAACTAATGAAATTTGATAGTTGTTTCATTTAAACGCGCAGCAAAATTTGAGTTAAAATAATTAAACGAAATGACATGTAATCAAATAAAATATGGACAGATGAAAAGGCTTTTTAATATAATTTCTAAACCTGTAATTTTAGGTTTCGGACGACAAAACGGTTTCAAAAAGCGAATAAAAGCATCGGGACGACAACAGAATATCAGAAACGAAATCTTAAGATTAAAGCTTACGTGGCAAATCCACGTATTCATATTACCATTATATAGTAAAGGATATTATTAGCATGAGACATTACGGGGCAGCTGAATTCAAGAATCATGTGACTACGTCTTTAGACCGTACAGCATCTGCTGTCAGGAGTTGGTTCTTACTCGCACATCTGCCCCCGTGACGTAACTATTCGAGCTTCGACTAACGGGGTTCCTTCTCGGTGACGTCACACGTGAATAGAAAACGTGGGCCCAGACTTTCCTCCAAGTACAACCCCAATATTCCACCCCTGAACTGACCCAATTCAATTTACCTCTTTCAATTATATTCTCATACGAATTATTCTCCGACTAAACCTTTATTATTGGTCGAATTCATTTGATTACTTGATTCTAGAGATCAACAGACGTTTGCTGAAGTCTACACTCGTCGCGGACAGCCTCCACGTTGTGTCCGTTCTCAGTTTCAGCAGATCGGCAACGCACCGCAAGAAAGCCGTGAATGTTTGCACGTTCGCGCGTTCGTACGAAGGAGAATGCCGTTCGGGGAAGCGGCGAAGAAATCCCTTAAGGAAGAAACTGGGAAGCAATGGATTGCCGAACTCGACGATCCGCCGGGGCCTCGTGTAAGTTATGTTAGAGTCAAAGGCTGCCGCTGCTAGGACGATAACGCGACCCTCTGCTTTTTCACAGTGACGAATTGATACATTTGTCTGCTGCTAAGAGCGGATCGCATTAATTTGAATCTTTCCATTGAGAAACTAGGTTCGGCCGGTTCTTTGGGACCTTTGGAATTCGCAGTACGATTATACATTAACTTGATAAATCGACGGTTAAGTCCCAAGGCAATAAGAATTCCTGACAAGATCATAGATTTTATTTATTAAAAACCAAGTTTACTTAAATAATCCTCGCGAAAACATTGAATATTAACGATTCGTGCTCACCGCAAGAGGACGAGAAATGGAAAGCGACACAAGGAAAGATGGTTTACCTCGACGCGGGTGGATGTATTCGCCGAGGACCGAAAAGGATCGAGTGGGCGTTTACGACGGGCATTTGTGTTTTTCCGCGCGCGAGCACCTTAATATGTACGAGCTGGCTGCTCGTTAATGCGCGCGCACACGCCGCTACATAATACGCCATCAGAGCCGGGCTAATAGTTGTTTCGCGCCGGCGACAACCTCGTGAAACCGCTCCTTCCGCTCTTCCCCTCTCGGTACACGTAGGTACCTGCACGTTACCCCTGAGTTCCTGCGGGAGAGCGTGTTTAAGAGATCCGCCTACGAGTGGATCGCCGATGATTCACGCGACGCCTCGCTCAGACGAGAGTTGACACTCCTGAAATATGACGGAATTATCCCCCATTGCAACTGCAAACCACAGTTTTCCATCGTGCGCTCGGTAATTTTCGCACAAAATTTTATTGGCCAACGATTTTAATTCTGCAACTGTGGGAAATGTCGACAGGGCAGAAACGGCTCATTACACATCGCCAAGATTAAGCTTCCATACAAGCATTCTCGACGTCAGTCGCTGCAATAAAATAACCAATAAAATCAGTACTCATAAAAAGTAAGGGAGCGAATCAGCTGGCAGTGGGATCGCTCGGTTGATTCTCCAATAACAACCAGAAACGCTAATGAAGCCGTCCCGATAAAATCGGCACTGGCACGCGCAGCTGTTTCATTACTCCCGAGAAGTACAAGACTAGATCCGTTGGAGAGTGGCGCGGGTCGAGCGAGGCGCGACTGGTGCACCGAGGAAGATGTCGCAAGAAAGGAGGACTCGAACCCCGCAGCATTCACTTATCTCGAGAATTGGCTGGAATATCAAGGTTTTACAGGTCGCTATCTTAATCCAGCCGATAGCAGTCGGCTCGCACGCCATTACCGTACACTATTTAGCCATCAGCAGACTCGAGAAGGGTCATTGCGATATGAAGCCCCGACGACGGCTCGAGCGGACGCGCTCGCCTCTCCTCCAGTGCCATCAATTCGCACGTGGAGCCGTGTAACTCTCGTTGTAACGAGCCGCGTTACTACGTCGTAACGCGAGAGTAATGGCAACTGTTACTAGAACAATGGTGCTGGCTCGGGCGACGAGCAACGCCGCGCCGGACACCTTTTCTCCGTGGGCAAACACGAGTCTCCTTTTTCTCGCCGTCTCTGTCTCCTTCTTGTGCTGCTGGGATGCTGGTGTGGCGAATGCACCATTGTGTCTCCGCGGTGTCGGCCACCCACGTGAACGTCTCTTAAGGCACCGCCGCCGAGCCCTTCTTGGCTCGTGCCCTCCTTTAATCTCTATCACGGGGACGATTGACACCGCATGTAAATAAGCCGCTCGAGAGCAGCGCGTCTACCCGGCACCGCCCTTTGGCAAGTGGACTGAATCTACTCGCCTCTTGGGATTGCTGATATTCAACCGAAATACTTTGACTGGCTTGAAGCTAGTCATTGTCGAGGGTAGAATTGCTGTAAATATGTTGGATCTTACTCTTGAGTCTGATCTATGATGATTTCATAGTTCGCTTGATGCCCATTTTTCCAAAGTTGTATTCAGATATTGATTTTTATTTTGATACATTCGAAATGTACTGGTCATTTTTCAGAATTCAGGTTCACCTCATTTGCATAAATATCCGCAGTCGAGTTATAAGAAATGGAGGGTTACATGTGAGGAAGGCGTTCGCACCATAATAAAAAGGGAGTCAGCATAGTGCGCGTCCCAATAAGTGTCGTCGACCCTCGTAAACCCGAAAGGACTCCAGGTGTTCTTCCACAAGAATCTCAGTGCGACAGGCTCGTGATGGATATTCGCGATCACCTGAAGCTGCCCCGAGTGAGATTTCCCAGCAGCCCCCTCCTTTGTCGGAAGGTGGGGTAATGAAGCACCCTACGTAACGAGGGTGTGCAAGGAAAAAGGTGGGCTTCGTCCCAGACTCACTTGCATTCCCACACGAGCTCGCCCTTTCGTGTATATGTCGGGGGTAGCGTCACATACCCCACGTGGGAGTGCATGCTTGAAAAATTTCAGCACAATACTCGTTCCCCCACGAGCGCGGCCCGGGCCCCCAAGAAATATCATTGTCCTCGAAGCAGGCGCGCGCGTACGTAACGCGTGCAGTTATGCATTGTTTGAGAGTGAAAAGTTGAATTCCTTTAACTTTAACGATCCACCCGGCTACGCTAAGGCTAGACAGACTGCTTTTACGGATTCTCCTGGAATTCCTGCGCTTGCTGTGAATTTTTGGTAGAACAAGGCGAATTCAGAATCTATGTGAACTGTACGTTCGTACTAACAATTTGAATGGAAGCAACCAACACTTGTAAAACGAAAACTCATACAAAGTGATCCAAATTAATAGAAATCGTGCGAACCTTTGGGACTCTGTCTACGCGTCGAAATTCCCCCGCATTTCGCAACCTTAAAATAGAGCAGCTGGCTGAGACTAATTCTTCCCTCCAACTGTCCCACTTTGATACCAAGAAGAGCGCGCAGGAGGCTCTTGAGCGCTCCCGAGAATCGACCTTTAATCTAATCGTCGAAGCAGGGATGACAGGCCACAAGTGCTTAACAAGGGTGGCCGCATCGGGGCACATGCAGCACGCGGCAACTTTTGGCGGGAAGAGCGTCCCAGGAAGACGCCTGCGCAGCTTGCCGGATTCCCACACGAGGAGTCCGCCCGAGATTCTCCCCCGAGGGGTGTGTTGTGTGTGCGCGCGGCTCGTTAATAACTCCCTGCGCGACAATGGAGGGTTGCGAGGCGCTTCTCGAGTTCTCGAGGCGAAGGGGGATGCTGGCTGGAAGGAGATCGCCGGACTCTCTTACCACCTGGTGGCACCGTGCGCCTCAACGTGGGAGCCCCACGCCTATGCCACCCCGAGGAGCGCACTACCCTCTCTACCTACCACTCCGACCCTCCGTTGCCACTCACTCGAACGCATACACTCATTTTAAATGTCAGGTTGTCGCAGCGTGACGAGACTCATTTAAATATTCACGCTTAAACTGCCACTCTACGCTACTGTGATGCGCGAGGAAACTACGGAAATCTGACTGAGACTCCAACTTGGGTCTGATGTTTCGTGATAGAAAACTTGGTATTTTTATAAAATAAGAAAAATGCTTGGGTAGATTTTAGAACAGGGTATTCATTTTTTGGAAGAGTATCTTATGGAGTTACGTTTGGGACTTGAGTCCCAAGAACTTCTAATTTATTTAAAGCAGAAGAAATTGTAATACAAATGCATTTGATATTAATCATTTTATAAATATTGTATTGGTTCAATGTGATTGACGCTACAAAATCAAAAGTTAAACTGGTGCATCCTGAAAATGACAGAAGAAAAGGGAAAGCTAAAGAAAGTTGGCGACAGGATTAGACAACGCGGTAAAAAGTGAGTTTTGAGCATCGCGTATTCGGTTGAAGCTGATCGAAAGAGCGTATATTTGGCACATCGGCGATCGACAAGCCGAGGTCAGGAGGTTCTGACTCATCCCGATCGTTATCGATCCTGCCAACTATCCTGCTCGCTCTCTCTTTCTGGCTCTCTTGCTCGTTCGGGCGGCGACAGTTCGAGAGAGAGGCTACCCGAGACAGGTAACCCTCGGCTGCCCGGAGATAAGTCACTGCATGTCTAAGCGCCGACGATTATCGTCCCCGTCGATCGTGCCTGATTATCTGCAATTCAAAATGCCACGGGAGACGACGACAACGCCGCGGTCGGTACCCCAGACATCGTCGCTCTCTTTATGCGGGAGTCCTGCTGCCACAAGGGCGAACTTCCCTCTCTCTTTCCTGGAGGATTCGTCGCTACACGTTGTCCCCAGGGTGAGTTGGAGCAAGTCTCACTGAATTGAAAAACCCGTGATTATTCGTGCCAAATCGATCCAAGGGAATTATTGATATTTTGCGAAATTCGGCTTAGTTTCTTAATTAAAACCATTTGAAAAATCGGTTCAAACCCTCAAAAAGTCTGTTTGTTAACTTAGTTTTGTTGCTATAGTTCAATCTGTCCGACACAATTCTTAAAGAAAACAAACACAAACACCTTATCGAATACTTGCATTCAACAGAACCACACAAGTCCAACGGTTTTCCTCGAAGGCAATGCTTGCAATTTCCGCGCGACGCCACATAATCAAGGAAGTTCCCGCGGCGGAAACAATGTTACCGGGGCTCCACTAGGTCTACAACAAAGTCTAAAGCAGCAGGGGAGTCCGTCGAAAGAAAGGCATTCTTAGAGCGCCAGTCGCCTTCTCTATTCGCCCTTACCGTCTGTTATATAGAGGAACAATTAGGTTCGTAACGCGCCGCTCTCGCCCCGAGTGGCCGCCTGCTTAAGGTCGCATTGTCGCCGAGGAGCAACAACATTCGATCTTAATTAAAGCGTCCGTACGCAAAGGAGGAGAGGGCGAGAGGGCGAGAGGGGGAGAGAGTGCGTGGAGGTTTGGAGGGCGGTCGTGGGAAAGCGAAAGTATGTATGGACGTACACAGACGTAGGAGAAGGAGTGAAGGGATTTTCGAAAGAGGATATCGAGGAGGTCTTTCTCTCCCTGCGGGACAGCCAGGATCTAGTTGAGGTCGAACCCTTTCCTATCGCCGGTAACTAACCCCCTTTCGAGACGCCTCTAATTTGCATACACGCACGGTCCACAATCGCTCTCCCCCTCCCTCCTTCTTCTAGTCCCTCGCACGTGTTTCCTCCCCCTCCTACGAGGCTTGTACAGGGTGATTCACTCAGCTTACAGACGCACTGTCAGATAGTATAGGCAACTCTACAGAAAATAATCATAATAATCTAACAATTTTAATTGTACACCAATGTTTCCCAAGACTTTCCTGGATTTTGTATATTATTTATATTACATGCATCTGAAAAGAAGTAGAGAGGACAGTGCGAGTTGAAATGCAACTGCGCCGCCCTGTACGCGTAAACGTGACGTGACGTCAGGTCCGCTGGAGCGGGAGCGCAAAGAGGCACGTAAGCAAGGATGAGAAAGTAGATCTAAGCCACGACACAGCTGCTCGCGATTTCTCACGCGTCCAAAAGCCAACGCAAGACAATTGAACTTGATTCCGGTCCACCCTGGCCGGAGGGCACCCTCCCGGCTACCCCGGCGCGGTAAGACAGGAGTGAGGGGGATCGCCAAGGCGGAGGGGGAGAACAGCACGGGCACACATGGGCCCCGCACCTTCCTTCGAGAACGGAACCAGTCGCTCCCGCTTCCGGAAAAATCGATAGACAGGTGGAGCAGATGTAATCAGGGAGTAAAGATCTCTCCTGGGCCCTCTCCCTACTTCTGGCTCGAAGATTTTGTTGTACCGTATGCCTGACGCAAATGATCCCCGGGGATCATCCCCGGAACGTTTCCTAAAACTTGTGTATAATGCATGATCGACCCCTGTCGCCAGTTAAAGCGGAACCGCTTTCATCTCTCCTCGTCTCCACACGTGGATGGAGTGGAGTAAATGGTGGACAGTTTAGCCAACTTGTTTCCACGAAGGAGAACGTGTTTCCAAGTAAATCGATTAGAGAGAGCGTTTGTTATTCCTCGAACTAATGAATGATCTTTGTGGAACTTCATTTCATTTGCAATTCTTCTTTCCAACCTACTATTCCAACGATTTGTTTAATGACGTTTGCTTGCACTGTGTTCCGAAAAAACTATTTACCCTGATTAATATTAAAAAATGCCAAACGTACTAAATACCACTGATTCCACTCGCAGAAAGTATTCATCACACCAACCCTGAATTAACACCAAATCCAACAGCAACACTACACCAGTGACATGCGATTGCGAAATGTTATTGCGCCGCAATTTTTTCTCGCAGGCCTCATAGGGGACACGATACCTGTGTGTCGGTCGTGCCCGGTAGGTGAATGCAGGATACGGGTCCTGACGGCGGGAACGGGTGCGAGGCGACGTGTGCGCGTTTATCGCTGCCGAACTATCTCCAGACGATTCGGCGATCGGTCGCTCTCTTCATATTCAGAGCGGAGGTCCTTGCATCCTGATCCCGGTGGGTCTCGACTAGATGTATCCTTAGGTAATATGCATTCGACGTTGCCCCGAGCCGAATGAATTATGCAGAATGCGGGAGTGCCTCTCGCACGAGAAGCACCGCAGTCTCTCTTTATGCATCGATCTCACTTCCTCGTCCCCTGCTGACCTAGAACTCGAAGGTGCGCTTAGAGGAACGACCAAGAAAATCTAGCGTCGTTAGGGATCCTCACTCAAATGAATCTGATCCGCATAATCGGTGATCAGTCGAAGGAATCTTAAATGGTCCGGTCTGGCCCTTGAATATGTCCGAGTTACTTTTTAGAAAAGGGTTATCCTCCAAACACTTACCCGCAGAAACGTCGGGAAATTCAGTGAAGACATACTTAT
This sequence comes from Crossocerus cetratus, assembly GCA_963675795.1. NCBI lineage: Eukaryota > Metazoa > Arthropoda > Insecta > Hymenoptera > Crabronidae > Crossocerus > Crossocerus cetratus. The sequence continues at coordinate 29,903,227 of OY776662.1, read as the reverse complement.
AGCCGGTTAAAATGATTTCAAATTAGAAATATAATTTAGGTTGTAATGGTAAATAATCTATAAATCTATGGAATGCGCGAAAACCTTCGAGATTGGTGCTCAGATGTTGTTGTAATAGCAAAGCCGAGACTATGTTTCATATAGTAATAGACATAATTACAGAACTAATGGTTGGCGCCGTCGAGCGGAGCTAGCATTAAATGAATTCACGATAACTCGAGCAACGCCAAACTATGAAGGGTAATTATGATACTTATGTCAATCCGGCGGGCAATAAGCAACGCACGATAAACCAATAATTACGCAAAGTAGCCAACCCCGACAAACAGAACAAGGCTCGCGTACGCGCAACAAGTTTTCAGCACAAATGTGTGCGTGGATGGAAAGGCAGCGTGTAACGTACCAGTGAAAATGATCGGGTTTCCATGCAAATCGGCGATGGAGAGCGATTAGTTTAGCAGGGACTGGCGGCGGCCTGGTGAGTTTTACGTTTTCGCTGAGAAGAGTGTTGTGTTGCCAAGGGAATCTAGGTCCGATCTACACTAGACTGGCAGAAACTGCACTCGGACGACCATTCATTCGGGATTCATTTATTCGGCCGCGCCGATCGGCGCAGCCCGATTTCCGCAAAGCATGTTAATGCCGGGCTGAACGAGCATAGCAATTCGTACGTTTGCAATTGCCTCCCACCAACGACCACTTCTACCGTCTTGCTGCCTTTCAGGTCCATCCAGTTTTACATACCTCCTTGACGTATGGAAGATTCCACGCTGAAAAGCTGATTTCCGTTTACTTTGGAAAATATCTAATAAATTATGAATAATTTAAACTGAATTATATTTTGAATTATAACAGTGTATTTAGTGAATTAATGAGAAATGTAGAGAATTGGAACTATCCGAGCCACGGACATGTTTATTTCAACGAAACTAACGCAGGCAAACGTTTAGCGAGATGTAGGTAGTGAAAGAGTTAAAAATCCGCAGATTGGGCAGACGTGTGAAAAGAGGACGGTTCTTGACTTCGCCCGAATTTCGAAAGCAGTTTACTTAATTTTCTAGAAGACATAATGAACAATGAATAGAAGTACGTCCTGAGAAAGCGTGGTTCGTTACGCCAGGATTGTCAATGCGTCGACTAACTTTTGCATAACGATAGTGATCGATGGCTTCGCATTGCCAGATGGCTCCAAGTGAGCAAGTGGGGGATCGGAACACGAACGAACTCGTCGTGAATTTTCGATAAACGTCTGCCCGATCTACCAGTCAAAATAGGTCCTTGACCGTCTGACTATACGTCTGGCTGGGGCTACATAGTCGCCATCAGCCGATAGCCAGACGATCATTGTGTTGCAAAATTCGCATTTAACTAGTATTTCCTGCTGCCAGATTCGTGCGTTTATCATTCGTTCAGTTGACGTGGGAGTTTTAAAAAAACGTTTGTACCACGAAACAGCAGTTTCGACCATTCAATGCAAATGTTTCTTACCAATAGTCTTTATTGGAATTTGCGTGTGTGTGAAACGTAATTTTCCAAATCACCAAGGCAGTGATTTCATTAAAAAAATCTATAATTGAAAAGATAGAACGAAGGCACATCGATTCGAATATGTTAGACCAAACATTCGATTAACGTGAATCGTACGCGAAACTAAAAATGTAAAAGAAAAGAAATACTTCAGTATATTGTTTCAGTGACGGTTTTCCAAGGGCAACTTGTCCTTTTTTCCCAACGATTTCCAGCCTGTCGCTCCCTGGGAATCCTGCGACAACTGCGAAGCAATCGTGTACTTTCATGCCTAAACCAGTCGCTCGAGCGGAGGCCGAGCAAATGTGCGTAAAATAAACTTTCTATCGTCAGAGCACACCTACCGTGTCGCCAGCCGTTTGATTTAGGATTCGGCACCGGCAGCCATTCCGAATTTTTGCCTCGCCGACACACGCTCCGAACTAATGAACCTACTAAATTCACCTGTCTCGTACTCTCTCGCGGAAAGAATTTAATTACTACGCGCGATCTTAAGCTGAGAGAGAGATTACTTTAAAGCCGGTGAAATCCGTGACATTGAGGTCGCGTGGTTCTATATTTCCATTTTTTGAGTTGGTTTGCTACTTCGTTGAATTGGTAGAATACAGGAATGGCTCTGAATTACTGCTTATGATAAATCAACTATTCGCTTTAATATTAATTAGAGGAATTAAATTTTGATCTTATTGCAAATATGTATTCCATTAAACACGAAATAATGAAGATACAGTTTATTTATTGGTAAAAATTTGTTATACCTGCAGCAATGGATTTTAATCACAACTTATAATACTGTAAGTTGTATTATTATATTGTTGAATAATACAACATAGTACAAGTCTGGCAAGAATCTGGTAAAATATATTAATCCGTCTCTTAACGATGAATGATTCCCATTCTCAGGAAATAATTATCCGCGAGCGAAGGTGTACCGAATGGAGAGGCCGCATAGCGAAAGAACCCCGTGGTAAATAGCACTGGCAATGCACTCAGGTATGCAAGAAGAAAAAAGGAGCATGCATCGCGTGCGCTGTACCCCACAAGTCGCAGATACGGAGAAGTTGCCGGGCGTCTCCCATTTGTTTACTTCGCGCGAATTAAATGAATATTCCACGGGTGTCTAGGAACATGAAGAACGCCGCTTCCGGCGATTTCACGCGCATCCCCGCGAGCCCGCCGAGCGAGATGTTGTCATTTTTCTTCGTCCTTCCCCTTCGTCCTTTCTAGTTTTCCACGGAGAGAGCAAGAGATACGGGAAGAAATGCATAGTTGATGTGCACATGGTATTGCTGGTATACTGATAAAGTTTATCCACGAACTTGGTAGTTGAAGCGAATTCCTTGAAGAAAGTTTAGAAAAAATTAAAGGTGAACAATTTCTCTGTGACTAAGAAATGCTCTTACTTTACAAACTTATTACTTCATAAAGTAAGAAACTTTACTTAGAAACTAAGTAAAGTATGTGAGAGGTTTACTAATAATAAAATAACTTGAAAATGTAATCGAATATTATGCAAAATTCGATGAACAAATATCGTCTGAGTTTAAGACAATTGTGAAATTAAATAGTTTGCTAACATAATCTATGCATCATCTTTCTGCCTTCACTACTACCTCAGAAAGTCATCGGGCGCGCGCGTCAATGATGAATGCCGGCATTAACTAAAACAATAATTCAATTAAGACTATCGTTACCAGCGGCGGTTCGACGCCTTTCTTGCCGCATCCGGCGGGCGTAATTGATCCTAAAGCTCGCGCGCAATTGCTCCCAATAATTTACGAGCGCTCTGCCTCGAAGCCCATGATATATTTATGAAGCGCGGGGTTAATACAGCGTGCGGTACGAAGTGGCGACTTCATTTGCCTAAAGATGACTTCCCCGCCAGCGGCGAATCGATTGTGAGAAATCTGAGTGCGCGAGCCCGTTAAGACTTTTCTTTAAATTAATAAACAATTCTAGCAAGCATACCTTAATTCGTAGTAAACAGAGTCGACTTACTATTTTAATTATGCGTAATATTAACTTAATGTAAAGTATTAAGTTTTTTATAAAATATCTTTGCATTACTTATTAATTGAACGACAAAAGGTTTATAATAATCGCAGCATACTTTTCAACGAATGAGTTTTACTTAAGCAAGTTCTCCGCTGAGTAAACGACAGCCGCAAAAGTACAAACTGTAAGCACAGCATCGGAAGTATAATCACAGTTTTGGAATGAAATTAATGAGTTCCTCTGCGCCCAAATCCCGAAAGGTGGATCTCCCCATAAGTCCCAGTCGAATTGCAGCTGGAAACGGCGCGTTACGAGTGTGCCTAACTAAGGGTCCACCAGCTTTAAATCCGATAATGAATGTAATCAGTGGAAATAACATGGAATCTACCTCGGTCGCAGTCCGAGCGAGACTCTGTGGCCAGGTACGCATTCCGAAACCACAGCGTGACTAATAATTATACTGACTGAGGGACCCTCGTCTCCTACGCTGCCCTGCCACGAAAGTGAGAGCTAAGGACACTAGTCAGCTGTAGAAACAATGTATCTCGTCTTTCTCTCGTCAACAACGTTGAACCCTCGTAACAAATACGCGCCCGTTGTTTCTTTTAAGGTCAATTCGCATCGCGACTATACGTCTTGAGCCAAATCGGTAATGTTACGTCGAAGTATTTGAATCTTGTGCTATTAAACGAGCAAATTTTGAATGTTTGAAACGGGGTCTTGAAAAGAGGCCTAACTAAAGGGAACTAAATTTATCGTTTTGAGTGGAGGGGGGGATGTGATTACGTTTGGCCTGAACTTTGGGATTAATTCAAGTAAAGGGGTATATAATAATCGCATTTAATGGTACCAACTATAATAATCTACTGATAATAAAATCATTCACTTTTACCAAGGGGTTCTCGATTTCCCAGGTACTTGATTTCATATGACGATGTAATACATTGAAGTGTTACCAGACGTGTGTCTGAATTAATAAGACAACAGCATATAACTTTACTGGTAGATCGAGAACGATGTGAATGGCACTTTACGGGAGATGGTTAGAATTGGCGGTCAATCACGATGGAAGTGGCTGGCCGGCTTTACCGCCACCTCCATCTCGATCTCTTCCCAGTGCAGGCGCACTCCAATGAATGAAGATAGTCGCGTTAAAAATACTGTCGCTAATCGGCGCAGACCCCCAGTTCTTCTCGCCGATATTTGCAAGGTTAAGCCGAGCTTATCGCCGGCAAACGGTACGCCCACGCAAGATAATCAAGCTCACCCGAGAAATATTCCAGCAGACTGCGGCCAAATCAAGAATCGGCGATGCACGCGCGTGTCCTTACGGTGCGCGTTGCTTCGCTCCTGCATCGTTCGCGGAGATAGACTCGCGATTGGCCGTGCAGGAGATCTCAGCACCGAACGAACCAGGTCGCACAGGGTCATCACGACTATACAAAATATTTACTGGAAGCTGACAAGCCAGTACCGAGCGTCTAAGTTTCCACTTTTTCCAGCGCGCCGAGTCTGCCTTAGCGATAGAACATGGGCAACGATCCGAGTGTTGTTGTCTCAGCATCTTCAAAAACGAGCAGTGCTCGTGTCAGCGATTCTCGCTCGATGATTCTCGTGTCAGCCGATGACGACGGAGTCAATTGCGGCCAATTATCGGAGCGCCTGCACAATCGGACGAACGCGCAGTGGGTGGCTGACACAGAAAACAAATCGTGGCGAAAGTCCTGTAAGTCGCATCGATAAATCATTGGGTTGAATTCAAAAAGATTGAAAATACCAATTAAAGTTTCATGTTTAATTTCACTAAAATTGAATTGCAATAAAGCATATTAAACTAAACATTTTTGTGAAACTTTATAACTTTCACTTTTATACTAATAAAATTGTTCTTAATTTAAAGAGGAAAGCTTGTACAAGCACTTTTGCGTCTTCGAAAGCGACAATGATAACACGTGATTTTGCAATAACAATACCGCGCGCTTCCACTAATGCCGACGTCAGTGCCGCGAGCAATGACTGACGCTCGCGACGCCCACACCAGCGATTATGCAAGCACTGATAAATCCCAGTTATCAGTCAATATTTGTAAATCACAGCAATAATTCGCATAAATCACCAGTTTGATCGAATTGCAATGCTCGTCGTCACTCTAATGGGAACGAATTCATTGGCCGTAGTCGAGAATAGAGGACGAGTCAATCGAGGTTGGCAAAGTTGAAGTGGAGTTAGTAAACACTTTGCCTTTCCCCCTAGAATTCTACGCATTTTAAACTTTAAACAGAATATTTTCAAAATTTACAGATGCTTCAATACTTGAATGATCAAAACTTGATTAAATCTTTCCGGCGATGTAATTAATCAACTGGAGCGAGTCAAGTCGCAAGCGGTTGAAATCGAGTGTCTTTACCGCAAATGCTAATCGTACCAGTTGCACCCGACTCATTCCGTGGCGTCTGCCAATGGTCAGGACGAGCGAAGGGTGACCTCAACAAGAAGTTCGACAACTGGTCCATCGTGCAGAGATCGCGTGCCGATCGTGTGTGCTCGCACGTGAGATTTCGAGAAACGTCCTATCCACTAAGTTAATTACCATCCTGTAATATGCATTCGACGAACACACTATATTTGCAGGAGTTTAATTAATCGAGCGAGCTCGCCGCGAGCTGGACAGGGACGAATAAGTAGAACAAGTCTGTGCGCACCAGCCCGATTGGCCCTCTTGCTCGCTCTCCCACAAATCGTGAGATGTGCGGGAAAAAATCTCGTTGGGACGAGAGGATGGAGATCCTAATTATTATCGAAGGCCCTTGCGTGGGACGTTGCCAGGGCCCGTGGATAAAGCTCTATTTACACGTACTGGTTAAGCCGCCTTCACATTGGCCCAATTACTCAACTAAGTAGCTTGAAATTGAGGCATTAAAGAATAATGTTGGGTATCAGTCACGAATCGATATGATTTTAAATGTTTAAATTTAAATTATTGGACCAAATAAATTAGTTCAATGTACTAATATAACTTAAATACTCAATGTTATTTTTACGCGTTTTATTCTTCAATTTTTACTATTCAACTATTCCTGATGTATAAACATTTTAATGTAATATTTCATAATAGTGCAGTTGCATTTCTTACTATTGTGGTGTTGATCCAATATGGAAGGGCTACGGTAAGAATCGATTTCCGGCTAAGTGTGACTGCAGCTTAAATAAGGGAGACCTCGATTCGGCCGGAGCGCAGTATCGATACATTAATTAAAACATCGGGCGCGGCTGACTGCTCGCTCACGCCCAGCTACGATCGGCCAAATATAAGAAGTCCGCATCTTTTTTCTCCAGCAGCCAGAAGTCCGCTGTGCCTTTCCACGGACTTTCAAGCGTTCTCGGCCAGGGAGAGAATCTCATTTCGTTTCTCCCACCTTGTTTCCTAGCCAGTTCTCCACAAGTTCGTGCGACTCGTGTCCGATGATCGCGTCAGACTCCGATGCGAATTAATTGGACATGCGATCATCGACGGGGAGCATTGAAGTTCGAGAAATCGAACATTTTTTTATATAATTCTTAAAGATTCCGCATTTTTTTTAATAATAATTCGTTTATTCACGTCCAAATGCACCCTGGTTCCCATACATTTGCCACGGGTTTAATTCATTTTTAACTGGGTTATATTTAATATTATTGTAAGATAACTTAAACCTTCGAAACTTTAATATGCAAGTAGGTAATTCGTACTAACAATTTTCCTTTCAAACCTATACGCAACGAAAGAAATCCGCGCATCTAACCCTACCGACCCTCATATTCCACCCGATTACCCTTTAAAACAACCCCAATCCCAATCTCCAAATCAGCTGCCCCTTATCACCACGCATCGATCATACGCAGAAAACTGCCGACAAAGTGGGAGTGCCGTGGTGCAATCCAACACTGAAAATCACCGTGACCCTGAGAGCAACCAGTTGCATCGCACTCTCAGAGAGCACCATGTGCAGCAATGCGTGGCGTGGGACAGAATAATAAATCGGTAGCCCTCGAAGGGCGAGAGCGTTAGCGGGCGAATCGGGGGTCGTCGAGTGCAAGTATGTGGGGAAAGAGGGGTGCGTCGGGGTGTGGGGAGTCGGAGGGTGCAAGGGTGGAGTCGGCGTGCGGAGGTACGGCGATATCGTCATAGCCGGTGGAGGAGGTAGGAGGGCAAGGACGAAGGACGAGCGAGAAGTCGATGGAAGGCGTCGCGACGAAGCGTGGGAATCGGGAGGGAGCTAACGCCGCGCCGGGACGCCACCCCTCCACCACCACCTTTTGCGACGGACCCTTCCTTGGCTCCAGGGGGCGAGTTTCGCCAGGAGCGCAACGCAGTTCCTCACCACCATTATCGCACTGCGTAGTCCTCCTCGAACGTGCGCCCACTGCCAGTGTCATCGCCGCTTCCCACAACCACCGCTGCCGAGATTTCCCGCGCCCGCGCGCGTCTTCTCGGGAAATTCAGTCTCACTCGAGCGGCGAACGTCGCCGGAAATCTTTACTGCGCCAGCGGACTCGTACTCCCAGCCGGGAGTGGCTGTCATAGTGAACGGGATTGTCCGAGTGAAAGTGGAGTTGAGGATTGACAAAGTGCAAACCGGTGATAGTTTGATATTGAGTTTCGGTGTTCTCGACGTGATTACGGTCTGACTGGACCCAGTGCTGAGCTCTAATGAACTTCAAACTGGCTGTCGGTGAGAACCGCAATTCTGGGCAGGCGTAAGATGGTAGAGCTGATCTACCCCAGAGAGACACAAGAGCGAGCTTTCAAAGTGGTGAGTAAACTTTTACTCTAATAGTCACGCGCCCATCGTTCCATTATCTCCCGCGTTTTCGCACACGTGGCTTTCAAGCAACAAGTAGCAGCCGAAACTACCAACTCTCCTTTAAACCCCACAACACCCTGACGGATATCCCCAAATAAAAGCCGAGCTAAGTGATAACCAATCAAGTTCCATCACTTAAGATTACCAGTCCCAAAAGAAAACCAGCTCCAAGCTCCTCTCCGATAAAGGCAATCCCTGCAAGAAAGCATGAGGCATGCGTGCCGCGGCGTCGAGCTAGAAGTAAAGTAGTCTCAGCTCTCCTAACTCGAGATTGGAGTTGGAGATCGGGTTGAAGTAGAAGAAGGCGCGGAGATCGGGCGAGGTAAACTCCGTGGCGAGCGAGGACTCGAGAGTCGAGGGGAGGTTATCCCCACCGGTTCCTCTCGGCTCCGCTCCCACCAAGGTGTCGTGTCGCGTGTCCCTTCCCCCACCGTGTTCCACGCGTGCACCAATACACTCATCCCCACACGCTCTCCGACACAGAGAGCGAGCGCTCGGCGTGCGTGTGCGAGAGAGTGAGTAAGCTAGAATCGGCGAGCGACGCGCTCGGGGCCCGCGTGCATCTGCGGAGTGAGCGGTTGCAGTGGCTTGTGGGTATCAGCCGGAGGAGTAGAAGGGAAAGGGGCCTCGGGGGGAGCGCGGGAGAGGGTTAAGGGCGACATCGGGGTGCCGGAAAAAGAGGCGGCCGACGTGGTCCGAGAGAAGCGAGAGATCGAGAGTGCCGGGGCGCGAGCGGGAGGAGGCAAGTGCGAGAAGGAGAGGGTAACCGTTGGGTGGCACGGGAACGCGCGTCGTGTGTACTTACGTGTCCTCTTTTCTCACTCGCTCCTCGGAGGGACGTACGCAGGCGGTGTGTGTCGGCGTTCGCACGTGTGTGAGCTCGCGAGGGGGAGAGAGAGAGAGAGACAGAGAGAGAGGCGGAGGGACAGGTAGAGAGTGATTGCGAGCGGCGGTAGAAGAGAAGAGGCGAGAGAGGTGGTTCTCCTCTCGGGGCCTTAGTTGCCGAGTGTCCGCTACTACGCGCGGTGTCCTACGCCACCGTCATCCTTAGCTTCGCTCCTCTCTGTCGCCCGCCCCGACAACCCTTCGACCTTTCTTTCCCTCGCGTCGAGCAGCTCACCTGTTGCAGCCATTCCGCTACTCGGAGAGATCGACGCAGGGTCTGCGCTCCGACTGTTTTCCCACTTTCCCGGAAACCTCGGGGGCGACTGGATCGCCTACTCCCTGGAAAACCGCGAGTCGTCCGGCTACTTGAATCAATTACACCTCGGACGAGGAGAGACTGGAAGGACCTAGTGATTTCGTTGGGGGAATCGCCCGAGGGAAGAAGCTCGTGTCAAGTGGGCGACATACGCAGAGTTGACAGTCTAACGACCGAGCAAGTTTGAATGCCGCATTGATAAAGTTTCGTGGAAGTCGGAGTGTTGTTTGGGGACAGGTCGAGTTTACGTGCGATAGTGCTTAATAATATTATGAGGACTGTGACGAGCCGCCCGGCGTGTCGGCTCCATTGAGCGCCCTCGCGTCCCACAACATTTCCCACTTAATTCACGAGTCAGCCGACGCGGCTAGAATGGAAGGCGAGCGCTCTCCCTCGAAGACGTTTACGTAGAGAGCGAATTCGGAATAGTTGTTAGCGGGAAAGATCGGCGACAGCTTGATGGCTGGAGTGAAGTGGAGTGTTGAGTGTAACGTGCAGCCGATCGAGCGGGGCTTTTGTCGCCGCCACGATTGAACGTCCGTCGACAAGCGGATTCACGCTGCCGTCCGCGCAAGAGGTGAGACAGCGTCCACATTCTACTTAACCCGTCACGCCCCAAGCTTTCTTCAATATTTCGCTCGCGGCCCGTTTTTACAGACAAGTTACTACGCTCAAGTCTCTTTTTATAACACGACTGCGACGACGAAATTCGCCGTCGTTCCCTTGAAATTTTTTGCACGACTTTTTTCGTGTGATTTCAGTCATTAAGCGTCGTTTTGTCCTTAATGAGTTAAACTAGAAAGCGCGACCTCATAATTGAAATGTTTCCGTTTCTTTGCTTTAATAAAACCTTGTAAGTCGTCCATTTCTATATGCCACGAATAAGCTTACAAAGGCTGCCGAAAATTGTCGAGGTAAACTTATCCGATAAATCTCAAGTTTATTAATAAAATGCCCGAAATCATTACCTGCCGACAGATGAAAATAAGCAAGCCGGCAGCCGTAGAGACAGTAGACAAATCACGTCCAAGTCCCAATAAATCGTGGCGGCCCGGTCACTTCCGAATTCCGGCGATGTCGGGGCATTAATGAGGCATAAATTCCTGTTAATATCGGCGGGCGTACGAATGCGCGATGGCCAGGCCTTATCTCTGCTAGATATCAGTGAGAGAGAAGCTAGTTTCTACTAATTGCTGGACGACGGGGGTGGAATGCCTCTGTCTTAACGAGTAAAGACGTCATTAGGAGAAACCTCCGCCAACGAGCATTTCCATCCTATCGCTAACGGCCATCGCCAATGTTTATTGGCCCTGCACCGCGATCCCGCTGTCCAATCAAATCAGAGTTTGTTCTAATCTAGCACACGGCAATATATCGACAAGTGTTACGAAAGAAACCGTTTACTTCTAAATTCCCTTTTATCCGATTATTTCCTCCACGCATGATCTTGATTACATTTGCTGACAAATCTACCATTTCAAATTGGACTTTGGATCTATTTTTGCAGCCGGCAGAAGCTTGGTTTTCCGTGAAATCTCTTTAAATGAAATTCCTGGTTAATTTATAATCATTAATTTAGTAGGGTGAAGGGACTCCGGGACAATTTCCCTGGACCAAATACCCGGCACTATTATAAGAATACCTTTCTCCTGATATCACGCAGTACACCGATGCCCGGGCGGTTAACGAGCGGCCGTAAAAATCTCTAATAAGCTACCGGCGTTCGTAATTAATTCCGGTAATGGCATTAATCGCGGTGTAGTAAGATTTCGAGAGCGCGGCCGACGTTATCCCACTCGTAAAACGATACTACCAACCAGTGCACATTTTTCTTGGCTCCGTGCGTTTGCACGGAGCTGCTGCTCTCGAGTGGGTCCGGCGCCGCTGCGCTGGACCGACTTCAAAAGGACGGCGGGCGCGCACTTTCCAAAGGAAATCCTTAATACTTCATTAAGTTTCCATCGTAAAGCCGACGAGCGCTTGTTGCGGGGAGCGTGTAAATCATGGCTAGTATGCGGAATAGGAAGCCGCTGCCTTGCCGCTCGTGAAACACTGGACTGATTTGTTGCATTTTAAAGCGGCCTTTTTCAAATCTCTCGCTTTATGTCGATTTTCTCGATATTGTAATAGCTCGATTAATTATGTAGCCGTGTAACTACATTTCCTAATGTACTCCACACTAGTTGATTAAAATTATCATATTCCTGGATGTAATTTACACAGTTTCTTTATGAAGGTTAATCATTTGAATTCTGCTGGAAATTAGAGTTGAATTATAAAAATGTGAAAAGCTCGTAACCACAAATATCATTAATAATTCAATTTAACGCAAGACACTGGATGCGCGAGGATCTGGAGGATTCTCCAAATCGGTTTCTAGGTTTCCCCGTGACACGACCATCCATTCACAGAACATCGAGTACGGAGACGCGCGCACTATTCGCCTGCATGATGGTAGACGATTCCGCGAAAGGTCAAATCGACTGTGTGATTACGGGGGCCACCAGGCCATCCCTGAGTTATTGACACTGGCTGCGCTGCCGCCGAGGTAAACAGACGGCCGGCTGGAATTTCGCCGGCAGTACGTCAGTGTCATAGAGAAATTCCGGCAGTGCCAGCCGAGGGTTTTGCTTACACCGGTAGCGCGGCCCTCGGGCCACGACTAGATAGGAACTCGACGCAGTCGACCTTACGTTTCCCTCATATATCACTGTGCACGCTCCTCGCGTGCGTATATGCGCCGCCAGCCCTGCGTACCTACGTGCGTACTGAGTTACGTACACGCGCGCCGCGTGTAAATACGTTGCGTGCACCCGCTCCCGTGAAGACGGATGCGCCGAGCTCACGACACGCTAGTCTCCTTTTCGTCCTGACACGAATTCCTGCCGGATTTGTCTTCTCCGACACAATACATTTCTATTTAATCGCCGCGGCGATTAAATTGTTAGGAAAAGTTGCGCATTTTTACCAGTTTCGTCAGACCAAGAGCTTTGGCTTTGGCGCGTAATAACGTTTCGTCGAAGGCGGCTTGCCACTTTGTGCTCCCTGGTTGCGCGAGGGGGTCCCCACCCGAATACGTTGTGAGGGTGCCGATTCCACGAAAAGCGTCGGGTTCGCGTCGCAACTCGCACAGAGGGTTCTCGAGAAGAGTGGGTCGCGGAGGACGGCGACGATAATACGTCGACAAAAAACACAGACGGGACACACAAGACGCCGCCGCGATCTACCGCTAAAGTGCCTGCAGCAGTAAAGATTATTATGCAAATGAGCCGGATTATTTCCATGCGATAAAAATTAGTAAAAATTCCAGCAGTGATTCTAAGGCTACCAAGAGAGTCACGTCCTGATCGCCTAAGCTCCTACAAGTGACTGTTATTCCATTCTCAACTGTGCCGCAATCGGAAAAAAATCCCCATGCAAAAGGGAGTCATCCAAAAGGCACGTGCGATCAGTCAGACTTGCAAATTCGATCTCGAAAGGCGCGCAGCAGGCCGGGCAGCTGGTGAGGGGTGCCCGAAAAGAAAACGTTCTCGCTCTGGATAGACGGCTACTCCTAGCCTAGATCCCGGGGGAGAGAAGATGCCTTGGCAGACAGACAAACGGAAGAAAGAGGAGCGACTGACAGACAGGCGGAAGGTCCTGGTTGCCCAAGAGATTACTACGCTGGTAGCACGTGCCCATTCAAGACGCTCGCCGGCCACCGCTGGAAGGGAGCGCACCCTCGTAACTTAAACTCACCTAATCCAGGCTCCTTGCCGGCTCCTCTATTCACCCGATGACGAGGCCAGCTTCTTTATGGGCAACGATTCCCCTACTGACGATTCCAAAAAGCTCCCCTCTCTGTCTATCACCCGCGCGTATTCGACTTCCTTCTTTTTTATCGCAAAGTGAATCGAGTTCCGTAACGTACCCGGGTTGCTCTACCATTCTAACTTCATGCCTGATTTTCTTGCAGGACTTAATGATCCTAGAAGATTTTAACAATTGTTATTTTAGCAATTCGAGTTGCAGAAACAAGTTTGAAGAACTGGAACATGTATTATTCAGATATTTCTTAAGGGAGAAATACAAACTTTGCCTTTGAAGGCATTTGCGATTTTAATATGCCTATAAAGGATTCAAAGAGTTGGTAGTATAATCTCGTGTTCCAAGGATTCGTTCAGGATATGACGAATGCTTTAGACGCCAATTTGTCAGCGGCAGAGCAACAGGCTTTCTTTGAGAAAACATAAATCACGACAGGCTGTGGGTAGTTAGGCTATTTACACGCCCTCCAGAGCCCACGAGATCCCTTTTAACCAGGAGCTTGTAAAAGTGTGCCCGACAAGGATCCGGCAAGGCGGCTGACTTTTCTTCGAGGAAGAAAGGAAGGAAATGCAGTTTCCGCCGAGAATCGCGCCCACCCGCCGCTACTGTTTGCCCCATTTAAAGCGGACACAATGGTAACACGCCTCGAGACTGCGAGGAACACCGCCAACGCCGCTGACCATTGTCCACTTGGAGCAGCCAGCAGAAGGCCACTCGATGTTCTGCGTGTGTTTCCTTCACCTCTCCAGACACGAGGGAAGAAAAAGGTTGGATTCAAGGGACTAGGAAGCCCCGAATTCGGCAGGGAAGAAGCAAACTGGAACGGTTGACAGAGTACAACTAGGGTTAAATAGAAGAATCAGGTCGGATTTTGTAGGAAGGCGTGTGCCGAGGGCGATGACCAGTCGACCTGATTTAATCCTGTTTCGGATGCTCTCGACCTTAGGACTTGGACAGGAAATTATTCCGACTGATCAAATTCAGGAATTACTTATCCCTCCAGTCAAATTCGAAGCAACAGCGCGAATAACCTCGAGATTATTTGCACGCGATCTGCCAAAAATCTTTGCACATAATAGTAATATTAATATAGCCAAGAAAAGAAAGACTCGCAACATTCCTAACAGCAGGTTTTAACAGAATTCATATTTAATTCCAACTGCGTTAATAAAACCGCAAGTCGAAGCACTGCCATTCCAGCAACACTTCATAACCCGCTGAAGTACATAAATGCAGTTTAAACTCCCGCGAAGCCCGCGAGACTTTAAAGACTCAATGGAGTGTAACTCGACTGCAGTGGCGCGGGTTTGAGCCAGGTGAGGGTGCTGTACAGAGAGTGTAACGAATGCGACGCCGCCAGTCGGCGAACAAATGGAGACAGGCCGGTATTACATCGCACCCCTGCGGGCCAGTTGTCGTTGGAGAGTGGCATTGTTTCGCGCGAATCCCTGCGGGAGTAAGAGGCGGCCGGCGGGAATGCAGAGAGGGCGCGAGAGAGAAACGGCGGAGCTTAACACGGATGGTACAAGGCAAGCTGCAACAGGGAACCTCATCATAACGGTCGGGCGACAGGACAGGCCGAGGTCCATTATTGTGCACGAAGCGATCTTTATGTAAGATCTTGCGCCGAGTCCCATGGGGTCCCGTGGCGCACGCCCATGCCGTCGAGGGTGGCTGCTGTGGTTTCACTATTTCTCTTCCCCTCTCACTCTCACCTTTCTCTCGTACCTCTGCAACTTAGCACTCGCTCGCTCCACCGTCGACCTTTCCCTTCCTCCCTTTTGTCGCCTCGTAAATCTCCTTAGGTGTTGAAACCCACCGGGGAGGACGGCTTCTACGCCGCGCTCGAAATCCCCGTCGAAAGGGGAAACTGACTCTGTCCCGATAATCGAATTAATAGCACTTTTATAGAGAAAGATCTCCCTGGAAAATCAACTGTCGATTTGACCAAGTTTTAATTCTATCTTTGATTTGCCTGGGCCTAGTCTTTGTGGTTCATTTATTGGACGTGAATGTGGAGGAACTTGCCGAGGAAAATCCTCTCCACCGTGAAGCTAGAGAAGGTTTTCCTCGGCCGATTTCCACGTCTCGTCGATGGAGAAGGGGCGAAGGTCCGGTCGGTTCACTGCTCGGCATTCCATGGTAGCGACGTTGGAGTTTTCCCCGGTGAAATGTGGGATTCACCTCGCCCACTGGGGGGCCTCGTGAGCGAACGCGCGCCGGCAACAGGTGGCAGGGAAAATGAGATACATATAGCACACTGCGCGGAAACAAATTGCTGGAACGAATTTCCTTTGATTCGCCTACCGCAAACTGCGCTAACTACTTCGTCACGTGTTTCTTCAGTCGTCGCGTGTAGAATCCATCGGGAGAATAATACGAGGACTGCGGATGCTTCTGCAAGCACGGGTTTCTGTTTGAGTTACGAGTCCGTGAGTTTAGCTATTGGAAAGTTAATTTTTTCAACTTGTTAAATAATATGTGATCGAGATACTGCTGGATTTCAACAATAACTTTGATCGATTAAAATCGATTTAATCAATAAAACTATTAACGGAACAATGCGCATTTGAATTCTTCTAGATTATTACGTAGAATGCGATGATGGTTGATGATCCAGTCGCCCGAGGCTCACAATACACGTCTGATTAATTCAAGAATCACTCCCAACTGGACAGTGGCAGAAGTAGGCGTTGAATAATCCACAGAACTCAGCCAATCCTTCCTCGCGTTTCCTTCCGATTCCCATTGCCAGTCGAGCAGCTCTTTAAACCCTCTCTCCTCCCCACACACTCTGTCTTCTCTGTCTCTGGTGCGCTCTGCGGCAGGTGCACCGATCATCTGTCATTAGCGATCTCGTAGGAACACGATCGCACCGAGCTCGAACACACGCCTTCTATTTCGGGCTGATAACGAGTGGCTGGCGCTCACCCCGGCGCACTTCTGTCGCGGAGTCATTAATTGGACTTATTTGCGGTGCCCGTTAAATCATGCTAATGAGATTCCTAGGCTAATTTCACAAGGCGTCCCTCACTTTTGCCCACGCTTCATAATTAACACGGAAATGGAATTGCGAAGGGGACTGTTGGAAAAGAGAGATTAGCACATTGGCAGAGAGGGAACTCGTTTTCTTGAGAAATTCGAGGATTCGTAGCGCAAATTAGATTGTAGGAATTAATGCAATTAAGCTGAAGCGAAATCAGGATAAGTCTATAATCGTGTCTATTGTGCACTTTGTATGAATCAAATATTCCCAATCAACATAGTACGCATCTGATTAATATAATACATTTCAGCATTGCTTTCTCAAGCAAGCAATACTGAAATATTGTTCGACGTGGTACGGTCTACAAAGACAAACGCAGGTGAGCAGGAGACAATCACCTGACACAGTCTCGCAGTGTCGATAAGGAGTTAGGTAGAAGCAAGTCCTAATGAGGATTCCCATCGATCGACTAACCAAGCGAGCGAGCGGTCAAAGTAAATGAGCAGGTGCCTCTGGTATGCGCCCCGCCTACGCTTTCCACTCTCTCTTTCTTTCTCTCCGTCTGTACACGTGCTCCTTTTGAGGCCCACCTTCATCCTGCCGAGGGAAACTCGCGGCCTGATATATCGGCCGGATTTACCGGCCCCGACAAATTACTATTCCTCCAATTCCTCCCGGGCCCCCGCTCCCTCCAGTCACACTCGATGAATGGGCAATCGCATTAGCCTGCATTAGGGAAAGTTGATGTCATAATTCAGGCCCTTAGAGGACGTCTCCGTCGCTCGTTGCCGCCGCTCGCCGCCGCTCGCCGAGGGAACCCGTGTAATAACGGGAATGATAAATAGATCGGTGGATTTACACGTATGAAGTGGTATTTCGAGGATGTAGTCTGTGCTTTGATCCGGAGAATATTGGATGTTGTAATAAAGACAGGTATGGCTGATTGCTGATTATAATTGGATGGTACTACTTGCACTTAAAAATTCTCGATTCGATTGCCGACTTCTTGGCGATAATCCAATTATGAATAAATAAAAAAGACAGTGGCATTTAAACGAATTATCGATGTTTTCACCCAGTTTATTGAGAACCGTCGAGACTGGGCAGAATTGTCCAATCCTGTTAGCTTTGCCGCGGAGTCATCGTCCGTCCTTCGGCGATCTTGCGCTATTGGCGACCGGCGTACGCAACTCTCGTCGTCGTCCTGTTCATTCTCCCCGAGTCTCTTTGTACGCGTCCCTTCGTCCCGCACGAAAAATAGGAGAGAAGGACGAAGCAGTTCATACGCGAGCGCTCTCCCTGGCTCTGCCTATGTGCACGTGTGTGGGTATTATGTATGTAAATATACGTGGTGGCGAAGAGCGCTCTCGACGTCGTCTCTCCGGCGGGCGACCGCTGCAACGTATCGTATTCTCCTGGCATTTGTCTTGGCGATCCCGGATTACGTTACCGCGATGATGCACGATGACATTTATTTTGGGATTTGTGCGATCCCTGCATCCTCCGCCCGTCGCTCTCTCCGCTCACAACGACGCGCACCTTTCATCGCACTTTTTTCTCCCTCTCTCTCCCTCTCTCTCGACACGCATAAATCGAGAGATCGATTCCACTTTTAATCCGCGACTTTAATTCTGATTCCCTACAACAAGTCGTTCGTCACTGCAACTTGTCTAAGATCAATCAACAATCTTTCCTGTAATAGCTAGTTTCCAGAATCAAACTAGCGCGGAAGTCTAATTTTCCAACAGACTCGGTGAAAATAAATCAAAAGCTGTGGTCCCGTGGAAGACAAATCAGTGGAGATTTTGAGCAAACACCACCGCTTGTCTGTGCGGACGTGCGAGGCCTGAATGTACAGGCCTCTGTGTGTATGTGTGTGTGTACAGTGTGTGCGGACGTATTAAGGAAGGCACGCGCGTTTGCTCTGTCTCGGAGGAAGGCCACTTGACGTAGGCGCGCACGTATACCCTAGAGATGAGAGAAGTCTAGCTCGGAGAACTCTCTTTCCCGATTTAGCTGGACCTGTCACGCCGTCCACTTACCTTGAGAAGGTCTCCTTTCAAGGTTAAAAGGTCTAACGACCGGCGAGTACGGTGATCGCATTGCCACGGAGGACGATATACGTTATATGTATGTACTTGCCTGCAATCCGTTATGCTTTCACCTTCCTTTGGGGGCGTTTTATTTACCTCGATTATTAAATTTGTTATTTTAGATTTTTCTTTTATTTAATTTGGAGATTTATATTGGTTCAGCTGCGTGTCTTTTAATAAATACGAATTCAGTTGTTTAATGAACTTTTTGTGCGTTTGTTTATCGCGATGCAATATTGTTCTCTACGCTAGAATATTTCATATGCATAATTGGTTGTACTCTGATGGTTAAAGTAGACGGTAGAAATTGATTAGACACAAAACAATATAATTCGACCAAGAATCGGACAAACTGCCATTAAATTCTCATCGACAAGAAGGAGAAAATGGGACACAAGAGAACTAGAGAGGGTTCGTTGGTAGGGTGGCGCGGGAGCCGGGCGCGTAAAAATTGTGCAAACGCAGATGCCGTGAAAGTACAGGGCGGAGGGGTCGAGTGTAGTGGCGTAGGCTGCGTAAAAAGGGAGCGCGTGGCAAAGATCAAACAGCTGGATCATCTCGTGCGTGGCTGCCTTTGGCCAAGGATCCCTTTCTTGCGGAAAAGGTGGGCATAGGTCGCACGACCCAGGTGCAACCTCGGAAGCCCTCCAAGGCATCTCGCGGTGACAATGCGCCTTAGCGCGCGCACGCACGTGTGCGAGATACATCGTGACGTGAAAGTCGCCCCCGAAAAAACCTACGCCACCGCTCGTCTCCCTTCTTTCTACCTTCCTCTGCCAACGCACCGCTCGCAGTTCCGGCTTCCACGCAATGCTGACTTTTCTACCGCGCAAGACATTCCTACGGTTGCCCGACAGGGATCCTTAAGGATATCCAGTACCGGATGTAAAACCGCAAACAAATCACATTCGACTCTTTCGCAACGAGAGGCGCATCAAATCTATAAATCAATTCAGCAGGTATTCAAGTTTATTTAAAGAAATCCCCGATAATGATAGACGAACGCGAGCCTTCTAAACAATCGAGGAGCAGCCGCCCGGCTTTCATTGTCCGCGTGGCAGCCGATGCAAATGAGCATAGTTTCCCAGGAAGAACAGTGGACGGTGTGGGCACGGAAGTCACAATCGAAGGATAGTTGGAGGCGACGTGGCGCGTGAGTTACGTCAGTTGGGTTCATTGAGATTGGCGGAGGAATCGGGAAACGAGGAGGATCGAGCGAGTGTCTATTCTCCGACGCGCGTCTGTCTCGCCCGTGGGATAGAAACGCAACGCGCGGTGAGGGCCGGCTATGTAATTACGTCGGATTTTACGGGCGAGAGTGCGTGGGCATCGGGGAATGTCTCGGATCACTTGGAAAGTGCAACGGACCTTTTCTAGGAGGCGTCAGATCGAACCTGGCTCATTAAGGCTAATGACGCCGATCGCGCAATTATACCAATAAGCGCGCGGAGCCCCTCGAACCTATCAATTTGTTATAATTACAGTCGGCGATCCTTGCGCCCGAGAGCCTCTCTCGTGCGATTAGAAGTCTCGTGCACTTACCAAATTATACGTCTGATTCCTGTGCTCTCTGTATAAAGAGCTCATTGGCACCGACGCGACGTCGTCTTTAAACAGGAATTAGGCCAATCGCGACAGCCATTGCTAATACCAGGACAAACGGATTCACGAACCTGTAACAGAGAGAGAATTAATGGTTTATGAGGTCGTAGGAATAAATCTATTTATAGCAACAGCATCGTTTAATCAAATCGGATTCTCGGTGGCCGAGAATGGCAGATTCGCTCCTTTAAGAGGACAGCGGCGAACTGAATGCGAATTCCGGTCATCCTGAATTCACAGCGCGTGAAACCCGCAAAGAGAACCAGACAGAAGAGGTATCGATGTCTCGCCGAGTGGAGAGGCTTCCAGACTGCTGGAAAGCGTGTCTGGCGAGGGATAGTCGTATTCTCCTGGCGGACTCCTAAAATAAGTCGAGTGCGCGCGAGTACGCCGCGCGCGTACTCTACCGGCACTCCAGCTGGCATTAGGCGGGCGAGAGCGTCGCGCCGGTTTTTTCGTTTGCCCTCGCAACGAAAAAAGGGGTAAGCAAGCAGAGAGAGGCGCATGGACGGAGTGCGGAGCAGCGCGCGTCTAGAAAAATGTCAAACGCTCGAGCGCCGGGCCACTTAGCCAGCCTTTCTGTAGTGGACACGTGTCCAAAGCGTGGCACGGACGCTTAACCACGCGTCAATATCTCTCTCGAGGGACGTGCACCGAGGACACCGTCCTCAAGAAGGAAGTCGCTCGTTCGAGGATCCATGAAAAAGGATTTATTTGACCTGTTAGTTCCACTGCATTCGAACCCTGGCACACTTATTCTAACGTATTTCTATCAGGCCTTTTCATTATAAATTTTGCTCTTTCTTGCGAGCTTTATTCCGATCAGCCAACTCCACAAGTGGTGAAGGAGTGAGAACGCCATGGAATCCGAGCTGAGTTTTAATGTTTCACTCAATCAATGGATTATTTAATTCTGCATGAATACATTTCACGAATTGCGCCTTGGTGAACGAAGTAACGTGATGTTGAAAAGCGAACACTTGTTGCTCGCCAGGCTGCTTCCTCTACTCAACACCTTCCCATAACTTCAGTCTGACTCAATGAACCAAGTAGAATTTACCCATACACTTGGATAATATTGAAGTCTTAGTTCAAGTGACATCTTTTCCTTTAAATAATTTTCGAAATTAACTTTTTAGAAAAAAGTAACATTTTATAATAAACAGTGAAATTAACAAATAAACTGAGAGAAAATCCTTCCAATCATATCGTGGTATAGCTGAGAATCGCAATGAAAAGCGATCTGAATGAGCCTGTAGAGTGTAGAGTGTCGAGTGTAGCCGAGGGAGTATCGTTCAAGGGGGGAAGGTGTATCAGTGGGCTCGAGAGCGGCGGCACGTCGCTTAGCTCTGGGGCTTGGTAAAAAGAGCTCTAGATAGGTGGTGGCGGGTGTCGTGGATCGGGGGTAGGGAGAGATAGGCGTGGTTCCTCTCCGGTAGATGCGCCGTGTCGGCTCGGCTTTAGCCAAGGCGGCGCGTGTGTTGGTGCAGGGAGAGCAGCTCGCGCCTACCTCGGCCGGCGTGCGGTGGAAGGAAGCAAGGAAGAGAGCGGGGCGAGCGTCGGGGGCCGAAAGGAATCGCATCTCGGCCGGGCGGAGAGGTGGGAGAGAGTCTCGATCGGCGAGGCCGGTAGTGGGGCCAGTGGGTAAAGGGCCGCACACACGGGGGAATCAGTGGGGATGCAGCCTGCACACGTGCGACGGGCAGCGAGAGCGCGTACGCCGTACGAGAAGCGGGAAGCTGCGGGAGAGGGAGGAGGGATATCGGGCCTGGAGGTGGACGGAGAGGGAGAGGAGAGCACGGGCGAAGGTGAAACGAGCGAGTCGACGTGGGTTCGCAGTCGGCGCGAGACCGCGCTACTGGAAGGGTCGGTGTGTTACGTACGTCACAGAGTGCGCCGTCGTTCTCTCGTGCATGTGTGAATGTACGCTTTTACCCAGATTGTACATTCTCCACTAAACTCTCTTTCTCTCTCTCTCTCTCTTCCTCCCTCGCCCCCTCTCGGTCTCTCGTGCCCAAAACTGATCACCACCCGCAAAACTTTCCCCACGAGAGTTCGTAAGATTTGCCCGGCGGAAGTCTCTTGCTGCGTCCACTCGCAAGGATACACCCGGGAGGAGTTATATCAGGGGGAGGAAAATCAATCGATCAGTGCGGAGAACAGCTGGCTTTTGATCCCGGATCCAATTTTTCTACTCGGCCCAGAGAGAATTGGACTGGAGAGGTGGATGTGAGTGGAGGCCGAGGGTGACTCGGGGGATGCCCGAAGGAGCCTGTGATTACCATGTGCCTGTCTCTATTTTATACAAATCGAGCGAGAGTCTGATCGACAAGACTGAAGAGGAAGTGCTCGTGTTTTCGTATTGCCGGCTAGTTTAAATTAATCAAAAGAGATATACCGAGTGCCATTGGTCGAGACGAGTCTATCAGGAAGTGCGGTGCAAACGTGGACGATCCTGCTCGAAGGCCAGAAATCAAGGGAGGCGTCTCGTTCCAGTTGCATATCTCGATTCTGTGCTTGTGATAAAACGATCGTCAGATGCGCCAGACACACCAGACGCACGAGAGATTGTTGTTACCTTGGTAAATCAGGCACTGCTCAAAAGAGCTGCGATCGCCAAGACGAGGACATCTCGTCGCTGTGATAATCGACACTAGGAAGCGAAGCTGGGAAAGTTGAGTGGCAAACGGCGGCGCCTGTGTGTGGATATTAATCGTGACTTTGCCGCCGTCGGCTTGCAAAAGTCGAGTGTCTCCGGAGCCGAGCGGAGCCGCAGACACCTCGGATCATCGGATGCGCCGCTCAATTTAACGAGCACACTCGGTAAGAAAGCTTGGAAAGATCGATTCTTCCTTTTCTCCTTTTTGCCCGAATCAAGTGTGTGTATGCGATAAAGTATCGCGCGTCGACGCCGCGGCTTATCGAGTCAAGTGTCGATGTGGCAGGTCGTCGTAATCGACGGTGAATCTGTACAACGTAATTACCGATAAGAATCCCCTTGTACTCGTCCGAGCAGAGTCGCCCAGGTTGATGCCACTTTAAATTCGACGCGAGACGGTCCGCCACGCTCGAAACACCAACTCCGCGATACGCACGTTGTGTCGATAGGTTTTCCGTGCTGGAACTACCAGCAGATTGTTGTTTGAAATGAAAGAATGGAATGACAGGTTGCGAGGAAGCACGTAGTATGATTCGGAATCAACTGGTTGGAGGTTGGAGTGTTGTTACATAAAACTGTGTTTAATTGGAATTTTACGGCTGTCCTCGAAGACGATTGGATCAACTCGCGTTCGTTCGATTGCAAATTGACGACTTTGCATTTTGAGTTCTTCCCATACAAATCCGCGGTTATGTTGAAATCCAAAGCGAAATCCATATAATTGTTCTTCACATTGGTAAAATATTGTCCATTCGTACTAAACGCTATGGAATCCCATAAGTCAGGTCCTAAGTAACCTCATGAATCTGATGTTTCTCCAATTCCCCGGGCGAAGTGCGGCTCGACATTGCCGGGCAAGGGTTTGACCCAGGATTGCCGCGATAATCCAATAATTGCGATGAAATCTGTGGCGCGTGTCGCACACCCTCGCCGACAATAGCTGTGCCCGCGCACATAATAATCGATGTCGTCGCCGAGGAGAAGCTGCTGGCCGTGCTTATCCCCACGTGCGAGGGCGGCGTTGTTTCAGTGTGTCGTGGTGAGTGTGTGCGCTGGCTCATTGGAGCGCGTCGTGGCGCTAAGCGTCGGAAGTGGAGCGGACACGCGCGCGTTAAAGCGAAACAGCGCGCTCGCTCGCTCCCTCTCCTCGTCTCACTCTTTTCACGCTCGACCTTTTCCGCCCGGCCTCTGCCGCTTCTCATCATCGCCATCATCATTATGATGATGCTCTTCTTTCGAAATAGCGAGCACACCCTCCCTCGAGCGCCAGTGCAACTGCGTGGGAAGCAGGTATTTTCGCGATATGGAAAGGTGAAAAATGCGATATAATGTGGCTCGGTGGACACTGGAGCGGCTGTATTGTCAGTTGGCGAGATGGGGTAGCAGTTATGGGTGAACTGTCATTAGGAATGGAACTAGCAAAGGGATGGTATTCGAGAACCAAGACATATTGAGATTCTAAGACTCTAAGTAGTAGGTTAAGCCTGAAGTATGGATATTGAGAGTATCAGTCCAATGAAATCCCACTATTTCGGTGCAAAGTACATGTTAAAATGTTCAAAATCGAGTATATTTCATACTAAGGCAGTCAGCATTTTCTAAACCTTCAATTCCCACGTAATCATCGCTAAACCCCTTGGAATTTAAAACCAGTGAAATCCGCTGCTCAGACTGACTTTCTCCAGAAAGAATAACACAGAAACCTCTGAGTAACTTGACACAATTAACCAAGATTCGTCGAGAGCATAGTTTCCTTTCGTAAAGCGAGGGTGTCAGATAATGACGGAAGTGGAGCGTGCGGGTGAACCTGCGTTAACCCAGCCACGTAGAACGATCTGATGCGAGCAATCTCTCTCTCTCTCGCTCCTCGTGTGCGCGTGTCCCTTCACGCCTCGTGAGCTTGACGCGCGTGCTGAGCGTGACGTGCGCGCGTGCTAATCCTTTGTCTGCCTCCCTGGCCATCCTGCGCGCATCTATCTACATATTACATATCGAAATTCGCGCGCACCGCCCCAACACCGAGACCTCGCGAAAAAGGAAGCCGGGAATTTCGCATGTGCCCGCTAATATGAATTATTCAGGCTTTCCTGGTGCGCCCGCTTGTTTGAATAGGTGCATCGCGCCGAGCTTTGCAATTTCTACGGGCAAACAATCCACTGTTTACCGTTCGCGCAGGATCTTTCGAGGACCAGTCGACTGATTCTGGCTCCGTGACACAGTCTCTGCTTCCTGGACTACGGTTCACTGACTCTTCCGTAAACCTGTTGCTTTTCGGTGGTGGTTCGCTGTACATCTGCCGTTTCACTGCCAAGGGTGCTTCCAGTTAGCTTCGATTTCACTCCATTTCCACATGAGTGAGTCGAGTACGTCGAGATACAGTGTATATATGATTTTGTTTGGAATGACCGGTTCACGCGGAGTCGATTAATTTATTAAGCTGCTTTCAACACGTGTTGCTTTTTACACTTGGAATCATCTTTTTACTTTATTTTCCTGCTATAAAAACCATCTAATTTAAACGAATCTTGATAAATGTTGCCGCAACGATTACCATTTGCTGGTTGAATTATCAGTAAGTGGTTCTCCAGTTTCCACTTTCTTATCGAATGACGAACCTGAACCACCCCAGCACAGGAATACATAATACCGACATTAAAAGAGATTCCACGAAAACGGAGACAATGTAAAAGCGAAGCTTGACGCACAATGCGCCCATTTATGTAACACATTAGCAATTCACGCGCGGTCAAGAGCCCCGCGAATAACATCCGAGGCGTCGGGAAAACACATGGAAACCGGAGACCTTCGATAAAAGTGGCGCTCGGGACGAGGACTTCTCGAATGTCGGTGGGCACGTGTTGGCCAGAAAAGATGCAAGCCCAGCAACATTCTCCCTCGCACGCCGAGTTTATTGACGGTCGGCGCGGCGGGCGGGGGGGAGGGCGTGTGGGATCGTGTGACTCGTACACTCCATTGTCTTAATCAGTCTTACATAGGCGATAAGGCAGAGTAGCAGGACGGAGCGTGCGTCCTTCATTAGCGTGCGAGAAAGAGGCACGCGCGGGTGCAGCAAGTGTCAGGTGTCACGGCTGTCCGGTTCCGTTTGCAAACAGAGCGAATA
This sequence comes from Crossocerus cetratus, assembly GCA_963675795.1. Lineage (NCBI taxonomy): Eukaryota > Metazoa > Arthropoda > Insecta > Hymenoptera > Crabronidae > Crossocerus > Crossocerus cetratus. Next base: position 29,877,392 of record OY776662.1, on the reverse strand, counting down.
ACAAAAACGGCCGGCGCTGCTCCACGGACCTCCTCCAGCTCTCTGGTTCGCTCGGCGGCACTTGCATCACCGCGGCCTCCTCCACAACTCCTCCGAGAAAATATTGTTTTTTCCCCGCACATGCAGGCGTCTTAGAGAGACGCGTCTCTCTCTCTCTCTCCCTGAGGAGGGATATTTTTTTAACCGAGCGTCGAAGAATGGTCGCATCGATCATTAATATTCCCGAAAGGTTTTGCCGTTATTATCGTGGATAGCCGGTGTCCGGTATGTGGGACAGAGCGTTTCTTTTTTTTCTCTCCCTTCCCGCTCGTTTCTCGCATTATGTGCCGCGATTTTTATGTGCCTGGCCTACTGGTGGGCGTGACGGATAGGCTGATTCCACTTAGCAGCCGTGCGTATGGTACTTGTGTGCGAGCGGCCGGGGTTCGCTCGGTTGGCTGCTTGGAAGGTTTCAACGATCAAAGAGGATCTTTGGAAAAATAAGTGCGGCACTCGGTGCATCGGGAGATCGTCGGGAGCACCGCCCATCGGGCGCCTGTCATTCGTCGATCCATATCTGCTCGGAGGATTTATCGCGTGGCTTATGCAGATACGCGAACTCGCACTCCCTCGGACCGTCGCTCTCGACTCTCGACGCGCTGCAGCTGGCTCTGTTCCTCCTCCTCCATTCTAGCTGGATGTTCAACCTTTTCTACCATTTTTCTCACTGTCAATTCCAACAATCACCGAAACTCAATTTCTAATTTCGGATGTAGACTTTCAAATTTTTTAAATTCTCTGTTTTTTTTACTTCTTCGTCCACGAAAACGCTCTTATTTAAAAGTTAGAGGTTCTAGCGTTAGGATCTGAGTTTCGAGTATTCCCGAGTGAAAGAGAGTGAGTGAAGAAATTCGGGCAATATCTCATCCTCGAAATATGCCCATCGGTACTCGGACTTGTTATTACAAGACAACAGGGTTAAAGCTGCAGAGGCGAGCTGAGCCGGCGGACCGCCCTGCGCATAATGATACATTGCACCGGACACGAAAGTTATAAGCTTTAATTCGAAGGCTGGCGATTCGCCGTCCGGTGACCGTATATCGATCGCCAATTTGCTATGCAGATCGAAGGCCTTTCGGTCAGAGCCCTCCGCCTCTCCCCCACCTACCAGCCCCCACATCCCCGCAATCTTCTCCCCTTGGTCCGCCGAGAAGTCTCTCTTCCTCTTTACATTTCGCCTTTTTCTTTCCTCCCCACGCATTCACCATAGACCGCGGCAGAAATAGACTGAGCAAGGATTAACGTACGAGTTATCTTCCCGATAAGATTACTGGACGTCGGGAATCGGACGATTGCGCACCCGGTTCCAGGGGGATTTTTGTTGCATTCCTCATTGGGCGATTCGGTGAGATGTTTCATACTTCGTTAACGCACTGCCAGTGTCCCATGAAAGACACGTTCGATTTTTCGTATTTTTGCATTATTGGGTTAAATTATCAATAAAATTCGCAACGTTTGAAAAGTCTAGTGGTTGACCAGATTAAACCAAGAGCTATAGCCGATGCCGAAAGCGTCCGGTACGAAATCGCACTTGACTCCCGGGTATCCCCGGTATTCATTAGCAATCGTTGCCCAATCAAAGCCACGTGTGGTCGGGCTCGGCGTCCACTAGCACCTCGAGCAGCCGCACTGTCGTAGTCTTTCTTGGCAGCACAGGCTGATAGCGCCGCTTATTATCTGCGGCTATCAGAACTCCGGATAAACCGATCGGTGCGCTCCGCTCGAATTAAGCTCGGAATCAATGTCTTCCTCTCGAGGCTCGCCGGCCGATAGGAGTGCGTGCGTGTGGCTGGTGTGTTGCGCAGATAATTCTCGCCGGGAAGAGAAAGAGAAGAGTAGATATGTAGACGCGCGTCTGTGTCTGTGTGTGTAGATCGGCGAGGACGAGGCAGGTACGGTTTGGCGGAGTCGATGCGCGCAGGATGATCGAACATGAGCAATCTGGCGCGCGGCGCGCCGCGGCCGCAATTAGGAAATCCATTTGGCGTAATTGCGCGTACGGACGCGAGTGATCTCTCTCGGCACACACCATCGGCTCTCGACAGCGGCTACTGCGTCCGCTTAATCAAACGTCCGTGCACCCAATCTCGCTGGCGCTCTCTCTCTCTCTCTCTCTCTCTCTCTCGCTTCTCTCTACCTGACCATTTACCTACACGAGCACACCAACCGATATCGCCCTGATACTCGCCCGCTGATTCTCCGCGGCATCTGGTTCTACGCACGGTAGCCACTGCGGCAACCCTTTTCCCGGCTACCTGTCCGCGAGCACTCTCCTCTACAGCCTCATTCAAGAGTTTCTGTCTATGTTGTCGTAAATCGACTTAGGCGCAAGAAAGTGTACTATTAAATGTAAGCTTTAAAATCTACAGAAATGTCGGCCGACATTCGCGTGTGATCAACCTGTGCACACACCGCAATTGCTGAATCGACTCTGGAACGAGCCTTTGGCATTTCCGTAGAGAAATAGTGCGAAGAGAATTAACTTTGCTTTCCAGTTCTTTCGCGAAATCGACGGCTTTCAGGGGAATTGCGTGTGACGTTTCCTAATTAAATTAATTCGCACCTGGCCTATAAGCTCGTTCTAACTAACCTGACATTCTTGCGACTAAGTTAATGTAAAGTTAAACTCGCCCGGCTTTAAGATAAACACGGGGGAGTTTTAGATCATTAAAACATGTTGATATGCCTCTGGAATGGATTCAGCGGGAGAGTGGCCTATCTAATCACGAGCGTGCCATTAGAGAAGTGAGTGAGCAAGTATTTAGAAGTCGAGTGTCGAGATACGGGCGGCTGCTCTCGAGTGGAGCTCTCGAGAGCGCGCGCGATATGTCGCCGATCTCAAAGGGGTAGTTGAGTCTACGCCCACGGGAATCGGCGGACAGGGCTCGTAATGATCGGTCATTATGCTAATCGCTCGCGCGTCGATGATCCGCGCCGCGAATTGTCACCTGCGCGCGGAGAAAGAGAGCAGGCCCGGTGCCTATCTCATGCAAATTGCACCTTTGGCGCCGCACGACACTTGGTCTCAGTTCCCCGCTTATTATCGCTTGCGAGATCTGCCCGTCTCGGATAATTAACCGATGGTATTGTTAACGTGCTGGGTAAACAGCGAATATTATGGAATTGACGTATTTGAACAAATCGACCTGGTCAATGCAATTTGGCTAAAAATTTCACCAAGTTGCGAGTAAAAAATACCAAAAATTACGTTTTCAATTAAATATTCTTAATGAGATGCTATTAGGTAATCATATTTAATTCTGTAATTTTATTTTCGCCGAGATTTGAAGTGGAGCTAAAATTCATGACAGGCGAAACTCACAAGGGCTCTCGAAGTATCAAATTCCCAGTGGAAAGGTACGCGTGGAATCACAGTGCGGGGACCCAGTGAGCCGGGCATGACCAGGTAGTCTGCGTGCGAATGAGAGAGACAGTCGTGTGAATCTTTGAGTCTAATTAATTCTTCGAGGGGCCGGTAATGGGGCCGAACGCAGACTGCTGCGTAGGTGTTCGAGCGCGAAGCAGAAAACGTGATGGCTCTCGACCGATATTTTATCCGGTGTCCACTTCGCCGATCATTAACTCACCTCCACACGTCCCCATACGTGTTCCTTCCATCCGCGAAACATATCATCATTCCTAATCACTCGGTGCGTGAAACGCAACAAATTCCGACCCGCGAAGGAGGAGAAAGTACGTTTCAATCGATACAGTCGTGCACTGCTGAAAATAAACGTTTTAAAAATCACAGTCGCATAATTCGAAATTCAGCTGAATTAATCTTTTGATTTGATTCGATCTCTTTTCAAGCAGTACAGGAGCCTTTGTTTTACTGAACCCGCACGTGCCCGCGCTTATAAATAGAGACGGCGAGATGGATTGATTTATTATAAAAAGCGGCGGCGGTCTTGCAAGGGTTAAGGCGTCCGCGACTAATAGCGAGGCAACAAGCCGGGCAATAGCGTTGACCTGAAAGGGGAGCCAAGAGTGGCGCAGGTAGGAGAAATATAGCTGTCAAGCCTAGCGTAAAGGCTGTAGCGTGCGGCACGCTTCCCCAGCCGGGTGGTTTGCCGGGTGGGTGAAAGCACGAGGGTTGCCAGGGGTGAAACGCACCGGCTGGAAGAGAGCTGCTCGAGCCGACCTTGACCGTGAATGCAGAGCGAGCTGGGAGATGATGCACGCGGGGTTCATCTCCTCGCGTCCCGTGGAAATCAATACTCTCCTATCAACCCGGCCATCGGACGACCTACTCTTACCTCAGCCAACTGACCGTTGCGAGGCCGAATCGCGTTCATTAAGCTATCAAGTTGCCCGATTCTCGTTCAACTTTTCCAAGTCCATGATATTTTAATCTTTCGAGAAGCCTTTCTAAGTCCTTTCCAATGAAATCCAGTTCAAATGTCGGCAACGTTACATTTAATAAACAAATAAATCAGCTTGGATTTCGTTTCAATCATTGAAAGATTTTTTAGCACAGGTAGGAGAATATAAGACCGGTAGAACACCTGCCTGCCACAATGTTCCGCCGCTACAGGCCGGTTGGAATTTTTTCGTCCCTCGGCTGCTGCTGGATCGTGCGTATTTCAAAGTTATGGTCCCCCACGATAATAAAGCTCTGCGAGTGTACATTACTCGCGGCCGATTGGCCGCCAATGGGCGCGAGGGACACAGAGAAGTCGAAGTGAAGTTTTTGCCGGGCGGTAAAAAGCGTCCGCGGTGAAAATGTCGTGCGCGCAATCGGTGGGTGCAGTCGGGCTAATATGTACTTAAAGTGGCGGGGAGACGTCTGGCGCACGTCGGCTGCGATACAGAGTCCCGTGTCTGCTCTATGCCCACGTCGCATGTAATACACCCACTAAGGCGAGCTGGATTTAACAGAGTAATTAACGCCCACATCTCCACTCGCCGAGCGCTGCCGGCCGAGATTGACTTTGCGCTCGCGGGATATCACGGCTTCCATTTGAATCTACGCTTATTTCACTTACGGCTTTGGAGTTTAGATATTCGGGGGATTTTGTGATGTAAAGATTTCGAGGTGCATATAGCATGATATGCATTTCTTTGCCTTGGTAAATGCCGGAAGAGAGCTTTCCCTGAAATCCTAGTGCTGCGCTATAGATATAGGTCAGGAGCGGCGTACGGCGCCTATCGATCGACCCTGGGAGTTCGAGTTCAAGGTCTCGTATCTCGTTTCAACTCTGTCTACCCGTCCGCGAACCTTCCGCACGTGCATCCGCAGCTCGAGCAACGTAGAAACAACTACTACCACGTTCATCAATCATTCACGTCTTCCGCAACTAACCTTCAACTCCAATCGACTCATAATACCTTGCGCAATTTATTTTCGCCTCAAATCCCCGCAACTTATCCCAAACTGTGTCAAACGCGTATGCTCTCGCATCGAAGCAACCGCACCACGGTTAAAACCGACTGAAGGGTGCGAGCTCGCGCGGAAAAGTCAAAAGGCGAGAGAGAATCAGAATCGGGAAACGGCAAAGTGAAATAGAGCCGCGGGTCGGAGGGGGGGGGGGGGGGCAGTCGATGGTGCATGAAGCATTAAAACTGCGGTGGATGCGGCTTGACGGGCGGCAAGAAGTGGCCGGACAGGTAGGAGCTGTCGCATTGGCGATAATTCATAATCCCGGGTCCCCCGACTTCCGCTGGTTTCCGCAACCCGGCACCCTTTCTCCCTCGTTAGACTCGGTGGCGAGCGGAGAGGAGAGGAAGGCGCGCGTGCTCGCTCGCTCGCGCTCACTCTCCGCCCGGCTTCTTGCGGGCCGAGCCGGTTGCTTCCGTAACTGGCGGCGCTAGGAAAACGATCGTTCTCTATGGTCGAACAGGTAGCTGGGTTGGGCCAGGTCGTTAAGTAGGTGTACATACCTGCCGCAATCGCGGACTCGCCAAAGAGCCTGGCTACCGGAGTTAACGAGTCTCTCTCTCTCTCTCTCTGCCATGCCACGTCCTCGTCCTCGTTCTCCCCCCTTGGTCCTCGCCCTGCTCCCTTGACTCGACCTCACCGACTCTCGCGATCTCTTTTCCCTCTGCTCCTTTTCTTCCTGTTGAGATTGGGCCGCGACGCCAGCAGGTACGACCGCCTCGCATGCTTGGTCGCGTGTGGGCAGACACAGCGAGGGAACGCCGCCCGGGAAGGGAGGAAATGCGTGCGGCGATATCGATACACGTATACGTCTCGAGAGCACCACGCGCCTTCCACCCGAAGATGAGGAACGTTTCCCCCTCACTCTCTCTCTCTCTCTCGCTCACTCCTCGCGCGCCCAGGGTGATCTCGTATTCGTGGCTCGTAGCGCGCCCGGCAGCCGCGCACTTATCGTTGATCGGATCTCGGCGCTGGTCCGAGCCTCCTAAAGGCCGCCGGCTTACCTTTGACGTTCTTCCCCTCCCCATCTCTCTCTCGCTCTCTCTCGCGCGCGCGGACAGTGGTTCCCAAAAAGATCAACCCTCCCCGCTAGTAAGTAGGAACCTCTCTCGCGCGCACTGATATTACCCCCCCTCCGGCCCGCCACTCCATAAAACGCAATATCCAGCGGGAACTTATCGCCTTATCCTGAAATATGTGTCTGCATCACACCTCCCCGCATAATGAGTGGCGAGGAGATGGTGCGGGCCGATAAGTAGGCCAGTTTATTCCCAAGAGAGATTCATCGGACTCCCTGGAATCCGTCGGAGCGCGCGCGGGCGGTGATTGTTGCTCGGGGCGTATCGGTTTCGAGGTTTTCGTCGGGACTCGTTGCTCGATGGGAAAAATGATGCCATTAACTGTCAAAGATTAATAGGGAAGGTCTGAGGTGGCGCGGAGTTGCTGCACCTGTTACCCAGCAGCGGCTGGACCTCTTGGAGTGGTGTATCTTCTCCCTCGGATGTCTTACCCTTTCTCTTTCTCCTCATTTGTAAGCATCGCCGCCCGGCCCTCCCACCTCTCCAGAGCTTATTTGTTTGCGGGTATACCTTAACTGCTTATATGTCCGCGTCCCTCCTCTCTTTCCTTCTCCAGCGCGCGAGGTAGTTCCTCTTTCTACTTGCGTCCCGCTCCCTCGCCGGGCAGAGTCTTCTCGCTTCTTTCTCTCCGCTCGCGCGCGGTAATAAATTCTCGATGCTGCTACTTCGCAGCCTTGTTCTTCCTTCTCGTTCGCTTCGTGCCAACCCCGTCGCTCGCTCCGCTCATTCCCTTCGCGGCCGGGGCTTTTCTTCGCCTTGTGCCCGTCGATACACGATACTCGCCGTCTCTCTTTACTCGCTGCCCATTGTGTTCTACCACCTTTAAAGAGCGCCTTGGACGCGCTGCCGCTTTGATAGCCGGGATAAAGATGGCCACTCGCACTTTCTTAGTGTTCGCGGCTTCGCGCCAAGGATTATAACGAAATCTTACGCTTTCATTTGATTTAACGAATTTAATGAGAATACTGATGATAAATTTGACGAAGTATTTCTTTTATTAAGAAATATTTGTAGCGTAAATTGACGTATCTTGCGAATTGAGCAGAGTTGTAAATGCTTGTGAGTGTAAATCTTGCACGGAATTAGTAAATCGATAATTTATGTTATACAACTTTTTTTGATGGTTTTAATGAGCCGTGGTAGTTGAGTTAAGCGTCGAATAATCTGGAGCATTGTGGTACGTGTGAGTAGAGCACTGTGGCTTTGAATGAGGAAGCTTAATGAAAGTAATTATTCAGCGAAAATGTGTCTATGCCGTGTAACAGGGGTATTAAGCTGACTTGCGGCTAATAACATTGTCAGCTCCAACCGGTTATTACGTAAAGCCTGTTACAATAAATTTCAAGCGGCCAATCGGCTATGAGTGTTGCAAGGCTTTCCCATGTCGAAAACACGCACGTGTTAGCACCGCCACACTTTGCTCGGGGAATTCTAATGCAGAAAAAGATATTCCTATCGCAAAGTTTTTCATAATATAATTCCTGGGGTCTAACATTTAAACAATTATTGATATTGTATTCATCAAATTGAAAAACTGGATCCTAAATCAATTTTGTCTAAAAAAATATAATAAGAAGTCTGGAATTCGTTAGTTTTACGAATTAACTTTATCTAGCCGCAACTGGCATTTCTCGTACCAGCAGTGTTTCTTGCGGCAGTGACTCGGGTTCGTGTAGAGAAAAGTGGCATTTCGTTATTTCGCACGGTCCACGTGGCACACAATTCAGATCGGACTTACGAGGTTCGGCAGTCCTCGTAATTGCAAGTCTGAGTCACCGTGTTCTGTTGCGAGTGGCATAATTGACGTCGGTGACACCTCGCCCGGTGAATTTATGTGTTCCTCTGTGTCAGCAGATTTCGCTAATCGGCTTCTCGATTCGCTATCGAAGCACGCGGACACTCGAACGTGTGTCCACACTTTCGCAACACTTGTTCTTAATCTTCCTTCGTTTTCGTGAAGCACGTTTCATTCTGATATGCTCCAGGGCCATAAAATACACGCAGGTTACCCACCCGCGAGAGTTAATAATTAATGTGAAAGAAGCGTCTCAACGTGTATTATTTATAGCGAAACTGTACAAGAGTGGCTGATGGTTTGCGCGAGAGGGCAAAGTCTCGGCGCGGATTTTTGGGTCAACCAGTCTGTCCCTAAGGTGTCCGGCGTGTGTAGGTAGGGACTTGTCGGGCTTCCCGATGAAATTCGTTTCTTACTCGCACGCAATCCTCCGTGTACAGAGCTCGCGGCCGCCTTGCCCTCCTCCGCTTCGATTCGCGTACAATCGCCGGGAGAACCACCTGCTGCGCTATCGACTTATACGAGTCTCCACTTGCTGCTGGCTCCTATCTTCCAGCCTCGGCCCATCCTGTACGACTCTCTCGGCTCGCTTACATCCTCCGCACTCGGGGACCTCTCTTCTCCCAGTGGAACATTTTACGACTACTCAGCCTTTCAGCTCTTTCCAGACTTTCTGCTACTCGGCGAGCCAGCATTCTCCGCACTAATAAACATTCCCAGGCTCTTTTCGCGCATTTCTCCGATTCTTCTCCGCTGCTCTCAGCGTTGCTTGTCCTTGATGAATTATTTCACGAGGATTATGCCGGCTCCAGTGATTTGTATTCTATGTCTGTTATCGAACCTGTTCCTTCTTTGTGCTGCAAATCCATTAGCAGACTCGGCCGTGCGCTCCTCGGGGAATTAAAATAGAAATCCCGGCAAACCAGCCGTTCGGGAATCCTAGGAGTTCGAATATTCATAGAGCTCGACGAATTCGATTTTTATGCTAATGCCTGTCGGCTTTATGCTAGAGCCCGTCGTCAAACGTACATAAACGTCTGTCGCGCCGTCAGTTGCGCTTATGATTCGATAGAGATATCGAAGATGGAAGGACGGAGGATGAAGGGACCGCTCGAATACATACTTTCGAATCGCGACGATTAATTTTTATTGGCCCATCCGTCCTCGCCAATTTACACCGCGAACTTTCTTCCCCCTCCCACCTCTCTCTCTCTCACCCGTCGTCGCTTCCTCTTGTCACTGGATATCTTTATCAATCGTGATTTACGCCCGCCGAGTTTCCTGGTCCAATCGATATTGACGTAGAAATGGATTGGCAAGGTTGGCGGATTATTTACGGTTATTGATTTGTCGGTCGGTGTGAATGGGGTGCTGGGAGAAAGCGGAAAAGTCGAGTTGTGATTCCGGCTGGTTCTTAACCCTTGGAGAGGTTTGGCTCGGTTACATCACCCTGGCTACCTGCACTCTCGAACGAAATAAAAGAGGCTGCCGCCCCGGGTCTGATGCAAACGGGCGAAGTAGGTCGTCTCCCTAAAGCCCCGTCGTCATCGTAATCCTTGGAGAGATCTTCCTTAAGCGGTTCTCAAACTAGACCACACGCTTTATCAACACACGGCCCAATCGGCTTGCCATTATTCATTGCAAGTAGCAAATAATCTTTACTTGGTTCGCTTGCAGTTTTTCTAGACAGCTGAGAGTATGGGAGACTGTTTCTCATCTGTCTCTACTATCTTTATCAGGTTTTGGTTTCCGTAGGCCTCCTCGAGACCACGTCCTCTCCCGATACGGCTCCCTTTGACTTGCCACAGATCTCAATCGCCGGGGATGTGGCTAACCGATACGGAAATAAATCGGCCTGGCTATAACTTTCCAAGTTATGTAGACGCAGAAAATAAACGGAATTATGATCGGGAATCGAATTGGCTTGCGGTCAATAGGTGGCATATTCAATTTAAATGCTATCAAACGTAATTTCTGTGGAATAACTATAACTTTTATTCGACTGCAGTTTAAAAGCCGCTAAATAAATAAACTTGGAATAAGTATAATTCGGTTGGTATTGGAAAATGGTTTGATTATTCAGCAGCTGGCTGGGAAGAACTTTGATGATTCCGCTGATAATCTCGACTATCTCGACGAGCATTCTGTAACGCTGGCTACTTATCTCGAATTGCCCAGTCGCCCGATAAATTATCGTTCACCTAGCCGAACCTTTTAGTTATTCCCATTACCCGAATTTCGGAATCCACGGCGTCTCCTATTACCACAAAAGTCCATTTGGGAGGCTCACGCAGGAGCCTGTTGCATTCTTCGCGGCAGATAAGACCCGCCGTATTTCATTAGGCGATTCGATCCTTTCTCTTGCTCTCGTCCCCCTCGTATCTATGAATCTTGGCCGGCCGACACTTCCGAATTCCACTGACGATCCCCTCGCATCGCCGAGTCGTCGCTGTCGCTCGGACGTCGGGCTCGGTCCCTCCGATCGCCCTGATCGACGCGGAGCAATTAGAATTCTGCTGCCAGGAGGAAACTCGGGCGAAGGGCGAAGAGGAAAATGGGAGAAAGCCAGGAGTGCGGAGAGCTGGCACTGACTGATTTAGAAAGCGGCGTGTCCGCCAACGCGGCAAAACGCGTACGCGATTCTCGAGATAAACTTCATCCCACGCGCCCGAACTATAACTTCTTCTTCTCTCCTTCTTTCTCGTTAGTTCGTCTCGTTTTGTTTCGACGCTCGCCCCAAAGAGGTGAGTGCTGACTCAAGGAACCGCCACCCGGGATGTCGTACCTTTGCACCACTCCCACGATACACGCCCGTTTACGACACCCAGCATCATCATTACGTCATTGCGAGAAGAATCGTATGACTCCACCGATCCTTACTTTTAGGACTGAGGAGAATCATCCTGCGATAGTATTGGTACGGGCATCATATTAGGCGATTCACTTACGATAAATATAAATAAACATAGAACAGTTTACAACATGCTTAGTTAAGTGAATCACTCTGTACATTTATATAAAACAAAATATTACTATAACTCATTGGATCCAGGAAATAGAGAATCAATAATTCATTATTAAAATGACTATCGGAAAAAGGAATCCACGAAATCACCAGACATACAATTGAAAGTACGTCGAACCGCGGACTCTCCGATGGCTCGAAGTTCAGAACGCGGCGATTCGAGCGCCATGTGGATTCGAGACTGGCGCGGCGGCGAGCGCCGGGACGTATAATCTCAAGGTGCTCCCGATAGAGCCTGCTCCCGGTGAAATACGAATGCGAGAGCGGGTAATTACACTTAATACGAGCAGGCCAGATAGCGTTTATCAAGCGCCATTAGCCTGCGCGCGCCTCCGATTGAGTGAGACGTTCGCCCGGCGTCGGCGTCGTAGTCGTGCGATTTACAGTAGCGCGCGCGGGCGCGCGCGTTCTCGAGCCCTCGAGTTTAATCGGCCGGGTAGCGAGATATCGCGGTGAGATTGAATGCGCCATATAAATTTCGTTGTTTCGTAATGAGGGACAGGCCGGTATTAATGGCCTCCGGAGGACTCGTTAAACCTGGAAGCGTTGCGAGCAGGAAGGAGCACCTTTAATAATAGAACCGCACCGCCAGGACATATTCCCCGACGAAAATAGCTCGACTATTCCATTGAATACCGCTTTTATAAATAATCCCACATACATATAACCGCTGACATATACGTAAACAGGATTTATATCTAGTCTGGTTGTTTATTATTGATTTTATGGGTATTGTGTAGGTCGGCCTTTTTACAGGCTCCTCTCTCATTTATTTATAGTGTTTTAATGTTTACTTTGCCATGACTTGCGAGTTTGTCAGTAAAGAACTGTTGAACGGCCAGTTTTTCTCCGATAGATTTTTTCAAACATGAGAACTTTCTTCTTTGGGGAGAAATAAGTTGAGAAAGGAAGGGCGGGGAAGGCTTTCGATCATCGAGAAGGGCGTCGCGTGGGGCCGCCATTACGTGGCTCCGCGGCGGAGCCGTAATATCTGGCGATACCGCGCGGCAACCCATAACGCAATAATCTCCCGACTTTATGCGACCATTATCGCAAGGGCTCGGTGGTGCAGAAAGACGGCGAAACCGGCGAGAGACCCCATTAACCGGCTACGGTGGGCGCCCCAGCGTGCGGCACCTGTCCGGAATTGCGTGTCCATGCCACTCCCTTTGCTGCTTGCTCTACCTTCCGCCGATCCTCCTCGCTGCTCTCGTCTACTGATAGCATCCACTCTTCACGTATTACTTCTGACGGAATATATTAGAGAGCATGTATGACATGGCTAGCTATTTCGGTGTTCTTGATTTCGTAGATTCGCTTTCTTAACACTATTCTGAACCTGTTAATTTCATATCAAAGAAAGGAAAGTCTCAAACAGTTGTTCTATTAAAAATGAATAATTTAAACGGTGTAACTCATTTTAAAACAGGTGATATTTTTATTTCAATGTATGTATTAACCCTGTGTGCAATAGGATGGTTTTTGATTGTTCAAGTACCCGCGGCATCCGAGAGAGACAAATTAATTCTCAAACTACTGGTTTAATGTTGACGCATTCGACGTGCTCGAGCGCAGGCTGGAATAATGTGACAAGGGTGTTTGCAAACACGCGATGATATACGCGATGGCCATCAGCAGTGGTCCATTAGTTGTAATGGGGATAGATAGAGCGAGCCGATACAATGGTGCGCCAGTATATCCCGAGTACTTGGACCCCCGCGCCCGCTCGATCAATAGACGTATCATTAAAGTGCGAACCATATCCAAGCGATAATTAGTAGTTGCCGCTGCGAAACAACGGGCCCTGATAATCAGGGTTATTTATTGGCCGGTGCAATCGGGCGCTCTCGTCGAGGTTTTATCTTGACGATGTATCCCGGCAGCGACTGCGGCGTGCTAGGAATCATCATATGTACCTCGCGAGGAGATCGGAGATTGTATTTCAATCAGCATATCTCTCCTGTCCTGTTCACCGTCGATGTTGTCGTTTCCTCTCCATTTGTTTTCCTACCCTGCCTCGAGAGTGTCAGCATACTCTTCGCTCGTCAATGATAATTGCTAGACTATATTGCTATCTCGTGTTGCTACTGACTCGTGCAACACCGCGAGCGGATTATTTAATCTTTAATAAACTCCGATTTCGGCAACTTTATTCTTGCGCAAGTTTTTACTCTCAGATTACAATTTTCCAGTGAATTTTATGAACTTAATTCAGAGTTTCTCCCCAAAGCTATCAATCAGCTCCTTGACGCAGACCATAAACTACACGCTCGAATTAACACTATGGCGTATAAACAGGGATTGTAATATTCAGCAAAAAGCTTATGCACCGCCCGATAGCAGTGAACCAGGTAAAAAGTTAGAAATTCAAGCGATAATTGCCCGACGCGTATACGTAGTTCGCGTGAGAATGGGCGATCGACACGGACACTCGACGAATAAACACCAACTATCTCATTCCATTAGCACAATGTCGAGCCGGTTAAAAGACTTAAGTGGTAGTGCGCATTAATCAGGAGTGAGTTCGCATGTCCGCGCCAGCGATCAGTTAAATCGCATTACAATCAGTCAACGGTGATTAACAGGGTCGGGTATCAGCAGGCTGGCATCGCCGGCCGATAATTATCGCTCGGTTACGTCCGTTTCAGGATTCGTGCAACTAGGCGAGCCCCGCACGAACACTAACTGCAGCTGCGCTAATTAATCGTAATTACAGAAAAATCATCAGTGTTGTGCACAAAGTTCTTCAGATGTAAATAGTGGCGTCACTGATCGATAATTATCGCTTTGATGTACGTCGGTTTCATTCATGCAACTAGACAAGTCTTACTCTAACATTACCAGGAAATACATGAGTGCAAATCATTAAGTTTTGACTGTAAAAATTGATGTTGGATTTCTCCCGGAACACACACCTGGCAATTTAATTGTCCAAGCACAAAGGATCTTAATGAGCCGGGACCGTCGGTTAATTGCGCCCTTCAAAAATTTCGGCCGCTCCTAATGAAGACGTAAAGATAAAATAATGACGAGGAGAGCGGCGGAGCTAAAAATAGCGGTCGCATCGGGTGCCGATCGATTTAGTATCAGGAAGGAAAAAAATCGCCCGGCATAAGAGGGGAGGTGTGGCGGAGCGATCGGAGAGAGAAGGAAGAGGCGGCGGCGTGTAATTAAAACACGTTTATTCGAGTCAATTAAATCGGACGCTTACGAAATCGCGCCGGAGCGGCCTCGCCGCCCGCATTCTTAATTACCTACGCCCACGAACTTGCTCTCCTCTCTCTACCTGCTTCCTCGCGGGGCAAAAGGAAGAGGTGCGCCGCTGGCCCGGCACGAAATGTCAAGCGGTATAATTAAGTACTATCGCCGAACAGACTGTACATACCAGTACATAATAGTTGCCGAATCTCCACCGAAAACCGTGCAGTTCTGCAGGTGAAGAATTTCATGTATTAGTTTTAGCGGCCGCTCAAACATTTGATGAACGAATCGCGAATTCTGGAATTTCAATTCGATTAATTGATTGAATCGAATTACCAAAAACCGAAGGCTAGAAATAAGTTGAGTCTACTGGTGATAAAATTCTCTTGGTATACGTATAGTTGCAGAGAAAATTCATTAGGTAATTCTCATCAGGTAGACTCAGAGGGAAGCAAACCACTGAAATCATTCGCCTGCTCTTCCAGGTCAGCCGCAATGCATCTCTGAGTTTCGGGAATGCAAGCCCGAGGTCTTGCCTCGTTAGAAATGCCTGGTGAGCTGCTAACAGCTCGGCAATGATATTTTTGCACTCGCCTCGGCTGACCCGATCGCCTCTGCTTCGCGGTAAATTGATTCCCCAATGGACGAACTATCCTTCCGTGATCCCGGGCCAAGTAATCCTGTGCCGGCGCGCGGGGCGCGTTATCCAGAAATTACGAGCGTTTCACTCGTAAATAGTCCTCTGACTTTGCGAGAGCTACGACAAGTGTCAGAAGTCGCGTCCCCATAAGACTTCATCACGTCCACGAATTCCCTTCATTCCACTCAACTTTTCCCCTTTTTTGCGCCGCTCGGAACCGTAAACCACACTCAACACTTTTAGAGCGATCGAGCGCCTTTCCGGGAGCTGGAAAAACCTTATGGGGCTAATCAAACGCGGATTAAAGGACGGGTGGACATAGGAATTAGGAAGTATAAATCAGTATCCGTTATGCGACGCTAGGCCGCGTGTTCTCCTCCGCACACGTAGCTCCGGGACGAATGAAATATGTAGTACGCGGCAATCACATGTTAACAAAAAGTCTGCTAGCGGTAAATGCAATAGCGTTTATGGCGTACAAATCGACAGTACGCTTAATTCATTCCTCTAATAATAGTGTCCGGAGTTAAGGTATCAGTTTTTACGCAACTTTATGCGAGTCGAATTAAATTATAGAATTAAGAGATCAAGTTCGAGTATTAGTTTTGATGGGACACATGAAAGTCAGAATCGACCAGGCGCTTTATTTCGATGCGGATGATGAGGTGATCAATAAATGATATAGTTTTTACTTCGGAAGAGCAGGAAAGTGCGAGTTAAAAGTTTATTGCGATATACGCGGTATTTTCAGTCGCGGATTAATAAGTCAAAAGCGTGGCAGCGAGGCGTGTGATGGATTTTCTATTAGGAAATGGAGCGCAGGTCTAAATGAATAGCTCGGTTCCAGCAAAGATAGCTGGATCGAGATAGGGCCGATACCGCTTACCCGTGGAAGATTGATTATCCTCGCTTATTTACGCGCTAGCTTCCACAGAATTTCGCGCGCGCGCTCGCTCGATCGCTCGTGTGCTCGATCTGCAATTTGCATCGGTAATGCACCGGGAAATCCGGGGGGAAGCGAGCCCCGAGCGCTCAGGAAATCCATAGAGGCGACCGGTGTGTGGACTGTGCACCACATTCACGCGTCGCCGATGCATTCGAATCGGTATCGCTCACTGTCCTTACCGTAGAAACTCAAGGGGAAATCTGATGCAGATTACTGGAAACTTTACCGGGCTTCCCACGTGTGCCGTTGAGCGCTCGGCCGCCGTGTGATTGTGAGGGATTGGCAATCGCTTCGAAAAGAAGTAACACTGAACCCTGCTGTATACAATTTTACATCGATTACGCATCATTTCCCGGATAGCCGGCTGGAGAGAAACAGTTTTTCCGCGGTTAGGAACATGTTAAATTTTTTCTATCGTTTAGTGGTTTTAGATCAAATTGCAATTTATGTGACTTGGTTGTCCCGATTGTTAAAGTGAGATTTGCAGGGGTAAGCGTGGAAGTTTGAACATTTTGAGAGCTAAATTGGTTTCACTGCGTTTATAACCTGTGTTATTGATCCATTTATTTATACCAGATTTCGTAACATTAAATTGGTGTATACATTTTGGGGAATGAAATTCTATGCCGTCGAGAAAAAATGGAAAAGCGGGAAGAATTGTGACAAATGAAAAGTTTCAGGTAGACATATTGCAATGTCGTTCCTTGTCAAAAGTGTTGGGTCAGCCTTTCCGTGCTGCGCGACACAAATCAAGGAACTGCTTGGTGCATGTTTTGAAAAACATTTGATGCCCGCCGTTCGTACACCCGTGGATTTGTATAACGAGTTGGATCGTGTTTATGAAAATGTGGCAACAAGCTCCTCAGGGGATTCCTCGATCGAGAAGGAAAATTAGCAGACCGATCGCTTGTGACTTAGTCTGCTTAAGTATCCGGGCACGTAACCAGTTTTTTGGCTTTCCCGCGGAACGTCGTGCCTTGTGTATACCTTTACTTACCAGGAAGAGCTCCATTAAGGATGTGGAATCGTATGTTGCGCCACACAATTTCCAGCTAGCGCCCCCGGCGCTCGAAATAATTAATCATCTGTCTGAATGCTTTGCATGCATTTATCCCTCTTTTTTTAGCATCTCTCTAACTCGACGCCGAGTGTGTTACCTTTAATTACGCATTTCACATTTTGACGTGCATTTCCGAAGAAGTGAAGAACCTTTATACCTTTTTAAAAAGGTATACTGTTACTAATTTCAATAATACTGAAAATGGCAAAGGTAGATCTCCATGGTCGTCCAAGCCATTTACATTTGGCCTCAAGCGTCAGTTAAATTAATGCTGACATGTTGAGTTGCCCTAGAATTGTTTGTTATCCGCCAATTTTTCCTGTGCAAATTTATGAAGTCGCCAAACAAACCAGAGCGAATTGGCAGCCCGATTTGTAGGGACTTGAGCTAGAAAAGGACCTCGGGCTATCATTCTAAATAGAATCAGCGCGAAGAAGGAGCGAATCGAGTCTTGCAGTCCATTAGTATCGCGGGGCATTCCTGCCTTCCGTCAGGTTAATTAATTGCGACTGGCCCCTTTAGAGCGGCCTTAATTGGAAATTTCCATTTTCCCGAGGGCGCGTGCACTTGACTCTAGCTTCGCTTGTCGCCCGCGCCGGTATCAGCTTCGACTACTAACAAACGAGAGAGGCGATCGCGATTTGCAGGCTCTCACAGAATTGGCGCGAAAGGCGTTTCGTTCGGTCTTGTTTTTCAGCCTTGGTGAAGTTTGCTGGCACTACTCGTTTCCCGAGTAGTTCACGTTGTTACCTCCCCGCGATATCTTTTTTTGCCTTTTAATCTGCTGATTACAAGAAATAGCAACACTGTTTAATCACTCTTTCGTCCCAATATGTTAATTATTGAGAATTCTGCAGGAATGTCATCAAACAATTTTTCGCTTCGTTCCATCTAAGCCTTACAAGTCTACCAAGAATATCTACTTATTTCTGTGACTTTCAAGAATATTCGATCTACTCCTGTCTCACTCTTATTTCATAATTAAATATTTCCTCGAGGTCCTTAATTACGTGTATTGTTTCGTTGCTCAGCATTGCAGCGGAACCTTTCTCCACGCGTTCTATGGGGAAACAGATCCCTTTCATCGCGTGTTCACCGAGCATGAACGCCAAAACGTAATCGCAGCACATTCCGGGAACCGTCAATTACGCCGTCGTTGGATTATCTAAAATTAATAATTAACCTGCGCCAAGTGAGTCTGAATTTCAGTGCTGCCAGTTGGGAGATAGAACTTGTGCACGGCACGCGACGTTCATTAGGGCCCCTCGGGCCCCGTCGACATGGTGGCCCCCTTTTTGTCGAGAGCGCACGCCCGGCTCTCTGCCGTGCGTGCCTTATGGTTCGGGCCCGCTGCACACGAAACTAATTTCACGTAGCGTTTTATTTCAGTGGCCTGCCGAGCCATTAATTAAAACGTTCCTTTTAAATTGTGGTCACTGCCTCTCTCCGTCGGCGCACGCATTCCTTGGGAATTTCCTACGATATCCAATGAGCCTGCTTGGGCTAATTAATGGGGGACTTGGTGTAGACGATCTATTGTTTGACTGTCGATTAGTAGATGGAATTATGAGGGAAAGAAAGTATCAGACATTGAAGTATTTAGCTAGTTCCCGAAGAATTTCCAGAGACTTGGACATTGCATTATCAGCACATGGAACTAAACCTGATTAAACCTAAATTGCCTTTCGATTCTCAATGAATAAACAGAATCATTGCAAGCTTAACATAATAAAATCATCAAGTCGAGGGTCAACAGACAAGCAAAGGAGTAAAAGGTGAGGGAAAAGAGTAAACCGGCAGGTCAGTCATTGCAACCAGGGTGTTTCTTGCTACCCGCACAGTTGGCTGCTTTACACGATGGCGTGCAAACTGGCTGGCACTGCTCCCCGGCTGAAACTGAGCGAGCAAGAGCCAAGGAGGCACTGATGCAGTGAGAGACTCGGCGAGAGGGATGGGATTTGCATACACGAGAGATCCCTGCTACGCAATATGAGGGGGAATGTTTACGATATCCGTATAATGAGAGCGTGGGTGTTTCTATTAAGGCACCAGACCCTACACAAGCCGACATGCCCTATCCGAACCGGAGATCTATCATTCCCTTGGTCCCCTCGGACCATCACTCTCTCCCGTGCTAGTTCGGGGAGTTCGCAGGGTACCTGGCTTCCTCGCTTAACATGTACCTATCTCTCCCACCTGACACGAACCTACTTTATCGAGTGGGGTGCTTTGTATACATTGAACAGCGGGGACTGCGTCAAGTTTTGGGAGGATTTAGTGGGAAAGGCTTATCGCGAGACATGATTTTATTGATCGTCGAGTCGCTCGAGTAGTGTCTAATGTGCCTACTAGAATTAGATAAATCGGAGTCAAGGTCGAGTGGATTGGAAAAGGTTAATGAAATTCTGAAAGCTAATGCTGATTTAAACCAGTGGAATTCTTGGACAATTATATAATCAGCTATATGAGAGATTTAAATTAGCAAAACAATTCCAATGGATTCTTCTGGGCCAGGAATATTATTGATATTGGTCTCGGTGCTGGTGGTATTGCTCTCGGAATCCCTCCAACTCATACCTTTCCTTCCCGACACCTACACGGATCGCCATGCTAGATTGCCGATAAGTTATTAGGTCAGCGTTCGCGGGACGTGAAGCCGAGCGAGCTATTCGCCGGCGAGGGCACCTCGGGCACCTCGGGCGCATTAAGCGGCAAGTGCCGAAGCCAGCTGGAGAAATGTAGCGTGGAAAATCCGCGATATTCCCCCCCGGTGACAATACGAGACACATGGAGATACATTCTACGCGGCGAATGACTGGGGTGCGCGCGTTCCTCGAGCGCCCGGGAAGAACTCTCGAGAGTTTCTGGCGAGCCGGCTGCAATTAACGGTGCAGCGTGTCGTTAAAACGGCGATCTTTCTTATGTAACGATCCGTGGAAGATCGCGGGCGAAGCTCTCGAAGTGAGATTCCAGGAAAGTACGGGAATACGCCCCCCTCCCCCCTATCACACACATACTCTCTCTCTCTCCCTCTCTCTCTGTCTTTCGCTCGCGCTCGGGCGGATTGTTGCGTGCGAGCCGACCGCAGCGCGTCTCGGACGATCAAACTACACCGGCTGCCATGGGGAAAGAGAGACGAGAGACTGAGAGAGACGGCTACTTTAAAGAATCGCCCACGCCTCTGTTACATACTGTCGCCTGCCAGAAGCGAATTAACCCACAATTACCCGATAACCCGCCTTCGTGTGCGGGTGTCCGCAAGGGCACATAAGGACGGTGGAACGCACCGATGTCTGTCACTTGCAACTATTTTCTCAAGCGAGTTTCACCCTGGCACTTGGAATGGCAATTTGGCCCTGGCTTCTAATGAGATATTTTCGTGTTTAACTTGCAACCGAGTAAATTCAAGTGGAATTTTTATTTTCTATTTCGTAGCACAAGTCATTGTTATTAATAACATGTCAGAGATTTTTTTTTATATACTTTGTCATTTATAATCCGCAGTAAGTTTCCTATGTTATATTACCTGTCTTCCGAGTGTCGAAGCTCAATTCTTGCGATACTATCAATGCAGGTATCAATGTGAAACAATGAGATACAATGTATTGTACCTCGAATGATGTATGAAAGTGGGCCGTCAGCCATTGGACCACACGATCAGTCCTTTCAGTTCCTCACTATTTATGGCTCTCGATACGCAGTCTACCAGCGACCCTTTGATTTTCCCTGGCAGCCTTTCTTCTTCTGGCACGTATTCCCTCGCACATAAGCAGTCGGCGCGCATCTCTATGCTGGGCTCTGCAGTCCCTGGTGCACTGCGGTGCTATGATTCCTCCGATGCGGCTCGCAAGACAGCTTTCCACCGCGTGCAACTCTGCCACCTGCATTAACCGCGTGCAGTGCGGCTTTCAGGAAGTTTCGGCCTCTGCCGGATTTTTCCAGTTTATTGGATCTGGCAGTATTCGCAGTGAAATCTTCGCGCTCGCGTTTCTTGCCAGGGAACTTGGCAGCTTTGGAGTTTGAGTTCCCACACAGTTTTGGTGGGTGAACGTAAATGGGTCTTGTGTCGAGTTTGGTTCTGTAAGCTTTGAGTTTCCTATTAATGAAATCTAATTCTCTTTTTCGTGGGTCTTGTTGAGTATTGATAAGTTTACGTGATTCATGAACTCATCGACACCGGCTAAAAGACTGGGCCGTCAGATCCAAGACAGGCGGTTGGTATCAGAGTCGTCCCCCCCTTAACGAAACTAAGCACCAGGATCGAGCATTACCACACGCGCCGGCGTACGTCAAGTTCGAAAGGCGAGCGAGGACTCGAGAGCGAGGAAAGTAGAAACGGATCAAAGGGGCCGAACAGCCGACGCGTTAATCACTTTCACGGCCGGCATGTATACAGGTGACGCGTTCGACGTGCGAGACAGAGAAAGAGAGAAAGAGAGAGAGAGAAAGAGAGAGGGAGAGAGAGAGGTTGGAGTCTAAAGCGGAGCATAAACCCCCCATGACTAGTGGTCGGTGCGCGCGCGGCTCCTTTTTAGAATCCGTCGAGTGCCGGATCGCTAATGATTCCCCAGGAGCGGCGCGTTATACCGCATGGCAGGCGGTTTCACGCTCTCGCGAGAAAAGTCGGCAAGAGTGAAGCCAAGTGTCGCGCGCGAGGCTGCGCGCCGCGGGCGAAGGCGAGATGCGACTTATCCGAGGGCGCAGAGCCGCGCAAGCCGTAAAAAGCGAGGCAGCCAGGCGAACCCGAAGCCCGACGGACTTCGCAGACGGCGAAATCGCGAGAGCGAGAGAGAATTTAATTGCCAGAGAACTCGCCGCGGACTCTGCGCCTTGGAGCGCCTGGATCGCCTCTCGGTGTAAATACACACACGGCTCTGCGGTTAAACGCGCGGACGCGGCCTCTGTGTAGCACGGCTGGCCTGGCGCACCATCCGAGGCTGCACCGAGAGCGAGGATGTCGAGCGTGGTCAGCTGACTAACGACGCGACTATCCCGCAAACGAGATGCAACCTCGGATAACGATCATAACAGGGACGTGTTCTCAAGCACCCGCTCCATCTCCAGCCTCCTTTTCGATTCAGCCTCGGCGCGAGCGCTTCCCTGGAAGCGCACTACTGAAATAATTATGCCCTACCTGTGTATGCACGTTCCGTACACACCCTCGGACAGGTTCGACGCCGAGCCATTTAAATAAGATTGCCGGCAGAGGCGCGCGCGCGCGCGCGCTTACCCCTTTCGACTGGCGCGTTTGCTAAATTGGACGAGTCACAGTCCGAGCGCACACTCTCTCTCTCTCTCTCCCTCTCTCCCACTCTCGGCCGATCGTATTTAGAAGCGCGCAGGCGGAATTTCAGATTACGCCGCTTTTCGCTGAAGCTGAATGATAATCCTGGGAGAGGCTGTCGACTGGTTTACGAGGATGTTGCCACGGCAGGTAGTGCTCATCGCCGGTGATAGGGTCGTCACATAATTGGACTAGTTATCTCAGTAATCCGTTGGCGTAGTCATAAAAAATGAAATCGTAGTTGATCCTCTTAATTCAATAACTGGAAATGAAGCTTGTTATCTTAGTTACTATAATATCCCGCGACGGGTATTATTCAGTGCCAATCGAACACTTGCATTAATTTCCTCAAATTGAAATAAACTTTGCCGTTTCTATAATTGTTTCAGTATAATCGGCGCGCAAAGTGCTCGCAAAATGGTTCCTAGCCATTGACCAGCGAGCAGTCGGCTGAATAGCATACCTGAAAGATGAGTTGGGGTTGAGCTATGTGGCTAACAATAAGTCAGTCTCAGTGTCACGCGAACAGCCGAGCTGCAGTCGCAGGCAGACAATGCAGTCGGACCCGCTGCCAAAATAAACCATGCCATCCATCAGCGAGGACCTTAAGTAAACAGCGCGTAACACGCGGCCAACTGCATTAGAATTGTCGCGGAGCCCTCGTTTCTAGAAGGGAAAGGGGTGGCATCGTGCGATTGTCACCGGGTTAAAAAATGGCTGGGACCGTCGGTGAGTGAAGTCGACGGGAATTGACGTCTTATTAAAGCGCGGACGGCATTTACGTGTATATGTCGGACGATTCACTAGATCGACCAGCAGTACTCTCTCTCTCTCGCTCGAGTTATATCGCGGTTGTCCCAACCGATGCTGGAATGATTCAGCGAATTCCCCTGGCCCGTTTAGAGCGGAGCGGCCAATCGATTACACGCCAATCGGATCGACGGATTGCGCTAACTAGATCGGGCGAGCAGAACGAACCTCTGTGGTTTAGAGCCTGGTGACTTTTGTTACTGCTCGATGGATACTGAGTTTTTAGGCATCATTGTGCGGTGCAATAGTTATGCGACGCACTTTTTCCAGCCAATGTTTCGCCAGTCATCGAGTAATTTAATCACAATTTCTTGAGCGTTTTTCGGTCAATGAGTGTACGTTGAACGGTAAGATAGAAGTTAAAAGATTAGGAGAATTTTATGCATATTTCATAGGGGTTGGCAGTGGTACAACAAGTGCTCGTGTGATGTTAGGTATGATGAATCAGTCCTCGCGCCTGACAGGTGGCGAAAGAGATCGATAATTGATTGCACCGGCGAGTGCTGACAAAGAATAATACTAATCATTCCGTTACACCTCCGCATCCGAGAAGTGCAATTAGAGTTAGCGATGCTTAGTAGCTGTCGGCGGTACACTCTTTAGGTGTCGTATATCAGCATTCATACTTCCGCTCATAATTATTATAACACTTATTACGGAAATTGTTTCAAAATCTACCGAAAAGTAATTTTTTGAATGCACTATACTTTTTGCAAAAATGACACAGAAATTATTATACTAGAAAGCAGTCATTGCAATTATTCAATAAAACCTTGGGTTAACTTATTTTGTATTGCATTATACATTACCCTACAAATGAACATAAAATATCTGCCAGTTTTAACAAAATGGACAGTGTTTCGATGCCCATCAATAAAGAACACCTTGCTTGTGTTCAAACAAGGATGCCGACTCGTCAGCTGCCGCGGGTTCCACCTCTGCACAATTACTCGCAAATTACCGCGCGTTTAATTACCGATGTCCGGTAGGATGCCATTAGTCAGCTTGCCGATAACTCGTAATTTTCCGGCGAAGATAAAATCTGTCGCCCCCTGCGCTATTCCTTTGGCGCACCCTTAACCGGCAACGCTAAATCACCTGACTCACTGCTGATTTAGCTCAGGCTCGTTAGGACATTTTTACCCCGCGTCCACCTTTGCTCTTCATTGTTTAACATCAATTTCCTTCTTGACAATTTATCGTTTTTAAAAAAAGAAGTTTGAAGACCATAAAGTTTCAATAAAATGAAGCCATTTCTCTTCACTTAATTATTTACAACTTATCGTTTAATGAACTATTTCGTATTATACTTGGATTTGAAACTTGAGCACTAAGTTGTGTAATTGAAATTAAATTCCAAAGTTCAAGAATATTTAATATTTTAGACAAACTTTATTAATTGATTGCACTCTGATTTCGAGCTAACGTTTCTTGCAAAGAGCAGTTTGTTATTCGCATTACAATACAATTGTAGTGGCCGGAGAAGGTTCGAAGGGCTGCTCTCGTTACTGAACTAGTTGGAGCGAATTCGCTACCTTGTGGTCGCCGGTAGCCCGTCTGGTTTTTTGGTAGCAGTTTCTGCTGGACTACCACCGCCACTGAGCCCAGCCTGTCTGCCCTAAGGCCACTCTTTCCTTCTTCAGAAGGAATGGTAAATGGACGGAGCTAGCGATGGCTTCGAGCCTTGCTCGACCAAACACACACCTTTCTCCATACATCATCCAACCATCACCAACCCAAACATCTAGAAAGCATTCTACAATCCCCTTTACAACCCCTATATTCAACAAGTAGTATTGCAAATCAATAAAATGACTTACTTAAACTTGAGTTTACTTTAAAAGTATTCCAATGACAAACCTAAGAAATGGGATTTGTATTTTATAAAATTGAATTTGCGGGGAAATGAATTGGGGTAGGTGAGCGAAATGTTTCGAGCGTGGTTCCTAGCCATCATTGGAGAGGCTCGGGCCCGGTATATATACGGACAGATCGCCAGGGAGAGAAAGATCAAGCGCTCCACCCACGCCCTGTCTCAACCTGTTCTGTTTCTCCGGGCCGGCCGCGGTTACAGGTGCCTGCCGGAGGGCATTCCTGCTGGAATTCTTCGGCGATGATCTCTCCGCGGCCCATCCTCTCGTCCTCTAACCCTAACCGCGCTAGCTCCTCGTCCTAGGATGCCGCGCTCGAGCCAGGCTATAAACAACCTATCCTCCAGTTACCAGCTCCGGCGAGAGGCATATGACTTATTCCAGTGGCCGCGAGGCTCGCTCGGCCGGTAATAGCTTCGAAATTGATAGCGATCGCTGGCGAGACCGAGTGGCCGATAAGAAAATGGCAGGACGATGTTAGGGAAACTGGTGCGCAGACTCTCGCGGCTGAGTCACCCAAGGGAATCCGAGAGCCATTTCCGAATTCCCTCTGATCGACGAACCAGGACGAAATGAATCCCCGGGAGCCGCCACGCCGCCACGCACCGCGGCGAGAGGCGAGAAAGGAAGAAGCCGTGCGCGCTTCTCGGATTTCATGAAATGGTCCAGGCGGCGCGGCGGGCCGATCGGAATATCGGCCGGACGGGAGGAGAGTCGACGCGGTGCGGCGGTTCTTTGGCCGCTCGGGAAGGGAAGGACAAGCGCGGACACAAGGATAGGAAGAGCAAGAGTCGGCGAAGGAGAGAAGGCCGCCCGAGTAAGTACGCCCACACCTCCGCGCCGGGGACCTGTTCTCGGCTTTTACGTTCTGACATCTTTTCACTCCGTTTACGAGTCCCCTTTACGTTTTACGAGCGATCATCGGGCCCCTTTTCGCCTCCCACCCCCTCACTCGCGCTCTCTCTCTCTCTCTTGCCTGCGCCGAGACTCTGCCTCGGAAAGCCCAGCATTGCTGGAGATACCCGCGAAATAAAGCTCGATCTACACCTGATCAGAAGAACCGCAACAAACCAAACATTCACCAAAATCTAACATAACAGTAAGGACAGCATTTCACAGGAGTAATAACAAACTCCGGCACATGAAAAGTATTAAAAGATTTGGAAATGGACGTGTGCGAATAAGAAAGTTTGAGGACGGGTCGAGGGTTAATTCGTGTATTGAAGTGGATTGGCGATTCACATGGCAATCTCAGGGAGTGAAATCGTGCAATGCTAAGTGCAGCGCGCGCAGTATCGAATGGCAGAGAGGTCCTGACACGCGTGACAGCTCCTTAAGGAAGCGGATCATCGCTAGAGGGGCAGCCAGAGTCCTATCCAGGGATCTCTATTCCTATCTCCGATAGAGGAATATCGTGTCCGGCGCGACCACGAGCAGGGCCTTGTGGAGTGAGGTTCTCCCATTGCATCGCGCAGATAGCATCGATAGGACGTCACTCCACTTGGTGGCGTCTTCCAATACGCTATAAATATCGCGTAATTGCTCGTGGACGCCGCTCCCCGGCGAACTGCCGCTTTTAACAGCAGCGCATAGGTGCGCCGGGACGAGCCTTCCTCGCCCTGAGATCCTGGCTTTTTAGTGGCTGGCTAGATTGGCTCTCTCTCTCTCTCTCTCTCTCTCTCTATCTCTCTCTCTCTCGCGTGCGCTCGCGCGGTGACGCCGGGGAAATTTCAAGAACGCCGCGAGGTGTAAGGTTGAAGGACGTATGTGGAGTTGGCGATAAGCGCGCGCCTTACTCGAGTGCAGCTGCTTCGTAATTCAGCGCGCGTTCTCGCGAGATTTCCTTGGCGCGAGAGTGCGTCGCCGGCGTCGGCCGCTCTTTGCGGGCTTTAATGCCGCCAGGTATTCGCTCGATCCGCCGCAAAAGGACCCGCCGCCGCTGCTTAACACTTGGCTCGACGAACTTGAGAAAGCGGCGGCAGGATCTCAAATCCGTAGCAGGTAAATGTGAATTGGAGTCGGAAAGGGTCCTGGAGGGAAAAGTCTCGGGCGACTTCCGAGTGCATGCTCTTCCGGCAAGTCGTATTTCCTCGGCGAAGGATGGAAAGTCATTGGAGTGGAAAATCGCGGATTATTATCATTGGCTGGATTCTATTGGCTACTGTTACTGGCGAGAGCCACCTGTGTATAGCAGAGAGAGAGTGGCCTTTTCGTCCTTTTTCAGCGCGCCACGGATTACGATTCCCTGGCAATAATCGCCGGCCTTAAATCGCAATCGCTATCCCGAGCTATTATCGTTTGAATCTAATTTATCGGGCGCGATTAGCCCGACAGCTTAATGCCCCGCGCGTTCGCCTTCCTCTCCCTTCTTTCGGCCTGTCCGACTCCGGAGCAGCTTATTTACCGGCGCTTTTCACTGCCCGTGTGATTAATTGTCCCGGCGGCGAACAATGCGCGTGTAATTCGCATTCCCGGCGAACGCAATTACACAAATAGCGGCGGCGCGCTGCCCGCTCGAGCCTCCAAGCCGTGTGCGAGCAAGTGGATGGTGGATGCTGCTCGACCTCGTCAAATGTTGCTCGACGAACTTTCAGATAATCCTCTTGCAGAGAAACACTCTTCGTTTCGTAGATCTAACATTGATAAGATAGTACAAGGCTTTCCATTGGCCAGGTTTATTTTCGCGAGCGGCGATCGTTTGACTAAAAGGCACCACTCGATATTCAAGGAGTCGGTGTGCGAAGCGTGCAATTTAAAATTCAAATATTCCCCGGATATAGCTAGAGCCTCGGTTCCTCGGCTGGCGCAGGTACTTTTATGACAAAGTGCCGGTGTCACGCGGAACAGGACGAGCGGTGTGGTCCGCGGGAACATTGTAAAACGAGAGGACGGCAAACGACTAAACACCGGCTTGCGCCGACTCTGCCCTCCTCCCCGGCTCCTCCCAGCTCCTCCGATGGACCCTCGGCCCGACCGAGCAGGTCTTATCGACTTGTATCTGTCTAGGAAATAAGCCGGGATTGAGCAACATTAGCATATGTAAGACAAGAATTGCCGGGCGCAGCCTGCGCGAACTTGGCTCTGTGTGCACGAGATAACAAGCTATATGCGTGTTTACCGTCCACCGACAGTGCCACCCACCCGAAACTAGAGACGGTTTAACCTCAACTGTCTCTTGCATTTGGCGTCATGGCCGCGCCGCTGACGGACTTCCAGCCGACTCTGGCTCCTCACCAGTCGCTACCGAACAAAGTTCCGCTCCTTCCCTACCTCCATTCCATCGGCCAAAAGAGGATTCTCCCCGATTCGATGCCGGTCAGCTTCTGCTATTGTAATTCTCCCGAGTTTTTTCTCCAAACCCCGAGGACTCGCTCCTGCCAACCTACGCCCGCGCATCATTATGTGTACTTGGTAAGATATAAAAGCATTCCTCTCGGCGGCGCTTTAAATCGCTTAGGACTAGCTGTTTTAGTGATAGAATTTGCTGGTGGATCGGTTCGAGGAGGAGTTTGATATTGTTGTGTGGGAATGTTGGAGGATTATGCTGGGACGTGACTAAGAGTTGGTTATTTCGGCTGTTGCAGGACGAGGTGGGAGGCAGTACCGTTGTAGCCGAGGGTGTCGTAGGCGGCATAAGGGGCCCAGGCGGCGGGTGCCGCGCATCCTCGATGACGATGGCCGAGAGCGCCGTGGAGGACGCCGCAGCCGCGCCCCCGGGTCCGGCCAAGCCGCCCCCGCCCTCCTGCACCAACAACAACACCCTCGCGGCCACGGCGAACCGGAATCACAGGAATCCCCGCAAGCGAAAACGACTGGCCCAGGTCGTCGACATCCTGCAGGCGCACAGAAGCTCGCCATCCGGCGGCGAGGAGGAGGATGTCTTCGGCTCGCCGAGATCGTCCACGAGGTCTGTGGAGGACGCGTCCTCCGGGATGAGCCTGCTCGCTCTGAGACAGAAGGACGAGGAGCCGGTGACGCCTACCGAGGAGGAGGCCAGCAGTAACGATGCCAATCAGCAGAATCACCATCCCCATCACCCTCACCACCATCACCACCGGCACCGCCATCATCACAAGAACAGCGGCTACCAAGGCTACGACCAACCCCACCCGCCTCATCACCGGTCATCCGCGCCCAAGTACGCCGGATGCACCTGCGTCCACTGTTCCCAGTCCCCGAGCCGGACGATGATGCTCCCATCGCCGACCTCTCCTCTCACCCCACTTACACCCCTCACGCCGCTCACGCCGCTCACTTTACCGCCACCGACGCCCGGTTGCCTCTCCTCGTACAGCTTCGAGCACTACATGCACACCAAGTACCTGCCGGACATCTTCCGCGGCCGGAGCCACTCGGACTCGGACGCGGCGCCGGGCTGGGACCAGAAGGTGCCGCTCGGTACCTCCTTCGTGTTCCGCTCGGTCAACAATAGCCTGCGCGGCGGATACGCCGAGGGCGACGCCACCAGTCCACAGGACTCGCCGCTTGATCTGTCGATGAAGAATCTCATGGCTTCGGCCGCGGCCGCGGCTGCGGCGGCTGCTGCCGCAGCGGCCTCCGCGCCCGGCAGACCGCCGGCGTTACAGTTACTCCCGGGGATCATGAGCAGGGGCTCGGTGAGCGTGCCGGTGGTGAAGGGCGACGTGGCCTCGCCGACGACCAAGGAAAGCGTCGCCTCGAGGTACCAGATCGACGTATCCCCGGTGGTGGAGGAGATGCCGCCGGGCGCGGACGTGGCCTACGTCTGCACGCACTGCGGCCAGATGTTCAGCCTCCACGACCGCCTGGCGAAGCACGTGGCCTCGAGGCACCGCAGACAAGGCCTCCGGGACGCCTCGGCGAAGACGTACGTCTGCGACGTGTGCAAGCGGAGCTTCGCGCGGTCCGACATGCTCACCAGGCACATGAGGCTGCACACCGGCGCCAAGCCGTACACCTGCAACGTCTGCGAGCAAGTGTTCAGCAGATCGGACCACCTCAGCACCCACCAGAGGACCCACACCGGCGTCAAGCCGTACAAGTGTCGGTTGTGTACCTACGCGGCCTGCCGCCGCGACATGATCACCAGGCACATGCGGACACACACTAAGCCAGAGCCCGACCTCCTCCCCGGACAGGAAAGCCCCATGTCCGTCCAGGACCTCGCCCCGCTCTCCACCACCATCAAGGCTGAACGACGCAGGCCCGGCTAATGACCCTCGATCCCCGACCGAGTCCTGTGACCCGTGCTTATTCGGATACCACCGCCTCATCCTCATCCTTATCCCCATCCTCCTCATCCTCCACATCCACCTCCTCCCACAGAGCGGCCGAGCGGCCGAGAGAAGACACCGGAGTCGTGAGAACGTTACTGGCAACCAAGCCGTCTTGTCGCAGTCACCCTCGCAATTGGGCAGACTCAATGCTAATCCGGAACTGACAGGTTCGTCCGGCGCTTTCAGTTCCACTCGAAATCGAGCTCGTTGAATCGTGGACACAGTATTAATCAGTATTATCGAATTCCTTGGCCTTGCCCGCCGTTTCTCCTCGAGCCGTGCGAGCCACGCACGCTCCTATCTTGTTTTGTTACGAAACTGAGATTCTCTTATCGGCTCCTTTTGTGCCGGGAGGCTGCGGCTCGATAGGGATGCGCACCGGTGCTCATCACTTTTTTTTTATAAACAGTCTTAATCACTCATATTTGAACGTCCGCTGGTATCCGAGTGATTGAGACGCCGGCTAATATCGGCGCGACAATCGTACGCCGTTATGTGGTCCAGGTTTTTACTCGTCGGTGGATTCAGCTTCGCGAAGATAATTCAATCGCGCGATTAAAACTCGTCCTTTCTTTCGTGGATAGGAGGACCCAGTGCTACTGCACTTAGATCGAACCGTCTGCACCAGGGAGAAAGAGAGAGGGAGAGAGTGCGTGGGGTACACGCGACACATGGTGCTCAACTCTCGAAGTGGGTTGGGATCGAGCGAACGTTTATCTTACTCGCGAGGCCGAGCCGCGATCGATGTACATAAAATGATCAGTCGGAAAAGCGTCGGAAGTCTCGAACGAGATCTCCCTGGGAGCCAGCCTTGCCAAACGTTGCACGACCTTGTAACTTCGGTTTTCCCATGCGGTGTCCATTGCGTGAAAACATGTACTGCGGAGAGTGCGAATGTGCCAAATCAACTGGATCCGCTCTGCTCAAAGCACGCGCGAACTCTTGCTGGTCGAGCTGTAACTGTAGCCGTCGAGCTCTCGCATGTAATACCGAGAGAAATCACTTGGCGATAGAGGATACTTTGGTTTCTTTTAATCGTTTGCGGTTCCTTTTCGGAACTGTCTCTTTCTCTCTCTCTTGGAGCAACGTTCCTCGCGATCGCCAACATTTCTCTCGGTAGACTCTGCTCGCGTCGTTCGCGACGCATCGACTAATCGTTCGTCCAGTCAATTCGCCGCTCGATTATCTCGCACGTGCCCGTCCGGCTCGGCACTTCGACAGTGTTAAACAATCGGTGAGTAACCGCGTTAATGTTAATATTCACGAACGATAGGATGGTAAGTTTGGGAGTGTTTAGATGGGCGAATCCTTAAATTATTCTTACCCGCGTGTTGGGGTAAACGTTACGATAAAGAAACGAGTGGAGTTGAATCGACTGTCGAAGATGCAAGCGGGCGACTGCGTCACTCGACTCATCCGGAAGCGAAGCGTATAATCGTACCTGCAGAGGGAAAGGAGGACTTAAAGTTATCTCGCGTAATAATGAAGCGCGTAGGACGTAACGTTAATTAGTGAGTAAACCCTATTACGGATTATTGCGTTTTATTACTATTAATTAATCTTATTGTCACTGTAATTATCAGCGTGCCCGATGTTATAGATGCCCGAGGGAAGCAGAGAGGAAAATATTTTTCTATATGTCACGAGAGGGAGAGGGAGAGAGAGAGAGAGAGAGAGAGGGGGGGACATTTTTGTCGTAGGAGAGAACATGTGGAAAGAAGAGTACCGATTTCCGGCGCGGACTAGAATCGAAGGTCTCTTTAGAGCGCAGTGCGCGTCTTCGATCCCGAAATTAGCCTTAACACAATCGACCAATTCTCGTCATTGATCCCTTCGGAGTCGCACCTGGACGCGGTACTCGACGCCCTGCTTTTCCAGGGCCGGATTTCCCTGTGGAAAACAATCTCTATATCGGAATTCGAGTGTGTTTAATGCGCGAGTGGCGCGACCGAGCTTTTAAGAGCTGTCCCGAACCCACGAGGATCCCGGAATTCCAAATTCGAAAGCTTCCAGAAATACTCACGCGAGTCGCGGCGGAGTTGAAACCAGGCGCGTTTCCACTTGGATTGTAGGTTTGGAGGTGCTTTCGTGGCACGAGCGGCGACTGAGCGGGGACGCCAGTTGGTTACACTGAACCTTTGCTCAGCCTCGATCGTTCTCAGTCCCCTTTGTCGTCCTTGCCATAACTCAGATGCTCTTCGATGTAAGCGTACGTCTCCCGCGGGAGAGGAAGAGCGCGTTGTGTCGTAAGAACGCGCTGGCAGCGCGCTTACTTATATCTGTATTTTTGTATATCGACCCCTTTTTCTAATTACCTACCTACCTAATTACCTAGCTATCGTTTAAGGATCCGAGCCGAGCGACCCGCCGCTCGGCCCAGCGAACGAAAGCTCTCGCTCTCTGCTCTTGCTACTTCACGCGCCGCCACGCTCGCCAAGAGCAAAGGGTAAAGACAGCCATTCGAGAGAGACAGAGAGAGGGAGGGAGAGGGAGAGAGAGAGTGGATGAGTATAAATGTAAATGTACGCGGCGAAGAACGGCCGGGACGGAAGTTAAGCTTCTCCGATTCCCTTTCATTCACTTCATTCGCGAGCCTGGTGAATGGATCGCCATTCGCTCGGAAGTATACTCAAACCGATGATATTAATAAACAGCGGCTGTTCACTGGTCGCGGGGAGCTTCCGTGCCGAGCGTATTCTTCGGCCGCTTCACAGCCTTGAACTGACAATGAGAGAATCTCTTTAGCGCGCTGATGGGCGCGCGGCGTACCTTAAATATCTGCGGAGAAAAGGGAAAAGGGTACGATGCGAAAAGGAGTTTTGGTCGCGAGCGTCGACGGGCAGGCGACACCTGCCCCTGTAATTATTAACACTTAGCCATTCGTACGGTCATAATTTCTATTATTATTATATTATTATTATATTATTATTCCTAGTTACGTTGTTAAGTGGTTAATCATGTTTAATGCTTCTATTATTTATTTTGTTATCCTATTCACGAGTCAAGCTATCCTTCCCCCCACCACCTCCCTTTTCTCGAGCATTGTCTCTCTCTCTCTCTCCCTCTGTCTCTCTCTCTCCTTTGTCCCCCACGAATCCCAATCAGCCTTTGCATTGACTCTGCGTTCGAGCTAATCGATCGCTAGCCGCCGAGCGGGGGAAAAGGAAACGAGGGTGGCGTTCGCGCCTAGGTTTTCCAAATACCAAATTAGTTTGAAAGGGAGATTATTGAATTTTGTTTTTTTTTCTTATTCTAAGAGTTTCGTGGGTTCCTGTTCATTAGTTTTCGCCTGCCGCCATCGAGCGGATCGCGAGTCGGGAGAAATTCGTACTTTCTTTATTTTTCTTTTCTTTTCCTTTGGTTGTTAGTGTTTCCTGCCCTTTCGTCGAGTGTTTTCGATTTTTTGTCGGAAGAAGCTGGTTTGGCAAGCCTAGTCGCTACTTTGTCTCAAGACACGGCCCTGCATTTACTGCGAGCACACGGTAGAAATCTTAGTAGTATCCTAGAAAAAGCGTGGAGCGAGAGAAGCGGAGAGAGTCGAATCTCGAATTATTCCCGTCCTTTTCCGCCGGCTCGGCACGCGCGTGCTTGTAGAGCTTGGAGGCCGCGTTCTCTCTCTTTTCCCTGTCTCTCTTTTGTAACGATAAAACGCTCACGAGGGTTTGTGTAAATTATTGACGACGACGATTGTGTATGTTAATTTATAAATTATGTTGTGTTTACGAATCGTGCCAGAATGGAAAAAAATATAATTTTTTCAACGAACCTTGTCGCAAGCCTCTTTTATTTGCTTCCGCTTTGTTTTCCATCCTTTTAATGAGTTGTTTCAGTTTATTGGAGCGACCGACGACCAATGCATCCTAATTATGATTGCACGTCTGCGTAAACCGAGTGCCGAGAAAGTGTGTTAAATAAATCTGTGAGATTTTTGAATGATGAAGACATCGCATTATTCTATAGCAGTTTTGTTCTAATTACACGATTAAACGAGAAAAAGTGAGAATTCCTTGGCACTCAAACTGTTAATAGTCGAACTATTACATTTACTTTGTACTTATTAACTTTCGCCAGCTATCACATTTAATTGAACCATTCATCTCATTATTCTTCCCCGGAAATATGGATTTGCTTTTTTCCCTTTCTGTGTGCCATTTGCGCTCGAGCGTTTTCTCAGCATCACCCAAGAAAGTCAGTTGTGCCTTCGCCCGCAGGAATCCCTCGAGGTGAATGCGGCTGTGTCCGAGATAAGCGCGCGGATAATCCGGAAACCCTTGACATATCACTTTAAGGCTGAAAATCGCTAGAGTCGAGCAGGTGTGTAAAAAGAAAGCAGTAGTTGCATAGAGGAGAGAAAGATCGAAGCGACGATATTTTTTCACTCGTCTCGTACGACTTCCTAATGAGAGCTTAGAGAATTCTTTCTTCCGACCAGTGTAAACAAGAGTCCCTTTCTACATATCAGCGCAGTGCTACCAAATTCTTTTTCGATGATAATCGAGAACTGCGGAGAAACTGGGAAAATGGGAAGCGAAATAGCTCGTGTCCAGAGCCTTTACTGGAAAGGCTGCTTTTCACATTGTGATGTCTCGTTTGTATCCGTTTCTACCGGTTGATAAACCTTGCATCTTGTACATCGAAGTAAACGATGATTCTGTATGTTGGCGCACTCTTGCATTGGAAATATATATATACACGTTAATTGTTTCTTACCTCGGCCTATTCTTATTCCCTCCGAACGTTACTCAAATGTTCTCTCTTTAAACTTCAAGGCAGCTATCCAGGAAGCCCCAACAGGTAAATATTCCCATATTTACTAATTATTAACCATTGTTCTTATTCAATTCAATTACACTAACATGGATTTAATTAAATTCAGCAGCTTCGATTAAAAAGGGTGGAAATGCGCTCAAATGTACCAAATATAGATACAATTAAAGCAAGATTATTTTCAAAATGCGAAGGAGTGGAGACTTAAAAAAACAACCATCGACAAACAAATATAGGCAAACAATGAAACACAGAAATTTTCTATAAACTGTTACAAGGATTGAACTTTTCGCTACGTCCATAGCACCTATAAGGAATGGAATAAAGGATGGTCATAAAGACGTCAGAATAGTCGAGGTAACTACGACTGGATAAATTGCTAGTGTAAATGTAGCATGACGGAGTATCACTGGTGTACGTCTGGGAGCGATAGGATGAAGGATACCAGGCGATTACAGTGAAATCGCTTACTTCCTTTACTCCCGGTTTAACTGACCCGAAATCGAAAGCGAGAGAAAGGTGGAACGCGCGTATCCACCTCGAAAATCGTTAGAGAGAACGTTTTTGTGCTGGCGATCGTTGCTCAATGAAAGTACCTCTTATAATCGGCTGACGAGGTGACGAAAGAGCAATCACCATCCATAAGCGCCCGCCAAGCTTTTCACCAAAGATTGACGACGCATCCATTGCAAAGTTACGCGGCTGCATTCCGCCTTTAAAGTGATGGAAGCAATCGATTATGTAATTTCGCAGTTAAACCAGCGCAAATTAAAAATATAAATAAATATTTTTGACGCTACATTGGTTTGTGTTCCCAAGCGAACACAATCAAGCTTCTCCTTACGCTCGATATTAATCCCAATTAATTTACAAGGCTCTCGGTGAATATCCAATTTTCTACGTGTCTGGAAACGCGGATCGAAATCGCCGGTGTCCGATCTCGAGCCGATCAATAAATCAGCCGATTCAATCAGCACAGAAACCACACGCTTCCCCCCCAGCGGAAAGATCGATCGCTCCTTGAAGTTCGTCGCGAAGGAATTAGCGGTTAATTGCCGGTAATTAAATTTACTTCTGGCGCGTACCGGTTTCTTTCGTGATTCCGGAGGAAATTCGAGGGTCCGCGCTCCGCCCAGTCACGGTTGCAGCTCTCGCCTCACCTCTGATCCCGAACCCTTAAATCTCACCGGTGGACTTAAGCCTTTAATTATGGGATCGATTACTGACGAGATATCACGCCGAGTGGCCCAGCATCCCGTTCCACCTCTGTTCTTGTCCAGTTTACAGTTTCATCCTCCATATACCAAGAAGTTCGATAAACAGAACTGCACGCATGTCAAACTTTTCCGGACTCCTTAAAGGTAATGTAATAAGAATAAATAATAACAAGGTATAATGCAAGTATGAAATTAATCGACTTCTATTCCATAACTACAAGAAACACTACAAATAGAAAGTTACCTTGGCGCAGCATTAATTCTATAACAGAACACTTCCTGTTAGAATCGCACACAGAACCGCAACAGAGTTGCATTGAAAACCAAAAATTCCTCGTCGACAAAACGGGGCACCTGTGCCGAGCCGCGCTTCGCCCAACAAAGAAGCTCGAGGCAACCAGTCGAAAGTCCAACCACGTAAGCCAACTAACGACGCCAGCAACCCTCCTCGAGATGTTTATCTTTACGGCGGGTGTCAAGAGCGTTTAACGCCACCATTAACCGAAAGCGAAAAGTATCCGCGGATAATAGCTGCACAGGAGAAAGACACGGGCGCGCGGTGGTACGCGGGCGGCCGGGCGTGTCGCGTTACAAAGGCCGGTATCAGTTCCCATAGTGTAATGCTCGAATTTATGAAAAGCGAAGCAGGTGACGGGGCATTAAGCGGTGCGCTACAAGTATCGTTATCGGCTGAATGCATAATGATGCTCGGCTTGATTTACGCCGCGCCCGGGATTTCAGATGGATATCTCATTATGCCCGCATTATACGATTATGGTGCTGCGCGATCTCCGCAAAGTTACAGGGTGTCTCGCAAATACCGCCTCGTACCATCTATGGAATAATTCCTCGTAACAATCTCTCGTTCAACAGGAGTAATTTTGTAGCACCAATGCATTATTAACACTAGAACCATCGATGGCTTTTGGTATTCAAATACACATTCGCTAGATTATGTACAATTTAATACATTAATTAAGAGTGTGGGATTTTGCAATAAAATGTTATACATATGTATATCCAGCATCAGTTTCCTACTGGAGATTGTCTGTGAGTTCTTATCTATAAAACCTGAGAACACCAGCACGTCCTAACCTGTACGGTGCGGAAAGCCTTGACGAACTGCTGACTACGTAGGTCATCCACCTCAGATCCGATTCATACTCTTGTCGATTTGGTGTATGCGAATCTTAAGAATTCGGTGTACGAAAACCTGATTAAACTCCGCCTTTCAAGACTAATCCAAAATGAATGATTTCTTCATTCAAACAATACTTGATTCCCGATCTTCTTCTTCAAACTGCAACACAAGATTCTTCGTCTAAGAAGACGAATACTTCTCTCGATACAATTTTCCAGGGTTCTTCAAGCCCGGTCTCTGATATTCCTCGGGATCCGTTGAGCGGCCTGGTAGTACTCCCTCAAGTCGCCCATCCATTTCCAGGCGTTTTTCTCGTCGCGCCGCCGACGCGAAAGCGGGGCGGACGTGCCGGTGCGTGCGTGCGACAGTGGAGCCGTGGATATAAATTATTGCAGGTTGCGCCGGTGAGTGGCGAGGGTGCGCAAAAAATCCGCGGAGGCCCCATTAGAAATTATAAGTGCCGGTGCCGGGCGGCGGCGGCGGCGGCGGACGCGTCTGCGAGGGACTCGCTGCTTCTGGCCAGTCTCCCTTTTCCTCGGCCGGCTCTCACTGCCGAGGAAGATGGAGAGAAGAGGAGGGGTTCTCTTCTCTCTGACGTGGGGGCTTATCTCTTCCCAGGCTTCTTTTTACTCGCCTTCTTCCCTCGATCAGCCTGTGGTGAACCGGCTGATCGTACTTGTCACTGGTCCTCGTTCCACCCACGCCAGGCCTCGGCAGAGACCGGTCCACCCTTTTTCTCGTCCTCGCTTCGCCTCGCCACGGCCTCTTCCTTTCTCTCTTCCTCTATCGATTTATCTTCGATCCCAAACTCCTTTCTCTCCTCTCTTTTGTCTCCGGCGCGCGCGCGCGCAGGCCGGCGGTCCGCTTGCCTGTCCCACGGAAAAATATCGATCAGCCAGGCTGATAGTGCTGGGACTTTCAGCTCGGCTGAAATGAGTTGTCGCGTACTACCAGCCGATCGGCACCGTCATCGCCACTGCGATAATGACCCTCGATAGATCCGATTGTGTTCTCGCCGATCGGAACTCCCGCTCTACTCTGTCAGCAGACTGTTAACAGGAGTTTATTAAAAGGGAGCCGGACTCGGCGCCCGGTTAATTTCCGGAAGGCTATCTAGCGCTCTCGATCTGATTCCTGCTTCCACGGAATCTCCGCCTCGAATCTCTAATCATCACTTTTTGGGGGGCGCGTTTCGTGAGTCACAGGAAAAACAGTTTGGATTAAATGGCACAGTTGCACAACTAACTCTAGTTAGTGTTTTTAATATTACGAAACCATAGAAAGTATTCAAAAATTAAATTGTCAAGAATCATGTCCCATAAATCATTGCTACATTGAGAAAAGTGTGTCGAGTTAGTTACAGGGAAATTTGCCACTCGCTTCTCCTAAATCTATCCACCTGGATAATAACCCGTTTCCCTTGCGTGGGTGCCGCAATATCGACTCAGGAATCGATAGTTGCCGTTCCAAGATCTTCAGCTTTCGAGTGAGCAACTAGTTTATAGGTTGATTCGTTTGCTTTTGAATCAACAATCTTACAATTTTGCGTCCTATTTATTCTGTACATTACTATTGGCCTCAACTTTGGGACAAGCTCATTCAAAGATTTACAAATAATCAGTCTGATTTGCCCTCGACCTAATAATCAATCAGTTAATAATAAACCAAGTCTTAATTGAGCACCTAAGGAAAATGAGCTTCAACAATCCGAATTCATAAGCGAGTGAATCACCCGAGTGGACATAAATAGTGCAGCTCACGAAAGCGGCGGAAGCAGGTTGCATGTGTAGCGGATTGAAGCCCGCAGCAATTGATCGATCGCTATCAATCGGAGCGGGACTTTTCCCCGACCAGGCCGAGAGCTTGTAGATTTGTAGAACAATGATCTTATCTATCGTGGGCGCGCGTTTCGTTACGCACGTGGCCGGCGAAATGCGGTTCGGCTGCTCGCTGGAGCTTGTCTCCGAAAAAACGGGGTAAGCCGGTGCTCTATCGAGTCTCTCGTATACCTCGGCGGCTTAAACCGGTGAGCGGTGTGGGCGTCCAGATCGTATCTCGGCTTGACGCTAGTTACAGCGGCGCGCGGCGCACCGAAAATCTATCTCGATCGCCCGACTAATTTCCCTGGACAGCCCTGCTGTATTAGCCGGACGCTGTCAGTGTATTAACCGGACACCCATGCGTGCTGCTGCAAACCGTGCAAGTATTTCCAGTGAATGGTAATCGTCGTACTCTAAGGATTAACACTTGGAAGAGCCAACACTACTGGGTAAAGATTAATTAATTAATTATATTATTAATAGATCGAAGAAACAAATCTGGTGATTTGTAATCTCAAAATAAATTCTCCCACAATCGAAATCCACCAAAAAGATTTGTTGTAGAAGATTGTTAGAAGTGTCGTCTAGGTTTCGTCATAATTGTAAAGATATGTATATTGGATTCTTAATAATTCGCTTAATATTACTTGATCTGATTTTCGAACAACTATTAAATAAACTAAATCGGACAGAAATATTGGAATTAAATCGGATTAGGCAAATAGTGTATAATTCGGACAGAAATAGTGTACCCCGCAAGTAACTTTGATACCAAAAATATGAACTCATTAATTGCAGCCTTCAAGATCCAGCGCCAGTCAAACCCGATCAAATCATGCTAATTCGAAGTTATGAGTACCATTTCTTGTTCGAAATTGCAGAGCTCTGGCGAACACAAGTCACGTACACCCATTGGTGTTAGAAAAAGGTGTAAAGCAACAGTCATTGCCATAGTCACCGTCTGCAGAGCCAGCCACTACCGCAAATATCCAGAAACTACTATCATACCGGAAGCAGTGAAAGTGTGAACACAATCGCGTCCGCGAGCAATCTTCAATTATCAGCTCACCACAGGCTTCTTCTACTTAAATGGGAGCAAATGGATTTAAATGACGTTTCCGGCTCTGAGTTACAAATTTTGAAAGGACGTAGATTCGAGCAGCTTGCGGATGTGTTAATAGAAAACTGGCGAGAGGAAACCGAGGTAAGTAGAAGATGCGAATCACTACTCCTCATCTCGAATTCGTAAGATCCGAATCGATCGGTTTAACAAGCTGCGCCGGATCAAAGGCGGCCCAGGCCACATGAGTTATGGGGTCTGAGTGGAGAAGGCCGGCCTGCAGAGCGTATCCGTGGAGTGGGCGGCTGCCCAGTGTCAATTGCCGAGCGAGCCGAGTGAAATTCTTACTGCGCCGCTGCCAGGCCAGACAGAGAGAGTCATAATTATTCGCCGCAGTCATTAGTCGCAAATATATCAAGCGGCTTGACACGTGAAAACGCTTGGTAACGTTCACCACACGTTCTCCACCGCGTGCGTCTGTGTGTATCCGCGTCCCCTTGGATCGAGAGATACGTATCTGCGCGATCGCGTGCACCTTTCTTCCTCTCTCGCCGCGCGCTGCAGGTGAGTACGAGTTCCTTGACGTAGCTCGCGGCCAATCTTAAATATCGTCGTTACAAGTAGGTACATTTTAAATTACGAAAGAGAAATAAAATATTTCGTTAAAGTAAGTGGAAAGTTTATAGTAAACTTAATTCTTCGATTTCCAGGATTTCCAACATGTTAGCTCTTTTCCAGCATGGAAACATTTCACTTGTGTTTAATATTCCATACTC
Organism: Crossocerus cetratus; assembly: GCA_963675795.1. Taxonomy (NCBI): domain Eukaryota; kingdom Metazoa; phylum Arthropoda; class Insecta; order Hymenoptera; family Crabronidae; genus Crossocerus; species Crossocerus cetratus. The sequence continues at coordinate 29,836,229 of OY776662.1, read as the reverse complement.
AGTAAACAATGAACTTGGTAAGCACTTGCTGTTCATTCTAAAATTAAAACTAAATTGCTAAGATTAGTTAATAAGAAAAAAACAGTTCTCTTAAGATTTTCTTTAGTAACTACCTTAAGTTGAAAAGAAGAAGGCTTAGCGGCACTGGAGGCGAAAGCAGAGTGAATACTTGAAAGTCAAAGTAGTGGAGGAACCCGGTACTAAACCCTATTGGATAGACATGTGTTCCCGGTTATTATGTTGGACACAGTCGAGCGCGCCGCGAGGGCCAGTCGGCAACAGTAGCAAATCTCGGTTACACGAGCGCGTAGAGAAACAGGTAGAACACCGCAACTCCCACCACATTCCAGTGGCGATCTCGGCTTTCGAGCGCTGCCGGCTCCCAATTTACGAGTGAGTGGGAGGCAAAGGAGCTCGCGCAATTGAAGCGAGCCGTATAACAGAGCGAGCGACGCCGAGATTGGACATTGCTCGAATACGTAGGCTGGACCAGTCGGAGACAGGTAGAGGCCCAGTACGTAACCCAAGCCCGATTGAGTAACCCGGCAATCTCCCTAATTATCATCCTACATCTAATCGCCAGCGAAATCGAGTGAATTTCACGGCCGAGCTCTGACGAAACCTCAAGATTAATTGGGAATCAGTGAAGATGATACTCTCGCCGCCCTTTGACGGCTCTCGCGCGTAATCCTCTAATACTTCTCGGTGTCGGATTGCGTGAAAAATTGGAGCCAGCCGAGCCAGCAGCTTTCGAGGCTCATTCATTCGTCGGGCCTCTATGAAGACGTTACTTTCTGTGGGATTAGCCGAATGATGCGTCAACGTACGATAGCATCGAATACATGGCAAACAACTTGTCATTGAAATTAATGCTTGTCTTAATACGAATATCGTCCTTTTAAATTCTGTCATTTAGCTATGACAACTAGTCAATTAATTAATCGAGGATTCTGATTTGGCGGAAATGCTCGGAAAAGAGAAAAGTTTGCCAATCGAGTGATGAAAAGGCTGAAAGTCGGAGTGTGTGGGAACAGTGGGAAGTCGAAGATGGTGAGAGGGGCTAGGGTGGGAGAGAGTGAAGAAGGATCCAGAATGTGGTAGGGCAAGGGAGGACCGTAAATTTCCGTTATGGGACTCCTCGTAAAGCCGGCTCGGCTCTCGTCGGCGCGATAAAAAGGCCAGCCCGAGCGCGCAGGTTGCTGCTCCTGGGAATGACTGGCCGTTTTGTTCCTCCTTTTCGGGTGAGAATCGCCTCGCGCCGGGAAAACTATGCGCCACGAGCAACCGGCGGCTGTCGTGCCCTCTCAAAGGCCTGTACGTGTGTCCCTTAAAATTCGTGGGACACCGCGACCACTAATACAAGGGGCGAGCCGGCCGAGAGAGATAATACGACTCGTTAAAGGGGCTCGGCTCATCGGCTCGCAGCCGACACGTAATTGCTGCCAGTCGCCCACGCGAAATCGCGTCAGGCGTAAATACGGCTTAACGTCCCACCCCGATTGTCCTTTTCCACTTGCCGTCTCTGCTGGTGTTTCATCTGTCAACTGCTGATTTTTGCAACTTTCGCCCATTTAACCCGCTCGTCTCACACTCGAGTCTCACTGGTTGCCAATCAAAAAGGTGAACTAATCAAAAACCAATTAATTAATTGTGACGTTTCCGCAATGTGTCACATACCGGCATAATTACTTCCGATTAAGTTGCGCTTTACAAAATCACAGATCCTCCCAAGCATTATATTACTCAAACAATTTTTACCAAAACTAGAATTATAATTCATTACACAGATATGGATTTCAAGAGATAGCAACGAAAGTAATCATAGATACGCGAGCGTAGATGCTCGACGCAGCGCGGGTATTGGTTACGTTCCCGCGGCAAGCCGATATTATTCCCCGAGCACGTTTTTTCCGTCTGGGATAAATCGCCCGATCGATTGTTAACCGCAGCTCCACTATGACCGAGGAAGAAAGAGAGTTGCGAGGGAGCGAGGAGCGCACATAGAAGGACTTAGAATGAGGTCATCGTCGCGAGGGAGAGATCGGATGCGATTTCACCGTTTCCGGAAATATCCCGTTCCCAATTTCGCGCATGCACCGCCGCAGCTTAAATATCCCTGGCACGACTGGCGAACGGCTCAATAATAAATCTAATTGAGCGTCACAATTAGAACCGGCCTGAGTGACAGCCGGCTTGGATACGAATCGCCGGTTGCTTAGTCGCGTGATATCAGCGGGAATAGCCTGACGTGAATCATAAATAAATACGATTTCTCAAGGATTAATCACTTTACCGTTTTCCCTGATAATGGGCGTTACGGGGGCAATCAACTGAAATGACTGTAATTGAAGGAGGTGAGCCTCAAAAATAGTGAATTTGAAAGAGCAGAGGATTATTAAACTGTCGGGTGGAATTAGTTGTAAAAACGTCGATACCTTAATTATTGTTAAAGGAGTTTCATTCGTATATTTAGAGTTTGAAGTTGAAAATTACTTGGCAAATTAAAAGTTACCTTTAAAGCTATAGTTTTTCTTCCCCCCGGAGACTATCCAGTTAGGAGTCTAGTATTTCACAATGGTCTGCCAGACACAGTCTCGTCGTTTCCCGGTTAATAAAACAATCGGAGAGGCTTTCGCTCTGCTGATTCGCAGGGAGGAGTAAGAGGATCCCGATCGGATCGCGGAGCACAGCGAGTATAAATAATGTAGAGCCATCGGTCGTTAGCTCTAAAAGAGTTACTTGTACGCCCGCGTTTCTTTGGACTCCCCGGATGCTTCTCATTCAGGGACAGATTGCCGGGAATTCCGCCGGAGCCGTTCAATCTCGTGCGCGGAACAGCTGAGGTGGTCTACTCATCTCATGCTAATCGAAAGCACGCTCCGAGTCAGAGGTGCATTGGTGAATCGCAATTCATACTGGGTCCACTCCACGGAAACTTTAATATTGATTCCGATAAATCTAGGCGTTGAACAGTATCGACTCAACATTGAATATAAGAACATATAAAAGCGAAAAAGTCCCTTGGAATTCCAACGATACTGTCTCTCAACGTTTTATGAACTTGCAGGGTACGTGCTGCTTTGATTGATTTTTAATATTAATAAAGAAAATCGTACAAAATTGCACAAAACGATTCCGTTTGATCAGCTGAGCAAACTGCATCCCAGTGTTTCCCCGCCGTAGCTGCACTCGGAGGGATCGATCGATCATCGGCGTCCGATATGTAAAGCGATCGTCGCCGCACGGACGTTTAAGCGACAGCGACAAGTTCGGAAGGGATGGTGCGCGGCGATGATAATAATTCCTCCTGCGCAAAGCGTCGACGAAGGCAGAAGGCCGATGTATACCCACGGGGCGACCGCCTACGTCGAGACCGGATTCTCTATTTGGCTGGCTCAGCACTCCTCCGAGCGGTTGCTCGCCTTCGATTAGGTTTACTTACGAGCGATCTCCTAAGGGCACGTACACTTCTACGTCCGCGCGGTACCTCCAACCCCCCATCTTTCCCCGCTTTCCATCCCGATATCTCTGACTGCTGGCAATTTTTCCTTTCATCCCCGTGGGACTCGAGTCACAATGTGGTAGGTAACCTGAGTGGTTGCATTCTAGGACTCGAGTGAACTTAAATTAATGTCAGTTATACTTGCAAGCTCTGCACTTTTTAATAGATTTCTATTCCTTTCATTTCTGCATTTATTGACCGTCCTATGGTTATTTATAAATTATGATTTTAGCAGTGCATTTTTAATTTACTTATAATATTTGATATTCAATTGTGATTGGATAAGTCGCTAGAGGAAGTATAATCGGTTTTAGCAATGGTTTCCTCAAAAGAGTGTCATTCAGGAGGAACGAGCAGTGTTACACGTGAATTGCTGCAATATACGTCGGGCGCGTGAAGTATGCACGTACGCGTACGCACACAAAGTACTGACCAACTGGCCGGCCAGTTGGCTATCCCATTAAGAGTGTGTCAAACCCCTCGACATTTATTGAGCAGCAGCAGTAGCGGCAGTAGCGGAATGTCCCGGGAGCGTGTGGCTTTCCCCGAGGTGGTCGTTCCTAGCTGCCCGCTGATTTTCTCCGCTTGCGGATCGAACCTTTGCCGAAGAGAGGGAGAGAGAAACAACCTCGCCTAAAATGGCCTTCTCTTGGCCAATCTATAAAACATCGACTGCCTCTATCAATGGCCCTAAACGCTCGAGCCTTTCGAGCCCGTGCCTGCTTCTTGCGGACTTGCGACCTAAAGCGCCAACATCGATGATGCTCGCAAGAAAAGCCGGGAAAAACGTAGCCTTACCTCCTGTACAGTGTGTACCTTGGGAGGTTCGGAAATGGGAGACATTGGTAATGGCCCTTTAGGGAAACCTCGCTTAAGGGACGCTTCGATCTCGACACCCACCTGCACGTCTTTCGAGCTTTTAATGTCCTGGCAGGTGCATCGTTCAGGGAACTCTCAAGAAGAAATGCCTCTAATCTTGATAATTAAACCCTATTTTCCACTCAAACCTTTCAGGGGATCGAATGTCTGGTCTTAAAAGAGGGGAAATATTCGGGCTAATTGGGAAGATCGGGAAATAACTATAAACGCTTACTAACAATAAATGCACGCCCGTTAATACTTCCGGGCATCGAGCGGCACGTCATCGCGAACTTCCCATCATAAATCGCGGGAAAAAGTAGCACCGCTGCGCTCGTAACTCCAGCGGGGGATGAAAAAGAAGTTCCATTAGCCACGTCTTTTCCATTAATTACGTGGACGGCAAGCGGGCAAGTAGGCGTACGACGAAACCGCCGGAAAGAAAAAGGTTCAGCCAATCGCACGGGCGGAGGATGACGCTCGCCAGGATTTATTGGAAAGTCTTGTTAATCGGGAAAAAGTATATCAGAACAGTGCAGTGTTTTCTGACCGTAATCAGTGCGCTATCCTCCATCGGAGAATAGTTCTTTGTTGGGAGCTGAGTGTCGACGTGTCGAGGCTGTAAATGTCGCGCGATCACGCGGTAATTACCGCCGACAGTTCAACAGTGGTTTCGGCTTACCAATAAAAGCTGTGTCTGCTACTGTGTCGATTGTACGCGTCAAATGGCAGCTCGCCCTTTCCAAATACCAAACTCCTACACCCCAGCGTGCATTCCGGCCGGGCGAATTAATTGTACGCGTTCTACGACATTCTCTATCGACCCGGCCTTTTTCAATCATTTTATCTACTCGTTTAATTATTAGAAAGGTCCACATTCTTTGGGACTTATATCAAATCTCCAAAAGATGCTTAATTAAGGGGCTACATACCCCGAAAATAACTTCTTCAGCCACGAAAGAAGCTATTCTCAAGTTTAAAAGGCTGATTTTGTTTCTAAAATACAAATTAGTATAAATGAAATCTAAATCGTACAAACTACGGAAAATAGCTAACTTCCAGTGAAGTTGGCACCAGCCACCATGAAACAAAGTATACCGCAGCTTAGCAAGTCTTAAGGTCTATTTGTGTGGCTGCGCATCAAGGAGAAAGAGGAGAGGAGAGGAAGGAAGGAAGGCAGAGGAGGCGAATGGTTGGTGAAGAATAGAAAGGCGAATAGGATCAACATAGATTGCGCGGTGAAGGCAGCGGATCCCGAGCGTATTCCTCGTCGAAGGGGAGCCGCTGCCGACTGTCCACGAGGCGGAACGATTTATTCTTCCTCGATTTACAATGCTTTATAGTGTCGCTCTCGCTGCTTCAACAAATAATTGCCAATTATACCCCCCGGCTATCGATCGTTCTTGCTGGCCGCTGCGAGGGCCGCCGAAGGCTATCCTTAAGATCGGCATACTCGCAGATTTACATCGCTTTTTCAGCACACATTTCCAACGACCCCTGACCAATTCTCCTTTCCGCCTTGTCTAGTCTCATCGTCGATGCGTCTTGCATATTGAACGACCCAATGTGCATACGAAAATTGGATGATTCGAGGATCAATTTATTGATTCTTTATTGATATATTGTAAATTTAAATTTGGTCGTTGTTATATCGGTATTGAATACTTTGTTAAGAGAAAATATGGTGGACGTGAAGTCCTCTGATACTATCAGATATTTTCAATTCGATTAGTAACAAGATTCGATTATTATATTCCTAATGTTCCAGCACACACTTGCTTGTTAACTCTTCCAATCTTTCTGCCAAGAAGACACGAGTACAACTTATTAAAAAGTCCGCCACAAATCGTGGTCCGGCTAATCAAGCAGTACAAAGTACTTGATGCTATCGAAGAGAAACTTTTCAGCAATAATTCAGTCCCGATTGGCACAACGCATCGCGGAGACCGGAAAGGTTGAGGGGCGAGGGACGAGGCACCGAAAGCCTCGGAGAGTACCGAGTGATACTGGCGCGGCGTGGGGAGGTGGGCTAGACAGGACGAGAGAGGGAAAGCGGGAAGAGAGGACGAGGCAGTACGAACGCCCCCGTTTCATTGTCTAGCGGGTCGCCCGTGCGGAATACAATACGCGCCCGCTGCCTAACATGAATAAATGTATTTACGATTTGACGTAGGTGTGCCCGCATGGCCGGCGCGCCGGCAAAAAATGCGAAACGAGCGCTTGAATTCCGCGCGACAGCCAGCCGCACGGAAAAGAGAGCAAGGGAAGGGAGGAAGGGAGGGAGAGAAGAGTCTTGGAGCTGGCTCGCTTCGAGGAAAGACGTCCGCGTGGCCGCAGGTGGAGGACAAGTTTCACTCGATCGAACAAAAAATCCCCCTATCGACAGCTCGAGATCTCTTTGATCCTACCAGACTCCTCCAGCTTTAATCGGCCAACCACCGACCTCCTCTCTCTCTCTCTCCCCCCTCTTTCTCTCGTTATTTTCAAGCTGCCCGCCACCCGAAAAAGCCCGCTGCAATCGCTTTTTCATTATATCGTGCACGCGCCCGCGCGTCTCTTCTTGCCGCACAGGTGGGCGGGCGGGCAGGCGGGGGCCGCTTGTACGCGAGGCGTCTGTGAAAAAATTCGTTTGCCAATTACTCCGTGAGTCTAATAAGCAACAGATTCAGTATACTCCGCTTGCCTTTCCGTTGGGGTTCGCCTTTTTCTCGCCAGGTTTTAGGGGAATTTCTGCATGAATCGGTTTCGCGTTATCGTCAGTTCGCTTGCGAGGGTGCCAATAAGAATGTCGAAACGCCCTCCATCGATCACCAAAGTATTTATAAAATTCTGGTTACAGAATCTCGAGTATATTTACATGGTCAGTCATAAAATGAACATTTAAAAGATTCACAAACTTTTTGTAGAATTCGATTTCTTTTGTGAATCTCGCGCTCAAAGGTAAAATTGATCATTCAACCCTGTGAAAAATAAAGAGCGAAAAAGTAAATGTGTTCGAAATCTAATAACAGAAATAAAAAAGGGCAGGTGGAAACCGCAATGGAACAAATTTTAGTAGACTTTACACTAACAAACTGTTGAAAGATCGACAACGACGCAAAGCGATAGGTAAGGACTCCTGCTCCATTTCCAGCGCGGCTTCCCTCGAAGGTGCCTCGAAAGTTTACGGCCGCGGGGAAGAAGTGAAGGAGATATATGCGGAGAGGGCTCAACACATGCCCGCGCATGCAAAGAAAGACGCGAATAAATATAATGCCGCTGGCGTGGGCGGCCATTGTTTGCACGCGCTAAAGTTGAAACGCACCGAGAGAAACCGACCGTAAATCGAAGATTTCGAAGTTAATGGTTAACCAAGAGGCGCGCTCACCCCGTGGGAAGGCGACGTTCCTCCCTTTCAGCCAGGAGAGAAAGAGAGCGAGAGAGAAAGCTCGATGCGTGCGTTCCACTGTTCGACACGGGCTTACTTTACGGATTGCCCTGAATATACTGCCCCATTATAGGTGACAAGAACTGCCTAGTGAAGCCTCGCTCTACTAATAAATACGAGGCGAGTAGAATGGTTGCATAGCTAGTCAGCCGATTTTAAAGGCTGAATATGTTCTGGTATACACATATGTCCCTTTGTAGCGAATTAAAGTCTCGGGGAAAGACTTTCTGGAATAAAAACAATTAATTCGTAATTAATTATTGAATAATAAGGTGGAATAGAAAATTCGCATAGCATAGCAAGTGAAATAAATAATAACAAATAAAATAAGAAAGTACAGAATGAAATATCTAATAGTACCAGGTACGTATCAACGATGTAATCGCCGTTCCAAGAACAAGACAAATTCCTCTCATATTCGCTCGTCTGACTACATGCACGCAGTTTCCACTTGACGCACCGGGCGCGTTCAGTATCCATGAATGGATGGGATCACTAGCCCGGGGTGCAGGAACTGAGTGCGAGGCTCGTTACTCGAAAGAAAGTGCGGATACTCGGCCGCTGCCTATGGGCACGAGCGCATCGAGCACAAGTAAAGCACGCGGCCCCCGGAGCAATAAGGAGCCGCTTATTACCGAAGCGGAATCAATTTCAATTTCGCCAGCTGCCACACTCTACATCGGCGCATCTACGTCGCGTGCGCGCCAGCACGTAAACGCTCTCTTCTTAGCCCCGAGCCAACGGCGGCGGCTGTGCAGATACAGCGGCGAAGCCGCTTCGAGATATTGGTTTCTAAAACGCTGGTAATCGAGAGCCGCCTTCACTCTCGGGACAATTTCCAGTGGTCTGTAAATCGGGTTCTCACGCGCGGCGAACCCCTCAATTTCTGGAGGATGGGAGGAGAATTAGAAATTGATTTGGTATTAATGGGTTCGATAGGTCCTAATGGGTTTAATCTTTAGAGCCTTCATAATAAAGGTATTACATTTCATTTGGTTTTTATTATAGTTTATTTTCATATTAAAATAAACTGCTGTTGCTGTTGCTTCTAAAATAACTATTGCCATTGTTAGTACATACAGTAAGAATTGTGTTAAAACTTTTACTTTATATTTTTATATTAATCTGTATCACAATAACCGACTCCGACTTATCCGCATCATTCTCACTCAGTTCATTGTACGCATTTTGCTTGTAAGTAATGTCAGACTATGTTTTTCACGCAAATTAAAAAACTCCGTGCTTCCTGTATCTGACTTAACCTCAAGGACGGCCGATTTAAATTAATAACAGCTGAATAAAGTGTATAGCTCGTACATTAATATCACCATAAACTACAGATTTTACGAGCAACATATTCTTGTCTCGCGACTCCCATCGGTGAGTTTACACATTTTCTGCTACTTTGAAGGTACATTTCCTGGCGAGCACGCAACAGCGCCAATAATGACAGAGATTTCGTGTCCCGGCCGAGATCTCGCAGGAGCGTGCGAGTGCACTGGCAGGCAAAAACGCTTGCTCCGTCGAGCTGTAGTTTTGCGCGCGGGCGAACCGCAGCACGCACAAAGGGGGCCAGGGAGCTTTTTGTTGCAATCTTCGCGGCTCGTTTCCGCCGCAACAGCGGAGAATTTCAGGCGGAGTGGCGCGATTTCATTGCCGCGCCGCTAAGAGACAGAACTCTCACAATCAGTACGGCTCGCTAACGCCACTGATAGACGTGCTCGCTTCACTCCGCTACAATTTCCGTGATGCCTCGGCGAGCCGAGCAACAGCGATCCAATGTTGCGGATGCTGTGCGTCCTCAAACGATTTCTCGTAAATGGGGGCCAAGCAAGGACGCTCGGTTGAAAGCCTCGTTCTCAGAGTTGCGCTTATACTGTCCCTTTACGATCTCCAGCCATACAGTTGGCATTCTTTTAGATTATTTCGAGTAAAATAACAATTATTTTATGCACTTTGCAAGGGCAGATTGCAATACAAAAGCAATCAACATACGAGATTGAAAGTTATAGAACTCGTTTGTTTGGTCCAATCGATCGGCGTCGAATCGACTCGCGAGCACAAGGTCCTAGCAGCGCATTAATTTCGAGGACAATTAAAAGTGCGTGGGACAGAAAAACCGTGCCGCATCCGGGAGAAAAATGTCATTAATCACGCGAAATTGCGCGTAATGGCGCACAGAAGGCTGCTATTAAGTGTTTTATCAGTCCGCGAATATGTCGGAGGCTTATCTAATGATAGCAGCGGCACTTTAGCTCAACAGGACCATGTCTATTAATGGCGCGATCGTTAGCCACATCCAATTCCAGAGGTTTTTCCGGGGCGGGCGTTTTTCTAAAATTGCCGGGCGCCCGTAAGAGAGTGTCTGCACTATGTGCCACTAAGATCACCGGCATACCGCAATTCCAACACGAGCAATTCCTCCAGTCTGCATAGTCTTCTCCAGTCGCCACCGGATGGTGAAAGTATCAAAAGCATCCTGGAGTACTCTCGTGAAGATACGTTGATTTACACGTGCAATTTGAAACCTATTCCCATGTACTCGGCAACTATCATCGCCTCATAATTAGACTAGCAATGTTTATGCAAATGGAAAATTGTTTTTATCTGCTAAAGATCTTGCAACAGATTTTCTTCTCCTTTTAAGATGTAAAACCTGTGCCTGTAATTTCCGTATATCGCTATATGCTCAGCTATAAACGAGAACGATTTCTTCTTAAATCAGAAATGTTTAATTAATAAAGAAGTCTTACAATCATTTGCACTCGCGGATTTTAGTGTCCATCATTTATGGAAGCGCACCAGGAAGAAACTGGCGGCCCAAATGTACTCCGGCATTTACCTGCGTGCTTGCACATGTGTTTGCGGTAAAACCCGCAAACAGGTACTTACGCGCGTACATAGTATGCGAGCGAAACTATATTCCTGCCAATCTGGAGGGCGATAATCGTAAAATCTATTACGCGCATTTTACGGCTTTGGTCGACGCGCGTCCACCGGCGAGAGAACGACACCTTCCCAAATGATAACGACACGCGCGCCAGTGATGAAAAAGGCATCCACGAGCGAGGAACGAGAATTATCAATTTGTCCCAGTGTTGCTGGGATCGTATTTAATTCCAGCTGGGAAACGAGTATGTGACACAAACCTCCCTTTGTCTTGGTTCTCTTGGTTAATTAGGCGGGTCGCGGTAACTCCAAATAGAGTTTCTGTTAAGTGTAAAATCGATAAGTTGGATAAAAACCCACCGATTCTGTTTGTTTCATTGTAACAGCAAAATAGAGTGTTAAAAGCATGACGGAGGAAGTGGAACAGTCAGCCCAAGCAAAATGAATCAGATGGTTACTTTTACGGCGAGTAATTAATAACGCTAGATTACCTTCCAGCGCATTAATCGTTTCTACATAATAAAATGGTTAATTACTTATTCCAAGTAGAGGTGGCGGCAATGGCGCATACTAAGTACTGCCGTGTCCCATTTCCGGCCCCGCATCGGTGAACGCCGCCGTTTTATTCCTATTTCCCCGATATTAATCCGTCCGCTCATTACGGTCATTACTGTCATTACGATTTTCGCCGATGGCTTGGAAGTTGGCTCAAGCCTCATCAAGTCAGGCCGAACCATTAGGCGGAAGCGAGTGACGCTGGCTGCCGAGAGCGGCGCGACGCGGCGCCGCGAACCGAGTGCGCAGGTGCGGTTGCCGCCCTGGAAGTTCCGGACCCCGCTCTGGAGTCCTGGTAGTGCGGTGTATCGCTCAAAATCGCATTTAACCGTAATGGTCAATGGCTCTCCGTGATTAGAGGGCATTACCGGGTAGCCTCGACGCCGGGGCCACCCACCAACCTCAATCAACCTCGACCAGGAGCATCTCCCATCCCCGCCGACCGGCCTCCTCCGCTCAGACTCCTCCACGCCGATTGCTACGCTTCTATAAGCGACCAACCCGCTCATTCGCCGCGTACCAGGGGAAACGGAACGAACGCACCACTGCGCTAAGCCCTCGCATCTTCCAGTTCCTATCATCATAGTTCTGCAACTCTAAACTGACTGAAACGTTCAATATTACTCCTAGCTAACGGCCAATCTAATCTGATTAGTCGAATTCATTTATCAAGTTAGTCGTGGAATGTATCTTAATCATATCCCGTCAATACGAAGGAAACCACTTTATATTACTTTCACCACCTCAGTTCTCGGGCCCATAATTCCATAATAAACCTGTCGCTTTAATTAGAAAGAAAGTATAGGTTTTCTTATTGCGAGGCTTGAAAGAGGGAGAGCAGGCTGCGTTTGGAGTACCACTTGCCGCGCGCGAAGTGCCAAAACGATTTGTTGTCAAGCGAGAAGCCAGTGAGGAATGAGGATTGCGACACAGGTAGCCGGGATGTAGGTACGCGCGCTGGTGTCGAGTTGCGGAGTCCTAGGCGTCAGGGTAGCATCGCCGAGAGTGGCCGCCGAGGCGCATCTGCACGAGCGCGCTCTCCCTGGTGTGTTCATGTACCAGCGTCGCGGCTCGCACACGCGCCCGCAACCGCTCGTCCATGTAAATCGCCGGCACGTCTATGTACGCCGGCGGTAGCCGGCTATTCAGAGTGCGGCGATTCTCTTGCAGGCCGTGTCGCGGCACGTCCTTGTAAGGCCACTTGCCTCCCGTCTAGTGTGCTGCGAGCCTGCTACACACCACTCTGCCTCCGTACATCGTCCTAAAGAAATGCTAGCCTTGCATTCTCTCCGATAAACTACCCTAGTTTTCTTCTAGAATGCGCGCCGACTGTCGATTCTCTCCTGGAGGTGAGTCTCATCAGGTCTGTTCACTAATTTGACGATGATCAGCAAAGTAACGAAGCAAACTCTCCTGGAATGATTATTCATGGGTATTATACCGGTTGGTGTGTTAACTAGTTATTCAATACCATCTAATTAAAAAATGCCGCCAAGCCAGAACGTATAAACCAACTCGAGCAATCGATTGCATGCAATGAGCAAATTACAAGCGAACTTCCGAGAGGCTCAAAAGGACGAGGACGGCCGTCGGATCATTTTTGCGCGTTGCTGTACGGAATACGTCTAGGCTGGGCTGCTCGCGGCACACGTGTCCGTGTGCACACGTGCCGGCGAAGTAGCACTGGCTGCACACGGCGGTTGTTGACGGTGTGCGGAGGGCTTGCACAGGCCGAGGGAGAAAGATCAGAGGCGAGAGAGAGAGAGAGAGGACGCACGGCAGTGGCGAATACTGACGCAATGCCGGGCGCGCGGCGTACGCCACGCTCGCTCGTAAATCGATTCTGAAGGAACGGACGCGGAGGAACGGGGCCCGAGCAAGAAACTGCCAGTGCTAGCCTTAAGCAAAAGACCTCTCCTCGAGACTGGACTCGCCTCGTAACGACTGGTATTGTCGTAATGGGTGGTGTTATCGCGGCGATCGTTGCTTCTCGACTATGCACCGCACTCCTATCGCCAGTAACGTTTCCTCCGGTGCTTTTACGTACCCGGTCCAATGACGTCCTCGGCGGATGACGGTGCTCTCCAATTTTTACACGCCACGGAGAAACAGATCGTGGCACTGTCGATCGATGGATTTCCAAGTACTTGTTTCGTTAGTATTCAATTGGGGTTGTGGAGTTAATGCAATTGGATTAAAAGCGAAATTTTTTTTAAACGTATTCTTTGCAGTAGTTGGCCGATCCGACGGTGTAGGAACAATTGAGAAGAACACCAATAATTCCAGAACGGAAAGTTCATCTTTTGTTAAATCCACTTGCAATTCAAAGAAATGAAGTAAACTATCGAAAACGATACCGTTTGGAGCTTTGCGCGCCGACGCGCCAAGCGAAGTGTTAACGAGGGACGATATTTCATTCGGCTTCCTATTAGCAGAGCTTTCGAATGCGTGCCTGGCTGACACGTATATTGATTGTAGAGCGCGTGCAGGCTATCGGCGAAGACGAATTGCCATTTAAGAGCGGCCGTCGTATTAAGAATTTCATTCTAATCCCTTTACGCGAATTCCAGTCGGCGCGTCGGTCGCATTAGCCGTGTTGTGCTCCGCTCGAGCCGGCTCGGGCGGGAGAACCCGCTCGAATCACCGCCGGCGGACGTACCCGCCCGATTATAATGAGATAATTTAACGAGCAGATCGAATCGCACTTACCGATGCACATCCCGTCGGCCACGCACGCCCCGAGACCTGGAAGCCTCCGATTGAAATGGAACCGTGACCAATTCACGTAGGCCTCTCGCGCCTTTGAAACCGAACGCGACTCGCTTTTTATGGCCGATCGACACAGCCAGTTACGAGCGGAGGCTCGGATCTTCCTTCGGATTCACTTTACCCCATTCATCCCCTATTTCCGTCCATTAGGTACGCACAAGGTATTAGTAAACCGGATTGCTATGTGTCTTCCTTTCAATGGTAAACACTCCTTTCTTGGCCAGCTTATCTGGGTTCCTTCTACATTATTCTTTCATATTAACAATGTAATGAATATTTTTGATCGAGCCACCTTACTTGAGTGCGAAATTTAAAAATGCAAATTGGTAATTGCTTAAAAATCCACAAGGAAATAATCAAAGAGAATGGTATTTCATTTTCATTGATGCGTTACTGTCTCCACAAAAGGATTATGTACATTCTGCCCGTAAAAGCAACCCACCAGGAATCCTTGGTCACACGGAAGATGCGCGTAAAACGCGCGCCCCAAGACAATCTACGTTTTACCGCATGAACGCACGATCCATCTTGATTTCTTCGGCACCTTTCACTTTCGACAATCTCCCGGAGTTGGTGCCCGCGGCCAAAGATATCGCGGAATGAAAGAGAGAGATCGGCTTGATAGGTGCGGGACAACGTGCCGAGAGCGAAGGGCTCCCGACGGACGTTCTAAACTCACTTCGCGCTTGGAATTCGTTTCGCCGGTAACAGGAAGAAAGGAAGCCTGACGTATTAGTGCGTGCTGGCACGTGCAAAATGATTTCGCGTTGCGTAACTAAGCTGAGTTTCGAGTGATCGCTGAGATATGAACACAAGTGCCTGTGCAACCCTTTGACTATAATTATAATATTAAATATTCCATTGCAACGCTCGGATTCTTCAAACTAGATTTTCATCTCCATTTCCACCGAAGAAGAAACATTAATATTATTTTTTTTTAATTTCCAAATACGTAAACTCTTCTATGATGCAAATATTATAAATATTAAAAGTTCAAGTTCTAAAATCTTGAACAGCGCGCATTTGATTACCAACATTGTCAATTCTACGAAATAGATTTTTCATTAGACAAGACGTAAAGAGCGCGAGAGAAAGTGTGTAGGTGTGTTACTAGCATCCTCTGGCAGCAATAGAAGGAGGGAGCGGGCCTTCTTGCGGCAAGGCGAGGAATTCCCGGTGGAAAGCTTATTTTCACTTAGCAACTTCTGCTTAAGACACTTGCGCGCCGGATAATGGGCTCGCGTGCATCGTTTAATTACACGGCTCGTACGTCTTTATGCATGCGAAGCGTGAGCATTACGCCGCGGAGGTACAGGTGCTCCGCTCTAACAGTGTAATAGGCAAATTAGCCGCTTTCATGAGCCATTATTAACTGCTGCCACACAGCGTGTCGAATTCGGTGCGTTTCACGGTCAAAACGCACTTGGTCGGGCTCCATTGACTTTCGACAAAATTAATACATTAAGCACTGAACGGAGGTGTTTAATGACTCAAAAATAATTATACGCTGCATGAAAAATAAAGTTTAATAATGTAAATTCAAGCTCGCGTTTAAATCCACCAGATAAACAAGTAAATAAGATGCAACGAATCAAAAAAGGGTAATGTATATTGTATCACTAAGCGACCCACACACGTGTACCTCCACGCCCACGTTTTTTCTCCCATCATTTCATGCATTTCGCAAAAAGCAATTAATAAATTCAGCAACTCATGAATGTGCATTTAAAGAGACGCGTTCCTGCATTTCGACAACGTCATCGGGTATGTAGGTCGCGCGGGGGGCGGCGCACGGGCAATTTGAGGCCGCAGGCCCAGCGCAATTTCAGGGAAATTACGAGGAGAAAATTCCGGAAAGGACAACGGCGTCGTTATGCGCCGGTAATTTCTGAGCCGGTGGGCGCGCGCGGCCGCGCGAATATGTGCAGTGCGCGCCACGAATTTAACGATTCCAGGGAGTTTACGACGGCGATGCCGCCCTTATTATAACGCGCGGTGTCGGCCTCGGGTTCGGCATCGCCCTTGGGAGACACCGGCGCATCTCCGAGAGCCCGGGCACCCGCACCATTACGTCATTAAGGCGTCCAATAAACTTCTTTTACTACTTCCTCGAGCAACCGCCGCCGTCGCCGCGCTCCTCCCTTCCGTGCCCACGCGCGTCTTTTTCATTCTACATGCAGACTCGGCCTCGCCGGCCAAGTAGAATGGGTCCAGGGCCCCATCTCTCACGTGCACCGCCGCCGCCGCCGCCACCGCCGCGGCGATTCGTGTATGTACACACCAGCGAGTGCCAACGGTCCTTCACCTTCGCCGAGTCGACGCCCTTACTCGCGGGATTCCACTGTCTGCGTGAATTGGGCCGAGCACCTTCCACAGAGCGACAAATTGTCGCTCTGCAAAACAGTTTATAGCCAGACTGCGAATTTCACTTTTGAATAACACACTTAACAGCGGCTTATATTCACTAAAACTTAATCAAAGTAAATCTTATGAAGGAGTAGATCTTGGGAGATAGAAAGCGAAGCGATTCGTTTTATCCGAATTTTGGTTTTCCTGGAAGGCTCGGAAATGGAACGTGTGAAATTCCAGGTGGACAATTGAAGTCCGATGAAGGGGAATTCTGGGAGAGCGTATTCCCAGGGTATCTTCAAATTACGAAGTCAGTGTTTACTGCGTAGGCCGGCGGAGATTAGAAAGGACCTAAATTTCAAAGGCAGCCTGCTCTCTCGCAGGGAAGAAATGTAGTGCGATTTAAGTCCCGAGTGTCCCAAGGCGGCTCGGAATTCCGGCGAGGATGAGAGGCTAATTCGATGTTTATGGTAATTCGAGACCGCCGTAAACACAGGATTTAATTTTCTACAATGTTTCCCATTACGCAATCCATGAATATCATTACTTTCAGATTTCACCTGTTCCCACAGTGCCGGCGTCCAATCGGATTACATATCTCGCGGTGTCATCTCGGTCCCTTGCCCCTCGGCCTCCCATCGAAAATCACGAGCGATCACATCGCCGATGTACACAACCTTCCGCATAGAAATAAACACACTTCTGCTTTCACGAGAAAAGCCACTGGGCTATTTCCCGAATATTGAATTTTTTCCACCACTAGTCCACGAGCGCCGCTCGCCGGAGTTCCGAATGTCGAGGGCGGTACAACTATTGTCCAGCTCGGAGGCGCAAGGAGAATGGGTGCGGTGGGAATAGCGTTGGTCCAGAGTTTCTCGGCGTGGCATCTCCGTGTGCTATTGACCCTTTTTCACTACAGGTGAGCCGCCAGAGACCTTGGACAGGTAGGTACACCTAACCCACGTACCGTAAGAGACCACAACCAGTCTAACGGGTGTTCCGTCGCGAAATTTCTTCTCCCCTTCTTTCTCTCTCTCTTTCTCTCTCTCTCTTCCTCCCGCCACATCTCTCTTTTGCCTCTCGTTGAATGTCCTTTGTGTCCCGCAGCCTCTGACAATCTATTCATTGATCGCGGCGATGCCGCAAGGAGCTCGCTGTGTGGTCCGCTAATTACTTTCACAAATCACGCCGGGATCACTGTAATCCTCGGGACGGCGGCGGCGGCGGCGGCGGCGGCAGGTGTAACTCGTTAAGTCTCATTTAGCCCAGGTGAAATAATACCGCGCTACTTTGCATTGGCGATCGAGGCCTGGCTCCCGCGAGCGCCAATTCCTCTCGATTAACAGGCGCGACTGAGAGGAGTGGAATAAAGTCGCCGACTAATAGTCGGTAATCGATACTGGCGAAATTCGACGTAGTCACGCGGCCTCGTCAAGTCCTGGTAATTAGGCGGCCGCGTATCGGTCCACGGCATCTCTTCAAGTCGTTCTGTTAAACAGTGACGAGTCGATCGAGACTTGAGATAAGTATAACCTACACGAGCTTTCGTAGGTGTTCTGGTGTGACAATCTAGTACACTCTTCATAGGTTTCTCCGTGATTTTTTAGCGTGAAAATAAGCCGATTATCATTAAAATCTTCAGTTATACTGCTTGTGTCCTTAATAATTTTCTAAACGCATCGCATATGCCGGTAAACTTTATAATTGCTCGATTTCAAGATAATTTGATATTATTAGTCTACGCGGTCGAGTGTCCGGCGAATCGCATACCAGGACCATTCGCGGCTCCCATTAGTCGAGAAACTCGGCAAGGTGCACACTGTGGGTATCTACAAAAGCCGTGCTCGTCAATTACCAGGTTCGGTCATTCAATTTTATCGTCCGATTTTATTACGACGCTCACGCGCGTCTCTCTTTACCCTATCTGATAGCAGCGGGGACGCGTCGAGCTACATTTTATTTACCCTGCGATCGCGATCCCATCCTCGCAGGGTTCGCATTTAGTTAGTAGCTCATCAAATACCTCAGCGCGCAGAAAGAAAAACCTTAATTACCCTGGGCTTATCAGCCAATTTATTTCTATAGGACACCGGAGCCTGGAAATAGGCGAAGACTCACGCCAGGTATGTCGAGAGTGCTTGTATCCTGATTGATAATCGTGTCGCGCAAATATCGTCATTAGAGCCTGTTACTTGCTCGCGACTTGCTGCATGTTGACGCGTGCCTAGTTTACTATGTGGCATGTGCATGCCGGCCGCGTCCAGTGATTATATCCTAGCGGTTGGCTCAAACTTGTATGATTTCCGGTTTTATTTCGAAAATAATTTCCAAGTAATTCGCCCATTAAACTTCAAGTTAACATATTAATAGAAAACATGTAGAGCCAACAAATTTGTGAATCAATTATTTTTGTTAATGTATTCCCGGATCAAGTTTCGTCCCGCACCGTTTTCCCGCAATATCGCGTCGATTATCATTCGAGCACAATGAATATTTCACATAAATTCCTCTCGGACAAAATTCAAAGCCCAGCCAGTGAGATCTCGCCGACAGTGAGACAAGTTGTAGCCCTCGAGATCGACAGACTACATCTAGAAAGGAGCGAAGCCCGGCGTAGCTCTCCAACGAGAACCGCAGCCGGGTATACGCCAGCAATTAAAAAGCGATTTAAATGCTAATGGTCGCACGTAATTAACACGCGTCACACGCGAGGCCCCCAGTGCCGCTCTCACGAAGTGTTTGTCGATTATTATTTCACGTTGGGGTTGAAGCAGCCACGCGAGCCGATCGAGCCATCGTCGATTTCACGTGTCGAGGCACACGTCGACGGATTCGTAATGAATCAGCCGTCCCGTACCCAAGGAAACACTCTCCGACACGTACAAAGAGAGACGCGCCCGGAGAGAATGAGAGAGTAAGAAGGAGCGATCGTTAATAAAAGTCGATAAACGTCGCTCCCAGCCGCTTTTTCGTGGCGAATTCATTTAGCCAACGCGCCCACCGCCCCGTCCATTTAATTAAAAGTGTATCTCAGCTGACTTAGGAGGAAGAAGTTGGGATAAGTCCAGGCGGAGTACTTCGATTTTGCTCCACTTGCCGCTTGATGAATGATATACATATGTATGCCGCGCACCCGATAGCATCGCGACTAATTTCAATCTTTACATTGCTGCTTTTAATTGACCAACTGTGTTAGGACGACTGCACACTGCATGCAACGCTAAGTCTCGCAACACTTTATTGCGATACCCTATTTTACTTCATAACTAGACTACGGTTTTTTATGCAAGAATCAATGTTTATTGATGCACACTGGGCATTTAAATCTGACAACTGGAACGAAACTGTATCATTTATAGATTCTAGTAAATCCAAAGGGGCCTTACTCAGCAACAATATGTGACACTCGGTGTGCAACCGGCTTTAGAGTGCACCAATGGAAGCTCGCTTGACGAAGGTTGCATCGTCCGATATCGTCCTAGCCTAATTGAAGTATCTCAAGGCGACAGACAATACTGCCGAACTCGCAATTAAGCGAGGACGCGCGCCATTAAGCGGTCGCGGGCGCAATCGGCCCGCGCGGCGTCCACGTCCAAAGCCGGATGATGTATGTTCCTAAACCGTGCGGGAGAGCTGCGCCTCCTTAGCCGGGCGGGCCGACGCAATCGGGCGCAGGAAAGTGTAGGAAAATTGGCTTGGTATGATCATTAAGTTGGCTCCGAGAGAGAGAGAGGGAGGGGGAGAGAGAGAGGGAGAGGCTGGGTCCGATGGCCCGGGGCCTAAGTGGCTCCGGCCGATCCATTTGTCGAGGGTACGTATGAGTTATCGTGGGATATCGGCGGACACGCACTCCTTGGCACCCGTGCGTGTAAAAATCGTAATAACAGTTATCGCGCCGCGTGTCAATCGGCGGGCCGATTGAGAATTCATTAATTAAATAATACGGCCCTCGGGGAGAGAGCCGATAACGGGCCCGGGCAAACTCCGGGGCTTATCCCCCCTCCCCTTCTCCCGAGACATACATACATACATGCGTAGAAAAAGGAGGAGAGGCGAAAAAAGGAGGAAGGAAACTGGCGTCGGGGGCCCCGCAGGCATTCGGCGTGATTTCTTCTTCTTCTCTCGCACTCTTTCTCTTGCTCGCTCGGTTCGAGTAGCTAATAAGGCGGAAAAAAGGATGACGACACAAGCGAGTGTCTACCGGGTGCTACCAAGAGCGGAGGCAAAAAAAGAGCTCTATCGGCATAAACGCGCGGGAGAATAATCCCCGATAAAATATTCCGCAAGAGGAACCCGCCTCCGTTTCTCTCGGCGGACGGCCGGCCTGATTAATACCGAGTCCTCCGCGCACCTCCTGGCCGCACCGCGCCGACTCAATAGCCGCCCGATTGCCAATCAATTAATTGACATCGGCCGACTGGACTCGCGCCATTCGTCACGCCAATCCTGCATCTGCCGTTTAGCGTTCGTTAACTCTCGGTCCACACTACGCGTGACGATATTAACGCGCGCTTTTTCTAGTCTGGCGCGAGGCGGAGTGGCGGAGTGGCGGAAGAAAAAGGTGGACTGTCTTTTGAATTGAGTCCCACGGACTTAATCAATTAACGATTTCGCTCCTTGAGTCATCGGACATAATGTGTGTGTTTCTTTATAATTGCCAATTACCTGGCAGGACTTCCGAGTCATTAACTCTTAAGTTTTCAACGCCGCATGCCAAGTGGAAATGAAAGATAAGTTTGAGATTCCTTTGAATTAAAAGTTTGTTCACAACTGCTATTACGTATGCGCGAGGGGGAAAGGCGAGTATCGGCATGCTAAGAAAGCAGCTACCTCAATCTCTGAGAAGCCACTGTAGGTGGTCAGGCATTCGATAGAACATCGCATAGAAGTAATCGTCGACTGCTCGGAGTACCGGACAGCCGACGCCCTTCGACCCCGCCGTGTTTTCGATCCTTTTTTAACTATATATCTCGTTTAAATTTCTCATTCGACGAGTGCCGTGCGTGGCAGCAGGAGCAGCCAGTGGCCCTGGCGATTCGGTTACGTCCATGTCCGACCCCCAACCGTGTCTGTCGAACGAACCGAAGAGAGGCTGCCGGCCGATTGAGACGTGACCGATGAACAGAGCCAATCCTTATCCCGGAATTCCCCCAAGCTAATTCCACCTCATCGCGGGGGTTGCCGACGATCTTCGTATCGTTATGGATGAGTTTGCTCCCGGGAGACTCACCGATCCCTGCTACCAATCGCCACTTCTAACTCCGCAGCTCCAAGCAAGGATTCCAAGTTGGTCGAAAAACACATTGTGTTATTAATTAAATTGAATTAAAATTCGGGAGAAAATAAATACCAAGGTTATTAAATCAATGGCGAATTAAGGACTTGGATTAACGAGTGAAGGCAGTGAAATTGAATGAAAATTCGGGAAAAATGAAACGACGAAGCTTTAACGAAAAGCTCTTTAAATGCAATGGTGCATTAAAGGATTTCTATCAAAGAGTCAAGACACTGAAAGGCTCGAATTGATTCCCAAGTCTCCTTTTGCCGGCTATAGAATGCACGGAGATATTCCACAGTGGCAGCTACTCCCGGAGGCCTCGATCATCGGATAAAGCACTCGGCGCGGGACGAAATAGAGAAACTCGGCTGTCTTCGAAAATGAATTTATTCCTTCCGTCGTAGGCTGACCGCTGATATTCCTGCGCAGTGGTGCGTGACTCGCGGACTCGCGGTGGTAAGCATCGGGCGGACTCGATGAACTCGAACGATAGCTGCGGATACAGCCGCGTACGGAGGTAGTTGAGCTGCGTAGAGCAGGGGAGAAGCCGCGAGCTATATTAGTGAGGATATTGCGAGCGTAAAGTAGCCCGGACCTTCCGACAGCGCTGAATATTTAACAAATTAATGTATTCCTTGGCGAGGCGCTATCGGGCGGCCATCTCGTCACGCCAGGAGCGGCTTTGTGCCGATAATCGCCGAGGAAATATCGGAGCGTTCGCATTAGACTTTAAAATGGCAATGATTCGCGTCGCTGCCGCGCGCGGGACGCTCCCTCGATATCATTTCGTGACTCCGAATCAGCCCCGGCTATCGACCAACGCGCCGGATGAAGTTCGCGCGCGGATTTATCTCGCTGGCCGGTGCGTTTCGCACGACTTCGCACGCTCCGACTTCCTCCGCCAGCGTGAGAAAGGGCCAACAAGCTAGATTTAGAAGCGCGATTTCTACCAGTGATTTCGATCGGACACGCCAAAATCCACCGGTGTGAATGATATCGGTGTACTTGTCTATTGTACTTGGCGATTTCTAGCGCGCTCGGTAAATGTCTCCTGGTGAAACTGGTCGACGTTTTCTCATCTTTATGGACTCCTTCACTTTCCTACTCTTTTCAATCTACCGCGCAAATGAATCCGCATAAATCCAAATACATCAATTCTAAATCAATCAACATTCGATCGACTCCTCTATTCTTTTACTTTCGTTTACTTATCATCCCCGAGTAGTCGAAATCAATATTACTTATTCTCGCAGTGTTAATAATAACAAGAGCAAATGCTCGAAAACATTTCGCGCGTACTCCTCGTCTCTCTTTCTCTCGCGGAGTGTAATCGCCGGAGGAGTACTCGGGGAACGAGTCCACGGGGATCTGATAGCGCGCGATCCGGAATGGGAATCATGAATCCGCTTGGTCGTTGAACTTACTCAGAGCCCTCTCCGCGCTCCCATAAACGAGAGTTTTAACACCCTCGCCGCGCGCGCGCGCTCTTCCCCTCTCCCTCTCTCACTCTCCCAGCATCTCCTCCTTTGCGCCACGCCGAACAGTATCACTTCCACGCTTCACCTAACCCGTCCACATTGTTTTCTTCTTAATCCGGGAGATAAGAAAAATCAGGTGTTACGACGAGCCGAGTCCCTTCGGGCTCCGGCGCGAGCTCTGTATCTTAAGAGTCACCGTGCGCACAGATCATCGCGGATAAGGTGCTTTTCTTCCTTGTACCGGAGACCTTAAAATTTCTCTCTCCGCCAGTGATTCATCGTCCTCGAGTTCTACTGTTCTTCCTGGCTGCCTGTGTGTTCCCGGGCCGGCACTTTCTTCAGGAAAGTTGAGTTAGTGACTTGGCCGCTTCGCACATCGAGAATCAACTATGTGGCGTCGCCCTGTAAACTCAGTTTGATTCGACATCGCATGTTACACGTCGCGTCCTATTGGCAGACTAGAAATGACTCGCGATCAAATCAAAATCGGCAAAGTGAAATTCTCCCTGAAGAAAGTAGGCCTTGTTTACACTTTAAAGTACGCGTGGGTTTCTACGAGTGCCCGATACAGAATTTTAAGAAAAGAGGAGATTTTAATTAATTCTAAGGACAAAGCGAAGGTTACTCGGAATTTCCATGACACTTAATTATGATAGTTTGGCTGGTACACATGTCGGCTCATTGGTACGCGACCGCCTCGAGCGCGAGAGCACGCGTTGTTTTAACGATCAACGGATATCTGCCTACATAAACGCGTTTAACAAGAGCAGAGCGCTTTTTTCTCGCCTCGGCCATAAAAGCCCTGGCCACTCGAGCCAACCTCCTATCTCCCCCTTTCATCTGACCCGGGCACGCAGCCCTCGGTGAAATTAAACAATTACGAGGCAGAGCCGCAAGAGCACATCCCAGGAAAGCGGCCTGCCCTCTCCTCGACTTTCCAGGACGCGAGCCAACCGTAAGGGGTCCCGACCTCTTCCCTGGAATTTCGTACGCGCGCGTGTAATGAAATCATTTCTCGCGATCGCGTTACTTCCTCATAACCTCCCGAAGTTATGGTGCCGCTCTCTACCCCCGTCCGCCGGGCCAAACGGCAAACAGTAAACAGCTGCTGTTTACGCAATGTTCTAAAGGAGAGGCTGACCCCGGTGAACCCCTGCGCGAGAATTTTTAGTTGCAAAATTCACGGGCTCAAGTTTAAGTCGCCTCCTTCTTGCTTGAGAAATGCATTTCAATGCATGCGCATGTGTAAGCAAATAAAGCTGGATTTCTATTTTTCACAATCTGGCATATTTGATAAATTGAGACGAATTTGGAAATCCACGCCTACTGTATGCGGCATATTAGCAACAGTATGCAATATTTTGGTTCCAACTACCATATTTCAATAGGTAATGTAACAATGAAAATGAATAGTTGCAGTAAAGCTTAATCAGCTGAATTTCAAACTACGAGAAATATTGTATTCTTATAATAAAACTAATTATTTGGGAAATCAAAGTTTCTACGATGGAATTCTTGAATTACTATACCGGGCCCAATAAAAGAATGTGTTTTTCAAGCTTGCTAAGTTTGAACTAACTTGTCCAAGTTTAAGTCTATCAAGTTAGTTTTCAACCAGCACTTATTTCCCTAAAAATTCTTGACCTTTTAACCACTGGACTTCACACAGTTCCGAAGAGTTTTTTCCAATGACATGCTTTCAGCGACCCGACTATAATTAATCACGGCGCACTTGTCCAATACTGTTGAATCTGCTAATTATACTTAAGTACAGCGCGGCGAGATACTTTATTTTCGCGCTAGCAGGGCGACAGGCGGCCAAGTACACGGGGATTAATTGCGGAACGAGGGTGCGCGAAGGGAGTGCCAACCTGTTGCTCGCTTCTGTTGGCGTAGCAGCGCGCCGGTGTACCGGGACGCCGGAGGGTGAGAGAGTCTATGCTCCACGAATTTCCCGGTAGCCGGGTGGTAATTCGTCTTTCATCCTGCAGCTGCAACCTGTTGCTCTCGCGCACCACCGCCGCCCTCCCCGCCAGCTCCTTCCCCACGCTCGGAGGCCAAGTGGAGAATTGCGAATTCCCCGGAATCGCGAAAACGGCCAAACAGGTCGCGGCGATCGCGCGGGCCCTAAATTACTCAGTGCCCCTTGTATCACTCAAATCTACACGGTACTTAAATTCCCACCTCGTCTCTCAAATTTCTCGCGCGCCGCGCACACAGTTTCTTTAAAGCGGGAAGTAAGAACGAGGCTGAGTATAACGCAATTTGAAAAAACTTTAGGTAAATCTATTGGTACGCAGTAACAAGTTCGCGAATAATCACACAAGTATGTCGAATGCATCAAACTTTGGGATAAAAAGCAATCAAAATCATTTACCCACGATTCTTTTCTCAACCGGAAATCGAATAAATCTTAAACCAATTAATTTAACAAAAGCAAGCACTTGCATGGAAATCTGTCGAGTCACTTGACTCAGAGAGTATTACACCACTCGGAACAATCGATATTCATCTCTACGCTGTGGACATTACTCGATATTTGGGTAGAGCAAGACAGGAAGATAGTCCGGGACGAGGAACCGCGTAGCCTATCAAGGGAGCCTGGCATATTCCGGCGGCGTCCGATATCGCGTTCGCGTAAGGAGCGTGGTGCACGGGTGTACGTTGGTCGGCGGTGGCGCATTGGTGGAAGGGAGGAAGGTAGAGTGAGGGCTGCGTAAGGCTGTCTCGCCGGGAGGATATACGAGCGATCGGGCGCTGATGAATCGCTCGAAACTTCGGGCGGACGCGCCTCGAGTATATGTATACGGGACGGTCGCCCGAGCCGGCGCACTATCGGGCGGGCACATGCGGCGCTGTAAACGGAATCGTAAATCCTCCGGACGATAAATGACAATTGCGCCTGACACGATCGGCTGCTGGCCGCCGCCGCCGCCGCCGCCGCCGGGCTGAGAGCGGAGAGAAAGAGTGAGAGTACAAGGGAGAGATAGATCCACGCGGTGGATGGTTGAGGATCGGCGCGATCGAGGGCGGCACTCGCGGCCAGGGTGGAAGGAGAGGTAGCCGCGCGCGTGGGTGAGTGCAAGATAAACCCTCGCATTACGTGGGACGTTAATAAATTATTATTGCACCCTCACGCGGAGAAAGAGAGCGGCTGGCACCCGGGGAAAGAGAGATCACCCTCCTCCCCAATGATATCTCCATTGTCTCTCGCACCGATTAATAGCCCTCGCGTCGGCCCACCGCCAGCTCCGTCATCTTACACGACTTACACGCTACAGCTGCTGCCGACGACTTCTGCATCGCACTCTCCCTGCTGGCATACCAGGCCCGACGATACTTTCGGCACTACTTGCGTGTATGTACAGACTGTCGTGCACTCACCTTTGAATCAGCCAGTCTCTTGTATCAGTGGCCACCAGAAGTGTTTCGGCATTTGGTAATTCAAGTGTTTATGATTCCTACCTTATCGTCGAAGTGGAGGCTCGTGCCGGTACATGCTCCAAAAGGTATCCATTAAATCCCAAAAGTATCCATTTCGATCACTTGTCACACATCACACACAATATGCACAACACACGCGAATTTGTGACTTTCGAAAGAATCCTCGGATTTCGTTTTAAAAATAATCGCGAATATGGCGCGGGTAAAGAGGACGCGTTGAATTTGAAATCAAAGCTCTTGACGCCATTACTCCCGCCTTCCTTCCCACTCTTTGTACTTTACTGACGCTTAGACGCGGTGCGAACTACCTACTCCGTAAACCTAATGCAAACATCGAGTCACTCGCGCACGTTTGTCAACAATAAATCAGCACGAATATTCTCTAACAGGAATACATTCAATTTCAAGGATCGGCGGGATTCATTGCAAACGAGCCAGCGCTTTCCAATCGTTCTTTGTCCACTCGACCAACTTGGATAAGATTTCACACGGTAATTAAGCTTTCTGGAATGAAATCACTCGCCGAGGATGCTCACGATAAAGACGGACGCACTTTCAATGAGTTTCGTGATAGCCGTGTGTATTTCTTCCAGGAAAATTTGCGAATTAAGAGCGTGGGAGACGGGACGCCCCGAACCCCATCACCCGTCACTGCGAACTACTTTACACCCGCGCACTAATTCGAACCTCCGCGCACGCATCTTACCTACGCGCCTGAAAAACGAAGCTCCGCGTAAGGGAACTATTTTTACCTGGAACCAATCGCAGCTGCCGTCTCATGTCGCGCGAATTGCTTTCTTGGCATTGCAACTTTCGATCTTTTTTCTTGAGAAAATCGCGAATTCAGCTTTCTTGATTGATCTGGATTATCGTAAATACTGTTCGTCATCGACAAGATCACTTTTAGAATATTCCTCTTGTGTTTTCGGCTTCCTTGGAGTATTGGCAGTGGTATATTACCCGGTGGTACAACATTGGCACTACTTTTCGTGTGCGCATTTATTGTGACTTACGTACCTAGTGAACGCGTAGTAATATTCAATTGCGCTTGCTTTACTGCTGCACCAATTTCCTCTAGCAAAAGGGCGATTGCAGCTTGAAATTAGAACGCGTTTGAAATGAGAGGTACACATTCCTTCGTTTAATATAAGTCGGCTATTAAGCGAGGGCTTGAGTATATCATTAGCGTTGTGAAGTGTTGTGCGCGAGTGGTGAAGTGTAAGTGCTCCTGATGTAGAAACAAGAATATACAAACTTAACGATAACCAATGGAGAATATGACAGGACGCTACCAACAATCCTCAACAAGTGGTGAGTCTCTCTTGATGCATGAAGTCCTTTGCCTCTATTTCAATCACATGTCATTTGACTACAGAAGTTTACGCAAAATATGTGAAATGCATATAGTTGCAAACAGCTACAATATAGTTTCATACATTTCTTACATCTCTTGCTATAAATCATCAGATATGAATCTAAAGCACAAAGTGTAGTATATGTATATTATGTTTAATCTGAACATGAATCTTACACTTTATTCTGCATGTTTATGTAAAGGTTTCTAGGAATAATTACAAGGAGGATTGTGGATTACCAAGGAAATATAATTAAAGAAAGACTGATGAGATACTTCTAAGAATGAATCAAAGCAATTCACTGCATCATTTAAAGGTAATATGTTCTTGTGATTTATGGAGATTACATAGATCCTGCACTTTGTTCTTTAGGTTCATCTTTTCTGGTACATATTAGCAATATTGTATTTCATCATATGTTCTTTATTGAGGTTCTTTTTGTATATGTAAATCTGGTGGTAATGTTTTATGAAGATATGTATATGAGTCTAAATATCTGCCACATAATGAAAGGACATTATTTATATTTTGCAAGTACCTTTCAGAAATGCATAGTAGTTTGAGTGCAATTAGTGGTCATTCCATTCAAAACACTTTTTTACATTTCTGGAGTACCAGCTGATCTAATCTTCAGAACTTTTGATATTTATATTAGAATGTTTGCAGGTTGAAACTATAAACAATCTGAAATCCATCATTCTGACGGATTAGGGTTTTTAAAAGCGAAAAATGGCAAGGTGGAAAGTGACCCAGGTAGACAAGGTATCGTTCGTTAATCAGGCGAGGTTGATCTAATAAGATTGACTACTACAGGAAAGCCTAATGCGAGATTTCGTACGATGTTCCAGCGACTGCGATGGGTCGCCTCTGTAGTGTATGTATGTCAGGCGATCCATCATCGTAACAATTAGTGAGAGTCACGTTTCTTTATCGGTCTGGGCGCGTGGGAGGTGTAGGTGGAGGGCGAGCCTTCGTCTCTGAGGATGATTCAACCAGCCGATTGCATTAATAGGCCCGAAGAATGTCTTTGTCCCGATTTGGCAGCGGAAACCCGACGTTTTCTGACTCACCCAGGCGCACCTACGGTTCATTAACATTCGCCGTAAATTTCGCATCTGAAACAATACGCTATGCTCAGTCATTTCCCCGGTGTCCCGGGTGCAGGCGCGTATTTCATTTAACTGTTAACCCTTTGCTGTCGCACGCTAAATCACGCGTGATCCATAATTGGACTAGTAATTGATTTGAAATACGTAAAAGAGACATTTTACCTTAAATTAAGTCCGTGATTGATTTGAGTCTTCTATCTTCGGCATCTAAGCGTTAATACAATAGCTTTCCTGTAGCTAATAGATATAATTTTAACTCAAGGAGTTGGGCACGATAAGCCTAAAAGAAAGTAACACATAATCCATATAATATCAACCGTGTACTTTACCTGTTGTGAAATGAGTGCGCATGCGCCGCACAATAGTTCAGGCACTAAGAAACACCAACGTAATTATTACTCCAATTCTGGGAGACTACATTAATAGGCAATTATATGGCTTCCTTGTTAGTTTGATCACGCGGTGTGTCCATTCGTAATCATTGCGTTTACGCCAATAGTTTTTCCACGCGTTCCCAAGAATCTAGGAAACCGTGGCTGCAGACACCCGTTAATTGTTAAAGAGTCAAGTATATTTTCCGCGACCTGCCTCGATTCGTGTAATTCGATTTACCTCATGCTTATCCAAATTCGTGCATATGACCTGCGTCACGGTTTTCCAAATTTGTAAGATCCGGGCAGGTTCGGACAGTGAATACGACGATGTAAGAAGGAATCGCAGCCGCACCCACACGAAGGTAAAAAGCGTCAATGTACGAGGGACGGTGTGCGTTACATACGCTTATAAATAGAGCCAGGCTCTCTGCCTCGCAATAATACGTGGCAAAAATACTTTGTGGCGAGCAATGCGCAAGCTGGTAGACGGTCGTCCGGTGGTTTCGTTGTTGCTCCCCGCTATTATAGGTACAACCGCAAACTTCTCGGCGATCGGCGTGAAACTCGCGAGGAACTGTCACATGGCGGAAACAGGACGGAAAGGGCTGGAAAATCATTTAGGTGTAGGTTGATATAGCACAATCAAATTTGTTCAAATTTAAGAAATAGGTTTACGCAATATAACTTGGCTCGAAGAGTAGTAAATGAAATATTTCAACAAATATGAGTTAAATGCCATAGTTTTACATGAATGAACATACCTCCGATAGTTGGTGCTTTTAAACTTGATGAGAAAGAGTATATTAGCCTAAGTAGCAGTATTGATCGATCATTGATATCTACTACCAATGTTGCGCGAAGGATGTATAAGGACGAAATAGCTGAGCAGTGATCAATTTACGAGGCACCTTCGCAGACAGTGTCACCTTCAATTTTTCCTATGTGGCGTCTAGCCGTTTAAGCCTGGGCGGTCCTATTTATACGCCTCTCCATACGGCTGGCCCATGAATCACTGCGGCGCGTTGCAGCCGCTCATTGAAAGTGCGGGAAAACGGCTGAATGAGTATCGCGGAAGCGTATAATGGAAGCGTGGCCGCCTCCACGAGGGCGACGTCGACGTCGTCGCAGCCGCCTCTACCAATCGCGATGTCCAACACCACCAACTTGGTAGATGCTCGAGTCTGGAGAGGCTCGGGGTGCTGGGTGTCCCGAGCGAGGATTCCACGATCCGGGGAGAAACCGGCAGCACAGTGGCCCTCGTTGTTCGGCTAATGGCCTGCGCATTTCTCCGTCTGCTTTCACAGCCAGCTGATTATGACATGTCGCCCGCTGTCTCGCGCGGCCAAAGAGAGCAGCCGCCGCGGCAACGCACGCTTCGCAGAGGAAGAAAAGGAGAAAGAGCAAGATCCGCTGCCGGATACACTGCGCGCCATGTGCTCCAGCCAGCGTAACGCCATTTGCCCGGCTAATGACTTGCGGACACTAAGACACTAACTCCCACCCACTCACTCCAGCCGGCGATTACTCGATACTTCAGGCGGATGTCACGATCGACACTGTCAAAATGCGATTGTCTTCCGGTAATATCTCGGAGACTCGGTTGCCTTTACTTTACTTACACCACAACCGCGAAATCCTAGCCTGTCATTTAGACTTTCGACTCTCGATATTCCATCTCTCGGCCCATGCTGACGATCATTTAGTTTCGCAGACTGCAATTAAAACATTAATTCTTTCTGACACCTGAAACATTGAATTACAGTTCATTTTTCTACTTACCCAGACTCAAGGTACTTTTCAATCGGAAATATAGAGTTACTTTTACAATGTAACGTTGACAAGTCATTTTATTAATGAGACTCGCAGTGAGCAGTGTCGCGGATTGAAAATCCGGGCGGTGATTCAGGCGACAGGTTCGCGCGAGTGTGCAGCGTGCCAAAATCGAATGTTCCCCAGCTGGTATTGCGGTTTGCATCACCTACGCAATTCCACCAGAGCGATCCCAACGATAATTATGCGGGTATAGAGAGAGAAGGGTGTGCGTATGATTAATGACGGCATGGGCCGGCAGAAGTCCGGCGTATGCAAAATACTAGCCTAGGTACACTCAGTGCAAATGATGATTTTAACGCTCAAATCGCATGGACACCGTATTCTCTCGGGCGTGTTATCCTGAAGCCAATATTGATGGGTTAAATTAATATGTGTCGTGTGTTATTCTTCGCTTTTCATTTTCTAAAGTGCCACTTACCTTTTACGTCCGAATTGCTTGAACCTGTAATTATCACTGATTTATTAACCTCAATGTTGAAAGATCGGGTTTTAATAAGTCCAGAGTGTCCTAACCTTCAAAGAGATTGGATCAGCTGTTCAATTAATTGCACAATTAAATCGAATCATTCCAACAACTTTGCAACGTCAAGTAATTCGAGAGATTACGCAAAATCCAGCAGGAAATAGTCTTTCATTGATCTTCCGCGTGCTTCCAGAATTTCCAGGAAACCTGCCGTCACTCGGCAATTGCTGGCGAGTTGCGCGGGCGCTGTTCCCCCGCGATTTTTTGTTCCTCGCAATCGTTTGCACCGAGTGTACGTACGCCCCCGTGGGCTCGCAGGAAGCGACGACGACGACGACGACGACGGCGCGGCGTCGTCGTCGGCGGAGAGCGGCCGGGCGACGCTACCGGCGGCGGCGGGGCATCGCGTCTTACGCCTCGGCGGCGTGACGTCGCAATTATTCATCGCGTATGCTTGCGAGTAACAAATCGCCAGTCAAGTGGCAACAGCGAGTCGTGGCTGCTGCGGCACTTGCCCAAGAGGGGAGTAACTACACGCTCTGACAAGCACCCGCGCGCGAGGAAGACGAAGACAGAGAGGAAGACGCGGAAGGGTCGAGGAGGAAGAACCAGGCTTCGCCGGGTGGTGGACGGAGGAAGGACTGACTTCGCCAGGTAGTAGACGGAGAAAGACGCGGCGAAGGGGGAGGCCGGAGACTTCGTCGGTTGGTAGACAGAGAAAGGTAGAAAACAGAAGGCAGTAGAAAAAGAAGGTCAGATTTCGCGGCAAAGAGAAGGAACGAAATATCGGACGGAAAAAGGCACGCGACAGTAGAAGAGGAAGGGAGAAGATTCGCCGGGCACTAGACGGCGACAGGCACAGGACCATTAAAGGGGAAGGCCAGACTTCGCCGAATAGTAAACACGGAAAGATAAAGAACAGTAGAAGAAGAAAGACCGCGAGACAATGGCCAGAAAAAGATACCATATAAAAAAGATCCAGAAAATTCCAGCCAGAGAAAGATCGACGCTGCGTCTGGAAAAGTGGGAGTACCAACTACCAAACGGAGAAAGGCGAGCACCGGAGAAGGAAAGACGCGAGAGAAGACGAGAGGTGGATCATGCTGGATAAGAGAAACGACGAGGCGAATGCGGAGGTACAAAATCACGGGCGTAATAGTGGAAGGATGATAGGCGAGGGTTGGGAGGAAGGTGAGGCGGACTCCTCCCACGTACATACGTCTAGATGCGCGTCGCCAGCACGTAAATTTAGCACTAACGCATTATGCACGCTCGGACTGCGTCGCATTGGGCGTGCGATACCGGTAACAGTGGCTTCTCTCGCACTTGCACGCCTCTAAGCTCTACAGTACTCTACACACGCGCGCGAGTCCGCGCCGTGTTCTCTCAAAGCCTGACTGTTGCACCGCGTTCGCTTCCAGGATGAGCAAATAAGACCCGCCAGTGAATCCAGTCGAAGTATAAGTTCATTTTGCCCTTTAGACTTGGGTAGTATTACTCGAACCAGTGCTCCACGTGTTCTATTACTGTTAACAGTCCAATAAATAACTAATTCGTTTTTCTTAATAGCAAGCTTTTCCTAGAAACTGGTTATTGTAATCTCCAATATTTCAGGAAAGACTGTGCTTTATAAGACTTGTAATAAATTGAACAGTCAAATGAATCGGTCCGATTTTTACAGACCCGCCGCGAATAATGGGAGGCCTCATTGCGCGTAATCGTAAATCAGTACTAAATAACGAGCGCAAGGTCGCGCCAGTTTTACTCCCAGACTACCGGAACTCTTAATTTACCCCTTTGTAACCACCGCAGTATACGCGGTTTGATTAATGTACAATTTAGCGTGACACCCTTTGTGGGCGCGTTGAGCGAGGAAACGCAATTTACATGGCTTGCGGTTGTAATGTCTGTGTTCCCCGGTTTACCGAGTAGCAGCGCTTTGTCGCCGGACAGTCGACTCTATTATGATTTCCGTGGATGATTTCATTAGGTCAACTGTTAGCATTTGAATCACAAAGATATGCCAGAATCGGGTGACTTTTCCACTGTTATTTATGTATATTTATAGGATTTGTATGCAAATAAGTCTGATTTGACTTTCGTGAAATCTATCATTTTCGGTAGAACTAACTTCACATATTTCAATGCGGAATATAACAATGAAAATTGATACTTGCAACAGAAATCTGTTGTCCGATTATGACTTATTATTTATATTATTTAATACTTAAAAAATTCGTGTTGTTAATTTAACGGCGCACATAGCGAAAGTATACACGTCCGAAAGTATAGAAAAGGGGCTACGTAGCGCACAGGGTGGTATACTGGTGCGTTGACGGTCCGAGAGGGATAAGTCTCGGCGATAGCAGTGTCACAGATTGGAAATATTAGAGGGGCATCGATCTCAGCGCGAATCTAATTTACCTAGACGCATGTTCGTGGGCCGTATTTTCATCTGTTATTTTCCATCCTCTCCCGGTGGCGGTCGCTCGCAGGAGGCGCGCAACCCCGGTTTGCAGTGCTGCCCGGCTGCCCACAATAGTAGCAGGAAGACAAATGTTAGCGATAAAGTTACGCAAATTGATGTGCGATGTACAGTTACTACCTTCCAGGTTTAGCTATAATTCGTACCGCACTTGCTCGCCGACACTTGTTTCGCACGGGACGCGCGGAGAGACTCTCTTCGACGGCGCGGATGCCTGCATACTTTATGGTTTGTCGCCTGCGCGTGAAATCCAATTTCCGCCGAATAATGCGGCGGGTTCACTCGCGTGAACTCTGCGAAAGCGAGGGCTATTCACTCGCCAGGTAGAATAATGCGCACTCACCGCGAGTGCGCGCGAGTGCGTGCCTTTTACGTAAGGGAGAAAAGAATGGTGAAAGTAAGCTGCGCGTTGTGGTAAAGGAGCGAGTGATTGCATTCGGTGACCGAAAGGAAGCGACACTCGGGAGAATGCGCGATAAATCGATGCTTCTCTATAGAGTTTGGAAATGGGAAGTGATTCCTTACCGGCGATCTCGCGGCTACTTGGTATAATTGCGTCGAAGACGAGGTGATTAACTGAGCGGTGTGACTGCGTGGATTGTGGGTCGACCATCTATTTCGATCTGGGCACCATCTTCCCTCGCAAAAGATTTAAACTGCCTCCGACATATCGCATTACCTTCTTACTTACTCACCGGAAGATCGATTGACTATTGGCGGAATCTAATCCAAGAACCTTTCTCGATCGAATTGATTTCGATAAAAATCGATTAATAGTCACCAACTAAAAGAGGTACAAAACCGCCGCAACTCCTCTTTTAATTTACTTGTACACCTCCCAACATTGGCGAGGAGAGATTCCGAGGCACGTGAACTTGGGGGTAGTCGTGCCGACCTCCGTTTCATCCTCGCGGCCAACCATCCCCTCGAACCTACCACTAAACGATTCTCGATCGGCGTCTTTTTTCATTCCCCAGGGCCGGCCGTAAATCTCTCCGGGCGGCGGCCGGCACGCCCGTATCGGCCACGAACGTGGAAGTCTTTCGCTCGAATTTCTATTTTCCTAATTGCCGCCGGCACGCATCCGCGCGCGTGTACGCGCGTGCATGCACATGCACATAACACTGGTGCGAGGCGGGCTCGAATCGCGCGTCGCTATTTTCGATTTGTTCGGTACCCGCGCGGTTCCTCGGCGGGTGAAGGGGTTGGGGCGCGCGGGGCCTAATGCATTCTCGTCTGAATGGAGCGGAGCGTAGGGCTCCGATATTCCTCGGCCGCTCAATAGCGCCGCTTCCTTTTCTTCGTGCACGTGCGTCCCGAGGAAGCTCGTATGTAGCACGCGAGGAGCGTGCTGTGTCTGCCCGAGAGAACGGGAGAAGCAGGCCGCGCGAGGAGGAGGAGAAGGAGGAGGAGGACGACGAAGACGACAACGACGACGACGACGACGTAACATACGCGCTCCCTACGCCGCCAACTCGAATAATTCACATTGTCCGTCGGGAATGGTAGGCCCAGTCCCGTACTTTCTTTTGCCAATTATTTCGGGCGCACCGTTCGCGCGCGCCCGAGGAAAGAAAGCCCCGCGCTCGGCAGAATAGATCGCGCGATTTTCTCCCGACTAATTTAGCCGGGCGAGCCTGTGCCTCGGTGTCTGTGACAACCTCCTTCGGCCAGTCACACTGGTACACTTTGCTAGCCTCGTAAGAGAGATATCCTCTCTCTTTCGCACTCTGGTTCATTTTGCTGGGACCTTCTCCCTTTTTAGTTCTCTCCCCCCTCTCTAGCACGTTCCTTCACGTTTACCCCACGTTTCGCGGTGAGTGGCCATTCTGGTTGCTGGCGCGATTATTCCCCTCATTAACGCCGGCCATATCGGTATTTCGCCATTCTCCTCCGAGTATTCCTTTCATAGGAATTCTGTAAAATCTACAATGTTTGATGGAATCTAGCGAATAATTCATTCACGCCTTCTAATGTATTCCATAACTTTTTTCGAGTCGTGACATTTGAATGTGCAGTGTAGCAATTAAAATTGGTACTTGCATAGAAATCCCACGTCCAACTTAATATCTTAGGTTAATTATTAATCCCGCGTACGTTTATTCGATATAAATGACGGGAGGATTTCCGAAGTCTGCGAATCGATTTATTCCCGAGCACAGGCACAGAGTTACACGCATATAGCCTGGCGGCCCCTTCGCCAGGCGGAAATTTCTATCGAAGTCGATGGATCTACCGGATAACAGCAGATTAATGAGGACCGAATTGCTTCTGTCCGTGGAGGCTAATACGGAGGGCATCTCCTCCTCGCCGTTTCGATATTTCCGTGGCGCGTCCCGCTCGAAAGTTAATTCGTGCTCCGCCCTGGCCATTTCTCCGGCAGCCCCTTCCACCCGCCCTCTTCTTCGCTCGAAATGCTTCTTTCTTTTTCCTTTCGCTTCGCCATCTCCAACTGTTGATCGGGGAGGAGAGAAATTTCGTTTGTGAACATAGGTTGTTGTTTCCCAGCTGACGTGGGTTAATTGAACTTTGAATTCGAATATATTTCCGAGAATTTATGTGTATAAATTTGCAGGGTTTCATGAACACTGAACTTTGAACGATTTCCGGAAGACGAGTCTTCCATCGGCCACTGGTTGCACCGCGAGCGATGAGCCAGCTCGCGGAAGCTCCTCCCTGAGACCGCCTCTAGTATTGCACAGCTTGAAATCCGGGCTGCCGAAACCTCGGAAATGTCGTCGGGGCTTCGATAACGATCGAGCGAGTGTTTCTCCTTCGAGAGCCGATTCTCGCGCTGCGAATTAATGCCTCGGGTCTTCCGAGAGAGAGCGCGAGTGTTATTAGCGCAGATCGCACTCGGATATAATCCGAGAGTGCGGCCGCTCCCGTGCGGTTAAAATAAAGATGATGAATGTCCGAGCGTCCCTCGCTGCGGCGCTGGGTGTAGACTGTAGATTAATATCGGCCCTCGGTGCGCTCTCACTTACTCGTGCGTGTGTATGTACCATTCTCTCCTCATGTTCGGATGCCTCCCTTGCCCTAATATCTCACGCCCCTGCGGCTACTCTCTCTTTCTTTCGAAAGCCACAGTGCATATTGTCATTTCTTTTCGATTCCTCGGAAGGTCTTCACTACCTGTAGAGGCAGTGCTTTCCTAGAGTTACTCTCGAGCGTATTTTCATTCAGCCACATCTTACGTTTTTTAGCGTAACACCACTAAATCGCGAACGAAATCTGGATTTTAGCAATGATGTACAATTCAAAGAGAATCTGACGAAATTCCTCGATTGAACTCTCCGAAATCTCAGTCGGCTTCGAATCGTTGTTCTTTTATTAGTATTAATAACAATACGAAAGCTAATATATTGGACAATCCTCTCGTATTACTCAATAAAACTTGTACTGTTATAAGCGAAAACGGAAGAACACGCGACTGGCGAGTCGTATACATATATCTCGAAATAAGAAAGGGTTTACGGCATTCGGAAAAATGACGAAATCTCGACCAAGCACCGCGCAATTTGCATGGGAATCATTGGGTATGAAAAAGTGGAGGGAATATTAGTATCAGAGCGACCGCTTGGAATAGCCAGCGCGCACCGTCTCGAGACGACGGGGATTGGCTGGCAGCAGCGAGCAGCATTAGCAGCACTCGTTACCTTCGAATTGATTGCAGACTGGCTCCCGGAAATCGCACTGCTTCGGGCGAAGTCTGGCTTACGTGGAATTAGATGGTTCTTTGCTCCGCGCGACTACCGTCCTGGCCCCTCGCTCGACCCCATGCTTTCTACTCTTAGGGAACACGCTCTACACACCTCGGCCTCAAACCAATCGCCGCCCGACCAATAAGCTCGCGCGTTTTATCCTCCCGGAGAATGCGCGGGTGATAGCTGATACTATAAGTTTCAGGATCACACGGAATAAGATGTCGGGTTCTCACGGGACGAGTACCCTGCTAGCACTCGACTCTGACTTACAAGTGCGACAATTACTTTCTCGGTTATAGTAGTTTAGAGGATTAGCCTTTGCCATTTTATACTGGTTGATCAGTGCGGAAACTATCCTGGGTCTTGAGTTACATAGGTTCTAGCTGTTTATTAGAACGGAGAACTCCCATTTACGGTGAAGTGGCTTCCGTTCGCAGGATAGTTATCCCGTGAATCCTGAATCTATTTTAGAATGGTCGCTCAGTCATTCTAACTCATCTTTCCACCCCAACTTTCTGCTCTCACCAGGTCGATTTCACGTAGGAGGGAGGCGCGTCTGCACTAGTCATTTTCCCCGGGGCGTTAAACCTGATTCCGCCGCGATTAAAGTAGATGTTCGTCCTCGCGTAGGCAGGAGTCACGGAGCCCCGGCAAGGACGTACGATAATGTCTACCCGACACGTCTCCTCGACGCGTCGCAGGATCCTGTTTATGTTGCAGGCGGACAGAGACCGGTGGAGCCGCGTTCCTTTTGGCGCGAGTGGAAAAGGCCCTGCTGGTCGCGTCGCAGGGAATCCGGGCGCGTGTGCTCCTGTAAAGTGTAATTTGCGACAAGCACGGATCCGATCTCAGATTAGATTTCTCCTTCGTTATCGGCGCGTCCTCCTTATAAATTAGTAACTCTGACAGGCAATTGCCCGCCAGGCCGAATCCGCCGGTATCACACTGTATCAATTTGTTCCGTTTAAATCGGCCACGCTGCTTCGTTACCCACTCCATCAATTGCTGCCTAGGAGCGCGCGCTCCCGGAATATACTTGGCCCTCGATGATTTATTGCCACCGGAACG
Source organism: Crossocerus cetratus (assembly GCA_963675795.1). Taxonomy (NCBI): domain Eukaryota; kingdom Metazoa; phylum Arthropoda; class Insecta; order Hymenoptera; family Crabronidae; genus Crossocerus; species Crossocerus cetratus. The sequence goes on along the minus strand of OY776662.1, from coordinate 29,797,286 downwards.
TTATTATGTCCGGCGAACACTGTGTGATACGCGAGATTAACGCGCGTGTATGTTTAACCGGTGCTATCGGTAACGATATTATGCTCGCCGGGGACTAGCTTCTCGGCGAAGTCTTGAAGGTAAACTTCCCCCTTGATGTACCTGTGTTCTTGGATATTATGCTTGAAGATAAGCAGCCAGTTGGACTATAATTTTCTTGGTAATTGCCGATTAATATTGATATTCGGCCTTGAGCAGTGCGATCGAAGTTTATACGCTTTTTTGAAGGAAAGCGATAATGTTTCTTTTACACAGACTTTCCGAGCTTTGCTCGATTCGACTTATCTATAAGATTGATTTCATAAGTTCTTTTTTGGGTGGGGAAAGAGTATGAGTTCCGAGCGCACTGCTCTTAGAATTCCTTTCATGTTCCCCAAAGCGATTTGAATTAGTGGCCGAGTGGAGTAAACTGAAACTCACTTAGGAGTAAACTCAGGCGGTCCCAGCCCCTTTAAATCATTCGGCAGGCCATGAATTCGGAGTGGCCAGCGAGGCATTACAGAAGAATGTAGATTTTCATTGGCGAAAATTTGTGAGAGGGCAGCGCGAGCAGATGCAGGAGAGGCTGCGCTGGGCCAGCTTAATACATTCAGGAGATTCTCAGACGGCGTCGGAATGAATATAGCACGAAGGCAACGGGCGCCGCTCGCATCGGGGATTATAATTGCTCGGGAATAATGAGAGTGGCCCTCGGGAATTATACCCGGCACGGGAGGAGTGCTCTAATGCCGTTCCCAATAAATTCTGGCCTCGTTTAGAGCGGCATAACCGGCGCGTATCCTTCACGCCGGACCCCACTCGATCCTATCTGCTCGCTCGCCCTCAAGTAAACTTTAATTAAAGCACTCCGTTTACTCAGCCAATCGAGTATGATAATAACCCACGCGCCTGTGCACGGCGGATGAAAGAATCCGTGTGAGATACGGTTGCATCGAAACTCTAAAGATTCGACTTGCGAGAAAACAGGATTCGATAATTGAAATTGGCGCGGAAGAAGTTGCGATTGACGCGTGTTGTTGGTAGTGCGACACTCGTAAAGACACGAGAAACTCGAAAATCAAAGATTAGAAGTCTGCAGAAATCAGACAACTTTTTTCCAGGTCTTCGGGTTTTTTGGATTCTTACATAATTTCGTAGGTTTTTTTCCCGACAGATGATTCGGTTAGAAAGAAGAGACGACGAAATGATGCAGCAGCGAAATAAGTTGGGGTTGAGCCTTATGCAACCGTCCCCGTTAAACGGCCTGAGCTCCGTCGGCGTTGACAACGGAACGAAGGCGTTGCAGGCCATCGGGCCTTGTACCAGCGGACGTTGAGCGATGCCACGAGACGAACGATTGTGTTCGCAGATATTTTACTAAGTCGGGAATCGGGCTATAATTAGCCGATGCCTCGCCACCGGGGACCACGAGCGGTTGGTGAGGATACCAACTTTGGCGCGTTAATTGCCAGCCCTCGAGCCGATTAGCTCTTCTAGATCGGTCAGCGCGCGTGGAAAGTGCCCCTTCACCGAATCGAACTTTGAATGAGCTTCATTTCCCTCGGACTCCATTCACCCTTGGGCTCGCCGTCTCCTTCCAATCTTTCCAGGCTGTTCCTCCTTCTCCGACTAGCTAGTGGATTCCTAGTGTTGACCGTGCGGGCTCGCAGTGTTAAGTGTAGATTAAGTCTTGATTGATCATCGCGATTCCCAGGATTAGGGCCTTAAATCCCGATGACGGTGGTTCCTTTCGTGGCCAAAGATAGCCGGCTTCTGATCGTCCCGCGCCGGATCGCCAGAGTAATCTCGCCCTCCTCGTGAGCTCAACCAGTGAATGCCTCACTCTCCACACGGCAGGTCGGAATAATTCAGGGACATGAAAGCCACGATTGAACTGTCCAATAATTAGCGACCACGTAGAGACCCTGCTACATGGAATCGGATGCTTGTCTCTCTCGAAATATTATTGGGACGAATAACAATTAAAAATCAAAATATAAAAAATATAAAAGCCGAAGAAAAGCAGGAACAATATGTACAAATGAAACATTAATCTTGAGATTCAAAGTTTTCTTACAAGATTCTATATCGAATGCTGTTTTTTATTGATAGCATAAAAGGCAATCCGAGGGATTTACTTAACAACTTCGAGTCTCGTTTCTCTTGTACATAGTAAAAGAACCAGTTAACCCATGGAGAGTATTATCGTGAACCCATAAATGACCAGTGCTGAATGGTTCCTTAATCACTTAAACGACTCCTCACTCATTCCACCTCGAAACGATCGCCGAGGCTGCGCTTTATTCTCGCGGTCCGTGTTAACAAGAATTGTGCGAAGGCTCATAATCGAGGAGAGCATCACTTCCCTCAATGTCGTCGCAGGTGACTAAGAAATCCCTCGAGGGCCCAGCTCCAATTGGCGCCATTAGCCTCGAAAGCTATATGCCCCCCAATAATAATGAAGAGGGTCGATTAGCGTCGCTCGGCGTTATCGGCGTCGCAGGAAATCAGCGGCGGCGTAATGAAGGTAATGGCGGTGGCAGGGTGGTCCGTCGATAGCGAAGCTTCGATTATATCGATCTCGATCAGCCTCGAGAAGCTGGTGACGACGCCGCGCAAGAGACGAAAGTCTCCGGTGGCCTGGCCTCGTCTACCGACAACGAGAGCGAAAAGGAGAGCAAGTCTCGGTGAGCGACGAGCGGGCCCGGAGTGCAGTGTCGGCCTGAACGCTACAACGAGGCGGGCCATTAACTATTAAGCGCGCAGATATGCATATGAGACGAGTGTGCAGTGCGTGGGCCTCGCTCCAATCGGCGGCCACCAGGCTGTATATTGCCGAGATAATATCCCGATCTGATTGGACGCTTATAAACGGGATATCGGGATATCGGGCGAGCGCGCGGTCATAACGGCGTAACACCGCCTGCGGACGATTATTTTTCGAGGGGCCGCGGCCGCCGCCAGTACCTGCAAGCTGACTCCAAACCCGCACGGAGAAAATATCGATAGCTCGCTAAACTACATATACACGGAAAGACGTCGGAGAAAACTGGGGAGTATAGGACGCTGGGTAGAAAATGCGTAAACAGAGCAGGTTGTTAGGTTGATTTATTGATTCCTGTCTTCAAATGGGAGCGGAGTGGATTGTCAGTGCGCGACAGGGGCAAAACAGTTACAAGAGTATCGCATTAGATTAGCGGGTCAGGCATTCTAGGTACGCGCGGATTACATCCCGGCGCGAGTGCCCACTCGAACCAAGAGTTTGCGCGTTGGATGAACTGGGAGAGTTCGAGGACCGCGCATTTTATGCCGCCAGCCAAAGTGTTTGGTTACGCAGCGCGAATGCAGGTATGCAGATAAGTCGCCCGGTGATAAGCGGCGGCGAGGGGCTCTCGATCTCAGCCACAGATCACTCCAATATATATAGCGTGGAGTATAAAAGCTTTTTTTCGTTGTTGCAGTCAGACTCCGGAATCCGTGAAACAGTTAACGTCATTGGTAACGCTCTCCGGTGCCGGTCGACTTAGACATAAGAGGTGTCGGAAAGTAGGATGGAGTCGTTGGGAGCGGAGGCTGCACAGGCGCCAGAGCTTATAGCTGCGATCCAAGGGATCACCTGCCTTCTGTGTGCCGGTCGCTCTAGCCGACATCCACGCACTACGAATATTCACGTGCTCGCTTTTCACCCGAATGGAGACCTGCCGAGAGCCACCCTTCACCCGCTTATTCAATCCCGCACCCGAGGTTAGATCGCATCTGCTCCGAATCGATTTTGGATGCGAGGCCACATAGAGAATGCCGGCCTATCAAAGGGGAATAGCTGAGGGGAATGAAGCTAAGGGAGATCCAGTGCCTCGTCCGGAGATCACAGGTTCCCCGAGGTGTGTGCTCTTCATTTCATATGATAATGAGATTCAAACGGACAGCACCTACCCACCTATGAACCGCCACACCTCCCTAGGTCAGCAATCACCGGCGGACACTAGTATTTCATTGCGTCAAAAGCATACTCGCCGGTATATGTTCCCGATATTAAATTCTGCGTACACATAACAGAACCGGAATGCGGACGGCAAACTACCCCCTCGGCACTCGAGCCATTCTTTTCGACAATTCCACGATAGGTATTATCGAGTTCTCGAAAGGACAGTCTTCTCATGTCTATCAGTGGTGGACAATCCTCGCGGCCATTGAGGATTCATTGGTAGAACAGTGGCGATAAAAAGGACGCATTCCAGTCGAGTGCAACTCACGTTCGATCGTTGACCGAAGGCGAGCGGCAATGCCATTAGACGTGCTTCGCTATTCAGGAAGGAGATAATAATAAGTGGAGAGAAGGAGGAACAGCCGCATTGGAATAGAAATCAAATGACGCCAGCTCGCCGCCCGCGTCTCTTTTCCTGGCCTATCTTATCCGGCGGTGCTCGCGTATTTCGAGCTGGTACCTGCTCTTTATCTCGGCTCCTCGTACTTCTTTCTCTCCTTCTTCTCTTTTAGCCTGCACACCTCGGGTGCGCGCGGTGCTCCTCGCTTTTTCTCGTTAGCGGCTCGCCGCGACGCTCGCTATAAATTTGATTGGCGTAGGCTTGTATATTCCGACTGCCTCCTATGCTGCCGCGCTCCTCGTTTAATTCTAACCCCGCGGATATTTAGGACAGCTGCATTCCGATTAATTGGAAGGCCAACCACTGCGTGGTAAGTGGCGGCTAGCGCTTGGGCGAGCTTGCGAAAGCTTCGTTCTTAGGTCAATCAGACCTGCGGGATTAGGTTTCATAAGCAATCGATCGCCGTTTCATTCCTTTCCTAGTAAATTACGCATAACTATTCGTGCTTGGAATATATTAGTCTTCATACGAAGAAAAATCAAACAGCAAACTTAAAAACCTAATATTTACATTTATATTAAAAGATGGTTTGATTCAATTCTCATAAGTTTGGAGGATGTGCTAATTGCCAAAATTTCGGCTTTTCGCACAAGTGCACACACGCGAGCATTAAGCATCGCAGGAAGATCTCCACGACAATAATTACCCTCGCGGCCGAGGGAATATTAATTCTCGAGCGGTGGCTGTCCCCGGTAAAAGATCATCGGCGGGTTTATTTCGGATCCGCTCACGCTAATGACGTCGTAATTATGTCGTGGGCTCTGTTAGACGGGAGCGCCGCGGCATCATCGGCCGGGCGAGCAGGGAGCGAGCGAGATGGAAAGTGAGAAAGAGAGAAAGGTGGATTCACAGACTGCTCTCCTTCTTTTATCGCATGTTAATTATATTAGGTGGCGACGCTTATGCGTGTAAGCTATTAGTATCGTTTACGGAGATTATTAGTTGGGATGCTGGGCGCGCGTCCCCCGCTTTATCATCCTGCCAGCCTCTCGCAAACTCTCGCGACCACTTCCGGCAGCTTCGCCTCTCGCCAAAATCCCGCCAGCGCCACCCAATTCTAATTGCCACCGCGGCGCTCCCTCCAGCTCTGCCGAGAGATTGATCGCCATTCGTTGCTTCCGACCACCAAGAGTAACTCTGACGTGTTATATTAGCATTTTTTCCGGCTCTCAGTACTTCCTTGTAATAAACTTGCCTATTTTATGTAGTTTTAAGGTCTAAACGCCTCCTTAGAATTGCTTGAATTCAAATATGAAAAGAACTGGAAAATAATATGTCGAACTTATGCATATTTCAAGTAACTTGAATGAAATTCATTTAAATAATACGAGACTCGGCCCGGTTTCTTTGGACCAATGTTGGTCCCTTTGACGTGTCCTTGCCAGCGTATTCGACACGTGCGCGCAGGGAGTTTAACTGAAATTTCGTAGCAGCTCGGAGGGGGAGAATGCAAGGTCCGTTTAAAGGGCAGGGAGGAAGGAAGGCACGGGACAAGATCCTTTTATTCGGCGAATCCGAGCCTAAACCGTCGACGAACACCTTGGGTGCACGCGCGCCCTGCGATTCAATGCCCCTCTCAGCTGTTTCGATCCCCGTGCCACCGCGTCTCATTCTTATACCGGCTTTCCCCTCCGAGCAAACTTCCGAGCACGTGCTACTTGAGACAGATTTCGCCGTGGCGGTTTAAAGCACGGATTTATGCCGTGATTTAAATCCGCCGTGCGGAAAAACTGGAACAGGAAGCACAGCCTAAAACGCGCCATTTGTATCCGAGCGATTTGTCACATTAATCCTCTAGTGGCCAAGTTATTTTTGGGTACCAATTTTCAGTCAATCATACAATGAAAAATGACACAGACCAAAAGTGTTTATTAATAATTTCGATGTTCTTTTGTTGGAAGAGTATTTGACAATTGCGTTGAATGAATAGAAAGATTTCTTGCGAGACATTGTGCATGAGCCGCAGGAGGGAGCAAAGTTTAATTGGCCGTTGGTGAGTTACGTAAAAAAACGTAAGTTACTTTGGCAGCGGCGCAGATGCGCGAGGGGGACCGGGTGGGCCCGAATCAATTTTGAATTCGTCATAGCAGGTACCAAGGCGGTACGTTACGCAAGCGGGCCCGTAACGTACGCTTCTTCTACCTGGCGGCCGATCCCGGAGAAAGAAAGGCCAGGGGAGAAGGAAGATAGAAAGAAGCAGGGATGATGGCACGCGCCAACCGAAGATGGAAGGAGGTGGCAGCGATCAGCTGCAGCTGCGCTTTCGGTTTTGCTTCTCGCTGCTAACGCAGAGAGCATACACGTACACTTCCACGCGTGTGTACACTTGGTCCTCCTCGCTTGGCTCGCCGCCGATCTTGACCCGATCCTATCGAATCCACTCGCACTCGGTCCCCTGTCATCCGAAAACGGATGACAGCTACCCATTCTACTCCGGCGGCCTCGCCTATCCTTCGCTAGCGCACGACTTGACTCTGTCCAACCAGCGTTTATGCTCAGTGTCGATGCAGTGCCGAGTTTACGCTCACCAAGGACCAATTGCGACGGGCAACTTTTCCATCGTTGCGTTAAATAGTTTGAGATTTGTGGAAACTTTTGTCTGTTGTTGCGCAAATTAAACATTCCTGTGTAATTGTCGAATCTGTGCAATTAATCGTAATTCAAAATGTACTTTTATATTTGTACAAACAACTGCGATTTTGGTACAACATTTACTGATAGTTCAAAGTCTAGTTTTATTGACTAGAAATATTTGATGTATTATTGAAAATCCCTGGCTAACATGTCTAACTAAACTCACAAGAAACCATAGATTCTCAGAAGACATCGGTTCTTTATTTACACGCCAGGATTTATCATTGAACCCAACCGGCTTTGTGAAACGCTAGCTCTAGCACTCGGCCACCCTCGCAGGCTATCTCTGTTTGGACACGATCGCTTCCCCCGTGATAAATGACCAATGGACCACTGCTCTCCGTGGTCCACTAGTTTGTACTCGTTTGTCGTGTCATTGTGTCGATCGCCGAAAACACGAAGCGGTGCGATTGTCCCCGGCTTTCCTTTGGCGAGGATTTCGGGCGTCTTGCAGCCTCGTCCTCGAAGGGTGCTTCGGCGAGCACCAGCTGACAGGGCTATGAACCGAGCAGCATGGAATCCCGATTTTTCCCGCTATTGTCCTTAGAAGCACAGCCTGGCCGAGCGTGCGCGTTCATCAGATGCCGCTCATCGGCGAGCGGACGTCGCCACTTAACATCAGGATTCTTTAAAGTTTAATAGCCAGTCTACCGGGATTCATCGCGAGCTGCTGACAGGGATAATTCCCCGGCGTGCACTACGTGTCTCACCTACCACCGTCGCACTTCCTCTCACGACGGACGGCGGAAAAAATTAATCACTGGCATCTCTAATCGCTGCATCTTCAAAATGGATCTAGTTTTGCTTGTCTGTCAGTCCTGTGGCCTTTTCCTTTCGATTATGGTTCATGGTTCATGAGAGAATGCCGTTTGGACCAAGTGGATGATTGAATGATTGGTTGAAAAAAGTAGGAAAAATTGCCGCTTACCTTCCTGCGGCAGTCTCTCCTTTGCGAGTGACAGGTTGATGACGTCTATCACGGAAATATCGAGATATCAATTATGATGTCTGGAAATTAATTTTATTTCTTATGAAGGGTTGAAAAAATTTTAAATATCTCTAGTGGTTCTTATTTCTACTATTGATAGGCTTGTGTAGTGTGTCTTCCGAAAATACTGGAGCCAAAGCAGGCAAATGTGCATCTGATTACTGTTCGTCCAGCATTAAAGATACGGCTGGTTGCCAGCACGTTCACCAGCGAATGATTCGTGTCGAGCAAGCGCGTTCCCCTGCTCGGGACATCGAACGCGACAGGATCGGGGCGTGTATAGCGAACGAGGCATGTCGATAGGCCAGCGCGATTCACATTTTCCTCTCGAGGCCGGGCCGTGCACACTCGTTAATTAAAATAGCGCTACGCCCGCTTCGCTGCGAGCGAGCGAGCGAGCGAGCGTTTACAGCCGGGGTGGAATTCATGGGGAGCTGCCGCTGTCCCCACCCGGTCAATCTAATTGCCCTCGGCCCGTTTGATGGATCGCAACAAATTCTCGCGAATTACCATCGATACTGCTCGAAAAAATCATTGTTCCGTTAGGCAACCTTTATGACAAACTTGGCTGCGCGAGTGCAGCCTCTGCTCGGCAAATCTCGCTGCCGCGAATAAACAGAAGGCAATAAACAGCTGAGTAGTAAACAGAAATGGTGCGGGCTGGTTGTAAACGTGAGATGGGTGTGTCGGTGGGCTATTTGCTCGAAATATCTTAGCTTGTTTATGGAGGTATTCACTGTTCTAACCAAGCGTCTGTCGCCGATCGTTGGACATTTTTCTCCGAAGAATGTCTCGCCTTCTTTAGTCGAGTGCACAGCTGATTGCAGTCATATATCCATGTTATCCATCTGCTCTAATAAAAGTATTATATTACTGGCAGCCACCAGTGCCTACGGGTTTCAGTGTGCTCCTTCCAGCGATTTATGGGGGTGATTTTTACTCGATTTTAAACTTTCGCGACGGTAACTAGATACTTTGAATAAGGATGAAGATAGGAGGATGAGACGTGCAACGAGGCCTTGTAACGAAGAGTCTCATTTGGAAAGCTGCGCCGTGTAATTTAGAAGTTCGTGTAATAAGATAATCCGACTATTTACAGGATGCGATCATTTTTAATAAATTTGCTATACTTTTTCCTATCATAACTTTCTATACCAACATTGATTTCCAGAGAATTTAATTAACAATATCTAAAAATAAATTGAATTCAAACGGAACTGTAAGTCTCGCAAGTTCATTCCTTGCTTTAATTGACATGTTAATGCACTGATTATCCCACTGCGCACCTGTTGCATAGAAAGACTATTAAAATCTAACGAAGCATACGGCGCTAAAAGCCAGGGACTATAGTCGACACAATGCAATTTATCCCGTGAGTATTGGCCTCATTACGCCAGGGTGAGACCGCATTTGCGATTTCATTCGATTATAAGCATCGATAGGCGCCGTTCTGGCGTCGTAAATAATACCTCATCGAAGAGGTGCCGGCCGAGACGTGTCCTTAATTCGAAAAAGTCCACCGACTGTTCTCGCGACACCTCATTCAGCGTTGTTTATTTATCCGGCCAGAGGCTCGTCGATTTTAATTAAACCAGCGCGTACTGCTATATACGTAGTGTTAATCGTGTCTTTAGCATAGCCTTGAATTAACCATTGGAGTCACTTGTGAGAATTTCATTACGTCCTCTAATCGCTTTGCGTCACTTGTTCACTTACTCATTCGTTTTTGAAATATATGTAAAAGTTACGAAATCAACAGTCATACAACCCCACAACAAAATTAACCATCGCACTGATTAGATACTAGGCTTTCCCATTTTAACAAATTTTAATTATCTGAGAGGATCTTTGTAAGAGAACAATTTTGTATAGTAAGAAAAGCAAAAAATAGTTCAAGTAAACTGTATATAGCAGTCGCATTCATTAAAAAAAAATCAGTCTCAAATTTATAATGAAATGCAACCTCCCCCTCGAGTGCATCGAAAGGCCAATATCGTGATAATAAAAACTATGGGGATATGTTCTTGCAAGACTCAGCCGGTTAATGTTGGGGGGTTTATAGGGTCGTTGGTTATATCGGGCGGGCATCTACGTTTCTTCTGGATCGGCCCGAATCGTGTTCTCGGACAATTTGGTGGCAGGTGCTCCAAATTGAAAACCTCTCCTTACACCTTCGCTTACAGCCCCGCCTGGGCTGGGGCATCAGCTTCCTCCCCATTAAAGCAAGGCCACCTACATACACGCGGCTCGCTTTAGTGAGAAGGAAAAAAACCGACTTGCGATATTTATAACATTGGAATTAGCACATTAAAATACTATCATAAATTGCTTAATAGAAACCTCCAGTTTAGTATTAGAATGGCATATCAAATAATACAATTTTTCTTGTATTTTTACTGTGATTAAAGAGAAAGATGGACGAGACTTGTGCTCGTTTTGGTGACATCAATGCCCGCACCGTAAGTAATGTTTCCCAATGATTAAGTTATTGTGCAGAGTGGGGAAGTGTTGTATTTGAATTGTTGGGCAGGTGCGATATCCACCAACTACTTGATTAATAACTACAATAAACGATTGGAAAATGTACATAATTATATTTCTATATTACAATATAATAAGAAGTGTATAAAAGTAGAAGAAATATTGATTATATTTTCTTATAAATTATTTGACCCGGTAACCAAGTGAACAATTATCGGGAGAGCTCTCGCCCCGGAGAAACAAAGTCCTCCCAATACTTTCCTTTGTCACAGGCGTGACCATAACAAAAGGCCGCCGTTGCACATCTCATTGTCCTGAGAACAAACAGTCCATTACCGATACCGATCTGCGAGTCGAGTTGCTCGAAGCGTCGGTTAATTAATCCTGAAGATCGAACGAGGCAATACCTCGGGAACGATTATATCAAGACAGTACCTTGCAGACGAGGGAATAAGATGATACTTGGGACAAGAGACACGGTACAGTTTCTCAAGATTCTAATGAACAAAACCTCATTTATATAAAGCTGAAAATTAATTGAAGTGAACTGAAAACCCTTTGCTAATTCAATTTATTACCAAAGTATAATTTTAAGGGAGTTGGATAAAACGCAGGATTTTTCCCTAATAAGGAAAGCATCAATAAATCGGTATCTGTGGGACAAACGATCACAGCGCGATCATTTCTGCCGAGTTGGTGTGCGCAGTCAGGACTCATTAATAAAGTAAGTTAGCGGCGCCAGCGCGTCGATTGCAGCTCCGATTGGCCAGAGCTTCGGATCCGTGACCGTACGGGATGGTTTCCTCTCGTGCTGGCAGGTGCACCGCGTCATAACCTCACCAAGTCTCGAGCGGCAGGAGGTACCAGCAGATTACGAAAGGAAGACATAAGCCGAGCGACGCACGAACCATTCCGCTTTTAACCACCGTCCGCGGTGCCACCTGGTGCGAGCACCGTATCTCACGCGTTACACACCATCGGGCACATTAAAAGCCACTAATGCCGCGACCACCTTTTCCCGGATGCGCGCCGCACTCCCCCGGGAGTTAAGGAACTTTCGGCGAGAGCCGATGGTGAACCCTTTATTGCAATTAGAGCAAGAGCCACGCGATGTTTTGCTAGAGATAGTATTAGCTGGCGTTTGTTAGCAGTGAATGCAATACGATTTACTATAATTCATTATAATTCAGGACGTAAACTAAAATATCAGTAGAAAAGAATGATAGAGGTTCCAGCTTTTCCTATATTTACTATAATTAATTGTCCAGTAAATCGGCGATTGAAAAGAAAGTAATATATATTCCAGCCGTGAACGTTTACAATTGGATCGGTCAAGCGCCACGTCTTTCAGATATCGAAGACTGAACTCTAATAATATTTACGGTCCAGTTCTAACAAAATTTATTATTATCAGAGGGCGAAAGAACACATTAACGCTACAATGAGGAATATTGGCAGATCGGGCCAATGGGACGGCCTGGCCCGTAAATTCGTTCCGAGGTATCGTAGCCGCGCGAATTTCGCCGCGCACCGGCAGCGTGTAAAATCAGTGGAGAGAATCACTTCCACGTTGTAAACACTTCGTGTAAATGGGTTCCGCGGGCGAGCGCACCTACACATATGCATGCACGCACAAACACACAAACACGTGGATCGTCGTCGCGGACAAAGAGGCTGGCGAGCGGTTATTGGCAGCCAGGATATTGGCTGCACTGGCTTCACGTGCTGTGCCTCTGAGCTCCGACCACGCCGACGCTCAAACCACTGCCAATCCGTGCAGACTCGTTGCCTCGCGCCCCCCGTGCACGCCGAGCGCGAGAGGAAAGTGTGTACTATGCGTCCACGTAATGCAGTACCTTCTACGAATTTCCCCTTGGTCGAGCCGAGCAGGTAATGCGCTGTCCAATCGATAATGACGATAATGTATCAGATGTATCGCCGGGTATAGACGACTGGGCTTGAAATTCGATATAGCGCGCGGAACAATTATTCCTCTGAATATATTTTGCGCAAATGTATTAGTTTTTTATAATAAATTTGGAATGATGTTACGACAGGTAGATTAATAGTTGGATGGTGGGTTTGCGATTGAAATTTGAGGGTCAGTGGGTTCGTGCAATTTGAACGCATGTGCGAGGAAATGCTGGCGTATGCGCGGCCGCTCGCTCGGGACCACACACCAGTAGCGTTCAATTTATATTTTGGGCGGGGTTACGTTATTTATCGCTGCCGGCGTTCGTGCCTTCGACTGCCATTCCGCTTGCCGCCTTCGATGTAAATGGGACGAGAGCCGCCCGCTCCACCCCGAGCACCCAGAGCATCTTGCTCTTATAACGTGCATCGATATCGACTGATATTCCCGCTCTCTTATCACTCGAGGCTCATCTCTCAAACCTACTGCTTTTGTTCCGCAGGAATGAGTGCTCGCAAAATATGCGAATAGACTTTCTCAGGTGTGAATCTTTCAACGAAAATTGAATATTATTAATAGTAACAAATGCTATGGAAAATGTGTAAATCGCCAAGTTAATTTGACACGTTAATTAAGAAAAATGCGAGTAGAGTTTCTAGTTGGCTATGATTTATGCGGGTATTTTCTGCAGACTTTCTAACACTTTCGCAATAATGCCTGTTCATTAACTAAATCCATTCAATTAAAAGCAACAAGTGAAGTGAGTATATGACGCTGGTGGAGGACTAATTTTAAGTGGTTCTAGAGTCTAGACTCTAGACTACAGGTTACACGGCGCCATCGGTGCCGTTAGTGGTTCTCAAAATACAGCGACTATTTGGAGCGGGGATTCGCAAAATCCTATTGAATTTACTAAACCAATTACATTTTTCCTTCACATCTTCACCTACTTTGATTTATCAATTTACAATTTAATTCCTATAAATCAAAGAAATATTTTCTTTTAGCACTTCATTTTGAATGTCCAGCAGCAAACCTGCAATATATTTACGTTTCCATATTTTGTAATGCACTTAAATTACTTTTATAGTGTGTTTGACTTAGAAATCTTGGGCCAGCATTACGTAGATCGAGTTAGTTTCGAGGGTCTAGAATCGGTAGATGTTCATCGGAGGCCAGGCCGTTCACGGCGCACACTCGTTGCCGGCATGATTTGTGATAATGATCGCGTATTTTATTTAACGGTCATTTGTCCCCTGCCAGCTCTCGGGCCGGCTGGACCGATGATGATGTACAAAGTGGGCATTAAGCTGCTTGCGGTACGTTAATCACGCCGGTGGCGCACCGCTGCTGCTCTTCCTGCGATTCTCGCACTTTACTTTCGTTCGCGGTGTCGTCGGCCGGCGAGAGGCTCCCTTCTTCCGCTGATTGCCAGACCGGCCGAGGAAGAAAAAGTCGGCTTTTGCAATGTGCCGCGTGGGTGACTTGCATTAACGAGTCGCGCCGGTGAAAGTGGCTCTTTTGTGAACGGTGTAAGGATCGATTTATCCTGGCTATCGACTCTTTCCGCTGTGGTGAAGGGCTCTGACTTCCAGCCGGAGCCTCTCGCTTGGCCACGGGGAATCGAAATTCACTTTCTAGATCGACGGTCATTTCGCGAACTAAGAATTCTGTTAATTCTATCTCTAGAATATTCGTCTTGTTGTAGCTCAGGGTTAGTACAAACTTCCTTAAATAATTACTTCGATCAAACCTAATATACATATAATAAACGGAATTCGCCAATCACTTTTAATACATACAATGGAGAACAATCAGCAACGCAAATCGTAAGGAGTTAAACAATTAGAAACCGATCTTCCGTTTAAATGATTTGATCCAGATATGCGCCCCGTTCAATAAATGTCAAAGCAAATGTCTTTCAAATTAATCCAAAGTGTACATCACCATAGGATTCGATGGAAAGTGCATAGATGCAGATGACTACCACCGGAATAGATGCGTCCCGACGGGTTAGAGCGAGTTATTTATGGATACGAAGTAGCTCTTATCAGTGGCGCATAACTCTTATTCCTCGATAGGGCGCGTGTACTTTGCCGGCGATGGAAAAATACCCGAGAGACATATCGCGATATCGTGAAAGGGTGAGCCCTCAGCGCGTATCCCGTGTCCAGGTTCATTAAAGGTGGCCGACGCGCGACTTAATATTACATGCATATTACATGCGCGCCGCTTGATGACGGCAATCTACATATTAGCCGGGAGAAAAGCTCGTTAAATTGATGCCTCTGCCTATAAACGTGCCGAGGCCAAAAATGCTTGGGGCTAAGCTGATCCCTCGTACCAGCGCTGCTTTTTCGTTAACAATTAATTGCTCGCGTGCAAGCCGGTTTTGATCCACTAAAATATGATCTCTCTGAGGCCCGTTAAAAGCGCAGTAGCAAAATGGAGAATTTAATATGCGGTTAAATTAGTCAACTACTACTTAAATTCAACAATATCTTATCTTCTTACATACTAAAAAACAAACAATACTTAGATGCTGTAAACTCTCTTCCCAAAATGAACCGGTCCGATTTTGATTAGACTTTGGGGGAAGATTAAAATAATTGGAAATGGAATCTTTGTCAATCAATGTTGTATACCACTAATACCAATAAAAATTAATCCTGTAAATAATAATGTTTACAGTCAAAGCAATATTCACCGAGGCGTATTTAGCTAGAAAATCAAAGACATTTCGTACAAAGATGAAACTCAATCCGGCGCCACTCATGCGTGTCGTAAACTTTAAACGAGACATCTCCCGAGATCTATGGCAGCAGGTATCATTAATTAACGGGGGTATGCACTAGTATCCCGAGCGATAGAAATCAGCACGAAAAGTGGAACTCGTTCTCGTGCGGGGGACGCGAGATTCCGAGTGGGTATGTACACAGGTGTGTATATCTCCGAATGACACTGTGCCGGTGGTGGTTGCGTACAGCGAGAATACGTCAAAGGAAAGCAGGCGGGATACGTGGATAGGTGGGAAAAAAGATCGCTCGGCGGTAGGCGGGCAGAGAGGAGGGAGAGAAGAAGCGGCGCCGAATGAGAATAAGAAGAAAGAGGGAGAAGACGGGGAACAGCGGGCGCTGCCACTCAGCGGTCCATAAACCGTATGAAATATTAATAATGGCGCCGCTCGCCGGTGGACTCCAGCGGCCCTCCAGGACATTGCGAAAGAAGGACAGCTCCCGAGGGAGCGCAGATCGGTTCATTAACCCGCGGCTCAATCGATATTGCGGGCCTTGAGCGAATTTCCCATCTCTTTTTCATTCATCGCATCGATAGGCCGCCCCCATTTCTCTCTCTTGATTAGTCCCCATTTATTAAACGAGCCTTTTAGCCTTCCATTTCTTCGGGAAAGCTATACTTTATATGCGGGAAGTGTGTAGGACAGTTAATATTCTAGCTCTTATATTTTTAAACCAAATATATAAATGGTATTAACTATTCTTGCGATAGCTCATATTTTGGTATCGGTAAATTTGTCCCTATAATTTCCATTTCCTCAGTTATTAATTCATACCTGACAACAAATCAATTGCCCATTAAACACATACTTTCCCCTTACAAGGCACAGAATTTTACGAGCTTTATTTACGAGAGCAGCACATTCGAAAGATGTTTGTGTCGATTTAAGGATGCATCGATATCAGAATTGGCTTGTTCGAGTAAGCGTAATGTCGACTGGAAGTGCAATAAATATCGAGTATCAGCTCCCGTAGAAAGGACTTTCCGGTTAACAGGTTAATGTCAGCGCGCTTGGCAGATGCTTTCCATTGAATGCGCCCGCGCGAACACACGACAATTGGCTGACAATAGCGGCGAGACAATAGTGTGCAATGCCTCCTTGCCAGGAACCGCTCCCGGGGTACTTCATAGTTCCGTCAGGCTCGGCCTGATGTATAAATTCAGCGCGCACCTGCTTCAACTCTACCTCGGCCGATCGGTCATTGTTTCTTATCCCAGTGCGAGCCCCGGCGCACTCTGTCCCGAGAAACTGTCTCGCCCTCGCCAATACATTACATCCTTGTGCACATATGGCTGCGAGCCACGAATTCGGATGCGCCAGTTTGGCTGCGGCCGCGATATCCTGCGGGAGAGTCTCGTCGATCCAATCCACAATGCGTTCATGTACAATCCCATAAACATCTTGCCGATTTTCATTCACAATTATTCAACTTATTTATTAATTCGAGTTCCAAATTGCGCGTTCCAGTTGATTATATTGGCAAACCTGGAAATCCACTATTTATTTATTTATTTATTTATTTATTTGTTGTAGATAGAAGATAGACCTCGATCGAGTCTCTGCCCATAAAACCAGAGCGGGGAAGCGCATTGGAGGCTAAGCCTGGCAGTGTTCGTTGCACATACTAGGTGTATCTAGGCGGAAAGGTACGATTGGACGTCTGGTTGGAGCGCAACGGCGGCTGATTGGCGAGGTAAGCTGGTACGGAAAAGTGGGAGCGATTAATCCGGTAATTAGCGACGCGAGGCGAGCCGGAGCACCTGAGGTGTGCCCGCGGTGTATGTATGTAGTTGCGTTGCCCCGGCCCTCCCCTCCTGCACACAGGTGTAGGTACCTTAAACGGCTATTTGCTCTGGCATTGTCGTAATTATTTCGTAAGAGCGCCCGTAAACAGAGCTACGTTATTGCACCGGCGCGGGCTCCGCGCGCTCCTCCCATTCCCTCGACTCTGCCATTGGCTTCTCGCACTGGCGACTTGCCGCTCGCAGGACACGCGGCTTTCTCTTTCCGTTGCGTGCGCAGGACTCGTCGCTCGTGCCGATACACCTGAGCGATCGCAGGTGAATATTATGCATAATGAATTGTCCAGGGACAGGAGCGCACGCGTGCTCGTGTAATAGCGCTTGGAAACTCGAGGCGGACTCGAGCCGGGGCTGTAAAAAGAGCGGAGAGCAGTCTTGTGCTTTGGGATCCAAGTATCCATCAGTGGAATTTTACGGGGAACACGTAAACTCGATGCTTTGGGGAAATATTTGATTGGAATTATAATGGTTTCGTGTTTAACTTTAATAGTTTCTACTTTTTCTGAAAAGGTACTGGGTTGAATATTTTCTCACCAACGCCACAAATCTTTTTGGAGAATCCATTACCATTGTTTACAAAGTGTACGATATATCTCACACCGCAAATGTACGCTCCCCTGATTTTATGTCCTCATTTGGAGAAGTTAATGACGCAGTTAGAGCTGCTAACAGCCAGTTTCAGTAAATTCGTTGCTCGTGTCCGCACGGCGACAAGCCAACTATTTTCTTTGGAGCAGACCATATTTAATTAGCACGACGGTCCACGAATATCGATACATCCAGTGGATCATCCCCTCGCGTCGCGTTCCCCTATCGCGCGATGAAATCTGTTATCAAGCGCGAAGGGATTCTCGCAGGGCGATCGCCTATCGTCCGATAACAGATAAATTTCACGCGATTCTCCATGCTGATACTGAAAACGGCCGGCGTCACTATAGCAGCCTTTTACTTTACGAAACGAGCGAACTCGGTGGGCTGGCTGGGCTGGTTAAAGGCGGATTAACGGGGCAAATTAACCGAATGAATCTCTCGAGGAATTATGAATTGGGATGAACACCGTTGCCTGGCAGGGAATTTCACCTGAGGTGTAACTGATTCTCGATTAGCGGCGCAAATGGCGTGAAAATAAGAAGCTCTAATTAACGGACTCCTTAACGAGCTTTCGAGGGAAGTGTTAGTGTTCCACGGTATGCACTTTAGATTACTTAAACAGGTGTGGCGCAGACTTAATGCGGATCATAATACTTTAAAACGCCGGGTGTGCTGTGCTATGAGGATAGTCTTTGAGAAAGACAGGAATAGTTATTTACTTACCCGTATACATATTATGCTCGAGTTTATCGAACAAGTATAGATAGTTGGGGAATTTTTCTGACAACGATGCAAACGAATTATGCGAATATGTGATGTTTGTGGAGTAATTGGATTCTGGTATAATAATTTTGTGGCCAAGAATAATTATAGTTGAAAAATAGCTACAGAGATTATGATGAGACTTAGTAGTTCATATTCTATTCGATGCGTTTTAGTTTCTGTTATATATTTTGTAATAGTTATTTGAATGGCTTTGTAGAGCTATTCTGTCTTCCGGTGAAGTCTTTATATTCGCGTGCTCGTTATTGATGCATAATGATGTTCCACTCTTCTGTTTCAATAAAGACAGGCACATTTCCGCCCTAAACGCTTCTGCTTGAGGGTGGCACTCCGTGTCATACGTGATGAGACTTCCCCAGAGTAATTCCTCACACTGCTTTACTCCTTTGCATATGTCCCCAGAAGCGTAAAACCATCAGGCCCTTCGAGTACTTATGGAAATGCACAAGTGGCAAAAACAAGAAACTCTGAAACGAACACGTCAGTCTGGGTATTCCGGACCATAATTGCGGATGTTTAACTCTTTCAATTGAAACGTGCGGCACTATCATTTTTTAAAGAATACTTTTGTAATTAAACAGGGAATTTTAACAGGTGAATTTAATTTGATTAGTGGGTCTATAATGAAAGAGATAAATTCCTCAGCTCAGAACAAAGTCTCGATTTTACTTTTAGCTTACACTTTTGATGCTTGCAGAATGTTAATAATTTAAAAATCCAAGATATGCAACAGAGTCGCAGGCATATTATATTCAAGGCTAGCTTTCGCGGCAGAGTGTTCGTTGGAGTACAGAGCTCTCGACGCGTCAACGACAGTCGTGTGACAGAGGCAGGAGGCTGAAATCTCGGTGGCGCGGCGCAGCCGCGACGAAATTTGTGATCTTTCGCGAGTGCTTCCGCGGTGCGATTTACGCGCTGCTGTCGGACGTAAATAATAATCAGGCGGCGGCTAGCCGTATTCGGCGCGGCACTAAACCGAGGCCGCCGAAGCCGGCATTGGCGATATTCGCCTTCGTAGAGAGGTGCAACTTCCCGCGGCTGCCTTCAGCCCAGCTCGCTACGTTATCCTCAATTACGAGCGGCCGTTTCGTTTCGGTAACGAGCGGAGCCCGAGCTACCGCTACCGATGCATCCTTCGGCGCAGCGCTTCCCCACCTTCTGTTCCTTTTGCGCCACGGCCGCCACTCGCCTTTTTTAACTGGCTTCCGCTCCTCTCGCGCGCGCTTACCACTTTCCTTCGCGTTCGCGCGTCCTCCTCGTTTTTCTCCGATTTTCGACTGGCCTTGTAGACTTTAGAAGCATCCAATGGAATTCCGTTGTTCAATATTTCACATGTTCTTTTACATGAATTAATTGATTGTACGATTTTCTAACAATTTGTTTCTGCCATCAGGTAATTCACTTATTAATGTATTGGGAGTAGTTAATGATGAATTAGAAATCACAATACCAAATGGTTTAAAGATGTGTGGGATACAAACAAAAGTACAAACGACAATATATATCAAACATCCTTAAATGATATACATTAAAAGAAAATAAATAAATTCAATACTATTATCGATTACAAAAATCGCAAATAACATATCGAGTTAATGCAACACAAGAGTGCAATCAGTGTACGAAGTTGCAATCTGCGGACAGGTGTTGACGCCCAATACACCACTACACATTAATATCCGCCTTAATCCAGCCGCTCGACCAGAAACGTGTTAATCACCAATGTAATTGACAGTGATAGAAAAACAGCCGATACAAAGTTGTATCCACTCCATGGAAATCTCGAGCACTCTTCGTTTTTCCCGGAGGGCGGTGCCAGTACTGCTGGCACCAATCATTTCTATCGCGCACCTGACAGCGCAATTCTTTATTGTTTATCTCGGCATGATAATTAGCGCGGAGATTACCGGCAGGCTAATTTACTAATGAAGATGTAATTACGCCAAACACGCGGCCGCCGAATGTGCAGGCTAGGCGGCGCTGTATTACTGGCCTGAATGTGCTTTACATAAATCGTCGATTTTTCCTCGGTGGCAGTGAACCGTGATGAAACTAACGTTGATTAATGAGACCTGCCGTCGGTTTAGAACTCGGCCTGACCACTTTTCTCTGGCAGCTTACGAGCAACCTCTCTGTGTGTTGATTAGACTGCTCAACTATTTAGCAATCTGTCGCTGGTTTCTTTCCACGACCTATTCACCTCACTTTTTACTCTACTTCCAAGTAAATTGATAGTGTCCTTCCATCGGTGGTTGTAAGTCGCCTCGCCTTCTGCGGTGCGGAGTTCAACCTTTTTTCGAGAGTGAACATATTCCTTTGTTGGGATGACAGGCATCCTATTGACATTGACAATATGACAGGAAATCCAATTCAAAAAGTTTTTTTTCAGAGCTTTGTTTTGTTTATATAATAATTAGACTGTGAATATTAATGCAAATGAATTTGAATTTTTTTAAATCTCGAAGAAAATTCACATTGTCTGTGTGTTTTGTACTAACAAAGCATTTAATACTTTTCTTCCAGTCAACATACACATATAGTTGTATAGAAATCTGCAGTTTAGTAACACTAATCCTAAGGCGATTTAGCCAAGATGCTGTTTCCGAATGCGTGAACTTCTCGTGGCGTCTGTCTGTGTCTTTATTGCGCCAGGCAGAATCCAGTATCAGGTGCACGAGCAGTGTGTCATGTCGATAGGATCTCGCACTGGAATAACGCACGCCGGGGCCGAATACGAGCGCGGAACATTCCGCCCACTTACTCGGAATACGTCTCGCGCAAGTGTGTGTATGTACTTTCGCCGAACGTTTCGACAAGTCCGGGAAGTTTGTCTGGTTACTGTAGAAGAATACAGTTATGTTCGCCTATCTAACTGGCATTAATAAATATTACCGTTTGATCAATTAGAATTCTGCAGTGAACGTTAATTAAGTTGGAATCATTTATTCTTCTATGTCAAACTCGCAATCACGTACAGTCCACCAATGTTTCATATTAAAAAGCAAATAATTCGAACATGAAGGTTAGTTTAGACAAGAAGGGAAAAATATCTAGTTCAAATAAGAGTAAATATTCAAAGGTAATTATCTCACACTTTGTTCTTATGGAAATGAGATGATCCGATTGAGGTATTCGTCTGATGCCACAACACTGATTACTTATCAGGCAGGGCAAGGACACGATCCGGCAAATGAAGAATCAGGCTCTCAAAGTTCCTTGACAAAGCTAGTACTTTAGTCATTCATCACAGCTTGTCACTCGTTGGCAGTTTGAATTACCGAGTCAGGGATGGAGTTCGAGCGAAGAAAGGAAATCCCTCCTCCATCTGGCGGGTCTGTGGTTAGAGGAAATTATTGGCCCAATAAAGGGACGGACTAGAGTATTATACGTAACAGGAAATTCTCGGACGCTGAACAATAGGCAATAGACGTGAATAGAGATCACTGACGGAGAATCGTCCCATGGATGCTACTGTGGTAATCAGAATAATTCACGTTGTCTCCAACCCTTTCTTTTAATAAAAGCAATTTTTTCAGTATAATAAAAAATAATAGTAAAAAATAAGCTTTTTCTTGTGATTAATTTTATTTTTAATAGATTATTAGCTCGTAGAAATCCATTTGGTTATCGTTCACCCCCTAAATTAATGTTCCCGAAGCCAAAACCTCTCTCAATCATTTGCCACATTCAAAAACGGTAGATTAACCTATTTGTTAAAGTCGTTACGGCTATAATTTCAAGTTAGATATGCTCACATTATTGTAAAAATGAAACCAGTCAGAATCACCAGACAGGTCCCCAACCAGTTGCATAAGAAACCTAGAACAATTCATGAAGGTATTAATCAAATAATGTACTTAGAGAGGTCAAATGAAAAATGGGGTGCGACACTGCTAGCTTCGATGGCAAGTGAATCACCCTGTGCATGGGTTGCGCTCTGGATCGCATATCGGTGCAGGCTGATCCCCGGCCGCACCGGGCGGACGCAGCTCACCGATCAAAACTTTCGATATCGATTGGATATAATGACGCGCGCTCGTAACTATTGGATACTGCGGCGAACCGCAACCGGGGTGCCTGGCTGGCTCAGCCTCGCAACCTTGCCTTCCCTTGGCTTGGCTTGCTCGCTTGCTTGCACGCAAACACCTAAAAGGTAAGAAGAAACTTGGCCAGCCACCGCAAGGCACTCGCGTGGAAATTGCCACCGCGACGACGACGCGGGACTTGCTCGTATGCGAGCATCGACGCTCAAGGTGGAACTCGACGATTATTATTGGTCTACCAGCCAGGGTACAAGGTACTGTCACGCGGGATGTCAGACGGGCTAGGTGCCGTCTTCTTGGTGAAATGGGAAAACGCTTCGTGGTTGGCGAGGCCATGAAAGAACGAACGTGTAACCAATACTAATTGATTAGTTATAGATAAATAGTCGAAATTAAATATAGTATATCCGAAAATAATTTATGTAAAGTCTAATTCAAAGAAATAGTATTTAACTTTGATAGAAAACGATCTTACTCGGCGATTAATAATAATAACAAAATACGAATATCAATGACATAATTTAAAAAGGATTTTCAATTTTGTCTGCTGACGAGTCAGGCGAGTAGTATCGAAGGATAGAATCGAATTGTCTGATTATCTCGGAGAAGCGGCGTCTCAGATTCCGGCAGTTAATCAGCTTTCTCTGCTATACTATCGGAATTTCTTAATGGAAAAGTATCGGTGCGCCTTTATCCCCACTCGGTTCGGCCGACGCATCTTATTACGAAGGAACCCTTCACCCTTCACCCGGCGCGTCGAGCCCGATGCCGTTAACAGGATGCGCTTGTTAACGCGAATATTTTACGCTACATGCACGGGCTAATTTTCTCTTCTCGTGAACATCGTTCGAGAGGATGCGTCCGTCATGATCGGAGGGATAGAGTGCTGCTTCCCTGCGATGTGCGCTGCTCGCTGATACTATCGTGGCGCGCTTCTTGTCTGGCGCGTAGCGGCGTGCGCGTGTCGGAAAAAATTAATATGGCGAAATTGAATAGACTTCGAGATAAATTGCTTATCGTGCTGCCCCGTGAATTACTGAGATCGCGCTTGGCTACCGGGGCCTCCTGGAAACGATGCGCGACCCCACTCGATAACAACGCGCGTATTAATATCGTAATTGCGACACTTCTGAAAATATTTCAAGTTTTAAATTCGTAGAATGAATTAAATACTGCAAGCGTTTCGATGAATATTTCTCCAGGTTTTGGATTGAGCTGTGAAGTTAGCCGGCACATGTGATGTGCCGCGTATGTAAATGTTAACTAAGCGGCGACACTCTGTCTTCCAGAGCCAGCTGTCCCTTCAACTTGGAGGACAACGGAGTCCGACGGAAATCCGAGTTTCTCGGTATAAGTTGACCTCCTTGCTAGGAAATCCCAGCCCGCTCGTACATCACCGGCGATTATGCCTCTCTTCTCGAGTCTTGCGCCTTACGTCTTAACTCTCGTCCTCGCAGCGTTCGCCTATACAACACTGCTACCTCAAACGCTCAAACCGGCGACGGCGGCGGCAGCGCCAGCCGGAGACTCGGAGAGTAGATCTCGGTGGCAGTTGAACGCGCGCGCATCTGTCGCGGAGAAAAATGCCGCTTACTTTTCCCCGAGCGTGACAAAGTGCCGCGCGCGACGTAAATAAGCGTGGAGCATAGAGTACGAACGTCTCCATTTCCTGATTAACGCGCGACCGCGCGAGCTACGATCGGCTGCCGCGGCTCGGCTCGGCTCGACAGATTAATGTCAAAGGCCGGTAATTGGTGGGACAGTGCGAGGGAAAGAATGCCCGCGAGGGGCCGCGGAAGCTGAATCTCTATAATAATTCGATGGAGATCCGATCTCCAGTTAATCCAACTGATCGTCCAGTCGATCTCCCCCGGCACAAGTATCGCCGGCTTTGGACCTTGCCAGCTAGCCGCTCGCCCTCCTCTTTCTTGGCCGTCACTTTTCTGAGAAACTCGCCTTCTCGTGTCTTAATCAGTCGGACGTTATCCCTCGCATCTCCGCTCGACCCTGCCCACGGCCTATGTGACTTTCACGTATTAATTAGTCGCTCGCACGCCTGCCACCTCCGATCACTCGGTGCGTGGGCCGTGCGGGATTCATTTGCGCCCCTGATCACTCTCGCCGATCGGGTCACCTTCTCTCCCGGCAGGTGGTCTCTTCGATCGACGATCCTCTCGCTTTTGGAAATCACTGAGACTCCTACGGTTCTTTCATCTTCGTATTTTCCCCCTACATACTCCTTTTGTTTTATCATTCGATCAGTCGGAGCAAACATTCCCACACGGGACGTGCGATCCGGCGCCGCGCCGGAGACGGGCTATTTAACTGTACCCGTTAAATGAGACCATTCCGATCGGGGCGAGAGAGCGCGCGCCGATCGGCCTTGTGTCAATCTTGGCGGAATTATCCCGCCGACAAGTAACATTAATTGCGGCATCATCAATAATTGTTGGCGCATTAACCACTGTTATTGCCGGGGCCGGCAATTCATTTTCTCCGGCGCGGCGTAATTAATTACTGCGAGCGGCGTCCCCGGTGTAATGGCCGGGCGGTTGCACCGGCAAATATTGTTTCTGGTGGCCGATCGATCGATCGCGGCGATCGATCGATCAAGCCGTGGCCCAGTGTGCAGTCGACGTGTCCCTCACAAGGGAACACGTTCGAGTGCTCTCCTTTCGGTCAGGTAGCAGCTGCTTCATCATTCGAATGGCCACTCGACCGCCAGCTACCAAAGGACCAATAAGAAAAATTGCTCTTATCAGCCGCCCATAATTGCACCTCCTCTCGTAAATTAGCTATACATATCGATCAACTCCAACCTGCCATCTCGAACAACCGACAATTCTTTGCCGGTCCTCAGCATTTTAAGCGACCTGACACATTCCTCAATCACACGTAATTAACTTCCTTACGTGCTGCACTGCGTGATGTAACCAATACGCCGGCGAGAAGAAAGTATATTTGAGTGGACAACGCGTACTGCAATTCCAGTTCAATATTAAAGTCCTGCTAACCAGAATGCAGTGAGGTTAAAATTGAAGTAAATAAATTGTACGATTCTGGAAAAACGATCGGGTGCGTATATGTATATGTATATTATATCCCATGATACAAAGCACATAATAAGGGCACCTGCTCTCATTGACTGCTAATAGCAGACGATGGTGCGTCTGCTCGTCAATGAGATCATTTTGATAATCAACCCGCAGGTATACAAACCGCAACTATGTATACTCGGTGAGTAACAAATAAGTTGCGAATCTTCAATACTCTACAGGAATATAGTTAAGAAGTTTTATATTAATCGAGTGTATTCAGATGAACTCCCTAAATTGCTTAAACAATTTATGAAATATTTTCAGAAAAATACTATGTTGTTAAAACTATTTATTGAGGGAATATCAGAGTTTAACAGTGCAATTTCTTGAACACCTTGTGCATGTGTCCTGGAATGATCACAGGTGCGCAAGCTCACAGAGAACGACTGAAACAGAGTTAATTCAGACATAACGAGCGCGTATGGAAATTGATTAAGATCACATTAGTTTCTTGCGCAGTCTGATTGTCGAGGAGAGACCGGGCAGAGTGAGCCGTCGAGAGCTGTCCCGTGGCTACAGGTGGCCATTCCATATACGAGAGGCTGGTTATTCGAGGGCGAAGCGCAGGAATATCAGCCATATGTCGGTGGTTAATATCGAACTCCGAGCACATGTCTCGACGCGATTCTCTAAACATGGGAGTCACGCGAACGTTCCTGGTGATCCGCTGGGCCCGGGCGCTGCGGATTTGAATAAGCCCCTGGGATAAATGGCTCCTATGCAAATTGGAGCTCGCGAATTACAATCGGCCTTTTCACGTGGTTCGCTGGATTACGAAGTTCGAGCTCTTGCGTGCTGCTAATGATCGATTGACTAAATTCATTCTATCCTCAATAAATTTCCAATCAAATTTCATTACTAATAAAACGGAGTGGGAGTTGCATTATCGAAGCTTTCACTCGAAGAACATTATTCAATGGCGTCAAATGGCTGAAAGAAAGATTTGAAAAGTCAGTGGTAAACGCGCTGGTTTCGCAGTTGCGTGCGAATGATTGCAGCCTCGAGCTCCCGAGTCAGGTGGTTGTCTGGCGAGGCAGTTTTCGAAGAGTCCGAATTCAAAGGTAGGAGACGACCGGCGGTCTTTGGGGTCTCTGACGCCGCGGTCTGCCTTCGAGCAGTGTTGTTTTGAATCCGGAGCAGGGCTTTGTCCGGCAAATCTGCCCGTAGGACACGCTCGATTATTGTCTTCCTTAACGGGCGCCGCCACCAACGCTCGATGATTATTCCTCGTAAAAGTGCTCCACAATTTTGGTATGGGGATGAGGGATATTTCTCCCCCGGCTGGTCCCGGTGAATTTTATGACTGGTATAGGATAGTGCATTATTTTAAAGGGACGTTCGATGGTTCAAGTAAAGTAAAATGCAATTCAAAACCACATTTCAAAACATTTATAAGTAATACAACTTCATTTGCTGCTTTTTCTCGTTAAACGCTTTGTATGTTACAATTTATTCGTAAACTTTTAGAATAAGTTCTGTGCATAAATTCCCAGGTGTTCCTTGTTGGACGATGAACACAGGTGTTGTCATATTGATGGCTCTCGTCAGGCCCATTTAGAATGGTCTAGAAAGGACGACGGGCTATGGAGTGTGTCCTAGTGGGAAAGAGGCGAGAGAGGACACTCTCTCCTCTCCGGAGGGTGAAGATGGCCGGGATGATGGATGCGCGTTAGCGCGGGAGTGCGCGAAGACAAAGATCCTACGGATTCCCTCCCGGCGTGCGCAACGTGCATTAGTTCGCGTCGCTCCCGCTGTGCGCAAATTAGAGCCGAGATTGTAGCGCAGTGTACAGCCGCACCCCCGTGGAAAGGCACACGTACCCTGCATACACGGTGGCCCACAAGTTCATCGTGAAATAGTCTTAAGATTATGATTATCAAAAGATCACATTTTTCGATATAAGTCCAATAAGTTTTACATTAACATTGTTCCAATATCGAAGGGTACATTTGATGCACATATATGGATTGGATGGCAGCATGTTTTACTTTTGCGATCAATCTGACATGAATGAAACTTATTAGTAATTCATAACTTGGTAGTCATGAATTTATTTTAATTTATTTTGCTCATTTCAATCAACGGGATAAATCAACTGTGGCAAATGAAAATGTAATTTCCAACTTTCTGCTCGAATTACCAAGTTGAAAGGACCTCCAAACTTCCAAATTCTAGCACTAAACTAATATCTCTTCGTGCGTAATTACTAGGCTATTAATTAGACTTGAAGTAGTATTTGTAAGGACTAAAGTAGAAGAGCTAGTTTCGGTGCACCTTGTATGCAGAGCAGGCCGATAGCCAGGAAGAGAGCGTAGGAGCGAGCAAGCCGGGGTGAGCGGATGAGGCCGGGAGATGGAACGGAAGGAGAGAAAGGAGGAGGCGAAGCCGCGATGAACGACCGCAATCAGCGCAACACCGCCCCGCGAAAATTGCCTGGAGTACACCCGGAATATATTATCCACACGGGTGTTCCAGGAGGCGGCGTCCTCCTCTGGGTCAAGGGGTCGCCGTCTCCGGAACGGGCTGAGCCCGCAGCCAGAGAAGCGTGCCCCGTTCATGAACGGAGCGCACGATCGCCCCGCAACCTCCGCCGCATCACGAACCGATAGATATACCGCATATCCACCGCACACTTGCTCTCGATACCTGTTTGCTCTGCTGGTGTACAGTTGCATCATCCAACTGGACCACCCCGAATTAGTCCAACACGGCGGCGCGGCGTTTCATGTAGTCGATTTGTTCTCTGCGAGTGCATGTGCTCCAACTAAATTGAATCTTGCGCGGATTAGATGGATGTAATATCGTGAATTACGAGCAAAGTACTTTATAGTCTATACCAATACTAATAACCTATTTTATGTCTAAAACGGTTTTAACGATTTTCGGGATATTAGGCTTTGGACCAAATTAATTTTAAACCTTAAAAATAAATAGATTGATTTCTATGAACCAAAAATCTATTAATATTGCTTTTAATTTTCATTCGTTATTCTAATATCTAATAATGTGGTGATTATTCCGAGGTTTTCATCCAATATTCTACCACAAACCAACCTTCCATTACCAAGTACCTTGGCCCCGTTCTAACTAATACCCAATGAAAGTCCGGTGTTTATCAGAGAGATATCTCTATTAAGGTTGGAGGGTAGTTGCGAACGGTGGTAACAGGTTTCCGTGGTGGGTTTCCTTCTCCGGTAAAGCAATCTCCGATATTGCTTGTGACGGTTGCCGGAGGACAGAGCGCGTAAATCACGGCCGGGCGCCACTGGGCGAAGCCACTCGGCCAGGTTAATACGCATGGAAAGGGAGCGGCTGGAAAGAATCGGGCGGGAGCTCAATGGGAAAAGCAGAAGAGTATAGGCAATTGTTGAGATATGTTGGCTCATTATCGTGACGTATGGCTGCCGCCGGTAACGCTCCTGCCAACCTGGGACCTACCCGTTGCCTCCGCTGCCGCACCAACGATAGTCCCCGCCGGCCATTTCTGCAATGCCTGCCTCTCCTCTCCCTTGGCAGCGCGTGCAATCGTTTATGGGCTCCGTAATTTCCGCCGGTCAATACGCTCAACGCTGCGGCAACGCGGCCGATCTGCATCGACTAATAGGGCCCCTCCCGTATAACCACTGCTGGAAATCGGACGCTCTCCGATTTGCCCGGAACCCCGGCGCTCCGAGCGCCTAGCGCCGAGCTGCATCGATAACTTTATTTAGCGCGCTCATCATCCTAGGGGCCCCACGAGCTTCCCTGCCCGCTCTTAACTGCCTATTATCTGTAATGCATACTAGACTTTTCCTTTGTGCTGGAGATCTTTGCCGCTTATGAAGAGCGGCGCGGCCGGTGCCGTTGGTTTGCGGTCGTAGAATTGAGACTGATACTAATACCTATACTAATATGCTAATACAAATCATTTCAAAAGTATTTTGTTGTGTACAAACAATAATTAGACAGCTTTTACTTGATCGTATTACGATTTTTATATTTTACTAATGTAACACCTGAGGTTCGTCTAAGATCTCAGACGCTCAAGGCTGGAATTCTTAGATACAAATCCCTGTAATACCCTGCAAGTATCCTAGTAATGATCGGAGCTCGACTTCCGCACAGCTGCACCGCTTTCCACCGTACAATTTTCCAATGTCGCTGCCGGCTTTCGGGCGATATGCAAATGGGAGAACTCTTGAACTTAACCAGTACTCTGTGATAAGTAACGCAGCGGCGCGCGTGCGTAGTAGTTTGCGCAGGCAGGAGACACTAAATGCAGCGTAGGACACCGAATGACAGAGGTACGTCATAATTTGGTGGGGATAGGAGGCCGAGCGAGCCGAACGAATTGCGACGAGCAGCTCGTCAAGCGGGCGGCGCGGCGTTCGACGCGAAAAAGAGAGACCGCTTGCGGAACGAATGCTGATTTTTGCGATGAAACTCACGGATTCACGCTGTCCGCGGGGGGTGTCTGCCCTTTCGCAGCTGCGCCCTTAACCCCGCCCGATTTATTAGACTCGCTTCAGAGAAAGCGGCGCGAGCATTGCACAGTGCGGACTCGCCTTCCTGGAATACGAGTGATCCGCTTATTATAAACTGGGCTGCGTGGGACACCGACTGCGCCGGACTCCCAACCGGCTCGGTATTATTTCATGGAGAGTCATTAAAGAAAGCCGAAAACATTTGCAAATGTAAGCAGAGAAAGTGACATTGATCTTGTTCACAGTTCAAAATGCCGCCTTTGAAGCCGCTGGAAAGTAGGATTTAGTGAGTATTTTATGGGACCCTCGGTGTTGACTCACAGCCAATTCCCTTTCATTACATCCCAGCGTGATACCAGACTCCCAAAGTCAATTCCAATAAACAGAACTTGCATAGAAAAGCATACTCGTCCGCATCACTCGATGCCCTTAAATCACAGCGCTCTTCCATTTCACTGACTGCTTGCCCCGAATACATAGATTCTCCATAAGTAATTCGAGAGATAGTCTGAAAAGCCATTTCTGTCTGGGAAATATTCCTCCCTTCAGATGCACACGGACTATTTTAATCAGGCGTAATTCCCATACGCACTATATCAAACTAGGCATTCACAGGTGAGATAAATTCGTTCTATCGAGGGCGAGCCGAGCGGGGCAAGGTAGATTTTTCCATTCAGCTGGTAATTGCGTGCGGCTCGAATAGTTAATCACCCGTAGGACACGCTGACGGCTCGAATAGCCTGGAAACGATCCTATGCCGGCCGGGCCCAATTCCACCGTGAGAAACTCGTAACAAAGTCTAATATCGCAGGTACTTTAATCGTCCTACGTAGGTGCTGGGAGCGATGGGTGCGTAGGTGTGCGCTCAAGGTGCTTTCGGCCTGGCTTTGAGAAGGAGAGTCTGCCCCTTTAATGGGCCATACCTGACATTCTTACGCAGGTGTGGACCCATTTCACTGGGCCCTCGACTGTTTCCATAGTGTCTCGAAAAGGGAACGGAAGTTCCTCGCACTATTAGGAGCGCAAGCCTGTTCAGTCTTCTCCCATTCACCCTCGGAAATGGGTCAGGAAGATGTTTCCTTTGCGAGTGGAGATCGCGTGTCTTGCACCTTGCGACAGACATCCTCCAGGTTCCAATAGAAAACCATATTCTCTTCTATTATAAAACACCATCCTGTGCATTGATGGCTGAATAAATCTCATGGGGTAGCTCGACCTCCTCGTAAATCGGACTTTCGCAAGGTGTAATAATTTTTAAAGCTCGTGCACTCGAACACGCGGAACACCGGAGCAGTGAAAATTATCATGCGAATTTACGGTGGAAAAGAAGTTTTATCTGCATGCCTAAAGGAGAATTATTTATTCGATTGAAATTTATTAAAGTTATAGTTGAAACATTAAAATCAGTTTTAAAGAAAAATGTGACAGATTAATAACAAGCATATTTTGCTACGAAAGAACTGTATTCAGTTTGAATTGAACCAGTTGAATAGTAAAGGCACCCTAGACACCGAACACAGATTTCACCGGGGGAGAACATCAATCTACGATTACAATCCCGTGAATAACCGAGCCAGTAATTCCGATTGATTCCCAATCGAGGATTTTTAATTGCCGATCTGATTCGCTCGCTCGCGCGATAGTGGTCGTGGAGAGTGAGGCAACGTCTGCCAGGGGAATTCATGAAGCAAGGAATTTGATTAATCGACTCGGGGGTCACAGGTTCGATAGGCTCTCGCTGCCGTGGATCCAACGATCTCTCGCTCCATGCCCGTATGCATATCAGCCAGTTGGTGCTGAGAAAAAAAATCAATTTCCTCGGCCAAGTGACTTTGCGCGCGAGGGCACGGCCGTCGATCGTGTATATAAATCGTTCGATTAATTACGAAACCCAGAAGATTAAGATACCCGGCGTACGCTCGGCGCGCGCGACGTCGCCGTCGCCTAACCCACTTGCACAATCCGGACGTTTCTTTTCAACTCGACCCCACCACTGGCGCCCTTTTCCTCGGGCGTGTTATGGCGGTCATTATGCCGGCGTGTAACTACATTACCACTCGATGTATTGATAGCTTTTATCATCGGGCGGGTCACGCGTTGAAATTCGACGTTAGCTCGGCTTGGATACGCACGCCAGACTCTATTGAGCGGGATATTACACGTGCGTTCGGCCGATGCATGTTAATGATCCGGTCATTATACATAGTACACGCCTTACTCGCTGACCCACCGGCAATTATTCCAATTATACCTTTGCTTTGCCTTTGCACTTCCTCTCTCTCGGTGCGCGTGTCTGTAATTCGATGTTTGAGGGAAACCGATTGAACATTCAAGACTTGTAATTATTAGATTTGAATTAATACAAGATTTAATGGATGCGGGAGTTGATCGATTGTATAATAATGCGGTCCGTACATTCTATTTGTAGGATGTAGCATGGACAGTGGGAGGTAAATGTATTTAACTAGTTCCAGAATGACTAGTTCCAGAATTATTTCAGCGGTGTTTTTAATCTTACAATTCCCAACTTAATTACTCTTTTCACTGTATAGGAAAGGGAAAAAAGTCCAGGGATTCGAGAATCGCTAGTTGGAGTGATTAGTGGCGGCAGGAGACTATGTCCGCGAATATTGCGAGGTGGATTGCGAAAACGATCACTTATTCCACGCACACGTCGGACGGGAGCTCGCCACGATTAAAATTAAAGAGACCCTACACACACCGAGCGAATATATATTGGCCCCGGTGGCATTTACATGTAGGACGAAAGAGTGGACAGTGGCGGGAACGAGCGCGGAATTCCGCGTACGGGTGTATAAGTGGACAGCGCGCGCTGCTGAGGTAAGGTAATACTTGGACTACTTGCAGCTGCAACGTGCTTGACTTGTTCTACTTGCCGCTACCGCTCACGGCACTGCCGAAAGCCGGCGTGTAGAAGGTCCCGTCCGTTCGGCTTCAGACGGCTTGATTTATGCCGATTCCTGGGGACAATTTTACCAAATGCACCATTCGCTGCTACAACGCGCCGCGAGGTGTTGCGGAATACTAAAGGATACTTTCCCTGCATTTCTGAGTTTTTCGCCATCTACGTTTTCTTGCGCTCGTAACACGGATTGTAATCAATTCCAGCCAATTCCATCATTGGGTTTGCGATTTAGCTTATTATTGAATTCTGTTTTATAACAACGTAGTTCCGAAAGGATTCGCAGGTGTATAATGAATTCTAGAGTAAAGAATTATAGCAAGATGTAATAAGAGAAAGAAAGTGCGGAAGTTTGGCAGTCTCTTTGCTCGGGTATCTCAATGAGACATCGTTCCGAGTCAGATCTATCCCAGTGAAGAGCTTCGTAGTGGTACGCATCAATGGTCGCAGAACTCTAGCCAGTCGGCGAGTATAAATCGGGAGTGCGCCGGCCATAATTCCTCGGCGGCGCATCGAGTTCCCCCCCGAGCTTTCGGGGATCGCTGTACACGGGGAAATTGTTCGGTTTCACACCCTCGTCATCGTGTATGGGTGTAAATATAGCCGGCGGGGCCAGTGCGAGTGCGAACGCGGTGGAAACAGGGCTCTGGCTATGTAACCTCCGGCGAAGGAGGAGGTGTAACGAGACGCCAAGGAAAAAGGAGCAAGAGGGCACAGCGCGCTCAAACAGTTCCTCCTTAACTTTATGTACACCACCTAATGGCCAGCCGTTCATCACTCCCGCTACACGCGAAATATAAATGTGTTTTCTATTAATTCCTTCCGTTCGAGAGCGCTCGGGAGAGCTCGAACCGACCGACAGCCCGTGTGGGTTCGCCCGGCTCGTTTATGCCGCGCCGGCGCGCCACGGCCTTCCACTCTGTGTACCTTGCAACCGGGTCACGCAAACGCCTCTGCTGCTGATGAACGGGGCGGATGTGCTGCCCCAGGTTTACTTTGCCCCGTGGTACACCTTGCGCTGGAAATCTTCGGGGGCGAATATAACCGGCGGATTTGACGCTTTGCGTCATCCGGAAAAACAGAATTCTATCCAATGACGGATTAATTTAAATCGATGGTTAACCTTGTGATAATCAATCAATGTAGTCGCAGCGTACATCATTAGGCATTTAAAGGGAAACCGAGAAACCCCGTAGCTCTTTCCCATGCAGCCGAAGCAGCAGCACTGGAGCGCCGACTTGATTACGACGCGCAGGAGCGCGCGGCAAGTGAAAGAGCTCAATTAATCCGCGGTCGCAGGCGGCGTCGGAGTGGAAGAGCGGATTTTCTACATCATTAGCGGGCGCGCGAGGGTTGATGGCTAATTAGTAGTCGAGCCGGTGTACTTGGGCGAGTGCGCGGTGCCGGAGGCGCAGGTAGAAGGTCTGCCTCCTCGCAAGTGGGAGCAGCTGTTCCATCGGGAGCAGGTGAGAGTAGAGTCCTGCTACCGTTCCCGGCGGGATCCCGGCGAAGGACTTGAGTCCCGCTCCCGCCGCTGACCTAATCACCATCGCGCCCCTAATGACGTCCAACCCCCTTTCTCCCGGCGAGCCGCAGCCAGGGCCGACCGAGCCCGGCGAAATTCCCTTAATTGGCGACACGCCGGTTATTTATCGCGCGACACGCAGAGCGCACTCTCCCACCGACGCGACGCGACGCGCGCCTCACGTGAGAGACGAGACTTCGATAATGGCCCATTGATATTCTGCTCGGTTATCGAGGGGACTCGTTATCCGACGGAGACACCTTCAATGACGCCAAACTTCACGCCCAACCCCTTTGTTATCCTGCCGCCACTCACCCTTCTTCCCTCCAGTAGTTCCCAACTTACTGCGTCTGAAGTATATAGTAAAATGAGTCTATTTAAACATAGTTCAATTTCGAGATTGTTGATTCGTGGGAATTTGGATTAACGCTAACTCACTTTAGTTTACGCACAATATTTTCTCCCTTTCAGTTAATTATTTGCATGTATTTGAATTCGACTCCTTTGGCCATGAAATAACTAAACACGTAATTCAGCCCGGCAGAATCCGAACCTTCCGCAATCTCACACGAGACATTAGATCCAATTTGCTCTACCAACAATAAGTCTCGGTTGGCAGTCGCTGGTAAACGCCAATAACTCTGGTCGGCTCGCGCCAATTAAATGTCCAGGCGTACGCGATTACCCGCGCTTGTGCGGCGTCAATTACATTCCGCGCAAAATGGGTAGCGCAGATCGCCCGACGGATAGGTGGTATCGCGCGCGGGCGCGCGGACAAAACAATAACACACGCCCGGGCAATTAAATCGGGTATAAATCGGGCGGGCAGTCTATCGCGTTCGTTCCATTTCATTCCATTTCATTCCAATTCCTACCATTTCATTGGAGCGCGGCGATTCCGCCGCTGGCTCGTCGCCGCGAGAGAGCTCCTTCCCCGTCGGCATTTCGTTATCAGAGGCCTGGCGATCGAGCGCTCGGTAGCAGTTGCGCGCTGATACGAGAGCGGAGTTCCCCGCGCCGCAGTTGCACTCGTTTGCCTGGCTGGCAGTGGAAAGAGACCGAGGGAGAAATCGGTAGGGAAAGGCGGTGAGGACAGTGCGGCCGCCAGTGGCGGGTTCAGGTAGATCAAAAGGCGCCGGCAATAATTATAGAAATATGCGCGTTGATGTCTGCCGCTTTGTCGGGTTAATCCCCGAAAGGGGTAGCGATCCTCTTGGACTCCGCTTGCTCTTCTCCTCTCTCTCTCTCCTCTCCCTGTCTCTCGGGAGTCCTGGCCCGCAACGGATATTATCGCTCGATTCCGCTCCCGCGGTAATACAGTTATTTATTCGCCAGCCGATATCGCACGCTCATCTATAAACGCATTCTGCTACTCTCTTACTCCCCTGCGTACGCACTCTTGGTGCTACTCGCTACAGGTTGATTCACTTTCAATCAACACTGTTGTACTCTGTTTCTTATCAAACTAACAGATACACACATAAGATATAATATTAAATATGTATAGTAAATTGGATCTAGAGAAGTCTGAATAATACAAATGGCAACGAAAGGTTTGTTGTATTTAAAGTAAACTTTACAAGTCTTTACTTGAAATTTGCATGGTAAACTGAAGGAACACGTTGGATGATGTCACCTCGGGCTCCCTCTACTTAAAAAGTTAATGAACGAGCCACACTTCGCCCTTCGGAATTCCGGGGAACTAAAGAGTTTGGCACAGCACCGTTTCGCCGAACAATAAGTGGCACTGGCGTACGTCCGGGGCACACAGGTGTGCATTGCGATCCCGGCCCCTGTCCTCCAGGTAATTGGACACATTTTTTGCCGACTGCTGCTGAACCGGCAGCGGGCCACTCGATCGGAATCGCAGAGACACCTAAACCCAGCCTCGCATACAGTATACACAGTGGGCTGCACAGCTACAG
Source organism: Crossocerus cetratus (assembly GCA_963675795.1). NCBI lineage: Eukaryota > Metazoa > Arthropoda > Insecta > Hymenoptera > Crabronidae > Crossocerus > Crossocerus cetratus. Next base: position 29,760,918 of record OY776662.1, on the reverse strand, counting down.
CCACTTTCTTAACATTGCCGTAAATATCTCAGCAAAAGTGCATCTTACGCGAAAGTATAATCCGACAATATTTGCGCTGAAAAGTGTGTTCTTGGATTTGAGCTAAGAATCAAGTCGCTCGGTCCTGTAATTAACGAGATAATCAATAAAATATCAATGTTTAGCCAAGTTCTTGCTTTTGCACAACATATTATCCTTTAGGATAGGTATTTTGAGTTTGGAGTGGACTCAAATCCAAGCTGGGAGTTCTAATTTAGATTTAACGCAGGATACATCTAGTTTGCTCCACAGGCTACTGATCTACAAAGCAGAGAACCAAAAAAGTGGATGGAAGGAAAGGTACCCTTGTGCGACCGATCGATAATATTTGGATAAATATTGATTTTATCGGATCAAAAGTGGTTCAGGATCCAAGACAACTCTTCCCTTGGACACTCTCCGACTCTACACACCCCCACCATCAAAACCCGTTCGACCCTGTTCCATCCTTTAAGCTCAGGATTCCCAAGTAGATGATTTTTCTATCGTCGGCCTATCGCGCTGCATTCTCGCTCGCTGATTCCTCGGCCTCGTAAATTAACGTTATCTGCTGCGGAGATAGGAGCGCACGCATTTCTAAGATTGGAGCAGCCGCGTAATCTTAGAACGAGACGTAGCGGTGGGCTTCGATCGGCGAGATTACCCGGCTGGTGGGAAGCAGTAGCGAAATATGCCGGTATGCGCGATATGTTCCTGTCAGTGCGCGGCTCTAATGAAATATGGGATCGTTAATTAATGCCGGCTACGAGGAAATGTTGAGTTAACACTACGCGTGCCACAATAGCTCGGTCGGGCACGCTCGGTACAAGGTGTAAACTAAAAGCAGTCGAGTGAATGTTCTCTAGTTTTCCTGTTTTCGACTATGTATCGTTTAGATCACTGGGAAAGTCGTGATTAGAGTGCGGATACTCGAATGAATATCGATTCTCGCTTGTTTATTACTGGGGTCTTTGCGTCGAATGATTGAACGACGGGTATTTTGTAAATGGAAGGAAAGGCAGTTAAAAAAGCTGATAATGATGTGGTGTGTGATCAAACAGATACTAAATTAATGACTATCGTTTGGATAATGATTGATAGTTTACTTCTATTAAGTGCAGGAAATCGATTTCTCCATTCCAGATAGCAGCATGCCTACTGCACATATTGCTACTATAACATTAAAAAATCACCACATTCCTACAGTTTTTGCGAATTTTTTTAACTCTGCTTCATTATAATCACTGAAGTATTTCAAACAAGTATTGAAAATATTTCTAGTCCACTCAACTTCGTCCACTTAAAATTGCAAACTTATAGCACAAAAATATTGCATATTTGTTTTTAATAATCTTAAAATAGTCTACTAGGCACGTCTTATAATAAGAGCAGCTTCATCGGATTGGTACTTTGTAGGATTCGCAGTGCGAAAACACACTGACTTGCGTTACTGATGCGCTTTCCGACATTACTCATTGAAAAATCGTTACACATACTTCGCGAGCGATTGATGACCCAGTTTCCTCGGTGGCCGCGCGTCGGACAACAATTATATTTGGCGCCTACGGCGGAGAGCGAGCCGCGCCGAATTCTAGAGAACGTGGCAAGGGAAGCCAGTGGAAACGGAGCAATATTAATCTCAAGCACGCCAGCCTGGACGATCCTCGTGACAAATGCGGGACACGATGCGATTGCTCGAATTTCAACGAGGCGCCCGCTCAAGTCGAAAGTAGGTGCCTCGTTATGTTCGCCCATTTATTTATCGGCCCCGCTACAGCCGGCCCTTGGCAAGCCCGCCACTATCTATCGGGATTCGCCCCAAGTTTTCTGTGCCTCGTGCCTTTTGATTGGCGCACAAACATTTATTGCAGTATTTGCGGTATTACATTTTTGTATGAGAAATTTTATTTTATATTATTCTTTTGTTGGATCGAAACCAATTTTTATATTAAAGTAATCGTATGCGTGAACTTACAGCCACTAAACATAAGTTATTTCAGCTTTATTTCCTCAATTAACTGTAGCTTATAATTGCAAAATACAATTATTGTCCTTGTTAATGCGAAACCACCAACTGAAATGAACTTAAACCTATCAAAACGTTTTCCCCTTTATAATAACAAGTGTTTGCCTTTTTCCTATGATCGAACGACCGATTTGCATTAAATACTCCAAAGCAAACCCCCGCACACATAAACACACCAGACCCACTTTAGACTTCAAACGGAAGCAGAAGCTCGTGAGTTTCCAGCGCGGGGGAAACTCAGGATTCCCTTGCAGTTGAGATATGTATTTCTATGATTAACTGGCTTGCCAGTTATCCCCGCGAGTTCCTAGGCACCGCTCGCGCATTACTCAGCCGGAGCTAAGCTCCTGCTTGACTCGAATTCCCAAGCTCCTAGGAGTTTTCAAACAGAGTCTCGCTCGGCAGAGACGGGCTTCAATCTTGTCTGGCTCCGTTAAATAATGCTGGCTGCCGGATTCGCGGGTGAAAATCGTGCGTTTTCATTGCGAGCCGCTCGTCCCTCTTTCTCTTACTCTCGGCGGCGGTGCGCTGGTACGTGCGCGGGATTACATTTTCGTAAACCGCACTAAATCACGCGGCATTGCGCCGCACCGCCGGGATGCGTGCGTCCATCCAACCGCTTCTCCTTCGGCATCCTTCACATAAGCGGAGATTGTTCCGCTCGGCCTCGTCACCCCGATTTATGACATCATGATTCATCTCACGGTAAGGCGTCTCGCCCCTAATTGTAAGTACAATGCGTACGTCATTGTAGTCTGCGAAGTATACTTCCGTCGCCTAATGAATTTGGCGATGTGTAATGCTTTCATAATTCATAGCAGTTTGTGGTCCTAGTTTAACTCGGGGCTTTCGCGCGGAGAACTTAATTGGATATACATATTTCCATGGTAATAAGTGTAGTGATAAATGCAACAGTTGGAAGTTGTAAATCGTTATTCCTATTGAATAGATTAATAAGGGGTGATGCCTGTATTGTTACAAGAGTTATTACCTAGAGCGTGAGGGTTGTTTATGCTTCAGTGTTTAATATTATCTATTTGTTAAGACTAATTCAATAAGCACTCTAAGTAGATTCTCGTACAATTGAATAAAACTTGTTAACAAAAACAATATTTAAATTCCAGAGATACCTTTTACATGTTTTGCTCTCCAATGGGTTAAATCCGGAAGAAACTGCTTTAGATCGCATCTCGCTGTCAGCCCATGAATCCTCAAATGCGACCAAGCAGCCACCGATTACTCCCCATGATGTATGTATCTCGACACCGCAATGCAGTCTGGAGTATTGACTATCTGTCCAGAAAGTCAGGGGAAAAGCACGCTATTTATCCGGCGTTCCATATTTTAAAGTAGCCAACAGGCGTGATCGATCACCAGGGCTCCGTATACTATCGACGCCCGTGCAATATATCTTTCGTGCAATTCACATAAACGCACACGCACGCACCTCCGTGTTGTCTGGATTTTCTAGCAGGATGCGGCTTTACGTAACAAGCATAGCCGTGCAGAAGGTTTCACGACCTCTGCATTGCCTGGTCGAGTTTGGTGTTGCAATCGATTGGTATAGTCAGGAAGATACAATTTTTTTCAGGAGCCGATGAAACATTTCAAACAATTGAGTTTGAATTAAATAATTTAAGGCACTCGATCGTAGCGTCTATTTTCATTCTCGTCTTAATTTCTTCCCATCGCTTTGGCATCGCATCGCACTTCTAACATAATTTTCCCGTGTGATTAGCAATTTATCTTTTTCGAAAGACGAATGCGGATCAGAAGCTTATAATTTGTTCTCAAAACGCGTCTCTTCATAAATATAAACCTGACAAGAAACGCAGGAAAGTCGATGCAATCTTTGACGTCGGATGGTGACAAAGTCCCGGCGACGCCTTTCGCGCGGCGAGCGCGCCGATGGCGCTGTCGACAGGATCAAATAATTTATGGCGCCCCCGATCGCAGCGTCTCGCAAATCCCCGTGGCAATAATGCGCCGCGATTTCTCGTCCAGCCTCACACGTGGTGCTGCGAGACGTGTGGGCTAGTCTGATTGAGAACGTGGACGGGACACTTCACCGCGTGCGACGACCTGTCATCGGATAGGAGGAGATTTACTCGCGAGAGACTCTCGCTGGTATAAAATTAGATGACTGGACGGACGCTTGTTGTTGGTACTCTGTGTAGGATGTACTTGGTGTTGAACTAGTTTCAATCAGTCTTGTTCCATGCTTAAAAACATCACTACATCAACTCGTGATTATGTTTGGGGGTTGGTCTTGTATTGGATTTGTGAATAGCTCGAGTAAAATAATAAATGCCCTTGGTAGATTAAGTAGTTCTTCGATCAGCTGAAAGAATAAATAGCACATCAAGCATATAATATAGATTTTAGAAATTCAGTCAGAAAATGAAGTCTTTCACCCGACAATGTTTCATTGTCAGGATGCCCGCAACCCTGAAATTGATTCAGCACAAAACACATTAATCATAACCCAGATTAATGATTTCACTCCGCACACGCATTCACCATCTGCGACTATAATTGCACATCCGAGACGCCACTCATAATTCCTGTCTAATATTTGCATGGATACGTGCAGCCCAGGATATCATTTCTCCGGCGAGAAAGCAGCGGCGCGTACTTTGTTGCACGGGCCTCGACAGGACCTCCATCACAAGCGGCGGAGTCCAAGCTAGCAGTAGAAAGGAGAGGGGAAAAATATCGAGCGGAAGATAAGAGTTTAATTATAATCCAGGCGCAGGAGTGCGAGCTTTCCTCGATTAGGTCGGTACGTGGAGCTGCGCGTCGGTGTAGCCCGTACTCCTCGGTTGGTACACACATCTTCCTCCGGCCGGGTAAATCGTGAGCGCGATAAATCTCGAGAAGTCAGGTGGACGATGGTCATCAGCTAGTCCCCGCGTGTAAGAGCCAACTCTTTCCTCATGGCGCGCGCGCGCCGGGCTGGGTTTAAGCCTGTTCTCAGGATGCCGCGCGGACCTAGCAACGACCCACGACCCTGCTGGCCACAACTTACCGCAACGTACACCCGCAATGCTTTCTACGATACCCCACGGCATTCCTGACCCGGCGCACCAGCTCGGAATACGCAATTCCCCTTGCGCACTACTCGCGGCCACCGGATCGGTCCGGCCCGGATACCACATCCTCCCTTTCTCTGCGCTCCCGCCATTTCCTTGTTGACACCCTTGCGCCTCTACTGACTCAATCGCCACCGGGAACACTGCTGACGTCGGCCTTTCATTTCCGGGGTTCGCGCTCGGGAGGAGGCCGACGATAATAGAAATCGTGGACGTGTTTGGTACCAAACCATCGCAACGACGATCAATATTCGTATCAGAGTGGAATCAAATGCATTGGGAGAGTATTTGGTCAAATATATAGAGTCGGAAGTATTGTGAGAAAGCGTTTTAACCATTTATATTCTTGCAAGTTGAATATATAATTTGTCCCTAACTGAATACAAAGAACTCTGAAAAGGTGTTTTAATCTAATGATTGATATTCCTGCAGAGTATGTAGTTGGGAAAATCCGTGCAGCTTAAGTTGTAATTTACACCCGGTCGTGTAAGAATCGTGCAAATGGGGATAAAGAAAGTGTAACTGGGTGTATCGAGAGGCCATCGTATGTGGGAAGCCCTGGGCAGCATCCACGTAGAGCGTAGAGTCCACAAAGCACACGCAGTGGACAAAGGGCTTCTCCCGGCGCGCTATCTGCGCGAGATCTTGTCGTATCTCACGATAGCGGCGATCACGGTGATCTTACGGTGCTGGGATCACAAAGAATGGAACGCGCACTGTGCACAGAGACCGGGAGCAAGGCCCAGATAGCATCTCGAGGAGCAGTGGTACAATGGCGAACATATGTATTAATTAATCTGCATTAAGATCAACTCGCCATGAGAGTAAACCGGCAGTAGCGCCAATAGGATATCAACGCGAGGTGTAATCGATTGCAGATTTATCTAAGTAGCTTCGATTCCCACTCATCCAAACATCGTCTAAAGTATCCCCGGTACTGATGGGTATTAGCAGGGGAAATTAGCATTGCTGCTGGAATTAATTAGCCCGGGGGGCGCGCGTGTGTATTATCATTCATGGCTGCGAGGCGTTCTCCCTGGCATTAATAATACGACTCTGCCCACAACTTCGAGATCAGCATCGGCCTGTTCATTAGATAGTAGTTTCTCATACTCTCGCCCGTGCCCGCTTACCGATGATGACTGCGAGCAGCCCGCACGCTAACTGGGAAACGCAAACTAACGGCCCAATTGCTGCCGCGCGTCCACGCCTCTTAATGAGCTACGTGGATGTTCGAGGGACTTTTGTAAATGTAAATTACTTGATAGTCGCTAATACTCGGTTGTATTTAAAGGGTTTAACACAACTTTGCCTTCGTTTCCCTTTTCACGCGAGAGAAACATGTAGGTGCCTACGACGTCCGATAATTATCCAATTAAGGATTAAATTAATGTCTTGAAATGTCTAGCTGCGAACTGATCAGAGAGTATATACACCAGAAACCCAAGGATTGAGCGGTAACTTTGACATTTTTGAGAAATGTGAGTAAAATTTTTATTTAAAGCTCATAAAATATGTATTTAAAGATACATGATTTGCAATATACATATTAAGCACGTGAATTGCGGTGCCTATTTTTAGACACTCAATTTTGGTCTGTAACAGATGAATAGAACACTTTTCATTGTCGGTCTTTATCCGAAGGTTCGGTGTGTGTTCGCCAACAATAAGGGCACCTGTATAAAACGTTCTTCTGCATGCGCGTTAGCGCCGAGGAACACACGTTGATAACTGGTGGCCAGGATCGGCGCGTTAGACTTTGTGTTCCGGTGAACGGTGTTTACGAGGATCGGATATCTCGTACGCGAGTCCGCTTACCTTCCTCTCGGCTTTAATCAGCTAACTCGGCGTGATTAGAGGCTGCTCTAGGTAAATCCAGCAGACTATTTGCCCTTGTGGCTAATAACGCATTTATATCGGCGTGCGCCGGCCGATTCGAGAGTAGGAAAGGCCTCGTTCTGTCGAACGATTTTACGAGCGAGCCACGGTAGGACATCAATGTGGTCCGAGCGGCACTGACTCCATCGCATTTGCGATGCTAGTCGCATTATCCGAGCCCCTTCCTTTACTTTGTGTTAATGAAGATGGTGCTTTCGAGGTAAACGTCCTCGTAACCGCGCGTATTTATCTACATCTGAGTCCTAATGGGTCTGGCAGTACAAGATTCGTCCTATTAGTGGGTTTATGCCTCGTAAATTTCACGAGGTTCTATGTTTATAGGTTTATGCCTTTCTAGCTGGAATTTACATGTGTTTCTTAGATCGGTGATTAGTTGGGAAAGCAGTTCTTAAGAGGAAATGCCAGGCATTCGAAAGGATCGTGTGGTCTTCGTTATTGTTCTGAAATCCAATTGTTTTAAACTTGCAAAATACAATTCTTCGTTCGCAACATTTTTAAGGTATTCGGAATTTTGAGTACATCCGCGAAGTAGTCGGCATTTGGAATTCGGGACAGGTGGTTCAGTGGCGGCTTAATCCCATGCCGGCCACTTCTCGGAAGTGCTGTCCTTCCTAAGTATATGTACGCTCTTTGTAATCGCGGCTAGAGTTAGCGTACAAACATTATGTTAATATTTGTCCAATATTTGTACGGCCCTCGTAGGCGTATAGTGCCGCCCACTCAAGCGCGCTCCTTACATTCTGCTGCGACGAAAGAAGCGCCTTATGTACGTGTGTATTCCCTGTCACGTTTCGTATATCTTTTGCCTGTTTATTCATGTGTGCTATTTGCCATTTGCTTTTTGGGACGTGTGTTATCTTCATTCCTCACATTCTGCTTTGTATTCCTACTTTATAAAAATCCACTTATTTGAAAAGAAATATTTTAATTATTTTGTTTTTGATTCAATTTAAATGCATGACGTCGGCTGGATCGACATTTACGTGCAATTTATCGCGAAAGTAAAGTAAATATGGCAATGTTTGCAGACATATTCGTATTTTAAGATATCAGTACTTTATGTAAATGCGAGGGGTTAAGAGTGCTTGAAAAAACCAGGATCTCGAGGCATCAAACATGTACCAGTATTTTCCAAATAGTATATTCATGCGTTTAAAACCTCTACTTTCCCCTTTTCTGCTTGCAAAATCGCGAATGTGTTTCGCTCGTATAAAAAGTCGAGGTTTTATTTGCGAGACAAGTTCCGTTTGCACATTGTACAATTTCAAGCCGGCTACCCACATTTGCAGCATGAGCAGCCTATTTCCAGAACCACCTGCTGCTCTCGTTTTATAGACAGCACTCTAGCATAATTTGCTGCAATTAATGGATCATTTGTCTGCGCTCGGACAGACCGCCGCCAATACCTGTTCACCCTGGTGGGCACCCGCTTGGTCAGATTCACTTGCTCTTTAAAACAAGTCGCAGGGCCGAATGGCTAATTTATGCTCTCGGTACCACGATCGGCTCATTAATATGTTTTTCCTGGTGCTCTTGCTGCTTTTAGAACGCGCGTCTCGTTGCGTGCCGCCCTAGCAGGACACCAGAAGCCTCTATAGATCTTCGAGGCCAGCTGCTGATCGCTCGATCTGTCGATTCATTCCAGATTGTCACTTTCGTCTTTTTAGGTCGATTTGTATCGTCTTCACCTTTTGCATCGTGCGAGAACATCGCATTTTCAGTTTCGTTTATTGGGCGATCTTTCACTTGTGTGCTTCTAAATGGATTAGACATTTGACAACACAATTTTGTGCTTGGAAATACATTTAATTCCAAGTTTTATTTTCGTTGTCAATGGAACGTTTTAGGATTGGAAAAACGTCTTGCTTTTTATATTATTACCAGACGGCTTAAGTCCGTGAAACAAATAAATAAATAAATAAATATTCCTAATCATCTAAGTAGTGGATTTATCAGCTTGTGGATTTTCACACTTTCAACAAGTACTCAGGGACATTCTCGAAGGAAAGGCGTGGGTGACTCCTTCAGGACTCTGATGAGTTATGCGTCCACCTTCCGCCCACGCCGTTTTAATAGAATCGGCCTGTAAATAATATTCGTTTCGAGCGTAACTAAGGAACCGCTGATGGAGAGTGAAATATGTTGGCTAAGATTTCCTCAACGGGAATACCCCGCTACCAACGAACACCCACTTTGATTGAAATCTATTTCGAGACTTCCTACGAAGTGTATAAACGAAGTTATAGTCACAAACTTCCACCGACTTTTCCCCTTTTAACAAAAGGATGTTCTAACGTTTATTATAGAATCGACAGTTTATTCAATATCTATGATTGTTCTAAACTTTTTTTATTATAAATCGATTTATTCTAAGTAATACAAATTCTAATACTACTGAATAATTATGAAATTCGTACAAACTCAGAAAATGTCTTTACACACATCTTAATTGAATTTTTCGTAGACAGACATTGCGAGACGTTTGCTCCGCCGTATACCACGACACTGAATAAACGCGGGAATAAAATTTCGGAAGTACAAGTTTGCCGATTGCATGATATTCAATGATTACTCAAGGCATACTCTGCGCGCGTTACCTTTGGGGTTCCGGGGTTCGGGCGGCCCCCTCTTGTATTTCGGCTGGAGCAACTATTGCGCTGGAAGGCCCGCGGCGAGTTTCATACACGCGATAAAATATGCCGCGCGGCGGCCTGCGAATCCAATTAATCACCGTTAATTACGGGCGCGGGGGCAGTCCGGGCCGAACGAGGACTAATGAGTAATTGATTTCGATCACGCTACTCGCCGCCCAGGTCGAAAACGAGCAGAAAAAACTGAGCCCTCGACGACGCTGCTTGGGCCGTAAATTTTATTTTCCGGCATATCGATGATTCCCTTGGCGGTCCCAGCCACTTGATTGCTCTGCCCCTCTCACTGCTCGATATCTTGTGTATAGATGGTGAATGATTCGCGGTAAAATTGAACTGTCGCTCAAGCAACATATTCAATGCTTTAGCTCCACCCACAATCTTGAAATGCACAAAATAACAATGAAAAATGCGCGGTCTAGTTCTGATCCAAATGTGTCTAGAAACGTACAATTATTATTAAATCTTTGAATAGTAAAAATTCGATACTCCAATTTAATGTAAAAAAATCGCTTTCCACCTGTAGGATTTCTTATCTCTTCTTATTAGTTTCATAATTACAACCAACTTCTCCTTAATGCACTCTCTTAAAGAACGGAACCTACAAACCGATCACCTGCATACTTAATGCGTTTCCGTCGATCTTCCGCACAATCGGCCGAGCATCGGCGTCGCAGTTAATGACTATAATTACGTCGTTTTAGTAGTCAGCCGAACTGTCACGCCAAAAGACAACGTTCCTATCAGGACAAAACTGGCGTTTAACTCGGTTGATGATCCGCAACAGCCGCGGACGCGTGCACCCATGAATTATCGGCGCGTCCACTTCCAGCGAATATTTCGCACCAAATTGCGCTGTAACGAGTCGCAGGCATTCATCCGGCGTTGAGCTTGGCTCTCGTCGGCGCGACTGACGTCACCGGTGATTAACCGTCAGGAGCGTCGGTGCTCGTCGATGAAAGCTGTCAGTGGGACTAATCTCGGATCAAGCAATCTGCTTCTACCTGCGCGCCCGAATAACCAGTTGACTCTCACCTGGACACGCGGTAATTCAGAGCTGGAGGAGCCCGCATTACTTAGACGAAATAGAACGTAATCCATCCACTTTTTTCTCCGACGCACATTGGACGCTCGGTTTGGGAATGTTTCTAATTCGATTTTGAGAGCACTTGATGTCATTCATCGATTATTATAATGAGTTGGGGAGTTATTCGTAGAATTATAATAGGACTAACTCGAGCCAATTGCTTGATCCTGGAAATGAATTGGACCATCTGAAATTCCTAGTCAACGCTGACAGCTGTACTAGATTTTGATGCTTGACATTGAATCATTCGGCCGTCAATCGACTGAAACATCTCTTAATTGCTCCATTAAAATCTGTTTCGGTACATCCACTTTATTAACATCCGCAGACCATTTCCATTGTACGCAGCGATGTTCGCTCGTGTCGGATTTGGATACATTGAAGTTACCGGGGACTGAGTGCGCGTGTCATCGCGATCCCGTAATTCACGGGTCAGCCGGGTTGACACGGGTGGTTTTGGGAGTGGATGCGCGGCGAGGAAAGGAGGCCGAGAACGCGGCCGCGGCTGGTCTTTCGCGGCGGTAATCGAACGGCGGACAGCCGCTTAATTAATTAACGCCGGGGTTCACGGTTCGCCAGATAGAAAGAAAGGGCGCAAGAGAGAGGATAGAGCGAGGAAAGGCAAAGAGGAAGAGATGGGAGCGAGGAAGAGTTTGGCTGGGGGGCTGGCAGCGAGCGGGTTTCGTCGATCAGCGAACGATTCATCGAGCGATAAGTGAGCGTCGCGCAGACGGCGCGGAAAGCGCTGAGTTGTGATTACATTGTTTGCAGCTGAATAGAGCCGTCTGTATGGTGCATGGAGCCATTGTGGCTACTCGGCTGAACCTGCTGGTTTCTCCATCGCCTTGCTACCCTCCTCCCTCTTCCGCCGCGGCGTCGCGTCTCTCCTCTCCCTCGCTGTTGGTTTATACTTTATATAAATACAAGACCGGTAACCCAGTGGTTCCATCCCGATGGTTACCGGTTCCCTGCGCCCGCTCTTTCCACGGCAGCGGAGAGTTCCTTCGTTCGCACATTAAAAATTATGTCATTGAATTACGGCAACTGGGACTACTCGCCTCCTTGCTCGGCTCCTCGCTTCCTCGGCGACGCAGCCTCTCTCCCCATCTCTCCCTATCTCTCCCCACTTTTATTCTCTTTTATCCTGGACCCATGATATACGGTTATACACTGTTACCCGCGAAAAGGTAGAAACCCCGAGCGCTCGCTCGCTCGCTCGCCTCTTTCTTCTTCTTGAATTCTAAGCGGAGTATTTGCATGAATGCGCGGCAAAAAGGAGAGCGAGAGCGAGTGGCTTGGTACTGCGATGCTTCTTCGCGCGGGACGATCGATCCACGCTACTGGTCTTATATTGTGTTCGGCTTTTATTTCAACTCCCGCAGGAAGTCGAGTCCCTCGGCGTGTAAGCTCTCGGGAATAAAAACAGTTTCTCTGCGGTTGCGGAAGGTTTCAGGAAAACTTTACGTTTCTCCACTCCAAACCTACCAATACTCAAACCAATCTCTATAATTTACTAAACAGTCAACCAGCGCTAAAAGCCCCAAAAAATACCTACAAACCCACCAGTCTTTCCCCGCCCCGGATCTGGATCGCGTCGATCATCGCGAGGTCGACCGAGTCGGAGCGTGCCTGACGTCGCGCAGGCCCGAGCGGTAATTAAAATTCGTCTCGAGCGAAAGCGGGTGAAAAGCAGGTAGTCGGAGCGAGAGGGTACGACAGAGGGAGGAGGTGGAGGACGATACAGGTCGCTATCGAGATCGACATCTCGCCGGATGGCGGCGAGCCGCTTAATTAACGATGCAAATGCGATTCGAGCGTGGATTGGAGTGGGGCGGTGGAGGGGAAAGGGGACTCGAGGAGGACTGGTGTGTAGGGCAGGTAGTACACGTAGGGCGAGACCGCCTACACCTAGAAGTGCAAAAACGGCACCCGTATATATATCGTTTAATCGGGCGACTCGCAGGTGTAACGCCTGCTCGCCTCGGCCAATGGTCTCCCTCCGATCTCCCGTGCTGCGCCGCGGCCTACGTAATTTTGTCCTGAGCCACCTTAAGACCGAGTTAATTAGGCCTCGTGATAAATAATTATCGACAGGACGTCCGGCCCCTTCCCCTTCATCCGGGGGTGGTGCCAGCTGCTGTTTACGCCAACGCGAATATGTCCCTTGTTTTAGCAACGTGAATTCGGCCGACATGTGTTCCCCCTTGTCGAGGATTAGAGCTGATTTTATTGGTATTTGTAGTTGTGGATGTCGCATGGTCGCAGGGCAATCGCTTTCTTAATGGAATTCTCTTTGCGGAAGGTTAATCAGTGATGGATTGTGAGCAGTAGGAAATAGAAATCAAAGTATCTCCAGTTCAAAGACAGAGTAGTTAACCCGGGACTCTTTATGCTGACGTTTACAACTGCGCTACTACACGCTTCCATCGCGGCTCACTTGTGTCTTTCATATGAAACCAATTAAACGTTCAACTGGCAGTACTTCACTCAGGGGTTTTTATCGCCGGCACACTTCGCGAAGTGCGGAACTGGCGCGCTCGAATGCATCGCTACGGGCTTCTTAGGGCAAGGTTATATGTATCGGGTGGGTCCGGACTTTTCTCCACTTCCATTTTCAACACTTTGCAACTAAATCGAAACATTAATTTGCTGTCCCTGATAGCCAACAAATTACTCGACTCTAATTTTTATCGTTTTATAAAACATTTGTTAATTGGACAAAACTTAGTAAAAATAAAAATCCCACTGAAATCTTTTAAATAGCTAATTAGACGTTTCTCCTTGACAAGTCGTGTGTTCATTAAAATTTTATTATGAATAATCTTGAACTCATTCGAGGACACCATAGATACGTTTTCGAACATTCGAACACCCTGTATAAAGGAGGGGATGTGCTCAGAGGAAAGGTTCCTTTCACCGTGCGAGATCTTGTCTTCGCGATCGGGCGATGCTATCTCGGCCAGTCGCTAATCCGCCATAAATTCTTTATCGATATTATCTGCGCACGGGGTGAACGCGGTAGCCCTAATAGAAAATCGTGGAGGGCTCGCAAGTACCACGTGTCGGGACTCGGGCCAGTAATCACAGTGCGGAACTGCCGCCTCAAGGTGGTCGCGTTATTAACGGCACAAGTTGAATCAAATTGCAACAGGCGGAAAAGAGAGGTAGAGCCTTTAGTGTCTAGGCTCTGGTGATTTTTATCTGCATTGCGTATTACCAGTTGCAGCAGTTGTTCATTTTGTTCGTACGCAATCCGGTGCAGGTATTTGGAAAATGCACCGTTGTGGTGTAGACTTGTCAAATTTGATAGTTTATTCACAGAAATTATGATTTGTGCTTAATTTCGTTGCTGACCCTGCACACTGCAAGCTTTCTCGAAATCTGTCCAATGAGCGATAAAGTGCAAGTCATAAATAACTCGGAGCTTGCACGTCTGATATTTTGTGGGGAGTGCGCGGCGTGGCGGTGCGATTATCGGTAAACACGCTATTAGCTTTGCCGCCGGTGGCCCCGTGGTCAGGTAAGAAAGCCGTGTACCAATCTAGACTCATAAAGCTGGCCACGCCGCCCAGTAATAACGTGCGAACGTGCTATCCATCAGCCAGCGACAAAACAGTTAACCGGCTGCGCGGCACGCGAAAGCAACCTCGAGCGTTAATGAACGTCCCCCGACCGCGCGCGAGCGCAGGGCGAAACCCATATGTGCACATGTGCGCCCCGCGTGAGTGACAAGAAGCCGCCGGAACTCCACTGAAAACGAGAAACTGTTTGCTTGGCACTCGAACTTCGTCCGTGTTGTGCTCTAATTCCAATGGAACTGAATACTTTGATCTGGAAGCCAAGAAGAACATTATGGAATTATTACTATTATTATTAAGAATTATACCCCGAAATACAAAGTACTCAAGTTAAATAAAGTAAATATTATTCAAGAGGAATGTAAAAATGGAAGAATATTGCTATTTGAAAAATTGCAAACTTTGTGATTATGAATTGCATCGCTTTTATTATACGTGGGACGCAACAGGTACTGGTTGCAAGGTTCTAGACATGATTTCGTGTATCACATGTGTAATCTACCCTTTCTTCCACGAACTTGGTACTTGCGATGCAGCAAGAAGCATCTGTAGCCCAAGGACTAGTAATCGTACGTGGAGATCGCCACCCGCTGATTCACTATCATCGAGCAAACCTAATTCGAGCGTAGTGCGCCGTTTCACATTGGCCAGTTATCAGCGGTGCCGATCGCTCGAATTAAACTTTCTCGCGTATATGCGCGCTCCGAGTCCATTAGTCGCGAAGGTGGTGTGACTAATTAAATTCTCGGACTCGATTAGGTGGGTTCACACGACACTCTTTCCTCGGCTCTTCCCACGTGTGTAGCCACATGTGTTTATGTATGTACGCAGGACAATTTCACCTCTGTCCTTCCAGGCATTCCTGCGTCTCCCATTCAGGGCACAGTACGCGCGCTCAAGTTATATTGCTTACAAGACGAGAGTTTGTAGTTCCAGGAATGACACTGGCCCGTCGCGCTACACTTTACTAAAACTAACGGTAACGCTCGGCCTGGACTTATCAAGAGCTCTACGTGTTAAGTGGATCGTCTTCATATTTTACGAATTCTGGGAGGATGTTTTCTGGGATGTTCCGCCCGATGCTTACGTCCCAGTCATTTGTTCTGATTTGGTACCGTTAGCTATAGTTTGATGACTACATTGCTCTGGTGGGACTGGTCCAATGGGATCTCCAAGATCTTGTTAAGTAGAATGTATCAGTCTTGTCACTTTCCTGGCTATACCAATATCGATCTACGTGTTTTGGATAATTGTCTAATGAATTTTCAAGATTCTTACGAAATATCTTTGCTTTCGCTTTAATTGAATTAGGGGAATCTTAGATACATGAAAGTATCAATCCGACAAGAATAATTCTTCCGTTTATCATCTATAGTTTTAATTGATTCGCTGACAATGTACTTATTTCTCATGTCTTCCCTTTCAATATTTTAATATAAAAGTAGTCCAATCGTGTTACTTTCTAAGGAAAGCCCGCGGTTGTCCCACGCGTTTTACGGTGGAGTCATCAGAACGTTTGATCTTACTTTTAGTGGGTTCCTGGATACTCACATATGTGCGTATTACCTCGGCTAACACTTAGCCTAACCCCGGCCGGTGCTCTCGCGCGCACGGCATAAATCTGCCTTAATGATATCAGAGGTAACGCCGGGATGACGCTATCTTGCCAGTCCGTACACGTGAGAACATGCCTGACACCTCGGGCCAGTGTTTCGTGCGCGAGAGCAGCAATCGCGCGCCCGCGCGCCACTAGATCCTATCGGTCGCGAGATTTTCTGCCGGACGTCTTCCTCCCGTTGTCATTTAGGGGAGTTCATGTGGCGCGATGACTTCACGAGAGATCTCCTTTCCCTGTATGTGCGCCGCGTGTCCTCCGCTGACCGCCGTGAAATTTTGGCTTCGCACAGCGCTCGTTCACGTTTCTCGGGTTTCAGAGCCGCAGCCTCCAGTCGAGGAGTGGATTGCTTGGATTTATTGGTCGAGTGCTTTCATTTCTGGACAATGAAACATTGCGCCGTAATCAATGGAGAGCGAATTTCAAATAAAAATAAATAGTAGCTGAAATAATTAAGCGATAGAGGACTGAAAGGCATCGAATTAAAGTCTAATTTATTGTAATACCTTCAGAATTCAGTATTTATCACAAACAACTAGTTAGAATCAAATATATATGTCACTAAACTACGATCAAAGTTAATATAATAATCAATATGCCGCTTCGAGTTGTCTTCAATCTCCCAAATGCGTCATCATCGCCGAACACTTTCTTCCAGAACCCAGGCGGGTTCGCACGGCTTCTCGGGAAAGCCAGCCCGATCAGATTGAGGAAACGCGTCGACGTAAACATTACGCAACGATACGCAAAATGAACGAGCTTCGAGCGGCGAAGGAAGATATCTGCAGCGCGCCGGATGATTTAAAGTTTAACGGTTGTTCGTTCGTCGCGCAGGTGTAAGCGGCGCAATCCGACGATTTCTCTCGCTGGCTGGCGGGCGGGCGGTGATCCTGCGCTCGGCGCAGAGACAGCGAAAGAGAGAAAGAGGGTTTAGCCGTGGTGGCTGGGCGCAGGTTGGTGAACTAATTGTGAGATCAGAATGAAGCCGGTGCGGAGAATACGACACGAAACGATAACGGGCCGCGGTGCAAGGTACTCGTAAATTCACCGAGTGCCCGCTTGTACATCGGATTTTTAGGACGACTCACTCTCGCCGCGCAGAGTTATCCGCCGCTCAGTTTCTTCCTTCCACCTTATCGTCCAGAGACTCTTACCTGCGCTCTTTCCTCGTACATTATTGTCCATTGCAATTTGCAATTAGTTTTCTGAGTATAATCATTTTTGTCAAAACAACTTGAGATCATTTAATTTATTTAATATTATCAAGCTCAGATATGTACTTATGTATGCAAAACGCCAAGTCTGACTAAAATTGATAGAACTCCTATACAAGGCATGAAAAATACCAGCTCTTAATCTGTCGATACATTTTTACAAACAGGCATTAATAATGTTTAGAAACGATTCTCCTGCATTGAAGCTAGGAAGAAATCGATTTCCAGCATGCTAGCCAGTACTTGCTTCTCTTTCCTTGACTTGCGCGCCGTGCAAGTGCCGCCGCGTCAAACGAGGGATTCGTTCCACGCCCCGGTAGCGGAAGGAACGGACGCCAACCGATTTTCCACTCAACCTGCAATAAACTCGACGCCCTCACACACCGTTCCGAGTTATGTTGCAGGCGAAACGAACCAGGCAGATAAAATATTGTCTCAATAAGTCGCTGCTCCAGCGCTGCAATTTTTAACTCCATTCAGACAAGAACGCTAATAACACAGACACAGCGAGTCCCTGTAGACCTAAAACAACAAACGAATGCATCACAGTCATAAACACGAAATTGCGATTTCTTTGCCGCGGGTTTTTTAAAGTCCAACCGTAAAAGCGTTTCATTTGCATTACATTAAATTTGGCCAAGAAACTCGCCAACTAAAATTTCGAATTTCGAAACGTACACAAGATGAGATGAGATTCCGTCACGAATGGACACACAGGGTGCGAATCAACAAGCGCGCGTCCTTGAAGGCATCGGATCCATCGGAACCACCTGTTGATCGAAAGGAAACCTTGGCGCGCTGATTGCGAGCGATCGTAAAGTCGAGAGGTTCCTGGCATAGTTAGTCATCGACTCCCGCAATTCTCCGGCGATCATTAACCAGTTGAATATGGGATCCCTCGGCCCCGGCCCCCCCATTGCCACTCTGGTTTGGCCAGTACGAAATAATAACCTGCTATGAGGAGCGCACACGTGAAGGAGGGCGAGCATAATGCGAGGGCGCGTACTCGTTACCGTCCACAATGGCTCGCATGCTGGGCATCCAAACTACTGACTCGGCCAACCTGAATTAAAGTCGCCATCAGCCAATGTCCCTGGGTATACACACTTACATGTGTGCGTCAGTCTTCCTCTGGGATTTATAGCGCAGCTATAACAGGAACGAGAACGACAGGATATGGAACATTACCCAAAAGTGTTTCTAAGAATGTTGTTTTCATTGCAGCAGAACCAAGAATGTAAGAAATAGTCTTACGGTGGTAAGTCAAAAACAAAATCGAGAAAGGCAGGATAAAGTTCAGCACATATTGCAAAAGCGTTCCTAAGCTTATTGTTCTAACAATGTAGATTTTATAAGCAACAATACCACCTATATCTTGGATGTCTGAGTGCGCGAGATTGATGCGAGGCGAGAATTAATACAGCAGACTAAAGAATCTCACAACAACAAGACGGATAACGCACTTCCAGGCCGCTTTCTAGCCTTCGTTTCCCAGATGGCAAGCAGCGACCGAGCAAACAATACATCCACGCGCGCACAGCTCGAGCGAAGCCACATCCTGTCGATATGGTTTCCATAACAAATCGCCGGAGATGAAGATAACGAGGAATATTCGGAGATTCTCGAACAGTAGCTGCAGAGTCGGACCACCGGGGAAGGTTCGGAGAGAGGAACGGTTTCCCTCGGCGGATGGCAGGAGTCTCTTAGTGGCAGGAGTCACCGTTAGAATCGCATTAATATCGACTGATGAATTCCTGCCGGTGTCACTGACGGCCGAGAGAGTTCTCCCGGAGAATACGGAGCAGTTAGATACATCCCAGTCCATTGCGTCGGGCATTGCGGGACGTCCGAACGGTACACCAGGAATCGGCGGCTTCCCACTCTCTCTTCCCCTCTTCGATCAATTCTCCCCCCCCCCCCTCTCGCTCTCTCTCTCTCTCGCAGTGGGGACCAGTAAATACCACTAATCACTTCTCGATCCTTTCTAACCCACCTTGACCCCCCGGCTTGAAGAGTTATGGCCGTTGGTTTTATTCAGTCTACCTCCGGCAGGACCTCGTGCCTGAAACACCTGCCGATGCACCGACACTTCCCTAAGCCTACCTATACACGCTACTAGGATTCGCGTCTCATTAATTTGACTCAGTAATTCCTCAGGTTAGGCCACAAACAACCAAGTTCTAAAGGATTTTGCGAACCGCGCGACAGTTTTTTAATGATTGAAAATCAATGTTTGGAAAAAGGCTAATGGAGATCTTGTGTTGTTAGTCAGTAATACCAGTTTGCATGTTTTTTGTAAGTTGTCGATTAATTTTCCTTGACATTAAAATGTCGATGCTATACAATTTTACCAGGAGTAAAATTTCGATTCTATGTGTTTGTTGGGATTGAAGAATTAGTGACTTGAATCAATGACACACAGTATGTAAGAAGTTAAATCATTGGAGGTATCCATTTACACGATGGATTAGTTACTTACGCCTGTCCGAAGTTGTAGCTCGGCAGTCGACTGACGCGACAATAAGTCATCCCGACGAAATGATGGGTGCCACGAGGGTGCTATTAGTATAATGCGAAATCGATGTGCAACGGCAGAGGAGAGCGCGGGCCAAGCATTATGGTAAAAGAAGACGTAACATATGTGAGCGTACAATCATTTGAGACAAGTGCACAGAAAGTAACGGGCGTTTCGGACGAGTAGTAATTTATCGGTGACTTCTTACATGGGAGTCTGATGGGAACATTTTGCCGAGGCGGCCGTCGGCCGAATAATTGTCGCAATTAACGTCGAACTGGAACGAAGCACGGATTCTTGGGAGGACATCAATCATGATCGCCGATCGAGCCGTCAATCAGATGCCGTCGGATCTTTGTTCGTCACTGACCGACTTCGACTTCGATTGCGTTGCCGACTTTTGCTTCGTCTGTTCTGCTCTTCCCGCTGTTCTTCGGGCGCTTGGTCCTCGGGGACTTCCTCCTGGCTGGGACTCCTCTTCGGCAATACGGAGTCCTGGGAGTTCCTGCCGAGCGATCGGCAGTAATCGCAGATCGTCGGCTTCCGACCGTCCCCTGCGCTGCTCGCTCGACGTCTTCCGCGCGTGGAGCGTCGACGACGGCTTCGGCTCCTTTTTCGCCCTCCGCGTCGCCTACGACTTCCTGCACGTTTTCGCCCGCGGCTGCGACGCCGCCGACGCGATCGAGTCTTCCTGCGGCGACCTCGACTCATTTTTCGCCGTCTCGGTCGACCCCGGCGTCGTCTCGCTACCTCGAACATCGTGTCTACCTTATCCATTTCGGCGTCCGAAATTAGAGTGTAGTGTCCGTTGCTCTTCTTCAGGATGCCGTAGGTTAAGCCGCGTTTTAGAGCTGCCCAGATCTGCATATTTTATGTTAGGTGTAGAATCATGTCAATGTTGTAAGCTTTTTTAATATTTTTTAATTTTTTCCGGAGAAAAGATAATTAGAGAATTAAATTCAATTATCCTTGAATTTATTAGCAAGCTCTCTCATCGAATGATGATAAATCGGGACAGATCCTTAATAAATAGACAATACCTGTTTTTGTACGGATGGGGAATCCGGTTTGACATCGTCCTGTGCCATTACATATTTTAAGATCTGTTTGGAGGACGAGCCGTGAACGTCGGAGAGATTCCTTATCGCGTCCACCACTCGAAGGGACATTTTCGGTGCTTGCCGAACCATTTTTCTCCTGTTAGCTGACTTCTTCCCTTGACCGAAGATGACTTTCACCGATTTTTTCACTTACCGCCGACACCCAATATTTTCCCACAATTTTAATAATTCGGACTATTAGAGGACTGACGCGAGAATTGTTGCAGTATCACGGAACAATTTTGGTGGAATATTTGTGCCGAAAATGAGATATTATTAGTGTCACGATAGAATTTTCATCCGCATTTCTGGCCACATTTTTCTTTTGTTTCGCCTGCGCGGCAGGCTTCAAAGGAAACGATCATACACAATGACATGAATATGCATGCATTTGCGCGCAGCCAACTCCACGAACGACTGCAGCACTTCAAGTTGGTTGACACCTGAAAAAAGCAGATATATAAAAATAACAATAATCCGAATGGAACTGCGAGCGAGCGGCCGGCGGCTGCTAAATCGATTACTTGGGAAAGTGGCAGAAAGCAAATCGTCGCCGGCGGAGACAGCAGTCAATGATTTGTCCGATCGATTGGACAAGGCGATCGAATCAGCTCACATCCCCGTTACACGCTGTTCGCCAATGGGCACAATCTTCACTCGGATTTTTCGCCCGACCCAAGGCGCGTCGCGTCGCCTCGCGCAACATTTCTCTAAGGCCTTGCACAGGCCTTTCTCTTAAACTGTTCGGATTACGTCTCATTAGCATAGGCCGCTGCCGGTCGAATAATATTTAGAAGAGATTGCGAGGCCTGCCACTCGCTTTGGCAGCTAAACGGCACAAAGCCCGCGAGCACGCGCAAATAAGGGCACGCACGCCCGATTGTATCATATTGAGCGATTAATTTTTTTGCCCTCATTAAGCGCGCTTAATGGTGTCGACGCAGTCGCCGGGTAAAAAGGCGAGCGGCGGAACCGCTGGAACGCTTGTATCTCGGAGTTGCCACTTTATCCGGTAATTGGATAGGCGGCGATGCCGCGCTTTACAAGAATAACGTGACAATTCACCCGACCACTTAGCCACAATCCTCCTCGGACCTCGGCCAATCGCGCGCGCCTCTACTTGCGCGCACACCATTCCGATCGATTCGCCGATTCGTTAATCGGCACCAGGTGTCGTGAGTCTTCCGGCGTTCCTCCATGCACCTGCGTTTCCCCGCTCCTGTCTACATGCTAATGATTACTTATCACAAGACGCTTAGGGACCGAATTAGTCTTTATGTGCGCGAGGATTTTTACTCGGATTGATAGTTTTATGAGGAAGCCAGGCTGATTAACGCTTTTACTATTGTGCACCTTCCCTTCATTTAATCTTACCGTATTCGGCATTTGTATACACTTTCCACGTCCACTGTATGTGCTTCGTATTTACAAATACTTTAATACCTTTGTTCCAATAATGATAGTCCAATGCGGAATGTAACAATAAAAATGCACCAGCAGGAAATCGCATACGAAAGCACACTTGGGGAGTAATGCGCTGCATACTATAGTAAAGATCGTAGGGCACAGAGAGTCAGAAGATAATCTCAGGGAAGCTAGAGGGCAATTTTCACCGGGCATGACTCCAGCCAGGCATAATATTCCGCGCCGTTTTACGGAAGAAAAGCGAGGGGCTGCGTATTATCCGAAGCAATGTCGCGCGATATTGCTTCATCGTATCCGAGCACCGCTGGCCGTTTTAGCCGAGCGCAGAAGAAGCTCGCAAAAACTGGCGGACCCTATAAAGTAACCTTGCCAGGCTACTTCGCCCATTACGATTTATTCGCTTCCACCTACTTCTCCCATTTTCTCATGGCGTTTCGCTCCGCGTACTATAAATAGATAAGGTTTCTTCCTGAAATTCTTAATATTCTTCGAACAAAGACAAATAACTGGCTAAATCCGACAGAACATCATTTACTTAGGTTCAAAATTTCAATAGACAAGCCATCTTAAATAAAGTCTAAGTCTAAGGATTTTACTTGAGCCAGTATTCTTCTTTATTTATTTGTCAAAAGACGTGGAAATGTGAATCCTTTTAGCAAAAGGCATCCTGCCGGAACTGTCATTAGACGGATCGTCTGTATTATGCTACTAACCGTCTAACAATCGGTCTAATAATCCAAGCGACACGCCTGTTGGCGCGAGGTGGTCATCAGGATGTCCAGGCTCCGCCGCAGGATGTCCGCAAGGATGGACAGTGGACGGCCCATTGCGCCGCTGGGCAACCGAGCGTGACAATTGCTGGGAAGGCCATTTTTACACCTACGCTTTCTTTCGCACGATAACCACCTATACAGAGAAGCAGCATTCCACCCAGGGATTTGCAAGAAGCACGTTGCTCACCTTTGCGGTCGAAAGTCTTTGCCTCGGTGACTGGTTGTTGTCTTTAAATTTAACCATTTCCGTTTCCAGCGACAGGTTTACTGTCTTCCAGTACTATTGTTTGGCATCTATTTGAATATTAAAATTCAGTGGGATTTTTTTAACCGGGGTTTTTACTGCCTGACCGCATTGCTATATCATTCTTATTATTTCCTTTGGAAAAGGACCGATAAATAATGTAATGATAGAACATTCGGATAAAAGAGTTTCTATTGTAACTTAGAAGTGTAAAAGATGAAGTGAAACATATTGACTTGATGATATTAATAAGAAACAAGACCAATGACATGACAGCTTGAATATATGGGCACAGTCACACGTCAGACATGGCTTGTTAAACATTGGGCATGCATAAAGTAAGTTCTAATTGATTCCAATCGATTTTTAGGATACGTTCGACAAATGTGATCAGCTTTGGAGCTTAACTTGGATCATACATCATCGGTGGGGGTAGTCAGGCGCAACGTGTACTTCTACTTTTTGCAAACTATCGCATATAATGTATTCCCGATATCCTCGACTTCCCTTTCCCTCCTTTCGGGATTAGCGAGATTGTCTTCGAACCAATTAATGGGGCGTGTTTCCCATTGATAATCCCCGACCGCTTGCTTCCTTAAGCGAGCATTCTTAATTGTCCAATCAAGCATTCTCGATCTCTCAATCGAGCATTTTTCATCTGTTAATCAAACATTGATTTCCCCCATACGGGAAAGCACCTGCAGAGAAGTCTCCTTTTGAAAAGTTTTATTGACAGGGCGAACTGAGGCATAACGAAGGACATAATCGAATGAGAAGACAGATTCATGCCCGAAAGTATAGTATGCATGCGAACGGAGCAGGATTCTCTTTCTCTGATTTTCTCTCATTCGCCGATCCCGGCCGTTTCTCGCCGGGGCAGAAGAGGTGCCAATAAAACGAATGACGTTGCTCGATGGCTATAATCATCGGCCCGATTCTTCATCCGTAATATCGGCACACCTGGTCGTTATTGGTCTTGTTCGTGATCCGCAGGAAGGAGCGGCATCCTGGTTAAGCCGCGCGTTAAGCTATCCATTCGCGAGTCTGGACACCAGATTTTTCACTTCGATTATTACAGAACTTTCCCCCCTCTTCTCTATTACCACAGATTTGTCGTTGTAAAAATCCTGTTTTAGTTCTAGCTGCTTATTTTTCGTTTGTTATTATTTAATTGCGACGAGTTAGGCGTTCGCGCATGGAAATCGGTGCTATTGGTGGTTTGCAGGCTTTCTAGGGGAAATCGAGGGACTCGAAAGCCTGTTCTGTCTCACTCGCGCTGTTAAACCAGATATGTTGCACGTATAGGCGCAACAGGCGATAGCGCGGCCGGCCAATCAAGCAATCAACGGCATTGTACCTGTGCGGTGCAATGATTGCGATTGGCTGATTAACGGCCTTCCTACCTGCACTGCTCGGCAGCGCGCGCGCGTATAACTCTCCCCGGCACTTGAAAATCGCCGGCGCGACCGCTTTGCATACTCGATTGCCGCCGCCAATATGACACTGCCTTCTATCCCTGAAACTGCCCAGTTTTTGCCGCTCACTGCCTTCGGCCATTCTCGATGTCATTATATATCGGTGATCGTTAACGCGACACACTCGTCACACCTCCGGCTGGTCTGCATCTGAGTAAGTAGTGAACGCTGCGTGCGCTTTTGCCCGAGCGATTATTGACGGATTTTCCTGGAATTGGCTTACTTAAGAGAAAAATGGCTCGCCGGTGCGATTATAATAATTACACTGATGCGTGCAGGTCAGCCATAATTTAATCGTCTCGGAAGTTTGTTGAATGTTATGACTCTAAGTTTACCTCCAACCTCTTGCAGGATTAATTCGTCAAATGTAGTGTTAACCAGTTAATCTCGAAGTTATCCGACCAAACCCGTTTTGGGTGTTTCCGGAAGCCTGGGCGTCTTTCTATCGCAGGATACATTGAAGTGCAGGAAGTCGCCGGATCAAATGAGATGGCTCTGCCAATTGCCCCATCCCGTTTCTCGACGGCCTCGTCTGCGGATTTTGCAGTTCGTCCGATATAAATGCGTGCACGGATATCAGCGAGCGGGGCACCGCTGAATTAATGCCGACGAGAGCGGGCGCAGTTAATAAAGCGGCCTTATTAAACGATTACATTAACAGAACCGTCGCCGAAGATTAATGCACTGGGGCGCGTTCTCAGCGGCGAGAGAGGACGTCTCACTCGATTGGGCGGCGGGGCCGAAGGGGCATTCGCGGCGCCGGCAATGGAAATGTAGGTGCGCACGTACGTGTACACGAAGAAAGGCAGAAGCCGACAAGAAATATGATCTACACGGTGTGCGCGCCGTATCGCGGTAGCCTTTCAGATAATTACGGCCAGGAGGAGCTATAATTTTTGCGCGTCGAAGGGCTCAGGGCGCACCCGTCATAGGACCCCTGCACACACCATGCTACCGCACATCCGATCCTTCGTACATGCAACTGACTAGATCGCGAATGTTTATGCTAATTCGAGCTCCCGTTTCGCTGTTTTCGGTTTGAGTGTTAAGCCTCTGCCGAGCTTGCTCGATTCTCTTTCTTCGTTTCGCTTGTGTCTTTTCTCGGATTGGTTGAGCATCTTGATGTTTAATGGAAATCGTACAGTATAATGGAAAACTCCATAAAAACAATCTGTCAAAGTAATGCGATAATTTACAGATTAACAGAATTATGTTTAGTCATGATTTTTTAAGCATTAATCATTAATCGCATCACGTATTCACTAAAATCCGTTTATTAACCGCGGTGTGTGTTTGGGTGGAATTCCTCAGATGCGCCGTTTCGATCGTCGAACCTAGGAATTACCTTCTGAAACCTAATCTCCGAAAATGATACGGGAAAGAGACGCGGTTAACGTTATCATAATCTATCCTTGGCACAGGAAATTACTGTGCCACGCTGCCTGCGGATTTTTAGCGCGCAGAATGAGTCTGTTATTAGAGCGTCCTTTTACTGCGGAAATTAAATGCCATTTATGTAATGCTCGGCGAAGGTAGAGCCGGTGGCGTTCCGTACTGCCGGGGCAATCACTACACAACGCATTCAAGGAAAATAGCCAAAAAATCCTCCATTATATTGGAGCAGGGCAATCGTCGCGGGAGTTTCTTGCGATTGTCGTTCTCGGTTTATAGCCTACTTAAATTAATCCTGCCTCGTAAGACTGATTTATCGGCCTACTCCTATTTATGGGCCGGCGATAAGCTAGTCGAGAAAGTGTGCGTTGATGTTCCAAGCTTTTATTGCGATTTATTCTGCAATCCCAATGCGGATTTGCAATTTTCAATGCGGAAGCAATTTTTATTGCTTCAGTTCGGTTTACGCAAGAAAACACCTGAGAATCGACAATAATCGCTTTAACATCGACAGAGTACTGTGCCATAATGATCACAATAATAAAATCAATTCATAGAGAATTTATTTAGCGAATTAGTCGAGGACGGAATTTTAGTTCCTTACCAGAACTAATAGTGCATTACGAATTAAGTTTTTCTTGCTCTGCCCTCCTACGTTTCCGCACATACATCACTCATCAAAGAGGCCGTGCCCTGATGGCTCTCTTCCTGGCGTAGGGGAAGTAAGAGCCGTATGTACCGGCTTCAGACAGGAATTTAATAAGACGTAGGACACGTAAAGAGGAAGCAGTGGAATCAGAAAACGAGGCAAATAAGAGTGGCTCGAGCAAGGAGTGGTCTGCATATCTGTGTGTGTATGTACAGGCTGATTCACTTGCCTTTGCATCACTACAGTCAATGTATACTGCTGCAACATATTAATTGTGTATTCCATAACTTATCATACATATATATGATTGCTCCATAAATGGTCGAATATTAAATCAATTCAAACAAAGTCATTAATAAGTAAAACTATTTTTTAATCAAATTTAATGACAGCTAAATCAAATCTTGCCATACAATTTCATCAATAAAACGTAAGCATCGTTTACTGAAACATTTTATTATTAATAGAAACGTCTCTCCACTATGATAGAAATTTATTGAATTATGGTTGTATTATTCTAGCATTACTAGGCAACTTATCAAAACTTGTTAGGTGTTAGATTTATGGGTGGCAATATAGCCGACTCATGTGTATCCGCATTACCCTGCACTGTACAGGCTGCTTTAATTGCCTTTGCGTCACGTCGGACAGGTTTACACCGCTGTATATAGGATACTTATAAATTATCTTTAAATATAAATTACAGAATCTCTTGGAATGCCTTCGTCTTATTTATTATATTATATTATATGTACAAGAAACATTACATACTGCTAATTTAAAGGCGAACGCATCACCCTGTACACAGAGGCATACACACAGTGGAGCAGGTAGAGTGCCGCGAGGCGAGAACACCAAGCAACTCTGGTGCGCGAGCGCGCTGATATTTTCCTGGTGGCCACCCGCACCTACCACTCGTCCCGATGTCACACGTGTTTATAAATAGTGCATCAACCGTAATGCCCGGCTGCTGTAATGCAGCGACGACGAAAGATTTACGAACGCCAGGGCGAGATCTAGCAAGTAGCAAGTAGCCCCTTACTTGACAGAGAGTGAGAGAGAGGGAGAGGAAGAGAGAAAGAGAAGTGAGTAGCCGGCTCAACGCGGAAAGGAATTCCTCGCGATATAATAACGAGGCTGTCCCATCTTGTGCCTAGTTAGGCTTTACCGATCCATTTCCTTCTTGCACGCCATTTTCGTAATGACGAAACGATTCATTTGCATGAGAAACCATTGATTATGCAGAGTAATAGGTTTTTTTCGATAACTGATAGATTGTAATCTTCGTGGTTCTCGGGATATCGGAAGATTATCGTCCAAGTACTTTGAGTTCGAAGTGCTTAGCTTGCTGCGGTTTAATGATTGTTGCCTGGTGGATTTTGCAAGTAGTAGTAGTTAAGTAGCAATTTTTATACATCTTTTAGGCTTATTTAGGTACAGGAATTGACAGTATAGTAAAAATGATTTATATAAAAAATGTAGCTTAAATTACCACACACTTATAATAAATACCGATTTAGTTTCAGAATGTGAAACCAAGTGGGCTTTAAGCAGTAGAAATTATGTCGTTTCATAGTCCACTTGGTTGGCTTTTTCTGTTATACCCACTCAATTACCACGTGACTACAAGTTTTGCGCTCTCCTATCATCGGCCAATTGCCACGACCGCGAAAGGCCATTTCTGACAAATCGGCGGGGATCTTGAAATAGACAGTTGTGAGCTCTCACGCGGTCAACTGGACATGTCCGAGCGCAGATAATTCAGGAGATGGCGCGCGAGGGTGGACAAGCGAGATGCGTTTCGGAAATTGCGGCTTATCGTTCCAACCGTCAGATTCATATACACGTATGTGACAGGGAATTACTTTGCGAGCGACGGAGGCCGTGGGCGAGATGACGGATGAAAACAATTAATTTTTCGTCTGCGCCGGTCCACTGCTTCATAGGAACACGCCACTGATATTTATGCGGCTCATACCTGCGATTTAGCACTGGAATTACTCTAACTGACTTTAATAACTAGTCGAAAATGGTGGAAACGGCATTTATAATAGACGGCTGTCTAATTACGTCAAGTTTTGTGATGGAATTATGGTATGTCTTTGTCAGGCTGTAGTATTGTTACATATTTCATTAGAATTTACAGAGTCTCTGTGAATATAGTATGCATTAATCAATTTATTAATAATTATTTTGTGCAACCATACCTTGAATCATCCAGTGCTGCTTCATTGGAAGTTTCCCTTTTTACTTATAATGCTTTACCAAATTATTCTACATATAGCGAGGGGTCAGAATTTCCAGACATTGTTACAATTTAATTAAAACCAAACTAGAACGCCAATTTCGATATTGCACACTGTGCGTATGACTTGAAAGTCATACTCGCATTGACCCTGAAATTCATGAACATTGTGATTGACAAATCGTCAAAGGCATTGAATTGGAGGCCTCCCCAACGATCAAAATAGAGCTTGGCGAAATTGCGGCGCAAAGGTATCTTTGTCAACGCTAGCTGCATATATTTTCTGGACCCTGACTTTCTCGGATACGTACTAGCTATTTCTGTTATCCGCGACGGCCGTGTCGGATGTGTTCGCCCGCGCAAGTAACACATCGCTGCCATTCTCTAATGCCAGCAAAGAGCCTTCGCGATTTTCGGAGGAGGAATTCTTCGGGCGGCCGACAATCTGCCGGCGCCGGCTGCATATCGCTGCGCCGATCTACGCTCCTTCCTGACATTAATTGTCGTCAGACTTCACTCATCGGTCGCGATTTATCACTATTCCCCTGGCTCTCAGCGGCTTTGGTTGCCGCAAGCGAAATACACTGGCTGTTGGCTGCTAGTTGTGCATAGTCAAGCAGAAATGTATTTCCACTAGGAAACTTTGTAGGGACACTAACATTCCGAATGATTATTTTACGAGCAACCCAATGGAGATAATTAAGTCGATTTCCATTGTTTATAATTATATCTTTTACATTTCGAACATCTACATTTTACATTTAGAATTATTAATAACGTGGGGGTACAACTGTAAAAATGTATAATAACTTCAATCAACTAAAACAACTGCTATTTTACTCTATTAATTTTCTTTCAACCGTTATAATTGAAAACCCAGCAGTATTAGTATTAAGCAAACACTTCTTTGTCAAAAGAGAACATGATTCGGCCCAATCACTCGAAGCTCACAATAAAAACCCACGAGACAAAAGCATCGTCCTCCGTCTCTTAAAAAGCGCGATAAATCAACTGGAACTCGGCCAGCGAAAAGTGCTCGATTCTTCATTCCACTCGTTGTCCGAATACCATTGGGCGCTCGCGTGGATGCTCGCACACTTAAATTTGATGTACGGCAGACGAAACAATCAGGCAGTGAGGGTCGCCGCGTAGACGAAACATTCCGAGGAGGCAAGAAGAGCGACAATGAGCCGCTGCGATCTGTGCAAGCCAAAAGGAAGGAAAGCGAGAGAGTTCGCAAGTGGGATTCTCCCGGAACGGGGATTATATATGCGAGCATTTGTTGGCTTAATAGAGTCGGAGGGTGGCTGGGAAGTGCGTCTATCACAATACAGGGGGCGATGGAAATAATGGAACTGGCTTGTTGTACCAGCCGGCAGCTACAAGCCGACTCAATTCTCCGCGAAGTTGCACGTGGTGCAACCTCCTCTTTCGTGATGTGTGTGTGAGTGAGGACGCGCGAGAGTGCGAGGAAATAGGTACACCAGAGGTTATGCTTGTGGATATACTAGGTTATGTACAGGGTGGTGCAGTTATGTACGCGTGAGTCAGCTGTTTCAATGTTGTTCTCTGGAAGGGAACTTCCGGCAGGTTCTGCATTTTCCATTGATTGGCTAATGAGACCGTCGATTATGTGTTGGGTTAATCTAAATTATTAATACGCTTGTGGGTCTAGTTTGGTATTCTTCTGTATAAGTGACCAATGTCTCAGATTCATGTGTCTAATAAAACAATAGAGGAACGAAAACTTTCCATTTTAAAGTGTATTTAATGTCTATTACTTACGGTAATTTTTAACATAAATTAATTTAAAGTTGACTACAATCAGCGGCTTTCCTTCGAAAGTGATAAAGCTGGCAATTTTCTTAAGAGCATATGCCAATCGGAGAAATATTAATTGACTTGTGTGACATTTCTCGCGATGGAGAAATCTGTATCCGCACCACCCTGTACATCCATTGGCGGAGACCACGCTGGGAACTCCTCCCTGCGGACAGAATGTACCAAGTGAACCGCTTCCGGGTGCCTCCTACGAAAGAAGGGCCAGCGTGGACCAGTTTAGAAACAAGCGCAGCATGCGAACTGCATCGGCGTGTAGGTGAGCGCGCGCGGCGCGTGTGCGAGGAAGGAGAACGAGAGCGAGGCAACGAGCGGGCTCCTGCCCGATATAAATAAGGGGCAAGCATATCGCGTAAATCTGGAGCGCATGCATCTCCCCCCACGTGGAATTACAATATACCTCTTGTCATGTTAATTCACTCCGCTGTAATTCCGCGCCACCGCCTACCGCCCGGGCACTAACATTAGACGGCGATTTTCCAGCAGTTCTGCTAATTCTGAATGGCCCCGTATGCTTTATGATACTGCATGCTGCGCGTAACGAGGGAAGAAAGTATAGCGCTGAAGGATTAATGCTCACGCGCCAGCACAGGCCGATCCAAAATACCGTGAAGAAGTGCTTCTCGAAAATTTCTAAATTGCAACTTGGACTCCTGCCTTTCCTAGTTATTACCGTGTTATCACCGTTTTTTTAATAGTCGTTCAAAGCGGTATTTTGTATTCTATGAGAACCTAAAATTCTAAATGATTATTTTACAACGAACAGAATGCTAATCGTAATTCGACTGAATAAAAATTATAATATCTGATTGTATATTACTACAATTGAACACTATAGTTAAAATGATTGACATTTATTAACAATTTGAAATTATTTACACTGTGAAGTAGAGAAGTACCGGCTTACAATTGCGATTACAGAGTCATCTCTTCAATGGTATCCGTAAATTTAATTATTCCTGTTTGGCAAGGAAAACATACTATTCTGTTATTATATTAACACTGTACACTGATTTTATTTTAGTGTTTTCACTGACCAATATTAGAATTTAGAGTCCATTTAGAATTTCCACTGGTTTTATCCGTCTATAATACACGTCAGAATAATAGCTCGCTTGGCTTCGAAACGGGGAGTAATTATCTACGATCTTAATAAAGCCGCCGAATGGCCGCAGTTAGGGTAATACGGATTTCGATGGGATTTTACGGGTGATTAAGGGGATCAAATTCCGCGTAAGGTCAAGAGAGCCGCCTCCGAGTAGCTCGCACTCGCTTGAAGCGTACGCCCGACCAACTCCTTCCGTAGTCACTAAATCAGCGAATTCTAAGCCTACAGGGAGCCAAAGAGAGAGGAGAGAGAGTTTATAAATGTATCTCCCACGCCCTCCACTGTCTGGCGTGATTTCTCTCTTTGTGCTTTCGCCGTCCTCTTCGCCACTCGTCTCTCTCTCTCTCTCTCTCGCTCTCTCTCCCTCTCTGATTCTCCCTTTCTCCCTCCCTCTCGGGGCACCGTTGTATTACGCCCGAATCTTTCCAGAAGAGTAAATTAATTTGCTTCCTTCTCTCGCACCCTTCGCTGTCCTCCTCTCTTCGTCTGTCGTCGCGACGGCCTCGCAGACACGGCGGCGACGACCCGTCTCTCGCGACCCCACGAAAAAAGCCTGGCCAAGAGCAGCAAGAAACGCGACGCGATAATGCACTGGGAATTTCGGCTCTACCGGCCGGGGGATGCCACTGTGCAGATGGCTGCTTCTACTGTTCGGACAATGCGTGCCCGGCGAAAATGTGGCTGCGGGTTGGGACATTGGGGCGTAGAAATGTAGGACACTTTAATGTTAACTTAAATTACTGATCCTTGTAATCGATGCGTCCTTTAACGTCTGATACCTCCCTTTAAGGCAGGTTTAAGGCTGGAGCAACTGTCGAAATTAATGTTCTGTAATTTTAAATTGCAGGGAAAATGAACTTATTATTATACTTAACATTAATTAGCACTTGTACTTTAAAATTCTGTCTGATAAGAGGACTTCTACTTAAGGTAATGAATGGATCGGTATTGAAACTTATTATTAAAGGAAAGAGTAGAAAGGATATTACCAGAGCGTAACAAGGCCATTCGATGGGACCAGACCAGACTGACCGTCGCATGTATAATTAATTAGATCCAGCAGCGATGCGAGTCTTACGAGGTTTTAGTGAGAACTGAAGAACTGCGTACGTAAACACAGAGGTGCGAGCTCGTGTCAAGAAGTCGAGCAGTTTTAATAACCCAAGGACTCGATAAAATTTTATTCGTACATCACTTTTTTTGTTTTACTGTTTTGCAAACCGCCGAGAAAATGAGGGAGTGCTTTACTAGACGTTCATTCTGTTGAATTGTCATCTAATAGAAGAATATATAATTTCCTTGAATACCTTCATTCGATCGTTAGACTCTACTCATCAGCAATTCCACCATCAATTTTTCATTCAATACCCCTTTCCTCTTTCCAAGGTTATCGCACATTTACATTGCATTATTGCAAATTGGAGGTTGGCCGGCCAATTACTGACAGCCACGCTAAACAGTCAGGCGATTATCAACCGTCTTTTAATTGCATGGTGGTATGGAGATTTATCTTGAGGTTAATCCGACAGGACTCGCACCTTTTGAGGCCGCCCGGGGAAGTTAAACTGGGAATGGCGGCTGCGGGCGTACTAATAAAATCATAATTAAAGTATTTAGCTCGATAATTGCGGTTGCAATGCAGGCAACCTGATGATACGAGGATCATCGCAGCGTGTCGACGGGTGACAAGCAGCCCTCGGCTATACCTCCAGACTACAGCTTGACTAAATGACACTAGTGACAGCAAACGCTACTTAAGTAATGGAACCTTCTACTGGTCTACTCTGGACACCTGCAACCCTTCGAGCTTATATAACCCGTTGCTTGTTTCGAATTCACAATAATAATTTTGAATTTAGATGAGTAATCTGCAATTGGAATACAAAAATGCTGTATTATTTCACAGCTTTTTATTAAAAAAGGAATACTAAACAAAATTAATGTAATAAGATTTGAACTTATGCGAATGAAACATAATTATAGGACTGCTGATTTTTATGCAAACAGCAATTTTCATTTTTATTTTGTTAATACGTAAATAGACAGTAGCCGTGAATTACGAATTCATCCGTTGTTCCATCAAATATTACAGCTTTCCCCGACCTCCAATCCACCTTGCTCGCGCATAAATATTCGCAAACTAATAGTCCCATTCAAGTTCCGACTGCAATCACAAATAAGTCATACTTATCCGAAAAGGCCGAGGCATCGATAAATCTCTCTGGGTGTAAAAATTGAAGAGGACGATGCCACAAGTGGCAAAGCCAGCCGGGTGGGGACTAAGCGGCATATTTCTTCAGTTTGATCGTTTTAATGGGCACGGTCGAGTGGGCCGCGGTGTCCACGGGTGGACAGTTCTGCGTAAGGAGCGACAGACGGGCCGCGCTCGGCGTGAAAATAGACGCTCAATGCTTCATAGTCGTCGTCGTGGAGACACGGCTGCCGGCAGTGGCACGATGCTTGACTGTTATGAGCAGCTATAATAACAGTGGCCGCGTAGGAAGCCCTCATTAATGGAACACCCGCGATAGAGCGCGTGTCCTCCTCGACGACTATGAATCGCCCGCGCGGCGAAAGTCGTAGTGCGAACTGTGAACGAACCAGAAGACGCGCGCGCCCTGTCTGGCTGCGGTCTGTGAACGCGGATGAATGTGCGCTCCCGTTCCAGTGAGGGCCGAGCTGCCGCCCCGCCGCTCCTCGCCTTCCTATTGTCATTCTAATGACGTTAATAGACAAGAACGGCGACCACTGAGGGGAGCACTGAACATCTACACCGCCGAATTCACTGTTGCACTTTGCGCTCTTGGATTCATTCATCCGATCGTAGCGAGGACAGGCAGCATTTAACCTCGGCAATAGACACCCTTTGCCAACATATTCCAATTGCTGGACCTGACTTGCTTCGTCTTGAACATGTTGGGATGCTTCGAAGTTCCCGTCGCAGACTGCCTGGACTTGAAAGGAAATTATTTCTAAGCCATCACTTTTTACGTCTTCTTTAACATTTACATACTCATCTTTTAAAATGAACCTGTTGTTTAATATTAAAACTAATAAAATGTATAAAAGTGGTTAAACAAGACGAGAATGCCGTGTGTGGTCGGCGCCCGTACATACTAATAAGCAAAATATCAATTTGTACAAAATTTTGCCACACACTTGGTTCGGCGGTCATTAACTGTAAACGGCCACTGCCGGTGGCAGCGGTCGCCTACACACGAATGGTATCGTTTCGCCCCTTTTCAAGCCTGTGATTTATGAGCATCTCGCGGGAACTCGTAAACGTTATATCGGTTTCTCACAGTAGCGGGCGAAACACGGCACCGAGCAATTAACTTCGCATCAGCCCCTTCTGATAAAAAGTGACATGCGCCGCGCTCCTTGAAAAATCTCATACGGAATGATGTGTGCTCGGCTTCGACTTGCTTGGATCGTTAAACGTGTAAAGTAAGCACATTATCTGTCGTGAAACATGTTCACTCATGTGTGTCTTCCTATACAAGGGGGTGAATGGTGAAATGGCTCTTTTACGACGAAGAAGAAAATATAATTAGGAAAAATTCGCTATTCCCCTTGTCAATTATAATATTAAATACGAGTAGCAGTAACGCAATTTGCAAATGAAATGCATTATTTAAAAACAATAACTTAACAAATACAAATTCTCTACTATTGAATAGAATAAATAGTAAAATGATAAAAAGGCAATTATGATACTATGAAACAGGAAACAAAATTGGCAATAAATATAATTAGTCAAGAATTGACGTAGGAATACTCATACTTTTGATCAATAGTTAAGAAAAACAAATAGACGTGCAAGTCAAAAACAGAAATGCAGCAAAGGAGTGTGCCATTTTAAGTGGCATCTTTGTAGCAACGACGATCGCTGTAATTAGGAAAGAGTCAGGGCTCGGTTTGCCGAGGTCTTGTTGGGAAAAAGGCGAGAGCTCTCGGTGTTTCGAGCGAGGGCGTGCTGACGTGGGACACAGCATAAAGCCGGGGAGAAGTGTGGTCCAAAAATACGACGGCACTTTGGCACGGGACACTGCGCCCAGTGAGTTTAGCGGTTGTTTACATCGATGAAGAAGCTGTTGCAAGTGCCATTCCGAGCCATTAGTGGCCTCCTATATTATCCATAAGTCAGGTGGAATCCTAGGTGAACCCGCAAACATCGAATTAGTTCCGCTTTTCCTCTCCCTCTCTCGCTCGTCCGCTTCTCGCCCTCTCATCGATCGCAAATCAATGCGACCCACCGACTTGTCTCCTTCGCCCTCGTTGCCGGGATTGCCAAATTATGCTGGCAAAGCTAAAATTGGTCCGAGAACTTGGTGACTTCGATGTGGAGTTGCTGGCCTGTGAATTGATATTCCCATCAATTACTCCTATTAAAGATTTATTGCCATATTTTCTGGAACAGACAACAGTTGCATATGTTTTGCTGCAATAAAATATAAGAACATCCATCTATTTTCTCAGATTTGATATTTACCTGATGCTTGTTAATTAGAGTTAATCTAGTAAATATGGCTCCTTGGAGATAAGTATTCGAAATAGAAAAACTAAATCATTTTCACAAACCCTCACTTTCGTGACAATCTTCTTCAATCGCGATGGGAACATTAACAAATGTTTTTGCATAGTAACCTATCAATGACAGCACATTAAACGTGAAAATATGGAAGAATGAAGATAAAAGTGCTATAAATAGCGTTTCTCTCGTAACAATCAGGGTTTGTGGTCGCTGATCACTGCCATTTGACGCACATACACATTCCCCCGCTGAAGCATAATATATTGTGCACTAAATTTAATTTTTAATATGTTGGTCACTTAGGCGCATCGTCATTCGGTAATAAAGAAATCCAGATGAAGACATTACGTGGGATTTCCCTTAAGAAATAACGAGAACAAAAAATCAGTCAGCGGAATCTAATACCTCCATAAACGTAATGGCACGTTCGCCAGGCGCATCTGAATTAATGGAAAAAGTCGAAAGGATACCGTGACACGTATCCATGTTAAATCATTGCCTAAACGGTGCTCGGCTGATGTGTATCATTGAGCCACGGTAGAACCTGTACTTAAGGCATCGAAGCCAGCTCAAAAATCTGTGCAGGCCCCATTATAATCCCATTACACACATTCGCTGGGTCCACACTCCTTCGCCTCTTGTAATTACAGCTCGAATCTAGCTTTAATTCGTATAGACCGTAACATATGCACAGACCATTCGAAGAGTCTCATTCAAAAATGAAAAGAAGGCTTTGACTTCCTATCGTAAATATGATCTTAATTAATGTTCAGTTTATAATTTCGAAGACGTCAATGCCAAGTGTACATGTTTGAATTAAAGCCATTTGCTTGTCCTGAAATTAGGAGGTGCAATCTGATAATATCTTAATTGGCAGTAACTTGCTAATAAAATTATTAACTAATTATTAAAGCGTGTATGTAGAGATCTATAAAACGGTTGATCGTGATAGATGTCACTCAAATAACGAAACCTTCACGGTCTATTTAATAAGCAGCTGATCCCCCCGCACACTTTAAGATTCCGAGCAACTGTTTCGCCAGGCGCCGCGTCGCCCGCGAGACAATCACAGTGTTTTCGAGAGCATTTTTCATGGCCGTTTAGCAGCAGTTGGACAAAAACGCCGAATTCGGCAAGCGGCATTTCTGCCGGTGCATTAATATCAGTCTCACCCGCTCATTTACATCCGGACAGGATAATCGAGAAGCCATGGGGCCAACGCGAACCACCGGATTCAGTGTTATATCGCGCGGCACATTCGGCGTTTTTGCGCCGCTTGGCAAATGTTCTTTTAAGTGTTGTCCATAATTCAGAGGTGGCCCGGCCAATGAGGACTAGACACGGAGAAACGGAGGAGACAGACCAATCCATTTGGTAGTCAAACGATCTATAATTTCGAGATGGGACCGAGTTAACCTAGGAATAACGGTAGTCGGGTTAACGAGATCGCTGGATTCCGGATCAGAGCGGAGGCGGTGGAATTGACTGCTTTTAATTTTTCGATCATTAACGTTTTTTCGTTGACTGTAATATTTATGCCACCTGGGATCAGGTATTTTTGAATAGGAAAGATTGGCATCGGTGATACAACTTTGCCGATGTAACCAATTCCGATGGCTCTATAATTCACGTAAAAAATATGTGTACTAATAAAAGGTGTTCTACAATATGAATTTGCACTCACATTTATTAGTCTCAGTCTCTTTCATTAATCTTGTAAAGTCTGGGCCCCAATAATACTCTAACCACCCCTGTTTGTCAGCAAACAACACATCTAGCGCGCAATTACATGCCCCAGCAAGCATTTGGAGCACATTCCAAATGCAAATTCCCCAAGTGTGTATTGTGGGGTGAACTCTAAATAGTTGAATAGAGTTGTCTAGTCCTCAAGGGCGCGTTTGCTACAATGAGCAGGACAGTAATAAATCTCCCGGACGATATTTCCCGTGAGACTATTAATGGCCTTTTGGTGTAACCCGACGCCACGTAAGCAGACTTCGCCTGCTACCCTATTGTCTAAGACGTCTAGGTGGCCGCGAATGCATTGAACGCTTTCCGCAATCGGGGAACGCGGGATTCTCTCTTTCTCTCTCTGGATGGGCTCGACGCGACGTGCGTCTCGGCCTGTTGAACACATCTGCCGTGTGGGTGTTACCAGTAAATCTCATGTGCGCGATATGTCACATGCCTGTGCTACGACATTCCCTGGTCACAATGGCACTGACGTATGCCGTCTTGGCGTGGGTACACTCGCGTGTCACGTGAATCTAGAGGGTGGACCGAAAATTATTGCCCGAGACTTCAAAACTTTCTCGGGTTGCTTAGACACGTGTGCAGGAGAGATCTTGTGACTTTGATTAGATCGATATCTCGAACCGTTCGATATTTTATCGACGATTTATGTCATACTTGTGTTATAAATTTAAGGCGTTTTAGATTATTTTTATCGTTATTATTGTGTTGAGGGTAATAGTCAATCCCTACGATGATTTTATTACGGTGACCAATATAAAAACTGTTTGTCATTATGACCCATTTCTATAATCAAATATAAAAATACCGAAATATAAATCAATTATCATTTATGACTTTCTGTTAACTACAATAGCTGATTTAATACTGAATTAAACCAGATCTTTGATTAATCAGAAGTCAGCGAGAACATTTTCAGTGTCACCCTGTATAAAGGAGACGAGGCTAATGCGCTGGCACACCCTAAAATCGAGAAAGGCCTCTCGATCGCACTCAACACAGTCAACCTAGCGCCTCTCCACGAAATCACGAACAATGCCAAGAAAGTGCCCACGATACTTCCTTTGTTGCCCGGTGTTCCTTTGACACTTGGCGAGAACTCGCTTATTTCCACCGTGAAATATACAACACCCTTTACATCTGGATTAGGCAGGAGAGGGCGCGCGCGCGCCTCGTCTAATGATTATAATTAGCCTATCATTGTCAGGGTGCTCGCCGGGAGATTTACGGGGACGCGGCCACTTAAGCCGCTCTTCATGAGAATATTAATGCGCGCGACGAAAGCAGTTGGGCCACGTGCGAGACAAAAATCGAAAGAGCATTAAGACACCGAGCTTTCTTTCCCTTCGGCTCCTCTCTGTCCCTCTCGCGAGCACCGGAAGATCCCGGCAATCCCTCCAGCGGCACTCAGACTAAACACTTTATCCCCGGGACGAGCTGAGTCCGGCAAAAAATCGAGTCGACCGCATTTTCGCAATGCGTGCGAACAATATCGGCCTGGACGGAGGGGGAAGAGTGGCAGGGCGCGAAACTAGTGCAGTGGACCCTGTCGAGGAGGTTGTCTGGTTCCTGGGCTTGCAAGGGGCCGACAGATGTTACTCTTTTTTCGAGCCTCCGCGCATTCGGGAGGCTTCGAAAAAGCTCTTCCTCTCACGCGACTGTCAAAATTGGACGCGGAGCTCTTATTTATTGGGCTCCCGTTGCTTCGCTGTTGTTTTGCATTGTTTTGTCTTCCTGGATTCTCCGCTGAGCCCTGCGGAAGAAGTGTCAATGACTTCTGCAAGCCAGAAGTTTACGTAACTGATTCTACGTACAAGATAAATGAACTACTCAACATTTTTTCCGTTCCAATTGTAAACACCACACTAGTGATGACTTTTAATTAAATTAAACCACATTTTTCATTAATGTAGAAATAATTGCTAGATTGTTCTATGATTTTTCATTCAATACTTGCAATTTCATACTATACTTACACTTGCTATATGTATTTGCAACATGTTCATCTCAATTTCCGTACCCATCATTATGCCCGTACGCGTGTATCCAGTAGATCTGAGAAACACCTGAGTAATGAGTCATTTAAGCACACGCACGCGTTGCTACTTGCTACACTAGCCGAACAACTACTACGAAAATCGTAACTAAATAACATAGAATTTACCAGTAATGGCACATTGCAACATTGTGCAGGAACCAGTTGGAGCTACTTATCATCATGGAATCACACACTTCAACCACTTCCGGCCGCACGCTGAATTAAGTTGTCCATATTGACAGCTCGTGCTTCTTAATCTCGGCCACTTTAACTTTGTCTTCCTTTTGAAACATGAAGGATCTTGTGCTAATTTGGATCTGCATAACATAAACGCTGTCACATTACCAGCGCTTTTTACACAGATCCCTAATGCTATGCTTACAAAGTATAACGCCCAGACGATACACTCTGATTTTGATGAAGTGTTTGATAAACATATTCATATCTCGGAGATGACAAAAATTGACAAGGACATCGTTAAATACCTTAAAATAAGCCGATATTCAAAACTATCAAGATAGACAAGTTTCAATACGGAATCAAACTGGAAATAGGTCGGTCAAACTCGAAATACAACTTAATTTTTGTATGTAATGGCATACAAATTTCGTTTCAATCAACTAGCACCAAAATCAATCTTTGCCCAGCGATACTCAACATTCACTTACTGCAATACTAATTAACAAATAGGTTTTACTCTTGAATTGATATTTATGAATCCGTCTCTGAGTCGTCGACTTCCAATGCGCCAAAAACACTCCCCCGCAAAGATGCGCAACGTTCTTTTCGGGGAGTTGGTTAGGGGGCGGACGAAAGGCGCCGAGGTTGGCTCGAGACGCGCGGTCTAAGTTTGCCACAAAGCCGGACAACCCTGATATATTAGTTTCATGCATGGTTACATAACCGCGGAGAGTTCTTCGCCATCGCATACCCGCCGCGTCAGCCTTGTCGTCGCGGATGATAAGTCGTTGTTGTCGTCTTCCTCTTCGCCTCCTCCGGACGACGGCTTGACGTCTTCGTCGTCGTCGTCGCGTTGCCCGCGCCGTCAAGGCTTCTGCGCGTGTTCCGGCGTCTATGACCTGCAGTGTCAACAGGATCGCTCGCCACTTTTTGCCATCGCCCGATATGTAGGTGCACATCATTTATGAACGTCATCTGGTAGAATTGTCATCGAAGTCAACGGGCAGTGAGCTCGACGATTGACTTCGGCTGATTGGATATTGGCTTGGTGCGTTAATGTTATAGACTTGCATTGGTAGATAACAGTACTTCGTTCTTTCTGGACAAAATTATCTTACAATCTT
Organism: Crossocerus cetratus; assembly: GCA_963675795.1. Classification (NCBI taxonomy): domain Eukaryota; kingdom Metazoa; phylum Arthropoda; class Insecta; order Hymenoptera; family Crabronidae; genus Crossocerus; species Crossocerus cetratus. The sequence goes on along the minus strand of OY776662.1, from coordinate 29,719,348 downwards.
CAATAATTCATCATTTGAGAAGGTTTGGTTAATCTAATGTTAAAGAAACTAATTCTCCAATCGCGCGGGGCTGCCAAAACGAGGATACAAACAGCAGATACGATGGGTTCACTGAGAAGAGCATGGAGTATGGGTTTTCATGTAAATTGGCCTGGCCCGCGGGGATTCTTTGCGCCGTGAAATGATCATCGGGCGTACGCTCCCTCGTAAAATTGTCAATGACGATGATTACGGCCCAATTACGCAAGCATGGCGCACGTATCAGCCCTGCTGTAAAAAGGTAACGGGAAAGCAAAATCATTCTCGATGTTCATCCCTGCGGCTCCCACTAAATGATAATTTAATAGTCGAAAATGCCAAATGCGGACGCTGCCCTCAGCCACATGCTTTTTTGGCAAACTGCATTTTTGTATTATAATGTGCTCGTCCTGACTCTGAGAACTTAAAAAAAACAATCTTTTTAAATTCTTAAAAACAAAAGAGAAGAAGAGAAGACTTGTTGAAGAGAAGAGAAGACAAGAGAAGAGAAGAATTAATGCAAAGTGTAATAATGAACTATTATGGTTGTAAAAGAAAATACCAGGAACTCGCTTGACAATCTTACACGACTATTCATCCACAGCGACCCTTTACAATTACAAGACAAAAGCGTGTCACGAAGACAACTGACCGACCACTCGAACAATACAATAGCGATCACCGTGCACTTACCGTCTCCAGAAAAAGAATGGCATCATTTTATCATGCTCCCCGGGAAGATTAGATCAAAGCGGCCACGGGCCTGGCTGCTAGTCGGAGCCAGCGCGAGTAGGAGGTAGCGGAGCAAGGAGCTCAGCCGGCTTTCGTTGTTCCGCTTGAAACAACATGACAGTTTGGCATGATTAGTACACGTGTACTATTGTCCGCTCGGAGGCCCAGGCCACCCACTACACGCGCCCGGAGTGTCTGCAAGGAGGCGATTCCATTGGAGGGCAAGAAAACAAGAGAGGGGAAACAGTGCGTGTACAGATGTAGATTAGACTCGCAGATACGAATACTGCGAGAGAGGAGAAACGAAGTTCCTACTCATTGCGGCGCCGATTCCTGCATCGCGCGCCTAGCCACCGCCTTATTTACGAAGACTGTTCTTATCAGAGCCGCGCTCCACCTTCCAATCGGTTTCTAGCTCCGCCGGCGAGATGTAATCGGCATTGTTCGATCGGTTTCCTTGCCGATCTACCGAGGAGCCGCGCGCCAGAAAAAGCAATGAGCAATAGGAGCGGTGACAATACAATGAAATTGGAGACAATGGGCGAAAAGCGCTCGGGGGAGAGATACAAAGGGTGTTGCGCACCGAGATTACATCGGGAATGAGCGGGCGAGAATTATGTGGCCGGTTACAATGATGTGTTGAGACAAGAGAGTGTCTTTGATAGCCTGGTTAATCATGTTTTATTTTTAAATCGCCTGCTCACGTATTCTGTCATTTTTTCAGATCTCTGTCCTGAGTTCCAATCAAAAACATCTTTGGCAACACTTGCAGCGTGGGGTAAGATTATTACAGCATATGTATCTTTATTTTTACATTCTCCCTGAACGAATACCTTTGCCTCGTATTATTCAGCATATTTCACTTGCATTTTTATCATTACCATCGAATTTATATGATATATCAATATTAAATGCACATAGACTAATATACACACAATATCTGATAAAAAGTGGAGTCTCGGCAACGTTCATTTGAAGGGACATGCGCCAGCATAGAAATTCCATTGGACAAACCGACGCGACGACAGTAATCTGAAATTCCCGGCAAATGAAGCCGCACTCCAGGAAGATGGCTTGCACTCCGAGAGCAGATGCACAGTGTTCGCCTGTTCGAAATGTCGGGTGGCGTCCCGTTGTTTCACGAGCGTGGCAGGCGAGTTTGGCATGACGGGAACACGTGTACTATTGTTCGCTAAATCCTTGGCCACCCACCTCAGTCGAGCAGTGTGCCAGAGAGGAAGCCGGACTGCGGTGCTGCGGAGTAGGTGCGGGGGAAAGGCCCAGCCAGATATGAAATAGAGGAGGGAACTCTCGAGCGCACGGGGAATTCGTGCCGGGTATTATCGTCGCTATTATTACGCCTTCGCCACCCCCGACACCCGGTTGACGGACAGTGCGACGGACAGGCTTCTTTCTCCCTCTGCCTTTCTGCCAGCCTCCACCTTCTTCCGCCCTCGCTCCCAACCGACGACCACGACGTCTCTTCTGCTCCTCAGAGTCGTCGCTTTCCTTTTCCACTGTCGGCAGATGGAAACTCGGTTTACAGTCCCGTGACATTCGCCCATTATTAATAAGGCTCGAGAGAGCTCCCACTGCGAGTGGTGGGTTCTGGGAGACAGTGATCCTCAGTGTGAAGGATAAAGCAGTAACGAATTAGCCGGGGAATTTCAGTTTATTATGACTGAGCTTGACGAACTACGAATAATCACCGATTGAGAATAGTAAACACTCAAACTCCGAATTAAACAAATACTTCTTCCTGATTTGCGAATATTTTATATTTTCTTTGTTTCTTTCCCGGAAATGTTTGGCGCATAAAATAAATAATCGCCGATCGAAAATAGGGAATGTTGATTTACGCAAGCAAAAATATTCTTTCCTTATTTGCAAATATTTTATATTACAAAAAATTCTTTTGGCGCAAAATCAAGTGAAATTCATTTCAGCGAAACATTGAAATCTGGTGTAAAAACATGTGTTAAATTAGCAAGGCGTTTACATCTTGTGAAACTCGCAGCACGTACTCTAGTGACTCGACCTGTCAGTGTGTAACTTCCTCATCCAACAATAAGTCAGCCAAGAGATTGTCAAGCTAGCCTGGCATCATAAATTATCTTGCTCGCCCGGCTAGAACAATGCGTGTCCGTGGATGAGCGTCAGAAGCTGGGTGCAGTGCTTTGCACTTTCACAAGTGATTCATTTCCTCCCCGTCATCTCTGTGATTCCTCATTTCTACTTACTACTGTCTCACTGACTTCGCGTCCGTCAGTGATTCCTACTCCTGTTCTAACGCATTCCCTCGTTATGTAGCTATTTCTCGATTGTCTTTCCAACACTGAACACCTTTCCATAAATGCCGTTCGAACATCTCTCGAATCACTGTACGCAACTACGCAAGTGAGTTAATATATTTAAATCTATTGACATTAGCGTGAGATATTTTTATCGCAAACTTTTTCAATTACTTTCTTTGATTTATTTGTGCTCAGTGTATGAATTATCAAAGAGATTCGCTCACAGAAATATTAAAGTATTTATATCACACAGTTCCATGTTTAACGCCTGGAACTTTAGCATCGACAAGAATTGAAAAGTAAGCATTACAGCGGCCGTCCTCTTAGGACTTAGGACTTGGACGATGCGTGCTGCAAAATGATCTCCGAGAATCGTCCGCGCGACAATAAGAGCTTACGACTTAATAGTGAATGCGTGCGATACGGCAAGACGTATAGGTCTGGTTGTCTCCCGTTGGTGCCGGTGCGCTCGACGTTACGTAAGAGAGGCGGCAGACAATATTCCGGCCGCGCGGTGTCAGAGCACCAGACTCGATGGACAGTGCGACGGACAAGCGTCGCACACCCACCCACACGGCGCACAGAGGACCAGCGCGTGTTCTCTATTTGTCGGTGGGCGCTGTCGCACGTCTTGCCAATCACGGTAGGACGCCGTGACCGAAGTGCTCTCGCAGCTTTTCCACCGTGCGCCAGACCGGTACGACAAGCACGCCGCCCTCGGATCCCGCTCAAGCACACCTCCAACAGCCTGGTATGCACACGCATACTAATGCACGCGACGCCTCGGCGAAATGTTACAATCATCGCTCATTCCGTGTGTCTGTCACTAAGCCGCGTACATGGGCAGACTATTCTTCGATACACTATTTCAGGCGCATCCTCGCGCCTCAACAGTGCCATGAGATAGAAGGTACTTGGATTGCGAAAGCAGAAATCGCGCTGCAAGTGGAATTACAGAATTCGATAAAAGCTTTACTGCTATCAATATCGGTGGAATATCTGTTACCGGGAAATAATAGAATGCAATTTGTGCACAAATACCGCACAATTTATTACCGGTTTTGACATATCAATTTACGAAAATTGTGCAATTGTGTTTTGCAAATATATAATGTCTTTTATTTAGCGAATAATTTGGAAAGAACTTAAAATTACCGGAAGCTTAACTTGTTCTACCGTTAGACAAAAATCCGCGAAGGAATTTATGCAACATAATACACAGGGGTGCAGAGTTAATTGATTAGTTCGAAGCACGTCGTGAGTGCAGAGTATTCGTGCAAAACCCCGAGAGAGTTGTACGCGCGGAGAAGGGAACAAGGCTGGAAAGCCGGACGTGGTCGGCAATAACTTGTTGCAGCCAACCACTTGTTGCACGCCTCTCAAAATTCTTCACGCCTCGCCAGGCAATTTTACCGTAAATTGCCTCTTCGTGAAAAAGTCTCGCCCGGCGTGCACATCGGTGCGAGCATGCCCGACTCTTTCTATCACGAACTGGTTTAGCAATGCAAGCACAGCTAAGCCGAATTTCCCTTCGAGACACAAAGTGGTTTTTAAAAGCTAGTGCGGGAGACGATGAAGTTTCAGTTTAATAATTAGGAGAATTGAATCCATGAAAACAGAAGCAGTCCAGGTACAGTTGGAAGTGTGGAAGGTTTGAGAATTGTGCTTTTCCCCCACTCGAGAAATCTCGGCCCATTAATCTGTGCGTGCGGCACATTAATTGTGAATCTTAATGGGATATGCTTAATAAGTTATATCCGGGAATGCTCGTGAATTTGCCCGCACCGATGCTCATATTGATGAGCTGCGAGAGACCTTATGGTAAATTATGCATCCTGGATAATGTACGCGCCTTACCTATGGCGAATGTCTGCGATCGGCCTACGATAGAGATTTTCTCTCTCTCGCCGAGATGGATGTACCGTTTTATCGGCCGAAGCATCTGTCCTCTTTGGCTTACGCGCGCGCGCGCTCGAGTCCTATTACGAAATCACGCCCGCATATCGGCGCAGCCTCAAAACCAATTAAGACGCCGTCGATTGAATTTTTTGAACGTTCCGCTCCTTTGACCGCGCACCGCCTCCGCCCTCATACAGGGTGACTCGAATGTCAATGACCACAGGAACAGGAATATTAAATTTCATATTCATTAAGAGGATTTTTGTCGACTTTTAATGTGATCATCTTCGATATCTGAATTCCATTTATTCCGAGACTAAATAATCGGGGGAAAAGAATCGCAAGTGTCCGACAGAATTGATGAATCTTGTTAGCAGTGCGGTTAGAACGAACACTTGACAAGAATCCTCTGCACTTGAAGACGAAAACAAATACGTGTGCGGGTGTGACTCTATTTCGGCGGCGCATGTCACAGCCTAATAATACCGGCTTTGATGTGGCGCGCATCATTCAATAAGTCCACGTGCACCTTCTCTTCTTTCAAAGTAACCGTACGCCCGGCAAGCCAAAGCTCCGTCGACAGCTTCCCAAGCATCATCGGCTCGAAACTGATCTGTATTGCTGTATCATCACTCCGCTCGGCGCGGCTACCAAAATACTCGCCGAGTGTCCTTAAAACGCCGAGTTGTATGCTCGCGTTGATAGCTCACGTCTGCGAGTCCCGGTACTTATTCTACTTAGTCCCTTACTGAATACAACCTCCTCTCAAAGGAACTTAATCTTCGGGGCACCGACTTTAATGCGGATATAAATTTTCAGCGCTCCATTGACTGTCGAACAGAAGGCTGGCCTGATTGTCGAATTTCCAGACAGGGTGTATTATTTATAAACTTCGCAAATTTAGACGTTACGTCCACAACTAAATTATTATGATTCAATTTCCAAATAATTTAGTATTACATGATAAAAAAACATTCTAGTCTACGCAATTTTTCGTTGAATTTGATAGCAAGTCGTACACAACCTGCACTTGAGTTAAACTGTCATACGAGAGAAAATGCACAGTACTTAGCTTATAGCCTGGCAGCGCCGCCATATTCGGATCCCAGGACGAGTTATCCTGGGAATCGAAGATGACATCTGGCAGGAGCGGGAAACCCGTTCTCCCTCGCAAGGTGTATCGCACGTAGAGCGACTAGATCTCCGCCAAGCGATACTGTAGCGCAGTGCCGCGTGGATTCACGGGCGAGCGGTTCGTCGCCGGCGACAGAGGAGCGATCGATCGGCTCGATCGACACGATACATGTTATGCCGGCGATATCTCAGCCGGCCTCTCCCTGCCGCCCACCCGATTAATAAACTCGTACAACACACCCGTCGGCGTCCAGCTAAACCGGCAAAAATCCTTTCCATGCATGCAAACGAGCGCCTCGGCATTAATTAGCGTCAACGTCTACGCGGCGACCGGTACTCCCCGGGCGTTATGTAAGTGTTAACACTTTGCCCGACCAACGTCTGGTTATACTTCCAAGTTATTAATTCATTGATTCCGAGGTATGCTTAACCCCTTCGTTGCCGACTAAAATCATTCAAAGCGGTAAAACCCATATTTGTCACTGAAAATATTATTAAAATAGTACACAGTTTGTTGAATAATGAATATAGACAATTCACAAATTTGTGGTTGACACGTGTCGCAGCGTAATTAGGAAAGTAAAATATCAAGTTGAAACGAGGACGCTAATAGAATTATGCAGGATACCGCACAGTTGTAAGGCTATTGTATACTGGCAATCTGATCGCGATTACGTACGGCAAAGAATCTCATTTTCGTTGCACCTTGCGTGCGGCGAGCCACGCCTGCTAAATTATGTTTTTCCTAAATTGCCCACAGTCACGCCCGCTCGTGGCTTCGGCATTGAGAAGGGTTGACCGTCGTTGAAGAGCATCAGACCACCTTTCGTATTTTTCTAATCTCAAAACTGGCAACAAACGGCTTTGAATCCACTTTCTTATATTATAAAATTCTCTTTTTGTTATAGCAGTTAGTTATAATACTCTAATCTTTCAAACATTGTCTTTGAATTTTATAAAACCAGGTTCAAAATTGTATTATAATCCAATATATGTTTTTTTGAAATTCCACTTTAAAAATATGGATTTTCTGTGTAGGTTATAGTGTACGTTTTTATACTTATCGTTAGTTTTTGCCACTGTTTTGGAAGAACCTACTTTAGAAGCCATTCAGACTAGTCGTTGAATCAATGCGGTCGCGTCGGGCTTTATTCTTAGCCTCCATTACAGTACTGTCCGAACATCTTCGTAAATCTGTTATCATCCCTAAAAGCCTCTTTATTGGGCGCAGAACGAGTCGTTCCTCTTCCACGACCCCGATTTCGCGAATGCCTCAATTGGCATTCACACAGCTCTTCGACACAAATGTCTCACTAACATTAAAACTGGCACAATTCACGAGTCGCCGAACTTTCAAAGTTCGTTCAATACAATACAAAATTCAATACAAACATTGACGCTTTGCTGAAATTTGAATTTGGTATTTATGGTGCGTGAGTAAGAGATTCCGATTTAGCATGGTAAAACGGGAGCCATACATGATAAATGTACAGGACACCCATCACCTGTTCATTGTTCAGTTGGTTAAAAGCATTAACAGAGTGATTAGTCTCAATTACCGTGCTGGCTGTCGCCTTAGCCTACGAAACCAGTCTGACTAGCTTCTCGGACCATCTTTCCATTGCATTGACATTTTCGTCCAACGTACAGCGTCTAAGTCAGGGTACTCGTCTCCATACAGGGTGGTCCGAAAAATGTATTGCGGGACGTTGGCATTTTGACGAGAATATAGTTCTTCCATTTTTCGCATGTTCCACGTACCAGCTTTAGTAATGTATCAATCGCTGGTTTGTTTCGATTTCGAAATTTCTTTTCAAAAGCTATTCTTCCCGAGTTTCAGAGCACTGCAATATATGTGTGTCGGAATAAAAAAACAAAAGAAAGAAATTATTCGCATTCATAAAAATTCATAATCAGCGATTTGTTATTATACACGAACAAATGGTTTTTCTTCAAAATATTACTTAATTGAACATTTTTTTTGTAAGAACATCTATAAGTTTTCATTCAATCGTTTTAACTTATTCTATTTTCTCCCAGAAAATAACTCATTATTGACTATTCGACCAAATATTGTGGTTTCCAAAAGATGTTTAGTTCTACCAGCATACGGGCAGCTGGTTAGCGTCACATGGATAGTTAGAAGTAAATTTATCGTCACTCGTGACTTAAGGCGCTAAAGGTGTTTGGCTACAGAAATCCATCCGCGGAAAAGTTCATCACGGGTTAATCCTGAATTACTGCGTCCACGGGAAAATGCGTGAGGCTAAGCCCTCCTTAAGCGATCGATCGCGCGGAAGCATTCATACATCACAGACTCTAATCCCCCAAGCGCTGCTTCCTTATTATTCGTATCGGAAGAATATTATTCCTTTGAGTCATTCTCTCCTGCAGTCTCGACCTTCCACGTCTCTATAACTCTGTCATTCCAGAGGAATTCGAGTTTCTTAAAGTCTCCGAATATTTTGTAAGAACTGCACAGACGAAATTCAATTGGAACTGTTTTCCGTTACCTTCTGGTTTGGAGGATTTCGATTGTCAAAAATAATACAATAAATAGTACAATTATTATACGAAATATTTTTAATTTATTGGAATGTGATGTAAATTAACACTCATCACATTTACATATCAACTTTCATCAACTCTCGACTGTGAAGTATCATATTATCAGTTAATTGAAAAACGTTTAAAGTTTTTTGTAAATTATTTGACATTTTGAAAAAGAGAGTGCATGGACAAAACGATGAAAACCCAGAAAGCCTCCAGGGGGTCACGTGTATAATTTTCCTGCGTTGTTAGGTTAGTCCCCAGGCCGGACATTAGGATCTTGCGAGACGCACCTTGTCACTCATAGTCACAGGGAAAGTATAGCCTCAGTGGCCGTTCCATTGATTTCCAATTGGAGGGGCTGTCCTATCTCGAAGCGAGCGGAGAATCACGCGCGATGCACGCTGCTCCGGATGAATGGAAATCGCGTGAATGGCGTGGGTAATCGTCGGCGGTGGAATGAGCTGCTCCTCCTCACCGCAGATCACACATGCGTGATCAAGGATGATCGAGCGACTCCCTGAAAGGGCTGACCTCACTCGGACGTCGGGCAATAAGCCTCCTGCAGGCGTAATCGAACGCACACACGCACGATCAGCCACCGAGATTCACCTTGGAGCTTGTGGAACACCTTGGTTAGCTTCGGATAAAAATCCCTTTCGAACGAATCTAAATAAGTGAAAGATAAAAGTTGAATATTTATTTGATTTGTCTTTACGTAAATATAGAAAAATCTGATTTGAGAAAAGCGCTTTAAGGAAACTCAAATATTAATTAAAGTGAATTAAAGTGTTCTTAAAATGTTAACCGAACTTGACCAGCGGAAAAAGGTTCCTCAGACTTCTCATCGGTTGGTATGAATTACATTGTACTTCAATGTCATTGATATTCGAAGATACCCCAATATCTGATCAATTCAGCGCGGAATGACCCGCAAGGGAAGAGTCAGGCTCGCAAAACGAGTTGGGCAACAGGCGAGGAGTCTGCGAAAAAGAGAAGGAGAAACAGCCGAGTGGAAAGTGGCGGGCCACCGTTATTGAGCATCCAAAAACGCGCCGCCTTCAGGCGCAATATGCAAACGACCCTTTAAAACGGGATATTTGCGCTTCGCGCTCCCCATCGCTAACTAAACGACCACATGCGCGGCACACACCACATGTGCATATGCGATTTGCCCGCCTGTGCTTGGAAGCGCCGGCCTCTTACCTTGGCTTTACTGTTTTCGTGGCTGACCGGCAGGCTCTGGGGACTGCATTAGGGCCCACGCATCTGGGCCTCACCGCCACGCTCAGCCGGTCAGCCCTCGAGATAAAGAATGCCGAAGAATGCGCCTTCTGGCCATTCGATGTCGTAAGAGTCCCTTCGTTCTCGCGTTTCACCGGACACACAATTTACGGAGGTAATCAGCTGAAGCTTAGGATTCGTAATCAATCATAACGTGGATCTCCTTCAAAAATGTGTCGACGGAATATATTTACTAATTGTTGTACTATTAAACGAGAAAATCTTGCATGTTGTCAACTGTATCCTCAAAACGGGCCTAACGATTTGTATAAAATTGGTTAAACCATTGTTTTTTGACGCGAAGAAATAATTGACACAGGTTGGGCACACTCAACATTGGGAAAATTCATTTATCGGTTTAAAAATATCTAAATCGACTTCTACGAATGAAAATTGGTACCTGCCTACTAATAAGCAACAGGTGTTGATCATAAAGACGTCTTTAATTGAGGTTGCAAGGCTAATAAATCCAATCTCTAAACCAGCGATCATATAGAAATTGATAAGCCTCAACTTGTATTAATGCAATTCCTGCAATTGTTATTGAGAGGTTCACGTGCATCATTTCAATAACTCTATCTCGTAACTTCTCCCTTATCTCTTTACGATCCAAACTATCTACCTCTTCAATCACCATTTCAATAACATACACTCTCTATCTTCCACCAGTTCTATTCCCTGCACGTACAATGTTGCGCCTTCGGTAATTCAAAATGACTCCGCCGAGTGCAGAGTATTCGGTATAATGCAGTAGTACGAATTCGCCCGTTCACTGCTCACTGATACGTGCGCCGAAGCGGGACTTTTTACCTACTCCGAATAAGCGGACTTCGACTTTCTTACTTCTTCCTTGCAATTAAGAAAATTGCACGATCCCGTGGGCGCGCGCGCGCGCCTTCGAATTACCGCGGCGAAGTGAATACGAAAGGCGCAGGCTGGGCGTATATGTATGTGCGCATCGCGAGCGATTGCCGAGTGCATTCCGGGGCGAAGTAAATTTTCCTCGAAAGTATCGAGGATTGCAAGCGGACTGTCGAGTGGAGTGTATGTACTATATATATGTACATATGTATACTAGTAGTTGGCGCGAGACTCTGCCGAGTGCCCTGATCAGAGCCTTGGGGGAGGACTGGGTGAGATGGAAGGAGAAGGAGCAGCGGCGGCTGATGGACGTCGTGAGTCGGTGGAGTAGAGGAGAGCGGAGAGGTTTGCTCCACATATATAAGAGATACCGTAGCCCCGGGCGCGTTTCAGCTACCGACGTTTCTCCGGCGGAGAGGCTGCCCGATGTATAATGCGGTAGGAAGAGGACAGGGCGTCGGCGGCGGCCGGCGAGGACGGAGAGGATGCGAGCTCCATCTCATCCATCCTCCTACCGTCCTCTCATTCTTGCTCCTCCTAATGATAGCGTGCGCGCTGCCCCCTTCGATGCGCCCGCTCGGGAAGAACAACAGCATCAGCCAACACAGCCGCCGACCGCTCCGACCGCTCCGATCACCGCGAGAGGAGTATGCTCGGCCAGAAGAAGCTTGTATACGTACGGGGAAGGCGAGCCTAACTACCAGAGCACGCCTCCGCCTCCGTGTACTAAAACATTACCACGCCAGCAGCGTCGGCTGCTGTTCCTGCTACCTTGTAGGGTATCATCCGAGCCACGTATGCGGCCCTAAGTGCTAGTCCGAGGACCCCGGACCCCCACCCGGTTCCACCGAGGCCTTCTCACTTGCTCGACTTTACCTGCCACTGGCGGCCTTCTTCGACGCCGACTCGCGGAGACGGGTAATCGAGCCACACCCGTTATTACCCGTTGAGGGTGGAATTCATTATACCGAAATTCGGCATGATATCCTCCTGCGATAGCCCAAGATCCTTTCACCTTGCGCTACTCCGCTCCTGGTTTTCGACTTTTCCGCTCATTCAGCTCGCTTGACACATTTACTTTTTACGAAGAGTGAAATGCGTATTCTGAATAATTGACCCACCTCGGACTCAAACGATTCTGTTAGTTCCTCGGCTTTGTTTACATGGTTATTTCGAAAAAAGTTGTTTGAGTAGGCTGTACATCAGTCTTTCGAATAGTACTTGAAATGATATCAGAGCAAAGCCGACAATTTGTGTGGAGCTGTGAAAAAGTGAGACGTGTAAGATAACAAACTCGAAACATGCTATTGGCTTTGAGTGAACAGGAAGAATCGGTCTTGGAGGATTCGCTGGGATGAGCAGTACTCGCCCCGTCGAGGTTTTTGTCGGTGGGTTCTTCGGCGGTGGTTTTTTGCGGTGCGCCGCGAAAGAAAGCCGCTCCTGGCGCATGTGTGCGTGTGCGTGCTTCCGCGGCTGGGTGCCTGGCGGAGGACGACGTCGGTCGTACGTGACAACGATAATCAGGGAGTTAAGTGGGGTTTAATTTCCTTGGGCGCGGGCGGCGCGAGAGGGAGAGGCCGTGGAAGGGAAAGGTGGACGCGGCGGACGGTTGGGTCGAGGGAGAGGAGAGGAGAGGGTGCCGGCAGGATGAAGAAGTCGGTGGCGCAAAGGAAGGGAAATGCGTGTATACACCTGCCAAGGAACACGCTCGCCTCTACACGACATAGGCGGACCGGCTCCGCGCGACTCGCCGCCGCCCGGGAAAGAGAGGAAGACTCGCTGAAACGAAGGAGAGAATGCTTGAGGATGCGAGCCTGCACCCTGGACCGCCGCGGACAAGAACGTCCGGAGAGCGGCCGCCCGCGCCACCTGTAATTGGCTCCAATCATCCTCCTGCTCGTCCCGACTCCGCCTGAGATACGCCTCGACAACTTGGATCCCTCGTTATCTCTGTTATCTCGTAATGAGCCAACTCTTCCGTTCAAAAGTAGGGACTTTCCCGTCGATGCCGTATACTTTTGCCACGATTTTTCTCCCAGTTCTTCCTTTCGATGATTTCAGACTTACTTTCTCGACCGTTCAGGCACATTCACAATTACTTTCCCATTGAATATTCAGACCTGCGTGCAAAATTACAACAGTAACATCAAGAACTATTTCCACAAAATCGATAGACCTGCAATTTAAGACTTTCATCGTCATTTTGTCCAAATATGTACGAAATATAAACAAATTAAAGTATAAACACCTGGGCGGCAGCATGCGAGTAAAGGTTTAGGGCTTGCTCGGTCACTGAGCACTTAAGGGTTAAAACTCCGAGTTTTACAGACAGTTTATCTCGACTTGGCAGGTGGAGGCGTACACAGAGGCATGTGTGCGTGCACTCGGGAGGATGTTCCTTCTGAGATAAACCGGCATACATGTCCACGAGATGCGCGTATCATGCTTTAAAGGAAGGAAGAGGCCTCTCCCTTTTCTTCCTTGGCAGCCCTTCCTTTTCCCCCCTGGAAAAGGTACTGGCAGGAAGAAGGGGGTTTATATGAAACGCGGATGGGTGTATGGCGGGCCTTGCGATTGCGCTCTCACGATGATGATGACCCAGCACGCCGGCATGAGTCTGCTTCTTTTACGCGTTCATAATTGAGATAATCTTTGCGGGCCGACCGACCGGAGGACCGCCGGTATGTGTATTTTTCTGAATGGCGATTTCCACCTTTCCTGATTGCACGCGGCTATTGATTTAGGCTTCCGATTTGTCCAGCACCAATTGTTACCCAGTTTTCCAATACTTTATGAAATTATTATTTTTATCCGATAAGATATCCAATTCAAGTAATGTACCCTTAAGGAATGAAACGAACATTGAAGAGCTAATTTATTTCACTTTAGATTAAGATTAAACAAAAATAGACAATTCATTAAATTTAACTTTGACATTATTGAAAAGTGAATGTACTGAATGAAACGACGAATACCGCGATTGTTCCTAATGCCTCCCCCTTTATCGCTCGCGATTCCAAAGCCGCCGGCGGAATCATATATCGCCGCTCGTTTTCGCGATCATTACGCCATGATCGTTTAAGATACCACCTCCGCTTCTTATCTAGATCTCATTGTGCCGCTGTCCCGATCTATCACTTTCCACAAAGGGATCGTATCACAGTCGGTTGGAGCCAGTAGCGAGCTCGGCTATCGGAGAGGCTCCCTCCGCCGACAAAGCGATCCCCAAGCTATTCTATTAGCCCCGAGTCTCTTACCGGCTGGCTCTCGGTAGCGTATGTCGCCCTTTCATCCTATACGTCAACTCATCCCTATTAATAACTCATTTATCAGCCGCGACTAGGAAGTGCGCCGCTCTAACAAGTGGGCATGCATCGCTGCATCCCTGGCAGTGCAATTAGTCTAATAAGTAGCGGTCAATATGGAGCGAAATACTTAACTCGGAGTCGTGATAGTTTGATTTGGATGCTGAATGCTTTTCTGAGTCTTTCATCGGTTGTAATGCGGTGGTGGTTGGTATGAGAGAACCCTTGGGGTGGTGTGTGGTCGTATGAAAGGAGATGCGGCTGTATACATATGTATACATTCTGATGCCTATCCTTCTTCGATTAATACTATTTTTGCAGTCGTTGTCAGTTTGATACTTCCTGCAATGAAATTATACCTTTGTACAAATTTAATTTTAAACGCTTTGTACAAGTTTTCCTTATCTCTGTCTTTTGTTCCAATGCTTATTAAAGACAGAATATCATACCATAGAACCATAGAATTTCTTTTATAATCACAGCATCAAAAAACGGAGCTAAACAATGTAAGTCGCCTGAGAAAAGGATTGCAAAAGATTAAAAATCCCTGGGCTTTACATCCTCGAGCGCAGGCTTTCTTTAATTAACATCCGATGGTAATCTTGCGCGCGCCGGTCGTCAGTAATGACGGCGGGCAGGGACTCGAGTATAATTCGCGACAAGTGCGGTGCTCGGCAAATTACGAGAGTGTGTGGTTGTAAAGAGGATCCAGGGAGTGCGAGGCGCAAAAAATCGCGTCGTAACGCTTAAGGGCCGATAAGGGACGATAATAAGTGCATACCGCGGCTCCCATAAGTCCCTGCTGGTAAGTCGACCCTCCGATTATTTCTTTCTTATTCCAGCGAGTGTGAACGAGAAATCCCTTTTCGCGCACCGACCCTACACTCGGCGCAAGTGGTAGTAAAAGTAAGGAAAAGGGTGCCTTGTTTTAGTTTTATATTACAGACTCTTTTTCAATAGGAAACTAATAAAATGCGCTACGATTTGAGACGAAACGAACTGAAATATTCTTTAATTATCATTCGTATTGCATTCTTGGCTCGTTTATGACTGCATTAATTTTATATTGTTCAAATCCACTTGATAGATTTGTGCTTCCTGTCGCACGAGTCACGGGCATTTATTTCTATTTTCTCAACTTCTGAAATTTCTTTCCGAAATATTTCCAATTAAATGAAATGTGTCGTTTCGAGATTCCCATTTTTGAGGGACGTTGTACAGTGGTATCGGCCGTTTCAGTCTCGAGCGCTACCGTGGGTTGCTATCGGGCGGCATAATCAGCCGGCATTCCCGGCAGAGGGGCGTCGGGCCCTGGAAAGAAAGCCGGCGGAGAGTCTACGGGGCGACTTATGGCGGCGCCGCGCAATGACATCAGTAAGGTAGAGCAGGCCCGTACGTCATTGGCGCGTACCGGAGATTCCATAGATGAGCCGTTGATACGCGCTTATTAATGCAACTGGTCTCGGCCTATCAGCCGCGGAGGCCACTGAGAGACAGCCAAGGTAGAAACGAGAGGAAGAAGAAGTACGTGCTCTTCGACGCCGGCACCGACAACTTCTTCTGCCGGCTAAAGTGCCAATAAAGTTTCATCCGGACGTGCAATCGCCGGGGAAGATCGCTCGAGCCTCCGCTGCGGACTCTCTCTTGGCGCGCGAGTCTGCCTGACTTCTCACTTGGCTGTTTGGTGCGGGGGCGCTGCGCTTATCTCAAAGGGCGAAAGCCCGCGTGTGCTTTCCCCTTTTAAAACTTCGCGCGTGCACTCTTCTCTCTATCTAGTCCTGCTGATCTCCCAATGTCAATCGGCCGGTTTAAAAGCCTACCCGTCGCCGACACTCTGCGCCGAAAACCCTCGCAGGCTCTTTGGCAGCCAGTTATTTCCGGGGTTCATTGCAGGGGCTGCTTGTATTCCCACAAGCGTGTGATATCTTTTATTTATTTATTTATTTGGTTCTGTTTTTCTTGATCGGAGTATTAATAACCTGCTTCATATAGTTTTGGAATAAATGTTTACTTGAAAAAAGTAGATTTTTATCTGTATATTATAACATTTTAGGTAAAGTGAACAACAGTTATATCATCCTATTAATTTTCTTTCAACCATTTGAATGCTTGGTCAAAACCAGTTATTTCTAGTGTGAAAATTGGCGTGTATTCAATGAATCTCGGCGAAACTGGCAACAAATATTGGTTATCCAGTGGTAACGCATTCCCCAATAGTGTTTTCCTCGCCATTAACTCGGCGGGACGTTGGCTACGTCAAAGGCATGAACGCTGGGCCCATAAAGCGAATGCGGGCCCACCACCCGCGTGCAGGGAATAATAATAATTAAAGACGCTTAATTACCAAGGCGTTGCCGGCGCAAGGATTCGGACGGGCGATAATTCAGTGACATCGAGGGATTCCTGTAAAAGGGGGCTGAAAGGGTGGCCGGACTAGGTGCGAGAGAGAGACCGGGAGTGCAGTTCATCAAGGTTGCAGTGTTTTCGGCCGGCAAGGGACGGGGAAGATGGCGCGAGGGGGCAAAGATAGCTCTGCAGAAGCACGAAGCAGTTAATATTGTCCCCCGGGGGCATATTTTACCGGAGATAGCATCTTCGGGATGCCTCGCTAAAAGCTACACGTGTTTATCAGCGCGCATGTCCCACCTTTCTGTCCTCCTTCGAGTCGGCCCTTTTTCGACCTGCGCCACCCTCGGAATACCCTCGTGAACACCCATGCAATTTCTTTCAGGGTAATGTCACCCTTTTTAACTATCCCTTTCAGTTCTCCCAACTTTCCTTATCCAGGGGAAATCGCACGGGATTCTGCCTACGATCGAGCGTTTCTTTGCGAGAATCTGCTTCTTTCAGTTTTGGAGAAAGTGAGTGCAAACGAGCCCCGAGAATCGTTGCTTTAAATGAATTCAAGGCAAATTTAGTAGAATTTAAAATAGTTAAACTATAACTAAAACAGAGTCATTGGTAAAGCATAAATCGCGCAGGCAAGCCAGGAGAAACGCAATTGGCTATCAGAAGTCCGCCGGGACGTCTGCCTTTTTCTCGTCATATATACAATTCGAGCAATCGATCGACTTTCGATCTCACGGCAATCGGGTTAAGTAAATCGGGAATCGTAGTCTTAATGATGCTATATAATTTGCATGCGTCACGGGGAGGAAGGTAAACAGAAGCGGAGTGCTGTTTTGTCCGTGGCAGCCTGACAACTTGGTTCGCCGGATCGGCGGACGCGGCGGCTGCAAGAAGAAGAGGAATTACTTCTCGTATAAGAGATGCACGCGCGCGCCGCCGCCGCGCTCAGACACGCGTGTCACGTTCTCAAAATCGCCGGGCATTACCTTGTCCACCTAGTACCTTCGCCGTCGAGCGCCGCGAGATAATCACCCGGTGCTTCTTCTTCATCCGGTGGCACTTACGTCCTATTCCGCATCTGCACTTCTGCGCAAGCTCGTTTTTCACAGCGGCCAGCATTCGCGTCGTAGACCGGCGAGTCCTGCCGCGTTGACAGGAAGAGTCTACTTTATTTGGTCCTAACGTTCCTGGGTATAATGTTATTATCTCGCCTGGCCCGGGATGCAGAGCACTTCCTCTGATTGCTCGTTATGATTTACTCTAATTTACTACGCTCTTTATGGCTTTCCTTGCGGAGTCCTTGTAGGAAGCCTTTGATGCTCAGCGCAAACGTGTCGCAATGAGAAATATTTTACAGGGTTTAGTGCTAGTCGAATGTTCTTATAGCTGAAATAATCCTTACTGTTAAACGGAGACTTTACACATTTTTATCCTATTTTTAACGACAGGACAAGCCAATAAATTTAAATTGTGAAAAAATGCTTGTCCGACTTTATACTTAAGTGGGACCTGTTCACCATTTCTTGGTAGTCAGAAAATCGTTTGGTTTGGGGATAAATATCGGCACCACGTGAAAGACACGCGTGTCGCGTACACGGAGAACGTCGTCTCCGTCGAGAGGAGCGTAGGTGTCGGCCAGGACTTCGGAGACCGGTTTCAAAATGTCGCGGCGGGGCCCCCGTTTCCACCTTCTGAAAGTACGAGTCGACACTGGCTTCTACTTGCTTCTATTGCAAGGGCGTGACTATCGATGCCGATGTCGTTCTCTGCCCATTGCATCGGACGCATAAATTCGTGCGCGGCTCGGTTCGAGCCATTCGAGAATGGTTTCTGCTTGGGAGAATATGATGTGCGAAAGTTCATTGGACAATCAAGTAGTTTCGAATTAGAGTTATTTAAAGGAAGTTTTTAACTATATAAAACTAAATCCTGCAACTAATTCCAGTTGCATTATGCAATAAATTGCCATAAACAAGAAGGCTTTCTTCATAGGAAAATCCATGAAACTTATTTTTCCATAAAGCAGAAATAATTCAAACTCAACATTTTATTTTGGAGAATTTGTCTCCGACAAATACGTGGAAAAACATTTTTTCGCCCACAGCTTACCCAATCGTTCTTGCCCAGGCCTTTCTGTCTTGCACGCACGATCTATAACCTCTCATTGGAAACCCATTAACAAGTTAACTCGAGTCTCCGGCGATCTAGTACCCAGTTCGCTGAGAGAAAAGTGTGTAATTCAGTAGGTAAATCATTATCGGATTAAGAGACATTCAGCCCACAGGGAATCGAATGCACGCGCGCCAGTCCAGGCAAAGGAGCTCGGGGGCTCAAGAAGGAAAGAGTTCGCCTCGAGCGACTCGAGCTATTTTCATTTTTGCCCGGAGCTATATCTAGGCGCAAAAAATCACTCGACGAGAGGCTAGACAATCGCTTCGGTGCGCCCACGCTGCCGAGAACACGCGTGCCGCCCGACGGCGAATTGCAAATCCCGCCGGATCGCACTGCTACGCAATCGAGCCTCGCTTCGACAGCCCACCACGCGTCTGTTCCCCCGGCATTGATTTATTTCTAGACACTCACACCAGATCACGCTGATAATTGGACGTTACGGACCCCTTTGTTGCCAGCCCCGTAATATCTTGCTGTTGTGTCGCAAACGCGTCCATTGCACTAAGAAAGTTTGTGATTTCACGGTAAACCGGGATGGATTTTACAGGATTATATTGCAGTGTCGTGTTAAAAGAGGTTGACTTTTAATTATATCGCTGGAGTATTATTATTTAATTTTTTTCCTTAATAAATGAAATTCAAAGTAACGCGTTATGGATTCGGTTATATTTGACACTAGATTGGCAAAGTATTGATTATCCGACACTGTTATTTTCGAATACAACAGATTGAAGTAGTTGAAACTTTAACTTGAACTGCGTGACAAGATACAAGTATCATCCATCGCACCACCCACATACCGAGTGCGTCAGGCCGATTTGAGTACGCAGTACTGGGAGCGATCGTTGGTTGGCCGAGAATGGAAAAGCGAAAGGCAGATATATCTCGGAGGGAGAACAAGTCAGCGGTGCTAGTTGGTCGCATTTGCGAGATGGCTTGACATGGGGCGCCGTCGTCTTAATTCCCATCAAGCATTTTCGGTGCCTGATACTAATCCGGCAGTTGGCCGATTGCCGGCCGATCACTCGTGGGCCTCGCGTCACTCCGCCGCTCCTTTTATTTCGCCCAGTTTTATTTCACTCTCTCGCACTCGCCCGTGTCGCTCGGTGATTTCCTTTCGGAACGGCGGCGACGGCGGCGGCTGCGGGGCAGTCCTCGCACGAAATCCAAACGTCTTAATCCGACACCAGGACGAATGGACGCCGTGGAAGGACGTCTCCTTCCACCCGCTGCACCAGAGCGGCGCAGCGTCGCTCGAGCATAAGCCCAAGACACGCGTGTCTCGTTTCGATGTCTGCAAATCCTCAAGTCGATCCTTAGAATCCGCGCCGGCACATCAGCTGGACCACCTCTCCGTCGATCCGTAATCGATCCCGGCAGAGCTCTCGCCGCGCGCGACCAACTTTTATCCGAGCGACGAATCTCAGTTCGCCACGCTGCGACACACCGCTCTACGGCCAACCGAGCTTTGCCTCCTTCGCTCCGGCGATCGGCCAGCAATTATCCGCGTTCCGATTGAATTAACTGCACCACCCTGCTAAGCCCCGGTTAACGTAATCCACTTAAGGAGAATTAGACCGGCCAACTCGGACGCACCGCTGCCCACTGAAAACTATACATACGTATTCGGCAATCATTAACATTGCTCGTGCAAAGGGCCTTCCGAATTTGTACTGCCTAATTATTCAAACTAATGAACTTAACTTGGATTTCGATAAAAAAATAAACTTTGATCTTCCGAGTTTCTATATTTATGAAACAAGGTTACAAGAGTCTAAGTTCTGCCGAATCTAGTTAAATTCAATTTAAATTTCACTGTCAACCTATATTCTGAAATGTTTGTATTCCATCAAAATAACTAAGTTGCGCTGACGCGAAAATTGCGTTAAAGCTGGATTGTGAGAACGGCGATGACTCGGCCGCTGAGCGGGCTGTATTTACGATATGATTCCGCGTGACTCGCATCTCACGCGCTTATGTACACCTCGGCGCATTATCGCGGCAGATATGCGTGGGAAGGTAAAGCATCGGGGATAAGCCGGAATTGGCGGGGTTTAAATCGGGGCGCAGTAGGTGCTACCATACAGGGGCCTATTATGTCCCATCGACAATCTATAACTCAGTGAAAGGCTTGATAGACCCGTAAGCCTCTACAAGCACACCAATGTAAACAGAGATTACTTTTTTGCACGGTTCAAGAGCCGTGCGATTGGGCTAATTCCCACAGGGCAACACAAGTGGCACCTTCACACTGCCAACGGGCAAATAAAAGATGTGCCGAGTGTGCCACTGTGAGAATTCAGCCTTTGAATAAACAACGATAGCCCAGCAACTGAAACTTGTTCCAGTAAAACACCAGAAATTAATGGCCAACTTAATACAATATTATTACTATTATTCAATTGGTGTTAATAGTAATACAAAATTAACCACCCATTTGCTCTTGCCAGCTTATCAAGATCAAGTCGACCTTTTGCGGAAAAGTTCGTCGCCGGAAGAATAGATCGATTGTATGTCAAGCTCGAATGCATCGACTACCAGGACAAGCGTTGAGAAAGTTTAGCGATAGAATATCGAATGTGAATGTTGCACTATTTTTATAATACAATATTTTGATTGCAGTCCTCGAGTTCAGTGTCTAACAAAAGGCTTTTCAAACCGGTTTTTATTGATTAAGGTAACGTAAGCAATTCAGATGTCCAACAATACAAGTATTTTTTGTACACCTAGGACAATAAAAGAAGTAGTATATGCTATTAATTGTCAGGTTGGGGTCATTACTCAGCCACCGACAGATCACTTTTCTATTGATTGTCCATTGAACAAAGCATCCAAAGAAAACATGAAAGAACTAGTCAATGACAGACTTTCATAACGTATTCATCTATAGAGGTCACACAATCAACTAATAACTACTGTTCTATCCATTCACACTCGAATACAATAATAAATAATGTTTTCCATTTTTTTGCCCCAGACTTATAAGAGCTCGGAGTATGCAAGCAATGATTTCGTTACAACATTCCCAGACTCTCGACGCCCATGAATATTCTTGAAATCTGAAAAAATATTAAAATAAAGCTTCAAATGGCAGCATTAATGGACCGAGTCATGCTATTTACCAATTTCTGTCCAAGTAGCGCACTCCGTGCGTCATTGCATTCGCTCGAGGCTTAAATCCAAGCGTGCGCCGCCGTCGTTCGACACTTCCGTTACATTTTGCGCAAGTCCGACGGACGCGAGCGAGGCTCGGGTGATTAAGGAACTTCGTCTCCGCCTTAAACAGGATAATTAAGCGTCTGGGCGCCCGGCTAACGGTAAAACATAACATTTTAAAGCCAGGCCTCAGTACGGCACGTAGTGCATAGTACACACAATTATACACGTACAGAGTATGGCGCACGCCAGGTACATACATTGTATCAGCGCGAAGGCCGAGCTGACTCTTGCGGATCCGCCCCTACGTTGCTCGCGCATTACGCACCTTGTAATTTCGTCCAATTAAAAGCAGCCGATTGCTCGGCAGAGTAGCAATGTATCGCGGATCTCTCCGCCCCTCCTAAGACGGCTAGACGAGCGCGTTCCTATTAGCGTCGATAATTGCAACCTGAGGAAAAATTGATTGCACCGCCTGCGCCTATCGGCGAGGCGAGAACAACGAGGTTTATGGTATTCGCTCGCTCGGTACCTGTAATAAGCAGCTTTTAACCTTAATCCAATGCGGGTGCAAGTAAAAGTGGAAAGCGTTGCTGAAAGCGGTGGGTAATTGGGAAAAATGGGGGACAACTGCTTTATTACGCTAGTTTGTGCATTGTTATTGGTGGGAGGAAAATCGAATGCAATGGGTGGAAATTTATTAAGATATTATTAAAAAAAACTTTTTTTTCGCTGTTGGGTTTATAAGTCTTTTTCCTCTAAGTGTTTTAATGATGGCTTTGTGAATTGCAAGCAGATCGACATTTTCACTTCTCTGCAACTACAGTTTTGCCCAACGTTACAAAAGCAGGAGTACAAATAAAAGGAGAGCTGTTTCTATCGCGCTCGAATCTCATCAATAACACGATTATTAGGCGCAGCGCCAGCACAGGGAGGCTTGCGTTATTCGAATCCTAACCCAATTGGCATGGACAATCGGCCACGCCACGCGCCGTTTCGCATTCCGATGAATTTATCGCCGCGACCGGGGCGACTTTTTACTAGAGCACCGTCGCCCACGCACCCGCCCAACTTCCACCGGGAGCTGCCTCAAGTGTCAGGTCGTCGCTTTAAGTGCTCATAATTATTTCGCGCCGGGGATTTCGCGTTGCGTCCTCGAGATTGATTGGCTCGGGCGACGCGGGTGTTCTTAATGCAAAGATATTTGAATATTCGGGACGCCGCGCCGTTATATAAAGGCGACCCGATTCCCCGGGGCGCGCACCTACGTTCTCGGGCGCCGATAGTCACTCGGTGAACGGTTATATTTGCGTCGGAAGTCGGTCGTTCATAGATTCTGCTTGGCCGCGACTTTGAACTGTGTGTCATCTTCGTATCGTTCACAATAATCAGTTTACTTACACCAGTAAAGGAGAAAATCCAACCCTTTTGTTTCATTCAAATCGGCAGAAAATGTATTAAATAACATTCGAATTGCATAATCAAAAATCAATGAGATAAAAACTAGTGAACTGTACTTAATTATGCATTACCAAGAAGCCAGGTGTACTGAGAAAAATTGGTAAGTCCCGCGGACAGTTCATTCGGAAATCATTACTATGCGCGGAATGAAGGAAAAGGGTGCGTGACTCATTGCTTTCACATTGGAACGCGGATTAGGGTAAAACCGGCCAGCATAAATCCCCCCTCCGGCCACTTTCAGGGAAGGTAATTGGAGCGGTGCCAATTGTCGCGTCCATCCTCGCTGAGGAAAGTTCTGCACACAGTCGAAATTGAATGGCCGCCAGGGATCGAAAGATAAGACTGGCAGTGTCAATTCATTATCCAAGACTTGCTAGTCCTCTCGCACCAACTGCTCTTCTCGTTTGCACTCCAATTCTTGTCGTTCGACTTTTTGAAGGAAGCTTTATTAATACACCGACAACCTTTTCAGTTATTGCACATATTAAATATATTAATCAAGTTAATTATAATGAAACTGCATCAGGATGCTGTCCAAATCCACTTTAGAATTTGATTTACCACCTTAATTCATCAGCACCAACCTAATCACATTGCACATACTTTCTCTCGGTAACTAGACGAACTTGCTAAACACTACTACAACTTCCTACAACTTCCTACAACGAGGATAAACTTCGCCGATAGCCTTGCAGCTGCCCGCAATTACAATGTCCGCGGTTTAACGTTTTGATGTTGTAATCTCGACAGACACTGTAATCAGCGAACATTGTTGGCGGGGGGAGGCGGGTGGGGGGCTCCGCCTCCAAGGGTCCCAGGTTAGCGAGGAAAAGCACAGGCGCGCATGCAGGAAACACATTCCGGAACGCCCGGGCGAAAGGAGAGCACCACGAGACAGAGCGAGGGAGAGAGCGAGAGAAAGATACACTTCATTTTCATGAGATTGCATCGAAGGCTGGGGGAGACTTCCGGCCGATCGAGCGAGCTGCTGGTAATTATAAACTGGAATCCCCGATAGCGCCGTCTTTTTCATGCGGCTTCTCGAAAAAAGCCCTCTTATCAGAAATGGTCTTGTTCGGGCGCCGCGCACATATCCGATAATAAGAATTGCGATCGCCAGTCGCCACGCCACTTCTAATGCCCTCGTATACACCTTCTGCTCGAGATAGGCCCTGTCTTGGCGACCGACGAAAATTAGTATTTTCTCGAGATAATATCCGTACCGCGGATAGTTGCCGCTTTTTAGCCTGCAATTAAAATTAGTCCCGATCGAAATCATTTCGCTGGTACATGAGTTTCATTCGAGCGCATTAAGTTTATCTGTATATACACGCCCTTATATCTGCAATAAGAAAGTTTGATATCATAGTTCAATATTTTGGTAACTGATTATTCCCAGATATTTTATTCCTTTCGCCTCCAATTATTTATTAAGCAATATGAAAAAACACATATGTGAGTTCCAAATTTCCCCAATTTTAATAATAAGAAGCAATGCTTTCTATTTACATATTTTAGTTTGAACTTTAGCAACTTTTGCAATAATAATAATAACTGACCGATCGTGCGAATGGTCTTTCTACCAT
Source organism: Crossocerus cetratus (assembly GCA_963675795.1). Taxonomy (NCBI): domain Eukaryota; kingdom Metazoa; phylum Arthropoda; class Insecta; order Hymenoptera; family Crabronidae; genus Crossocerus; species Crossocerus cetratus. The sequence goes on along the minus strand of OY776662.1, from coordinate 29,694,547 downwards.
TCGCACCGTTTTCACAGCTGCTTACTAAACCAGAGCAATTTTCCCCTGCCACGTATCGTCGCTCAACTCTAGTTTCGCACTTGACAAACTTTCACTAGCGGCGGAGAAGGTGTTCCGCGTCACATATCCCTCAGGAAATAATGGAGGCGATCACGCCACGTGTCGGCCGCGCAACACACCCTGCCACTACCGCGAACGCTGCACGAGAATTTGCATACAATCGGGCCCCGCATGCCAGCGACGTATCGTTTCGCGCAGTTCCAGGGCTTCTTTTCCTGCACACGCACCTCTCCAGCTATGGGGCTCTCCAGGCTGAACCTGGCCCCATGAATGAGATATAATACCCTTAAGCCGATTGATCTGCAAGTCGCCTATTTTTCCTGCGCCAGAGAAATCTGCCGATGATTGCGCCGACCAGTTTCACCTGGCGTCCTCGTACAATGCCCATTTGGCTTCTAATCTTGGCGATAGAGAACAATAACTTTCCACTGGGTTACACGGATGTAATCTTTTTTGCAGGTTTATATGCAATATGTCTGGAAGTATTTCGTAAGAATACTTTTGATGTATTTAGTGTTTCTCCTCCTGAAATTCTTAAGAAAATTAGAAGCTGACATTAAAAGTAAGCTGCACGAGTGCCAAATCTGCATCAAATTACATGCATTCGTTTCGAGAGGTTTTCCACCGCACTTTGTTTGGGAAACTTAAAAACATATCCAATTGGTATTAAATATAAGTGACTTGTATCAATGCCAAAGTACCAAAGTGTGCTCCCCGTAGTTTGTTCTGATTTTCTAAGAAACTAATGACGGTTCAATGGTAGCTGCCGTTTCCACCGCTAGCAGTCATGCATTTTAATGCCGACACCACGGCATCTCAACTCATCCGCCTCCGACCTGTGTTCCTGCGTGTACTTCTCATTGCGCAGGCGGAGCATCTGCATTTTTCTCGAAGACAGACTGGCGCTGGACCAAAGTCATTCTCGATAAAACGTCCGCGCCACTTCTCTCGGCGGAGTGCCAGACGCGTGGGGCGCTCGCGGCCAGAAGGATTACTTATTCATGGGCGACTTTCGGCGTGAAATTGATTATCGGCGATAAATCAATCAAACCTCCCCGGCTTCGGGAGATTCGCCCAGAAAGCGAGCGAGAAAAAAGTACGTAGCCGCGCGATTTCTACGTCAAAATTAATAGATTGATTTAATTGATTTAATAAGTCGGTCGATTTATGGAAGCAATCAGTGTCGGCGCGCAGATTTATCGCGAGTTCTTTCTTCCCCTCGGTTAACGGTAGGCGAGCATCAAACTCGTATCAGACTCGTCTTCGATGATTCTTGTACCTGTACTCGTGAATTGTCACATTTTCATCATCTTCTGAAGCTTCTAATGATTCTGCTAACTAATTTTGTAAATTATTAAATTCAGTAAGTTTGAATTAATCGAATTAATAATCAATGCGAAATCCTGCGACTCAGCAAGTAATTATGTTTTATAAAATAAACTCTAGCTAATAAATATGAATAAACATCCACAAAAATATTCAATCTAATTTAGCAATATATGCTTCAGGTCGATTTGCGTGCAATTTGTGGGTTTTAAGTCAAGTAAATCACAACTCACAGTATCCAGTGCGACTTAAGTAATGGAAGAACGCGGGAGTCGATGAGGTGGGATTCGATTGCACTTCGAAAAACAAATCGATCCATTCGATGGCTGTTGGGTCCCATTCAGATAGGCATCGACACGAATCGCAATTCCAGCGGCAACGATCACATCGGGAGGAAATCCTGGGGGATACACGGCACGCTAAACGCCGTCGTTATCTCGCGGCGATAACGGATCGATACGCGAGGAAGATCGATGTAGATGTTAGGTGTACAAATAGCCCGGGGCTATGGATCGATAGCGATCGATCCTATCCGCAGGTGGAAGCGCTCTTTTTCGTGTTCGTCACTCGTACTAGGTGTCCGGAGATTTTCAGCTTGATGAACGTCAGTCATCAATCTGCGATTGGCGAAAATAAAACTGGAAAAAAACATGTAAAGATTAATCGGTTTTTAAATGGAACGCTTTTTATTTTTTGTAAATTAAATTTAAAAAAATAAAGTTGCATAAAGTGCGCAATATTGTAAACTTCATATTTCATTAGTTTACATGCATTTAGAAAATGAAGGAACATGCAATAGTTAACTCTCACGTAATTGTAATTCAAGGAAGATGTCAAATACGCAACGAGACAGTTTTGTAGCGGCCTGTAGAATGTCGTCGTATCGGGATTTAGAAACTGGTGGGATCGTAAGGCCGCCCGTGTAATTGGCTGCACTTTATGGGAAACGGGTGGCAGCGTCGCAAATTGCGCTCACTGTGCACGCACCTTAAATCTTTGCCGGCTGCCAACTCCGCGGGGTGCCCTGACTCGAGTCAAGCATGCTTGACACCCTGAAGTGGCAGCCGGAACCAGAAGTCGAATGGCATAGAGCAGACGAGGAATAGAAAAGGAATTTATAAGTTGTAAGTTGCAAAAACTAGCAAAAATGTCAAATAACTATGGAACCATACGACAATAACTGTTATAATTGTGAGGTTAAGAGGACTTAATTGTTTAAGACTGTTTTACTTATTAATTCATTTACGCAATTTTTTGAAATCATTTTATTCAGTCCAATAGCCAACTCTTTTATCTCTTTGTACTACTTCGTCTTGTTCTACTAGTTTACAACCGACAACTTGTGACTAGTCCATGACGATATCCTAATATTTATATATACTTCGACATTATACACAATAAACGAAATATTAAAAATGATACATCAAGATGGGAAATAACCGTGATTTAATTTATTCCAGATTTAGGCCCTCTTCAACAAACCCTTCACATGTAGTATTAGACAACACACAGCAAATCAATGAAAAATCATAACACTCAATGTATAGTGCAGTGGAGGTCGCGTGCGGCTGGGATGATATTTTAAGTAATAACTCGATATTAATACCAGGCGTTAGGTGTCCGCGGACTAAATATACATTTCTGGCGCGCACCCAAGTGATCCCTGCCGCCGGTTTTATCGACGCAGCGAGCCCGGCGAAGGGGAGGGTGCGCAATGTCTTACCCGGTAATTAGAAAGCGTAGATGTCCGAAGGAGGAGCCGAGCGGTGCCTCGATAACTTTTAATTGGGATCTTGGACTCGCTCTGTACATAATACGTCTCCCGATGTATGCCGCGGACTTGGAGCATTCCTGGGGGACGAGGCGGCCAGATATCTTAACAAATCGCTCGGACTTGCCTTGGCTCGCTCGCCCGGCACTCTTCCCCCTCGTCCTTTCAACTCCTGCCTCCTTGACTCGGGGACGAGGAGCCTGCCAGATTCGCCTGCGCCTATCTCGCTCGATCCGAGATCCCCGGCTTCTACGGGAACTCATTAGTGGTGCCGGCCTACGCACACCGTCCGGACTCCTCCGACTACCGAGATCGTTGATCATTGCAACTATGTTGGATGACAAGGTCGCCCTGGCAAGGCCTGCTTTCTAGCGGCTCGGGACCAGTATCGAACTCTCTTTATTGCTCCACTGCACTTTTGTAGGTGCGGTTTACGTTTTACTAAAGACGCTATTAGAATGTTAAAGAGAAATATACGAATCTCGTGATTTTTACGGGCTTTACTTGTGAACTGAGATCCTTGAGTATTAGATCATCGAGACTACTGACACTCGCAGACTGTCAGAGATTTAGTCAGACGGCTCAACTACTTGGAAAGCTCTAACGAATGACCTTGCGAGATCTGGAGTGACAGCTGCGATAGGAGAAACGTTGATACTCGTTAAATAGTAGCTGAAGAGGTGTCTGTTAGCGGGCGGCATTCACATGTAAATCAGAGATCGAGAGGTAGAAGGGTTCGAAGGGAAGAGTGCGCAAAGGTTAGATCCGCGGGAAAGGAAGAAGATGCTTTCGTTCTCGAGAAGACTCTCCATTGAATCCCTCGAAGAAGATGCCCTGAGTGCCAGTTCTGACTGACACTGGTGTGACCTGGCTAAAAACAGGCTGTGCCCTCGCACTGTCTTTCCCATGGGCGCCCTTCTTCAAACTCTTATCAACCAATCTGAGTCGGTCCACCGAAAGGAGTCAATCCCCACCAGCGTCCTGGGGGAACCTGCCAATGCAACATCTTCGACGTCTGGCCCCCGGGACTCTCTTCCCCCTCGCGTGGCACTTTGATACGGCTGGTATATTAAAATTGAGTAATCGATCGTTGTGTGCCGCGTGGCCCTTTCGATAGCCATCGAGGATGCACGCTGTCCGAGAGCACAATGTAGCCAAGATCACGCATCAGCATATATACGTTGGGAACGGCGCGCGACGTTCCGCATACATAAGAGGTTTAATTTGTCGGCGGGGTTCGATCGACACCTTCCTCTTCCGACGCCAAGGTGCCTTTATGATGTTTTATCGGGCCAGGGACTCCAGTTACCCTGGATTCCTCGGGGGAGACAGGTACTTAGTTGTCGTCGCGCCGGCACCAATTTGATATTTTCTCTCATTAACTCCCGGCCATTATCGGTACTCGCGAGACTCACTCTTGGAACCCGAGAGGCTGTAATTGCACGGTGTAATGCGTCCTTTCGTTATGCGCGATTTATTTCCCCGGCGCGGATCCTCCGGATATGCCAGGGACTTTTATGCGGGATACGACTTCCAAAAGCGATTTCGTCATGCAGGAGGAAGAACCGACAAATTGGTGGTATTAAAAATTAGCGGCTACTGGTTTTATTGGTTCTGCGTCAGAATTTAAGTTCTGGAGTTCTCGGAAACGGGTTGTTGGATTACCGAATTTTTAAATCATCATAAATAAGAAATGAACAGAAAAATCCTTCTATCCGACAAATGGAGATTTGGAATAATCAATGGGAATAGTATATAAAACAAAAATAACATACACACGATTTTCTAAATCAGTAAAAACGAGCTGCAATGGTTTTCAACTTTTAAGAGACCGAAGGAGTGCAAGTGAACTTGGCCTGGGTCGCTGTTGGAAAGTGGCGTGTTGAGGAAGCGAATGAAGGGTCGAAGGGAGGGCGTGTTACACGGGAGGAACAATGGCCCTCGGTATTCGAGAGTACCAGGTTTGCCAGTCAGGTGAGCCCGGGCGCCCCGAGCGCCGCTGATCACTTTGACCCATGACCCCATCAATCATCGCCAAATCATACACCACTTATCTCACCGAGGCACGAAGGAGGCGCGCGTTCTCCCACATACGTGCACCGCCGCGCTCGTGTAAAGATCCTGTTACACTAACCGTTTACTCAGGAGATCTCTATCCGGCACGCAGATGAATCGATACTAGTGCGATTTATCGCTCAACTAAGATTATGCTAGTTTGTAGAACGGTTGTTTTGTCACAATATGTAATCTTCCGATTTTAATGCATTCTTTAATTATTACTGATTACTAAAATGTTTTAATTTGAACTATTTGTCACACACATAGCATTATTTTAATAAATTGAGGACTGAGTTTCGGCCATTTAGAATATTTGATTGTTCTCGAATTTGATGTCAACACTTTTAATAACTATTCATTCTCCATTCGATTTCTTCACCCACGATCGAAAAATTAATAGCCTGCAATTTCTTTATTGTCGCTGGTCAACCTAGAATCGTGATGATCGCAAATTTCTCACAGTGGCACGACGTGTGATTCTGATAAACGACATGGCGCGTGGGAAACCAAAAGTGTTCTGACCCATGTTATGTAATCGATTGGGCCATATGTATGTATGCCAGATATAAGCTGGTGGTGCTATTGTTTTAAGAATCGAGAGTGAAACAGTGATTTATGGAGCTTCACTTCTAGATTGGAGTGTTTTGATTGATAGTTTAATTCATTTTTCAATTTAATTGACGTTTCAACACAAATAATTGTTACACATACATTCGAAGAATTCTCAAGTCAAAGGATACCAGAAATTCATCAACTAACAGAGAAATTGGGATTGAATGAAGGAAAAGGCAAGCGAAGTAGTTCTGTAATCCCCATTTCCCTACGAATCTCACGAATGCATTCGACCAGCCAGTGCTCTTCCGAGAATCATCTCCGACTTCCGCGACAAATTGGTCCAAGCGCGGTCCACCCTCTGCGCTACACCCCGGCGGTGGATATAAAGCGCGCCATTAGTCAAGCTTCTGACTAATTCGTGCAATTAAGATTGCTCGGCCAGCACGAGACGAGCACGGGATTCGGAAGAGAGCGCGAGTTGCCCAGCTTGCTGCATCCACTTACGCCTGAGAGAGAATGAGGCGGAAAGGAAAAAGAATACGAGATGCGATGTCGCCACGGAGTGCGGGCGCCCTCGTAATTAGACGTAATTTAGAGCCGAACCTAATGAAAACCGTGATAATCTTGACCCACGCGACTCCTGAATTTAACTTAGCTTGGTGTGCGCGTGTATGAGTTCATACTTAATGCAGCCGCACTGACTGCTGTCATTATTTCTCCTCGGAGATGAATTGCAGATGATTTCTACACTTTTCCAGAGTGTTTTCCAAAATTAATATAGTTAATTTTCACGGTGCAATTGTGCCAAACTGCAAGCTAGTGACATACACGAATTTGTAATTCACTACAAGCAATTGTTCAACAATAACCATTAACACTTTCACTTTCATGTCACCCAAATATATCTATAAAAATAGGACGAATAAATATTGCTAACCAGGTGCAATACACCACTTAAAAATTCACAAGCTCAGCCATCAACATATTAAAGCTTTCCGGTCACTGCTGGCTGAGCCTTAAATACAGCAGCACTGGCCTGTCGATTAATTATTAATTTCCCCACTTTACGAGCGCAAGTACGAGCGCACCTGCTCCCCTTCATTATAGATCGAATGCCTAAGTTAACTGTCGGTGCCTACCGCTTGCGTTTGATCTCTATCGAACAAATCCACTGTCTCCCGATAGGAAAGAGCAGTGGCCGGGAGCGGGGATAAGTAGCCAACAGTGACAGTCACTTTCAGTGGCATGCTCTTACTCGTAGAGGATAATCGACCAGTAGATAAGCATTGTCGATAGCCACGATCGATGTTCGGATTACTGTTAGCTACGTAGGATACCTACATCCTGCGTTGCAGGGTGTTCCCTGCAATCTCAGATCAAAGTTTAAATTAATTATGAGCTTTCAAATGCTTGTTGAGTGGAACGTGAAAGATTGTTGTTAGATCATTCATGGTAGAAGGAACAGTATTGAATCGTTATGTGTCATGTGTAACACATCGTGTTGAATTCTAACATAGACTAGTTATTAGGTAATTTGGCAAAGAATTGAGTGAGCGTAGAGCTTTTTCCATGTCCTTCGCACTCTGACTGATTTCCATTGGTGTTTGTAAGTGGGTTTTACATTCGCTTATAGAAGGTTACTATTATTTGTGCTGAAAGTAAGAAAGATAGTAGGAAATGATGAATAAGAACTCGTTCGTGGTTGGCACAACGAGGTTTGATACGAAGTAGTCTAGTTCTTTGCTTGCTTATTAGTTCAAACTTCTTAGCTCCAGCACCAATAAATAAGCAATAAGTAATAATGAATCGTGTTGGGTAAAAAGGAGGCTCCATTCTGTGTTTCATATCGTGTCAAAAGAAAGTTTCTAAGATATTAAGGACAAGATAGAAACCATATCATTTCCTAAGCAGTGTAATAATTAATAATAAATCAGGATCATTTCATAAGCCACTCAAACTCGATCTCACTAAAATCCAAGTCCTGTGACATTCTGCGCGGCCTCAAATTTCGACTGCACCTTCCATTAATCGTCCCCCAGTAGCAGATAATAGCGATAGTCACCATAAAGTTTACGCAATGTCATCGACCCAACCCACGAAAAAACACCCATTTCGCAAGCCGTCGTCGAGAAGTTTTTGTCCGCCGGGAATGGATGATCAGTCACAATGACAATCGATGATGTATGCGGACATAAACGGTGGCGAGTGAAAGCTCGCGTCAAACAACACAGTTTCGAGTAGTCTCGGAACGAAGTCTGATGCGTGCGAAATCTCTGATGAAATTGATCGGATATCACTGGCTTCGAGACTGTTTACTTTTTACTGCGACAAGCATGCTAATTGGACGCTAATTCAATAAAATCTTTTTTCAGTTGACGAAAGGAAATGTGCTTTTTTATTTTACCAAATCATACGAGAACAAAATGTATTCATTCTGTGCGACAGTTAGCAATTTCGACTTGCACTCTCGGTAAAAGTGAGTAAAAAAGGCCCAGCCGACTTTCGAACATCGAAACATCGAACACTTGGCATCGGCAAGTTTTTCTTGGCGAGGGCTGACGTATGCGTTGCGCGGGGACCGGCGGGAGTAACGAGCCAGGCATTAATCCAGGCTAATCAATTTGGGCCTAATTGGAGATCACGGCGAGCTCCCTGGGCTTTGGAGTTCCTTCTCATCGAGATTCCCCTCCCCGCAGCTCGCCGGGGCCCAGGTTACTCTCGCGCGGCGAGATGCGGACGGTCGGAGCGCTAATAGATTAATTTATTACTCGAAAGCCCTCAAAGAGGCCGCCGGAGTGCTTGGCTCGACGACATATTAGTATCGTGTCACAGCGATCATTAAACAAAACCCCCACTTTCGGACCCAGTTCGAGGAGGAGAGGGTGGGGACACAAGGCTCCTCTCGGGACGCGGAATGTTAATTCCATCGAGATCCCGCAACCGATGCATACCTAAAGGGAATGCACTTCGGCGTGGGTGAAATTTAATATCCCTTTTTCGCTCACTGCCGTCCGCCTCGGCCCTTGGCATCCCTTTGAACCACCCCGGCAGAAATGCGACGATCCCCGCGCTGCCTCGCCCCTGCGAGGAAGCGCCACGGCATTCCCCGGGCCCTAGAAGAGGAGCTCGGGGACTCGCTGACCCTGTTAACTCTCGCCGCCGATTTATGGTAGCAGATAACGCCCAGGCGGATAATTTATTTAATTATGTTGCCCGCCTGTGTATCACCCGCCGCCGGCATAAAGCACTCGCGACGCTGCCCATTTATTCGACGGCGGATTCGAAACTTCGCCGACGAGGACTGCGATGTCTTCATTCTTCCTTTCTTGCGGGGCGAGGAAGTTGTTTGAGTGGTTGGGAATGGTGGATTACTTGTCGATATTGTTGTGAACGTTTAATGCTGTTTGTTAATGCGACGAATTAAGAATTCTCTGCGAGGAGTATGATATACTTCCACTATACTTGTGAATGCTATTTTTATTATTCAATATCTAGAGATCAATGAATTGGATATATATAAAGTGTAGAAAATTTATATTTGCATACGAGTTTTCTTTCTCTTCGAACTTTTTAGCGTGTTTGAAATTAGAAATCATTGTATTAGAATTACCAGTCATTATTTATCTTCGATTGGCCACTTCGCCAATCACCGGTATCGAAGCACTCTCGTAATTGGCCCCGACCGATCTTAATTTAATCTTGCCCTCATTATTAATCCTATCCAAATCTCTATACATCTAATTCCTCGCAGTCCTTCGCTATCGACAAAGCTATTGATCCAAATGTCGGGATCTTGATTGATTGTGTCGTCCAATTTGAATTGGGAGCTCGAAGCGAGCACGATCACCGCGGATATCTCGGAGATATCATCGACAGCTTCCGGGATCAATTTAATTACCGCACTCTTTATTAATCGCCAATGCTGCTTGCGTTTCATTGGCGCAATGATCGACGTCGAAAGCGGCATTCGTTCAATTGCCGAACGTCTGGACGTTTATTAATCGCTTATTATGCGGCCGCTCGCTCTATTATTTCGGATGACCTTCCCTTTGGCGCCCAGCGCCTCGCCCTTTTTTCTACGCTTGTTTCTTTCATCGTGAGCCACGGTACGTGTTCATGGCGAACGGTGCTTTATAGAAAAAGCAGATATAATGAGCCGTACTGGAAGCATTGAGCTCGTTGACGCGAATTCAGAACTGGTTAACGCAAGAGTGCTGAGTTATTCAGAGGTGAAAGTCGCTTATGAGGTCTACTGTGTTCTTGCAGAATGATTGGTAGCATATAGTTTAAGAAAAATCAACTATTAATTTAAATGAGATCTCTTTTGCCCTTATAATTTAAACAGATGACCTACAATTTGCAGATAAAATTCCTAATAAAGCATGTAATATTTAAACTCCAATTAAATAATTGTTTATGCTCTTGATTAAAAATAAGTAAATCAGCTGAATTGGAACAATAATATGTTTTCGAGAACTGGTTTATCTTTCTCCGAACAAGAAAATGATTTTCATCTTTCACCCTCGTTCGAGTTGATCCCAACGCGCCCCAAAGTTTCCGCGAAAGCTCGATTTACGCGAAACGCTCGCCCACGCGTTCTGCGCGCGCAAGGGAAGACAGCGTGAAATCTGCGAGACCCTTAACTCTCAACACCATAAATCCCAGCGGCCTAGCGTCATTAGCACTGAATAACGAGGGCGATGTTATGCTCGCTCCAGCTGGACTCCTCCGCCCGGTCCTAACCGCCGAAATAACGACAGCCCTTACCACCATCCGTGGCCTCCGCCACATTCCCGGAGATCCCGAAATAAGCAAGTACTTTCGCCCTTCTTATGCGACCATTTGTATGGAGATTCCCTCGGGACCGCTCTCATTAGTTGCAAGAAACTGTTAATCTCTTATTTGATGGTAAATTTATTCGGATTTCTCTGGCAACTTTGTCGTGCAATGGGTTTATGCAAATGTCAGTCTGATCTGAATATTATTTGGAATTTTTAGGAATAATATTGAAAATAGATTGGTGTTGCTTGTCAGTAAGCTTTCTTTTTTCCAGATTCTGGTCTGTCGTATCTTTTTTCATTAATCTTTGAATCTGCTTAAACACCATTTCAGCCTTTACAGTTTCAATGACAACTATTCTAGATATTCTATTATTATTGAATTATCAAATTGTAGAAATGAATGTGGTTATTTTTAGCACCCCAAACGAATTTTTACAAAGTCGAGATCTTACTAAATGGGTTTCCTGCACTCGGCAAGCAAGTAGATTACTCCACTATATGGAAATTGATCAATCCGCTTTTGAACTAACGTTTACAGCATACGAGAATTGCTCGTTTATTATAGTCTACGATATAATAAATTCGCAAGTAACTGCCAACCGTTACCTCAGATTAAGCCCGAGTTCCAATCGTTTGTTTGCTAATATAAGAATAAATATCTCACGCTGCGACGTATTTCGAGACGCGAGGCGATTTCCCCATGAAAGTTAATGCCCATGTCTTTGAGTAATCCTAGCATGGCCGTCTAATTTTCGCGCGAGGGAATGCCGCGCATCGAGGCACACGTTATTACCGTAATCAAGGGAGAGTCCGTGCTGATTATCGGTGCTCCGTATTCCCGTCCTCCCTCGCTTTCTTGCCGGCCGGGTAAGTGGACGCTGGCAGCAACGCGGCCTCCAAGCACCGAAATCATCCTGCAATTACTCGCTCATAAACGAGCGACACTAAAGGAAGTTATGCGCCCGGCCAATAAAAGCAGCGTCAATGACACACGCACGACCGACGGCAAAAAGCGTTAATGGCCGAGGGACTACCCCGCAACCACTGACGGCACAAAGTCTTCCTGCTCCTACAGGTCGCTGCATCTACGGCAACACCCCAATTTAACACGTACCATTGGTCATTTTTAACACTTGCGTCGAACCTGGTTGATGATGTTTATCAGCGTTGGTGTTGTAGAAATAAATATACCTGTCAATTGAAGACTCGGATTACTGCGCACGAGAGTTGAAGATCTAAATCCAATTGACTTATGTGAGTTTTGTCAAAAACTTCATTCGGGAATATGTGGTTTTAAATGGAGTTGTTACACGTATGCGTCTTCCCGGGACTAAAAGGGTTAAAGACGACTGTAAACTGCGATAACAGTAACTTTCAGCATACTGGCGTCTTTAGGTAAGAACGTGAGAAGGGACACCGCTTTCCTGCCACTCGATATGTTGGTTACAAGGATACATTCTGGAGTACCAGCTGCTCTTGATTACTTATCGGATATCCGTCATTCGGTCGGCTCTCAATTTTATTCCCGGCGGCTGGAATCGTGGTCCTATCATTTAAATGAGCTCCAAACGAGCGATTACCGTCGCTTTAATATCGGCCCTCTCCTCATCACTTGGCCCGATAAATCAAGTGGTACTTTGCCCGAAGGCTGCCAGTTTTAAGGTCGTTTTCCCCCTTTTTGGCTTCGCCAAGAGTCCACTTGATGGAGACCACTTAATAAACACACCTAATGTACATCGATATCTCGAACGTTCACTTGCGAGTGTGTTGTGACAGAAGTATCGAGATCCGAGAGCAGTTGAGATTTTGTATTGATTGGCTGCTTAGATGCGGGTGTCAATTACACGTACTTATATGAGACTTCCAATTCTCGTCAACTTTTTGCCGGCCTCTGCGAAGTAACAAGAATAAGTGCACTAATAATGGTTTTTAATTATCGACGATATTCTATGGGAAAAGTACACTTTATTGTTTAACTAGGAATTGAATATCCATTAAATGTTCGAAATTCTCAATTCGACTAATTAACCAATCAATCAGTCAATTCAGCCATGTTTAATGGCAGAAGATAGAAATTCATTAGACATTCATTTACTACTGAAATTCCCAACTGGACTAATGTTCAACCAACCAGCCAGCAAAACCACATAACACATGGCAAGTCACGTTCTCCCCAACCTTAACACGAGCCATAATAAACAAACGAAAGACGATACCCCCATAAACCTCGACAGTCCAACAATCAGTTAACGCGGTATTAGAAGCGTCAGTAAGAACGGTGTAATGATTAGTTTCGGACTGTTAATAGCTTCATACTACAATCCCCGGTGGGCGTAGGACGTCGCTTTGTAATCCGATGCGAGCGGTGTCTCGTAGCCGCGAGACAGTGTGCTGGCAGGTCAACAAAGCCCTCGTGCATTTCGCGCAGAGCCGCACCGCTGCGAGGAGTATTAACTCCGAGAATATAGTGCGCGTGGGACGTTCTCCCACGTAGCCTCGATGTGTCATATAGCTGTATCATGACAGGTAAAGGCTCTCGTCCTGGTGCGACAAAAATAAGCGGGAGACATTTACTTTCAATCGACTCCCTCCCGCTTATTTTCTTAGCAAGCAATGAGTTGCTGTAATTCGCATCGACATTTGCTCCAATGTATAGTGAGTAATCATTATAATAATTGCCAATATTAATAATAGTATTAATCATTATGTGCTCATACCGGAGGGCCTATCAGCGGTGATAAGTCGGGATCGAATCCAAACCGGCCAAATGTCTGTTTCTGAACCACTGGCCTTAAAATTGAGTACATACCTTCAATTTTGATTTGGTTTACAAAGAATTTTAAGTAATAATTAAAAATTGAAAATCTGAGACTGATACATTGAGCCTTGAAAAGTAACCAGCAAACATTAGCTGATTTAGTGGCTGAAAGGTTTGCGGACGAGGGTCGTCCACCGGTTTTGCAAGCGCAACGAGTCACCCAGGCAAGGTAAACACATGAGCCCGGTATAGCCGCGAAGAAGATTCCCTGTGAACCTGGCTGGCCGGTCACCGCGGCAGGCAGGCGGTCGTCCCCGATTAGAGCCACGGAATAAATTTCTGCGGAGTGTGGGAGCGTCGTGACGGCCGCCGCCGGGGTCCCCGCACGTCCAATTGACCCCACTTTGCCGCGAAACTCAAGCGACTTGAGCGACTCACGCGGCTGCACACGCAGATTTCACCGCGTGCATGCGTGCGTACGCACGGCCCTGGGGGGAGCCTAGATTTTCCCTGATTGCGCCGGACACACCGCCGCCTGCCAGATAAACCAACGCGCTTGCGGCATCGTCGCTCGCTCTTTCCCATATAAACTCGTGTGTCCCCTGAAGCCACCGAGGGACTTCGAGTTATGCTGCTGCGTTTCTTGGTTCCGCAAACACGTGAAACAAGCACCGAATGTTTAGCTGGTTTTTGATTCGCTTCGGTTTTACCGTAGCAAGTGCATCGCCGTATACTTGCGAAATAATATTCCTGATTGTTGCTGGACTCTTTGGATGTATTATGATTATTATATAAGTTTATACTTTTAGTATCGAACAATATGAGAAAATTACAATACTCTACCAACTCTATTTAAATATGTTTTTAACATTTTGCTGTATCTCAATGTATTAATTCCAATTAAAATCGAACTTCCCCTGTTACCAATCGAAAACCCAATCAAAAGCTCCCCAATCTAACCACCATAGAATGAATGTTACAATATTAGACTCAACCAAATTCCTACGATATTCGGCGAAATATTCCGGGACACTCTCGATTACTATTAAAGCCAGCGTAATGAAATCGGGCAGCACCGTAATTGGCCGGCGAACCGATGGCAAACGGGTAATTAACACCAGGCTATTTTTCCGCCCCGATGAAGATCAGGATTGGCCTCTCTGCTAGGAGGAAAAAGACACGGGCGATGTTCCGTCGCGTGTCTAGCCAATTCCTCACTGTCGTGGAAATCAAGATCGGAATCGACTTGCCCCGTCTGGCCCGTTGTGGGTGGTGCTTTCGTGTGGACGGCTCTTTAAGCGTTAATTGAGACGAGAGAGAGAGCCGTGCGTTGGTGGTCCAAATTCTTCGCTATTCCCGGAAGGTTATTCTCAGTAGGTGTACGCATATGACGGCTGCATCCCCGTGTACATGTACAACACACCGATGCGACAAGTCGCGCGGGTTGCGCGGGTGGCGGAACCGCTCTCATGATGTGCATGATTTATGCACCCGCAACTACTGACAACCCCTGTCGCTATATCTCACCGAGTTATTAACCCGGGAAATTGCTGGTTCGAACATTGCTACTTGCGCGTCTTTGCCGCTGGAGCCTTTCCGGAGAGATCGGATGATGAGCTATAACTAACTGGATGACTGCAAACACACTTTCCGTTGAAGGGCTGGGAGAATAATACGTGGGGGATTTACTACCATAAAGCTAGTAATAATTCAAAGAATAAATTTGTATTAGAAATTGAAAAAATTGCCAGTCGTTTACAACGAGAAACCAGATGTCAATAAAGTACCGGAAAGTGTGCAGTTCATTAAATTCCAGTAATTACAATACAGACAGAAGATAAGCAGGACACTACCAGGTGATTGTCCCCCTTTAAAAACACATAACTAGTATAACTAGTTCCCGTAACGAACTATCATTAATTTAAACCTGTCATTCTTCAGACTACCGCAATTAATCCCTAAACATTTCGCAATCAACTCATCCGTGTTTGAATAAACTAAAAACAGAGGAAAGTCGTGCTATTCAAGAATGAAACGCAATGGCACTTAACGCAATTACAGCCAGCAAGGCAATCAATCGTCCATACAGTGTCTCTGATTTCCTGTTCGATTGGTCGTGCGCGTAGGTGGGTTACAGAGGCGGCGTGTAATGAATAGATATGCACTCAATCTGCCACTGAATCGGGAGCAGTTACCCAGCGCCTCGTGCCTCCTAACGTAATGTACAACTGCGGTAGCACGGTATTTATGGATTAGTCGCGCACGTGATTAATTTTCCGTCATTATTTCTCGAATGTCCTCCTGGTATTGTGAAACCGGCTGCAAGATAGATGGAAAGTTCAAAACTATTTGGCTTCTGAAGTGAAAGGGACTTGTGTGTATTTATTATTTTTCGTTTCATTTCCAATCTTACATATTTGGGTTAATTATTACCAGAAAAATCAATGTTAATTCCCTGCCAATCATTGCCAATCCAAATAATGATATAAATTATATGAAATAATAGAAACAGACGCTAGAACCTTGGAGAATTCTATTCCGAAACAACTGACCATAAAACTGAGCCACTCTCTGTACGAAAGTATTCCATTACCTTAAAATCAGAGATCGAAACTCCCATAGCGTTTTAATGAGAAAAGGATTTCAGTGGAGAGACGGCCATTGGGTCGCGTGTCATTAAGCGAACGAACTAATTAAAGGGCGGCACAGTCGCAAAGCGGGGGCTAACGATTGAATGGTTGGCAATGGAAATTGATAAAGTGACTGTCGAGTAATGGGCCACCTCGGCGTCGTTTCAAGTCGACGGCCGCGCGATAAGACCTATCCGAATTTTCGTGCGGCCAGTTCATTAACGCGCTGCTCAATATCGTCTCTAGATTTGCTCTCGAGTGCGCACACACACGGTTGCACAGCTGCACGCGACATATCGCAGTGGCAAGTGGTCGATCCAGTCCGCAGCGTCCGAACGCCCACACGCGAAAGACGCCGGCCGTCGCGTCTTAAGTGGTTCCAATGGGAAAAAAGCAGCGGCGGCCGCTCCCCCGACGACCAGTTGCATTATAATTACTACAAATTGAATCGTTTAGCCGCTTTTAAGGTCGTGAGATAGTGGCCGGGAATGCGAGCCCGTCGGATAAATCCGTCGGCGGCGGCGGCGGCAGCCTCTTCCAGCCGCCTCCCTTTACTCCGTTTCTGGGGACTCAAACTAGTTTCGACTGCCGGCTCATCTGTAAAAGTGGCATACGTCTTAATGCGTCCGATGCAACTGGGATACAGGTAGTTCCCCGCCAAATCGATCACTTTCTGACAGCATGTGTATCCAAATTAAACGTTTCTTCAACGGTGAAACGTAATCGAAATTAGCAATCGAAAAAGAATAATTCCTACAACACTCGTTTTTTAGCATTAAAGAATTATTAGTTTCATGTACTACATATTGTCACATCTGAAACAATTGAATCGAAGAATTAATTTTAGGCAAAATCTTGCAGGGTTATTTTGCACATCGTGCAAAAAAGCAGACAGGATTCCCAAGCAGCCTCTACGACCCGCGCCAATCACCCAAAGGTTTGTTTAACTCGCGTAACTGCACAACTTATGCGACATTAATAGGCTGGAAGTGGCATGTTTATGCGCGCGGAGGAGAATCGCCGATTGATTTCAGTGGGGCGGCTTTAATAAGCCGACAATGTAAAACCACTTTCCCCGGCGGGGCATTCCCAGCGCGTTCCCCATGAATATTCATGGCTGTAATGAAGCGTATAATCGTGGTGTACCACCGACTCCTTAAAGGACTACGCCCCTCGTCCTTCTGTTTGTTTGGCCCTTCGGCGAACTCGCGTAACACGGTGATTCGTTCGCGCTCGCCACTGGAAAGCCTGATTGCTAATCCGTACGGAGTAACGCGAGAAAAGCTCCGTAACGGACAATCGAATCTGAATACAAGGTTGTTCGCGCCAGGAAACAGACAGCTGCTAATGTAAGATTAATGTGTGCCTGTGAGACTGATTTGTTTACTGATTCGAACGATTAAGTCCAAATCAATTTTATTACCCTATTCATTTCCTTTCGACCGATTTAAGTTGTTATAATCTCTCAAACATATAACTAAAATCACGAAAAATCTGTCGGTATAGATCAAGAATTAATTGAAACATAAAAAGAATTGTAGAAGATCCCAACCAACTGCTGTTTCCCCCCATCAAAAATCACATGAAATACGGGAGGGATCTGCAAGCGATACCAGCATTCAGCAGTGTCTGGAAGCCGTTCGAAGTAAGAAGCGAAATCAGCAAAGTGAAATGTTCGAGGCACCCACGCGAGCACAGCGGCTTCCAGATGAACTGTTTGTTGTTGGGGCCCGAGTGAATTATGGCCGAGCCGCAACCCGGTGCCGCCGAGCCGCAGTATATTAGCGGCTGAAAGCCAGCAAATGAGATCCGGGAAACATTACAATTACCACGGCAAACAATATTGCGCGCCAGCGTACACCGTGGAAACGGTTATTTACCGGCCATTATGCGACGCGAGTGTGTGTTGCGCGGACGGCGACAGGAGTATGCGCCAAATTCGAAAGCTAAACCGTACAAGGACCCTCAAAGGACGGCGCCGCAAGCTGCCGCTTCGTACCCTCAGGGTTCACGGCCCATCAGCTGCATTCGGAAGATCCGCCGGTGCTAAGTGCGCGACGGATAATTAATTTTATGCAAACCAACCCGAAGGACTACAAAATAGGATACTTAAGTGTACGAGTAACAGCTGCTCGTGCGTGGGGACACGTAGGGTCAAGGGTTCCTTTGCAGAAGGATGTTGAATTATTCTGGAGATGTCATCTTGTTATTTTTATTAGGGCTCAATGTTAATATCGACGGAGAAGTGAATTAAAACTCTCATGGGTTCATTTCAAAAAGAATTCCTTTTAAATCAAATTGGTATACTTAAATTAATAGTTTTTGAAATTCAACTAAAATATGACTTTAAAATATGACTATAAATTGGTAAATATGACTCTATTAATTAACTGGCGAAATTACTAAAAATACATATCTTTGCTCTTTTCGCAAAAGTTCCAAAGATTACTAACACTGTCATCCAATAAAAACTGTCTATTCACAAGCTCGCAAGAAAGTGGAAAAATCAGTCGTATATTCTCATTTGGAAAGTATCGGGGATCAATGAAGGAGCCGGCCAGGCAATACAATCCCCGGCAGGCGAGTTACCCAAGAGCTCGAGAGGAAAGTCGCCGCGCTACCCGGCATTAAGTGCATTCAAAGCATTCCCTAATATTTCATGCGAGGATTTATAACATATTTAGTGAGCAGCGCCGCGATACATCGCGAGATAACACAGATGCTCGTATGAGCTCTCGTACGCGCGCGCGCTCGGCACACATATACACATGTGCCCCTTGTCCCGAGATTTATGTACCCCACGTGGAACGCGCGCGCTTGTCGCCATTGTGCCAGCATTAGGTAACCCGGATAGTACTTTATCATCGGCGATAGTCGAAAACCAGGGGAAGAGGATGGACCTTGGATTCCAGCTTTCGAAAAAAACAAGTAGCATATAAAATGTATATTAATTGTATAAAATAATCTCTCCAAAACTTCAAAGAATAACTGCTCAGTGGAGTTGTCTGAATCTAAGTTCATGTTTCGTTCACATTCCAAAGAAATGATCAATTTATTCAACTTTCTTCTTATTTTCGAACTAGAACAAACAGCACCGATTGCGTGAATGTAGTAATCGTGAGCATCTTACAAATTTAAACAACCTGAATTCTTTTTATCTTGCCGGAATTCAAAGAAACCCCAATAAATTAATCGTACCTACTTGCACAATTTCATGAATCTCATACATTAATAAACTAATTAACTTGCATCTTCGACTTTAAGACTTCGTAAGCTGATGTTACGCAAAGCGAATTTTCTTCACCGAGAACAGACAGCGATTTGGTTACACTGCGAGAGCGTTTACAATGCAGAATGTTCGTGGCTCTGAAACGAATGTGAGTACGCGATAATAGGCTCTCGATTTCTCGAGGCCAGGTACGTGCTTGTAGTAAACCACATACCAGACAATGTCGTTCTCACCTGGTATGCAGTGCACCTTTCGCAACCACCCTTCGTGTCCCTGTTAAAATCAAATTTGCTCGCAACATAACTCCCACTTCTTCGCTATCATCAACATTCTCCACGATTCTATTATAACACTGCAACACTCTACGTCCTCATTATTCCACTCCTAATATCCCCCATATCGAAAACTACCTGTCAAAAATGCCGATTCAATGCCGCCCACATTGCGCCGGGCATTTCCGGAATGTAATTCAGCTGTAATCGAACCGTCAACTGGCTCAACCTCGCCCACGCATGTCGGGGAAATGGCGTACGATTGTCGTAATAAGGATATATTAACGGGGAGCGAGTCGGCCGCGTCAAAGTACCGAAAAGCAGGATCGGGCGGGGTCCGCTGCGCCGCGGCGATAAAGCCCGCGAGAATGCGGTAGGAATCTAAATAAGACACAATCGTACGGAACAATCGCATACCGTCGGTGCATTGGGACTTTCTAATAAGCGCTTCTCGGCGCCGGTCGGCCTTGCTAGGACTACTAGGCTGGTCTAGTCCGATCGAAGCCGGACACTCTCGAAGGCCCGCGGGACAACCTGTTGCTCCGCCGGCTACCTTTACACCCTGCGAGCTATCCTGTGAGGAAAGCCGCGCCCGAGAAGAAATGTGGCCGAGTGTTCGATTTAAATACAGACTATTACTGTTGACTGATTAGTCGAGAAATTTGTGAGTGAAATAATCCTTTTATTGTAGTTTTGGGGATTGAAGGAGAGATGCCCGAAGATTTGTTGTTCAAGTTTATTGTCAACACTTCAAATCTAACTAAATCGGCTTGTCGCACCAAAAAATAGTCGATTAGTCCATTTGATCAAAATGGTTAAAGCGGTCTTTTCAACATAAACTTTACAACACACAAGAATCGCTCCTTTAACAGCATAAAGTGAAGCGTGGGTTCGAAAGATTCCGGAATCGAAGTTGCAATACGAGTTGCGGAAAACCTGACAAGCATGAGAAGAGGAGGAATCGGGCGAAAGCGGCGCGGCGGCGGCGGCGGCAGCGGGCGTCGATAGAGCTGATGACGGGCGACGGGTTGTCGGCGTGTTCGTGGGACGAGCGACGTTGATGCACGAGGGCGATCATTCCACGTCGTAAGCAGGCACACAAGAGCTTAAACACGTGATCACCCTGCCGCTCTCGTCATCATCGGCCGAACAGCCGGCCGAGCGAAAACTGGACGTGGAACCGGCCGTATCTCCTGCTACGCCTCTCGCACACCTACATATATCGGCCCTGCAGCTGGTGCATACACTCACCTCTGCCTATAAATACGGCCGGTTTGCATAGTGATCGCCAGGCGAGATTGCGATCGATGCATTTGGAAAAACCGCATGATGGAAACGGGCCGAGATGTTCTCCGTGCCCTAGCCTCTTGCTCTTCCCATTCGTAGTTTTTCCGCTTGCATTTCCATCTTCCCAACTGCTCTTCTTGTCCCTGCTTCATAATGTTCTATATGATTTTCGTCGTTCAGTTGTAATAAACAAGAAATTCTGAAACTTGATTTCCAATTAGGTCTCTATTGTATTAACATTTTGCATGTCTTGTAAAAGCAAGAATTAATGCATTCGACATTTCCAAAATCCTTTTTCAGTCAGAACTAATAGCAAATCTACCCATCAACAGTTTCATTAATGATTAGAAAATAAGTAGTTAAAAACCTCTGCCATGTAAACTTAAAACAGAAAAATCCTGTCTATTTTGAAAAGTCTGAAAAGTCCTGTTTTCCATCCTCGCGGTGAAGAGTACTGCTGCAAATACCCGTAATTTACAGTCGGTAACAAAACTATCGGAGACGTGAGTAAATCTCTCTAGGCAGGGAGAGAAACTGGGGAGCGGGATGACAAGCTCTGGAAATGGGCAGGTGGCACTTGAGCCGAAGCACCACTGCCAGTGTCCCCTGGGTGGATTCACGTGCGCGTAATACATAAACGTAAATGATCCCGCGGTGAACCTGTCGACGGCTTCTCGAAAGCCACCGATGCCCATCGGGATATTCGTAATAGCCGACCGATATCGGGCACCGGATACTTTATATGGCCCGTATGCCCGCCGTTCTTTATTTTCCTCCTCACAGCGATATTCCCCTTGTACGACATCGCCTACACGATTTTTACCTTTCGTCCAGTGGAGATTCCGCGTTTTCCACTGGATTTTATTAATCAGGGTATAGTCTTTTTATTATCTTACGAAATTGATTCCGTTATTGTGCATTTCATTAAGTAATGCGGGTTTTTAACTCAAGTGCGAGTGAACCAGAATTATGTAGAAAATACTCTATCGGCGATTCAATTTATCCACTTGCAAATTCAAATCGCATTGACTGCAAGCCCAACAAAATAAACACTAAAAACAGTTTGACACCCGAAAAAACACTGTGCTGGAGGATGAAAGCAACACTAAACTGGGCCCACGCTCGATCCAAAGCACGTGGGTGTAAGTGTTAATTAATACCTCGGCGTTTCCCCACGGTGGTTTATCATTCGCTCGCAGTTACGGGTTCACAGAGTTAGGCTGGCATTGCGACATATCCCACCTGGAGGAGATATACGCGCGAGTAATAACAGCGGAACAATTGCTATGCGCGTGTGCGTACATTGTGGTCGCTGAGCCGCTTAATTACTTGGATGACCACACAAGTCGCGCCGTTAAAAAATCCTGTAATTATGCTAAAGCATCAGCCCACCCATCCTCGTACTCCGTGCGCCCGTACTTTTCGCTCTCGGGCCCTCTGCCCGCTCCAGAAACTTTCTGCCCTCTCATCTACCTGCGGATTTCACTCGTCATGCCACTCGTGTAATTTCTTCCGCCTCCTCCTACAGGTCCACCTTCTACAGGGTGGTGCGCTTCCTTTTAAATCCCTACTATCCGATGTACGCTGCACAAATAATAATTAGATATTATATTTATTCCTTTTTTCTTATTCGCGAATATTTCTCGTTTTGTGGATGATTAATATATAATAATGCCATGTAACTGCAATTTATATTATATAATGTGTAATATGTCTGATAAAGATGAGTCACCCTCTGTGCAGGGCGGCGCACTCGACTTTCTATCATAACTGTTTGGAAATTATCACGAATTTTCATTATATATGAGTGCTTCCCGACCTAATTCTACATCTTCTGTGTTATATAAAAAAATTAGTACCGGGAGGCGCGTAGTGTTTCCTTTGGTAAAGATTTATTCTATTAGTTCGCAAAACCGATCTAAAAATACACTTTTCCGTAAATGAATTAAAATTCAATTATTAAATTGATTAGATTCAATCTCCAAAATTATTCCTCTCGTTTTCCCGGTTTCTTCACCAATTTTTCTCTTCCAACGGACACTTGTTGCGTCGATTTCGAGGGCTCGCCGCACCGCGGTAGCACCGGCCAGCAACCCAAATCATTCTCGAAACTCGCCTCTTACCGAAACATCTCCAAGCATATTTGTACATTCAATATCATATTCCAATTCCTGTCTCCCCAACTACAAGCAACGTAGCACTCAAAGTCAAGTTACTATTAAAGCATACACGATTCCTTGTCTGTTTCGGTATGAAAATATATCGGCGTAGTGTGTCGGGTGGTAAAGTTATGCCCGGCGCCCCTCGTAAATCAATATCCCGGAGTCTCTTATCGAGGATCGCCGGGGATAATTTTTAATCCTAGATGTATCACCGATCTGATCCGGCGGAACAAGACATTCGATCCGAGATCGAATTAACGAGCGCCCCGCTGCTAGCCCGTAGAACAATAACGATCGCGACACCGATGATTTGTGTGTGAGTAAAAGCTCCGGTCGCTCGGGACCCTTGAGAGAGAGGGAAAGAGAGAGCGAGAGAGAGCGAGAGAGAGAGAGAGAAAGAGTTAATTGGACTGGCAGCCTCCGCATTTATGCCCGGGCCGAGTGCTACGGGCATCACACGACCTGGAGAGAGCGCCTCGTAAAATCACGCGTGTTCCACCCTCGGACATATATTCCCCTTCAAACGGACGAATGAAAGGAGTTAGTGAACGTGGCAACATTAGTACCCCTCGCTTAATTTACTGCCACTCGTAAGCATCGGGGAAATTCTATTTTACACAGTCGTAGAAACCTGCTTCTATGCCGACGCGCCTTCCGCCGGAAAGAACAAATCTCAATGCGACCCTCTCATTTCAAGCGATTTGCGATGCATCGGGCATTCGTCCTACCGAATCGATGGCAGAACAATAAGTTTATTCAAGATACTTTTTCAATCACAATTTATCAAAACTAAAATTCAAGCATCAAAATAAATTTGAATCCACACAAGTTTACATACTTATTTATTATAAATCACCTGCAGCAACAAGTGACGAGAGAAGGCTGTGGTAGGAAGGTCTGAACGCCCCCGATTTTTCACGGTTCGCGTACAAGCATTTTCACGGCCGTACTGACAGTACTGTATACTATAAACCAAGGGCGAAGCAGCGAAGGGAAAGGGAGAGGAATCGCACGCGAATCCCCGTTTAATTACGTGCCGCTGCGCTGCCAGTTTACGTGCCTGCTCCAGCCTTATATCGCTCTGGCCCGTAGCAGGCGAGGCGCATCATAAACTGCGTTTCCTCGGACCGACCACCAGTTTATACTAAGGCGTATACACACATACGTGTGTGCCGCTGTTCATCCTGTAATTTATGGGTTTATTAGGCGCGGCAATAATGCTATGCCAGTTTCAAGGTGCACCTAGGAGTTATCCGAACTCGGTGCCGGCGTGCGGCTGAGGTCGACAAAAGTCTATGTGGAGCAACAACTGCTTTTGTCTTGGCAAATTAGAAATTAGCGAAGGAAAAGCTCGAAAGCCATGGACGTACTTGAATGTGAGAAGAAACCCTCTGCCAACTTCTCAGTTCATTTTCAATTTTAAATATATTATAAAGTGAGGAAAGTCAATTTTAATACACAGATTGACTGTCAAGAATTAAGCTAAACCGAGCCTATTTTATTTGTGATGGAATTTGAGGAGTAAAGCACATTCAACAGTATTCCCATTTTTTTAAAAACAAATAAAAAATGAAAGTTTTGCAGTCACAGGAGATTCGATGGATTCATAATTAGCAGAACTCCGATTTAATTGATTATATCAATATGTTCATTAAGAGTACCAAGCCATCGCTGTTTTTCCTCTTAATCGTCCTTAAAGGAATCACCGCCATTTTTGGCAGCAGCTAGTTAACACACCTCGCACACCTGCCATTAATTAAAACCGGGACACGCCTCGGCGGCACTTCATTTTCGTCCTTTTACCGGCAAGCGAACATTGCAGCAAGCCGGCAAAGGAGAAACGTGCGCGGACTGCCGAACCGAGTGATCCGTCATCTGCGCCTGATGCACGCATGTATTTTGAATGCCGAAGAAGGATGCGCGAGGTTTTGCAACTACGTAAGGCTCAAGTCCTTCATATTGAAAAGCTTACTTTCTTTGGTAATGGAGAAGACCAATTACAGCTACCTCCCTTTGGTAACGCCGACCGTTACTTTTAGCCGCTTTTAGGTAGGGTTGTGACACTTTAAAGGAAGACTCGTTTGCTAAAGTATTGATATTGTTCCCTTAGTCGAAGGTTGTTCCATTAGTGACTGTCTGAATTCCAACAAGTTACAATGATGCAATTTAATTTACTTTGTGTTCCATGTTAACAAACTGGTGGATACTTCGATACTTGGATAGAAATCCTTTCTACAAAATCCCATAACGATACCGACAGAATCATCAGCTCCGATGCAATCTTCCAAGCCCACAAATATCAAAGTCTTTCGAAACCCCACGCAGTTTCATCGAATACCACCAACCGATCTTTAGGTTCCCCGTGAAGTACAGGCTTCTAACCGAAGTGCGGCTTAATTGACAGTAGCCAAGTAAACAGAGGACGGCAGCAAGAGCGAGAGCGAGAGAGAAAGGGGGAAAGATTTGGGGGCGCTACCTCTCGCTCCTTATTATCGTTAATTTTAATTAGAGGTTACCGGCGGTCCCCAGTGTCTCCGCAGGAAATCCCGAGGGAGCAGCGGGGTGTCCGGAGATCCTCCGGGGGGAGAGAGGGGAGAGAGGGCGGAATCCCGCAGCGGCAGGTGACGCGAAAAAGGACACGGCGACTGATCCTGATTATAAACGACTGGCCGTGCGAGGATGCGCGAGCCGCGCGCAGCGTCCCGCGGAGCAGGAGAGGTCCTCTCTCCTCGCGAGAGCCTGGATATCCTCCCGTCTCGCGGCCGAGCGGAGAGCGTGGCATCCGGGTGACGTCCAGTGAAAGATGTTTTGAGCGGAGCTCTTTCCCCGTTGACGATATCTGATCCCGCTCGCGACAGCTCCTGGATCCTCAACGGCCCACTCTCGCCGACCCACTCTCATTCACGGCCGCCCGCCCTTCCATTCCACCTACCTGCCGCGTCAGCCTCGAGTCGTC
Organism: Crossocerus cetratus; assembly: GCA_963675795.1. Classification (NCBI taxonomy): domain Eukaryota; kingdom Metazoa; phylum Arthropoda; class Insecta; order Hymenoptera; family Crabronidae; genus Crossocerus; species Crossocerus cetratus. The sequence continues at coordinate 29,668,702 of OY776662.1, read as the reverse complement.
CCTCTGGACTCAGGAGTCCCGCGGTGAATCTAATTCCACTAATTTCGGAACCCGACGTCCTGTCTTCGTACGCTCGCCTCGGAGATGGCGCGGGAGGAGAATCTCCCCCTGCACGAATTCATTACCGGGCGCAGGGAATCGTGAATGTCGATGTGTGTTAGAGGAACCAGCGCCTGTCGTGTCTCCGTTGGCTTTCGATTATATGAAGGGAGGTGGGACTGTTGATTTATAATAAAGTTAATCTTGTTGAAGGCTTTCGAGTAGAGGTAAGTTTTGCAAGGTTTGCAAGATTCCTAAGAAATACAAATTTGATTCAAAATATATTTATCAACATCAAGTTTCAACTTGTTGAATCACTCAACGAGAAATAATTAACAATTATAATCAAGCAGGTTAAAGTACAATAAGAATGTTGCATTGGTTACAAAATAGAAATGAAAGATGGCTCAAGAGACATAGTAACGAAAGGACCTAAATTCAACCACCCCCTCGATTATTTCTCACGCGGGCTAGTCTGGTTCCCACTGGATGGTGCTAGCGGCGCGTCGGACAATTAAATCTTTTTAATCGGCCGGCGTAATTGGAGCGAATTAGGGACGTTGGATGTGGCTGCTCCCCGATTACCGTTGGTCGCGGCCTTCCAAATCATAGAGAGGGCTCGAGGGGGGCGCCGATAAGAGAGGAGAGCGAGACAAATGGAGAGACGGCCGGGCCGAGAACAGAGGGGAGCACTTAGCGGAATACGTCCCGGTGATTATTGGCTGTGATAATGATCGAGTCGCTCGGAGTTGTCTATCGTGTGATTGCAGGCCGAGCCGGTGATCCTTAGGCAATGTGCGAGGGTGGTTATTAACATCGACCGGTCCCGACTTCGGGCGATGCCCGACCGAGAGCTCGCATCGTTTTCTCCCTTCTGCTCGCGTTCCACATTCCACTATTCCTACAATAGGAATATCATTTTAATCTATTAATAATAAAGTCAATCTTTACCGAATGACTGTGTTTGAGATATTCTAAAGTATCCTTTAATCGATCTGCCAATTTACCGTCATCACCACAAATCAATATGACTCTATGTATATTAATTCTATAAAGTATTAAAAAGCTGTAAAGATATGATTCATAGTTGATAGGCAGCGCTGGAAACCAATCACAAGGTAGCCAGGCGCATTAATTCGAATGCAATCTCCTCTCCCAATCTGTAATTTAGTCTCATCCATTTAGGCAGGATGCGGAATTCTTCCCGTGCGTCATTGCCGGTAATTACTTGGAGCTCTACACACGGGGCCATAAATTAGCTGTAGCGGCTGTGATTCGCTCTGAATTGCGCGGACGCGGTGCACCGGACCTCCGCAGATTGAAATGATCGATCGCGCGACACACGCATTTCATTTGACCGAAGATAGTTGACAAATGAGCAGACCACTATACGTGCGATGTAATTAAGCGCGGGGTGCGCTCGTATGCTAATTAGCCCGAAGTGAATAAAGTGAGTAAAGTGAATAAATGCACTTGCCTCAAATGTTTTCCACTAAACGGCATGGAACTTCGTAGCTGGCGAGTGTTTACTATTGCGCCCGAGGGAGACAAGGTAATGGGGCGGCAATTAGACGGGAACGATTAAAAACCCGCTCTTAATTGGTGATAGTTAAGTCTCCGAGATTTGCCCTTCCACTCAAGTTCTTCCCAGCTACTTCGCTTACCCTCTCGAGTTCCAGCCCTTCTGGCCTCGCGGAGCTTAGGAGCTCCACGTACTCCTCTCGCTTTCTTTTCGAGGGCGGCCTTTCCTGCGCTATTCGTCGGCGATAAATCACGTAGATTCATGCGAGTAAGTACTAAGCGACTCGTAGCACTCGGCCGGAGATATGTATTAGCTATTACAAAGAGTTATGGCGACCGGTGCCACCCCCAACCCTTGGGCTACGCCGACTGGTCGATCACTGTGGTTGCACGTGATTAATTGGTAGATGCGATGGGCACTCTGCCATCTTCGAATTCCTCGCCGGCGAAATGACAAATAATTATTGGGGCAATAGTAAATCGATTTGCATGTAAAGAGCTAATGATAATCGTTGCTTTGCTATCGTCAACGGCAGATTGGATCGTCATTTCAACCTAACTTTTATTCTGAAAGCTATTTAAAATGAATTAGTGGATAGAAACTTGTCTGTTCATTGCAATTAATAATAAAATCTAGAACATTAAATGTCCCAAATCGAAAAGTGCATTATTGTTTTCTACTTTGGGCTTTCAGTCTCTTGCAATCAACTACATCCCCCTGTAGCAGAAAATACCAGGCTTAAGCCGCGTCGATGCGGAACGAATTACGTGACGAAATGAAAGCTGCTGTCAATCATTCCCAGCAAATTCATGTAAATATTTTCGTGCAAATACCTATAATAAAGCGCGTCAGTGTTGCGAGGCTCCATTTCGTCATCTCCACTTACAGCTCCTCGAAGAACTACTTACCATCTTTTGTCACGCGAAATCTACCGGCGTTGGGGTGTCGGTCATCGGGCTAAATTGCTGGGCTAGTAACCACAGATGCGCTCCGTTGTCAACTATCTCCTTCCTGACTGGGCTTATTATAGTTAGGTGAATTAACACTTTTTTCAATAAATGAATTCGCTTTTTCTCAAAGCTCTGACAGGTAATAAGTGGTCGATGGGTGCGTGAAATTTTATTCCTCATAGTGAATCTAGTTTATTTAATATCATAGTGAGACACAAAAAGTAAAGAAATACAATCCAACCAATAGATTTTATATTGCATAGACTACCGATTTGCTGGACAAAAATTGTATATCATCAGTTTGCAGAAACGGGATTAATATAATAAGTATAATAAATACCAGTAAATCCTTTATCAATATTCAAAGGATTTAAACCTAATTCCAGACAATTTCCTATCTATAATACAAGGTTGAACCGTGTGATTAATTTTATTGCCACCTAATGAATAGTAATTCGACGAGGCAGCAATTGCGACAATATAATCGTATTTAACGGCGGCAAAATTCCTATAAGGATTATTATCCCTCGGGACCATCGGAGGTCCAGTGATTACCGTGAGGCCTGCTTTTCTCCGGACGGTTCCTAAGATTAAGGAGGCCATGTCTCTGGGCAGTTCTCCGATTGAACCGTCGCTGGGCCAACGATTACCTAGATTTTTCTAGCCGTTCTCCCTCTCTCGGCGCTAACGTGTTGCCAACACTTAACGCGTGCGATAGGGAGAAGCCGAGCCTTGGACTAGGGACGGAATCATCTTAAGCGGCAAATTACACGTATGCTAAGTGGCAGCGATTTAAATTATTATTATCATCGCTTGGCCCTTCCGAGAACGATTGCACGTGCTCGGAGATGCCGCTGTATGTATGTATACGCCGGCGAGGAGAACCGACCGCCCTTTTTTTCCAGCCCTTGGTCCTTCTCTCCTCATTTGAATGCGATTTGGAGTGGCAGCGGTGCCCAGCCGAACACTAGTTGGGTCAAATAAACTGCTCTTTTAAACAATTTTTTACTTCAATCTAGTTAAACTAAAAAATGGTACAATTATTGGAAAAATAAATCTTTTGTACCAAAACAGAGAAATCCTTAAATCTATGAAAAATTAGTGAAATACCTGCGAAATTATTGGCTATAAAACTAATCCGAAAATTCAATTGATAGTTCTTTGTCCTAAAAGTAAAAGAATTGCTTTGTCAGTATAGATAATAAATAAACAGAGATTTTGGTCACATGAAGAGAGGAAATCGAGACACCTGATAGTCCCGGTGGAGAATCGTTCAAAGAATGATAGACTACTATGACAGTAATTGGCAAGGTCGAGCCCGATGGCTGGCAATTCATTTAATGTCCTATTAATTTGAATGTCTTATATCTGATGAATTATTTAATGCTGCCATTAGCCTAATACACTGTGCATCTTCCTGGCGAAGGTTCGGTGATCTGTGTCTTCGTCTCCAGGACGAACTCCTTTGTGACCCAAGTCGCCTTCGGGAACCAATTCTTTTAATTGCACGTGTTAGGCAACGCTTGCCAAGACTCTTCTTGGAAGCTTAATTATTATTATTACGTTTCTCACATCGATTTTCTCCGTCACGCTGGAGATTTGCAGGCTTCCAACGATTCTTTGTAACGTTTTCCGGAGACATTGTCTTTCGCAAATCGATACCAAACGAGTCATTTTGAATTGATTGATCCTTTTCCATAAATCATTTGGCAGCAGTAATATTGCAAGAGTCATTCTTGTTTTAATTTTCTCGAAAATCTTCTTAAAAATAACGTTAAGTAATTTTTAAACTTACTTTCAAATGGATGGTTGATACAAGATGGGATTGAATTGCTTTGGATTCTGTTCCAAAAGGTACGTTTACGAGAGGGACGCACACCTCGAGGGGCATTCTTGGGGTCTGTGGTGCGCGGTGCCAGCAAAAGGACTGGTATCTCGATTGTAGGTGGCAGCCCTGAATAGCGGATCGACTGCCCTTGTCCTCGGGGAAGCGCAGGATATCTATCTGTGCTGCAGAAGGATTGGTAATTAGGGCTGGCAACTTCGCCCGCGGTGACTCTTTCGAAAATATTTGCGAAACACCGAGGGCCCTGTGATACCTAGAATCGGCAGATGGTTTCTACTGTAGAATTTCGTGGGTGGGGCTTTTACGAAAGAATGTACCCTTTGGCACTTTGCTGGAGAAAGGGAGGAAGTATTACACGCTAGAACTATAGTTAGGCTAACAATTGTGAGCAAGGAACCAATTATTAGTTCGGATCAATTGAATGAAACTTATTTGTAAGGGTTACTTTAAGTTTCATATTACTACTTTCAATTATTTCTATCGATTATTTCTCCATTTGTTTAATTTCCAAAATAATATTCAACATGTCCGACTTCAAAAATGCATTATAACTAAAATAGACAAGTAAACCTCAATGCACCTTTTATATTTATGATTAATATCCGCAAGAAATTTCCTCGGGAACGCTAATGTATCGAACACTTTGGCCTGAGCTAGTCTGAGTGGGTCATTATACCCGTGGAGCAGCGCACAGGATAGATAAATGTCTATCCTGAAATTATAAGCCGACCGTAGCGCGATTGCCTCGCAATAGAGGTAAAATGGAATTTCTCTTTTTCTCTCATTAAGATTTCATAAAAGTAGATCCCCCTGGAGTACGGTGTGGCCTCTCAACGAAGTCCGGGATATAAAAACGGTAGAAGCGGCGTCCCATCCATGAAAGACGTGGGTGGATGATTGCATGATTACCATCATTATAGGAAATTTCTCGAAAAAAAGCTGCCGGCGCCTACGGCCTTGCGTACGTCGGAACCTTTCAAATCGATCATAATTCCTTTCACCGAAGATCATCATAATCGCTATTACCAAATTCGAACGAAGCAAAGTGTGTTCTATTAAAAATCCACTATCCCGTGGATCCTAATACGCGTGATTCTCTGGGGCACGAATTAGGTTTAACTGGTTTTTTAATAACGTAATTTTTATTGTTTAAATTAAACGTGAAAGTATCATATCGTATCTACAGGAAAAGTACAATTATAAGTTACGGTATATGTATAATATATTATACGGTAATTGTCGTACGATATAGCGGAGTGAATTTTATTTTAGCGCATACCTTCAATGACTTAGACGGGACACGCGTACACCAATGGCAGGCGGGTCCCATCCGGAAAGAGTGTGAGTGACTGGGATAAGGGAAGGAGGGGAATTCTGAGGTCTCGGGGGATTGGAAGGTTCGCGGAAAACATATAAAAATAAATGTGAATCGCCGAAAGCAGCCACGACAGAAGGCACGACGAGTTGCTACACGGAAGCAAATGCTTACGCATGTTCCTATTACAGTCACGACTTCTTCCCTTCTTCCTTCCCGAAGTACGCTTTACGCAGTGATTCAAGTAGCACAGAAAGTGTGAGACCTTAATTGTGTCTGGTAACATAATCTCGAGAAAATCGTCCCAAAAAAACGGAAACAATTGTCATCCAGTAGATCTTGGGCAACTCGAACTTGTATTCGATTAAAATGCACTTTCGTGCTACTGAACGCTTGAGTCGATTGCTTCGCGAGTTTCGCAATAATAACGCAGGGCATTCCTCCACTTTGTGCGTCCCTCTCCTTCATTTTGCGTTAAATACACGTGTGCGGCTTTACGGTGCGACCGGAGAGATGCTGAAGGAAGTATGTAGTGCAGAGGGAGAGGCAGAGTTAGCGATTGAACTAGTTCGAGAACGTTCATCTTCTAAAGAGAAGCAGCGAGACAAGGTGGAACGCGACGAAGTTCCCGGGGTGTGAATATTTACAGAGAACGACCGTCTCCCCAGAAAAGCTCGGAAGCACTCGGGTTTCCCTTCGAGATTTAAAACGTCGGTACACCGAGCGTTGCCGATTGCGTAAAGCGACTTACACTAAACTCCTCAGTGTTAATGCTTAGGTTTCTATCATAAGAATACTATGTAATTTCGTCGATCCACATACTCCTCGATCGCCGGCCACTCCAGCCGGCCTAGACTTTACGTCGAATCTCTTTAAATTTCCGTCGCTCAGGCTAATCCGTGCTTAATCTTCTTATCTTAATCGGTAAAAAATAGTGTGATTAATATGAGCGCACGTATGTATAATATATTCTCGTTTTTAATATCAATAGATGTGTCTATACGTTATTGCGAATGATGCGCATATTTGGCGTGACTTGAGTGTGATTACGACGAATGCGCAAGTAACGAGACACATACTTGCTCTCGTCCCGTGCGAAGAGTTCCATCTCGAAGACTGGGCCAGCAGATAATCACTGATCGAGGTTCATAAGTGCGGCGGAATAGAATCAAGCCGCAGAAAGCACGATATGAATTAAAGAGGGGGATCGCATTACAAAATCCTTTAACCGTAATCGAAAGATTTATACAATAAAAAGCAGTGCGGTAACAGACAAAAGAGAGAGAGAAAGAGAGAGAGAGCATACAAAACAAGAACGTTAGTCTGTACAGCAGCACGATTTTCGCTCTGATTTGCTGGATAACACTTAACGTTACGATATTATTTACAGTAAGGGCGAGACGCAATCGGGAAGAAACATTACACAAAAGAGGGCGAAACGAAGATTACAGGCGGCGATTTATAAAAATGACAATCTAACGCCGTACTACCGCGAAAGGATCACCCTTCGATTATAAGCTACGCGTTGCAAACACTTGCAATTGAAACACTCAAGCAGAATCTCATTCGTTTCGAGGTGGCGAGCTGCGGCGACAGCCGCGCCCTGTAGTGAAATAAAAATTTGTTCTCTCGCAGTCTTATGATTCCTAGTCGATCGTTCGTGGCCTAGCGTTGTGTGGTTGGCCCGACATGTCACATCGGGTTCGCGGAGGCGTTTGACAATTAATTAATACATTGTCTCTGCTTCCATCACATGAAATGCGTTTGCGTTAACGACCTGGACGCGCGATTAAGTGATGGTTTTAATTGGTCATGGTTAAATTAATGCGCGCTTATAAGTAACTTCGCATCACGCCGCTCGACACTACCCTACGACCTCGATTGATAAAGCAGTTCAGAAAACTGCTCCTGTGACAACACACTTTGCGAAACGATCGTCGGACTGACTCCTAAATAAAACCATCGCCACAAACGCCGGAGAACAGGCAATGGCGAGCGGCAGATGCTTCTCGCTGAAGACATGGTAAAAGTGAATTGCAACGAGCATTAGAAAGGTCTTGCATTTAGAGGCAAGGCGGCAAAGCCCAGAGTGTTGCCGTTTTATCGGCGGAAGTACTCAAGAATGAGAACTCTGTCGGATGCCACCGGCCGGATATCACCTTGTCCTGGTGTTGAGCGACGACAACGCTCGGCAAAGGCATCGTTAAATCACCTGCAAACACAGTAACACAGCCGTAAAGTACCTACGCAAACCACGCAAACCACGCAAATCAGTCTGGAGCTACTGAGCTAGTAAATGGATATTTACCTTGCAAGTCCGTGAGGACCAGTTTGTTGTCATAGCCGCCGGTGAGCAGATAATACGCCGAGGGAGAGAAACGTATGCTCCTAATATCCGCCGCGTGCGGCTTGAAGCACTGCACGGTTCTGCCACCACGTATGTCGAATAGAACACAACTGCTGTCTTCGTGGCCAGAAACCAATAGGCGACCGGATGGGTCGACGCAGAGTGCGGCAACTGGGCTGCCCACCTGAGACACCAATTTTATTTTAGTACACGAAATGTAGTTTAAAGTTTAAAGCGCAATAAATAAAGGAAGTGTATAATATAAATTAATTTCATAATTGGATGAGGGTGTTGTACATGTCAATTCTATTGGAACTGTTACATGCAAAGTTTGGTATACGTGGAATTATTTAAGTATGAGAAATAATGGGAGGACTAACTCTGCTTCCAGGTACAGTAACCGGCGTGACCATATTGACACAGCCTCTGGTTCGAAGGTCCCAAAATCTCACTGTCTTGTCCTGCGAGCCACTGACAAACATTGCTCCACCCCAGTGATACAAGGTGAGAACGTGACCACTGTGACCACTGAGGGATTGGAAGGACGTGCCGGTGGCACAATCTGTCACATATATCTTGCAGTCGCCTGATCCACCGCTTATCAAAAGGCTGGACTTATTCGATGTGTCCTCCAGGAAGCATAAATCCCGCACGGTGCCGTCATGCATAGACAGTGCAATTTCCTGACCTGAAATAATTAGTTGCGATTTATTTAAGACTGTAATGATGCCTTGCCTTAAATATGTTAGCATCATTCGAAGGAGTTTGATAGAATAATTGAAGTGTTTTTGAAGTATGCTTGCCTTCGAGGCTTGATGTTTCGGCATTGAAGCGCATCAGTTTAATTGTTTTGTCATTACTGCCAGTCGCAATTAGCTGTCCATCCGGCGTCCATGCTAGGCAATATATCGAGCCCTTGTGATGTTTCGTTCTCTTAAAGAGAACTGTGGGCTGATACGTCTCATGATCCTCCCTGAAATAAAAAGAAAACATTACTCATCTATAATAATAATGAGGTTCAGCAATTATCAAACCTAACAACCAGTCATTTTAATTTTTAATAAAGCGGAAAGTATCTTGAACCTTGATAAAAAAACAGTGAAATCCTGGCCAATTTTCTGCTCATTTTCACTGCAGTACTAATGAACCTGACTGAAAGTTTCATGAACGCCCTCGCTCTTGTTTAACCAACAATGAATCTTCCCCACGCGCATTGCATTCCATTTCGCCGATCTGAATGATCGTTCGGGGAAAATAGGAGAGAATCCGCAGTTCTCAGGCGTCACTTTCCTCGCGATTTCCTTCCTCGTTCCCAAGCGAACGCGTGTCGTTAATTGAAAGGAGCCGCGCGAGAGCAAGGGAACCCCATTGCGGCCTGTCTTTCGGCCGTGGAAACGGCCGAGGATATTAAGCAGAGTGATTTTAAACTGTGAAAGATTCGAGGGCGGCACTGCTTTCACGCAGCCTTTGCTTCTGTCGATTTTAATTAAGCCGCCGTGTTCCCCCTGTGATCGACGATTCATATTTTTCAGGGAATTAATAGCGTTCAATACACTTTCACGTACTTAGAATAGTATTAAAAGATATTACCGGAAAATAGTAACAAATTAAAAATTATTTTGTTTGCGTGATATTTTGGAATTTTTATTTTTAATACTATTTTCACTCTTTTCGATTAAAAGGTTGGGCTTGGAATTCCAAAATCACGGCACGTTTTTATACAAATCTTAAATGTCCTTGCTCTATTCTGCCCCCAAATTTTCTGAATACCAAAGCGTTACAGACTCCAATAAATGAAGTACATATATTAAAAATACTCGGTCCATCAGTAACTCGAGAACGAAGGACTTCTGTTCTCGAGCAATCGTTCACTTTCCCCGATCGTGCTGGAATCGCGTGCTCGAAATGACCGGCGCGGCGCGGTGGGGCCGGCCGGATGCGGCGCTTGGTGCACGGACGAACCACGAACCTCCCGAGAGTAAAACATTATCATTATCTCGGACTCCGAGTACTTTCTCCTCTCGCGAGGAGTATTTTAATTAACGCCGAGGCAACAAACAAGTTTCTACGAATATTCACGGGGATCCTTTCGATCGCCAGTCATATGGCGTTTGCTCGAAAGCCGATGATGTCTTCTTTGATTTACGATCATTCAGCCATCGCCGGATGCAAGCTACACACTCTTTTTTCGAAAGTCCCGATACGCAAGAGATGAAAAAATAGGCCAAGGCTTTTGACAGGTTGAAATGACAGGTTTTCACGCGATCTCTTCTGGAAGCAGCAGAGGGAGAGATAGGTATTCACTTATCAATCAAACAGCATCAGTAGTGCGGTTGATTGTCGCGATGGTACTCGGCTAATTTGCACGGATTCCTGGTAGAACAGTTACCATTGTCCCTTGAAAGACTAAGCTCGAAGAAAGTTGGTTGTCACTCAAGTGCATCTTTACGCACCACGTACTTAACATGGGCTGTTCTACTGCATAATTGACAGTGTAAGTGCATGTGTCGAGAAAAGCACTTGGAGGCGAGTGTCTCTAGATTTAATTAAGTGTTGAGCAGTTTTGGCGAACTACATAATTAGACGTGGTTTTAACTAGAATTTTACCGATTTGGTTATATACATAGTTTAATTTTCCCGTACTAATCGAATATCATATGGAATAATTTATATCGAATTAATGTTAACTAACCCTTAAACTTCGCCAAAGTGCTACCAAAACCTATAAACACTTAAGAAACGAAACGCAAATATTGATAGTTCTTTGTGCGCACAATGTGCCACGAAGCCGCTTTAGCATCGGCGCTTTTCACGCGAAATTCTCCAAAGTAACGAGCGTCGTTACTCGACGCAAGATGTTACGTTAACACGTAAATTCAGCGTCCAGCGGCGCCGCTGAGAGAAAGTTATTCATGTGGCATATGACGACATAGCAAAATGGATTTATGGGTGAACGCCAAAGCATGCTTTTTGGAGAATGTGGGGCGGTTCGTCGTCCGACTGATAGAAATTCCCGTCCACGAGTGAAGAGCTCCCCTTGGAATATTCTGGTTGTCGAAAGTTCTTTGATTTTCGAGTCGTACGGCTCTGAATTGATTAGCCATAAAATCGTGTAAAGCACTTTCGTGGACATGGAGTGAATGGGATTTTAATCAATTGATGAATAAAGAACATGCTCATTCCGTTCTAAGAATCAATATTTCTTTGACAAGTACCGCTAATGCTCGATGTCATTAAGGGGTCATATATGCCAGGCACGTCATGAAATAAGTAAAGGTTTGTTAATTTATTGTCCTATTAATACATCCTGTTATTAAGTTTCTATCATGTGTCCGTTATTGTACATACTTTGAAGTATTTTCTCCGAAAAATACAAATAAATAACTAGGTTATGTACGACGTAACTGGCATCGTCTTAATTCAAATTGCAACATGCGGTGGTCAATGTATCTTGGTCAATTGTTATCTAAAAAAAATATAAAAAATTGAGCGTGAACTAGACACAGAAAACTAGTCCTCAACGAGCCAGAATATTTGTTTTCTTTTTTTTCACAAAGTTACACGCGAAAAAGTCGCCAATTTCGTAGGAACACTTAGAAATAATGACATTTTCGCGTGTAACTTTGTGAAAAAAAAGAAAACAAATATTCTGGCTCGTTGAGGACTAGTTTTCTGTGTCTAGTTCACGCTCAATTTTTTATATTTTCTTTAGATAACAATTGACCAAGATACATTGACCACCGCATGTTGCAATTTGAATTAAGACGATGCCAGTTACGTCGTACATAACCTAGTTATTTATTTGTATTTTTCGGAGAAAATACTTCAAAGTATGTACAATAACGGACACATGATAGAAACTTAATAACAGGATGTATTAATAGGACAATATATTAACAAACCTTTACTTATTTCATGACGTGCCTGGCATATATGACCCCTTAATTAATGTCATCATTTTGCCATTTTTATTTACGAACACGAATGTTTGTTTTGGAAACTCTGTTGTGGTTTATACATATTTCCCAATAAAGAGTACAAATTTAGGTTTTCACTCGTCATTCAATTAGTGCATTTTAACCTAGGTTATAACAAATTAAAAGAGCATCATCTACCACGAGACTGTTGCGGCTATGAATACAAGAATTCTGCATCGCTTAAACATTCGGGAATGCTCCGTTTACTATGAAGGCCTTCGCCGTTCGTTAATTCAGCTGCCTCCCGGAAAATTACTCTGTCGACTACCACGATTACTAGCTGCCGAATCAGTGTCACAGTAAGTTTCCAACCAATTGAGAACGAAAATTGAATGCGAAATTTCCAAAATTCTAAAATCTTATCAACTATTTATAAATCATTCTATTCGATGCATAAAAAGACACCATTGTAACGAACGCACATTAAGATATCAGACGATTCTTATTTGCCGTTTTTGTAAACTCGAAGATCTAGGTGAGGTGACGATTGGGAGCAGAAGAAAGTCGAACATCCGCGTGCGTCTTGCCAGAAATAGTCTCGCTAATAAAGCGTCTGGGTTTTTGGCCGACACTGAGCATGAATCTATCAATTTTTTCAAAAAATTCATGACATTAATAAGCTGGTGTGAGAAAACGGCCCCATTCGATCGATTATTATCATGGACGACGGCGGAGCTCACTAAATTAATGAAATGATATGATGATTCTCATTCGGATAGCGTCCGCGGTTGCAAGCATTAATAATTGAGTCAGGCTACTTCATCAAGCTGTGCGGAATTTATGGGAATTCTCACTTTTCCCGAAATATGTATCGTCCAGCTTCTGCCTTTCTCGCGTTCCTTAAAGGTTTATCTACATGCCGAGCGAATGCTGGTATGCAAATACACCCGGGTTTCTCTTTTCTCCGATGGGAAGACGGTGGACCAGTGGAAATGAATGTTCTTTTAATTATTTCTAATACTTGTTGTCCGGAATGAATGTGCAGAGTCTGTACATTACGTAGAATTACAATTAGTCTGTAAATTACGTGAAGGGTTCATGATTCTAGTCAATTCCACTAACCAATATCATTTGAATACTTGTGCGCGAAACTCCGAAACTATTAAAACGTTTATTGTAATAAATATTTATTTTATTTTGCGCTCATTTTCGGAATATGTTTAACTCAAGCGCACTATGCGAACAATATTTCAAATCACCACAAAATTATTACATAAATATTTGATTTCATTGTCAAAATGAGTTCTCACCTGACATCGTGGAGTTTCGGGTAGGAGCATATTCTGAGGGTTTTCGAATTCGAGCCAACAGCGTAGAGTTTCCCATGGGGATGGAACTCGGCACAGCGCACCGCCTGGACGTCCTCGAGGGTTGTAACAGCAACGAACCTCGATCTTGTTCCATTGCTGTTCCCATTGGTGGCATCAAGATCGGACCTCGGCTCCTGCTGCATTCAGAAGCATAGAAGATACGTTTATCGAGTGGCGCGACAGGCGATCTCGTCACTTATCGATTTACGATCGACGATATTTCTCAGTGGGTGCATTGGGTATAATCAAATGAGTGTAGGGAGCCCGTAAACGAAGCTACATCTCGTAAATTATGATAATACTCGGCACTTACGAGCAATATTCTCCCATAAACACATAAACGGTCTCACGCATTTTCCGCCTGTGATACATGCGACACTCCTAGGTTAAGTAGAGCCGAAGAGTTTGTGATCGTTTTGTGAAATCGAATCGTAAACGTTTGATGTACACCTAAAATTCTGCGATCGTAAATTAAACTAGCTGCACTTGTTAGTGGCTGTTCTAAAATCCTTTCACCAATCACCACAATTTTATCCGCTCGAAGAATCATTTATATGACGAATTTTAATAAATACAATGTTCTTCTTGAGGTAATACATGTGAATCCAAATGGTACATTTATGAACAAATAATGTTTATATAAATCTTATTTTGCATACCGACTCTCTCGGTGGATCAATGACGAAGTTGATTAACCGAAGTAAGTCCAGTTAAACGATCGCAGTATTCTCCATGCGTTTTGAATTCCCGTAGCCACAGGAGCCATGAGTCTTCCGTAAGTTAGAGAGAAAAAGTAGTGGCACGATGAACTGTTACGCGAAAGCGGAGTACGGAACAAGAACGAAATTCCACGCGCTCGTCCCTGTAATTACGGTTCCCGTTACTCCCGTAATTCCCTGCCACTAGTTGTGGTCCTGCGCATCCCCGCCAAGGACTTTCCGAGCTTCTGCTTCGCTTTGCGCAACACAAGTCATTCGATCCGACGCCCAATTACTTTCGCACCTCCGCGACATTTTCGTTCTGGGAACGAATTCGTTCTCGGTGTCGAATAAATCAGTGGCGCGAAGTCCGAGTTAAGTGAAAAATCTTGTGGAATTAGAAAGTCGGATATCGTTCGCACGGATTTCTAGGGATTTCTAGTATCCTCCCTGGCCTTTTTTCGGCCTTGCCTTAGTTCTAACTCTCACTGAATCATAAGCCCGCGTGTTTCCTGTCGGCGAGCTGATACTGACTTTTTGTTTCACTGTCAGAAATGTCTGTATCACTTGAAACTTTGACAGTAAACGTCATTCGGAATTCATTCGAATCAATCGCTGTACTGACCCTAATTGCAGATTTTTCTATTTTATGGTTTTCTTCTAATCACACGTCAAATAAACTTCCACGTCTATTGGATTCCTTGGTCGCAAATAAGAAAAACCATCGCACGTGCCTGTTTGTGACCCAAATTCGCGAAATCAAATTTACAATTTTATTCCATTCTTTGAATTTCAGTATAGAAGATTGTTTCAAATTAAATTCCGTTGTTAATTTCCAGGAAGCCTGGTTAAAGTTTAATTTATACGCTTATAAGTTAGAAACACAAGTTGAATTTTTATTTCACCAGATGTATTGTATTACTGGATTACTTGTATTACTGGAAGGAACAAGAGTTACAAGTACTTGTTCCCATTAAATTAACCGTCTCGATTAATTTGGGTTCTGCCGGACAAAAGCCTCGGCGATAACAGGATTTTCCACGCCGCTTTTTCCCACCTGAGGAAACCGTGGCCAAGGCATCTCTGCGCGATTCGCTTTGCACAATGGCCTGCTCGCCTCGCCACGCTTTTACTTTCATGCGCCGGGACTTCTTCGGCCACCACCGATTATCTTGATGGACAAATTAGCAACGCAAATGAGACCTGTGCCAGCCGACTTGCACCCGAGTTCTAAGGGTGGAATAAACTGGACGGCCAGTGTCCCAATAAATATACATCTAACAAAACGAGGATTTAGAATCGAAAATTGTATGTGTTTAATTAATGGAGATGTGTCAAGTTTGAGTTCTTTGCTGAATAAAAATTGCACATCTAAATGACCCGATTGCGTCTTTGTTTGGATCGATTAATTGTTTAGTTTAATTATCACAGTAAATGGGTTTGGGAATAATTCATTTCATAGAAGGTAATTATTAAACTGTACAGGGTACAGGGTAACTGTACTGCGCCATGCAGTCAGTGATGTTCGCATGTAGTATAAATTTGTGGCCATAACTGATAAATCTAAAGAGTGCCCAGATACAAACATTACCAAATTCATGAAGTTCTCGACTGGTATCTCAATGAAAATTCTTGCTGATTCCAAGGTAATCATATCATCTTGTATATACACTTCAATTTCTATTACATACATATACGAACTTCTAATAATACCTGCTATTTAGTGCAAGTCGGTCTTCGCGAACCAACAATATCTGCCGAACGATGTGGTTCAGCTCGTGCGCGATTTCACGGCGACGTGAGTCTAACGGTGCACGGATTTTCTACTCCACACGCAATTAGAGTCTGTTCAGCCAGGTTTCCATAAGTTCCTTCGCCTTATCAGATGCGCGGCGAACGCACAATGCAACCACGTGTAATAACCGCTCGCGGTGTTGCAAGATGAGCTGCACTCGCCTCGCCTCGGTTAGGGGATTTTCTAGGGGGATTTATGAAAGTACAATTTGCGCAGTGTCAGAGTTTGTCGTATGGAAATCAGGGAAACCTGGAGTCATCGTAACGATTTGAGATGCGCCGCACTAAGCGGCGGCAATAATCGAAATGATGCAACTGCGGCTCGTAGGTGAATTGCACCCGATGATTTCACGGAGCTGTAACGCGGGTTTATTAAGCAACCGATTAAATCGGTGACTTCCGCCAACAATAGTAATTTCAGAGTCCGGCTGGCACACGTGTGCTTAATCACATCGCGAAGTTTCGCCAATACTTTGATGACCAAAGTACAGAACTTCGTATAACACAAAGTAAACTTGCGCTGCCAAAGAGAAATCACATTGTAATATGCATTTTTGTAAGCAACCGATGGCTTTCAAGTTCACCAAGTCACTCACGCAGGAAACCCAACGAATCAAATCAATCTAATTCGCACGTGAAAGGCTTACACGTCATTGGCATTTCAAGATAATTAAATGAGGAGACGAAAAGTCACTCAGAAACTGAAGTACAGTGCACGCTTGACCGAGATCCTTGAAAGCGAAGTTTCAAGTGGCAATGCCGAAAAAATTCTCTTCGTTATCTAGGACATGGCAGGTGTGGAGCGACTCACGCGTACTAGCTACATTTACGATCAGTTTTGCCTGCCGCTTAGTCATTTGGCATCATTTCCCCATGCGGTCTACGCCTTCGAACGTGTCCAGGCTTTCATAGAAATTAACTGAGTCATCGCAATGCACAACTCTGTACAGTCAAATGTCTTTATCAAGTTACTAATCGAAAACTAGTTGATACTGAGCTGGAAAAAGTGCAATGTTGTAGTAATGCCGTTTAATTCACTTGCAGGAGATGCAAATGTTGAAATACTGTTTTATCATATAATTCAATAAAAAGAAATAAATAAGTAATACTCAAGAAATGATTAGTCATTTGAACAAAGTTACGAAAAAGTTTCTCCAACGTTGACCAGTGAAATTCGAATACTTCACACTACGATAACCATCAGACTTCACTAGACAATAAATAAACAAACCAGGGAAACCCAAACTGATAACTAGCACAAAGATAATCCACTCTATTCGGTCTGGCAGTTTTACGAGTGAGAACGGGACCGCAGGAATCGTCGATCACGGACACGCCGTATGGATCAACCGCGTCCAGGGAAATTCCGATCGACTTTCTTCCGCATGGTGCAACGAGCCGGAAACCATTTGATCGCGATCGAATCGGATGAAGGAACACTATCTCCAAGGAACCTCCATAAATCACCGATAACAGTCTAATATCCCTAAGAATTTTCAAGCCCGGATTTCCATATAATTAGGCGATCGATCGATCTAATTTTCTGTAAGTGAGAAGATGCGCCGAAGAAAAGTATTTAATTATAGTATTAGGAGTTTGCGGATGAATAGATTTATGGCTTACGATTATGGGGAGAAACGTGGCGTTGCTTCCACATTCGTTATTCATAGCAGTAGTTGTGCAAGTGTCCAACAAATGTCGTTGTAATTACTGACTTTGTGTACGATCGTGGACGACCATATGTCACGGGTTTCTCATGTGCAAGTCGTGCATGAATAGAAGATAAATCTGGCATAGGATTTCACTATATTGACTGTAACTGTGTTCCGAAATGACAACGTTATTAAATTGTTATGAACAAAATTGCAATTCTAGGAATATTGCGTATCAATCGAATACATCAAAGAAACCGGATGCTACGAAGACCTCGAAACACCGGTGCTCGTAAGTTTAATCACAGATCATCAACGTAAACGACGCGTGGAATAACAATCATACACCTATCCTTGACATGATTGTTTCTTTCACTTTTCTTCAAATAATACTTTGAAATCATTATTTAAGGGCAAATTTTAATTAAAAATGCAATCGGAAATGATCGAATGGTGATTCTCAAGGAATTGATATGTTCAATGAAAGATCGACGTGACACACGTGCATTGCACACTATCGATTGCAGTCAAAAAGTAATTACCCTCGAGTGTAGGGCGTTCGCACGACCGAACTGGAACGCCCGCATTAAAACTCCGCGAGCAATTAGGTGGTACTTGAATGAAACACGTTCGTCTCCAGCGATTTGAAATTTTCACTCTCCGCGGCGAACCGGTCCGACCGGATCCGTCCTGAAATTCTGCCCTTTCTCCGAGTCGCGGTGAGATGTGGCTCTCGAATAGTAGATTCATTCGACACTCGCTGATATTTAAAGGCACCACGTCGTGCACTGCACCAGGTGATGCTGGCACTTTGAAAAGGCCTGCAAGATAGAACACTGCAGCAGCCAAATCCGGTGAAACCAGTGTCGCACTTTATTATCTGGGTTGCGACACACTTTTTCGGCTGGCGCTGCTTCGCCGGAAATGGAAGGTGCACGTTTGTCTGGTCCTTGGCAGAGACTTCGCCTTCTTTATTTCATGGTGGCAAAATTTGTTTCCGAATTCTTTGGTTTTCATTTTTTGTTATAATAATAGTCTTGAACTTTCGAGATTATTATATTCTTTGATACCAACTTCTTTAAACTTATTTGTTTTCTATGAATTGTTTCTAATACTATTTTTCTACATTCTTCTATTACAAATCAGATGCAAAAGAGAAGAAATCAAACACACATTAATTTACAGTACCAAACTTTCTTCGCACAACAAGTAAACAGAAAGTATCAACAAACTTGAGAATAGATTGATTCGACTCTTTCAAACTTCGAACCACTCTCAACCACTCTAATCGGTCAGCCACATGTAATTGGGTCCACGTGTGACGCACGCCCAACAAACAGCATAGATGTGATGCATAAATTAACTAAGAGCGCGGAAATTGCGGGTATCAGCAGAGCATTAAGGCCCATTTGGCACGCGATAACTAGTTCCCTGTGAGATCAAAAAATCATCGACGCACTGGTGATAAATCTCGAAAACTGCAACGAGTCTAGCATGTTTCTTATCTCACTCTGACGGGGGAATGTAACTGAGTAATGCATACTGGGCCAAAATATAATCGCAGGAGGTCACTTGTACTTGCAGCGACTGCCTTAGAAATCGGCGCATTCAACCTTCGCTTTTTCCCGACTAGAGACATTTATGCTGACCGCACTTCGCTCGCGTAATATTGGAGTGATGGTCTTGCATCGCTTCATAATATTCTGATTATTCGTTACCTTCTGCGAAAGGCGGAGAATATTAATAAGAGTATCGAAAGCTTTTTGGTGCAATGAAAGCCGGCAGTGAATTTGGCAGATCATATTTTATTATTGTAATTCTTAAACATAACTTATCTCTTTGCAAATCAAGTATGTACCTAATTTTAGCTTTTTAATATCGAATAAATGTAATTCCCAAAGCAAACATGGATTTGCTATAACAATTCATTATAAATCGGATAATCAATGGAGAATTTCTATGAAGCGTTTTGCATTTGAGTAATATTCCTAATTGGCACTAGCAAACCAAAATCGTTTAGCAACAAAAGAGCTGAAAATTCTAGAAAGTCCCAACCTGTGATTAATTCTATAGCGTTGAAACCATGGCGTCGTTCTTTTACGATGAAGGCAATTCGTTTGTCCGGCACATGTCTTTTTCCAGACACATAAAACACAAGACAAAACCATAAAAGCTACTAATGATCATGAAATTTCGCTGGTGCTTTCAAGACAAGGCGTTAATTACAACTCTCCTCAACCCAGCACTACCCAGCTGGTAAAAGCCTCTCTCCACTGTGTTATTAGAATCTAGGATCATTTCACTCCTCGATTACGCAATGCGAGTGTTCCCTTTCACCAGAAACATGTTTTGGTCCACTGGACGGAATTCTGAAAACTCAACGTCCACCGAATCCCACAAACACTTTCAAAGATCAACTCTCTTTGACCTGTCTAACTTCTCTATAATTTTATTCAGAAACCAAACAGAAATCTAGCCAATCGTGTTCGGAGTCGCTAAAAACTCGATGTAAGCCATTCATTCGGTAACATTTAATTGTAAATTCAATTGATAAAAAATCATAACTACCGTAAGCTTGCGCGAAAAAGTCTGAGGAAACAGCCAGACGTAATTCACAAATAACGGGGCGGATGTGAACGGTTTTCGCAGTCAGCCTTTTATGGAGCTCTCAGTTAGGAAAGATCGATCACCCTTTCTACTGATTGGCAAAATGATGCCCCTTTAATCGCGTGCTCTTATTGCGAAGTCAATTGGAGTTTCAGGCGCAACTGTTCGTCGATTGGGCCGCGAATCTACCAGGAAGACGAGCCTTTCTAACGATTAACCAGTTGAGTTGATGTTGGGCAAGGGATTAAAGAAATAAAGTGAAGGCTTTGTCAGTAACCTAATCATTTGAAAAATCTAGTAGGTGCTTCCTGGTTCATTCATTTTCGTAACTAAACGGATTTACTTTGATCCTCCTCGAAATGTTTAATTCATTGTAATTGGGACTAATTAATTCAGGTTGATGTTGTAAGATAACATTCTGAAGTAACAGAAATTTCAGTAAAGTTCACTCGACTCAACCAATTGAAAAGCGAAAGTTAACCAATGATAGTATAACTTTCCAAAAAAAGCACAGCAAAAATCAACAACAGATTTGTATAACTAAAACGTGACACGTTTGAGTTTGTCAATAAATATTACAAAGCAGATTCCTTCCGAGTAATTTGCATTACGAACAAGACTGCTAATTTAAGGCGAAGCCTGAAAGTCACCGCAAATGATTTCACCGTTCGACTGTCAATTTCATGTGGTAGGCGACTTGATTTATTCATTCGCGCGAGAGTAGCCGTGTAATAGGTGGAACTGTTGGCACGCGGACCGCGTGAAATCCGTTTTCGGTAGAAAGGAGCCTGAGAGAGTGCGTGCAAGCATTTCCGGTTCCCGATGGATTTATATCGGATTGCATCACGGCAGCTGGTCCTGCTTGTCGGACCAGTCGGATAAATTGGCCGATCTCGCAGACAGCGCTGAAAGTTGTTTCCGTTTCTGGTTGGTCAAGTGTGTCTGGTCAAATGTGTCTATGGACCTGCCTGGGAAATTGCGCTGGCACTTCTTACTACCGTAAGGAAACGGGTTCAAATTTCGTGTTAAAATTATGATTAAGTGGGACATTCTGAGCTAGCGTTAAATGAGAAGCTTAAACATCTATTAAGAGAATATCAATGCATTAATTAAGATCATTTTATCTCCCAAGATGCGATGTCCTATTTTTTATTTATACGACCAGAAGTTTGTGATAACATGTGGAAATAATCACGCGCTTCGGCATTAATTCAACCAAGCTAATTAAAATTCGAATTAACCATCCAAAGCCAGTGAGCTACTTCCGAGGATCCTCCAGATGAATCTTTCGAACCTCCAACTTCCCTGACCCCACGGAACCGAGAAGAAAAAGTGAACGTCCCATCGACTCGTAATCAATGTTCCACGACGCCTAATTAAACCCGATCTCCAAATGACTCACACACCAACCGAGAAGTGCCGAGCACGTCGTTTAACGCGCGAAAGTCGAGAAGGCAACGAACCATATAACTCCCGCGTCTCCTTCCAGGTTTCTCGTTCCGTTTCTCTTCCGGCCTCCTGCAGCCCTTGCCGATCCTCTCGAAGGTGTTCCTCTCGCACTGGTTATCGATACTCTCCACTTCGAGAAGGTTCTCCATGGACCGGCGAGTCTGCCGGCAACTCGGCGCGCTCTTCGGACTGTTTCTCTGCAGATGATTCCCATTTTCATCGTGGTAATCTTCCCATTCGCTCACTTCGCTCCTGACGTCCTCGAGGGACCTCGACCTGCCGACGGAGCAGGTGCAGGGCGGCACTGCGCTCCTGCAATTGCTCTTACCGCGCAACCTTGGTCGCTCCATCATCATCATCCTCGGGGAAACTGCCACCGGTGGCACTTGCATCGCCGGAATCCCCTGCGGAGGCGCCGGCATCCCGTTTCGATACAACGGCGCCAGGTAGTAATAATCTCGACCTTTGTTCGGATTTCCTGGAATTCTCGCTGGCATGTAATTGTAGTCGGCCATGTGCGGTGCGATCCACTGGGTGAGGGTGTCCAGTGGCATTGGACGATAGCAGAAAGATGGTCCTCTAGACGATGGGTGGTTTCGATACATCGGAGGCCAAGGTCGCGATTGTTTTAAATCAAATCGGGGATCCATCCTCGGATCCAACACTCTTATGTCACCCATCTTTCACTCCGTTAATTGTACTTGGTTCTTGAGTTACCGTTGCTCTAGAAGCTGCTTGAGTATAAGTCTGTGTCAGTAAACTCGGGGGAGCATAATTGGGACAGATCCTGCTCGGAGAGCGCTTCAATCGCGATTATCTCGATTACCTTTCCTTCACGCTGTGGCGGTTTAAGTAGAAAGGAGAATCGAGAAAGAGTACGGAGATAAATGTTTATATACGTAGGTAAGCGGCGATGTCGACAAAAGGTTCCGCGGATTTTCACTACTTTCCATTGGACGCCGAATGAGCTCTCTCGCGGGAAGTGTCACTTTCCCATGCTTCTTCCGCTGAAGGAGTCACTTATTCACTTCACTTGCATTCCATTGGTTCTGCGTACTCTTCTTCATTCAGAAATTAATTGCTCCACGTTAATGAATGAATTTTGAATCGATTTTAATTGGTTTCGCGGGTCAGGTTTGTTATTAGAAAAACTTCGACGATTGGTTTTGATATTTGTGGGGTGTTGGGATAATTATCGTGATTGTTGGTCTTTTAATTGTTGTATTAAAAGGGATTCGTGGTGGAAACAGGTGGTTCTCGGATCGCGAATCTGAGTCGACTGTGCTCAGCTGAGTGCAGCGAAGGAGTGCGTGGCCTACGTTCTTGCCGAGTGAGTACGGCCCGTTGAGAAACGACCCACTTCTACTTCGCTCGTGGATCGAGATACCGTGTCTCTCCCACTCTCGTTCTCTCTCCCATCCATCTCCCTGCGGCATCCACCAGTTTTCCACGGGGATTACACCGAATCGAAGTAATCGGCGGCAATTTGCCACTATTAACACTCGGGCGATCAACGTTCACTTCGCATTTTTAAGTTTTGTGGGCAGAACTTCGAAACTGGAGCTGCTGATGGTTAATAAATTAGAATGTCATTTCGTGACTTTCATGTCGATGAATGTAAAGAATTGATTTTATTGATTCAGGCATCCGAGGAGTTAAGTGAAATTCAGATGTTAACAATTAATTCACTACAATTGTTCATAATGAACAAAAGATGTTGATATGCATAAATAATTAAATGTAAATCGATGATTCGAATTATGATGTTAGGAAAGTATGGGTGGAAATAAATAGCAAGAACTTCGGTTATTCAATTGAATTCGAAAGAAATCGCCTATTGGAATCAATCATTGCAGATTTCCACTTACATGATTCGAAGTAAACATTATTATAATTAACCAAAATCCAAAGCCCTGGAATTCGTTTAATTCTTTCACTCGTCGCTCCAAGCCATTTGCATACCAGAAGAACTGTGCCAGAAAACTACTCGCATGAAAGTTCATAATTGCATTAATCGAGAGAGTTCGATAATCGGCCTGCGGGAAACAAAAATAGGAAGGCGCGGTGCGTTCCTTTTCCATCTTATCTCGCTTTCACTGAACTGGCATGGGATATTTCCCTGCGCGACAACCGGGCACATCCTTTGCGATTCGTTTTGTTCACGCAGCGGGAGCGATCCGTTTCGATCTCGCACCATTAACCAGCGAATAGCATAGTAGATGTTGCGGTGATACCGATTGACTTGTCTCGGTTTCACTCACTTTTGTGGAAATACAAAGTCTACCACAATTCAGTCCTTGGTATTCTCTATCACTGAACATTTGATTCATTTTGCTCAGCTTGGAATTGGTTTGATTTCCCGAAATTAAACGACACTAGAGTGCTCGAATAATTAAATGATATCAGTATTGCTTTCTTATATGCCTTTAACTATGATTGATATCAATTAGATTGTCGACTTGGGTTTCGTAATTAATGTACACTTCGTGTGTTCAATTAGCAATAACTTGTGATTAAGAGGGTGAATACTATTTGGTTAATAGCCCATAAATACCTGGATTTTAATATAAAGTGTTGCAATAGAAATATTAATATTCCGCGAAGGTTTGCCGCCGTGCGTAAAATATGAGTTTCCATTCCACAAAAAGTAGTAATTACTTAGCTAAGCCTATGCAAAGTGAAGGGTGTATAATCCACAGTAAAATCCAATCGATAGACACTAAATACCTTTCAACACTCATTAAACGCATTTTAAAATCAAGAGCATAAAACAGAATTATATTAACAAAACATTCATCAATATCATAATCAATGAAGACAAGGTTAGAAGTTATTTGTGTGGAATTGTTAAATAGATATTTTTAAAAATAGAAAATGTAATAATAAATGAATAAGAATTGTGCCTTGCCTACAAACAGTATGTAAAAGAAAGAAACAATTTGCATGGATGACCCTCTATCGAGCTAAAACCATTCTCGCAAACTTTAACGATAAAGTGAAAATACAAGCAAAATATTTCCGAAAGTAAATCTAAAAAATGTGCGTCTCCTAACATGTTATTTTCTTACGTCGACGAACGTTTCAGCGCAAAACAGGTGAAACATAATTGTCCTGGGGAAAAAGTAGAAAAACGACACATTGAACGATATCACATCGATACGTAATTGGGCTGAAAATCGAGGCGAATTTTCCCGCGGCGAACGATAACACCGGCCCCGGTGGATCTGTCCGATTCAATTTTCCATCGAGCACTTTCTCCGTTACGCTCCGTTAATAATTGGCGGCGATGCGATGCGGCAATCCTCCGGCTGCCTTTTTCCCCACCTTTTGTCTCTTTCTGGTCGGTACGCGTGAAACTAACGGATCGAACTGGCTCGCGCAAGATTTCCTTTCGCTAGATATGACGCTCGAATGATTCGAGCCCCGCATCACCGCCTGACGTTATCGCGATTCATCGGGAGCGCCGGGAGATCGATTAATGTCAGCGCTAATCAGTATTCATCCATCGGCTTTCCTTGCGACCAATCACTTGCGGTTGCTTTTAAGACTCAATCCCTAACATCGAATACTACAAAAGCGATTGGAAAACGAAAAATGTGATTTCTCAGAAGGAAACTCTAATTTCAATTAGAATATGTATTGGAAAGCTGCGGTAATGATACGCTTTTTTTGAAATCCTGACTTATAAATCTCTTTTTACAATGAAATATTAGAATATAACTTCTGTATCCTAATCAATGAACTATATACTAGATATAAATAAATCAACTTTACACCAAAGATGTCATTAAATATAATTAAATATAAAAACGTAATCACGACCGATAAATACCAGTGCATTAATCATTCCCTAATCATCGTCATGGCAAACGCTTATCAGTAACATTCAGTAACAGCTTATCAGTATCTAATCGTAGATTCAGCTCTCTGCTGATTAGTTGTAAATGCCAGCAACAAAGTCATAATTCGTGTTTTCACGAGCGAGCTGAATGGGACGCTCGCAAAGAACGTCAATAAACTACCGATAGTTGTACGCGCGAGATGGCTGAGCAAGTAAAAGCGGCCGCGAGTAAAAGAAGCGCGGGCGATCAGCGAAGACTGACAAATCGATCCAGTTTTCTCCAGTAATTCGTCGCGGCGGCGTAAGTGCGGAGAGGCGTTCAAAAACGGCGGGGAAATGGGTCGCCAGCCGTGTAATCCGACTGAGGAGTGTCTGTGTCGGTGCCGGCCGACACGGCGGTGGCCTAGCACAGCTTTTAGAGAAAGTATCTATCCTGCGACACGAAAAGCAAATTGCCGTGATCCGGCTCTATTCGTCGGCAATTATCCGATCAGTGAGAACCACGGGGGAGTAATTGCCCCGATTGATTGCAGCGACGTTAATTCAACCCTGCGAAAATCGACTTCTTAGGACTTGGGAACCAGAATTTAGAATTTAGAATCTGGATTCTACGTTGCAAACGCAAACAGCTACGCCTTGTCAATCTTCTATAATATAATTTAACCATAGTCATATTTAATTCAACGAAAATAAAGTAGTAGCGAAAGAGATAAAAATCCGAAAGCTTGCCACCCAATGTGTTGAAAGTGACAGACTTATAGAGCAATAAACTTTCAGTGTGTTGATTTCATTAGTGCTTTTACAACCGATTGTTCGTCAATGCAAATTTAGAAACGTCATATTAAGCAGCACCTTTTCATGATTCGGAAAGCGTGAGCACAGTTTCCTTATGCTCTTATTTACCACGCGACGTTAATCCCACGTAATAGACTCGTTCGCGATTTATCGCAAGGCAGACAATGAATAATCACTTCCGAATTATGAACCATTGATTTTACGTCGACTTTCTTTTCCCTATGGGAACAAACTCGACTATCTCGGGCGCGGATACGCGCAGATATTTGCATTCTGGCTTATACAGACTTCCGCAAACGCCTGCAGGTTTCATACGGTACTTTTACCGATTGCATTTTCGCAATTTCGTTCTTAAGAAGGGAGGGACAATCTGTTTAATGGTATGCGGCCTTTTCTGCATTTTAATACGATGAGAGCCTTATGGGAACTGGTTGACACGATCGAAAGAACGGGAGGACGAGTTGGAGTTGAAACAGGTCTTCATTAACAGAGATCCTTGTCATCAGGTTAAAGGTTACTGGTTTTGCATATCCGCATTGAAACCTCATTATGCTGTGACACTGCTCTGGTAAATGTTAAATACATACTATAAAGCGATCTAGTCTTGTATATTGCAAACTACATCTTCAAAAGGGGTCGAAGGATTCTGATATATAATACTTTAAAAGTACATCTGAAACCGATACAACTCGAAGTCTGCAATGCGACAGTGACATTTTCGCTGACTCTCTACTTATTGGTTAATAATTTCTAATTAAACGGTTCAGTACAGTACGTCTTGCGCCCTAAAGACAAAGTAGAACCAGTTTTTCCGGGCTGGTTACGTAAACCAGCACTACTTTCAATATTCTTTCCGGATTCGCTTGCACTTTTTCCGGACGAGTATCGCCGGATTAATTGGCAGCGGCGAAAAATCATTAATGACAGGTTGAGCGTGCAAGGGACAGGTACGGACTGGAAGCACAAGTGTTGCCTTATGGGACTGCGGAGTCCGCGCACCTTAATTATCATTCGTCCGGTGTTCCGTGGACCATGACTCGCTCAATTTACTTAGCCCAGCAACAGTCTTGCCGCCAGCAAGAAGCGAAGGTGATCTTCGACACCGCCCCGGTGAGAACAGGCATTGATCTGTGACGCGAACTCTGAAAATGTGTCCGTGGCGAGCCAGTGGAGTAGACGCCGACAGTCAAATGGAGGATGATTGAGAGAAAAGAGCAGGCAGGCTCGTGAAAATCGGCAGGAATTCATAAGAAAGTTGATGGCCATTAGATCCGGCTGGTCGAACTCGCATCCAACCGCGCGAGGATCATGACCCACATTCGCAAGCAAGCCCACTCACCACTCATCATCTTTTTCTCAATTCTTGTTATAATATTCGATCACATCCTCCTTTTTGCCGCCAAGAAAACAAAACCGCTCGCTTTCGTTCCGCGGAGAAATTCTAATTATCGGCTGGTCTCGTCAGGCGGAGCAATTATGCAAAGTGCCGCGAAGCCGTGAGGTGTTGGCGCTGAGAAATCCAATGCTTCTGGGGGAAGCTCGTTGGGTAAGGAAGACTATTCGCTTTCGACGACTCTTCTGATCGCTAGTAACAGGGGAATCCTTGGAAATCGAGTTACCAGCGCGTAGTCTTTGAGATCGGTAAGCGAGAAGGTCTCTACTTCACCGATTCACGGAGAATTCACAGTAGATCGCAGGATATACTCGAAATCCTTCGTGAAACACATTCTACTTTGCATTTTTAATACTTACCAAATAACCAGCTCTTTTCTACAAATCAATTTCAGCATTAATTTATGAATTTTTCAATTTTGGTCTTACATTTAATACTGGATGTGTAGACATTTTTTAGATATATTAATATTCCTTACTAAAAAAAACATTTTTACTTGTTCCAGTAAATCTAATATTAATTAGATATATTTTTAAAAATGCAATTAGTTGCTCGCACAGAAAAGCGCTTTATCTACTTGCGTATGCAGTGAGATTAAAAAGGTAAAAGCAAATCCAGTGGACATAAAGACAAGCGCAAAACTAACGTTTTCTGCAGCAATGCAGATCACTTCCACTTCCTGCATTTACTATAATACGAGGTCTTAACAAGGGTAATGTCTATAACGGTTTCAAGACTAAACGTAGCCCCCTATTTTTCCTATGCCCATGCAGATCTCGTTTATGTAATGTGCCGTCGCTAGTTATAATAATTACACAGTCATTACAAGTATGCACACAGAAATAGACACGAAAGGTGTACTAAGAATTATGGCATGTGAAAGCCTTTAATTGGTTACCTATTAGTATGGTTTGCTAATTAGTTTCACTTAGTTTGGATAAATTAACTTCATTTTATACCCTAAAGATAAATATTGACTGAGGAAAAGTAATGCATTAAAATTAGAACAATGAAATCTAATCTAGAGAGTTGTGTTTTCAAAACCTTGATAACTTTTTTGAGACAATAAAATGCACCGAAGTTCTGTACATTTGTACATGTATCTTAAAGGCAGTGGCACGGAATTCCTCGATATAAATTGGACTAAGGGCCGCAGCGAGCGAGTAATTGATCGACCTCCGAACGCGAAGGTCGATGAGACGTGAGTCGATTACTAGGTCGGCTTAAGAAACCAGAGAAGAGTGGGAAAAGAGGCGGAAAACTGGATAGGCGTTGGCAGAGTCGCCTTGGCGAATACGTCGGCCAGCAAAAGTGCAACAGCGAACTGCCCACGCCATTTACTTTATATGGACATCCACTGACCAGCGTGATCGAAGGTGACGAAACGGGATAATCTGCGAGGCAGCACCGATAAACAACAGCTTCCCCACCCCGACACGCACTATGTGCCAATCGCGAGGGTTCGCACAGAAATGAAAACAAAACGGTAAAAGTGGAGAATCATTGATGAAATGATTGGTGTTAGAATAAGAAGGTTAATAGTCGTTCAATTTCGGACGAAAAAATAGAAAGAACGGGGCATGTTAATAGAAGAAGTAATGTAAATTGATTTAAGTTTAATACGTTGCACAGTATACATTTCGCTTCACTTGATTAATTACTTATTTAATTAGTGATTCAATTGTTAGAACTTTGTTTTACATTTCACTTTCCTTTCTCCTGCTCTATTCAAACGTCTTCAAACATTATGCACGTTTACAGCGTAATTTGCACAGCTGATTTACAAGCTTGAGTCGTAAAATTCCCAGCTTTTTAAGAATTTACTATCAGACACAGCTATAATCTACGAATTAGAATGCAATTTGGAACTCTATTAGGCGTTAATAATCTTTTGCTAGAACCTGGATCATAAACTTTATGTTTGCACTAGACACCCATCAACTGCAAGAAGAAATTTGATTGTCTGAAAGTGGAAAGTGAATAAAAAGAAGAAAAAGGTTTCGACGCAATGCTTTGCATTGATTCCACTTTCAAACACGACTCCAATAATTATGCAGAGGTATTCTACCGAATCAATTAGCCCAAACTTCGAGGCGAGTTTGAGCAAGCATTCGGCCCAGGCCGCATTGATCCACCAGCCTTAATTATAAGATCGCCTAGCAATAAAAGGAGTGGAACATTCTCGCCTAGAGAAATGTCAAGGTTCAACATCCCTGCATTTTATATCCGCTGGGTGAATCATCGCGCTTTTTTCGGGAACTTGGTGAACGTTGTACCATTTTAGTTTTATACCTGGAAGACCGAGGATAATAGCTCAATAAAAAGGAATTGTTTTATTATTAGTAGTTGACTATAAGTGCAGTGACGCCCTACATTTTCAGGATAAAATATCAAACATACAAGATCCGCTCGTTTCATAGTGTTGGATGCGAAACACTAAGAAAACTAGGTATAAATAATTCTTTTTGAATTTCCGTGTATTGGTAACTTCATCGGGTTAACTTGCGTGCACAGGCTTGCGGGAATTCGAGAGCTAACGACTGGTAAGTGGCGTTCCAGCTTTACGTTTATGTGTCAATATGCCTCAATTTTTCTAACGGTACTCGGATAGATCGGTCAATCATCGCGGACGTCGTAGCGTGAAACGAAACGGTTCCGAGCACTACGACACGCAGGAAAATCGCGGTGCGCTGCACTCGACTTGAACTCGCATGTGTGGAGTGAACCAGACTAAGCTTGCAAAGTGAAGTTTATTATTTGAGAGTTGACCTTACTTTACATACATAAAGTAAGAAAAATTCAGACGGAAACCGATAAATCTAACCGCGAATCAATAAATTCCAGCAAATAAAGAAATCAATAAATCTACTATCAACTCGAATTTATCGATTCGATAATAAAAGCTCGTAGGTGACTGCATAAGACGAATTAGTAATAATACCAGTGCGAAGCAGGAAACCAGTCGTCAGCTAATGGTTAGGGTAATGGATGGAGACCAGTCGTCCAATCAGTGAAAAAGGAGACCGCATATTCGCCGATACTTAGATGCAAATGAGCATTAGCATACTAAACAGAGCTACTGCGTCAAACAATCCACCGTATCTCAGCCAGCGAGGCGCAAAGCTATTGTTCCGTGGCACAGAATCACGCGCGCGAGCCTCTGCCTCATTTGAATAGCATCATCTACTGCGCGAATAATCATTCTGTTAGGCTGTGCCTGGCTACACGTGTACACCGTCCCAATCAACACACTTTCTACCAAGAAACCTATGAATCGGCAGAGAACGAAGTTCGTTGAAAAGTGAATTCATCTATCGTTTTGTACAGAATATAAATTTGATCAGTTTGAAACTTCGTAAGTCAGAAATTTATTGCTTCTTTGACTCCCAATTACGAAATTTTTAATTTTAACGAACTTCAACAACTTAATTCGGAGTCGTTGATATAAACAATCAAAATTAAGTTGTAGCCAAATTTCCGGTTTGGTAATTGGAATATCGATTTTAAGAACCTTTCTAATAAAGCCGTTTTCTAAGATTCCCAGCGCGGCTGTCATTAAAGGGCTAATCAGGGCACAAATCAGATATCCTGATCACGCCCATTAATGCCCTAATAACCGGGACAACATAAGCCTGGCAGTGCAGTGATTGTAGCAATCGGTGGGTACCAAGGTGTAACGAGATAGCGTTGTTCAGCCGGAGCGCAACGGCTGCCGTGCATTTCCTGATACAAAATCCCAGCAGGTAATTCCTACGCCTGGCAACATGTCCCTGAGTCCCGCAGCCCACACGCACCTGCGCGGCGCTTGTAGCGCACATTTTTTCCCCCGGTTTCTTGCCCACCACTCGTCCTCTCCGAATACGAAGCTGCGAGCGGAGTGTTTTGCCGGCAAAAATCGAGCACGCAGCACGAAATCGCCCACGATCGACACTCCGCCGATCGTAAATCAGCTTTTTACGCATTGGCCGCCCGTTAAATTTCTCCCTTGCTATATAGGGTCACTGAAAAATCTTCGGTTTGCTGGCTGGGTTGTTGGTGACGACTGATTTTTGGGCCCATAAGATAATGTCGGTTTGGTTTCTTTTTAATTTGACGTTTAATAAACTTCAGTGGCGAAGCTGTTGTCCAAGATACTGTTAAATTTGATTAGTTTCAATATGAAGAGCCCTCTAATAGACGACTACCACATTGATTCTTGTATTTATTAATAAATTCTACCCAACCAGAAAAAGGTCAGTTCGAGTACGGTTGCGATCGAAAGCCAACACTATGGAATTCCAAGCAAGCAGCATTGTTTGCACAGTGAACTCAACTATGAATGGCAGTAAGGAGCGAGGAAGATAAACATTGGCTGATGCTAGATACTGAGGTAACGAACACTTTTCTGTGAGAATGCGATGACCGAGCATTTTCTACTGGCAATAGGAGAATCATCGCTCGACTGCCGATCGCGGGAGTGATAGCATCGCAATTAACAGCCGGTTGCAAGGTATATTAAATAATACACATCATATGCTTTGTTAATGAGTGGAGCCGATCCGAGCAGTTGGCTTACGCGCTAACGAGATCGCCTGCTCGCCCCGTAACTAACCGCTTTCGTAATCGCCGTGGATGACTAACACCGTGTAACATGTCCATATCGTCGCCCGTGGAATGCCCATGACGTAAGCAGAGGTACCAAACCGCTCGTTTGTGAGTACACCGCCTGTTAAGTGAACCTGACTTCCACGGTATTTCATACGAAATGTCAGGGGAATTGTTAGTTGAAGGTGCAACAGTATAGTCTTAGTCAAGAGTTTGAATTCTGTTAAATGTTGCAAAGAATGAGCTATCATATCTATACCAGAGCTATCATTCTGGTTTCTGATTCTTACTTTTAGATAATTCTTTACCAAAATTGTAACATCATGGAAAATAATAATGATTCTTGTTTACCATTCTTTGTAATTCAAAAATAAAACTCAGAGATTATTGCAACAGTCTTATAAACACATTTGACAGAATTAAAATTTATCCCAAGTGTCTGTTAATCCCACAACAAATCTCCAGCAGCATTTAATTACCAAATCCGTCCGAAACAATCAACTGATATCACAACCTCAAATCTCCCAGCGACATCCGCAACCTGACTCTTTGTCGAGTCTTTTTTTTTTGTCGCGTTGACAACAACCGCTAAATTTAAGCTCGATGATTTAACTGTTCCATCATCGCCCAAGGAAGCGAGCCGGTTTATACGAAAGAGTGATAATGCGGCGTATGAGCAGCGGTGAATCGCATGCCACCGGCTCATTACACTTCTTGCGCATCTTCTTATCTCGGCTGGTAACGGAGCCCAGTTTCCCACGGCTCATAGAACGCCGGGGCGCATGCTGCTTCCTCCAAGGAGGCCCAATACATTCTGCCCGCCCGGAAGTCCCGGAACACGCCGGCGCTCTCGCCGACATCTCAGCCGCCAAACCGTTTCTCTTGTCCTCCCGCGAGAGGCTTTGCGGACAATGCGCGTGGGCGCGTATAATTCTTGTCAATCTCGGAAATCTGGGCAAATAAAGCCTCAAGCGAATTGTCTGGGTTTAGTGCCGCATTACGCAGACACGACTGGGCGCAACTTTGTGCCACTCTCTGATTGCATCTCGCATACACTTTAACTTTGAGATTTGAGCTCGTTTCTTTATGGAAATTTTACTATGAGAGTTGTGAAAAGGAAAGTGTTGGGCGTGCACTAGGCAGAGTGCAGGGAAAAGTATAGACAGTGATTTGGGTGGAAGATAAAATTATCCGAACTTATATAAATATTTTTAAAATGCACAAAATCTGCATATTAATTCGTGTAGATGGTTGAAAATAATCTGATTGATTCCTAGCAATTAATAAGCTACTACTAATAAAATACATATTTACTGAGCTTTCCTTCCAAAAGTGTTGCACTTTTCCGTTCAATGTAGTAACAATAAAATTCACTGTGTGAATTATAGTAAGGAATTCCTATGTTTCCGGAGAATTATTTACCTGATCGATGCCACTGTCGAACGTGCCCTCCTCCCAAATCGGGTCGTCCCATCCTCCCGAGGATCCCGACGACCCCCTTCGACCCGGATCCCACGAGTTTCTCTTGAGGTTATCCAGAGAATCCGTGGAGAGTCTGCGCCGGTCGTAGGATCCCCTTCTACTAGAAAGTGGCATCGAGTGCTTGCCGTCCTTCTTCAAGTTCCCATTGGATCCCATCGCAGGATCAGGACTAAGTGTAACATTCAAGTTACTCCGAAGATTGCCGCTCGATCCTGCCAGGCAGCTCTTCAAATTCCCATTGGAAGTACTCCTAGCTTTAAGGTCGCCGTTGGACACACTGAGGCCGCTTTTCAAGGTCGTCCTGGAGGTCGGAGGCGATGTCGCGAAGAGTCCTGACAAATTGCTGCCGGCGCTGTCCCTGCGAGGACTCGGCCTCTGCAGACTCGTCATCGACTTGGCCACGTAATCGCGCCTTAACGGCGAGTTATAAGTCGAGAGCGTGTCCTTTTTCAGGCAACCCATCGACCGTCCAATCGGATCGCGTCTCAATGGGGATCCTCCGATGGAATTCAGGGAATCCCGCCTGGTGTGGTTGATGGCACTCATCGACGAGCCCAGCGGATTCTTGCGCAGGGTATTCGGGAATCCCGAGGGATGCAGTTCACGTTTCGGCGGCGAGTGTGGAATGCCGAGTGAGCCTTTTCTATTGGGCGACGTTCCCAAGTAGCCGAAACTCTCCCTCCGACCGAACGAGTCACGCCTCGTCGACTGGTGAACATTCCCGAGGGATCCTCGACGATTCCAGCAGTTCTCCTTCGCGTGTTTACCGTGGATGTCACAGCACCGGTCGATCTTAGTTTCGATGCGGATCACTTCCGGCTGCTGTTGCTCCAGTTTAACGTCCCTGAAAAGCGCCTCGAGCCGCCGGATGGCCTCTTGCTGATGAGCCGTCGTTGACATTTCGAAAGTACCGAGTTGCTTAGGAATTCCCCTAATTGAGACTCTCTCTCACGTCGCACCTCGGAGGATTGTTTCACGCGGCACGTAAGTAGTACTGGTTGAATGTACTAGTTGGCCTCGTGGGTGCACTTGGTCCCAGTTATGCACCGCATAGCCTTTCCAGGGAATTCCAGGCTTTGTCCTTCGGCTTAGCACTCAACTCCAGTGACCATCATCCACACTTTCCGGAATTTAAATGTCCCGTTCTTCTCCCTCAATTTCCTATATGATTCAACGAGTCGCACGTGTGTATGGAGATTTTTAGTTGCTCCCCTGAAGAGCTATATATGCTCAAACGATTACACTGCACTCGGCTGGATTCCCGCGACGGCGAGTTGCCGGTGAGTCTGCGGCCGCGTGTGCCTCGGAGATCGGCGCTCGTGCGGAACCCGTGGATTATGCTTTGGAATATAAAAGGCGTGTGCGCCGCAACACACGTCCGGTGAGGTACTGGGGTTCGAGTATACTCAGCCGGCGAAGGAGAGTCCGCTCCTCAAAGGAGAACTCTCCGAGCGGATCCCCACCAGCCTTCCAGAAGTGCCATTCGTAAACTCCAACTCTCCATATTAGGCCAAACGTTATGGGTTTGTCGCGCAAAACTACGGGAGACGGTGCAGGCCGACCTTCGACGGACGACACGTGCAATCGGGTCGCCATCCAATGACATTGTCATTGCGAGCTCCACTTTCCCGTGTTTATGGTCCACCTTGCGCTTATTCGACGTTTGTTGCACTGCCCTGCCGCTTCTTTCGGCCGTGCCCGGATTGCTTGAGTCAACCTAGATTAATACTAGAAGTACCAACAGATTTTGATATTTCTCAGTATTCGTTTGGTGGATTTTATAAACTTAAAATGCTTCAGAATTGGTTTTAGAACATACAAATTCGTTTATTTAAATGGCTCTTGATTAGAAATGTCCAAGTAGATGGTATTTAATCTTTTAGTAGCGGTGATTCGACTTACGCGATTGGAACGATTCAATTATCTCGGCCGAATCTTATCATCCGTTCTATAATTAGCCACAAACTCAAAGGCCGATTTTTAGATAACGACTTTCCTTTGGTACAAATATCTTTAACTTCCTACACAAGGAATTAAATATAAACAATTACTGGTATTCGAACTGAAGATCCACTGATAATTAAACTTTTCATATCTTAATCTTCAGGAGATTACTTTATACAACTATTTCTATCAAAGCGTTCGGCAATCCAATAACATTAGAACTGAATTGATATGAAACGTAAGCTGCTATTAGTACCCGACTGAGTAACCCAAACAGAAACAAAGTACCAGGGAACGAGTGGGTGTATCTGGAAGAAGATACTGTAAGCAGGAGTTACTCAAATGGCCGTGCAAAATCGTCAGTGAGCATTTTCATCTTCATGACCAAGCCAAAAGAGACGTCCCCGCGTTTGGCGTGCCGGCCGAATGAAAAAGGCATTTATTACCTGTTACTGGCCACCGAAACGTTGGTGAGTCATTGACGGCGGTACTGCGGGCAGGATTGTGTCATCCTCCTCATTAAAACGCATTTATCGCTTTGGCACGAGCCTCGTAATTAGATAAACAAACGTGAACTCCACCCATGGTGTAAACAACCGTGTTACGACCAGGAATTGTAAATAAATAAAAATTTTAAATAAACTCTCAGTGTCATATTTTTAATTGTACAGTTATTGATAATAATTTGCATCGATTCATTATTTAAAATTCGTAAATGATATTTACTTTGAGGTATATTTATCTTGTTGAATAATGTTTTAAAAATTGTTATAATCTGAGCACTGGTTAATTGTTTGATAGTTGCAGTATTTTGTGATTGATTTTGCGCGCTGAGACGGATTTTATTAGAAGCTTTTACACATGTAATGTTTCCGTGCTACCAACTGCAATCTGCCGCGTGTGCAGCGAGATGGAGCCAGACTTCGCTTCCAGGCACATAAACAGTTACAACAGTAAAGTTGTAAATTCTGCGAATGCTTTTTAAAATTTGCATTTGAAAACCAGTATTATTTAAATATTTAAAAATGCTTATAATAATACACCAATTAAAATTTAAGTAGATCAATATTAAACTCTCCAAAGTGATTAAAACCGTAGATTCTTATTTATTTAAAATTACAAAAAGTCCGAAAGTGGCTTTCTGGGAATCGCAGCATTTGCGAACTATAAAACAGGCTACGAGTATAATTTTATAGTGGCGTGTGGCAATTCCAAGAACCCGCTTGACTTCTCCGCAAACTACTGCACGGCATATTCAGTGACTCTCGCTGAGATAGGAGCTAGTAAAGGTGAATTTCAGTGGCGCCATTCGATGTTCAATTAAGTATTTTATAGTAGCACATCGAGCAGGTTCGCGCGCACGATAAAAGTAAACCGAGCTGGCAGGCATCGCTTTGACACCTACATGAGATATACTCGCCAGTTCACCTTGATGCACGAAGGTGTATCACACCTTCCGCCGCGCAGGAAAAGGTGTACCCTTTCGGAAAAGCGACACGCAAATATCGGTTACACGCAGGGTATCACCTTTCAATTGTTTCGATTTGCCACCGCAGTTATTTCAGGGTTTCATCGCTTCGCGGAGATCTGCGCAACGATTTACAAGGTTTCGTAGAATTCGAATCCATCGGGCGGTTAATAACAGGGTAATTGGAGAATACAAGTGGAATAGAGCAATTTCCAATTCAGATTACCGACTTTTAATTATAACAGTTTTAAACATTCCAAGAACATTTCATTATAACCAGGCATACTGACTGGACTTGAATTTACTGATTTACAGCAAGAATGGAACCAATGAACATGTTAACACCAAATTCATTCTCTTGTGATAAATATTACTATAAATTACATCCTACGCATGCACAATCTATCTCAACTGGATTATTAATTCATGTACCGCAAATAAGGGTCCAACTACTAGAAAATCGGAAGCAAAATTCATTGGAGTCACCTGCAAATTACACTGGCAAATATTTTTCCCGACCGGTATTACGTCAGGCCTCGGACATAACTATTCAAATGACTGAGACCAATTGGAAGGAGGTTCGCCATGTAGGTAACCCAGTGACAACCACAAAAATCTCAGAAACGCGAGTTAGCCCACGCGGAAGGACCTTTTCCGTCAGTGCACATGATGCGTCTTCCAATTGTGCGATCGCGATCAGAGTTCCACGAGCGCAATCGATTTGCATTCCGCAAATGCGTCATCGCGTAACGACAAGTATTATCTAACCGTGTGGCCCAGAACGAGCCTGGCCATTTGGTGTGTGGGTGCTCAGACCTTGCGAGGATTTTCCAGATGTGTATTAATGGTGACTGGTGAGGGAGTCATTAATGACTTCATTATAGTAATAATGCAAAACAATGCGGTGCTACTATAAAATAATGCAAACAACCAGAAGTTTCATGGAAAATGAAGAGGAAGGAAATCTTTGGTAATCGGAGTTTGTTATGCAATTGTTTCTCTGAGTAGTTAATAAAACTGAATTGGGTCATAACTTGATAAAGTAAACACGTGCAAATATACATATATGACCTAGTACTTTTTGATTACATAGCATAATTCTTGCACGCTGATGTAAGAAAAAAACGCAAATAAAAACGTATTGGTAAAAAGGCATAAACGCAAGAAGCGGAATACGCGCGATTGCAATCGGGATTGTTACAAACTCTGCAAAGTTGACATATTGATGAATGCCGAGCTGCCGCGGCAATCTGTCACGAGGAATTGGCAGACATATCACCTGTCGCGATACTATGACAATTATTAAACTCGGCAAGATTGCGCATGGGAAATGCAGTATCTGGCGTCATAAAACTTGTCTCTGTCAAGTTGATAATCGAAAGTATTAATAAAATCATGACATTTTTAAATCTCCTTTGTATTTTTCATGCGATCGTCGTTCGCTTTAAAGTGAGCGGACGATGTGTCGGAAGTGAGCTCGTGAATTATTAAAAGTTTCATCAATGATGTAATCCGCGGCAAGCGTGTGGTGAAATACCAACCGATCGGAACACTTCTCCGTTTTTTGCCATTCGCGAATCCGTCGCGAAGCTCCCTGTTACGTCAGGTGAACTTGTGGATATTTCAATATTCGCCACACACTTGGGAACGGAAGTGGCGGAACAAAAAAAGTCAAGTATGCGATGGTAAATTACCGTGACCAGCACAACAGGATTATTCACTTTGCGTGGTCAAAGGCGAACAGGACTTCGCTTAATTGTGCGAACAATTACTCGCTGCTTAATTTCGACTGTGGCAGGACATCCTGTCGCATGGTAATTCACTGCGAAACCAACTGCGAATCTATATTGGAAACCGACGACGAGAACTCAATGCCTGTCGTTCAAAATGTTGCAGTGAATTTCCAACAAATAGTTCAAACAAGTACGACGTTTTTTACTCATTTCCAATGCGATAATAAATTGTCCCTAACTGCAATTTATACGTTCGCAAAATGTGTCATGACTGGAAGCACAGCAATTTCCAGTTGCCATTAGTTCTTGCTGGTAAAACAGTTCTTATAGTTAAGTGTCCTATCATTGCGTCGTTAAATGTACAAAAAAAGTTGTGGCGCGATGTGTGGTAATGTTACTCTGTCAACGACAAAACTAACCAATCAGCTGCTGGAAAAAATGGATACGAACTAATATGATTTATACTAAGGCATTCAACTTATACACTAATTAATTAAAGCAGATTATATATTCATTCGTACTAAAACAACTCACTAATCAGTTTCTTATGCCTTTAATTTAAATTAAATGTCTGTTAAATTTCGATTCGTTAGTCTACTATACTTGAACCAATAATTTTCACCAAACCACTTTTCTATTTTAAAATAATTTGATTTTCATTCGGTTAATTCATTCTAACTTTATCGGGCTTTTTTTCTACGTCAAAATTATATTCTTGAAAATACATCTAAAATCGCATTTTCTGTGTTAAACGATTTCCAGTGTTAAACGACTCGAAAATCAGTGATTAGTCATTCCATTATGCAATCAAGCGTTACATGTAGTAGCAGTGGCGTCGTTCAGGTGTAAGACCAGGTGTCCATTCCGGCTCACCCAGATCCGAACCAATTCAACACGACAGCTTCGTACGTGATCTTAGTAATCGCGAGCATCTGCCGCTCTGTTCCCCATCGCGATCTAAGCAGCCAATAGGTCATGGTCGATTTTGTCTCTTTCCATTTCGGTTTTCTCCGCGGCGATTTCGCT
Organism: Crossocerus cetratus; assembly: GCA_963675795.1. NCBI lineage: Eukaryota > Metazoa > Arthropoda > Insecta > Hymenoptera > Crabronidae > Crossocerus > Crossocerus cetratus. Next base: position 29,628,930 of record OY776662.1, on the reverse strand, counting down.
CGGCTCGTCAGCCCGTATAAGCGGATTTGCTTTGATCGCCAGTGGAGCCACGTTGCTGACCAACATACTTCGACTCCGTGACGAGTTGTCACGTGGATTCGTCATCTGGCAATTGTTGGGATGCAGGTTTGACATCGTTTCGCTTGACCCCCATTTCATGATCGTTTTTAATCCGCTTTGTTTATGATCAACAGTCAATTGTCTTTTGCGTGTTGTCATTATTTTCAGCTGATTTGTGTTTATACATATTTGTGGCAAGTTTGAATTACTTTGAATATGAAGCAATTGTGCTTTTATATTTTTTGCTGATCTTGTTAATTTACATTATGGGTTTTAGAAGTCGAGAATGACAACTCGAAGAATGATTGTACGTTGCGGTAATTTCATAGTGTGAGAGAAGAAGTGTACATTGCATCTCATCAGTATTTCAACGAATGATGAAATACGTAATTCATAGCACAAGATAATGATTCTCGCATTAATCAAATGATTAATATCACACGTTTCAAATCCTGAATCATTTTCCAGACTCTATGTCTTAATTAGCAAGATCCATGTAGCTTTAGCCATAAAAAATATTTTAAATTAGGACATCCATAAGAAGAAATACCGGATCGAATGACTCATTAAGAAATTGACTAACAATTGCTCCAGTTAGAGTCAATATTCCTTGAACGTTTGGTCCAAATGATCGAATTGATGCTTGCGACAATTAGACTCGATTAATTGGTAGTTAATAGCCCCTCACTACTCCAATTAGTGGAGAGATCTTAAGTAATGGATTGAGATACCATCTGAGGTCAATTTCAAACTTCGAGAAAGCTAAGTTTCTCCCGGGCATTATCTTCAGTGCACGCCGTAAGGGGTTTGGGCAATTTCCATAAATATGAGCTCGAATGAAAATTGGCAGATGGAAAGCTATCGATTATCCCAAATTTGTTTGGGCCGGCGGAACTTCGGTAATGGTTTATTATTAATTTTGTGGAGTTTTAAAAAGAATACCTTTCGAATATGAGACTTTGTAAAATAACGTTTTACTCGGTTGGGACTCACCTTTAGCGGCTTCACGACGTCGTACTGGCTCTCGTCAAACCGCACCCTTGAATCGTAGACATTGCTCGGTATCGAGTTCTGCCTTCTGGGAAAAGGAGCGAAAGAAAACGTGACTTTTAATTGTCGCTTTTACGTTCCGAGGCTATGAAATGCTCCTAAGAACGCTTTTCACATTTCAAAAGTTCCATTAATTAAACCCAACTGCATTATAGTTCCGTCGTTGAATTTTAACGTACATATAACTTTCTTTTAACATTCGTAATTAAGAGCTTGCAAATATATTTTAAAGCAAATGTTCTAGATCTATTTCTCATTAACAGAACAGCCAATAGAAAAACTTATTACTAATTTCTCAGATCGAAATACTCACACAATCGGCTCGGAACCGCTGATGGTAGGCTTTGGTGATTGAATTCCTGATCGAACTGGTGTACTAGTATGCACAGGCGACGGACCTTTACTTCCCAAGGGCTGCTTGATACTGCACAGATTAATCAAACAAGAATTTAATTTCTTCCTTCCGCACTCGAACTTACTAAGACTATAAATGATCTTAGGCTAATCTCTCATCAATGGCCACTGCACGCTTGTTACCATAGTTGGCAATGCGCCAAACACTTTTTGCACTCTTTCTAGTGAAAGGTATATTCATCTCCATTAAAGTTCGCGTCCTTAACACAATGCGCATAGATTCCAATATATACCATGTGTGGAAAAGTCTAAGGAAATTGAATAACTCGTATTTTGCTATGAATTATATTTTGCAGAGGATTAATTGTCAACTGGCGATTTTCAGTGCCGCAGCAAACCAATTCTAGGAGAAAAGGGGGAAATTGTAGAACACGGTAATAATTAGCAACACTATCCGAGTATACTTGCAATGAACTGGCTAACTGTTACAAATATCAGCAAGTTAATTAGACTTTCCCAGCCTGTTAAATTGCTAATCTAATTTTCATTTCACAAGAGCGCACAAGGTGGAATATTATTAGGTTCCATTGAGCTCAGATGTAGAGTAGCTTTATGGAAATGGAAATGCCGTGTCTGCGTGACTAATCATTGATAAAGATCGAGTGGAAAGGAATCCCACATGAATTACCGATTGACACAGGGTGGCGTGGCACTGCTGCTCCTCAGACTGCACGTGCTACTGTGGCTGGTTTGTTTATTGTAAAGCGGGCGATTGCTCGCCGGCAGACTAACGCGCTCGGCGATGCGAAAACGCGGCACAGTCGGCTTATGGTAAATCATCGCTCGGCTCGGTCTATCCCCTTTCGCTCGGCCGTTCACTCCAAGTAATCACAAAAAGAAGCGCACTTCTTCACCCTGCCATATTCGGCCAAGGCGCACACGCTCGCCCTGCACAAAGTGTTCCGAAGCTGGTGTTGGACTGCCTGTATTCCGTGCGCTTCACTTTCGATCTCCTTGGCTGGCGAGTGCTTTTTTCTAAACTCGGAAGTCGAAGGCAGTGAAGAGTTAAAAGGCTGGGTTGGTGTTTGCTTCTTGTGCGGTTCACTTTCGATTGTTGTGCCTTAGAATGTATTTTTCAAACTTCGACAGATACTTGCTGCTTGAATGCTTCACTTTTTGACAGAAGTCGAAGGAGTACGACTAATTGCTTTTCAATTTTCACATCCAAGAATGTCTTCTGTCAGACTTTGCAGCTTCACTTTTAATATTTCTATCCACAAAACGGTTTCTGTCCAATATTCGGCAGTCGACGGCAGGAACGATGTGTTCGATTTTCCCAAGGACTTCACTTTCGCTCTCAGCAGCGCAGCAACGAAGCGCACGTGGACTTCGGAAGTCGAAGGTGGCAGAGAGTGCGTTGTCGGCAGTGACCGTGTTCAAGAGTTCAAAGCCTCCTGACCGCACTGGTACTCGCAGAATTCGCACTGGCGTGCCCGAGGAGCTCTTATTTAGCCGGTCGATTAAGGACGCCGAGGAATCTCGAGATCGCGCGCGGCGCAGCTATGCCCCGGTGCAAATGCAGTCCGTGCAAATGGGAAGGAACGAAGGAAGGAGCGGCCGATGCTGCTTGCGAGCTGGCTCGACGCGAAGTACATCGGCGGAGCAGCACGTTGCAAGCATTAGCCTCTGCCTCTGTCTGCCGACTGACACTTCGCCCGACTCGCTAACTATAAAGCGTATCGCAGCCTATCACCGCTCGCTTTGATTCTCCCGATATACATGGACGCGCACTCCCAGCCTCGAACTGCGGAGCTTCTTCCATTCCAGCTCCTCGACATCTCACATCTGTGGCTTGTGGCTCTCCTCGAGCTATGCTGCGATATCTTCAGTGCAATTGGACTCGGTGAAGCCGACTTTGAGTACTTCCTACGATGATTGTGGGAATGATCTTGGGTTATCTTGGTTTTGCGAGTTTCCAAGTTAGGCTTAAATTCGCTCGAATGTCCGGACTTTGTGAACTCTGCAATTCCCTCGTGCGAAATTATTTCTGCTATTTCTGAGAACCGTTTTTCAAACTACTTTTTAATACCACGAATTAAAAACGATTTCGTAAAAATACTTGAGAGTTTCGTGCCTGACGAAACTCAGTATTAACCTTTTAATGTTGGCTTGCAGATTTTTTGGGAATTAAACGAGATCAAGTCTGGTACATTGATATACCATTCTAAACAATCCAACTTCTCTCGCATTTTACAAGAAATGCTTTCCAAGAAGATCCACTGATTAAATTCACGAAGTGCATACGTAAAGCGCGATGGATCGCGTATCCATTTTACGAGAAGCGCACTGCAAGACTGGCAAGTGACACGGAGTAGATCAGACATAAGACTGGCTCGGAAAGGAGTCGAGATAATAACCATCTGGCAGATGCGATATGGCGAAAAGAGGACTCCGTTGCTGCACAGTTATTCCTCGCCGCCGACATACTCGCCGCACTCGTACCTGCACTGCAGTCCACTGCTCTGGCGAATTTCACAACAACCTGAACCACTTGCCTACGGATTTCTATAAATTTTCAAACAACCCATTCCCCAGCTCCCAGCTGGCGTTGGCCGGAAGCTATGATTCACACTACTGTGCGTTTAATATGAGATTTCGAGCGTTTAATTTGGAGTTATGACTCACATTCCGCTGGATATTTGGTTCGTTAGTTCTTGGTATTTCGCTGATCAGAATTGATTGCACTCATTTTTCTCGAGTGAGGCACCGATAAGAAAAAGCAATGTCTGGTCACCGTTGCATTTAATAATTGTGGTTCAATTAATGTGGAATTAGTTTAAATATTATTTGATTTTATTGAGTTAGTCCTTTAGTTTTATTTATGTCTTGGATCTTTTAAAGAGGTTATAATTGATTTAATACATGGAAATTCCAATTGGAATTAAAGCAATTTCTCATAGTTGATTAACAGCAATAATATTATTATATGGAAAAAAGCATTTATAACTCTATGCGAGATTTATTTACTAATTTTCCAGTTTAGCAAAGTCACATGTTCTGCAAAAGCGCACTATTGTCTGGTGTTTAATCTAACACGGGAAATTGGAGCCTTCACCAGAACTGCGCCCAAGAAAGTCGATCGAGCGTTTAACCAATTCCTCGTAATTCATGAACGGCAATCGAGCAAGTTGGATGACTGATTTCACTCCACTCATCGGGTGCGCTTTCGCACTTTCTCGAATGTCAGCTGGTATTGGCGAGAGCGCAAACTGGCCGTAGGAAACCCGAGGAACTCGAGGCTGCCAATGAGTTTTCCGCACAGCAGGGGGATAAACACAGTTACAACACCTGCACTCATTCGAGGCAACGAGCCGCTTCAAATCGCGAGATAAAGCGAGATCCTGAAACAAAGCGGCGTCTGTGACCAATGACGGATCGCCGAGCATACTAATTACGCATTGCCTCCCGCGAGATTACGGGAATGTAGGTGGTGTACTTTTGCGGGACGGTAAACACTCGCCGGGAACGCGCGCGCGACGTGTGCCAAGGAAAGCCGCGTTCGCTTGGGTACAGCTGATCGCAAAAGTATTCCATCACTCCATCAATTACGATGTTCATATTTAATCTGGATGTTCGATTTTCATTTTTACGCCGGGAAATAGAACTTATAGTTTCCTAATACTTGAACTAACGAAATTCAGAATTTCGAGTATGAGTATTAGAATTTATGAGTAGGCGTTCAAATATTACTTAAATTCAACAAAAGCGTCGAACATGTTACTTCGAGTTTGTTTAGGCTTCTTACTGAGAAACGGTCGATTGGTACGTTTACCAATTCTAAAAATTGAAAAAGTTATGGCAAGAAGCAATTTGAACAAACAACATTGCATTCGTGCACGGGGTCGTCTAGCGAAAGTGATACGAAAGCAAGCTAACGAAAGTGAAGGGTCAGTAGTTACACCGACGGTTACAGTGGCCGGAAACTTTTGAGAGCAATTGTATGTATGTATGTAACTGGCACGACGCGACGACGAGGCACTGAGTCCTCGGAGAAAGCAATATTTATGTCAACCAGTGCCGTTTGGCAGTATACACGATGGATCGCCTGGAATCTGACGAATCAAGGGCGAACGTCTTACTTGCCTCTGCTGTGTACACAAGCTCGGCGCGCGAAATTGCTTTTCTGCTCGCGGTAACGCCTGGCATTCCGTACCTTCGAATGTGGACTGCTTTCGTTCGAATTCAGGTTCGTAATAATTGTTTCTAATTCAAGTAGTTTCTCTTAATTATCCAGTTTTTATGAATCGCAATGAAATGTTATTGATTTAACAGTTGACTCTGAATATAATTGAATTAAGTGCCTTTTTCGAAAGTAGTTTGAATTGTTCTTTTTTGCTTTAAATGTTTTAAATTAGATTTACACTTAAGTTACAGATATTAGTTAATTGTATATATTATAACAGTAAAGCTCTCTGTAATTTACAGCTCTTGAATTTCGATACACGTGTAGTATAAGAGAATAATTCTGAAATAATAATAATACTAATAAGAAATAAATAAAGAAGTAATAGAATGGAACGTATTACCCAAAGCTACGTTTCATAAAGCTACAATGTCATAAAAGAGACTTCATTCAGTACTCGGTTCCAGACTAAATGGTAATAGGGACAGGTCAGTTGAGTAAAGTTCACCGAAGGAGCAAGGACTTCTCGAGTGGCCTGGGGCACTTCGACGCCAGACGTAAATTTCCCTCGGCTAAATACGCCATATTTTATCGTTAACGAACTGCCAGACCCTCGAAGTTCCTTCGGGCCGCGCTAATTTCTCGGCCCATGTCTCAGGAGTGTCAACGAGCCTGCTAACCGGGATCGTTAACGCGTCTACAAAAGTACGGCATTGCAAAAAGAAGATCGCGCGAATGTGGCAGACGAAATCATCGTCATTCCAGCATGGAATTGCGCTTCCGAGGAGTGTAGGAGTCCCTGCTGAGGTATGAATGGCGCAGGTCACCAGCCGTCTACGCAGTATGTGTCATCGGAGAGAAAATGTAAATTGCATTAATATTTTATATTATCAAGTTATTTTCCGGTTTCCAATTTTAATTAACTTGGCAACATTTGAAAGTTGTGCGTATACTCGGCCCACAATACTGAATCACACAGAATCCCTACATATCGGAAGAGGTTAATTGCAGCGCGAAGAACAGACCAACCAGGAGCAAATATGAAGTGGCACTTTGCCTGGCAGGTTATTCAATTTAATGAAGTCCAGACCAGCGGTTGCAGGCTGCAACGAGCCAGGTTTAATTCGCGCCAGTAACGACGGAGTAATACAGTGACCACGTGACAAACCTGCGCCAACGAAACCTGCGTTGACGCACGAACTTATGGCCCTGTCACGCTCCCGGCGCCGAGAATAACGCGGCAACTTTAACTAGTCTCTGCTATTTCGATGTTGCCCCACGTTCTGACGGAACTAATAGATGTTGACTATTAGCCGCCAATGGCCCGCTCGCCATAACGAAACAGCATTACGTTTTCCTATTGTCCGGCACAAAGTGTCCACACGTAACACCTGATGCTGGTTATTCATCTTATCTAATAGTGATTTGGTTCGGGGAATCACTCTGTGACTCGGATGGAACAAACATGATAGATTGTTTAACTTTTTATTGGTTGAAAATCTCCACTTTCACGAGTCCTAGTGGAACTTATGGTGTTTAATTGGCAGTTACAGTTTCGCCCGTCGGAAATTAGCCGGCAGTGATTTTAGGATTGGCAGTACAGTTATGCCAGGCACAAGTTCATGAATGTTTATGAGTGAGAATCACATCAAGTCTGGTGCATTTGTTCACCTGGCGAACAGCGTTGCGCTTCGAAAACACGTTTACTCTCTGCTGTTTTCGGTTTTCGAGCGAACCTCAGCTGATATTGTGCGAGCAACAAAAATAGTGTTAAGGAAACTGACGATCGACCGGACTGGACTAACGAAAACCTGGCGAACAAGACTCGTCCGCAATCCATGCAAGCACAAAATTGCTTTTCAGAGATGACTCGCGCGTGCGAATGGGACAATGAGACGATAAATATGCACCGCGGAGCCGTGAATCATCGATGGGACACGAGCGATGCTAATGCCGCCTGATTATTTCGCCGTGACCGTACGTCGGGCTTAATACAACGTGCATCCGGTATCCGGTATCCTCGAAACAATGTCGCCGCTCGATGCCAATGAACCGCAGCCGAACGCCACTTTCATTTCGCTTTATACGCTTTTATCCCGAGCGCGTCATTGAATGGTACACGCTTGCGAAACCAGGACACGTTTGCTTACGTGAAATACAAGGTGTTTTCTATAATACCGAGTGTGTTAAGTTAAGTATATGCGAGAGACGGTTTTGCAATCTGTTGCTGAGTAGAAACCACTAAGCAAGTACTACAATAAGATTATTGTTATTTCAAAATAGTCCTAGAAACCATATCAAAAGGACAGTTTTACTTATGAATAATATTCAAGAAATTATCGAACGATTAATGAACCAGATTAGGATTTGGCAGGAATTAGGCTGGACCTTCAGTGGTACGCGCTAAAGCGGACGGAAAATCATTCCCGGTAGAATGCGAGGCGGATGCCCGCTTTAATTATTGCCACCGGATGCGCAACGAACTCGCTCTCGCGGAAAAGACACATTACACTTGACATCCCCTAAGCCCGGCGTAATTTTAGCTCGTTACACGACATTTGCTAGGACACAGCCCGGCGCCTTTATCCGCCTGGCAAAACGGAATGCGCGCCCGCTCGTCAACTCGCGCTGGCTGCTACAGACGCTCCTCTTCATTTCTCCTGGGCCGAACGGTGTTCGCATGCTTGCGAGAAAGCAAGGGGAATCTTTGGTCAATAAACCGTCGAAGATTGGCGCCAATGATACTGAAGGTATGTATCTGTTGCAACGTGGGCCTGAGATAATAAACGATTTCGGGAAAGCTTGGATTCCGGCGCCGGTAAATCGATACTCCAGACGGGCATTCGGTCTGATATTCTACTAGAAAATCGATATCGGAAGATGGTAAACTAACTTCTAGATATTAAACTGTTGTTTGTTTCTTTATAAAGTGTGGCAATTTTAATTAATTCTAGTATTCGTTAGCGTTAATAATTGAAATGATTGGTAAGTTTTCGGATGTAATATTGAATGCCGATTTTTTTAGGCCAGTTGAGTCTGGCAGAGGCAGCAACTATTTCGACCGGCGCCACTGGGCCGTCTAGACCGAAGGTTCTATTCTGAGCCGGCGGCGGTTTAGCGCCATAATAAGTGCGACAAATCTCCTTACCGACATCTGTTGAGAGGAGCGAATGTAAGTCGGCGAGAATGTAGCCATCGCGGCAGCGATGCATCGTGGAAAACAATACCATTTGTCGGGCGGCCAGCGCCGCGACAGACTCATTAGCTCTGCAATACCACCTCAGCACTTATTCCCGGCTGGCAGCACTAGTCGCCTAAGCATCACCGCCACTCTGTGCACTCTCTCATCTTGAATAATGAATTAGTGGCAATTAACGATGCCGAGGAGAAACTATGCAGCCGGGGTGAGGGCTGGTAAAAGGGATCCTTAAGATCGGCGAGGGCTTGCAGGAAGCGAGTCGGCCTCGAGGTCATATTGACTGGTTAAGTGAAATTTTGTAACAATGGAGCCTTTACTCACCCGTCGCCCTGGAGTCTGTTGTCGACGACCTGGGCGGGCAGCGGCGCGGATAACTGCCTCACCAGATCATCCCATTCCTTCTCCTTTTGTTGGATGGTCTCTTGCAGTCGCTGCTTCTGCTTCTGGTACTCCTTGAACAAGTCCCCATTGTAACTCTGCTCGAGATGCTCGCCGCTCATATTCGCCCGGATCGCCGCCGGCGTCGTCGGCTCTGGGATCTTCGCAATCACTTCACTCGATTTCTCCGCTAAAGAGTCTCGCCGCGAACTTCTTGCCGTCGACGGTGCCGGCGACTCTCGCCCGCCTACTCTTCGTTCTGGAGTCGACGCTGTCGATGGGTCTGCTTTGATTCCTGCCGAATAAGAAGGCAAGGGAAATATCACTAATCCGTCTGGCAACTTGAAATAGACTTGTCAACTGATGCACTCACCGTCAGGGCTCTTCGACTGTCCCCTCGCTCTCGGCGGTGCTTTCGGCTGGTTATTCGGTGTGGTTTCTTGTATGGAAGGCAATTGCTGGAATTCGGCGTAACTAGAACTAAGGAAGACGTCGCCCTTATTCTCAAAGAGCCGGTCTACGCTAGTATTCATTAACTTATTATTCTTGAATCCGGTGAGGTGGAAACTGGCGAAGGACGACCTCGACATGGGATTGAGGTCGCCGGTGGAAAGAGCCATCAAGGCGGCCGAGGGTAACGGGGTGTTTTTCGGACCAGGACTCCTTGGTCCTAATCCAGCCTCGAGTGCGGGCACCAGACTTCTCGACATCATGTCGGCGGCCGATCGGGGCCGCGTGAACGGCATAGCACTGTGCGGGAAAGTCTTGGGCTTTATAGGCGTGATCAACATGTGTTCCGTCCAGGAGGTCTCCAGCGACGGTCTCTCCAGCCGTTCCACATCCACGTTTAACGTCCGCTGCGCGAAAGGCACCGCGAATGTGTCCGGTGGTATACTTTGGAGCCACGAGAGTAGACTTAGATCCGAGTCGCTGAAGCCCACTGAGCCATCCAGTAGTCTGGAGAAACTCATTTCCACCTGGAATCATTATAATGTGACAATAGTTTTCCAGATTCGAGTAGAAACTGTTTGAAAACCCATAGCTAGTTCTAGCCTTGAGGACCTCTATTGAAAGATATGCTCACCTGCTCGCTCTCTTTGGATCCAGTGGCCTTAGCCTGGCAGTAGTTAACGCAGGACTCGTAGAGAATTCCTTTAATGATGAGCTGTATAAGCCGATCATTCTTAGCGGAGGTGACGGGATGAGCGGGGTCGGTGCTCTTCCTGTCACCGCGCAGGAACTTCTCCACGAGTGGGTGGACCTCCCGGAAGCACTGTACCCTGGCATTGCTAGGGTTCCAGTCCTTGTACTGCAGGTGATCGGTGAGTCGCGGCAGAGTAAGAAGCAAGCATAGGCTACTGTACTCCTCCTTCGACGGCGCGACCTTCTCAAGGTCGGTCAGGACCTTCACGACCTCCTCGACGGCGTTGTCCACGCTGCCGTTGGTCCCCGCCGCGATCACGTTCGCCTCGGACTTTATGCAGAGCAGCTCTACGTACTTGTGCCGCAAGATCGAGTACGTGAACTTGCGCATGTCGAAGTCCGGCAGCGCCTCCAGCGGCTGGATGAACTCGAGCACGTCGTCCCATTGTCCGTCTAGGATCAGCTGGCGCAAGAATAGTACGTCGTCGCTGTACTGTCCGTTTATCACGCCGGTCTCGCGCTCCAGCGAGAGCTGCGAGATGTGCAGGTCCCGGCTGTGGAGGAACTCCAATGTTAATCGTACCACGTCCTCCTCGCGCAGCGTCAGGTGCGCCGCCGGCATCACGTACCGAATACGCAACCTGGACAAGTTCCAGAGCACACCATTAGTTCCTGGCGATCGCCTGTCGAACGGCAGACAATAGACATCATTTCAATACATTTCCAAATATTTTCATGTTTGGAGAAATCCCACTTTTATTGTCGAGTAGTGAGTAAGCGTGTTTTACCACGAATGCATTTAGTACTTTTGCCTAATTACTGCAACAATTAATAAAAGAAACCAGTAAAAAGGAAAGACATTATAAGATTTACTGTCAATAATGGAAACGCAATTGATTATAAAATGTACATTTTTTCAAAGCGTATTCAGATATTTCAACATATGATAATATCGGTTATTGATAATATGTATAATTGCAAAAATTAGTTTTTGGTTATATTCCACTAAAATCTAAAAATATTTGCAGTATTATATCACTAATTGGAATGAACATGAATTCCACCAACATCATCTTACTTTACACATTTTCCCAAGCAACCAATGCAAAAGCGTGCACTTAAACTAGTTCAGCACCACGCAAATGTTGCGAAGTAACGATGACTGTGCGTGTAAGTATGAATACGACGCAGTAACTTTTAAGAATGAGCTGAAGCAGGGAATACGATTGACGTTGCAAAATCATTCACTGACAATAGCATGCATCCCCTTGTCATGGTACAAGTGTGCGCGCAGTACAAATGAGTGCAGGGTACAGTGCAACACGACACGCGGCGTGGAATGTGCGAAATATCCTTTCTTTCAGAAGTTCGTTGCACTTGAAGACCGACGCCGGGCGTCGTCCCCTCTGACATGCCCTGATTCACGAGTTAACTCGAGTTATTCACGGGTGTTGAGATTGGGACAGGCTGATTTAAGCCTCAACTATTCTGCATACCAAAGCAATTTTAATGCCCGTAATAAATAATCGATTTAGTTTGTTAGTCAAACACTTATTGCGCTTGAAACAAATTCTCTTATCTGATTCAGTACAACATAATTTTATTGTTATTAAAAGAGAGATTTAGATGAAAATATTCGTCATCTGTTTGCTTTGAAACCGTATTTCAAAAAGAATACAATTCTATTAGACTTTTTAATTAATTGATAAAAACTCAAAATATGTAAGTAAATTGTGACATTTCAGAATGAAAATATCTTCTTGTAAAAAAGAAAAGCATCATTGCACGCAACTGCGGCGAATTCATCTCGCAAGACATTGCCAGGTACAAAAGTTGAGACAAAGGTTGTAGCGAAGCTCCAAAGACTCGAGGGGGCGCGTCCCTCGTGAAATCTGCTACTTTATATTCCCTTGGAAAGCCCTTGGGCAGTGCTCCAACACATGCGCCAGCGAATCGGGGTGCAAACGAGCGTGTCGGGGAAAAAGGACTGCAGGACGCGAGGAATCCGAGGAAATCCTTATCGACTGCACGCACATGACGCTCCAAGTTCCCTCGCAGACCCTCCTCCCTGGCATCGGAGGGCGCAGACAATGGCCCTTCGAGTATAGCGGCTGAGCACGCATGCACCGGCATTTTCGTGCGGCAGCAAAATCATCCCTGACTGGGAGGCTCAACCCGCGGAGCACGCAATGATAAGAAATTACAAAGGCCCGTGAAAAGCCCCGTCAACAATGTACTATGTTAAAATGCCGACTATGTTCTTATAAGTTTGGGGTTCTACGAGGCGGAAACGATCATTTTGTAGGAATAACATGCGTGAAACACTACACGAAGTATTGTATGAAATTAACAAATTGTTTATGAATTATAAAATGTTATTGTTCATAAAATATTTAATAAAATTTATATTCAGGTTAGTTTTAATTGAATCGTTTAGTGCTACGATCGTAGCATCTGATTTGTCTTATACGAAGGCAGCACAAAATGCCAGCTTGGCAGAAGTGCGTTTTGTAAAAGAATGCATAGCATCAGCGCCTTTATAAATTCGAGCTTCCTTTAGTCGGGGCATCAGACTATGTTGGCAGTGTCGATTAGAGCGGCAGGTGATCAAGAGCTGTCACCATGGGACTTCCAATAATGGTAAGACCCTATCTATTTTTATAGCTGATTCCTTTTATTTGTCAACGAAAACGTAAGACCTAATTGTGACCCCAAACAAAGTCTTAGAATATAGTATTGCTATAATATACACCAAACCAACTAAATTTCTTTTGATCCAAAGTTTCAGGTCATCAAAGCGATTCTTTTTTTATCGATTGGTGCATCCGCCGATATCCTGGTACAACCAGGATACGGTCAGCCGCATCCAGCGATACAACAACCATACGCGAGTGCGCCGAACCCTGCGGTGAGACAACCCTCAAGTACACCAGTCGCGAGCAATACGTATCAATTATCGTCTTTGCCATATGGGCAACAATCCGTGGCACCGTATTATTTGGAGGTGCAACCAATCTATGTCGACCAATCTCAAGCACAGAGTCAAATGGTTGGATACCCGCACTGGCATCAACCTCACCTGCCACCCAGACACATTCCGCATCATCATCTGCACTACGCAAAAATTGGCGGCTACAGCGTCATGAGACCATCCGTGTTCGTCGGACAACCTCAAGTACCCTTGGTGAGTAAGCTGTTTGATCCTGTCGTTGTCTCATTTTCAAAAGAAACGTCGAAATAAGACCGAAGTTATTTATTGTCATATTTCACTGAAACATTTGTCTCAGGCAGCACATAATCGACGTCGAAGATCCGCTGATGGAGGACCCGTTTCTGGGGGAAAAGCCGCCACAAACAAAAACAATGATGTGGCCAAGGACTCGACCCTAAGTGATGTTCTATCGCCGATCACATTTGCCGCCAACCAGGACAACGAGCACACGAAAGATCTGAATGGTAGCATGAATCGATCAATTAAGCAAGCTACTTCTTTTGTATTTACTCCTTCACGTGGTAAATTCTGACGAGGAAGCCAATTATGACCAATATTTTGACGTGTAATTACAGACAAGTATATGGAAGCTAGACAAAGTAAAAATGCTCAGGACATAACTGGAACGACACTGCTTGGCTTGAATCCAGCGAGAATGCAGCCAGCCTATCACGAACACCTTTCGGAGGACGACCCGCATCAATCTCAAACACGACACGTCGGAACCCGGCACAAAGCCCATCATGTATCAACCGAAATAGTCGGCCAACAAATGAAAAGCCAGCAGCCCACGCAGGCCAGCATTCCAGAAAGGCAGAATGATGAACAAGTCGGAAGCAGCCCTAATTGGAGAGTTATTACACCGGAAGGTCAGACGCTCGAGTTAGCACCGGCTTCGAGACGGAGCTTCCCGGATCCCAGACCAATCCACCCGAAAAAGGACAAAATTGTACTGGTAAGTTCTAAGAAAAACTATTTTCGCATTCGAGTGTATCTACATAAGAAAAAATCGCGCAACAGAGGAAAAATGAAATTATAAGAGAAAGAGTACATATATCAAAATATAACCCTGCGCGATCTCCGACAACTCTAAAAACTTGAGCCACCCCATTTGTGCGGTGAATTATTTGTGTAGCTCAAAATGTAATTACTAAATTGAAACAAACATCTCTCGCATTAGCAAATGGCAAACCCGGGCGAGCCACACAACGAGGACGTCTCGGACGCCGACCCGATCGTCGGCACCACAGCAAAGCTCCACAACAAGCTGGCAAGGCTACACGCTTTGAAACAACTTCACCACTCGCTGCCAATGACGCTACCCCCAGCACCCACCAGCTACGCTCACTACGACACGCCGCCAACCTACGCCGGCTGTTCTTGTCCCTCGAATCCACCAACGCCAAGCTACGTCGTTCCCCAGAACAACGCCGGTTGCTACAACGGTTTGCAGACAACAGTGCAACCCAGCCAACCAGCTAGTCCACTTTACCAGGTCTCCTATGTACCGCAAACAAGCGCTCCGAGTACGAGTTACGTGATTCTGCCACAGAGTAACAGCCAATGCAATACGGCTTACAGCTATGGAAACACCGCTCCTTTGACTTATTACGTCTAGTTTGTCTGCTTCACATTTTTCTAAGGTCTTTTGTATAATCTTCATGATACCGTTTTGGTATTGTTAGTGAGATATTATTTAAGTGCATACAGTACAGGTATTTTATTATGATTAGATGAAGGGTATTCCTTTTCCAGAAGTTTTAATTTATGCTTTTTTAATATTGATTGTATAATTTATTTCATATTGAGTAAGCGACCGCTTGTCAGTGCATGCCGTCCATTTAACACGTAATTTTATGTTGCATATTTGTATTCATGTTTTTCAAACATTGAATCACTTGGTTTTTGTAACAATAATTGTATCAATTACTTTTATAAGTTGAGATAAAAAACTTGACTAGTTTCCATCCAATTCATCGATTATATTTTGAACTAATCAGAAAATTACTTTATCTTTTTTGGTAACAATAAACAATCATCTACTACTATTATTATTATACAAGGTTCTCCCATAAATTCCTTTTACTTATTCAACACATTATCCACAGAATACGAAATGAGTGAAAAGCATTATATGTTATTAAATCCTCAGGGCAATTAATAGATTAATTTTCGTGTCGTTCCAGATAAATTGTTGAGTGGAATACTTTAATTTGTTATTATCGGTTCACTCCTCGGTACCCGGAAATAGAACCGTCAGCATAGTAGACAATTGAATTTCAGGCAATTTAGCAGGAGCTCTAATTGACCGGTGCCAGAAGGGCAGTGCGCGAGAGATTTGGCCAATCGGGGCAAGAGCAACCAGCTACCAACCGGAAAACGAGGGCAAACACTAATCGAACCGTTTGTGAATCTCCCATCGCCAAGGCTGTTCGTGTCACTCCGAAATGTAATCCCCCCGAAGAAATTTCCATTAGAAACTTTCACCTGGTTTTCGTTCTACGTTCCACTTTAGCTTAATAGAATCGCAGGCTAAACTGAACGAAAGAACACTTTCCATTCGTCAAACTTACAGTCACAAAACTGTCATTAACTGTTTGACGAATCTCGGTTTTCTCAAACTAAAAATGATAATCAATCAGAACCGCGAAAATAAATTAAAGACCGAGCATTCAATTTTCGAAGTTCATTATTTTCTTTCACGTAATAAGAAAGTAAAGTAAGACATTGTTCTGCTACTTTATTAACCTTCGTCCTCTGGCACTCGTAACGAGCGCCAAGTAATCAGAGCATATTACCTTAATTATCAAAGCATCACGACAGAAGTCGTCCAAAAGCGGAGGAGGATGCATGTTTATAGAGCGGAAGCTGTGAATGGTCGGAAATCGTTCCGCCACGTTTATCAGCAAGTAACGGCCGCAGAAGCTCGCCGTTACCACCGCCGTAATTCGTAACAAGTGGATCTAACCGGGCGCAATTAGCCATTAATTTCAAGCGATTGCCATTTAACACACCTGGATTGAAAGTAACTACATAAACAACACCAGTTTACTAATTATCCACTGCAAATTTCTACGATTACAACTATTCCCGTTGACATCCGCAAACTTAAAAGCACTTGATTCGAGTCTCATACGGCGTATTAAATGCTTCGTACGAGCAAGCACACTCGGGACAGGTATTTCATAAATTATGCAACACAACATCAGCAATAAAGAGATTCTTTGATCCGCAAGCTCGCTGGAAATTGTAAGGACAAAGTGGCGGATCTAAAAAGCTCCCGGACAGATTTGAAAGAGAGCCGAGCCGGCGCGGCGGCTACACGTCCGAAACGTAACTCCAGCTTTACTGCCAGCTGCGCGCCCGCACAGTCGCCGAGAGTTCCTTTGCTCTCAGCATTCCGCGGTTTCCCGTGTCATTCGCAATTTCGAGTCTGACTCGACTACGTTGCCGGCAGACTCGCCGTTAATTTATACGATGGCGCTCGCCGCCAGCTGGAGACGACTCGGCCCACCTCCGAGGCAAATTAATCGGGCATGCAAATCGAAGGGAGGCTGGAATTGCGGGGACCCTTCGCCTAATATCCGCCAATTTCACGGCTACGACACGGCTTGCCACCCAACGATCTCCGCTTTAAACTCTGGGACCTCCGGGATCACTGGTAATGCGAACTTTACTTTGGCAGCCAAACGATTCGCGAAGATATCGAACCACCCTCCAAAGTGCTTGACAGTTCAAATCACAACGTTTAAGTTGGGTTTGTACTTTGCACCGTTAAATCTGTAAACCTACGTAAATCTACATTTTTAATTATTGCGGTTCAATGAGTTTCAATATTTTAATGAAATTACATCATATATATCTATATTTTCAGAAATTGTAATTTTTCCGTCGAAAACTTGAAAGTCTTAATCGTCTAAGATGAATTCTGTTGACTTTCGGAGCATTTCGTGGCCCACGGCCACATTGAGTCTAATTTTTGAATTTTCAAACTGTCTAATAAAGTTTCATAAAAAAATCAGGTCAACAACCCTGAAGGGACACTTTTGAAGCCGTCGAGTGTCATGGGTCGCGTCTGGTATCGAGATGGCGTTTCACAAGAGAGTTTCCGGTCTTCTTTCGCGCAAGGCGGCCGCTTTCTTCGCGGGATGAATTCAAGTAAAGGAACCATTACACGCCCGGTAATGGAGGTATTCAGGAGTGCGCACCTTTGACCCCTGAATCCCGGCGAACCGGTACACAGTGGCTAGTTTACCCAGCCAGATAGCCAGGGCCAATGACAGTCTTACGCCTCTCACGGCCGCACTGACTTCTCAGAAAACTGGCTGACACCGAGAAGAAATAGCCAGGGACGCCGATGAAAGGACCGAGAAATGTGTAGAAGAAATAGCCGGTGCGGCGCGTTTCACCAATGAATTGTGCATTAGTGGGATGCCCCTCGTGAGTCATTAATTCGACGTAATTGTCAGGTCGTGCGATAGAATTCTTCTCTGGATTTCAGAGATCAAAGAGTGACTGAGCGACTGTGTAACATGACTAGACTATGAGCTAGAAAGTGGTAGTTGATTTTTAGAAATAATTCTTTTGAATATGTTTGAATTATATTAAAAATGTTTCAGTTTATCTATTGTGAAATTAGTTCTTTTTGTTGTTTTTATTAAAGATCAAGTTCAACATCGAAATTAAAGTGAAACACGCGTAACTGAAGGCAATAAAGTGGACCGCGTAAGGTAGTGTTTGCTTTACATACAGAGTTTTATGGTGCAATCTCTGAATCACTGTCGGTGAAACACAGCAAAACTGTCTACGCTGGTGGGGAATCAGCGAATCGTGGAACAAAGTTTCAGTGGAATTGGCGCCAGACAATAAGAGTTCCATGGGGGTGGAATTTTTCGGGAAGGCCACAGTGGCTTTCCGCTAATGCTTAAATCCGTCTGCGCATTCATATGCAATTGTATGGCCGTTCGGCTCTTCGCCTCGCTCGCCTATTGTCTGGCGGTCCAATACTCTGGCGATCAATAAGCCGTGAAAATCGCTTTTCTTTCCATCGCGGTATACCAGACTACGGTTGTAATCCAGCTGACATTTTAAACCCGCGTGTAGACACTGCAATTCGGCCACAAACTAATTGTCATCTGTCTGCCTTGTGTTTACAACATTTCACTTGACTTTAAATTAAAACGTGAATACTAAATTCTCCTAAAATCCTCATTCCATTTACCTTCACGTATAAAATATACCAAGTACTCAATTCTGAATCCCGAAATACAAGACGTGAAACACCGGATTCCGAATTTCAACTTCTAAATTCTAAATACTAAAATCTAAATCTGAAATTCTAAATTCTAATATCGAAATACGAAAATCGAGTTTAAAGACAGTAAAACTCGAGTTATTCCTTTCGAAGCGTGTTCCTCGCCTATAAACAAATGAACCCAAAGGATTTAAATTCCGTAGACCTATGCATTGGATCAATGAGGTATTCGTATAATCGATAGAACATTTCACCGGCACCGTCAATTACTCGGAGCTCACGGGGCTATTTCTGCTCCGCAATAATGGGAGTCCGGCGGAGACTGGAAGTCTCATATCCACACGTGAGCGGCGGCGAAATTGACGTCGAGGCAATACCGGGAGATGCGGAGGCGGCAAAGGGGAAAAAGTTAGCCGGATTATGTATGGAGGGATGTAAATTTTTGCGTGGAAGCCACCGGTATTATTGCTCTTGGGATGCCATATTAAACCGTGTGCCGCCCTTTCTCCCGCGCATCTGCCCGCCTCTCTGCCACCCCTCGGCGCTGGTTTCCCATTGTTTTACGGCTGAATCGCTTCCTGATATAGCCAATAATGCACGCCCAGGAAGTGGTTCGTTATCCCGACGAATTCATCGCCGCATTTCACATAATCATCTATTGTGCAACGGTTTTATAATGAATAGCGTGCACTTATGCAGATGATGCGTGGCTACACACTCGACAGCGAGAAATGTAAATTCACGTATTATAAATAATACAGTCATCGTGTGTATGTATTCTAATAGTTAATATCATGTAATTTAGCGCAATTTTGATAAAATCTTGTTAAAAGCATTTTCCAAGTTAAGTGTTGCGTTCAAGAAATCCGAAGAGAATGAAGGAACTATTATAATTCAATTTTATTGCATATCCCCAGGTTTTTTAAAACAATACAACAGAATAACATTTGAACCTTTAAATATTATGAATTTAAACCAACACTTTCAATTAAAAAAGAATCCACAATAGAAATTGCACAATTAACACAGCAATTTGTGAATTGTATAAGAAAAAATGAGGAATTACGTCAATCTGACAGAGAATCTGGTTCTGACATTAATAAAAAGAAATATTTACTTCGTTTTGCCGAGCCGTTTGCAGGTAGACATTCACGTGTGCTTGCCGAAGCATTTGAATCCCAGTGTAAAAAACATCACCCGCGACGAAGATTAGGACCAGTGCAGCTGACTAGGCAGAGATCGCGAGAGACCGGAAACACGTGGTCCAGCGTCAAGAGCGACGTCACACGGCGTACTGATGCTGCCAGACGGCGACGGACATCGGCTCGTCGATGCGACGGCGCCGACGTAACGCTCGAATACGCCGCTCTTCCCACACAACCGGCGCATTGATAATTCATGTCGACGAGCTTTTCATAATGCATCGGGTCGGGGTTGATGCTAAAATTAGACGTCGTCCCACAGGTGGTGGATTTTTTGTTGCTTGGTGATTCTCTGGCACCAGAACTGCAGTTTTGGATATATTTAGATATACTTTTGGATCATGAAAAATGGAAACAGTTGTCGAATCGTTCCATGCTGTTCCAAGCAGTCTATACTAAAAAAAGGGTGCAGCAACTTTTGTTTTATAACTTTCATAATTCATTAAAAGTCCTGTGTTGACATAGAATCGCCGCTTGAAAAGACTTTCCGACCCATTTAGCATACATGCACACTTCTAATCGAGCTCGATTTATCAAGCAAGGTAAGAAGAACAGCTCTGCCAAGAGCACGTACATCACAGCAGATATGTAAGATACAGGAATTGCAGTAGATTTGACGTCACCGTCGAGAAATCGTGCGTGGCAAGTGTAACGCTCGACCCCGTGAAAAAGTTCACTGTGGTCCAAAGGTGAAGGGAGAATGTGGAGCTTACATATAGCGCGCAGGAAAAAGCAAAGCCGAACATGATTGGGTGTCGGCAGGTCTAGATTTATGGGATGGAGCAGGTGAAAAAGTTGTAAGCAATCGTGGCATTTATATCGGGACACTAACGCCGAACAGGCACGCGACCCTAAGATCAATTTCGCGAGCACAAGTCATGCTTGTATGTCATTACCGGGCATTCCGCACGAGCTGTACTAGTATGAATAATGATAGGATCATTTCGTAACTTGACACAATAATCGGAACCGTCAGAAATCAAAGGCAGGATTATCAAGTAAACCCAGTTAATTCCTTTTGTAGCAGATTATTAAAAAATCGATCTCGACATCAATCTTTAACTAGTCATAAAGCAAACACAAAATCGTCCAATAAAACAGTGGGATTACTTTTTGCTACCGATTTATTAATAAATGGCCTCAAAGTATTTCAATTTAATTAGAGTAAGGTACCTGAGCAAGCAGCCAAAAGAATGAATGAAGAATTTGAATAATGGTTCAAGGGTTCCCCTGTGACATTTGCTTAAATTGCTAAATTTTAATTTTAATCTAAAGCGGCTCTCGTTATCCGAAAACGGTTGAACCAGCGCCAGACTTTTGAAAGGAACACTAGGTTCCCCAAGAGCAGGCGATAACCACATCACTGCCGTATTTGCCGAGTGTAAATTTAGACTGCGGGTGAAGTGAATCGCGTCTCATTGCAGGCGAGCGAGCGCAACATACAAGAGCAACATATGAGAGCGCAGTGCTAAAGGATCAGAACTCAATTAAATTCGCTACCAACCTTTGCGGCCGCTCGAGATCAGGAGAAGTCTCGCCACTTATCTCGCAGAGCCACTCGACACGCTCTGCGCTCGTTAACACTGCGCCCGGCATGCGTGCCACCTGACGCAGCACTATCGCCGCACAATGAGCCTATTAATCAATGAATGACGTTTGATTGTTTACAGAAGTCGGTGGACAGACTTGCGTACACGCGTCACGCGGACAGAGAGAATCTGAAGAAGAGGCCGAATGACATACATTTTCTCTTGCATGCCATTCAAGTCCAATGCACAAGGTGTGCGTTTGTCTCGTGCCAGTTGTTTTGTAGGAATGATTAGTCATGTGTTGTGAAGCAGACCGCTGACTCGAACAGATGTATTCAATACCGTCTCGATTTCCAATACTTTATATGCTGATGGCTAAGAATTTCTAATGTGTCCTTAAGAGAGTTCGAAAGACGTTGTAAAAAACGTCTTAAACTACTGATTATTTAATTGAATGATTTTTGTTGGGTTATTACTCGAATTGTATATGTTTCTCATTAACAAGTGTGGCAACGAAATTTCATTTACTGACCGCAAAGAATAAATGCATCATTAATTAACTACTACTTTAACTAGTGTACTTTTGACTAATTCACTGGGAACTGCGGTTGCAATTTTGTTAGGATACTTTGCTGGCCGTACGTGTCTAGCCTGTATTTTCTATTACATTGTGAATGAACTCGCATAGCTGCAGTACGCAAAGGTTACGTGCAGTTAGGTAAATGTGACTTCCCGTAAGGGTGAATAATGTCTGATCCCGCAAGGAAGCTCGGAATTCCAGTGGAGTTCGTATAGAGTCAACTTGTGATTGCTCACTTATCTTTTCGTGAATTTACCACGAAAGCGGAATACAACTCAATCATATACGAAGCACAAGATTAACTACTATTCCTTTTTGTAATATTTTTAATCATCCGAATGATTCAGACTGACATTGTTCAGGTTCAAACATTCTAATTTGAAGTTATTGGATTATCTCGATCAAAATGCGACTCGCGGAAAGTGAGATTATCGGGGAGGGAAGCTACTTGCCTCGGAAAATGTATCGACTACACGTGGTGAGCTACTTCCGCAGTCTATCTCATTTCTTCCGAGGGGACGCGCATGTTTTATTCATACTCATCATTCATCGTACACGCACGTGGCAGGATTTATTACCGCTCGCAGATTACCTCCCGGGGGCGACGCGATTTTTGGCCTTCCGCGTCGTACACCTGACCAACTGTCGTCCCGAATTAACAATCGGCGGAAGCTCTCCAAATTGCGAATCGTGCCAACTTGGACTGTGCCGCACTATGCGTGGATATGTGCCGGTCATAGTGAGAATAACTCAGTTAAATATTTAAAGAAATTACTTCGCCGATTATTTTGTATTGCAAAAAATTGGTGAATGAAGAATTTGTAGATATTTTTTCAATGCGATAACTGTGTGTTAATTAATCAAACATAAGTTGTATGTAGTTCATTTAACTCTTTAAACTTTAAGCATCATTGTCAAGGGATACTAAACGAATAAACTATGAGGAACTACCTCAACTAACTGGTCAGGACTTTTCCCACGAGGAATACCGGTCCATCTCAACCTTTCCTTGACCTTCGCCTACGTAGTTACTTTACCGGATACCACAAAACCGGACTGACTTCCGGGTAACAAACATATTAACATATTTCCAAGTTAAATAACAACTTGGACATTTTTAACCGATTTTTACTGTTCGAAAGTAAGCCCTAGAAGTAAACCAGCGTGTGTATTAAACTATTAAACACTGTAACATCAGGAAGCAACGCATTAGCGATAATTATCTTATTAGTCCGCGAACCGAGCAAAACCTACCAGGATTCCTAGTATTCTATGAACGAAGCAAACTCGCAGAATTTATAATCTCAAGGCTGCACAACATAATTCACAATAATTATAGTCCAGAAGCAACATAGTCTGGCAATTCAGGGTACTAATCAATTATAGTAGGGCCTGACTGCAGTGTTATCAAGAATGCAAGTCTAAACATAGTAGAAACACTCTGGTTCATTCGCAATTATCTTAACTGCAGAACACTCAGAAGGACTTCTCGGAGGTGGCATACTTCGCGACGAAGTGCAACTGAACGAAGAAGAGTTCTCAACGGATTCGTCATTGGCGACGACTTCAAGAACAGCTGCTACAGTAACATTTAACTCAACAGAATTAACTCTTCAATTAAGATTTAACAATATTTGACTACTTTAATATGTTCCGATTACATTGGTAATCTTGCGAAACCGAATAAAGCCTGCTCGGCCTCAAGGACTTCCGGCTCCTCAAACTTAAAATCCACCTGTAACAACGCTTCAAGGCGAAAGGCGAGAAGCTCGCGTTACGGAGGTCTTCGCTAAGTCCAACAATTATCGCGGAAGCCGTAAGATCGTAAAAAATTAGATCACCGTGTAAATGGAATTTCTACGATTTCCCTTAGCACTTTAACACAGTGCTATTTTACTAATCCGCCCGCGCCTATTTAATTATATCAACTATTATGATTACACTCCATTCATATTCGCCTAATTTACCTAAAAATCCGCAGTCTAATTATGATTAACGTACTATTTACGCAAAAGTTAAGACTTGAGTAATGGAATGTGGGCGTTAAATAACTATTGCAAGTCATTCTTCAAGACTACAGAATAAACACAATGAAAACCGACTGCTTGGCTGGTGAAACCCAGCGAAAGAATGCGCCGGCACACTTTAGACGTCTGAATGCTACGCGCGCCCTCGAATGCAGTTCCTGGCGATGATGAATTGAAGGCACTCGCGTAGGCGTCACCGGCGGTTTCGAGGAATATGCAGGTGCACTGCGCTAATTCCGTGATTAGGGGGCCGCGCAGTTAGGCGAGTATGTAGAATAACCAGCGGTAAAAAAGAAGGCTGCTCGGACGGAAGGAAGGCAAAGGAGGCGGCGCGGCGTCGCACTCTCTGGAGCAACGTTCGTTCCGGACTGTGTGCTCGCCTTAATTGAGCGTGCGCGCTTTTCGCTCCCCTCGCTCGCCGAGCGATTCGTTCTTTTCCTTCGTCTTTCGTGACCCGGCATTAAGCCGTGTTCACCTGCGTGTGTAATAACGCCCGGCTCCGCGCTTCGTGAAAGGAAGGAAGCGACGATTTCTTCAACCGATCCAAGATATAAAAAAAAAATTGTGTTTGCGGTGCCAAATACTTTTGTGACACCAAATAATTTCAGCATTGTGTCAATAATTGAAAAATAAATTATAGTAGTTTTAAAGAAATGAATCTGTTATTAAATGACGATAGTTTACAACATTTAAGTTCGAATTCCACATATCACTTCTACCATCATACAAATATATGATCCAAATGCAGAAGTTGATTAATATACCAATGTAAATCTTCGTTTATATGTATAGTTTCAAGGAAAAGATCGATCCGTCTAGAAAGGAAGTACAACCAGCACTCCCCTTTTACTTTATATCTCATCCCCTATTTGTCACGCGGTGAATGCAGTGCGCTTAATCTCGATTAGCATAGAATGGAGTCGGGTACGGTTTTCAGGATGTGTGTTGAGCTTCGCGCGTGTGCATAACGTACATGCTCTAACGTGGTCGTTTAAAGTAACCGCAGCCTCGGCCAGCCAGGCCAATGTATCATTTAGTGTGCCGAAGATCAAAGGTGTACGCGGGTAACTGATACCCTCCGCTTTTGGAATCAGTGTACGTGAATCCAGGCATACCAGAATGCAGCGGCATACAGGGTGTCTCGAAACATCCATTGCGGAATTTCGATAGCATCCGAAATGTTCTCTTTGCAGTAACAATTTTATTTTAATTTAAATTTTTGTCTCAAATCTAAACCGAAAGACTAAATTTTTAATTTATAACAGCAAAGTATCGACTTTGACGATTACAGATTTTCTTTTCGATCGGAAACACTAATTTAACACTGCAACTGACGGCTTTCAAATATTTTCCTTTAACATTTTTAACAGCGTGTTGGTAATAGTACTAGGAATTAGTGAAAACTTTTAATAAAACCAAATTCATCGATAATTCCAGCATTAATTTAATTCTAACAAAACAGCAGTTAAACTAAACTAATAACAAATATAAACTTGTCAGAAACATAACAAATAAAACCATAATACATTTTTCCGGCAGTAATGGGTATTGATTGATCAAATTAAAAACCCCATATAAAAATCGCAGAAAATTCTCAAGCAACCGTGTATGCACGCAGAACTACAGAAACTCAGTAGACGAACCAACTGGCAAAGGCAATCTCCGCAGAATCTCGGCGAGTAATCGCAGAGCGAGCGCACATTTATCAATGATTCACCGGTAGTACCACGATGAGACTTGAGCGGCGAGATCGCGCCGGCCCTTGATGCGATTCGTTTCTCCGAGTAATCGAACATATTTCTTCGTTTCCCGGGATACACCAGGGAATGCCGGACAAACGATCGACCATAAATCGACATTCACGCGTTAGCGAGACTCATGAGGTAACAGTATTGCTAATAAGGAACTGCAACCCCGTCTATCAGCCTATTAACTATTTATTCCGGTAGCTTCCAGGATGTTGTAAACTGTCCAATTATGTTAATTTTTAACCGGTGGGTGCTAAACTACTATAAACTGTTCAATCATGTCAATTTTGGGTTGCATTTCGCATAGTTAATCTGGCATTCCGTGCTCGCAAAGAAATCTTCATTAATGTTTTGGTATTTTTTAATGCAAATCTACAATTTTTAAGATATTTTGCTTGAAACTGCAATTTTTCTTTTTACCAAGTAACTGACAAAACTATAGTTTTATAGTAACTGACAAAAAACAAAGTAAATATTTTGCTTTAAGTTAGTTTAAGTAAATCTAATCTGTTTATTTAAATGTAAATATAGCCACTATTCTGGTATTATTCTCCTGTACTACACAAAGCTTTTCAGCACTAACTGAATGCCGACCTTCGCAAATGCCGTTGCCCAGTCTGAATAGTATTCTAAGTGAATCTATTATCCGAACTTTCGATGGAACGTCGCGTTACGAGGACTGAACCGCCGACCAATGATTTATCTGGCAAGGAGAAACGTAAGATTTCACCGACCTAAAAAACACGCCGGTAGTTTTCAGACTCCTTCGCGAAGTTCTCTCGGCGATAAAATTCTTCGGTTCAGTTTTCAATATTCCCATACAAATTCTCTGATGCGCTGCCAGCCTCAGAATATACAAGATATCCTCGTAACGATTACTCTAATTATATATTTCAACCGAGGAAAGAACCCAGTGACAATTCAAGTCGAGCTTTTTCACTTAAACTTAACGGAAAATTGATTAGAAAAGAACATTTCATTGTAAAAGCATATTAAAATGACATTACCATTAAAAGTGCAAAGTAATGAAGAAAGGCTCATCGTGAAAGCAGAGTAACTAAGGAATGACAGCATCAGTTTGTTTTCTCGATTAGGATCATGCTGAGAAACTTGATTACACAAGAAACCCAAGACCAGTCTACCTATTTTTAGATGAACGTTGTTCACCATAGTCAATAGGACAGTGAATGCTGGTAACTTTTTACATAAGCCGGGCTTTCCACTCAGTGATGTTACTACTGACGTACTAGACTTGATTAACTGGCGGACTAGACGTGATGGAGCGAGCACAATTGCCTCCTACCTGCCTAATGTATCCTTTGAAAAATCCTCAATCACAGCGACCGTGGATGATGCCACGACGACCATCATCAAGCTCGAGTCCCATATCTCGCCGAGGATGAATTAGTTTCGGGGCTGGAGTCACTGAACCCCCTCAGAGTACACTTTAACTGAACTAACTCACTAAACTTCCTCCCCAATTCCACCAGTAGTAATTCAACCAGTCAAGTACACCAAGTAAACATTTGCACGTCACGTCGAAGCCATTAAATTTACAACTCATTAATCCCGTAAGAATTAAATGTCATTCCAGTCAATTTATAAATTTGAATATTAATTCCGCTATTTTAATCCAATGAATGCGCAATTAAATTCCCATTAACACATTGCGTATTCAATTGCTTTACAATTCGCATTGCATGTCGCAGCACGATTCCACAATTGTGTTACGAAAGATTAAAAGTTCCCACGAGCGGACAAGGATTCTAATTAGCAGAGGAGCGTGGAGGATATGTAAATGGGCGTCGGGCGGCGGAGACGTGTCTATGAATCACTCGGTCCCGACCTCTGCCACGGCTCAATATTCAGCTCGATGACCCTAGGTCAGTAACAAACTAGCAAGCTCTCTTCACAGTCCCAGGAAACGACCGCTATATCCGCACCAGGGGCTAATCCCTTGACACGCGCAGCTTCGAATCAACGATCCACTCACGGCTGCATAATTAGCGGCCCTCACACATCGTCACGTACGCCACGTGTCTTAGCAAGCCAGGATTCCCTCAGTCTGTTAGCGCCAAGCCAATCTTTCGGACAATCTTTCGCACGGCAAATCCAGCCACGCACTCACTAATGTATTCTTCCTCGGATTAAGCTGGCACGTGGCAGTTCTCAAGCACTGTTTTTCGGATATTCAAGTCACAATGGTAAGTCGAGGGAACGACTTGCCAATGATGTATCGAGGGCACTGTTTGTAGTTTGGAACGATGGGCGAATTTCCAATTAAACGAAGATCAACATCCGGTTTGGAAAGACACGAGTTGCACTCGGGGAAACTGGCGGAAAGTCGTGGAATTTATCGAAGATCAATTGTGTCTGGAAAAGTCTTTAATGAGATAAGCACGCGACTTATCGCACTCGGGAAAACAGGTGGAAATCCAGTTGATTTATCGAAGATCACTTGTGTCCACAACAGTTTTTGCTAACAAGCACAGGAATGATTGAACTCGAAAATATTGGAAATCTGGAAATATTGGAAGTTGTTTCGCACAATTTATCACACTCGGAAAAATTGGCGGAAACCCAGAGCCTTTACTAACAAGTAGTGAAATTATCGCACTCGGAATAAAAGTCGGTAATGCGGTCGATTCACCAATCAAACACGGAAGAATCTATCACTGAGCACACGCTTATCGCACTTTTATCAAAACCGTCGAAACATTGCAAATTTAATAGTTGAATCTGGCCGCGAGCCAAAAGCGAGCCACGATCAAAGATCTGTGCCTTGCGAGACGCTCGGTGAGAAGGTACGAAAACCGAGCGTCGATTCGCAGCGATGCGGCGTTGAGCTGCAGTTCTTCAAGAGGAGAGAAGGAAGATACGACTGGCGGTGGCCACGATCTACAAGGCACATTCACCTTACCTCCACGCACCTGTGTGCACGCGTGAGTGAATCCCTGCCTCTTTCGCTCTTCCCTGACTACTCCGAGCGGCGATATACATGTACGCCGCTCGCGTATGTATGCAACTACGTATCGCGGGGCTTGCACGCCGGCCACCGCGCGAGTTTTACCCTCTCGAACGAGCGGACGACGAGTTTCACCGTGGCAGACCGCAGCAGAAGTCCCTGACTTCCGCAACCTTGATCTTGCTTTTGAAGCCCCGCTCTTCCGAGCATCGTCGTACTCTCTTGCGAGAGTTTCGGCCCAAGGAGAAGCGTGCCAGGCCGAGTCAGGCTCTACCGAGTTCTTCTACATTCGAGAACAGTTAAATTCTTACGTGCTCGATGGAATTTTAAGTTCTGTATTTCGAGTGATTTTGCATTCTTGATCATTTGACGTTGGCTTGAACTTTGTGCTTTTTAAAGTAGTCTGGAGTTTTAAGTTCTTTTCGATTCGATAACTATTTTTATGGAGAATATCTCTGTCAATAAATTGTTCCCTTGAAACTGTGCATTGATTGAAATTGTGAATACAAATATTTCACAGAAAAAGTGTAGCAACGATTTCTAGAAAATCATTATCCATCGTACGAATTACGGTGAGTTGGTATAATTTATAATTATTATAGGCCAGTTCACTGCACAAGTCTCGTCTGGCGCCGTTTTAAAATAGAACTGGTAGCCTGACACGTCTGCCAAGGGACAAAACCGCGCAGGCCTTCTATCTTTAAATCCGTCTATTTATTTGTAAACCGATACATGCACGACGGCTTTCACGAGCAGGGCCCTTTGAGCGCGCGTTCGACGAAATACTGAAATTGACACTCGTGAATAACAGGAATGGTAAAGGGGGAAGGTAATAAAGTAGACCGAAAAGCCAGTGGAAAAGCATGCTTGGCAGGCAGGCTCGAGGGTCGCCGGTGTAATTGAAGCGTCATTAATCTCGGTAATGAGAACGCGTACACCCTCGTTGACGGGCCTTTAACGCAATTACGATGTACGTAATGTCCTGTGCCGGCCGAATTTCGAACATATTGGAAGTTTCATTTGCGAAATTACTAGAAATATTGAAAAGCAGTTCAAATATTCGGAAACTTTCTCGATTAGTTATTCTAAAAAATGTTCTAACAAAATAAACGATTCCGCTATTTCAAGGATTAAAAGTGTAGTTTATATACACACACGTACGTGCCTTTCATGTATAATAATAATGACTATTTTTTTGGAGAACTGTTTATGCAAAGAACACCTGCGCCCGAGTAAATCCGTACACCCGTTATCTTGATCGTCTCTATCCTTACAGGGGATCTGTCCTAGATCTGAAATCGATCACTCTCCATTCACTGCCATTGGCGACGCTCGTTTAATTAGCGTTACCGGGGCATAGTGACGAGGTGAGCCCGTCTTTTCAACTTTCTAGCTCGCTTCTGGCACGTAGAAAATAGACGAAACCGCAAGGACTCTGTTAGCTTTCATATTCGCATCCGACAAGTGGATAGATAATTTTTAAACCGATAGATGATATTGGCCAATGTTCATAATTCACGATTAATATTTTTATTCCCAAATTCATCAAAGTGCTCGATACGTAGCGAGAGTCTTATTGTCATTCATAACAATTCGAGTTTTTCGCTAATAATTCGCAAACCATATCTTGCCTCAGCCACTATTCGCGTCACGTGTTCGCAAAGCTTCAGGCAATCGTCAAGCGATAATTATTGGTCGCAAGGTGCGAGTGGCGTATAATACATTTCAATTAGCCAGCGCCGGAAATATCGACCCATCATTCCATGCCACGTTAAAAGACTGTAATCGTTCGACTCATCGAATCGAATCCAATAAATCAATTCAGTATTTGTGCCTTGAAATCGAACTTCATCTAATGCAACAAACGGAAACTGGTTGCAGTGTCACAACACTCGGAGCAAGTAGGTTGCACGTGGGAGCCACTGCAGCGTCAGATAAACTTGCTATCTGCTCTACCAAAGCGTTAATTCAAGTGCCGAGTACCGTGAAACTCGAATGGCAAACTAAATGCAATTAAACACGGCTGGTTAATTAGTGAAAAACAGATAGCGATAGCATAAAAGCAGAGGCACATTCGCCGGGCAATTATACAGTGGGGAAAAATTCATTCCCCGCATCATTCGGCATGCGACGGTCAACGATGCACGAATTTTTCTCGTCGGCCGGCAAACCCAGAGCGAGAGAGAGAAAAAGCGCGCGTCGGCGGCGAAACGCATCGTGCATCGCCGGCCGCAAGTAAAAATAACGGTACAAAGTGTTCTCTCACCAAAACTGGTTCCCAGAATAACAGGCGGCGACGGCGGCGGCGGCGTGAAACTTCAATCACCGAGCGGCCAGTCCCTGCGCATACCAATTCAAATGATTACGTTAGTGACAGATTAATCGAGGATCATTGCTGGTCATAAAGCAGTTTGCCGGTGCGCCGGCAATCCGGCAGTGTCGCAGACCGAAACAATAATCATAAATACCAGTAACAATAATAATAAAACTGTGCTGATGATAAAAGTACCATAATATATTTTTCAATAAATAAATATCCTTTGCTAAAGAGTGGTTTGGTATTTTCTGAAGAACAAAATATATAAAACACCGTTTCATAATGTAATATCAAATATCAAGCACTAAAGCTCTTAGTCCAGTTTGCACACAGTTTGATTTGTTAAGAAATTGTTGTATGAATAAATATTCTCCACACATCGGTGCCTTCTACCTACAACTGTATTTCCTGAAATAATATTTTAAAACACTGAAATGCAATTAAAATCCGTTAATTGCTTTTAAATTACTGTTATTAATTCTGATTAAAAATGTATTTCGTCCTGAAAATCATGAAGTAAAATGCAGAGAACAAACAAATAATAAGCCACTCCAGAGAATAAATCAGTGATAAAATATCCGCGTACGGTAAAAGAACGGTGCCACGATAAAAACGTATCATTCGTTGTTAGTAGCAAAACTGCGGAGTGCAGTTGGTGTGAATGAGTGCACACAGCTTCATGACTAGAAAGAGGCGCTCCGTGTGAGCGAAAGGCACGTGCTCGACGGCGGGATGCGTGAGATGCGTGAAATGCATTAGGCCGCGTGGCACGCACGTGTCTTAAACCAGTCTCGCGTGAATCTCCGTGAAAACAGATGTGACTTTTCTGGTCGAACTCGAACCACTTTGCACATACTTCGCTAAACACTCTTCGGATATTAAAATCTTGTTACTCAAATTCCACCAACCGAAGTGAAACTCTTGGGACAGTGGAACCGAGCAAAATCTCGAGGGTTGAATATCTAATTTCGTCGATATCAAACAGGTGGTTGTCTTGACAAATCAAAGGAAGCATGGCCTGCGATTAAAGATTCAGAGTTTCATTAAATACTAACGAATGTGATGCGAACTAATTGAAAAAAATAGTTTGAACAGGTTTCAATGAAGCTTCTTAAGAATTGACAGTGCTATCAAGTCGTATGAAGAAAAACCGAAGCCTACAGCAAGCGTCTTATCCTCCCACGTGGCCGTCGGCTAAACGGAAATGTCAGCTGACGCACAATGAGATAATCGAGTTACTCCCCTGCGATTCGCCGGCACACGCCCTTTGTCAACTACAACAACACTTTCCGACACAATTACAAAGTACTGCCGTTCACAACCAGCGTACACAACCATACGTACACAACCGTACGTATAATCCACCCCGGGAAGGAACCTTGGTTTTTCTCGAAAGCGCGATTGCGTCAAGCAACAATTCCCACTGTGCGATCTCCTTTAACTCGTGATTCACCCGAGCAAGCACCAAACGTACAAAATGCTGGCTGTCCTCGCGCGTAAGAGCTGATGTGTCAGAGGATCGCGTCACATAGGCGAGAAGAAGAGGAGACTGCAGATAACCCGGCAATGCGAGGGGGTGATGTTGGCAGTGACTTCTCGCAGGGCCAGCAAATTCCGACTAGAGACGAGAGGTGAATTGGTCGGTCGGGGAGGAGATCGAGCGCCGAATTCAAGGATCTCTCTCGGCCCCTCGAGAGCGAGCGGCCGTGACTTGACAGCGGGCCGAATTCACCAGGCGAAGTGAGGTTAAGTGTTGGCCGCACAAAACACATTCCACTCGAGGAGAAGCCACTCGAGAATTCGGTGTGCAGGCCAGCGCGCTTAATTAGCCCCGGCCACCACGAGTTCTTTCTCTCGAGGTCTCCTCGGCGAGTGCGTGCAGGCCGCGCGCGCGATCCCTTGTCACCGCGATTACTCGGGCGAGGATCGCGCCAGACTAATTTCGGCCGAATGTTGAATGGAGGAGTGGCCGGAGCCGTGCAGGGGCCGCGTCATTTCGCTCAATTAGACGATCGCCCGGCAAGTAATCGGTGGCGATTCTCGGTAAAAATAAACAGAGCCAGTTGACAGTAATGCTGGCAGGGTGGCACGAACATGCGTAGGAGAGCTCTCTCGGTGCCTGGAGCAGGCACCGCTCTCGAGGTGGACTGTTTGTATACGAGAGAAGACCCCTTTCCCGCCAAAGACTGACTAATCAGCGGCTGCACACTGCTCGCGCTACTCGCCGATTGCGTAACTATTGTTGCACCACTCGTAAATAAAGGCTACTTACCGCTGATCGAGGCGAAAAACGTCAGGATCGCGCGCACACATACACCTCACACAATGCTTGGCGCAAACTGCCGTGGCGTGGCGCTACGGCGTATATCTCGCCGCTGCCATCTTGGATCAATTCCTCCTGAACCCCACTCCCGCCAAATTCAAACCACTTTCGACGCATGCGGCCCAGTTGTCACTTTACGTTTATTTACAATCATCGAATCCTAAGCGAATTATGTGACTTCGCTCTTGAATTTAGTTAGCCAATAAAAATAATATAGAAATCCAGAGCATACGCGAAATAAGTGCAAAGTAAACTATTAGATTCTATATTAACATATGTATTCAAATTCTTAAAGTTTATTGTTCTTCTACTACGCGCTTTCTCCTCTGAACTTTAGTGCAGAAAAGTTGTGCTTTTTAATTAAGTTACTGTGACAAACTTCACTTCAGTGGATAATCCAAAGCAACATACTTTGTATATTATCGATGACGGTAATTACATGTATAGTCGGTTTACAAATACGCTGTTGAGGTTATGAAGCTGTAAACAATCTTAATTACTTGGTGCCAGACGAGAAACAAAGTTGATTATTGATTATTTTTAATGACATTTTGGTAAGTCTCTGGATTTAATTGTTTAGATTGATAATTCTTTGGATTTGTACAAGATAAAGTTTGACTTTCACTATGTTGTAGAAAATGGAAGCTACCAAAGAAACTTTCTGCTGTGTCCTTGTGCACCACCTTAATAATGAGACTGAGAATATAACAGGTGCTACAAAATAACACTGCTAATCCAATTGGACCCACATCTCCATTACCCATGTTGAGTTTGGATTCTCTAACTGCTCAGTCGAAAATGAATTTTATACATTATATAGTAACGCATGTTATGAAACTGATGCAGTTGAAAAGTAATATGGCATTGGCTCCTGGGTTAATGGAGACCTACAGTAGACTGCTGATTTACATGGAGATTGAAAGTCTTGGCATTAAAGGGTTTATTAGCCAATTGCTTCCTACAGTGTTCAAATCCTATGCAAGGGGAACATTGTACACATGAAAAGTATGTGAATCATTTCATTGATCTAATCCTAGGCCACAGTCAATGCTAAGAGGCTGGACACTGTGGTGGAATTGGCTATGGCTTTGTAGGAAATGCTAGAACAAGTGGACCATAGGCAAATGCATTTACAACACACTGATCCTGTCTGTGATTTATTGTATCCTTTACATGTCGCCTATCAAATTCAAGTGTACTGTTAACTTAAGTCATACAGATGGCCAAATGTTTCTCCTTAATATCGTCGAAATATGATATAAAGTACATGTTCATTGGTGATATGACAAAGACTGAAGTCGAGTCCATTGAACAAAGACTAAGACCTGCATTTCAAAGTGAGATTAAGATTCATGACCAACTGGAATCTGGAGACATTCCGAGTACGCGTCCTGTAGAAGCTACACTCCAAACCGCAACTGAAGAATGACGATCGAAAATTCTTATAACACGAAATCGGTTTCGGTTATAAAGCACCCCGGGCTCAAACGATTCTGTTAGTTTCTCGGCTTTGTTTACATGGCCATTCCTAACAGAATCATTTGAGCAGGCTGTACATAGTCGGATGTAATTTACGAACATAGTATTTAAGAGCTGCAATCTACTCCTGATTCGCAGACGTTCTTATATGTGACCGTAAACGGAATAAATGAGAATCGCGATTTTTTGAAAAAATTTACAAGTCTAATATACATATCCTTTCGGTAATGATAATAAATACTTGAAATATACATTAATATAGTCACGACGAGTGTACGAACCACAATACGTGGAAATGTCTGGTGTTTTCTAGTATGAAATTGTTAATACTTTATACAGGGGATCGCGCTATATTAAAATAGCCTGCAAATATTTTGTAAAAATACGAAACCGTTGGTCAAGTACCAGTCGACAAAAATACAAAAATATATAAGTTACTTGTATACAAATTCCGATGTGTCCGTGCGACCCAATTCACGTTCCTTTATAGTACATACAGTCGAACTATGTAAGTAAAATGGAAGTTATATCTACTTCGTTCGTCTGGCAAGTAAAGGCAGAGTGTCAACCAATAGCATCCAATGGATGAGTTATGGATCCATAAGATTTACTGCCGAGGGACGAAGATTCAATTGATATTCTCCAAAAACCATTGCGGCGAGCCATTTGTATTGTTCGTCTTTTACGGTTCCTGCTAATACATTCCCAAAATACGGACTGTCCTTACATCTGCAATTAGAAGATCGTCCTAATGAAAAAATGGTCCACGTAAATTTTATTACTTTTACTAATAGGAAGATTACCTTGTTGGTTTTTTATTCTTTGCTATGAAAGTGATGGACCATCTATAAAAGATTAAAAATGTGAATAAGATCCGGCGCAGGGGTTCAGTTCTTTCTATTTCTGCTTACCCTGTTTGTGGATTACGTTTTGGTTCGTGTCCTAAATACCAGATTATGTCTTCTATCCTCCACTCATGCAGTTTGATCGAGCAAACTTTATCTTTGTAACAGCACAATTTAGCTTGGCTGAATTCGAAGAGGTAGGATTTGAAATTCTTAGCCTTGGTATCCGCAAATTTCAGTTCTCCGGATGTTGTCATCGGCGGTTTTACCTGTACAGATGTTTGACGTAAAGCAATCAAATTTATCGAGTTTCCTCGGCGAGTCAGGCTCCATAAATTTCAAATGTAAACAGGTTTAACGCGTAGACATACAGTAGGGAAAGCGAATGATTAGATTCCATTAAACTACATCCTGCTTTCGAACTCAGTCATCTGATACACTCTTTCTCAACGTGTAGGATCACTTACTAGGGGTACGATGTCCTTGTACAGCCGATCCTTTTTCAGGATTAGAACATTATCCTTCCGATCTTCAGGATCCCAATATCCCCACCTCGCAACGACTTCGAGGACACGTTCGCTGTGATGCAATGGCCTTTCCAATGTACCACCCAATGTGTATTCTTCTAAAGACAATTCATGCGGTGGTAGATTGGCTTTCTCCGCGAGTTCACGACAAACATCGGCAGCAGTTTTGTGCGGTCCAATCTATTAACAAGTATTAAGAGTGAAAAGCCGGCCATGAACATTAGACGAAAAATATTTACCGTCACATTTACACACTCCCCATCGCGTGACAGGAGATAGATCCAGATTTTCAGATCACCCGAAGGTGCGGCACGCGGCGCATTGTTCGACACGTGATGTCTTTCAAGAACCTCCAATATTTTTGCTTCCTTAGCAAGATCCGCTGAAGACAATTGATAAAGTTTGGGATAGAGCTTTATAAGGTCTCCAATAACTCTCGTCTCAGCTCGGTTCCACTCTTCGACACTGCTTTCACTAGCGTGCATTAGCGTCGGTCCCCAAATGGCCGATAGATTGTCAACAGTCATTAAGTTTCGGGAGCTTTGCTGGCTCAGGCAGTGCAAGTGTGCGAGGATTCTTCTTAGTGTCGCTGATGGTACCGGGTTCAATGCCAACAAGAGCTTTCGATAAGTTGTTATCTTTTCCCCCTCATTTGTAGATTCTGAATGCAATTCGATTTAATTATATTTTCTGTGCCACACAAACGTAAACACTCGCAAGAGCTCGAGGGTAACAAGTATTGCGTACCTGAAGTAACACAAAGCCTGTCGTGAATGTTCGCGGGGAACAATGGATCCGGCAAATCGCGGAGGAATCTTCTGAGAACAGTAGCCACATCATGCTCCGTATACGCGCCTCGTGTAATCTGTGTTGCCCAGGCATCGCGGCGAAACGCTTCTAGTAGACGCACTACTGCACTGCTTGACCCACTTCGTCGATAAATACCCTCAGACATAATTCCTGAGCAATTTAATTAGTCGAGTAATTAAAAATCATTACTAATTATACAAAACCCTTAATCGCGAATATTCGTCCTTTCAATACCATGGGCATAAATGAAGTTTATACACTTGTCGAGAATGACAGGCACGTTGTCTTGGGTGAGCTGTTGCTGGTCGAGTCCCGGACCGCAACTCGTGGCTGCCTGAAAAAGTGCGTGCCTCCATGCCGATCCTTCACGCGTACCTGGGGCAGCTACGTGCAAAGCACCGCTGCCACCGGCGTCTACGACCACTACCGGAACGGAGCCAGCATTTGCATTGGGTCCTTCTTGTTCGCGTAGTACTGCAAGAATGTCCCAGCAATTATACCCATACCCTAAAGAGATTGTTTACTTCCTTTACGGAGTGAAATTATGACACGATATACTCCCCACGGGGCATGGGATTTCTTTATTAGGTATATTGAATGAGGAGCACCGCATCCCCCGCCATAAAAGAACAAAGCTTTATTAGGGTTCGCTAACAAAGGAAGCCGGAGCAGTATATGTTTAGTGGCGCCGAAAGATATCTTGATTGTTTTATTGACCAAGCCTGAAGGTCAAATGAGTATTTCGGTAATAAATACCAATAAAAATGTCGCTGTTTTGACGCTGCGAAAGGGCGGGTGGGATTTTGTCTGCCACATTGTACTGTTATGGGCGTGGTATATAAATTGCACCTACCAATGCAGCGAGCTTTGCGAAGGTCAACCGTGCCAAACGTTACTGCCACCACTGGGTCCAGACTTTTTGTGTAAACCAACGTCCGTTGTTGCAGAAGAACCCAGGCTGGAAACCACGTACCTGTCACCCCTTCCTAGAAGCACGACAAACCCCTTCTCCGAAAACTTTGATAAAGAAATGTAAACGTTACTTGGCACACAGTGTGAAGGCTAGAGATGAATGGAAGCGGTGGTAAGCAAAGCAGTTAATGATTTATTATACTCGAACCTTTAAGTATGCCCATCCGACTCGCGTCAGGTCAGCAGTGTACTTTGTAGGGAATACTGGCGTGACAGCTTCCAATATCCTTTGAGACCAGATTCTTCTCTCCGATACACCCTTTGCGTAAAACACGTGGACACCTGGTCTGCCCTCGGTGCTGATCGCTACGCAATGCACCGTTTCACCATCAACTGTCCTACAGGATTTGCAAGAATCGTGTAAATGCCTCTTCATAAATGGTTCGCGAGACCAGTTCCTCCGAACTGCATTCGCCGGAAGTATCATCACTAATTAAAGAGAGATACTCACTTCACATCTTGCAAGAGATGAATGCTGTACACTGTGTTGAGATGAATGACCTCTTTCAACGTAGACATGCTTTTGTCGGTGTAAAACGAGAGTTTCTGCTCGGCTAAGATCGCCGCCCTCTGCACCAAGTCCTTGGCCCTTTCCATGCCTACCCCTGTTTTGTAGACGACCCCTCGGTGTGTCGGTTGATTCTGTACTGGATTGACCACAGGTCTCTCCATTTTCGTTGATCTTGGACTCGGCACTCCTTCGCCGTGATCTCTATTACGAGATAGCAATTTGCTCCCGCTTTTCACGAAGCTTATCACATTCGGCTTAAGAGCGTGCACCGATGAGTCCTGCTTTAATCTTCGCAGCTTCTGGATCACACTAACACGCCGGTGTTCCTCCCCAGTTTTCCCCGTGACGGCATTTGCACTAGTCTCTTCGGCAGTTGCGGGAGTAGGAACTGTTGTGATTGCGTTCGATGCGGCTGGAAATTCGCAGAAACAGTGTAAATTCATAAAAACTGATATTCTTCGCTTTAAAATGCTAGGCTCACCTATAGAACTACCCTCGTTGCTATCAGTCGCAGAAGCTTTTGAAGCAACAGGTGCTTGCTCGCTCGATGCTACCTTCATTGAGGGTTTTCTTGGAGGAACTGCCGGTTGCTTTCTCGTCACGAGATGTGCCAGTTTCGGCAAAAGCGCCGGATTCTTTCCAAGAGCACTCTTTTCGGATAGTTCGCAATGCTCAACTTCGTCGTACTCGTTCTTGGGTAGAGAGTCGAAGCGCTTTGGCGGTTCAGGGGGTACCGAGGATATTCGCGGATGCACTATATCTTCCTCGTCCATTTCCTCTGACTGTTCCTCATTATCGGCAGCTTCCTGCAGATCGGCTATACTGCCCGCGCTACTAGGCGTGTCGCTTGTCGCCAGAAGGGCCTCGAGTAACATTAAATCGTTATTCTCGAAATTACTATAAACATTCTCCTCGGCCGATCGCGCGAACGGATCGAACTCGAACAGCAAGGACTTGCTGTTTTGCTGCCTGTGATCCTCGACCGCCGCTGGAACTATG
Organism: Crossocerus cetratus; assembly: GCA_963675795.1. Taxonomy (NCBI): domain Eukaryota; kingdom Metazoa; phylum Arthropoda; class Insecta; order Hymenoptera; family Crabronidae; genus Crossocerus; species Crossocerus cetratus. The sequence continues at coordinate 29,589,483 of OY776662.1, read as the reverse complement.
CTCTTATCCGCTTGCATTTTTCGGGGCGATAAGTTTTCGTAGAGAGAATTCTGTATCGAAGCCTGACTGTCATTCGAAGTGGACGACGTTCTGTCGATAAGAGGCATTTCCTTCTCTAAATGCTCCTCCTCCGCACTGGATATCCTGTCGAGCTCGTCCCCGCCATCCGATCTCACGTTCGGCGCTGTGTCGTAGAAAGTCCAGGAATCCGATCTGGACAATCTTTTCGTGATGTCCGTCTTGTCCTGGGACAGACTGACGTTCGTGTCGGAGAGGTTGAGACTTTGATCGGAGTCACTAGCCTAATAGGACACGAATAAGATTGGTCAAAGGGAAGTAAAGAGAATGCAGGCTACAGAAACAGGTATATTTCAAATAAACATTTCTTAAAGTACACGTTCAAGTCCTCAGTTTTACTCATGAAAATCCCCTCGAGTTAGTGAGTGCTCGGGCAGGACGGGAGTGAGTTATTCCTTAAATGCGATAGGCAATCATCATTTACCTGGTTCTGCGCGAAACTAAGTAGATTGAACGAGCTCGGAAAGTCCCTGTCGATTTTCTCGGAGACGGTGGAACTGATCGTGTCGTATCGACTACTGGAGCCCGACGTGACGGACTGCAGCTCATCATAAATAGACTCGTCAGGAAGCGGGGGTGGCGGATAGATTGGAGGCGGCGGGCTGTGCCGGCTGCCGGACAAGTCCTCCTCGTTCCTGACGCTCCTCAAATTACTACTAAGCGGACTGTAGAAGGAGATGCTGCTGAATATATCGTCAGCCGGCATCGAGACGCATCTGTCGTCCTCGACCGGGTCCTTCGGCTTCCTCGCGACAGTCGTGCCGTCGCGCAGCATCTCCTCCTGATTGAGGGAGGTGAGTCGTCGCGTGAGTAGATTCTTCACCGACTTCTCCAGTCGTATGCTCGCATTTCGCGTGCTCGATATCACCGCTCGCCCCTTGAGCGTCACCTTCTCCGAGATCTCGTCCTTCAGCTGGCGCGAGCTCGTGCTCAGGTTACGGAAGAACTCATTGTTCGCGGTGCGAGCCTCCGGCGTCGATTTGGCGTCGTCGCTTTTTTCCGACTGACTGGACTCGCTCTGGCTGCTGGAGCGAGCCGGCGGAAGTGCCGGTGGTAGCCTTCGTGGTGCCGGCACTGGCCGCTCGCTCATCACCGAGCGCGGCTTCGGAATCGGCTTCGGTATTGGCTTCACTTCCATCTCGAGTCCCCTCGATTCCACCTCGACGTCCTCTATCAGCCGCAATAGCCAGGACCGGTAGAACTCAGCCGCATTCCGCGAGATCCTTAACAGAGTCACAGAGATTCATCATTAAACACAGCCAATTTAATCTCGGAGCAACCACCTTACTCTGAAAAAGGGCACATGCAAAGCATTCGGTGAAAAGTACCTTGTGAAATGCAAAGTACAAGCGGCCGCATTTCTCTCGGTCGTTCGCTGCTGCCTCGATGCAGAGAAAATCGTGGGTAGTTGCACGAGATTTATTAGCCTCGTTCGGCTTTTACTAGAGTTTCGGCAATGCGAGTCCTCGGAATCGGCAAATAGTTACGAGAAGGTCTGCTTTCTGGATATACAGAAAGAGCAGGGCAGACGCGGTGAAAGCGTCGAAATGCCGCACTATCGCATTTTCCCTTACCGATAAATACGACCGATAAGATAAGAGGTAACGATTTCAGTCTCGAGCTTCTAGTCAGATTCAAAAAAGATGTGCATGCGTATTAGTCTCAGTTGTTAACGTAGATGCCATCTCGAGTGAGGGCGTTCTCCGTGGAGTGACGTAAGAATAAGAGATATATGTGTGTTGAAGGTAGTATGGTACGTTAGGATGATTGGAATTTACGAATGCGTATCGATAGATCATACTTCAGAGTCCTCGTGGATGGCTCGGTACTCGTAGTGTCTCGCCGGGGCGACGGAGAAATAGCCGAAACACTATTAGCCTCTGCGCGGTACATTCTGCCGACGATAGAAAATACTTGGGTAATAATGACAGCTCAGCTCGCACGAGGGACTTCTCTGCGGTTGAATCACCGCTTCCGAGTCACGTGATTAGCGCAATGGAGATTCGAAATGAGTTTGGCTCGAGAGTGGCTACGAGTCGGTTCTAGTCGCTCTCGGTATACCCCCGGGGGTTTCCCCTGTCGTGCGCGCGTACCCGCCGCCGCTGCCTTCGCTGGCCCCGTTTTACTTGATCGAGTCAGCCATCCACCGGCTGCGAGGCTACATGCGACGCTGCGCCTTTTTAATCGTCGTTAATTGCCAGCATTTCATCTGGCGCTGGCGACGATTATACGGGCGAACCGCCCGTGCGGACCTATCAACTTGCGCGCCAATGTCCTTTGTCAATTGAACACTTTCCCAGAAGCGCGCGCGCGCGCACTCTCGCAATTGAGACGCGCCTCTATGGCTTCGTGTCTACGAAGAAGCGGCTAATCGGAGACTCTATCAAGAGTAGCGTTTCAACGGATCAATGGACGAGCGCTGATATTCGGCGCCTGCTATTTACCATCTCTCCTCCGCGCCGATAAGAACTGCGCCTACGGCATTGATACACGCGGCGGCTGGGATTGTTTTGCGGACAGCGTCTCTGACTCATCCTTTCGAAATGCCAAGCCGACACCTCGCGTTTCCCGGCTTCCCACCGAGGTGGACATGCGTATCACGAATCCTGTCCCCACGACCCCGGATCCACGGCTCCACTCAATTCGCCAGAATATCCCGAGTGACCGTCGGTGGACAAAGAACTGGCGCGGACCCTGGTGGCCTCCAACCACGAATCTCTACTGATTCATAGCCAAGTCGCGTCAGCTGATCTATCCGCGAGTCTAATATTAACTCATCCTGCTTCTCACTGCAGCCGATACTCCTCTTTATGCATCGAATCCTCGCGGCCTATCGTTTCGGCGAGCCTTTTTCAATGAGTCATACAAGACAGGATGCTAATAATAAGCTCGACCGCTCCTCTAACAAACATATCCCCTCTCTTCCAACGTGTAATAAGGTGCCAGTGTCCATTTCGAAACCCAATCATTAATAGCAGAATCGATTTTTGATAAACATCGATTCAGTCCGATACCACAAATGAAAGGGCTAACTATACTCCGATTCCCACGGATTGACCGTCGTCGTTTCCATTGGAACATGAGAATCATGCGACGCATGGGCCTTGTTGCAGCAATGCCGATATCACTGGCATTCCTCGCCCTCGTCAAGCGCCAGGGAGCGAACTGGTGCAACACGAGCCGTCAATAACAAAGATGCTCCAATTACTTCCTATCAGTCCGAAGACGCGCGCACTTGACAGCTGCTCTCGTTTAACGCAGCAAATATTTGCCGAAACGTCAATGGACCACTGCGCTCCTTTGTAGCGAGAACGCACGAGTCTACAAAGGAAAGGTGTTGTCTAAGAGCATTTAGCGGTGAGTTGCGCGGGTATGTCGGGAGAGTTGACGTTACGTTGCTCGGTTAGGTCTATTGATTCTATTTGCGCCAGGAAGCCATCTCTTTTTAGCGCGACACATGAGCGATCTTCCTTGAGCCCTCGACAGCGTGTGTGCCTAACGAGAGGTATCGACGGTTTAAAGGGACCTCGTACCACCTGTTGAATGTTCGCGATGGTCCAGGCTGTAAGTAAGTCGTTGCTCGTGGTAGTGCGTACCTCAGAGATCGTTTAGCGAGGTCGCCATACGATAGCGGGCTGGCTAGTGGGAAAGATTTTCCCGGGACTAGTCTTCGGCCTCGAATCTCTTTATTGTCGGCTAGCGCGCACCGCTCGCCAGGTCACAGACCCACCTGGCCGATGGTCGTTGCCACTCGCATCATCTCACTCCGCGGCATCGCCTCCTCCTTGCACGGAGAGAACACGCACACACCGGGCACTCTGCTCTCTAAGCCGACTCTCTTCACAGGCACCCACGCACACACGCGTCCAACTGGCGGCCGAGTTTCGGGGGACACATTCGCTGGCTCACTCTGTTGTCCCAGTGTCGATGGAAGTGCTGTAGTCGCGGACTCGGAATTCACAGCTCTCGCGGCGGACACTCTCCTTTCTCCGATGGCGCGTTAGCCCCGTTCCCCGCCGCCGAGGAGACCGCACTTTTTCATTTGCAGTGCAATGCGATATGAGTTTATTGCGTGACTCTCGCGTTTGCTCCTCGCGAGACGATGCGATGCCCGAGAGGCCGAGAGTCGATGCTGGTACGGGAACGGAGTAGCCGCGATAAGAGCGAGAAAGGCGCACGACGGCGTGAGTGCTCGTGACTCAGACCTCTATAGACAACTACTCGTCGGACGAAGCGCGCCTACGCCAGAGTCCACGGCACACACCGCGCGCGCCTGCAGGAACCGTCCGTGACTCCCCCTGGTCCCGCAGCCGACGCTCACCGTCTATCCCCGATTACTCGACCAGCAACTCCGTAACTCCGGCGTTCTCCCGCCCGCCACACTCTACTGCTTCCACCGAGCCAGGCTTAGAATCTCGCGCGCTGCCGATTTTTCCACGATAAAACCACTTGATTGCACCGATTAAACGCTCGTATCCTTTACTCCTCTTAAGCCTCTTGATTAAGAAAGTTGTATGCCCTGATGTAACAAGGAAGCTTTTCACAAATAAATATGGAATATACACAGTTTTGTGATTGTTTCTCCAACTACTCCACTTTTGTCAGCTCGAGTGTGTTACATCCTCGTGAATCTTTCTACGGTAACTGCAGGTACCAGCACTTTGCCATGCGGAAAGAGAAACAGGGTGATTTGGAAAATCTGAGGGTACCAATGTGGTCTCTAAATCAGGACCGATTCGAGATCCGCAGTTGCCCGAAAGTAAGTCTTCATGTAACGTTAAATCTCCCATAGAAAGTTAGATAATCATACATCCGTGCTCGTGAAACCAGGGCAACGTTGCACCGAGAACTAGAACTCCAGGTTGAACATCCTGCAATGGAATGACAAGATATGCTACATGAAAAATTCAGATGGATCATCTTTTCCTATGCGCTTCGTGACCGGTGGAAGCAATCGAGGCCGACGTACCGCCGGTGAGTCATCATAGTTGGCGGCCTCATCGTCGTACCGATAATCATTATCAATCGAAATTTAATCCTTCGATCGTCAATCCAACTGATAAAGCCGGATTCTCTTTCAGCTCGGTTTATTGACATTGCACAGCAGCCCACTGTTAATTGGCGCGGCTATGTGACTCGTGATCACTGCCACTTAACGCGCATACAATTACCATTGATTCATGCGAGCGAAGGTCATTAGCTCTCGAGCCAGCAGCTTCCCAAGAATGGGCGTAAAGCACGAGGGCGTCCATGGATAATGAAAATCTCTGCACCCTGGCTCAATTGTGCTCTTGAATGCGATCACGATCAGCAGTTGATAAGTGAGCTATCATGAGACAGCAGACGAGTGTTGTTTGCCACAGTCACCCAGTTCCCGCGAGGTGTTTAATACGCCGGTTAACGCAAAGGATGTCGTGATGCTGTCACGCTTAGTTACTTTACTACTACTTATAAGTCGCGCATAGGTGAGATATTTCACCTTGCCGAACGATAAGATATAGAGGCGCTCGTGAACCTCGAAGGCTCGAAATCCACGTGCATTTAATCAGAATTGAATGCAACGTGCATAAAGATAATGCCACGCGGTAACGGAGATCCTATCGCTGCTCGAGCGGATTACAGGCATCCAATGAAATAGGACGGCGATTGTATTTTAATGAAACCTTTATTAAGACTTTTATTGCGCCAACGTCAAATAGCGACCTTGGCTATACAAACAGGTAAACGTGTTGCCCGGCCTGGCACGATGCAGATTCAAGCTGGACAGACTTCCCTGGAGCGGGATTACTTTCAAGAAACCCTGATAAACCGACGGCACTCACGCTACTTTGGAGTCGTGGAATCGAGTGTCGGTGTTTCTCCTTCACTCAAACGAAGCCCGGAATTAATACGATCGGGGGTTTTGGCTTGCCGTTTGCGATAACTCATCGAACAGAAGAAGAATCATCGCTTGAATCTGCAGGTTCCGCGAGCGGCGCGGGCCAATTCTACTGCCTTAAATCACAATGGCGACGACAAGTTTAATTTATTAGTTATCCCCTTAAAATTGATCGTTACGTGCATCAGGAAAGCGGCATCGAAGCGTGCGTGTACGCGCTCCCAGGAGTCCGTATACTTGAAACGCGAGTGGAGGCTGCGCCACGCGTACCACCTATTCCTGGACAAGTGCAGTGACTGGTGCCTTCGAAATTTCATAATTAACTATAGTGGAGGGTACGATTAAACAGCCGACGAACTCTGGGACGGTGTACACGATGAAAGTCTATCGCACAGTTAAGGAATACGTGGCGGGATGCGTGGAGCGCTGCCGCGATCTCACAAGGGTTTGAGTTCGGTTGCAAGGGTTTCCCGAAGTCAATCGAAATGTGTAAGTCTTGGATCGCCACTGCTTTTCCAGTGACCATCGGGAATCACTTACAATCGACTCGTAGATGAGAGGCGTACACGCGCGCTTGTTTCGCAAGATCTATGAAGGAACGATCAATCGATTATTGATATATATCATATATATCACGAAGGAATATATATAATATATATACATGTATATCGTAGGTACATTTGGAACACAGAGAGACGATCATTAAACAGTGTCCTTAGTCCTTCACTGACGGAGTGCGTCTGTCTATAAACCTGCCACTGTTCCCAGGTATGGAAATGGCTGATTTGTTCAGCCGAAACGTACGTATGTATGTGAAAGTTAGCTACCGTTTCTACGCGAAATATTGGATTGCGATCTCGTCGAATTGGTTAATTATAGATTTCTTCTTCGCAGGTGGCTGTTTAAACCGAGGCACGAGCGACCGGTCAGTGAAGAGCTAACGTGAGCGATCCACACTCTCTTCTCACATGTTGCAAGAATCAGCTACGAATTGCAATATGTGCCCGAGAGAGTGGCCGCTGGCTAAGAGACGTTAATACAGAGTGAAAGAGATAGAGCTCGGAGGAAAAATTTGTTAGGCACACCCACACACATACACGTACATTTATCGTATAATAATTATATGTGTAGAGAGCACGAGGACTGACTTGAGTCGTTGAAGAAGCAAATCGTAGTGTGTGCGTATCGGACGTATGCAACACATTTGCCGGACGTTGTCGAACGCAAGCACGTGCGAGGTGATTCTTTCCCCTCTCGCAACTTTCATGGAATCTTTGCACTTGCCGTTGACGGTGTGCACGCTCGAGTTGGCTAGCCTTTCGGACTCAATTGTGCGCGTGCTGGTTCTCGCCCCGATGACTTCGTCGATTGATTGGGTCACTCGCCGCAGTAATAAAAAATAAGTCGTCAATGTACTTTGTACTCGTTAAAGCCGATCGATGTCACGCGCCTGTATGTACGCTGCTTTCGTCAATCTCTCGACCGGACGAAACTGAAGAGAGCTTTTAGTATTGAGTCGCACCTTGCCCATCGAGAACCCGCCTCACTTTTCGGAGTGGACGAGTTCTTAAAGTGGCTCGCTCCTCCGTCCCCCCCATACGATTCGCGCGCTATTTCATAATCATATAATATTACATCGTAATTCAATAGCAAATATATTATCACATTTAGATTGTATTAATGTTTAAGACGATTGGGCGGAGATCCTTCGACAAATTTAAACACCACTAATATACTGGCCTCCAGCAAAAGACGGATCGTGCGTGTTTCGGATCGCTAGTTTATTGCGTCAAACCGGGCCGCTGCAAGCCGGTCCTATATACCCTTCTCGAAATCGAATCTCGCGTTTAGTTGAGCAATCTTGAAAAGAAACGATACTTTCGCCTCGGACTGAAAAACTTTGGGACGCGCGGCGCCAATTCCTCGAAGGTTTCCAGAGTCAAACAGCCCGTTACTTTCGAGAAATGAGTCTTCTCGCCATCTCCCTGCCGATCCGAAGGTTACGCACAAGCGAAGTAAAGTCGTCGTATATCGATGTCAGCATTCGCTGGGTATCGTTAGAACTTTTAGTAACACTTAATGAAAAATACGAAAAATCGTAGAACCCGACACAGTCTGAGCGATTCGCCGGGGAAAGTTGACGGGCTGTTCGCTTAAGTGTTAATCTAAGAAACATTAATATAGAATATATTATCGTGTAGTTTATATAAGGTATACGTTAAGACACTTATATCTACGGCAAAAATTCAACAGTTAAAAGATTGTAACAACTAGTTCCCCCCTGCCCGAGTTGGAGCCGCCCGGGTAGATCTTCCCTTCGGTCTCGCGTATCTAGAAAAATCACACCAACATTTCACTTGAGGCCTGTTTACTCGGAAACTGCACTCGATAAGGAAAAGGTCTGCCCAAGCTCCCCGACTCCTAACAGCATGCCTGCTCCTTGTAAAATCGTACTCTCCTCGCCCCCAATCTCTCGCTATAGCCGCGCTCGACATAAATTTTGGCACACACATTACTCATCCGTATACAATTGGCACAACACTTACGAGCAATGAGCTTGCCGGAACAATGCGACTAATTATTCATCCCGCTGGCACCTGAGATCATTCGCCTCGGAGCGTATGACAGTAAGAGCGATCGGTAACTGCCGGCTGTATGCGCCCCGTAAAGCCGCGCCAACACACATAAACGCCAATAAATGGAACGCGTGGCTCGAGGAGGCTCGTCCACTGACGAAAGGACAATCGCTTACAATGCAACGACACTTATTCAAGTAGCGCAATAGCCCTCGATCACTCAAAACGACCCATCCACGGAAATGCACTTCGCTCGAGAGTCCTCGCAGCGGTGCGCGCACGCGCCACGCCGGAGGACCACTGAAAGGAAAACGTACATTACATATGAAATAGAGAGCTCGAAAGTGATATTCTTAGAAGCTAGAAATTATGTAAATATATCCGCATCGTTGATTTACTCTAAATTGAACCGTATCGAGCGGTTATCAAAAATAGAATATCGTCATGAATATAATATACAACGCATTTGAGTTAGACTAACAATCAACAATTGTCGTTCCACGATACCGTCCACCCTCGAGTGGCGATCCAGCCGGGCGCGAGCACTAAAGTAAGGAAGTATGTAGTCTTTTTACATAGTGCTGAGCTCCGCATGCCTAAGGAGAATAGAAAAAAAGGCAAAAGACGACGATCCTCCTCAGCATTGGCTCTCCGTGTTGCATGCACGTGCTGCAAGAGACTGCAGTGAAAGATATATAAAACAGCGGAGAAAACTTACAGGGCAAACTCATACCAAAACCACACAAAATCCCACGTGTATAAAGCTTACTCGAAATAAATCAATCAGCAGCAAGAGTGTCCTCTTTTGTAAGCGAGACTGCGAAGATCGAAAAGACTTCTTGTTCGTTTTTCTCGAAAAATAACAGGCTCCACTAGCATAGTTTAACGCCGATCTCGAAATTCGTGTGCACATGTTGCTTTCGTAACAGGCAGTATTGGCGCTCCGAGTGAGACAAATCTATGTATCCTCCTCAGTCCTAGCACATTGTGCAGCGAATACCTATGACTTTCTTTTCCCCGCTTGCTATTGTACCCGCCTTCCACTTAAAACTCATTATCGCCTAGAATGTAGTTATGGTACATTAAAAATTGACACACATTTATGTTATATGTCCTGGCTCCGCACGATCGCTTACCCTTCCCAGCAAAACAACTACGACACACCAGCAACAGGGACGGTCTTCGATTCTTTGGGAGAAATGTCTCGCCGCTCATTGCGTAGGATCGCCCCCTTAAATAAAGAATACAGAATGGCTTTCGCCGAATCTTCCCGAGTATTCCAATCGTAATATTAGACGCCGGAGACGCTCGAATGAAAGTGGCTATTGTAAGGATAATTAGGCGAGCAATAAATCTAGCAACACCAATTATTATAAATTATGTTAACATACCTAGAGCACTACGATTAATTAGTACGGAGGGAAAGTTGAATACTGTAGAACGCCACACTAAAGAGATATCTCTGCAAAATAGCACCTTCCGTACTTACCCTTGATTAAGCGCCGAGGCGAATTGCATGACAAAACTGTCGATAAAACGAAGAATGTACCAAGGACTTATTTTCTCGAGTAAACTTTCATCAAATAAGTTTGGACCATTCAAATCGAAAACTGGTCGATCGATAGCGCGGTAATGTCGTAAGGGTAAGTACGAGACAACAGTCTTAATCATCTCTGACTCCAGAGAAACAAGAGTAATGTAATATTTCTTAAGCTTTCCTACTTTCAGTCTTTCTCCAATAAATCCAGTCTGCGATTCTAGCACCATTGCGCAGCTTACTCTTTCACCCTTTCGCTCTCGCCACGAGCCCGGCGGCTACCGCATCTGACTAACTAATAATCCCTGATCCTCAATTAAGACGGCAAATCGAAACTCTCCGTGGAATACGAGAATAAGTTGAAATTATCAGATGTGTCGGCATGCAGCTGTCTATACGTTCCCTACCTACTACGGGGAAATCTTGTCGGCGTATTATATTTTCGTTGCTCAAAATCTCTTCGTTCTCACCTCACCAAAGTAAATTTCCGCCCGCCGGGGACTCGCACATTAAAGTGCGGAATTTATCGAATGGTTAATAATCCATGAAAGGCGCGACCAAGTAGAATTACGCGGCAGAGTAAATGGAAAAGTTGGGTAGGACCCGCGGCAATGTCCGAGAAAAGAATGTTCCTCTGATCAAAATTAGGAATATCAAATCACATTAATTGCTCCTCGCTCGTCCAAAGTTAGGTCGAGCAGTTGACGCGCTTCAGTTCACACATTCCAACGTTACTAAATTTATCTTATTGACTTCCAGGACACGCGCGCACGCTTCCGCGCAAAACTTCCCCGTTAGCCTCTAACGCTTAGAATTGCAGCATTGACAGAGTTAGGACGTGTAACACGGCGCGGATCTATCGTTGCCGGTGGGAGTCTCGCATCAAGGTTCTACACTAGTTGGCCGAGTCCGGACTGGGCGCCGGCGAGGCCGGTGGACTTGGGGCGACGGGTGCCTCCTTGGCGTTGGCCGAGGGTGTTATCAGCATCCCACGCGGGCTGAAGGTGTCGCAGTACAGATTCTCCTTTTTGTGCACTCGCCTCACGTGACTGCGAAGATTGTCGCGGCGCGCGCTTCTGTAAGCGCAGTGTGGACAGAGATGCGGCTTCTCGCCCGTGTGCATTCGCCGGTGCTGGATCAGCTGTAATCGTACGATTCATACAACCCGAACTTGCACAAAGTACGAGTCACTTGCCTTGATATTATTAATCAATTTCAGTGCGTAGAAAAGAGTACGGTACCAACTTTCCAACGTACATGGTTTTGTACTAATTCGTCCAATTTATAATATGTCGTAGCGACTCGTTGTATTATTTTTGGTATCAAATCATAAAAGTGGGGTAAGTTGGTACCAACTTTCCAACGTATATGATTTGACACTCCATCATTAACGATTCAAAGGCAAGTGGATAACCCTGAGAGTGAGAAGGAGATATTAGGTAGTTCCCTCACCTTCTTCAGTTGCACTGTCCGGAAGATGCAGATGTCGCAGCAGAAGTACCGGTCGACCCGGTGTTTCCTCATATGCCTGCTCAGATCGACTTCCGACGAGCGGTCTGCCCCGCAGACGGCACAGCTAACCCTGATTTCTGGCGCGGTTCCTCGGGCGTGCGCTCGCAAGTGTCGCTGAAAGGCCTTCTCGATGGTGCACGCGTAGGAACACAGCGAGCACCGGTACTCCTCGCGCTCGTACCTAAACCCAACGGCGTACGACGAGTCAAGATTTCACCGCCACTCCTTCCAATATTAATACAAACTGTAGAAAAGTCTCGAGTACCTATACCTGACGCGTTGCAATGCGAGGCTGCGCTTCTTCCCGGTGGGTGTCATGCCCTGGGCTACGTGACCGGCGACGTGCGTCTCCATCTCGCACCTGCTGCTCGTCGTGAAATCGCAGCCGGAAGACGGGCATTTCTTCGCTTCTCCGGTTTCGCCCGCCGAAACCGTCGGATGACAGTCGGCAATGTGCTTCCTCAGCGCCGGCCTCGTCGGCGCAACGACCGCGCAAGAGCCGCATGAGTAGCCTCGATGAGTGCTCTTGACACTTGGACTGCTGCCCCGTGATCTGGAGGGTAAACAGTCAGTAGGACATAGAATGGAGTTTCTCTATCACGCACGTGCTAAGATGATTTCATTGAATACTCTACTTTTCCGTGTACGTCGAGTCTTCGCTGTCGGAGTCATCGCTGTCGGAAGGAACATTGGGCAGCTCGGAAGCCTCGAGAGCAGCGGTCGCCGCTGATAATCTTCCCAACATAGCTGTATATGCACAGAGTACCCACCCGTTGAGCACCGGCGTCGCCCCCTCCTGGAAATTCATCAATCTCAATCAATCTCAGTTGTAATCGCGTCAACGATTTAAATCGTTTTCAGGAACCAGTGGAATCCTTACCTTATCAAAGCCAAGGCAAGACATCGGATCGGGCAGCTTCGGCGAGAAGTTATTATTAGCCGAGGGATGCGAGCTGTTCGTGCTCCCAGTGTCACTCTCCTCTCCTGCGTCTTCGTTGTCGTTGTTCCCATTGTCTTCGTTGGTCTGGGTATAAAGTATGATATTAGAATCATTGACACAGAGATTCGAAACCGCTGGAATGTATGGAGAAGGGTTTCCCTTGCCTTCGTGTCTTCGTTGGCCTTTTCGATGTTCCCTTCGTTGTCGCCCTCTTCCTCGCGCTCCTCCTCATCCTCGTGCTCGGCGCCCTTCCCGCTCTCGGACTCAGAAGCCGCCGCCGACCGTTTGGTAACCAGCTCCATCGGGCCATAGGGCGGCCCTACGGCTGCCAGTGGGAAGGACAGCATGTCCGCTGGTCGCTGGGCATCGTTCAGGGGAAATGCCGCCGGCGGCAAGATCTGCCCTGCGTTGCCAGGCAGAATGGGGTGCCTTCGGGCGAAGCGCGGGTCACCCCAGAGTTCACCCGCGACGTGGAGACTCCAGATCCCATATTCCATCTATCACGACATACCCAATGGATTGATCACTAGAGGAGACTGCGGCGACTTGTTACTCATTCGGCGCCTTCTTTTTCAGGATTGTCGCGGAGGATCGCGCGAGCTAGCCGGCGACGAAGCTGCTGGGGATCAACTATTGCACTGCGGAATCTGGCACTTGGAGTTGCAGTGAAATTCAAATCGAGTTAATTGAGTCGAAGGTCTGCGTCACTTTTCTATTGATATGTGCTTTGCGGTTTCTGACGGGGCCCGAGGAAATGATCTCCGTATCCCTTTTGAGTGTTCGAGAGAGGAATATTCGCGACATGATCGTAAATGGCTGACGTGAAATGTTTCGGCGAACCTGCGAAGTGGCCCCGCTATTGGTATTATCACGAAGTGGGGGCTTAAAATAGAAATCAAGTAATGGAAAAGGCGATAATCCCCCGTCGCGCTATTAGTTTGATCGGGGTTGCTGGCCACCATATTTCTGCTCCTCCCTTACACCCCGAAAAGTCCCCCGAATTATGCATAATCATTTCGTACGCTTTCGGATTATTTAAAACCATTATTCGAAATTCATTAAACCAGCGCGAGGCCGACTAACAAAGCCGAAATGCTGGCATACATCGTTTTCAGCGCGACTAATGAAACAATTAACGCTCGAAATGAAATCTCATTTAATAATAAATGAAGAAAACAACAGTGGAATTGTCGATGAACGTAAGCTGTACAAATCCATTGCTGCGGCTGTGCAGTTTGGCGCAAAACGTTTCCGGCGAGCCAGTGTGGCTAAACGTTACGATATATAAGTATGGACTGCAAGTCACACAATTTCCCACTGCGAGGGTCTGTTTTACTGGCTGCTTCAATATCTCGTGCGTTATGCGATGTTATTGAATACGCGCTCACTCCGGCCAATGTACGGGAAGAGAAATAGGACGCTAATGTAATATATGTAATGGAAATTTCAGCATTAAGCCCGCACACGCTCATTATTTATTGACGTGTGCATCGGACGAATTCAATATTTCCCTCGGTCTATCGCACCGGTGCACCGTTTAATGAGCAAAAAATGAATACCCTTTCCGATATATTACCACCCGCCGACAAGAATTTCATCATATTGTACCATAATACCGATGAAAGGGCTTCGCGCAAATAATGAAATTACACGTCGCCCTGCACACTGGATTAAAGAGCGAATTAATACTAATAGAAAGATATTGCTGGTACGCGCCATTATTAATTCATGGAAAAGCTGGTATTTAGAAAGCGCTTTTAATATAATACGAGCTTCGATATTTCTATGAAAAAGATCGCATTCGTATTAATGAAGGATACTAATGACCAAATGCCTTAGAGAATTGGCAGAACCAAGCATAATGTTACAATCTTTATGCGAAATGGACTGATATACGACGAATGTTAGCAGGTTCCGTTCATGAAGCATGAGAAACAAATATGCAATAAATAATATTCCCATTCGCGAAATCATTCTAACATAAAGAGACGTGTATTCAATCCTTTGCAAAAAGTACCCTATGACCCAACAGGCTCCCAAAACTCAAGCAAATGAGAAAAGCATGCAAGGACTACCAAACGATCAACTGACAACTTCGAATCAAGTATCTTATCTCTGAAACATGTGATATCACCGTGCTCGCAACTGGGGGGTTGGAGGTGGGGGCCAGGATGGATTGGTAGCACGCTGGAAGGGGTAAGGGTACACAAACATAAAACCGTAAAAACGCAATGCCAGCTGGCGGAGAGGGTGCGAGAGCGGATGTGAGAGAATTGTAAATGGAAGTGTAGCCTCTTACGGGTGCCCGTCCGGTGGCCTACCGCAATTCGGGCCGATCGTCATTACGCTGAATCATCCCCCGGTAGCGGTACTCTCTCAAGAGGAAGCACGATGCCGATCGCCACCTTACCGGTCGACCGGAAGTAGGAAGCACCGCCGCGCTCCGAGGGGGGTGTGATATAAGCGCGGGCTGCTCTCACGGGAGGCGCGTCGAGGAGTACAGGTCCGGATGCGTGCTGCCGCAGAACGAACTCGTGAGATTCCTGACCATTGGACCGACCCTCGTGCATGCATACTTTAGCATAACGTTCTCTATACAATATCCAGAAAGAGGGACGCGGAGAACGAGGGAAAGAGAGACAGTAGGGAGGAAGGGAGGGTGTTGGAGACGGAGATATATGTGCCGCCCCCTCCCAACCACCCTCCCATCTACCATCTCCCTCCCTCACTCTTTGGCATCCCTGCTAGTCCTGCTGCGCTGACCCCTTCCCGTTGCCCTCGCGAATCGATTTGTTATTGTTTTTGTGTCTGCGGTCGTCGCGGCGGCCGGAGGGAGCGGGGCTGTGTATCGGTGGGTGGTGGGTTGGCGGTGCCTCGGTGGTAGGTCGAATCTGCGGTACCACCAGCGGCCTGGAGAAACGGAGGTGGTCCAGGGGGCAGAGATAGAGATAGATAGAGAGAGCGTGAGGGGGGGTGATGGGGTGGTAGTCGCGCTCGAGGTTCGAAGCCTCGGTTTTCGGCCGAGCAGAGAGGCAACTAGGAAGGGCGGACGGGGTTTGCCACCACCGCTCCATAGAGTAGGAGGGCAGCAGCCTGCATGGTAAGAGAGCTACCCGGAAGCTGGAAAGAGAGCGAGGTCGCCGAATAGATACATGCTTGGTGGTCAGTGGCGTAGCGGGAGTAGGGCAACCCTTAAGGAATCCCTGGAGAACACGAGATCTCGTCGATCCGATAGTTAGCCTCCCAATACCGGATCAGATGCCTTTCCTAGTCTTTCCTAGCCGTTCCTCTGTGGGCTCTCGCGATTGGGCAGACGGCGGCCTCGCTCCATTATCCTTTTGGCCGGGATAAATAAATATGGCAGGGAGGAAGTCCGGGGTACGCCACTGACTCCAGCACCGAAAAGAGGGAGAGAAAACTAGGTAGGCGAAGATGGAACCTGGCACAGCAGCCGGGTGGAAAGAGATCGGGGATGGGGGCTGGAGGGTGGGGGGTGAAGGGAGGAGGAAAGAGGGTAGAGGATCCGGCTGGAAGAGAGTGAAAGAAGGATGCGCATGGCGGGGCAGGCGGGGTGGGGAGGGCAGCTGAGCGGTCTTCGCAGTGAGGAGCCAGAGGGGAGGATGGATCGGATTGCGTGGTCGACGTCGCGGGTCCAGGGTATGAGGGCAAATGTGGGAGCAACAGAGACATCGGTGAAAAAGGGTGAAAGAGCCGAGGGAGTAAGAGACAAGAAAAGACGAAACGAGACGATGCGAGAGAATGCACTAAAGGAGGAGGAGGAGTATGGAGAAAGGTGAGTGTCGGAGGACGAGTACGCTGAGAGATAAATGAGGGGGGGTGGGGAGGAGGAGGGTGTCAGGGAGAAGTGAGACACGCCGACTTGACAGGTGACAGCCCGATCGGACCACTGACGTCACACATCACTCTCGCTCAACCGCCTCTCTTGGAGCAAGCAACACGATTTAGCATCGTACACGCAGAGTCACACACAGCCACAGAGCGGATTCCCGTGCGACGTGCTTTTGCCGTCCACGAGCCCGTCACTCGCGTACCGTGCATGTTACGCGCGTTATAACGTTAGTTTTCCACGTTGCGAGGAAAAAACGTAGCACGGGGGGAGCGGGAGGGAGGGAGGGCGGCTTTCCCGAGGGCTGGAAAGAGAGCACTGCCGCTGGAGAGACGGAGAGGAGCAGCGGGAAACGGAGGGAAGAAAAAATGCGTGACGCAGGAGGGAGAGGGTGAGCCACGAGCAGAGTGAAAACAAGGCCAGAAGAATAAGGGGCGCGAAAATTAGGGGGGAATTTTTTGGGAAAAAATAGATACTAAGTATTTACGATGCTAACCGGCCGATAGCCCCGCGCGACGCCTCTATCTGGTTACCATTACACTCGGATGTATGAAATGCGCCAGCAGCATACACCATCCCCCCACAATAGCCCTATTTATGATTGGGCAAAATTGCTTTCCATGCGCAGAATAAAATCGCGCGCGGGCTAGGAAAAATCCGCGGGGGTTGGATGCGCCCGGAGATTTGCCAAGCGCGGCGGCCTTCGCCCATTTCCCACAGGATCCCGCCTCCTTCGATCATCACTGCGAGCCTCTCGTCCATCACGTCCAATCATCCACGATGCGATACTTATTTCCTGGGATTTTTCCTGGTACGCGTATCCGCAAAATTTGCCAGGAATTAAATATGGCGAGGTCGCGGTCATGCGTAGATCCATCGCCACCCTCGCACCCGAATTCGCCAATCAGCGCAACCCCCCGACATCAAAGAGGCTATGTCGACAGAGCTGCCCTCGTTATGTGGCGAAGGGTCCCGAAAATAGTATGCAATTTCTGGCCCTTTCGAGGAATTTCGTGCGGCTAAGCCGGAGCAGTGATTCTCTCCATTTCTTTCCACGCTGAACGTCCATTTTTATGATTGTGAGAGTAAACCTACGTCAAACATCAGTGGTAATTGGGGATCATCATTCAATTATACTTTGATGGATGGGGCGTTACAATCCTTATTTTTTATTGCGATATACTACCCGCAGCGAGTGAGTATATCGACTGGAAGATATACTCAACTTTCAATTATCCTTTAGCCTTATGAAGCTTTTAGTAGAAATCCAATTGTTGTTCACTGGATTTATGTTAAGGAATATGCATGCTGTGTCAATGGTTAATAATTCGAAGGTAAATCAATATTTATAAACTGTATTTCCAAATCGTTGTACAAATATATATATATATAAATATAAATTGTTTTTGAAAATACTTTGAGCATTCTGACGACAATTATTTTCATTTCCTACAGTACCTATGTTGCAAAACTATTATGCACACATATCCTTAAATATCTATTGTATAACATCATCTTCCTTGGAAGATAGCGAAGCGATTTTTAATACTAATATCTGTAAATCACACAGACCCTTTTGTACCCTAGAAAACAGCAAAATGTTAGTAATTGTCTTGAGAACTGTCAGTCAATGAATATTTGAAACCAACCTCTTTTGATAATCTTCCATTTCACTATGGCTTTCGATAAACTCCTTAATTCCACCATAAACGTCTCTATATACTTCTCCCTTTGATCCAATTAACTCTGCTATAGACTGTAGGGTAACAAAGCATTTCTTTAGGATCCCTTCTACCTCACTCCATTCTTTTGCAGTCGTTGGTAGGATAATATTGTGGCACTGCAATACATCCAAAGGCTGAAGGTAAGCGTACAATCGGAATAAGGCATCCGTGAAAGCTTCGATTTCTTTATTCTCTGTGTGCAAAAAGAATAATTAGTTTTACAAACAAGATGGACATATATCCATGTAAATAATTTGCTGTAACATACTGATGCAAGAATCAGCATCTGCAATTTGGGAGTCTACTTCATACATGGCAACTGAAAGCTGAACGATGTCTAACTCCCTCGCTCTCAGTTTAAAACATTTTTCCCTGTCATAGTCTGTCTCCTTTGCTATTGTTGTAAGTTCGGCAACCATTTTTTTTTCAGTCTCTTTCGCTCTTTTTTTCAGGCACTCAATAATTGCAATACCTTGGAGGTACTCATCGTATAACAACTCTGCCTGTAAACTATCATTATCTGGCTCAACGGCAACTTGTCTGGGACCCTCGGAAGTCTGCGACGGTAACATTGACATACGATCCGTTCCAACTCTTCTTCGTGGAAAGATATCTGCATGATCAGTTGGACATTTAAACATATAATTTGTTGTGCATCAGACCTTAGAAATGTTTTTTATTTGGACTGGGAACCTCTTTGAGTGTTTGAATGTAGAAAGTCTAATGGGGCCATGGTTGCTCTGTGCCTCGAGCTACTCGCTCGCGCATTTGATACATTAGCTACATTTGTTTGATTCGGGGGCTCCGGTGTTGCTGCGTTACGGATTCTATAGAATACGCAATGATTAGTAAACCGTGTATTAGTAGACAATACGATAATCAACATTCGCCAAAATTACCTTTTAATTTGCCTCTTCGGCGTTACTGGAAGATCCTTGTGCATTTTTGTTTCATGGATCAGTCTTCCTAAGTTACGAAGAGAAATAGCACTGTTTTAAAATGTATTCGGTGACACAGCTCATATTATACGGGCAGTGAACAAGGTTAAGGTTAAGCGAATGAACACAGTGGTTACCGGCTTACTATGTTGACAAAGTGTTGTTTGTACGAGAAATTGTAGAAAAATAAATGGTAATTATTTAGAAAGACGGCTCAACCTCAGATAAATTGTTCGACTTCTAATTACATACACGTAACAATACTGTCAGTTCCGCGAATCGTTTGAATTCGAATGTTTTAGCGATAGTGGCGCTCAATTTCAGACATTATGAGAACTACGACTATTTTTCCTCACAGCTCTACCGGTACAGCTGAATATTACACGCTCATCGGTAAAAATGTTTTTGATTATAGCGGAGAGAGACACGCTGGGATTGGCTATGAAGTTTCAGCAAATAATGGAACACTAGTATATCGACATTGGTATCGATTGATAAACAAGCAACTTCATGAAAGAGGTTTAAATTTACCCGAGTACGAAAATGGTTGGAACTATTTTCTATAGATATTGCGATCGATGCTCTGCCTAATAATGGGTGCTTTCCATTTAGACACAGAGAGACACTGTGTTCGACTGTGTACGACACAGAGAGACCCGGCCGTGCACACTGGGTACATACACGGTGTTCCATTTGATCTAGCTCAGAGCGTGTCTCTCTGTGTCTCTCTGTGTCTCTCTGTGTTGCCTAAATGGAAAGCACCCAATATGCTACTAAAAATGAATGATATCATATGACCATGGTGTATTCGCAACCTTATCAATATCTTACAAATGCAACATATGTATAAATGCATGCGCGCCAAATTGGCAATTGCAATATCTACACCATTTTTTTTTTGTCTGTGTCAAATTCTTTATTGACCGTATAAGTGGCCCCTGAATTGGGAATTCATGGGCCTGTACGTATATAGTACATGTGTGAAACATTTACATTGATGTTACAGAATAATAAACTAAAATAAAATGAAATATAGGAAACTTGAAATTATACATTTTTGTCTCTTTCCCTTTTTCTATCTAGTTTGTACTTGATATCTATTTGTACTAGATATATATCTGTACATACTAGATTATCTATTTGACTTGTAATGATAAATGCGACTATCTCCTGGTATATGGTTTCTTTTGCGAAGTCGTAAAATATTGATACGCTATATCTTATCGTTTTTAATATAACTCGACTCCTTCGAGTTTGTTAATTGATTGTAGAGGTGTTCCCTGCCAAAATTACACGTGGGTCCGTGGGGTATTTCGCTGTGATGTGTTCAATGATTTGGAAGTCCGCTCCACACACACATACTGCAGATTCCTTATATCGTACACAATTCGAAGATAAAGTGGGAATAATTGAAATTCTCGAGTTGCATGCACCAGGAGTTGTTACACTTGGTTAACCAAGACAATCGAGATCAAGCATCGGTGACATTACACGTTACGCTGCAGGTAAGGTGTATTGCCCGCACTCCTCTCAGTCTTTCTCTTCCTTCCTTATACTTCCTTCCTTCCTGCCTTCCTTGAAGACACCTGTTCCATCCACACTTTTCTTACCTGAAACCAAACCTCTACCTTTCTTTCAATTTTGGCATCTTTTCACGGAGTAAAAAAATATCAAAATCTTACTCCGGTTTCATTTAATAAGACCATTTTCCGTTATTCCAGTGCGCGGGGCGGCTCTACCTGCGAGAACGGGAAAAGTGGGTGGGCTGATATGCTTCGAGTACCAGAGTAAAACCGTGCCTTTACTCCGCAGTGTAGTGTTTCTCGCGGATACCATGTCCAGAAGATATATTGCCGCACTCTTTCTATTTTGTATCTGCTCTACTCTCCTTCTTATGTCTATAATTACTTTTCCACATGCTCGTCTGGAGACCGCGGACGGTGACGATTTCAAACGATGGGATGCAGTCGTGGATGAAAGGAAGTCAGCGGTATTCCCTCAAAATGGAAGTTTTAATGATGAACAGGTGAGAAGATTGTTGTATCTAAATCATTATAATTCGTACTAGAAACGTTAGTTACCCTCTTGTCTTACTTTTTATGTATGACAGATGAGTAAAATGTCTGTTCTTGGCAAGTGGCTATATGGTGGGGGTTTACCGGCACGACGGGAGAGGTTTCAAAGGGGTTCCTACTTAATTTTGATTTGGGAATACGGAGAGTTTCTGGAGCGACGACACATCAAGCGTTTCTCGCAACACAAGTTCGTAAAATAAAAGTTCAATATCTTGTTAACGCTTTCCGAATAACTTGTCAGGTTTCTGTTATTACATTTTCCGCTTAAATTGACACGAGTTACAGCAATAACAATGTACATCATAGTTCATCAGTTGTTTCATTCAATATTCTCATACACAATTTTATTTTCCTAGATTCTCACCATGGGAAACCTGCAGCGTGAAAAACTGCAAGTTAAGCTATCGGCCGAGCGACATTGTAGAAGCTGATGCTGTTGTCTTTCATTTGCACCTGATGAAAAGCGGCTCCAAGTTGCCGCTGAGGGAAAACCCCAATCAACGATGGATATTCCTTACGGACGAGTCGCCAATGCACACTTTTAATAATGGCAATCAGGAAATATCTGATTATAATAGTGTGTTCAATTGGTCGATGACTTATCGCTCAGATAGCGACATTCCAGTCCCGTACGGTCGAGCTGTTTTAAAGCCAAATGAAGGCCTATCAGATCTCCCAAGTTTCGCATACAAAACGAAACTGGCCGCAATAATGGGCAGCAACTGTGGCGGCAAGAATAATCGATGGAGTTATGTAGAAAAGCTGAAGGAAGCTCTCGGCGCTGATCTCGATATTTATGGAAAGTGCCTCGGCGGCAATGCTACAGCTTGTCCCGGTCACTTTACGAAAGACTGCTCTCTCCTCAACTCTTACAAATTCTATTTAGCTTTCGAGAACTCGAATTGCAAGGAATACATAACGGAAAAAGTATTTTGGCACGCGTATGAAAAGTGGTCCATCCCCGTCATAATGGGGGCACCGAAGTCAGACTGCGAGCAATTATTGCCGCCCGGATCGTTTTTGCATGTCTCAGACTTTCCTACGCCGTCGGCGCTTGCGAATTATATTCAGTACCTCGCGCGTCATCCGGAGAAGTATCTTCAGTTTCATGAATGGCGAAAATACTACAGGGTTGTCAATGAGCACGGCTATTTCGGGAGTGCTTCGCAACATTATTGTCGGATTTGCGAAGCGCTTCATTATAATTCACCGGAAACCAAAGTGTACGATGACTTGAGGTCGTTTTGGAATAAAGACAAAGACTGTGCAAGTTGAAATATTTTATATTTTTAATTGCACAATATTTAATATATTACCTAATACTTTACCTAATTTTGTATACTTCGTATTCAATTTATACTGGTGTATTCATTTTTATTCTCCTTTCTGTAACAATAGCTCGTTGGTATCCTAATAAGACTCAATTTTCCATTTCTTTACGTAACAGGGAACGATTTTATCGGGAAATGTATGTTACTTTGCACATAGGCCGCAGTACGAGAATTACATTGGCAACGCTCGAAAAGTGCCACGAGGTTAGAATGATGCTGCGATCTAATGTTGCAAAGCATAAAAATTACGTTACTTGATGTTACGTAAACAGGAGAATCTGATAAAGATTCTTACAATACATCACACATTAGACAACAGCATCATCTCGAAATGAAATCTTTTGAAGCTTAGTCCTTATATAGATCTACAGGCAGATACCTCAATGTGCACTGTTTTCTCATCCACTGTACGAATACTTATTGCTAATACACTGAGGCAGCACTCGTTTGTTTTCAATTGCGTGACAGTTACGCGATTTAATTGGATTATTCGTCGTGGATGTAGTAACATTAATATGGCCACGACGTGCTTTAAAGGCCACCTCGATCATTATAATGGCGTAACGATACATTCAACCGAGGAATTTTGCGAGGAGGACGCCTTCGGGGAACGCCTCGCAGGTAATTCTAAACTCTCAATACTTTGGAATTCACATCGATTTTTTCATGTTTTGTTTCCTAGCATCCTTGCAACAATGGACGAACGAACAAAAACGCGCGATTTGGTTCCGCGTTGATTTAAAACATGCTTCCTGGGTACCTGTTCTTGTGAAACAAGGCTTTAAATTCCACCATGCTCGAGAGGACTTTGTAATGTTATGTCTTTGGTTAACCAAGGAAGAAGAAAATAACATTCCATCCTATGCTCATACTAATTTAGGAGTAGGAGCATTTGTGTTTGACGAAAAGAGCAACAAGCTATTAGTTATTAAAGAGAAATATACTAATAGAAATCCATTCTGGAAGTTACCTGGTGGATTCGTGGAACCAGGTATGAAAGTAGATTCAATTAGAGAAACAGATATCACTGATACTTGTGTGGTATATGTTTGTCACAAATATCAAAACTCATTAGAAATAATATGCTATTATAGGAGAGGACATAGCTGATGCTGTACAAAGAGAAGTACTTGAAGAAACTGGGATTAAGAGTCGCTTTCAATGCTTAATCTCATTTAGACATGGTCATGGATATGCTTTTGGCTGCTCTGACATTTATATTGTTGCATTCTTAACTCCCGAAACTTTCAATGTTCAAAAGTGTGACAGGGAAATCTCTGAATGTCAGTGGATGGATGTAAGACCTCTAACATTGTAGCTCATGCTTTTATTCTTAGTTACAATTTAACTTGTCCGAACCCAAATTGCAAATACTCTCTTTTTAGTTATCAGATTATGCGAATCACAGTGAAGTTCATGCTAATAACCGGGTACTGGCAAACAAGTTTATAGAGTTTCTACAACACAGAATGGGAATTACACTGGATAAAGCCACACATCCCATTACAAAGAAACCAATATCTGTGTATAGTGTGTCCAGCATCAAATAGATGTATTGTGTAAAGTTGATTAGGAAGGAAACATGTGTAAAGTGAAAATATATAATTCAATAAAATAAATCTTAATACCTATCATGCGAGCGAGGGTAATACGTCGGTTTGTCATTCACTCGGAGGCAGAGCGTCCCGCCGAATGGACGAGTGTGTATGTACCATCGGAACACTTTCCTTTTCCCCATTCTTCCCATTCGCGGTTCGAATTTCAAAGTGTATACTCGTAGCGTAATCGGCCACTAATTGTTGACCGGGGGAATTGCGCCTTCTAAAGATTGCCTGCAAACACCCATCGTTTTCGAGGCAGATTGGTTATTGTCGCGTCGGGAGTCGGGACTAGTCGGGACGATCGGGAGACAAGAGAGATTCAGCTACAGCGCACGCTGGTGTGTGTAAAACACGGAGTGTCAGTGATCGCGAGGATCGGTAAGTAACTTATACGAGCTAATGCAGAGACGCGATCCATGCAAGTGTGTTAATGATTGTGGTTTTTCTCAGGTTTGTTCTTAACAAAAGGCCACTGTTCCACGTGAGATTATTTACAGGAAAGGCTTCCGTGATCTCTGATCCCAAGCTTCGTAAGACTCGATCAAGAAGCTCAAAACAATTGCAAACGAGAAACATATGTAGAGCAGTGGGGTGCGCGACGCACCATTTGTCGCCAAGATGAGTAAGATGTACTCGACAGCGAATCTCTCGGACAAAGAGCTCAGAGAGCAGGGTAACCGCCTGTTCAGCTTCCACAAATACGAGGACGCCGCTCATTGTTATACGAGAGCAATTGTGAGTGCCACCAACCCTGTGTGGCTGGCAAATTACGATTGCGCATCTCATTCCTGCAGGTTAAGAACCCGAACCAGCCCCAGTACTTCACCAACAGAGCATTGTGTCACTTGAGGCTGAAGCGATGGGAGTCGTCCTGCCAGGATTGCAGACGAGCCTTGGACATAGACCCTTGCTTGGTGAAGGGACACTTCTTCCTCGGTCAGGCCCTGCTCGAGCTGGAGCTCTTCGATGAGGCTGTTAAACATTTACAAAGAGGTATACGCTCAACCACTATTACTATTTATCATATATTAATCTCTTGATTATCCAGTAACTGCAAAGGTATGGTCGTCCACTCAGTCTTTCAAACATTCAATATTTCCTAGCAAAGTCTTTTGATAACACGAAATAGAATCATTTTGAATAAGCCAGTGGCGACAAATCAAATTGATCTAACGAAATTGCTATGGTTTAGCTGTGGATTTGGCCAAGGAACAGAAATTAAATTATGGCGACGACATGACGAGCATGCTAAGACAAGCGAGAAAGCGTAGATTCCAATTACGAGAGGAACAGAGGATTGATCAAGATATTGAACTACAAACTTACCTGAATCAACTAATAGTGGAAGACGCCGACAGGAATCTAGCTGCTTTGAAAGAACAAGACATAGAGAAGAATCCTGATGCTAAAACAGTCGCTGATGAGACGGCGGATTATGCAAGGAAAAAGGAAGAGATTGAGGAGAAACGAGATTTATGTATGGCACAATTGAATGATCTGTTTTGTAAAGTCGATGAAAGAAGGAGGGTTAGTATTGATACAACTATTTCAAAACATTCTCAGTATATGGATAATATGGATAGTCTCATGATTTTGTTACCCACCACAGAATAGGGAAGTGCCTGACTTTTTGTGTGGGAAAATCAGTTTTGAAATTCTTCAAGAGCCTGTTATTACCCCCAGTGGAATTACATACGAGAGAAAGGATATCGAAGAACACTTGCAGAGGGTTGGTCACTTTGATCCAGTGACTAGGGTACGTTTAACGCAAGATCAATTAATTCCAAACCTATCTATGAAGGAAGTAGTGGATGCATTTCTTCAGGAGAATGAGTGGGCATTGCATTATTAAGCTATTGGTATAACTGACTATTCTACTTCCTGCAAGGAACAATGACGTTGTGTTACGAATGTACAGTATACAGCTAGGTCTGGTATTTTTAATTGGGAAGCATATCATCATACAAGTTATATTCGTAAGGTCTGTCGAGCTCGACTTTTTGTGAAAAACAAATTCTTCCATCATAATCAGGCTGTTTGTAGTAACAATGATATACTATGTAGAACGGAGAGAATGAAGAGTTAAGTATCGTTTGTTCAGTGATCAATAAACAAGGTATTATTTAGTTATGCTGTTAAACTTGCATTCAAATGTTACGCGCTAAGTACTAAAAGAGCACAGTGGCCTTAGTTGGGCTGCCAGATAAGATAGGTCTATAAAGTATTAAGAATGTACATCTTTTTTCCACAAATAATAAATAATATAAATTATTTTGTGATGGAACTGTATGTTTGTTGTTACACGCTCATTGATGAAGCATTTAACACGCTTCTACAGCAATAATTTATTTATTTACATCTATACATTCCACATGTACAATAATCCATATTAGTGAAATAGTACGTCGGCTTTTATGAGTATTTTCAAATTCACACTGAAAGGTCTAACGGTGCCAATTTAAAAAGGCAGTATCGTGAGAGTATTGTTTAGTGTTGATCTGAGTAAAAAAATAGAATGTAATTATCTTTGTTAGTTAACTAAGACTAATTTCACCGTCGTCCTGTAAATTAATTAATTCGAATGATACCGCTGGGTATGATGTAGTTTAACGCGACTAGACTTATGGCTGATGCTACAACAGGTGGCATGTAATATTGGTAAAATGAGGGTCGCGACGTTGCACCCATCAAAAGCACAATCCAGCTTATAAGTCGCACTATATTCGCTAATATTTGGGATCGTAGCCCACGGTGATCCGAGGGAACTTGCGTCCATCCTAACGTGCTGCAAGCAACTAATACTATCCAACTGTAACACAGTAATGGATCTTCCGTTGTTAATCTCATGTCGTAGCTGAAATGAATTAACAAAAACAGGACTTAGTCAACTGAAGACGAACTAACATCTTGATACGTATAATTAAGATTAAATCACAAACCTAAAGTTCTTCGCCCAAACAAGGACAGAGGGTACCGCTGGTACAGCAGTGAAGCACCATAACAAAAACATTATAAGATGATTAAATATCTTTTGCCGGGTGTCTTCTTTAGTCGAATTATCGTCATTGAGATTGCTACGAAATCTACCAATCCATTGGAAATGTTGCAGTGACGCCATTAAAAGTTCTTCCAAATAATCTTCGTACATTCGTGTCAAGTTTAGGAAGTACAAGAATACAGAAATCAGCATAGCCAATGCCCCGCAAGTAGCTGGTACAAGTGATAAAATAAGAATAGTGGTAATGAATGGTAATTGATTCAAACCGCCTAGAAGCCAGTCGGACCACGTAGTTGAAAAGGCGATGGCTCGTGCGAGGAATCTACAAATTTTAACAATTTAGAGTACAAGTGTATAACATAATGATATTTCATTCGAAAGTACTCACCGCACCGCGATGCTGTGCGCCACCGATCCAAGGAATATGATTGAACAACATAAACCAATGGTAAATACCGCAAATATAGCTAAAGCTATACAGCATTCAAAGACCAGGCCGTAATAAACTGAGAGAAATATGGTTACAACCATGGTTGGGACTTTCTCTCGTCCATGATCCACTCTTACCGATATGAACAGTAAAAGCAAGCTGATCATCGTAGTATACAAAAGCGGCCATCGGTCTCTTACGATACAGGATATTTGATCTATGATGCCACCTTCGTGAACATTAATCACATACGAACATTCAGGGTCTAAAGTTATTCTTAAATTTGGCGAAATATCGGAATGACGGTGGCCCATCTGTAGTTTCATCGTCTTTGGGCCATTATCCCTGTTGAGCGTGAAGAGAAATATAAATCTTCAACTACGACAAATGCTTTCTTTTGCTGTAGAATAAATCTTAAAATCATATTCTTACACTACAGTGAAGAATTGGATCTGCGTGGGTCCATTATATCCAGATTCCAGCAATTCCACTATTGCATGATGCTTTGAATCCGTACACGTAGAAGCTTTCAGTTCTACTGTTATGACATCCATGATGTTGAGGAATTGTGCATAATATCTTACGCTGCCACTGTGGGAACTAATGGTCCTAGGCTTCACGAGTAAATTTCTAAGAGGTGTTAGACCTCCTTTCACAGGTACTAATCTTTCGTCGTGAGAGTACATATCAACATTGACTGCAACATATTTATCCAAGTCTTCTGGGAGTATTCTAACGACTACGTGTGTTGCACCTGGATAATTAATCTGTTGAAGATTTAGATCTACTGCTTTTCTTAAGCGTCGCAAAGGATCTGGCACGAGCCTCGTTCGATTCGTGAGATTCCAGCCCCATTCACTGTAACATTCAATTAATTCACACTCCAGAAACTAATGTCGCCAATGTATAGAACTGTTTATTACCAAGTTCTCGAGTATCCTTCAATTCTTGAAGCTGTGCACGCGAATAGCCAGTCTTTATTTTCGATATTAATAGTCTCTAATGTTAATTGATCTAGCAGACCATTTAATTTGATCATTAGATATACAGCGGAGGTTCTTTTAACTGAATTCTTAGTAGTCCAGACATATTGTCTCCTTATATCTTCGATCCACTCTCCACCCGCTTCGAATTGTATCTTCTCTTTATAATAATGTAATCGTTTGCCCGATGCATGCTGAAAGAATATCGTTCAATTACGAAGTTTGCTTGAAACGTCAGAAGCGAGTGTATTGGGATATTACATGTAAAAAGTGATATGACAATGCTTGCATCCTGTCTTCCGCATTGGAAGCAATTTTCATTGGCCGTTGGTTGTAATCAACACAATCGAATAATGATCTTATAACAGATAACACCAGTTGCTTGCACCAAAGGATACTCAAGTGATCAGTTGACTTCCAAACATCTGGTATACCTGTTGATAGAACATTAATGTCTGCCATGGGATCTATGGCCTGGGATGATGGCACTAATATATCCCGTGGACCACCACCAATTGCAACTATACTTGTTCCAAGCTCTTTAATCTCGTGTAATCGGCTCTCTAATTCATGATAGTAATTTGCTATGCCACTATCGAGTACCAAACTCGGCGTGTTTGGGGAAGCCAAGTTGATAATAATACTTGCAACACTAGCATTTATGTTTGGTGATAATAGAAGGGCTCCCTTGGCTATAATTCCACCCTAGAAAGATTTATGTTTTATTTTATGCCACTAAAGATTGGAATTATCTTCATTTTACCATTGAATGCCCAATAAGGATGACTGAATCTATATTACTCTTGTACAAGGATAAAACCTTTTCTATGCAGTGTGAGACGTACAAAGTTTCCTCCATCAAAACACCTGCAAAAGTATTTCTTTCAAGCTTTCATTTTTATATAATTATATTTTCATTAGCATACCTCCATAAAGCCCAGAATAGTCCTTGTTCAAGGATACAGTAAAAAAGTCAAAATGAAATGGAGTCCTGTCTTTCAAGCTTTTTCTCAAACTTACAGAAGCAAGGGATCTCACTGAAATTAAGATGAAGGGAGTATGTGATTATAATGTTTATATAACTAATAACGATTTCAATAGCTAAGTGTGAGTACCTTGCTCATGAGATCCAGCATTGCCTGGAATAAAGACAACTGGTATTCCTGAGAAGTGCATTCTTCTTAGCTTTTCAGTAACAAAGCCTTCTCCGTATGCATATAATGCATACCTCGGATACTGCTCCTCTATTTCAAAGTCTAAGGATACTCTCTACAAAGACAACACGCAATGTAGACCAAAACTTATCAAAGTATTGCTACTCATTGTTTATAGATTTGTTATTGATAGTTTCACATACCACATACTGTGGATATTCAAACATGTATGTCATATCACATGTGTTTTCTTCAAAATCTGTGACATAACGTGCTGCTCCAAGTATATACAGGAGAAATGATAACATTAAAAGTGAGAGGGATATCCCATAAACTATGACTGATTTAATCACAATCATTGTTATTGTCTTTAGCAACAATTTCTAGTAAATAAAACGCTGAACTTTATAGCATTTCGACTTCTCTTATCTTCGACCCTTAGTGAATCTTATCACAAAAATTTAGTCTGTGATATTATCATTTTCAGTGATCTTCTGCAATGAATAGATGATTCGTAGATTTCATTATTATCTGGATTACTCCTAGGTTTTTGAGATTTCCAAAGGATTTATTATACTATTTTGCAAAAGCGCGAGCCAGCTACGATGTCCAAGCATGCCTGTGAATGAAACTACTGTGAAAAATCAACATTGTTTATTCTCAAGGTTATGCAACCGAAATAATAAAAATTCAACAGATTATTACTTCAGTGTCAATTGTACACACTTGTTTATTGGTATTGTCGAAGTTAATGTGCGATTTATTAATGATGCTTCCGGAATTTACGGAAATGCAAAGGATGATCGCTGATTGAAGCGGGGCCTTTCTTGAGCAGACGCGAACTCAGGACTGTTTATATAATTACATAAATATGTGTACAAATATTTAATGTTACCCTTCTCCGTGGGTAAAATATGAATTGTGGAAACTCGTTAATTTCCTTTAGCAATAAAAATTACGTTTCGACTAAAAAATATTTGTTTTTTAAAATGTTGGCATAAGAAAGAAATTCGTATCATATCTGCGTGCTGATTTCAAATATATCATTTCAATTATTATAGAATGGAATTCAATATCAGGAATTTCCATAATTGTAGCGTGTATGTATTCATGAGCGTATAACAAGTCCTTTTAGGACCTCATGAGAACGACGCGAACTTTAAAGTGAAAGTATACCTGTGTAATACGTGTATACATATATCTATGACATTGTATCCCACTCTTGCCGACGACCTTCGCCATCCCGCTTCTCTTAGTTCAACGATCCCTTTGATCTCAATAAAGAGTAGAAAAATTCGACAATCGTCGTACAATAGAAATAGAGAAGAAAGGACAACAGTTCTAAACAAATTATATTTATTTCCCATTGTAAAAATGTGTTCATTAATATACAGAGTTTATTGTACTAATTTAGCGCTATATAATTCTTATCAAAATTGGAACATTATAACAATAAACTGTATGGTAGCACTGCATTGCGAAGGATTACATATCCAATTGCGAGCAACAAAAGGTATAATTTATTCTGTTGCATCGTCCTTGGAAACACTGAAGGGTTCTGCCACTTCTTCTGCACCACAGTCAGCAATGACAACATCAGCGGTTGGTCTGTCACGCCCATCTGTTGCTGTTTTCTCAACCTTTCTTACCACATTCTGAAACAATATTGGATTTAAATGGAGGTTGTCCGATATATGGGATTTCCTTAGTGAGCAGTTAATGCAATATACGTACCATTCCTTTGACAATTTTACCAAACACCACGTGCCTACCATCGAGCCATGGAGTCTGCTTTACAGTAATGAAGAATTGGGAACCATTGGTGTCTTTTCCAGCATTGGCCATGGACAACCAGCCAGCACCGTAATGACTCAGTTTGAAATTCTCATCTTCGAATCTGGCTCCATAAATGCTATGTCCTAAAGCGACAAGATGCATATAGTAACTTTCTTAATAAATTATTGTAACAGAATTATTAATAGAAATAATAAAAAACAAACCTCCGGTTCCATCTCCTTTAGTGAAATCACCTCCTTGAATCATAAAATCTTTAATGACCCTGTGGAACTTGCTGCCCTTGTAGCCCTCGCCTTGGGGCTTCTTGGCCAACTCGACAAAGTTCTTCACGGTTTTCGGTACCGTTTTACCAAACAAACCGATCTCAACTCTGCCGGCGTATTCCCCGCCGATATTGATATCGAACCATACCTAGAAAGAAATATTAATTTTTACCTAGAAACGTTTAACTTTACTCTATTACGAACAATAAGCATGTACATTTCGCGTGCGGATTTAGAAATATTTTGGACGAAGAGGGGCAGAGGACACGAAAAGCATCCACGTGTTAATTAAGCTGGCCATTTATTAAAGCATTCAGGTATGTATGTTCTTATGATTTATGTTTCCATCTTCGCAGTAACAATGACAAGTGGAAAAGCTAGTACTCGAAGTATATTATTTTTAACTTTTCTGTCTTTCCGACAAAGATAAGAAAGCTTGCTGTCTCGTTTCTATATTGCAAATATTATCTCGAACTGAAATATGTTTTGAGTACCTTTTCAGTAACTTTCGGGCCCTTCTTTTCCTCAGCGGCATTCGACGAATAAAACACTGCCAACAGGCAACACAAGAACAAGACTTGTCTCATTTTTATTGGCGAAGTTTTAATTCAACAAGACAAAGAACTTTAACTGACTGGAGACTGTCAGAATGGAATTCGGTCGGATAGGCGCCGATCAGTGCCGATCACTGGCGGTAGGTCCAAAACTCGCACTTTGCGCCTGCGTCTACATACGTTAGAAATGTGGGACTATTTAATTGGTCCCATTCCATTCTGCTTGCTCCAGTGACGTGTCCATGGTCTTGAATGAATAGGCCCTCAATTCGAGACCATTTATGTAGTTTAGCTTAATAAAGATACGCAATAGTTTTACAAAAGTCCTGACCACATATGCATTACCTATTATTTAAATTTCCTCGCAGGTTTCTTTTAACTCTCCATTTCACGAAAGATTAATATAAGTTAATAAGCAAAAAATGAAGTAAAATCATATATATCATAAATTAAATATTATACAAATATCCATTTATTGAATTAAAATTCTTTATATCTGTTATATATTAACAATTTTCTATTTCTTACTCCACAAATATTTTGAAATCTCGCTCCCTAGCTTTCATTGGCTGAAACAAAGCTGACACCGCATGCAATGAGCAGCACTTTCAAAGGCAGAGGAATACTGCGCCTATATCTATCTACACTGATCTACACTAAACATGCAAAATTCAAGTAACAAGCGAACTCTACTGGCCACCGGTGTCGCGTGTTTTCGTTTCACTCAGTTTCACTGATAGGTAGTGAATAGTGATAATCGAGACAACGGTGTTACTTCATTTATAATAAATAAGATTTCGAGGTATGTTTCCATTGAATAAAGAAAACACTGATCTTAACTTCCTCCCTTCATTACTGGAAACATGTAAATGATATTATTAATATTATTATTATTTCACTGCGACTTGCACCAAATGAGTGTGCAGTTTTTTTGCCGCCGATTATAAAGCCTGATAGGTTTTATACGATTATTAAGAAAATTGTCACAATACCCTTAAAATCGGTTTACGATCGTATTGTCGATACTCATCCACATCGAGCACATTTGTTAATATTTAGTTAACATTGTTGTAAGGGAAAATCGTCGAACACAATTGATCAAATGTCCCTTTTGCGTTTCAAGTAGATAATGATTTGCAGAAAGGAATAAGTAATTCATTATATTACTACGATAGTAGCCCCTGTAATTATTTACATTTATGGCACATGTGGTTGTGATATGTAGTTAAGTCTTATACGCTTCCTTCCTTTGTAGATGGAATGTGATTCCGTTCCACCAGGTGGAACCCAGGCCGACTTTATAAAACAAGAGTTAAATTTTGATGTTAATCCAGAGGATCCGATGACAAAAGCTGCTTTAAATGAGCACGAAGAAGGCGAGTGGATTGATATTCTTGGCAATGGGCAACTAAGGAAGAAAGTTGTGGTAAAGGGAGAGAATGGGACGCGCCCCAACAGAGGAGATATCTGCTATCTCAATATTATTGGCAAATTGAAAGATGGTACCGTTGTAGAAGAGTATGAAGATCTCAGTATACAATTGGGTGACATCGAAGTTATTCAGGTGCTGTATATAATTATAGTTATTATATGGAAATCATATTTGGCTCCAAAGCCAAATTTCTCATAGACAATGGAAACCTTGTGATGGATTTAGGGATTAGATTTAGCAATTGCACTTATGGATGTGGGTGAAAGCGCTGAGATAGAAGTGGATTCAAGATTTGCTTACGGTGATTTGGGAAAGGATTCAACAATACCACCAAAAGCTACTATTTGGTACACTGTTGAGCTGAAACGTATTGAGATTGAGCCAGAGAATGAATCTATGAATATCAGCCAAAGAAAGGAAGTTGGGTAATGATTAATCATAAGTAGATATTTTAACTTTTACATTTGAACTATTGGTGGTAACCTTTCGTTTTATTCATTCAAGTAATAACAAGCGTGAACGTGGGAATTGGTGGTTTAAGCGGAACGAACCTACATTGGCCATTCAATGCTATCGACGAGCTTTGGTCTTTTTGTCACCAACTGAAAGTCGTCCTGGTTTCAATCAAGCTGAAATCGAGGAGAGTGGTACTGACTCTGATTTACAAGCTTTGTTAGAGGATCGCATGAAAGTATATAACAATTTAGCAGCCGCACAAATAAAAACGGAAGCATACAACGCTGCTCTCAATAGTGTAGAAAATGTTTTGAGTTGTCAACCGCATAATGTAAAAGCATTGTTCAGAAAAGGTAAGATATCTAGAGAATTTTAAAACGAATTAAAATGTGCTTCACAATGCTATTTCTACAAAAATTGTATTATTGAACATTTTAGGAAAAATATTGCACTACAAAGGAGAGCACGCACAAGCTTATTCAACACTGCAGCAAGCTGCAAAATTAGAGCCTGATGCAAAAGCCATCCAAGCTGAATTGGCGATTTTAAAAAAAAAGAATGTTAAAGATGTACAGCACGAGAAGAATCTCTACAAGAAAATGCTGGGTGCGCACAAACAAAGTAATTCAACACCCAAGAATCCGAAAAAAGATACCAAAATTAACAGTTCTTCAAAACTGGCACTAAGTTTAATTGGAGGAGCAACTGCAGCTGTCATAGGTTTTCTCTTATACAAAGTTGCATCATGATAGATGCAAATCAATTCAGTGAAACATTTAAAGAAGCATTTGATGAAATCTGAATTATAACTGATCCAGAATTGGTCGAAAATAATGTTGAATGATGTAGGTGTTCCTGAACAATCATTCTCGAATCCTATAAGATTAATTAAACCATGTACATTCAATACTGTAAAAACAGTTGTTTCTATTATGTGTATTTTACTTCTTGCTGATTCCATATTTTAGAAGAAAGATACTTGTAGGTGAAAACAGTTCTAATCTAGAAAGTATCATGAAATATTCTGAAATAGTTTGTATATTGTTTGTAAATTCATTTTTTGCCTTGCTATATTATTTATTGCCTGTTACTTTTATAAATTCATCCACTTTCTGATATGTATATTTGCAAATGGATGTTAATTGTGATCAATCAGTAAATGCACATCTTTCTCTCTGATTAAACTGTATGTACAAATTGAAACATAGCGATAAATTTTATCCAGTTATGTTTTAACATGCCAATGCTTTACATCAATTGGACAGAAAGGAGCTAAGAATGATTCTTATAGAGGATAAATATAATATTATTCCTGATTAATAGGTCACAGATATATGTACTGTTACGTTGACTGCGTGTGACTTATGTTGGTACATAATTCACAATAATAATATGTAAAATGGGAAGAATATGTTCACGAAAATACTGTATGTAGGGTTTATATTCCCTAAATAAAAAAAAAGAGCAGGACAACACACGTTCCCTGTTTACGCAATGCCTTATATCATTAGATTCGAAATAAATATTGATTATATTAAATTGCAACTTTTATTTCAAAATAAACAGCTGCGTATAAAAATTATGTACAATATTTTCTTAGTTTTTGAAATGCCCTGTTTGCAGATTCTCATCTTTATCCAAATGTTTTCATACATTTGAGTTATTTTCATGATTCTTATATCTGTGCCATCTTTCTTAACATGTCACACTAAAAGCCGAGGATGTTCAGTATTATAAAGGCAATGGAAGTTAAAGATTCAAAAATGCTGAAAATGGCTGTGACAAATAGTTCTCAATTGTTGGCAAAATATCTATTTTATTGATACTCGAGTCGAGCAAAAGCGACGTCCCTTCAACGTTTTCGAGTGGCAATTCCGAGTACGAATTGTGATCATAATAGTTTTGATCTGTATTCAAAATACCACTTTGAAATTCGAGATCATTATAATCTGATAAACTGGGCATTTCGTGGCAACTCATTTCAAACTGGTCTACTAAGTCATTCATGCCAAGTGTTTCCGGAGATGTAACTTCGACAGTGACTACTTGCCCAGAATTTATGTTAACTACAGAGAGAAGCTGTGGTGCCAGCTCATCAGTTTCCAAGGCATTTCTGAAATCCTGGGATGAATTTGAACAACTATTAACACGATTATTTGAGTGAAACAATGGTGGGACATGTAGGTCTGTGCTTTCAGGTACGGCGTTTGTGTTATGAAGCTGTAGCTTTTCACTTTTGCCCGATGATATAGTGATCTGCTTTGTGTTTAGTGTTTTATGACACTTCAGTCGCCTCGGTTGCTCCGGTACTGGTACAAGCTTGCCGTCATCAGTTTTCATCAATTTTAATACCTACAGATTATTTGTATTATTATATATAAATCATCTTTGCTCACGTCTCATTGATACTGCGTCTCTCTCGCTATAGCAAATGAAAGATAAAAAATACCTTTTGCTTGCGTTCTAATATAATCTTATGGCATGTTTCCAAATGTCTTGTTAAATGGTGAGATCGCTTAAAAGCAGTACTGCACTCCATACATGCAAATGGCCTATGTTGCTGGTGTGATAGCTTATGTCTTTTTAATAAACTATTTCGTTTAAATGCTTTACCACATTCCTCGCATACGAACTGTCTCTCTTTATTGTGTACATAGAGAACATGATCATTTAAAATGCTTACACTAGTAAAGGTTTTCCCGCAGTGTTCGCACACTACATTTCGTTGTTCTACATGTAATTGCTTGTGCCTATCCAAATCTGTCTTTCTTGAGCATTGAAAGATACAATCGTATATATTGCACAGAAATCTTTTCTCTCCTCTATGCGTTCGGCGAATATGTTGAACAAGCGCTCGTTGCGAGATCAATTTCTTGCTGCATAAAGAACAAGGAAATGTGGTTTTTGTATATGTCTCTTCCACATCCTTGCTTTGATGCATTGTTGATTCTAAGTGCCTGGTATATTCTTCCTTTTTTGAAAATATTTGGTTGCATTCCTCACAGGAATAGATTTCTGAAACAAGTGGTCCATAGAAGTGGCCTTTCTAATTGCAATCTTCTTACCCCGCCTAACAAAATATGAATTCTTTTTCTAGTACTAATTTCTTCTTACTTACCATTAGATATAGTTTTTGTACTTTCCAGTTTACCAGAATGAACATCTCTATGATGTTCTTGTAGCTTTTTCTTTGATGCGAAACTCATATCACATTCGGAACATTTATAATTATCGTGGTTCTGAAGATGAACATGATATGTTTGCTCTGTACTGAATGTTTGAAAACATCGCTGACATTGAAATGGTTTCTTTATGCACTGCTTTTCTTTATGTTCTTTGTCGTCGACGTCTGAGCTGAGCATTTCTCCACATTCGGAGCACACTTTACCATTTTCGTAATGGTGTTTCGCACGATGGCGGTTTAGAAATACTTTCTTCAGAAAACTACGTGGACACACATCGCAAGTGTACGGGTACTTTGTAACACGTTCGCCGTGAATTTGAAACAAATGTACTTCCAAGTGTTTGCGCCTGGCAAACTTTGCATTGCAATGTGAACAATTATTTTTCTGGTGACCTTCCAAATGTCTACCCAAGTGTCTTTTGTACTTAAACGTCATTTGACATTGAGAACAGGTTTTGTCTTGTTTATTAATCTTATCCGTGCAACTGTATTTATAATTTGCAGCATTGATTGCAGCTTCTGTGCTGCATTGATTTGTTGATTCATCTGTAATAAGTTTTACAGACATGCAGTCAGATTGGCCTGGGTCCTCATGACATCGTAACTGCAAGCTTTTATCCAGACAGTTCGCTTGCACATCCATGGAGGCATCCCTTTCGCAGATATGCACAAAAGAGTTCTTTTTCAGATTATCAAGCTCATCAATAGAATCTGTTTCAACTATTTCCTTCACCTGATAATCTCCAAATCCATTTTGTACTGATACTCTCGGTAAACAACTATTCTAAAATATCAATCTAAACATTAATTTATTTCTTGAAGACTGAAATATATGAAGGAAACGATGATGGAATTACCTGGTGATTACGCACGCCAAGTTGTATTATATCCAATTTTTCTGTTGAATCACTCGTCATCGTGTAATAACATTAGTAAATGCGATCTGTGTCATATGTTCAATCCTTTTTGCTTGTTTTGACACTATACGTACGCCAGATTTCCTGGACTTTGCCATCTTCCCCCCGCCACGGGATATTCCATGTCGAGACAAGCGCGCGTTTCAAAAACACGGTACTTACGTTTGAATTGATTTCTCACTTCAACCGGCGGAGGGCGCCACTTTCCAAGTGTCCGATTGGAGTTGAAAGCGACTATTCTATTAACATCGAAGAGTCGATGGCGTGGCGGTGGGGAGCTGTGCTGCTGTGGAGGAGGCAAGAGATCGAGATTTTGTCCTGCGATCGCGCACTATCAAGCTTTTAACCAAAGGGCTTTGGTCGAGTTTGACCTGGTTCGAACCTCCTCTGCTAGCAGAGGATAGCAAAGGATAGTAGATATACCAATCGTCCGATACCGAAATCGTCAAGTAAGAGAGTGGAAAACACAAACAGAAACTAATAGGAAGCCGATCGAGCCAATGTGCAGCGAGGAGAAGACTGGGGGCGAATGGGAAAGAGTACCGGTGAAAGAAGTGCGGCTACGTAGCGGCAAATTCTCTTTGACTATCATCCAGCCATAGTGGTTTAAAGAGTTGAGCTTGAGCAGGGCAGGAATCGAGTGGGTTCGGAACCTCGTGAGAGAGAGTGAGAGAGCGAGTGAGACAGAGAGAGAGAGAGCGAGCGAGCGATAAAGCGAGAGAGAGATTAGGATTTCGGTGGAGAGTAAATAGGGAAAGAGCCGCACCGGATTTGCCAGGGAAGTAATATCGAAAGGGTTAAAAGGAGGGGGACACGAGGGGGAAGGAATTGGGAAGGAAGATAGGAAAGCGAGAGCGGGGGCGGCCATACTCAAACAACCGCCGAGCGAGGTGCGCGGCACGACATAGAAATGAGACGATAATAAAGCACGTTACATCGTTTGTGGACACGGGGACGTGGTAACAGGCGCGAGCGTCTCCAACAGGAAACCTCAAGGAAGAAGGCGAGAGACGAGGAGGAAGTCGGGCGACAGAGTGTGTGGCGAAGAGAAAGAGAGAGGGTGAGAGAGGGAGAGAGAGAGAGAGAGAGAGGGCAAGAGAGCTGGTGGAGCTGGAAGACGGCAACTTGTGAGATCAAGCCGTAAAGAACGGTATGAGTACGAACAGGAGGGTGTTAGCGATTCAGGCCAAGAAAAAGCGGCACAAGCCGAGTAAACGGAAAGGAAAAGCGAATTCGCAGGGCGAGTCAGAAGCTGCGAGGCCTCAATGTTCCAAGTCAGATGCTGTTCGAACGAGAGGATTCCTTTTTTCGTACGCGACTGACAATGGAAACAGGTATTTATTTCTGTATTAAAGTCTCGTTGTCATCCAGCTGCAAGTCGCTCGAACGACCAGTCTCGATGACCGTTTCTTTCATATTAATAGTCGATTAGATATGTTTTCCTCGCCGAGTTTGGAGTCGCGAAGCTCTCATGAAATACCTCTTTGTGGCGCAGTTCAAAGTGAATATTATAGATTGAAACCATGCCATAGCTCAAGTAATGAAACGATAGAGGATGACGATGAACAGTATAGCAGCGAGGATGAGGAGCAGGAGGACAGTGGTGACTACTGCAAAGGGGGATACCATCCCGTTAAGATCGGAGATCTCTTTCTCAATCGGTACCTGGTGACACGGAAACTCGGCTGGGGACACTTCTCCACAGTATGGCTTTGTTGGGATATGCAGGTATGAATTTGGTGGTTACGCCAACGGCACTTATATCCATTGAGAGTACAGATGGAATGTCTTGAACGTGTTCCGCAGGATAAGCGATTCGTGGCTCTTAAAGTGGTCAAATCTGCATACCATTTTACCGAAACTGCATTGGATGAGATTAAGTTACTAAAAGACGTTCGAGATGCAGATCCGAGTGATCCTAAGCGCAATAAAACCGTCCAGTTGCTCAATGATTTCAAGATCAGTGGCATTAATGGTCTGCATGTTTGCATGGTATTTGAAGTGCTTGGTTATAATCTTCTTAAACTGATCATCAAGTCTGACTACAGAGGAATCCCAAGAAACAATGTTAAACGTATCATTAGACAAGTACTCGAAGGTCTCGACTATCTTCATAGCAAATGTAAGACACCTTTCGGAATTAGGTTCTTTAATGGATCGATATTATTGTTTAAGAAATCTCAATTTATTATCTCACACTTGTATAATACTTTAATTTGCATGAAACAAATTTGTTATTTGCTCGATTGCTCTTACTACTACGTATGTGGTTTTGATTATTCCAACTCTCTCGGTAGGCAAAATTATTCACACTGACATAAAGCCGGAGAATGTACTGGTGTGCGTTGATGAAGCGTACATAAGGAAATTGGCTTGTCAAGCAACAGAATTGCATTCGCTTGGAATGAAACTGCCAGTGTCTCTTATATCAACTGCACCAAAGGAATTCCAGGAGCCGATACCTAATTCAAAGATGTCGAAGAACAAGAAAAAGAAACTCAAGAAGAAGGCCAAGAGGCAGAATGAACTCTTAAGACAGCAAATGGAGCAAATAGAAGAATTAGACAAACAAAGTAAACTCGCGAGTAGTCCGACGGAGAACGGCGAAGTGGACACTAATAGTCCGGATCAAGATATTACTACGGAAAGCACAGAGGATAATACAGAAAGTAAAGGTACCCCGGATAGTTCAGACCCATCTGTACCATTGTTGCATGTAAATGGTGTAGACAACTTAGCAAGGGGCGAAGAACTAGAGAATCAAGAAACCGAGCAATCCGAAAAGGTGGATAGCACAACAATATGTGATGTCGACAAAAGTTGCGAGGAAAGTGTACCCGAAAACGAGGATACAGAAGAATGTAGCGAAGGTAATGACGAAACTTTCTAAATCAGAGAATAATATATTGAGAGCTTTATTGATACGACTGCCCTTTATAGAACGAAATACACAAGCTCTCGAGAGCAAGCAACAGAAACGAGCATCTGTTGCGCCCTTAGATCCTGCTCTAGTCGAGTGCGATGTAGACGTGAAAATAGCAGACCTCGGTAACGCTTGTTGGGTGCACAGAAAATTCACAGATGACATTCAAACACGTCAATATCGATCTTTAGAAGTAATACTTGGATCAGAATATGATACATCTGCGGATATATGGTCCACCGCGTGTATGGCGTTCGAATTAGCGACCGGTGATTACCTTTTCGAACCACACAGTGGCAAGTTTTATGGCAGGTCAGTTCTATTAAAATTCTAAACTTTATTGCTTATACTTCCGAATGACGCACTGACATTGATTTTTGCCGGACTTACAGAGACGAAGATCACCTGGCTCACATTATAGAGCTCCTCGGAGAAATACCACGACGTATCGCCCTTTCTGGAAAGAACTCAAAGACATACTTTAACAAAAAGGGCGAATTAAAACACATCACTGGTTTGAAACCTTGGGGACTGTACGAGGTGCTTACAGAGAAATACGATTGGTCTCCAAGGGAGGCGCGCGAGTTTGAAGAGTTCCTAACTCCGATGCTCGAATTTGATCCGAGTATGCGACCTACAGCAGCAGAGTGCCTAAAGCATCCTTGGCTGCAAATCAAAAAGTGATCATGTTTTTTTATTGTTTTACCCGTAAATTTCTCAACATCCCACACCCACCACCCTGCTGTAATTGAAAGTCGAGAGTGTGACATGAAGCAATAACCTGCAGGTGTCAGGTTCTTTCACGGATGTAATGTTTTATTTTATACTTGAAGGAGATGCACTATTAAAACGAGCGCACATTGGACGCCAAATATTTAATATGGAAGAATGAGGCGTACTGTATATTGTTGTGTGAAAGTGCGAAAATCGCTAGATTAAACCCTATACTCTCTTTACCAAGAACGTTATTGCGAACGTACCTTCACCTCGATTGGCAAACGATTCGACAGCAATCGTAACACGACTGCGAAAGAGGTTCCACACTTTTGGGTGAAGTTTGAGTATACATTCTCTATCAAAATTGAGGGTACTAAAACCAAGAAAGGGCTTGCTACATTCCGCCAAATATGATGTGCAGTCTTGACACGCTTCTGTACGTAACACTCTCGACGTTGACTGCCTGTTTGTGTATTTATAATGTTGTTAAATGACATGTTTCATCTAGTAATGACTCCTTAAATTAAAATCGTATAGTGCTTTATTATTTTACACATTCGTCGCATCTTACATAATTGTCACTTAATTTATCAATAAGTCTCCCAAGAGTCATGGGACCTACTCATAATATGCTTAAAAGATATTTACGGGCAGGCCCATTGTAGTATCATCACAATGCAAAATTAGAAATACTTTTTGTTTCGACTTCTTTTCGCATTTCATCGATCCTTGAAAGAAGAACTTTGACAGAACGCTTTCGTTTCAGTATGATTTCGGCTTGTACTTAATTTTCAGACCATCTCTGAGAAA
Source organism: Crossocerus cetratus (assembly GCA_963675795.1). Taxonomy (NCBI): domain Eukaryota; kingdom Metazoa; phylum Arthropoda; class Insecta; order Hymenoptera; family Crabronidae; genus Crossocerus; species Crossocerus cetratus. Next base: position 29,546,828 of record OY776662.1, on the reverse strand, counting down.
TCTAAGTTATTGCCACGATGCGTGCGAACAGATTGAATAATACTCATTACATATGCGCCGGAGCGTGTGCTTGAGACACGAGCCTTTGTACAAATTCAGGAACTGCAGAGAGAACGTGTACATTGTTAGTATAATTAAGAGTTGGTCGCTAGATTCTTGGTCACAGCCATCGCGGCAGCGATGCGTTTGATTCGAAGTAAGACAGTGCGTATTTATTTTAATAACCAGACATAAATTATTTGATTGAGTGTGATGGATATTCTAGTTACTCATCCCGTTAGAAGAACTATTATGGCCGAGCGTACAATATATGGGTAGATATGTACGGTCTGAATTTCTATTTTAGTCTGTGTATGATATTCTTGTTTCGCAAGTCTATGGATCGACAAAGGGAAATCGTAGTTCCATGAATTTGCGAATCGGCACAACATTTCCGAGAACATCCGACAATAAGTCTGTGTAAGAATGTTACTTTCATAGTTTCCCTGATAGGCGCCCAATCGATGTGTCAAGAGTTTATAGATTACACGAGGTAAATTATTAAAATCACGCACACTGTCTGATTTCGAAGTATCATCGACATGGCGACGGTAGCATACTGTTTCTTTTGTTTGTTCAAACGTCTTTGTATCGCTAAGACAAATACCATGTACATAATGTACAATTATGAAAGGAAGAGTTTCTATACTACGACTGTCACCTTGATGACCGTAAAGTAAAGTATCCGTGATATTAGAAATACGATCTTTAGTTTCACATAACTCTCGTTTAATTTCGGGCTACTGACTGATCATAAAGCTCTCTGCCGAGAAATTGTCTTCTATTTTATGAACAAAAGAGGCAACGCAATACTTTTATTCGACACTCGACACTACTAATTAATTGTAACTCTTGATTCGAACGATGCTTCCATAGACGATGTTCGCTTTTGCTTTGCTGCCAGTCTAAGATACCTTTGTTACCAAGGTGGGGCTAACTGAAAGGCATATCTCTGAAACTGGACACGGAAAAAGCAGAGCATGTTTTGTTACTTATCTATACAGAATTTCAAGTAAAAGGGGAAACGTTACGTTCTTAAAATCTATGTGTTTCGTTTCATCGAAGTTGAAATTAACGATTTCCTCTTTTACTTCCTCTTGTAATTAACGTTTGGTATGCGTAGCGGAAAGCTGTACCTTATAAATCCGAAGTTTTTCAATATGCAATATTTATCTACCCGGTGGATCCGCTGCAAAGTCTACAAACGCGTAATCAAACATTCAAACGAATAATGGCATAATCGTATCGAACTTGTACAGTATACAACCTACAGCTCTACCAGATACATGTACTGATACAATTTTTGTCAAAGTACGATTACTGAAATCCGTTAGAAAGGAAGAACCTCGCGTTCCTCGCGATTTGGAGAGGTTTCAAGCTTTCGCACAGCCCAGTTCGCGTAGCTCAATCGATTGGCGGAATTATTATTAGCACCCGATTATATTTTAGAAGCGGGTTCTCCCCACTGGTATGTACGTGTAACGAAGCAGTCATTATCGAACGCAATCATCGAGTAGTAAGACGTGCCAGTGTGGAAAGGGATGTTCATTACACAACGATAATGAAAGAACGCAATCCAAATATTTTCAGCCGCTGAACGAAAGAGATAAACATTGGTCGTAAGCTCATGAGGAAATTGATACGGATTTCAATGATCGTGAGATTCCGCAGCGTAGATTATAATTAAACATACCAACGTGCATACACGATGGATACACATATACATACAGATATATACATAGACTAAAATCGGATGGTTATATTTAAATACGTGTGATCTGCTACTTTGGCGATAGGGTAGTTAGGATGAAATTAACAAAAGTCAACGGTAAAACGTGTATAGCTTGATGTATAACAGTCCTCGCCCCCCTAAAGCTCGGAAAAACTATAGTGTACGGCAGTGTATTTGTATTCCCTAACGATAAAATGAATGCAATGATGAGGTCTCGTCTCGCAGTATACGACGAAGTCATTTTTCTAATCTATTATATACAAACAGCGTTGCTAAATCGAACGTATGGGGACACGGTTTGTACAGGGACCCAAATTTCAACCTTTGCCAGGGACACACGTCCCAATTGGTAGATCTATAAGTTACATACCATAGAAGCGCATATGCCATTTCATTCAGCGAAAGCTATGTCATCCCCAATACTTTACTCGGTGTGTGCGAGTGCTTTCTTTTGGGGGGGTAGGGGGTGAATCATATAAAACGAACGAAGGACTCTGTTATGCCTATGAGAAACAGGCCCCCGAGTACTCGAATGTCCTTTAAAACAAAAACAGTTCCTAAAGGGAGCTTTCCTGTCTCATAATCGCGGCTAATCAAATGCTATGATACAAATTTTAATGAGCCGCTTCCAAGTTTTATCAAGTGTTGAGAAGAAAAAGCTTTTTTAGAAGTTAATTGAAGGATTATAAATTGAACGAGCCGAAAGGAGTATTGCGCGGTATGATAATTAATCGTCTCCGTGCGAATGAACCGAATTAGATATACACGCAAGAGTACTCGAAGTTCTGTAGAAATGCAAATATTATTTCGAATGAACACCAAGAATACTATATGTAAGTAGTGGCGTGTCTGACACGCGCTTACAAAGATAACTGTAAATAACGCGAAAGAATTCGGGGGTTTTACACGTTCTTAGACCGGAGCAACCGTACGATCATAATCCAAGATCTCTGAGTGATCTTCGATTATCTACACCGAATCCCTTAAGCGCATGACAAGGAAATGAGACCTCCAATACTTTTGGGAGAGACCAGCGATATTATTTGGGGAGGAAAGTGTGGACGAGAGCCATAGATGCGGAGTATTAATATTCTAATCTTACTGATTGGTACATAGTCATTCTGGTCGTAGTCTTGTAGAACCCATTAACTCTGCATGCTTAGTTATTCCTCAGTAAAAGTACATGGACATTGTGCTGCGATGAGATCATTGAGAAGGATATAATTATTGATACAGATGCATATATATAGTTGCTCATCATATGTGATCATTTTTAGAATATACTGGATCATAATTGTTGAATGAACGATTTCATTTCAATAACTATATTGCAATTGACTAAAACAGACTGGAGCATAGGATGTAACGAAATGTATGTGTTCTGCTGTGCTTCTAGACAATACCCCAATATCAGTCCCTGGCGACAATGGTTCATCTCGTGTCGCCTACACTTAAAATTACTTCAAATTTCAGACAAACGCGGTTCAAGTGTTACAGTGTGCAATAGACAAATACTGAAATACCATAGACGATTTTACATACGCCAATAATGGGAAAGTCAGTATTGCTTTATTGCATTACCTGCGGCCAACTCTTTATTATCGAGTCTCCGATACGCTGCACAATAAGTCATACGCGAGAGAAGCGTATCGTGGAGTGGTAAAGCCAGTTCTTTTTTCACGAATCAGTTTTAATTCCAATCCACATTTGTGCGTTCGTCACACAATTGAACGAAAACGTAGGGAAAGCACCTGAAACGATGGTAATAGACGGACGCTATAATGCTCCAGTCCTTCAATGTACGACCAGACGAGACAGAGAAAACAATTTAGGACATAATAAAGTAGCGATAACAAGTCAAACGAATAAATGGATTTGATGTTTAGATGCTGCCTTTGTTGTGTGCCCAGCTACAAAGAAATAAAATAACAGATCCATGTATCCATTTCCCAAAATAAATTGAGAAATGCAGATGAATGTCGCTCATGTTCTAATTGTAGACTATCTCCTCACAATTCAAGTATAGTACAAGGAGACTAAAGGTAATCGGCCCCATTCATTTAATCGAATTGTTCGGTTTATTGCCTTCTATGTGTACATTTGTTACAGTTTTACGTTGCAGGTAAGCTATTGTTATGACTAAAATCACAAATATAATTGCAACACATTTTATGCATCGACATCTGGACGTTATGCTCATTTGCATTCTTGTAAACAATATATACATATTTATAAAATGTTATTTTCACATTATTTTTGACACTGCGACAGAGTGGGGGAATGTACTATCGGACACTTTGGGTGTAAAACCGTTTCAAATCAGTATGAAAAATGTTATTTGTGCGTTGCGGCTCTTGCCGCGTGAATTGTTTATCGATTGTTTTGATGAGACATCCAGAAATAGGAGCACGGTTCATTTTATTAGAACGTCTATTTCAACTATAACACTTTGTGTAGAAATATATAATAGAACATGAACTAAATGGCACACACAGCACACAGAAAAAGAAACTTTGTTACTCTAAAAAATGTTAATATCCATTATTTCTTTACTCTTTTTATGTTTGTCTAGATGTGTTTACTCTATTTTACCATGCATTCTTCAAAATGTACAAAAAATCTAGTCAAATTGTTCAAAGTTCATTATAAAGCAGATGAATACTGACTTCGAGTTAAATGAAAAGCAACTTCATTCAATCGCTACTGCAATTAACAACTCATTAGGTACTAATCGATCACTATACTGTGAGGTATTAAGTTTCGCTAGGAAATATTTGTACATCGGTACATAGGCTTTGTTTTTAAAATCTTTACTAGATAACTTGATGTAAGAACAACTTTAACTAGGTAAGTATGTGTTAACTTATTCAGATGCTAATCGGACCAATCTTCGTCGACTCTGCAAATTAATGTTGACCTTGTTAAAAAATGGAAACAAAATTTCTATCCCATCACAATCCCCTCACCAAAATCAAGCCGAAGCACAAAAGCATAGCAGATTCGCCTGTAAAATTGTTGTACTCAAGCAGTTCCTGAGACAAAACATATAGCAGTACAAGTGTTAGCTACACTCCAGCTTTTTAGGATTCAGTAAAGTATCTTAATTGGCTGTTACTCTTTGTACATTTGATGTTACTACACAGAATACTAGTTCTACAAATTGTAAAGCTTTATCACATTGGTTGACTTTACAGTTACCCACTGAGAATACTGTCTTGGAAAATAAGCGGCAACTGCTCCTAGTGCCAAAAAAACAATATCGCGAAAGTACATGTATTACATGTGTTACTAATTCTGCTTATGTACATTGACTTATGGACAAATGTCTTACACGGCACACATCGCAGAACACAGCCTGTTTCACAAAAATAAGTTAAATACTCAATATAGACCCGTGACTAGGACGTCCTGGTTTATTTTGTTTCCCGTTGACTTGGTCTCTACTCTCTCGGGCTACATTCACAGTTAACTGGGCTGTTGATGCAGTTGTTGCTTCTTCGTCCGATTCTATCGGACTAATCCGAATGGCCTGGTACCATTGATTTGTTAAATCAGTCATCTGTGACTTACAATCCTTCAATTCTTGCTGAGTAAACCTTCTCGTGAAGAAAGGAATAAAGAATTTAAGATCCCATCGAGCAAAGCCGCGAATTCGCGATTGCAAGAAGGATACTTCCATCTCTTCTTCGGTGAGCTCCGATAAGTGTTCGGAGTCGATTGTTTGACCCTAATTTATAAAAGTGATCGCGAGATGTTTTCGTTAGTTACATATTCGGGATGTATTTACATGTAAAGAATTAGATACGTACCCACTCACGAGTTTTACTTAATGAAACTTCCTTGTCTTTCTTTTTTCTTCGATTACTTTTCTGTTTCTTTTCTGCCCTTAAGAACTTCAGCAGTGGCATTGTTGAGCCACCAAATATTAACGTTGTGAATAGGACAATTATTAATGTTGTCGTAATAATTACATGACGAGTTTCGTCGCTGAAGTCTAAATGAAGCGAAAGTGCGTAAGAAATAGCACCTCTGAGCCCACTGAACCACATAATGAACATCATTTTCTTAGTAATCTGATGCTCTCGGAACCGATTCACCAGGAGGGCCAAAGGAAAAATATTTGCAGCTCTGCCAATCAGGCATAAGATTAAAGACCACACGACTAACGCAGGTTCAACCTATTAACAAATAAAAATATAACTTGGAATGCGTCCGCAGTGGGTTAAATTAAATCAATTTGGTTCAACCTTACCCTGTGTCTAAAGCTGAATAATGCCAAGCCCAGATATGCGAAAACACAAGTTTCAGCTATGAAAGCTAGTGTCCTCATAGTTTGTTGCATTGTAATTTGCGTCACCGTTGATAGATTAAAATGGGTGTAGTGCGACATAACAATTCCGTTAAATAATATCGCCATAATCCCTGCAATTACAGACAAATGTTTTTGGTACACATCATACTAGTATTTCCACTAGATTATTTCTATCGACTTATCCATACCCGATAGTTGTATCCCTTCTGCCAGGACATACGGTGCATAAGTGAAAACTAACATGAGCCCAAACTCAAGAGACGGATTCTTTCTAAGATCAACGTGTTTGAGCAATAAAGCACTTATTAAAGCAAAGACGACACCAATCCCAGCAGATGCAAAGAACATAAGACAAAACCTATTCAGCGCTAAAATAATTGCTTCGCTAGTTGTGGCTGCGTTATTAGATTCTAACACGGATGTAGTTAAAACAATGGAAATGGCATCATTTAAGATCGATTCTCCAAATACCAACATGTTCAAGACAGGATCTACATCCAATGCATGGAATATAGCAACAGTTGCAACAGGATCAACTGCCGATATCAAAGATCCAAATGCAAAACTCTCAATGAAGCTAAGTTTATATGCTACTTGTGCCAAGCCTAATAGATACACACCGGCTCCGATAACGAAAGCTGAAATAGCTGTACCAAGAATAGCAAAGACAAGAATGCTTCCTATATTTTGGAAGAAGTTTCCTTTATGTAAATTATACCCTGACTCGAATATAATCGGAGGTAAAAGTACAAGGAAGAAAGCAGTGGGGGAGAAAGCTTCCTCTTTCTTCCAGTTCGCTATATTCTGATGAGACATAAGATTAATGATCATACCAATCGCAGCTCCTAAGAAAACTATTACTACAGACTCCGGTAGATATTGAAAGTTGGTTTGGAGCATTAAATGTATAAGAAGAATCCCTAACGCAAGAACACAAAGGACAAAGAATATTGACATTGAACTATTATGCTCTTCTTCCGCCGATCCTTTATCAGGCAAGACAGGTTCTGCAGGTGCGACTGTTGTTGTACTGGTGTTTGTCATGTTACTACTGTCCGGACTCTGCGAAGATACTGAGAAATCCGGTACGTTCGTCCCATCTCTTTCTCCAACAGGAAAGGACAAAGCTGTGCTGCTTTTCTCTGTGATCTCATCTTTTCTTACACTATCAGATTGTGAGATTCCAACAGTTGTAGTTTGGACATTCTTGGTTGCAGATGTTGAAGAGGTAAGCTTGTCATCGCCCACTGCTTCCGACGAATGTGAATTCTGTTGCGTGGCATTGCTCGAGCTGGTCGAAACATTTCTTAATTCCGACCCTGTACTATTCGACGTGACAGTAACGTTGCTCGGATTATTATTTTCACTTCCATGTGACAGGTGGAAGCATTGCACAAGGATGCACAATGATAGTAAAGTGATCCACTTGCTCCTCGAAGATGTGTGATTCCATGAGAACTCGATCATAATTGATAGTACTTTTCTTCACATTGTCGCACAATTCTCGAGAATTTATTCCGACACGATGTCAGATTACTCGCGCGTTATCCACTGGCCCTAATAAGACTGCGGTTACGGCACTGCCACGCAATGCGCATCCTGGCTGGCGTAGTACATACGCTGATGAATCAGCTGTTGCAGTTTGCATGAGACACACACACACACGCGTATACTCCTGCTGTAGCGTGTGGTAAGCTTGTGCATTATACGAATTGACTGATCTCGAATTCGACAGCTCAATTGGTTCAATTCTATTGACAAGTAAATCAACGATGAAGAATGAATAAAAATTGATATTATTTGCGTGAAATTGTCATATGCCCAGGCTAGTTATTGTCAACGAATACCATGGATTAAGAGAGCATGTATAACATTTTATGATTTTTTCATAAAAATACCAATGCCATTTCGTTCAACATAACATTGTTTACTTATGTTTTATTAAAGGGATTATTGACACACAGTACTGCTTTGATCATATAATTTTAAAAGTATTTATTTAAAACTCTGTTTACTTACAATTACTCTGGTTGATTCTCTCAATTCCAGTGAATCAACTATTGCAAAATGATTGAAACAATGTGGCACCGCTCAAGATTATTATACAGGAAGTGCGCTGTTAAACGTAGTAACATTCTTCTGTCCATTCATCAATTTGTAAGACGTTCTAGTTCAAAGTTTACAATAGAAGAGGACACTGGTGATCCTCTTCCGAAGGAAGCAAAGGTGGTAATATGCGGGGGAGGTGTTATGGGAGGAGCTGTAGCATATCATCTTTCACTTATGGGCTGGGGATCTGATACAATTATCATTGAAAGTGGAAGGTACGGTAAATCAGTTTGTTCTGTGTATCCTGTTTATTAAAGTCTAAGTATCCAAGCTGTATCTATCTTTCTAGGGTGGGAGGTGGTACAACATGGCATACTTCGGGCTTGGTAGGTGCTTTCAAGCCAAGCCCAGCACAAGTTAAACTTGCCCAGGATAGCATTGCATTATACAAAGAATTAGAAGAAAAGGGCTTATCAACAGGTTGGAGGCAGTGTGGTAGTTTGTCTCTGGCTAGGACAAGAGATCGTATGACAACATTTAGAAGAATGAAAGCACAATCTGTGTTAGTATAATCTGTGTGAAATCATAAATCGACAACAACAGCTTACATTTTCCTATGGAATGTACAGATCGAGAGACATTGAATGCCACTTAGTTTCTCCTGAAGAAATAGCTGATATATGCCCCTTATTACAAGTAGATGATCTTATTGGGGGATTATGGATTCCTGGTGATGGTGTTGGAGATCCTTATCGAATTTGTTTAACATTAATCGAAGAAGCAAAGAAAAGAGGTAATTTTATCACAGATAACAATTATAACACATTTTATATGCTATTCGGATACATATAATTATTTGCAGGTGTCAGGGTATACGAGAATTGTCAAGTAACGAAGATTATTAATCAGGATGGTAGGGTAGATGCTGTCGAGACTAGCCGCGGTTCGGTAGAATGTGAGCATTTTGTTAATTGCGCTGGCTTTTGGGCGCGCAATGTCGGTAAATTAAGTGAGCCATATGTAAAGGTAGATATTGGAATAACAAAATTTATGTTGAATGACTAATGTTATAAGTTCCATTTAGGTCCCACTGCACCCAGTGGAGCATTATTATTTGCATACACAACCAATTTCGAATTTGGACCCTATGACTCCTGTAATACGGGACTTAGATGGATACATATACTTCAGAGAACTTAATGGAAGACTATTAGCTGGTGGCTTTGAGCCTGTGGCAAAGCCTGCATTCGAAGATGGAACGATACCAGGTAAAATAATTTACGTACCATATTATACCTGCTTCTAGAATTTATTAGTATTTCGAGGTACAACAAATATGTTGATTATCTTGTAGAGAGCACAAAGGAACGATTCCTGCCCGAAGACTGGGACCACTTTCACATTTTGCTCGAGCAAATGCTGCATAGAATTCCAAGTTTAGGAAATGCAATTCTCGAAAGGCTGTGTAACGGGCCAGAAGCATTTTCTCCTGACTGCAAGTGGATAGTAGGTGAAGCCCCCGAGATTCGCAATTACTATATCGCAGCCGGCATGAAAACGGTAAGAACAGCATCGGGAAGTTAGAGTGAAGGAAATACCATTATTATGCCGGAATAAAATCTACGGATAGGTGGGAATATCGGCTGCTGGCGGAGTCGGTCGCGCAACTGCCGAATTAATAGTTGATGGTTCCACATCCGTGGACATGTACGAGCTCGATGTATCCCGATTCCTCGGGCTACATAATAATCGTAAATTTTTACGCGACCGTGTGAGGGAAGTTCCTGGCATGCATTATGCATTGCAATATCCACAGCATGAATTTAAAACTGGAAGAAACTTGCGCATGTCTCCTATTTACCCGAAATTGAGAGAAGCGGGTGCCGTCTTTGGCCAGGTAATGGGGTACGAGCGGCCTTCGTGGTTCCAAGCGGATGATGATACTGGTATGTTTCGCATCTTTCTACTTTGGATTTATTAAACATCTGTAATATTGATCTGACAAAACTTTATCACGACAGATTTAGAACTAAACGACGGCTTCCAGAGGTATAAGATCGCATATACAAACACATTTAGTAAACCACCGTGGTTTGATTATGTCTCTCAAGAATACGCGGCATGTCGGGAGAGTATTGGTCTGAGTGATTATTCTTCCTTTACAAAAATCGATTTATGGGTATATCATAGTAATCTAATATTATAAAAACTGGAAAGCCAGTGCGATAAGATCCGACATCTAATTACTGACACTATTTTTAGTCCAATGGTACGGAAGTAGTTGACTTTTTACAATACGTGTGCTCAAACGATGTCGATATACCCGTTGGAAGTATTATCCATACTGGAATGCAAAACTATCGTGGGGGGTACGAAAATGATTGTAGTTTGGCCAGAACAGCTCCAAATCAGTAAGTATGGCACAACATGTCTATGAGAAACTTGTTCAAAATTACACTTTCTTTTAGTTACATGATGATCGCACCTACGATACAGCAAACACGTTGCAAACATTGGATTCGTCGTCACCTACCACCCGATGGGTCAGTCGCTGTATCCGATGTTACTTCAGCATACACGGCAATATGTATTATGGGCCCAGCTACGCGCCAGTTGTTAACAGAGTTAACGGATACGGAATTAAATCCAAAGAATTTTCCTTTCTTCACTTTTAAAGTATGATAAAGTTTGTCTTATATCTAACTCGTGTCATATGCGCATAAAATTGTTTATGTCTCTTTTGTGTTACTAAGGAATTGGATGTGGGTCTCGCTAATGGAATACGAACTATGAATTTGACACATACAGGAGAACTCGGATATGTCTTATATATTCCTAATGAGGTGAGATTCTTATTTTCAATGACAATTATTCTTGTTTCACATTCGTTAATATTATTCATTGACATCAATTCTGTCATGATGAATATTTCAGTTTGCCTTGCACGTTTATACAAGATTAATAGAAGCTGGCGCTAAGTATGGTCTTAAGCACGCTGGATATTATGCGACGCGTGCTCTACGAGTCGAGAAGTTTTATGCATTTTGGGGTCAGGACTTAGACACCTTTACTACTCCTTTGGAATGTGGGCGAACTTGGAGAGTGAAATTTGATGTAAGTTGCCCTTTTCATGCATTGTATATTATATGTACACAATAATAACTAAGTCTGTCGCGATCCTCCTAGAAAGGGGTTGACTTCATTGGCCGAGACGCTCTGTTGAGGCAGCGCGAGCAAGGTGTGAAACGAATGTACGTGCAACTCTTATTGAACGATCACGATGTCGAGTTCGAGACATGGTGTTGGGGTGGAGAACCGATTTACAGGAACGGAAAATATTGTGGGATGACTACAACTACCGGATTTGGATTCACTTTTAAAAAGCAAGTACGTACTGTGTCTAACATGATTTTATCATCGCTACCGAAGACTTGCATTTCCGCATACATATTGATATCCTTTCCAAACTTAGGTATGTCTCGGGTTTGTACAAAACTTGGACGCAAAGGGCCACGCTCAAGAAGTAACTAATGAATACATACTATCCGGGGATTACGAAGTAAACGTGGCGGGAATCCGATTCCCCGCAAAGTGTCACTTACACAGTCCGAATCTGCCAACCAAGTTTCCTGATAAAGAAAGAGATTCATATCATGCCACGCGCGATCAGCAAGTTTTATAATCTTTTATGATATTGTAAAGCATGTGTACATAAAGAGATTGAAATAAACCATTCGCTAACGACCAAGTCTTAGAGCTAGTTTCTCAGAAGCTAGTTAAGAAGCGATTTTCCAGAACAATAAGTTGTATAAATCACATTTTAATTAATGTATGTTTATCATCCTTCATAACTACAATTCTTAGAAAATTACATCAATGTATATACTAATAATTATATACTATATTACAGAATTCCAAATGCACCATCCATCCTGTAAACTTGAATTACATAGCACAACATATTCATTTGGTACTGATTGAGTATACCATTTACTTGTAGTACATTTATATTATAATATAAGCTAAAAAGTTCCTTATCATTTCTTGAACACCATTGTTGTCCTCTCGTACTTGTCTCTCTACCTCTTTAAGCATTGACACCGGCATTTGTGCTATTGGATATACAATGTCACGGCTTCACACGGAGACAGTTGGAAACGCACAGTTTTAAAGTACACTGCTCGAAAGACACATTTCGTGAGGCTGAATGTTCGTTGCTTTTGAAATGATGCAACAATATTTTTATTAAAATATTAACACAATAGTTGTCTCACTTATCCTAGTTCCATTGGTACACTTAATATACGATTCGTCAGTGTTTCTCACCAAGAAAATTAAGCCCAAAGTATAGTACATCTATTCGTACATTAACAACTTTTTACACGCGATTCTTATTTACGATGCTTTTTTTACTGTACAGAAATCGACAATGAAAAATAAAACGTTCTATCACTCTGGGATCTCTGGTTCAGGCGTGGGTTGCACTTGCTTCTGAACCATGCACGATCGAGCTACGGACTCGAACAACCTGGAACACAAAGTACGAAGTTTCAAAATCATCGAAATTCGTCCTTCCGAGAATATCAATCGTAAAGTACTATTCCATCGTTGGCGACTTACTTTTCAATTTCTGGGGCGCAGTGTACGAATTCATGCGTCCAGAATTTGTATGTTGGATTCTTAATGAGTTCGATAAAAGTTATAAGGAGACCCCATGGATGAGGCCTGTTAACGATTAATCTCTCCAAAAGAACCCTTGTGATCTGCTCTTGAATTGCTTCGGTATTGGCTTCCGCAAACAAGTAGAGAAGAGTGCAACTGAAGTAATGCGTGTGACTGTTGGGATAGCGAAGTTGATTTGCAATCGCATTCAGGAATAAATAGCGGCCTTCAGTGTCGAGGTCAACAGCTAAGTTCTGGAATATGTCCATGTGCGCGGAATGTGCAATGGTGGACATGTTGGGAGTATGTCCTTTGCTGCGGATGAACGATATAGCTTGCGTTCCAACATAAAGCACTAAAGCATTCATTAATTGAATGTTATACCGCATTCCAGCCTCTTGGGAAACCTGGAGGCTACTGCGCAATTCGGACAAGAATGTCACTGGAGCCCGTGCTTTCAAGTAAGAATCGAGTTCTTTCTTGAAGCTCGGTGGCTGTATCATCGAGGCGAAATTCGTCAGCACACGTGGCGCGTGTGCTATTTCCTGAAGCATGTCAACCTTCAGATTCGGAGTGAACGGATCCGGCAAGCGCATATTCCTCGGGAATGCACTCAAAATCAAATTTCTCATTTGTATACAATTCGGTGGGATCACATCACAGAATCCGTAATGGTAGTCACAGAGAAACTCGGGGAAGTCATGGAGTAAAACCAGCAACACCCGCAGTGTCCCTTTGTACAACAAGGTGACGGGCTTCGCGAGTTCCGCGTTCCTAAGATACGGAGCGAGATACTTGAATAGATCGATCAGAAGCTGGGCATACATGCCCCAACACTTCTGTTGTGGCGTAATTGCAAGCATGCGTCCAATGAACACTCTATGCGATACTAATTCTAGCCAGGCATAGCAGAATCCCGAGGCTTTGGCTGGTCTTAGTATATGCAGCGTGTGACAGAAAGCTGTCAACACCTGGTAATTCACAGCTTCCAGGACAGGTTCCGGTGCGCAGAGCTCCAAGAAAAGCATGATAAAGATCCTATGGTACGGCAGTTGTTGGAAATCCGTTCCCCGTATCTCATGATCCTGCAGTAGTACTCCAGCCACAATGCCCAACACTTTGTTGAGTAAGTTTATTTTCGTGTGAGTGTTGGTCGTATCGCCCGAGTGTTTGACCAGCAGCGCAACTAAGCGAACGAAGGCATCCAACGAATGGAAGCATTTTGCACGGACAACTGAAGGTGCTGCCGTAGTCTCAGCCAGTGCGCGGTAGCAAAGGTCCACGCACATTTGCGTACTGAGCTTGAAGAAACGGGTAATAAGGTCGTCTGTCTTGAGAATCCCATGAATGTTCATTTGATGAACAAACATGCCGAATGCTTTCGTCGGGTCTCGTGCGTGTGTTGGACTGTGGTGCATGGAGACCCACTCTCTTAGAAGGTATTCTGTCTTTTCCATCAGACCAGGTGGATCATCGAAATCACGAGCCTGCAATCGAAAATCCATAAAGGACCGGTTACATGTGGGTACCAAAACTTATACATCTTTAGAATCGCTTAGAATTAGAATGTTTACTTACTCTCACCTGCAGAATTCCGGAATGAATATGAGCTGTGGGACCAGCTGGTGCTCTATCGGCGAGAACACCAGGGTCGTGATTAGCACGCAGTGATTCAATAAGATTTGTTAGTCTGAATAGCACAATCCTAAAAGTACACGACGAATCGGTGACATAGTATTCGATAAATAACATTTCTCACATATAAATTTGTATAAGTATTCTCGTATCCACTTACCCTTCCGGTGGAGCCCTGTGGTGTGCCATTCTTGCCAATATCTCGATTGTATGAAACAAGTCAGATTCGGTCACATGTGTCGTTTGTCTCTCATCAATCAAGTAAAGTTGGACTAGCTGCATGGCGAATGCTGTAGCCATTGCATTTCCTGAGTCCATAGCTTGTGCCAGAGCCAAGTCGTATTGTGGAAGACTTATCAAGTGGGATCTGTAAATTAACACGCCTTTAGAAAACTTCGCTCAGCTGACATCTCTTCCCATTGGACACAGTGAAAGTTTAAAGAACCTTATAAGATAGTCGACAGCTTCGAAGTTATAGCGAAACTCCTCGCGACATTCTGTCAAGCAACGGGTGACATGCTTGTTAGTCCATTGCATTCCGTATGCGCGAGGGTCTTGCAAACACTTGAGAATACGTAGGTGAACTTCTCTGTAACGCAGGATAATCTCGGAGTCTATGACACCGCTAGAAATCGTAGGACCGTCTAGCAATCCTTCGACAGCCTGAAACGCAAATTATGTTTGTAACAGATTGCAGGGGACCCCCTAAGGATTATTGATCGAGTTCATACTTTCTTAAGCAAAGTCATAGCGGCACCAGCATCTCTTGATCGACGGGTCAAGATGATTGAGTCCAGAAGACTGTGAAGTGCAGCTTGTTGTGGTGGTGGCGCAGCAGGCCCCATTGCAGCGAGCAACACTTCAACTTCAGCAACTAACTTTTCTAACATAGCTCCAACTTCGTCATTGCTGACGGCTGCCGCGTATGCTGCAACTTGCTGAGCTGTTGGTACAGCGACTGCTTGATTTGCAGCGAATGCAGTAACAGCAGGTTCCTGGAAAAATGCGTAATATTATCCAGCATCGGAGACTCCAGTTATGAATAACTTACTGTGACTGGTTTCGGCATGAAAAGGGCTTGCGAGTCTCGTTCGGAAAGAGGGAGAAATCCTGGGATATTCCTTGCAAACTCCTCGTAAACAGCCATTTGCTGGGGCGTCACTGCTCCTACTTTCAGTCTAATTTGTTCAGGCATTCTCTCCGCTTGGTATTTAGCCAATGGATCGCAATATCTTCTGCCTTCTTGTCTCGCGATTTTTCGTACTTCAATATCGTTAAATAATCGCTTGTCCATTTCGGGAATAGCCTTTTCAATGGCTGTCTTCTGCACGAAAGCGCAGGCTAATTCCATATTATCAGCAGCAACCATGTTAGCTGCCTGTTCTGCCATTTCCTTTTGTTGCGGTGTTGTTCCCATCATTGCAGTGAGGAAAGCTTGCTTCAGATTCGTACTGATTGACGCTAAGATCTATATGAGGGTGTACAATCAATTATGATTATATGTAGCCTTACTCATTAGCCTCTACACTTCAATTACACAGAACCCTGCAGAGAATTTAAACACTTGTGTTGTACGAACTTACCTGATCTCGGCAAGTAATCATAGCCATTCCAGCAGTCAAATTGCGCACCATGTGTCTCGCCGCAGTCCTCATGCGAACTTCCTCCGGGTCGAGCGCGAAATCTTTTGTGACAATCTGCTCGCTGGTTGTTAATGCTATTTTGATCGAGCGATCAACAACAGGATGTATCCATTCCTGAATAGCTCGTTCAACAGCGGGACGCACAAATTGTTTCAGATGGGGGTGTGTTTGGAACAGTGGTATCTGAAAAGATTCGTTGGCAAAAGTAGTTTAGAGTTTTAGCATTCGCGAAACATTCATTGGAAATTCTTGTTACATACTTGATTGTTAATCGTTATGTGCTGCGAAATGTTAGCAATACTGGTGACAGATATGTCCATATAATTGAAACGCGGCTCGGGGGGGCCGGTGGGCAAGGATGGTGTGGTATTAGCTGGAGCTGGTTGGGACACAATCGTTCCAGCGGTTGTGGTTCCCACTAATTCTTCGATAGTAGCCTGTGTTTGGGGTTGGCTATTCACAGCTTCAGCTTTCTTATTAGGGTGCGACAATTGGTACTCCAAGTTGCGCAGTTTTTCAGGATCCTTTAAGTATAACGCTGGTTTTAGTTCCTGTGAGAAAAGATATCGAATGAAGCATTATATAAAGAATCTTGTACTACTTTTACTGATAGTTGTACCCCAGTACTATTACTTACGCCAACTTCGATGCTGAGATTCTTACAAAGCACTTCGATTTCGAATTTAAGATTTAATTTCAGATCAGGTTCTTGATGAAGTTCGGCCAAAACATTCATGATCGCCATCGTCCAAGGATTTGGCGGTCGAAAGACGCGGCTTTTCGCGCAGCTCTCAAGGACCTTTGCTACGAACGGGACTACGTAAAGCAATTCCTGCTGTCCCTTATGATATGCTTCAACGAGTAGGCTCTTTAGGTCGATATCAATCTATAAAATGATTGGAACAATTATAATCCTGTCTCTCTCTCGCGGCCATATATATTCAATGCACAATACCTGCAAAATTGGCTTATTTCTACCAAGGGTGAGCATTCCCAGCCAGTGACCAAGATTTTTTAAAAGTGATCGGTCTGAGAAATTTGCTATTCCTTTATCACTTCGTAATAAGACCTGAATCACAAACTATACGATAACTCGATGCTTAAACTCTACCGTATTTCAACAAGTGAGATAATTACCTTGATATTTCTAAATGTTTCGCGGGTTACCATCTTATTAACTTCTGGCAATTTAAGGCAATCCAAGAAGTTCGAATACAAGCCATGAAAATTCAGTTCTATACTGGCACGTTTCATCACTAAATATTGTGCCATCCAAGGCCAATATTCCTCAGTTACAATCTCTCGGATCTCATCACACTTTTGTTGCAAGTTCAGTT
Source organism: Crossocerus cetratus (assembly GCA_963675795.1). NCBI lineage: Eukaryota > Metazoa > Arthropoda > Insecta > Hymenoptera > Crabronidae > Crossocerus > Crossocerus cetratus. Next base: position 29,529,419 of record OY776662.1, on the reverse strand, counting down.
GACTCAGATTGTTAAAGATAAATGCAGTTTTGTCCTGCAGAGCTTCCGGTGGTGACGTAATTTTCTCCTCCTTGTCTGTCGCGACAAGCAGCGTATCGATATTGGTCGCATTAGCTATTGATGGCTGAAATTAATAAAAGCAAAATTAATTATGACCAATTGAAATAAACAACATAGCCTGAATTGAATAATACATTCAAATGCAGTTACCCGAGCCGACAGAGATGTTGTTGGTGTAGTGGAAGGTTTCGATTGAGTGGTACTCGTCGTAATAGTAGTTGTCGTAATAGTCTTGTACGGTGTCGTTACTGGTGCTAGCATTGTTGCTAAGCTTTTCGTGGGTGCCGGACCTTGTGGCCTGGTTGGAGGCTCTTGCCCTTGCAACCCATATTCTATGTATTCAATCAGATATGGGGGAAATTCACTGAAATGTTGAATCGCCCTCACATGTTCACAGTAAGTTTGATAATCTTTCAGACGATTCTTGAAACGATCCAGAGCAGTTATGCCGAAGTAATACATCTTACTCCCCTCTGGTTTTCTCAACGCATCCAGGACAAATCGGAGTGCTAAGCCCAGAGTGACATAACTACTAATCAGTCCCCTCTCAATGATACCGCCGAATAGTTGCGCCGTGATTTGCAGTTCCTTATCAGGATATTGAGGGAAAAAACGGTACTCTTCGAATAAATTTCGTAACATACAATTGAACACCTCCCTTTCCCGTTTACTCCCCGAATCTTGAAACTTCTTTAGCATGTCCAGGACTTCGTCTATTGATAGAGTAGGATGTGGTGGATGGTTGTAAATGCGTTGAAAGTAACTGTTGGCTTCATCCTCGATTTCCTTGGAAACATTTTGCGGCATATCGGGAAATAAATTGGACGTGTCCGGTATACGGGCTTTTTCAATCCCCGTGGGTGGACCAAGACGTCCTAGTCCACCAATGGTCGTACTGCCAGGAAGGACAGACGGTCCTTGTGTGCCAACTGGCCCTGAATGCAGTTGAGAAGATAATGGTAGCATTGGGAATGGACTTGGAGAAGGTCCCATCAATCGTGAAGGAGATCCAGGCGCTGAGACCAATGGACCAAGTGCGCCGGGCAGATTGAACGCGGAGCTACTTGGTGGTCCGAGGTTGGATCCCAGACCCATTGAAGCTAGGCTTGAAGTCAAGTTTCCTATCGAATCAACTTGTTTTGAGGAGAACAGTTGACCTCCCAGAGTGGCTGGGTTGAAAGGTTCCAAGCCCCGATGTCTTAAAACTCCAGGCGGTGGTGGTCTGCCCATAGTACTCTTGCTCAACATTAAACTACAGTTCTGAACCATCGTCATAATTGCGTCGGCACACTCTTGCGACACACTTGTGGTGCACACTTGCAAACATGCCAAAATAGTCGTCAATGTCTCTTGCGGAAGTTGGCTTGCCTTTGGGACAGTCAGATCTTCTTTTATGCCTGGGCCCATCACTTGCGGACAACGTCTTTGCAGAAATTTCACGCAGGCGCCCACAAAGACTTCGCCATGGTCTCGAATTTTGTCTGTCAGCCACTTCTCCAGCTTGAGATATTCCCGTCGAGAAGCTAAACAGGCTAGGTCAATGACAAATGGAAAAGACTGCGCATTGAGCAGTGCCGACAACGCTTTGAGATCTTGGGCAACATCGAGAATCCGTGACAATCTTGATTGATCATGATCTCCTCGTATGTACCATTCTGCCATAGCATGCATAATGATCGTTTTGATTTTGACCGTTTTTGCGTGCCATGCATGATGCAGTATCACAGCAGAATTCGGATGATTCCCAAGAAAAATGGGCATCAGAGTACTAAGTAGTTCTTGCCGAAGCATCGTCATAGGTGCGTGAATTTGAAGTAATGCTAACACAAGGACGTCGGGGCAGTGCTGTATCGGCCATTTGAATATTTCTTGCACAGGCACGTATAGACCTTTGTCTGCCATGTGTAAGAGCAGTTCGACTACATTAAGAGATCTCCATGTTTGCGCCTCTTTGCTATCACTTTCCGGCGCTGCCTTTAATACATCAACTGTTACCGAGTCGTATGTATAGTCAGTGAAACAAAATATATCTGGACACTTTAGGATTTGTTGCACTAAGGAAAATTGTCCTTCCACATTGTCCCAATGACGATACAAGAGTTCAACGGGGTACATGTGAGGAAAGCGGACAACGGGAAGTCCTTGATTTTGCAAGCCAAGTCGTAAGCCAGTCATTAACATATTTAGTCCTTGTCTGTCTTTGATCACAAACTCAGGATGGTCCAATTTCAGCATCACTTGACACCAGGAAAATGCTGGTTGCTGAAATAGGAAGAGATTTGCATTATCTCCAGAATAAATACCTCCTAATGCAAATTAGAATAATATAACTTTATAATACCATTTCTTTCAGCGCCTGAACAAAAATCTCGACATTCCATGTCGTTGGTGCAGGTTGATCTGCAGATTTTTCTTTGTTTACATCTTGGGAATTTCCCGAATTCCCCCAAAACGATTGCAGGCCACCAGCGTCATCAAGACTGCTACAAGTGCGTGCCATATGAGCGAGAACTCTGGCCCCGCACGCCGGCGATATTTCTCGTGCGCCGAGGCCAGCCAGTGCCGAGCGGCACTCTTCAACGCTGCCCGTGAATCCATATCCCAACTCCATAATTAATTCTACAAGAGAGTTCTCATCCTGGAAGAATTCATATGTCTCAATGTGTTAACATTCATGCGGGCAGTGCAGTAGGGAATTAAAAAAAGAAACACCGAATGTATATTACCATCTGATTGACTGCCATGTTTAATTCAAATTTAGGTTTTGGATGTTCCCCGTTACCTGGATACAAAAGTGGTGCTAACACCACTGGCACCAGCTCACGGGGAAAATCACGTCTTAAGTTCTTGAGAAATTTTTCTTTCGCCTCGCAAGACAAGCCAAACTGATTGGCTGAATAAAAAGTCTCAGATAATATTAGATGCAGAACTTCCGGGGAAGAATCGTGCAGACCTTCCTCCTGATGTTTATTAAGGGTCTCTGAGTTAATATAATTCTTTATCAACTCGGGTAATTGCCTTTGAATATGCTCAAGAGCTAATGCACGGATCTCAGTGTTCTCAGAGTGTTGCAATGCGATCGCAAATGCAACTTCTTGTACCAAAGTTAAACCGATCACCTTTTTCAAGTTTGAACAAAATTTTGGCGATGGTTTCAATGTCTGCAAAACAACACATAATGTTAAATTGAATGCTCCAAAATAGATTGTAAATACGAATACAAAGTTCAAGGTTATAGTGTTGGGAGGGTAATGAGTTCAGTATACCTTTTGTTGGTGAAAAGGATGATCGATAGCAAAACACAAATTTGAAATAAAGGACGGTTTGCTAAGAAGGCTTATACACTCCTGTTTTAGAAGCTGCACTCGATAGTAATCTTCTGCACTTGACTCTGGAGGTTCTCCTATCGAGAAATCCGCAGACGAGAACAAAGAGCGCAGTAAATGTCGGTCTGCCTCCAGACCCTTCCACTGCACTAGCTGCAATAAAAAGATTAGTGTAAGACATTGTTAAAAGGCCTGCAGCACTAGATTAAGTATTAATTTGGGAGAATGAAGGGGAAGTACGCCAATATTACTATTGTGATTATCATCTGAGAGAGACATCATTGAATCATAATAATTTGTCCGAAAGCAGGGAAATGCTTATCTTGATCGATATTATCAAATAGCGAGGACTCGATGCACATGTCACGGGATTAGTTGTGGAAGATTAATAAATTCGAAATAATACGTTGGAAGACATAGCGCAAGTGACGAATAGAGGCTAAGTTCAAGATGTAGAATGTACCGCGTGAGAGCATATTGGGCTATGGCCCTGATATCTGAGTCGACTGAAATCGGGCGACTCGCCTAGAGTTTCTTTGTCAGAGAAATCTACATCGCAGCAGTTGGAACGGGGGGATATCGGCATTAAGGCTTAGGAAGCATATTGCGCTGCTCGCTGGACAGCGTGCGACGAGAGTGGAAGGGGTGGGCATAAGAGATGCAACAGAACAACAGGTTCCTTTCTACTTACAACTGATAGATCCTTGCAGCTCTCCCGAAAATTTGTCTTATTTAAATTCGCAACCAAATAACTGATTTGTGACAAAGTAAAAGACAACGAGTCCAGGTTCATAGTTCCATGAATACGACCTCGAAAGCTTCAAACACGTTTGAAGCTTTCTTCGGTATCCACGAATTTCCTCCCCGGGTTCTCTCCTCGTTAAAAGCATGAAAATTACATTCGCACTGTCCTACGGCCAACATCCGGATTAATATTTTGAAATACAACTTCAAATCAACGTCATGGCGAGCACAACAAGATAATACTGAGAACGTAACACCACTCCAAGATCACACCATATAACCAGTCACACTCTCTACTGGTCCCTCTTTTCATCTACATCGCATGCAACCTCTACTGGACAGCCGGCTGACTACTTGTTTCAGTAGCCACTCGTAGCCACCAGAGCACGCCCAAATATTCATATCTAGTCACAATTGTCACTAAAAATATATATATATATGTATATAACTTTATTCCAATAAGTAGTAATAATTACTTGAGATCGAGATGTAACACATGATCTTTCGATTTAATCCTGAACGCGCGCTAGCTCGACTCAACTCCTTCTAACGGCAATATGTAGTCCACGATACAATTAGATCTCGGTGGATTTGCTGTTATTAATTCTAATCCCATGCTGACCAACTTCATCAGTCTTTATCATCGCAATAATCTAAAGGAGTGGAAATATTAGAACGTTAAAATCCTCCGATAGTACACACAGTGCCGATGATTTATGTATACACTCTCGTAGAGACGATAAAAGCCTACTATGACTTTCGATCCCATATCTCATAGTACAATCTGCCCCATGTATTAGTCGCACATACACTTCATAGTTTTTAAGTCAGGTTCGCGAAAAGCGTCACAAAATGCTATTTATTGCACCAGGCGTTTGAAGGTCCTCGAGGATGCAAAGACGGCACTCTAGAACTCTGCGTAACACATAAGCCCCGACTTTATTACGAGGGTACACACATCGTATCGAGCATATCGCAATATCTTCGAGCATTTCCATTCGTTCAGCTTTTATTTAGAGAGTTCCTCCCCCGACGCTCTCACTCGACGAAATACTTTCTTGCACAACAACTCGTGTAAATAAACATCGTTCATGTTTTAGTTAGGGACAGGCCGTTGTAGGACGCGATGGAGAACGATCGACGATGCCACTCGCATGCACTTGCATTATCCCGTTTGATGCGTGCGTTCTGCAACGTTCCGCACACTTCCATATTGTAGACACACATACACACTGCGGATGCTTAGATAGAATGGGCAGAACTGGGTAGAACCATTCAACATAATTTCTATAGCTTCGGAAAATCACACTGTAGAGTACTGGACCACACTGTTCAGTGTCGAGGAGTTTTCTAATACATTTTTTTCTATGCTAGTTTGTAAGTACAGTTTATTTATCAGTTTTGAACTCTTCCAAGAGGTATTGTTCAAAAAGGCCCTGAGTTTGAATTAATCACGAATAATGTGGTAATTATTGATTTGCTAAGGCAAGCCCACTAAATTGAATTCGCGAAAGGTACTTTTTACACTAAAAACGTATAAAATTATAATACAACAATGCCAGATATGAAAGCAAAAGCAACAGAGAAGAGGAAGATGAATAAGAAAATGAGGTAAGATTCATTAAGTTATGAATAACAATGGATGATATCGAATCATTGATTTTATTTGTTTTATGTAGCAAAGCTCAGATGCAACTTGCCATACTTAAAAAGAAACAATGTGACATTAAAGCCCTATTAATTGTTGAACGGCTATTGGAGCCCAACGTTGAGCAAGAATGGCTACTCCATAATGTAAGTTTCATTTGCACATCTCGTTAAATATGTAAACACTAATGAACAATGCACTTACAGCTGGGACAGATTAATAAAAGTCATATGGATGATGTTATAGAAGAACGTGCGATCATAAAGTTATGTGGATATGTTCTGTGTGAAAATCCAATAACAGTAACTATCACTCAGCAGTATCATATATCCACACGGAAGAACAAAGTTTACGATGTAACTCGGCGAAAGAATTTTTGTAGCTCACGTTGCTACGGTGCTAGCAGCTATCTTTTAGAACAGATGCTGACAAGTCCACTATGGTTAAGAGATAACGAAGAAATACCGGCTTTCAATCTTTTTGAAGCTAGAAACGAAGCTGAAAGAATCGTGCCCGGAGAAGAAGTTCTTGTAAAAGATTTGAATATTACGATAGACAAAGATGCTGAGAAGTTAAGAAATACCTCCGTCCAAGCTGATAAAGAGCTTGTACAGAACATTATAGAGAAATCTATGGGACACATACATCATAAGCAAAATGAGGAGATAGTGAAAGAAGATAATAGAGAAACAGAAAATACTCCGGGAACTATGAAACGAAAAGTCATGTGTGATTCTGTTGAGACAAGTCTGGAAAACAATATTTCTAGTTGTGAAACTCTAGAGAATACAGCAATGGAGCAAGTAGATGTGTTGGAGCAAATTGTAAATTCTGACCTTAGCACTAATGAAGTTGATAGACATGTACAAGTTACCAAAAAGTTTGATAGCCTTACTATATCAATCAATGAGTCAAACAAAACTGCAGCAAAAGATGATAAACCAGGCACTATTACTGATCAAGATAAAGACCCCGATGTTGAATCCCCCAAACTACATCATAAAAAGGCCAAAACGGATGCAGATTTAAAGCCCTACAAACATAAAAAGAATCAACGTAACAATATTAAGGAACAACCTTCTAAACTTTATACACTAGTCGTCCACATTGAGCAATGTGTAAATGAGTGGGTCACAGAGGAAACACTCAATTTACTCTGTGGTGAAGCTAATGCCAGGAATCGATTGGTAGAACATGTATCACAACACAATAAATATTTGCAAGTGTGTAAGAAACTAAATCAAATGCAATTGGAAGAAGAGAAAGATAATTCTGATCTATTGAATACTACACTAAAACCATTACCTCACTTCTCCATTCTCCAAGAAGAAGGGAAGAAAATAGAATTGAAGGCAAGTGTAACAACATATCCATAAAGTTATGTTATTTTAATTCTATGCAAATTATTTTCTAGGTACGCGCCTTTTACCAAGGAAATGTTATTATAGAACAACCAGATTCTTCAACAAAAGTGGATGACAATGTTAAAGAATCTTCTTCAGTTTTACCTTTAATAGATGCACATGCACCTAAGGCACTTAGACGCAGAATATTCTTAGAAAAGCTACATAAAACGTAAAATCTACATTTCTCAATGACTGTCAGCCAAAAATTGTATAATGTATCCATTTATATATAACTCTTATGTTACAGATTGCCTGACTTATTGCTTGCTTTATCAAATACGAAACAATCGTGTTCAAGCGTACATTATAATTACAGTGAGTGTAATGTTCTAGTGAAAGTACTTGTTAATACTTTTGCTTTATCTGCTACAAACATTATTTTCAAAAGTACCGAATGGACACTTGTGGGACTGATCATTATTAAAATGTAAGTATCTCAATGCATAGGTGTAAGTACTGGTTATACTAATGATTGAATGCATCTACAGGCTGAGTATCCTTGATCCGCAATTGAAGATCTTACTTGCGACAAAGCAAGCATCGATGTATATATCGTTGATATTAATGTCTTATAAACTAGATCCAAACTACTTGGATAGATTGATAATAGAGGTAACTAATAATACGCAAATTTTTGATCCCACATCGAAGATTTTTGAGTAACGAAAAACTATAAACGATAGGACATATTGTGTAATTATGTTCTTCGCATATTTTTATATTTATTCGTCCATGAAACACGTTCACAGAATATATTGTACAATAGTAATTATAACGATGCGAAGAGTTGTGTCTTAAGTAATAATTGTAAATGATTATAGAAAAAGACTGAAGGACAAGATTTGTTAATAAAAAGAAATTGCCATGAGTACAAATTATGAATTATTTGCGTCTGTAACAGTCTTAAGAAGTGCCAAGTAATTTCTAACACTTGGGAAATTTTATAATCTATAAATCAAACAGAAACTTACACAAAGCAAATTATTCATTATTTACAGTGTCTTATAAAAATCTCTCCTGTACTTTTACAAATATAATTTCTATTCCATTTTTCTAGTAATTTGATTTTGGTTTTGCGTGTTTCACTATTGAAAGTGAATCTTTCGATCTGGCGTTCCGATTTCTCCTGAAATGCAAACGCACAATTAAAATTTCCCACGTTCAATAGAACAACGATATAATATAAACTGCATAGAATGCTTGTTCTGTAAAGAAAATTGGTTACAAAGATTTAAAGGGGCACCTGTTAGAGGCGATGCCGGGCATTCAATTCCTAATGTATCCATTTGCGGATTAGTAGACAGTGGGTCCTCTGTCGACCGATTACCAACTTTATCTCGTAAAGCTTCGTACAAGTGGTGTACAGCCTCGTTATGCTATAAGAAAAGATTCAATCTTAGTTACTCGAACGTCTAATCTATTCGGATTTTCTAGATTTCTCTATGAAAATACCTGACTAGTGGGTTGTAAGGCCTTTAATAATGAGTGTAACCGTGTCGGTGGTAATTTCGGATGAATATACCATAATAACTTCAACAGATGACGCGTTACGTTGTCCCTACCCAAACCTGCCAGGAAAAATTCATCAAATATTACGGTACAAAATGACTCATTTGAGAACTCATCTGCCATATTTAATATTAATAAGGACACCTGCAACATATCGATACCATAATGATAAAAGTGCCTAATTTAAAACTTAACAATGGAAGAATTCTGGTACAATTTCCTACCAAGGTATGGAGAAACGGGTCCTCGAATGCACGTTGCGCTTGGCAATTCGGTAAAGTGGCTAACACTCTCATCAGGCCCCTTGCATCTCCTCTTGCTCTTCCTACTACACCACCGCCACTGCCCCCACCAACGTGTAATGCATAGTACATTGATAATACGGCAGCGACTCCCGAAAGTTGGGCATATGCTTGACAAGCATCCGGTGGAGGTCCAGAATGCTCAATTATGGCGATAGCACTCTCCCTCTCATCAGGTGGAAGTTTGCAATTAAGTTGTCTTATTTGATCATCCACCTTAAATATAATTCCATTTCACTGTGTTCATAAAAAAAGGAGATAGAATGTATTTATATACCATGAGTGACATGAGCGCAGGCAAAAATTTTGTAACGACTTGGCTGTCTAATTTGGGCTCCTTAAAATCCTGAGAATCGATCATCTGCCAGGCAGACAAGCCCAATGCAAGCATTCTCAGTAGCAATACCAGAACTGCATTGTCCCGGGGTAATGTTTCACTATTGATTAAGTGTAATGCAATCTTAATAGCACTGCTCGCAAGAAAGTTAACTGCATACGGATCGCAGAGGGTCATACTCAAATCTCCTAATACTTGTTCTTGGCCTCGCTACAAGAAAAAAATGTATTGTTTTACTCTGAACACATTGTTATTACAGTGCATTGTAGCTACAGATGTGATCTTTTTTTACCTTAATACTATCTAAAAAGCCTTGTAATTCCCTGGATCTTTTGATATCAACATTCTTCTCTCTTATACATGCATCTAGACACCATGTAAATTTGTGACAAGGATCCACAGATATAATATCTTGTACCTAAGTGACATATGAAGAGTTTCAAACTTTTCCAGCATAGAGAAATATGACTTAGATGTTGTGTAATGGTTTACCTCGAGATCATGTAAGGCCATCAGTAACTCTGCTCTTAATGTACAGTAATGTATGTTTTTTGTACGTAAAAATAACGTTCTCAAGAACTGGAGTACCATATCATACAATTTAACACTATGACCTATCATATGTGCCAACTTTTGCACCACCTCTCCTTGTCTTCGTACCTGTATCAATTGGGATTAAAAGTATTATTATTAACAGAAAGGATTTTAAAACTGACTTTTTGATATACCTTGGGCGAAGGGGTGAAGAAGAGACTGTTGAGATTCCTATGGTCGAACAAAATCTGTTCCTTCTCAATAATATATTTACTAAACAATGGAGAGACTTCATCTCCGAAGAGGCTCTGATTGTCTTTCCAAATCTGACGCTTCACTTCCGTGTCGGCATCGTTGTACAATTCTTTCTCCCTGACAAGGACGCGCAGGAATTTGTCTTCTATGTGAGGTGTGTTTCGCAGAATACACATGACAACAGGCCTAAGAGCAGCAACCCGTACAGCAGGGAAACTTTTTGCGAGAAGTTCCTTTAGCCGCCTGTCGCCAGTGGCACCTTTGTCTGCGCGTTCCGCGCCGATTTCATTTATCCGCTTCACCAATTTCTCCCTCAATTCTTCCAAGACTGACGCATGGAAGTCTAACCTTCTCACACCATGGAGATCTAACAGTGGAAGCATAGGCCTCAAAGACGGCAGTAAAATGCCGTTTTCTAACTGAAATCCAATGCACCTTATTAATGGAAGTACGGAGACATTTCCCAGCATCGAAACAGTACCTGAAATTCCTCGATTGCTTTCAATGGGTCGGTACAACTTGTTAAAGCATCTCGCAAGAAAACCTGGCCAGCGATCCCCAGAGTTTCCAGGCCATTCCCCGGCTCAATGTTGTTCTTTGGTGCGCTCATGATAATTCTTATCAAATCCGACTATTCCTCATAAATAAATGGAGGGGTTTCCCTTGATGCTGATACTTTATGTCTTTTCACTTTGACCGACCACAACACTGGACCACTCCGTGCTTCATAGTATACGCGCCGTTTATCAGATGTTTGGCATGTCGGTGGGTTCCACGGTTTGGCTGCTTTTCTTTCGTGTAGTGGTAGCTCGCCAGTCCATGAAGTAGTTTCATGCACACATGCACATCAATACACACCACACGCAAAATTTGCATACACCGACGGACTGTGTATGAACGCACGTATACAAACATGCGTACGTAGATTTGTGTGTGTTGAATCGCGAGTGGTGTTCTGCTGGTCGTACACACATATGCAACATATATATATATCGGAATAGAAATAGAGTTCCTTACTGTCAAAAGTGGTTAAAGTTAAAAGTGTCAGAAAGTCTGTAACATATATAGTTTATAATTGATATGGCTCAGTCAACGGCAAGTGGGACGTCTTCCCGACGATACCCGAGAGAAAGAAATGTTAGTGTAGTGTCTTCGTCGTCGAGATATATGGAAAATGAATGGGAAGCTAAAGAGGTAATATATTGGGGTTACCCATTATTTATCCTTGCAGAATATCTGACTGTCATACTTTATTCAAACAATTCAGTTTTACTTTGCATTATTGTATATAGTCGCGCAAAAAATTATACAAATGCATTATATTACGAAAATTATTCTCTAGATAGAATATATTTTGATATTATACTTGACAGGCTTTACCAGAAAGGGAGCTGGAAGAAGCGAGGGCAAGGGCTGCCCAAATGGAGAAAACAATGAAGTGGTGGTCGGATTGCACAGCGAATTGGCGCGAGAAATGGAGTAAAGTGAGGAATGAAAGGAACCTGGCGAGAGAGGAGGCCAAAGTTTTAAGGGAGAAGCTGGAGATCGCTGTAAAAGACGCGAATACATTCAAGCATGAATCACTGGAATTGGAGATCCAAAATGAACAGTTGAAGAGAGAGATGGAAAAGATACATATGATATTGCTGAAGCATGCTGGTCAATTTGACCAACAGATCTTTACTGTACTAGAGTCTGACCCTCAACTTAGAAACACGTTAGGCATAGATGAACTGTTAAAGTTTTATAACAATGTGGAGAGAAGCGAGGCGATCAATCCTCAAAAGAGCTTGCTGACGTGCAAATCTTTTGAGGAGTCCAATGAAGGTTTGGGAGGGCACAGTGTATTACCGAACAGAGACATCGAAGAGTATGTGCTTCAAGGAGCAGTGCCAAAGCACGCGGTCGAACTTTATAAAGAGAGTCCGAATAATTCACTGGACAGAGATGTTGGTAGATTATTAGCAATAGAGAATAATCCCGATGATAAGGTGGAGAAGCATCAGTCCTCCATTGAAATCTGTAATGATGATGGCTTAAATCAGAAATTGGCAATGCTTCAACTCAAGACAGACGAAACTACTAAAATTATTTCTGAAAAGGAGTATGTTTGGCTATGGAATCTAAGTCTTGTATAAATCCATACCATTCGCACTGTGGCAGAGCATTAACATTTCTTTTATGTTACCAGGGAAAAAAGTTCTCTGCACCTTGGGATGGAAAAGTTACGTATGGAAGTTATGCAATTAAGGAAACAGTGTGACGAATTAAGAGAAGGTAAAACAGAAGCGATCAGAGAATTACTGGAGTTAAAAGAACGTTTTCAAGTTGAACTCAGCGACGCGCAGGCTGTTTTACTCGACGAAGCATCCAGTAGAGAAGAAATGAACGAACGACTATCTGAACTCCGATCAGAGGTAAACTATATTTAACTTTCGTTATGGTACTACTTTATACATAATTTTGGAATGCTTTCAGCTTGAAAGACTGCAAGGCGAGAATGCGGCGGAATGGGGGAAGAGAGAACGCTTAGAAACAGAAAAAATTTCCTTAGAACGCGAGAATAAACAGTTGCGAACTGAGCTTCGTGATGTGCAAGACCAAATAGAATCCCGAAAATCGAGGCCTGTTTCCACAACTGATTCTGATGCCAAATTGATGCAACAGGACTTATTAGTTAGAAACATGGTTTGGGTCTTTCTTAAAACTATCACGACGCTGGTACAAGAAAAACTGTACAATAATTCTTATTGTTATATCAATTCCGACTGCTAGGCTCTATTAAAGAAATCCCTCAAAGAAAAGACGACAGAGCTGTCGCACGCAGTGAGAAGATCAGAGCAATATGAAGCTGAAGTCAAGCGAGTCAGAACAAGGGTAGATGTATTAAAGAAGGAATTAGCAGCAGCTCAGGATGAAGTAGATGCAGCCACAAATACAATACGAAAGTTACAGCGTCAAAACGAGGATCTTATGGAGCAACTAGAGTCTATAAATGTACAATTAGAACATTTTCGAAATAGGTAAATACTACTTTTTACCAAACGCACGCATGGTTTTGTAACTTTTGTGATTCTAATGCAATGTTTTCCTTGGCTGGTAGCACAAGCTCGGCAATGACGTGTGATGGATCAGTAAAAAATGAAGATAAATTGGATGACCATAATGATGAAGAAGAAACATATGGTAAGATGCAATCTCCCAACCGTTGACTGACCATAATTTATAAATTACATCGCTAACGATTGTTCTTACAGATTTCGAATCAGAGCAACCCTAGTGTTCACTATTGGTTCTATTACTATACACGGTTGAGAGGAAAACTTGCAACCAGAGTGAGAGATCTGACACAACATTCAAACTATCTCACGTCAGCTCGACAGTTTTCGTTTGTAATTATAGCAGATGCCATCAAGAAACGATTTCGTAATGTGTATACAGCAGGACTGAAAAAACGTGCTGGATTCGCTTGGGCTCTCGATCCAACCGAAGTGAAACAATTCCACTGCCTGATACAGTATTGTATTATTTTCCATTAGTCGAGGTTTTTTTAAAAGATTTTACACTTTTTTTATTATTTACTGTAAATAATTGTTTTATTGTTACTCATATCTCTTTTATCTTTATAATATTTTTTAACACGCGCGAGGCTCACAAGCATTTGTAAAAAGCTTATACCTCGGGTAAATGCTTTTATTTTGGTTATATGTACATAAATAATTGTATATACTATAAGTCACACAACGTCTCAATCTACTGAAGTTAAATTGAAGATGCTCCTCTATGTATCACTCATATTCTACGATACGATTCGTGTTATGTCAAGAAATATGTAAAATAATCCGTTTAAAAGGGTGTCGATGCTCGTATTATGGTTTTAGTACGCAAATTTTTTTAATGTGATAATGTGCATTTAAAGTTGTTGTTACCAACTGGTAGAAAGTTAGACTTGTTCGTTGTATAGTTAATGTTTAATGTATTCTCTTTTCTAATCTGTGTTTTATTGTGAAATTCATAAATACTTGCAATCGACATAGTAATTGGCAATGATGTACAGTCTGAAATCAAAATCACTCGAATAAAACAAATACAAGCTATGTGCAAGTGACGAGTATTGTCATGTGCCGCATATTTATTAGGCAACGTGCGTCTATGCATTATTCGCATCCCAGCGAGTAGGGAACGAAGCGAATATGCAAATATACTCGGTTCAATAGATTTGATCGAATACATTCTATTGAACTAGCCGAATTGTTGCCTTTTCCGTAAGCGTTGAGTATAGTAGATTTGTAACTTTGTATATGATTCTTAACATTTCATAGGCGTACCATCGGGATACGTCGGCACCTTAGGTTTACAGATCTTTTTCCTGCCCTCGGAACCGTATACGATGTTACAGGAGAAGGTGAAGTATCCACATGTAGAGCTTTTGGTGTAATAACGATGTTCGTATTTTCTGGGAGCATTATGCCCGTCGAGCTTTCCAGCCACGCTATTCGTGATTGTATAATAACTCGGCGAAATGGGTAGATCGCCGCTTTTAGACTCATCTACCTGCGACACCTGATTCCGTGCCGAAGTGCCAAATCTTTTTTCTTGTCGCAAATGCTGTTCCATCTTTTCGTGGGTTGTTTGAAGAGACCTGGTGTCCGAGAGTGGTGACTTAGTTTCTCGAGCAGCACTTGAACCTGTTGGTATCAAAGTAACAGTTTGCGATTGCGACTTGCCATCACCGTGGGCTAGTGTTTCTTGGCCGGATATTGATGTGACTCTTCCACGGAATCCTGGAGGAACTCTGTAGTCGGGCATCGACTCTCCCGGTTGCAGGATATGATCGTTGCGTGACTCGGTTGAATCCTGCTTCACGCGAACGTTGTATCGTTTATTAGTATTAACATGTATCATCTGCGATTGTTGCTGTTCCTGATTCCTATGTTGCTCTCTTACAGGGGCTGCCGTGATCTTTGGGTTTATCGACGGTTGTGCGGGCGGGCCGTCATAGTATTCCTCATCGTACTCTTCATCGTAGTCGGCATTAGTGTCATACACACTTTCATCCACGCGTGGTTTACCGGCCGCTAGCGGCTTCTTCGGATTCTGCGAATTCGTTTTCTCTTGATTACCAGCGGAAGCCTTTTGCGAAGTCGAGCTTGCTTGGAGATCGTCCGGGTTTCGCTCGAGATCATTTCCCGGCTTCCCCGTCGGGGTTGCGCTCTCAGCATCTTTGGATATAACTGGGGGATTATAAGGTTTAAATGGCTTGAAAACTTCAGTATCTGTCAAATTAAAATTGAACGGCTTCCTGGAAGCCGCTGCGCCGGAGCCCGAGCCCGCTTGGGCCGCGCCAGTGTATGTGATTCCATACTGAAAGGATCCCTCAAGCAGAGACTGCGATTGTCCCCTGTAAGTCCCACTCTGAGCGGACGCAGAACCTCCACCACGGAACGGTTTCGCCTGCTTCACCGCGTTCTCATCTGTCTTCAAGTATGGCCGGAACCCAATTTGCGCTTGGCTCGACGTGTTGCCCTCCCCGTTCGCTTGGGCGTCTGCCATCCCACCTTTAGAGCTCGCCTGTACCTGCGAGTTCGTCCCATGATTCCATCCGCTACTTTGCGCGCCAGTCGAAGTCGCGCCGGATTCCGAGTCCAATTGCACTTGAACTTGACTCTTCCCGTGGCCGCCCACACCTTGCGCATTGCTCGTCGCGCCTTCCTTGCCCCCGCTTATTTCCGTTTGAGCGCTTTTATTGACGTCGCTGGTGCCAGCTTGGGCCGAGAATGATCCAGAGCCGCTGTAGGTCCCCGTCACTTGAGATTGCGCTGTCCCTTTCCCATACACTCCTTGAGCCGAGGCACTCGCTTGGGTGCCCGAATCTACTTGCTTCACAGAACTAGACGCTTGGGAATCAGCAGAGGCGTCTTCCCCCTCGCCGACTGCCGAACTACCTTGTTCCTGTGAGCGATAGTACTGCGACGCCTCATTGGTCGCGCCCGAAGCACCAAGTCCGCCTGGATGTTGCAAGGATGGGTATTGTCGTCCGGGTATAATTCCACCTGCGGTTGGGTACTGCGTCACTCGCTGTCTATCAGCACCCCCCGTTTGCACGTTTCCGTTCATATCGGTTGGGTACAAGGAGCCCGGAAGGCCAACGGTACCACTTGGATATGTCTCAGGAGTTTGATACTGTGGCGCATACTGTGCGGCAGGTCTGCCTGGATAAGTACCATCGCTGCCACCGTGTATTTGAGTACCATCATAATGACCCACTTGTCCACCGCTTTGCGCAGGATAAGGTACTTGCTGTCCTCTGGAATCGACGCCTACGCTTCCTGGATAGACTCTTCTTCCTTGATCAAGCCCTGTTGGGGGGAACGTTCCTTGCTCAGTAGTTTGGCCAACTCCCGGCATCATACCAGGATAATTTACTAAACTGCCTGCATCGGGGTACACTCCGACTCCTTCTTGTCTACCAGGGTACATATCTCCGTGCAACGTGCCGCCTACAGTGCCGGCTTGCAGGCCGCCGGGGTAAGTGCCATCGCCAGATATTTTTGTCCCGGTTCGTGAGGGGATTGGACCAGTGGCTGGTCCCAGATTTCCCGCTACCGGAGGCACTGCGCCAGGAAGTGTTGCACCGGGATATTGTCCATGCACGATTGCTCCTGGTTGAAGTGTTTCCGGATACCTTCCAGGCGAAACTGTTCCGCCCATGGGACCGGAGGGATAAATACCACCGGGTAGAGTTCCTGACGGTGTTCCTGTATGGACAGCACTGTCGGGCATGGCCCCAGGTACACCACCGGGGTAGGTTCTAGGACCTCCTGGCTGGATGGTACCAGAAGGATATACTTGCCCTCCGGGTATCATATCTCCCGGGGTACTTGGCGCAATTGGTCCTGGTTGATAGACGCCAGGATATGGAACTTGTTCTCGTCCAGGCATGAGATTAGTTCCTGGCTGCCTCTCGGTGTACACATTGCCGAGCCCGGTTCCACTGGCTCCAGGTATTCCTTGAGGATACGTCGATGGCCTGTTCTCCGCTCTCGGTTGTTGAAATGTATCGACGGGGCTTCCTGGCCTTGACATACCCGGCTGCATATTTCCATAGTATACCAAACCAGAATCCGGCAGAACTCCACTGGGATATCCACCGCTTCCTGGTAGAATCGCTCCGGGATATGTTTCGACAGCGCCCGGTGGCATTCCACCGGGGTAAGTGATTTGACTCCCGGGGGCGCCGGTACCGGGATATCTTCTATCGAGACTCGCTGTACCTCCGCCAGGATATGCTAGTTTACCTTCCGGTGAGACGCCGGTTGTACCTAGTTGATATGTACCAGCACCCGGTGCGATTCCGCTGCCCGATGGACCCTGTGACATACCCGGGTAAACCTGAGGCCCTCTGACTTGTGTCGAACCGGGCGATCCACCAGGATACATAGTCGAACCTGGCATGCCTCCAGCAGTGTTGCTTGGATACACCAAAGTTCCTCCAGGCTGACTGCCTGGATATGTTTGGGCAGGATAGTCGGGATACCTCGTGCCTTCTCTTCCCGGGGTAACCGATGTGCCTTGACCTTGGCCAGTTCCAGTAGAAATGGTACCAGGGCGTGTTAGACCACTCGGTACAATATCCGGCTGGGGTTGGAGAGTAGCAGATCCCACTGTTCCAGGGATTCCAGTTTCTTGCGGCAACCTTATTCCTGTCCCCGATGGTTTCGGGTAGTACGTGCCACCCGGCGAGTGGACCATTCCCGGCTGACTGCCAGGTATGCCTGGAGCAAACGAATATCTCCCATCTCCACGCAATGCTTCTTGAGCTCGCACTCTGTCCAGGGCAGCGTCACCGCGCAAGTAACCGGCTGATCCAGGACAGTCCTCGCAGCCAGTTCCACCCATTGACATACTCTGCGCCTGACCCATCCCACGGCTTCCACCTGGTGAATGTTGACATTACATGATGGAACATTATGTGATAGAAGGATTTGTCTTATATCGCGTGCCCTGGCGATACGTACTGACAACCGCGCGGGAAGTCTGTTGAGTCGCTTCCGCCTCGGCTTTCCCGTCCTTTTCATTGCTACCGTCGGTGCTCAAGTACTGCGATTGCGTTTGGCCCCGAAAGTGGCCTCGAAATTGAGGAGCCTGGCGGCGGCGTCGGTTCAGGGCGACTTCCTGATTCAGCTTTTCTCGCTCTTCCAACATAACTTGCCTCTTAGCGCGAGTCAACAGTGGAGTCAGCACCACATCGGATACTCTCCTCGTCACGATGTCATTCTCGTCTATTGGAAGTTGATTGTGAAAGGGATCGTCGATTGCGTCGGGCACGGGCTCGGTATCTTGTAATAAAATGATACTCCGCCCTTGGCAGAAGTCGACTATTCGTCCGCCGGCGATACGCCATGCCTGTGGAAAGTACATGCCGGGCACGGTACATTAATAATAGTTCTAATTGATTCTGATTGATTCGATGATAAGTTTTGAGAATGACTTATTACTTCCAGTTTCGTTAAAGCGTTCGTGGAAGCGTAAAGGACGCTGTTCGTCGGTTTCGGATTCCTCGAATCGACAGGACGATCATCTCTTAGATTCTCCAGATAACAGTTGTTCTCGTTTCTGTCTCGATAAGCCACGAACCTCTGCAATGAAATCGTACCATTAAAGCGAATGCGACTCTTCTCTCTCGAGGAAGCTTGACATTCGTACCGTTGCTTCATCACTGTAAGACCATTGTTTCCTTGTCGCAGTCCCTGCAGTCAGTTCCGGCGGTATGGACCGATCGAACCTGGTTTTATCCTGGAACAATAATCTCACCGATTCTAATCAAAGAAGCAAAGAGCATGCCAATTTCGCCGGGGATTTCGCAATGCTTGGTGGGAGGATAGAGTTTCAGTGCAAGTAGATAGTGACGCTTTCGCGTCGCGTAACGCCGAAGGAGGGTGTAAAAGAACCAAAAGAACCAATTGGGAATAGCTCCGAGAGCTAGTTCTCAGTGACGTTATCGCGTGAACTCTGATCTCCAAATCTCTCGTGTGCCTTTTCTCACTTTACACACACACACACACGGGGAAAGAATTCTACAATTCATACTAATAAGACTATTAGCAGCGCAATAGTGGTTTTCTAAACTCAAATTTTACAGATATTAGCCGTAAAAAATACAAAATAAATAAACCGACACACCCAATTATCGATGATAACTGTCGAGCCTGTTCAATGGATCCATTTTATTATTATCCTATTTAACGTAAATTGTACAAATCCACCTCTTTTTGAGGCGAATCAACATTTGGTTGAAGAAGGTGTAGGTAAAATGAACTTACGTGGTACCGCGCGACTACTGTGCCCAGAAGGCAGAAGAGGAAAGCGAGGGTAGGCTGCATATCTTGCGCCTAGCCCGAGATGTGCTCGAGATCTTCTCTGCGACTGATAGTCGGCAGTGGCTCAGCGAAACCCTCGAGGAGGACGCAGCCCGAATCGCCAACTCCCACCCAGTCCATCTCTTCTTCTCCCCGTCCGCTTCGGTCGGCCGGAAGACTATGCGTTCACGCTGTCATCCGATGGAATCAAGAGGAAAGGGGCCGGCTTTGATAGGCGAAATTCTCAGAAGTCTCGCTCTGTAAATCGGTGATGTAAGTGAATCTCCTGTGTTGTAAGTGTTACGCTGATATCTTGTCTCGAGGGATTCTCCTGTCTCTTCTTTCTGGACACACACGCGCGGGTATGCGAATGTCTCATAATCTCATAATCGTCCTCGGGAAGGTATCAACCGCAGCATTATTGTTGGCAATAGGAAAGCGTGGAAGTTAGTTTTCCGCATGCAGAAGATGTGCCCTGTTCAGTATCGTAAACACGTTTCTAATCGCGAATGATATGAGGCAACGGCGACTTGTGGGAGAGCATCGTCGAAGATGCTCTCTCTTCCCCTTCATCGCCCTAATTATCATGCCCATTTGACTTAGCAAATACAGCCAGTCCCTGTTCACTCCGACGAAAGCAGCTGCCTCTAATAATTGCACGATTCATCGCTAATGAGATCGATACGCAAAAAACAATGTAAGCAATTGAACCGGTCACTTTTATATCGGATGTGTATACACAGTACTTTTATATGTCAGGACACAGTTCCTCTCGGCGCTGCCGCAACTTGATAGGAGCACACGTACAAATTCAGGCATTCGAGTGTGTAATATGATTCGGGAGGTAGATATACTGCGGACGAATTGAATTCGGCCTGCTCGACGTTTTTGTAAGCTCTTCTTTCCGTTGTAAATGTGAGATTTTTCCTCGGGCGTGGACTCTATTCTAATTGAAGGTATCTTTATAGGATTGGTATAATTAGTGGAAGCGGATATAACAATATGTATATACGTGTATTTTCTCATTGCGATAGACAAGACTCTCAGCACAATTGGTAGAAAAAGTTGATAAAATATTGGTTTAGGCATTCCGGCGTACAAATGGGCACATACAATGCGATATGACGTGTATAATAGTATATGTTACAAATCGGATTAACTAAAGAGGACTAATGAAAACGACCGCCTAAACGCTACTGTGTATAAGAACGGGAATGCTATGTACAAATTGGCGATTCACGCACTGGCACTGATTAACATTTACCACGGGGTTCTCATGCTCGACCGTCACTCATCGACGATCGTTTAATGACTAGGAGAGGCACACTGAGAATTCGACTCCGCTCGATTCAACCTTTTTACTCCCTCGGGCAATTGTTGCCGCTGACGCTCAACTTCTTATTAATAACTACGCGAAATCATTAATGTAGTAACCACGCTACCATACCAAGACTCGCGCAAACTCGCATCTTGCCAGACGAAATGATTTCAAACTAGAGAGAAAGTGTGAGCCTGGCCAAGTGAGTTGTGAATATGAATATGAAGATGGATGAGTGGGTGGGTGGAGAGGAGATTCACTCGAATATCAAGGGTGAGTTTGCGCCGCGGATGGTAGAACGGGTGTGACTAGTGTACACTCGGACCGTCACCTCGATTGCGGGTAACCGGTCGAAAACGAAGAAAAGAAATCCTTAATTATCGATGCAACACCGTCGGCCTCTCTTAGCGGCGATCGGCCGCGATCAAAACCTCGAATCACAGACAACACGCGCTCGCGACATGTAACGCGCTCAACGCGTTAGAATAGGATTAACACTACGCTCTTAGATAAATCCAGACGAATTAATGCTTCGATCAAGCATGTAGAAAAGGACTCTCTCAACCTTAGGAATATGATTATCAACACTTCATAGCGTTATTTCTATTAGGCCCTCGATTTTTAGTGTCTCGATATCGACAGGTTTCTTCGAACACGTCTAGTAATTTAGCTTAGTAAATTGATTCCAGTTGGTCGAGAAAGTACTAAATTACTGGATCTGTCTCAACGAGTCTTTTAGTTTAGGCATCCGTCAGGCGCGATTCACAGTATGCCTTGGAGTTAGGTTCTTCAATATTGCTTTAGAAATGACATCTCTATGCCGCCCGCTCCAGGTGACATTTGAATATCGATCATGGAATCTTGGCACCCTGGAATCTACTCTAGTTAAGGATATATCCTCGTACTTGTTTGGTACGCGTTAGCTGCCTGGAAGAGCACGCATGGAGCTTTTCGCATTCGACGAAAGAACAATCTAATATAAGTACACGCGTGTGTTGATTCCCAAGCTCCGCAGAGCCCAGTTTCTCTCGCTTAATAAGATTAAGTCTTAAAAAAAAGTGTCACTAAGTATCAACTAACGATTAAGGCACGGTGTTAGGAATCGACAATTCGATTTTGTCGTTAGTTATGACTATGTGCTAGATGGTCCCTAATTAGGAAGATGCTTGGAATTATACCTGCCGATCGTATGGACTCGCAATTATCGTCTAGCCTCTTTACAGGCACACTCGGATTGTTCGTTGAGAAATGATCCTGAAGAAGAAGCCGCCGAAGTTTAGTATTGCCGGATCAAGGGGTGCTTCTATGAGTTTGTCCAGCGTACGACAATTCCTTCGTATGCATACGGCGGCTTCGTTTATCAACAGTTTGACGTATCTACTCTAGTGATATGTAACTAGCTCAAATGCTTTTGGCGATTGACAATCACTAATCTCTTTGGTCTTTACCACGCGATCAATGCCGATGACTACTTGCTAGCTGGGCAAATAGTTGGTTCGCTAATTGTTGCTCGTTTGTTCGACTCCGATACATAATTTGTTTCTACACTTGCGCAAGTTCGATGTTCGTTCTCCTGGCAAATGGGACCGCGACGTGACTCACGCCGCAGAGCGTGGAGTGTTTGGCAAGCTTTCTTCGGTCTCCGGGGCGAGTAAAGCCTCTACGCGATCGCTAGGTTTAACGTCATTGAAGTCGGCCTCGAGAAAGCCGAGGACCTAGTTGGATCGGAGAAGTCGAAAGAATTCGGTGGACTCTGGCAATGCGAATCATTGCTGAAGCGATTCAAATGTTCGGGGTTCGGCGATATTACGGACGTTCGGATCACCATTCTCGACACGTATTCCTTGTCTTTGGTAAAGCCGTCGAAAGGTGGTCTTTGCTGCTCTTCCGGACTCTTTTCTCGGTAGGTGCGCTTGACCGGCGGAGACCCCTCGGGACAATCCGGCGTCCTCGTGTGTCTGATGATCGCCGAGAATGCCGATGGAGAACTCTTTTGCTCGTGATTGGCACCCAATCGTGGCACAATCACGCTCGTAGGCGATGCGGTGATACAAGATGCTGTTTCCTCCTCGAACCTGGTCCCGGTAGACAGAAGAGACGAGCCCGGCCTCGTCATCGAGTTCAACTTTGGCTCGACTGAGGACTCGCTCTTTTCCGTACTGGACCTGTGGTGAGCGCGCATGCACGAGGACTCCTCGTGTTTGTATAAATACGACTTCAAAGCGAACGCTTTGCCGCACCGGCCACACACGTGTGGTTTCGTGTTCGAGTGGGTCTGAATGTGTGCGCGCAGGTTCGACTTGTCGGCAAAGGCCTTGTTGCAGATCGTACACTTGAACGGCTTCTCACCTGCGAAGTAAGGATATACGAGATTAGCGAAAATGAATATAATAAGAGTCAAATGACGAGAAGTACGCGAGGGTAGCTCCTCTCTCTCACCTGTATGAGTTCGGATATGTCCTTGAAGAAGCCACGGTCTCGAGAAGCACTTGCCGCAATAGTGGCACTTGCAGCCCTGATTATGCGTCCGAACGTGCATACTGAACGCCGGCATGCTTACGTAGACTTTGTCGCAGTGAGGACACCTCCTGGCTTTCTTATCGCCGAGCGATCGGTGAGTCTGTCTGTGCCTCGCGAGATTAGAAGAGGTCGAGTACTTCTTCCCGCAATCGGGGCATTCGTGGTCCTCATTATCCTCGGACTTTGTGCTTTCAATCACCGTCGCCGCTTTTCGAGCTTGAGAACTCAAAGTGGGCGTCGGTCTACCCGTCGGCTCAACCTCGCTCTTAGCTCCGTTCTCCACATCCTCCAGAGAGTCCTCCTCCTGATGATGAGCTCGAGAAAGCTGGGGCGACAAACGAATTCCCACTACGGGCTTTCTCTCGGACGAGCTCTCCAAGATCTCACGCTCGCTCTCGATTCTCTCGAAGAAGAATCTCGTCCTGTTGTCAAAGGCACTCTCGTCATCGAACACTTGCCGGCGATCCTGGTGCTCCTGCTGCTTCGAGCGGGGGGTTATTATTCGGCTGCACTTGTCCGCCAGTTGTATGCACCGCGGGGAGACTGGCCTCTGGTAGATGACACTGTTCGGGTGGATCAAGGTGCCCGCAGCAGCCGCCAGGCTCACCTCCGCCAATTTCGTGAGATTGTAAAGCTCCTCGGGACATTCCGAGGAAGTCTCGCTCCCGCACTCGCTCGCACCGTCGGACGCTGGGTGACCCCCACTGCTGTACTCCGCGAGACGTACTCCTCTTTCTGGGCTGAAATCTGCAACAATTCACAAACTAATTAAGCCCTTGCCTCCTCTCTCTCTTTTCATGGTAGACGCGGCCCGTCCAACTCAACGAGGTTCAAAGCCACAGATATATCGGCTGATACAGCATCATTCACAAAGTTTTGCGAGACTGTCAATTTGGCAATCCTCCAGACACCTCTTCCCTAATCGATCGCCGGACACATCAATTGCTATTTCCCGCCCATTAACTTGCAGTGTAATGGAACGCGACAGTTTTGCTTGACTTTCGAGCAGTCACTAAACTATACTTGGCCCTCGGGTCGCATGGATTTTCATTCTCAGTTTTATCAAATACGTTAAATATAGATTTTACTCTGCGAGTCGGCGAGTGCAAGGTCACACTTTTTTATTGCGAAAACTCAACTTTTGCATTTCTTTATTTTACTCAATTTTTACTGTATTTACGGTGTTTAAGAAATATAGGGTTTAGTGTGTAAATCGTTGAGTGCAAGTGGCGCTTTTTCATTATAAAAACTGAACTTTTACATTTTTGCAATTTACTCAATTACTACTGCGTCTGGTTAAGAAGCGGAAGACGGGCTCGAAGATAGGAACACGGGGATGCTTTCCATGAGATTCGATAGTTCTGGTTAACGCGGCGAGCTTGCTAAAGCGCGAAGCGCGCCTTCGCGGGTATGCCGGCTGCTCCGCTTTTGGGGAGAACGGAAATAGAGCAGCTGTTTCTCTCTCTCTCTCTCTCTTTCCCGCCGTCTCCTTCCGTCTCAACCTAGTCCTCGGCGGCCGTGTATTTTTGAGTACGTGTGCGTATACAAGTCGAGATTGTAGGAAAGCTATGGAGGGGTTGACGGCATCGCGACGGTATGCGTCCTATGAGCTTCGTGACGCATCTAGCCTCTCCTATTCTTAAATCCGCCCGATGTACCACCTTAATCACGAAGCAACGACCAGCGGCACCTCTTGGCTCGCGCTCAGTTTCGACCATTGATTGATGAGAGCAAACCCGACGTGGAAACTTTTCCGAGCCAATCGAAGGGAAAACACGCGCGTCCTATCAAACGATTGTATTTATATCGTCTGCTTCGAACTCTCTTTTTCGCCTACCGGCCTTTGAAAACTTTGTCCTCGACTTCCTTCGGTTTCCCGCGTCAACGATGTGCGAAACTCGAAGGCGCTCGCGCCCTCGAGTTTCTTAACTTTTAAAAGAGAAAATAAGTCAGCGGTGCCTTTGACTAGTTTTCGCGAGAATCTACGGAATAGGACTAATTAAGATTAAAAGGTATACTAGACTGACCTCGTCCGGTGGCATCGAATTCTTGAACAATGCCATTGTAGCGGCGGTGGGTGATGAGAAAAGCCCGCGGCATCTTCCTGGTTTCGTTCTTCCTCGCCTCCTCCCTCAGGGCACGAGTGTCATTCCTCAATCTCGGCGAAGGCTCTCACTATCAATCTCACACACGAGCACTTGGTGACCGGGGGGTGGGCGAAGGGTGGTGTGTCGAATATGAGAGCGGTGGTATCGAAATGGAGTGATTGGCGCGCGAGGCGAGAGAGTGCGGTCTGACAAAGAAGAGCGCGCGGTTTAAAGAGCTCGGCACGACCTACCCTCTACCTGTTAGAGACGAAGCAGGGGTGCGTCCGCCTCGAGATTTTCGGGCGCAATAGTTGCTCCGGCTAAGATTCGGGGCTACATATAGGAGTGGAGGCCTCCCTCGTCCTTCACCGCCCCTTGCTCGGCCATCGTCCTCACTTGTCGTCGTCTTCTTCTTCTTCAGCTGCTGCGCGCCGCTCGCACCACGCACCACGACGCACGCTGCACGCGCGCTCGGAAGCGTGCCCGTGCCCGTGCCCGCTCTCTCGCCCTCTCTCACTCCTCCTGCGGACGCCGCGCCGGCCGGTCCTCCCTCTCCCTCTTTTTTTACTTTGACTCGCCTCCTCGCCCCCGCGACCAGCCACCGAGGACCGTATGCTTCTTTCCATCGCACACGCCTCCTTCTTTCTCTCTTTTCCCCCCTCGGAGAGTGTTTGTTCAAGCTGCCAGCAATAACGCGGCTTGCGCGTACTCTCCGCCGCCGCCACCTCGGATCGGGAACGGAACGGGGGTAGTCCGGAAGGAGAATCTCTCGCCAGCCACCGATCTCGCCGACAACCACTCTCCTTCCCTCGAGCTCATTCCACTCATTCCGTTTACGCGGTACCTTGGTTAGGGCTCGTGCACTCTCCCATTCGCTTCTTTACATTACCGATAATGTCACACTGAATTGAAAGGAACCAGCCCCCTGTCTTTCAACTACGAAATCAGCCCCGATCGTTTCATCATTCACCCTCGTGTGTCCGACGACCAAATCTTGCGCTTGGACCTTTTGCCCGTTTTGCGCGCCAATGTGCTAAAACTGGGGCGAATGAGATTTCCACGAGTGGTGCTATAGTCATCCAGGATGCAAATGCTTCGGAAAGTGACGAGGGAAAGCGGATGATTCATCGAAAGCGCAGCCGGTGTAGGCTTTCCTCGAAGGAGGCCTAGCAGTTTCGGCGGCCCCCTGCGGTTCGGCGAAGTTCATAGCTTACGCAAGCGGGAGCTTTTAATCGGAAAGGCAAGCGACGCTAGAGCGCGACGCGCCTTATTAATATCCAGAGGATATTAATAAGTGTCTTTATATCGATTGGACATTTCTATGGGAGGCGCAGAGGCGTGTAACAGGTAGCCTAATAATATCTCGGAGTAGGATTTTATCGGACTCGTAGGAGTTGGCTTGATCGATGTCCCCTTGGAAGGGAAGCAGTCGGTGGCCGGTGGCGGAACCGCGACGAGGTGCATGGAAGCGGAGCGGAGGGCAGAGTGGCCTTAAAGGGTTGAGGGTATCAGCGTGGGCGAATCGGGCGGGACACGTGGGTGCGGAGAGGACGGCATTGCTTTTTGCTAGGTGGCTTCTTCGCGAGGGAGGAAGCGCAGCGTAGAATCGTAGCCGTGGATGTGCCGGGGTTCGCTCTTACCCGCCAGAAGACTATGCAGATGCAGGCAGATAGCTCTCTTCGCTCGGCTATTGAATGAATGCCACGCGGGTTAGTCAGCGTCGCGGTGCTAAATTCGGCGGACGCCTGGCGTCGCGCCAGAAGAACCACCCAGCGCACCAACCTGCTCTTCTATCTTGTGTAGCACGCAGCCGCCCAATCGCGAGAACCCCTCGCCTTTTCGTCACACGTACACCTTACCCCCGTCCTTCTTTCCGCGATCCTCGCACACCAGCTCGCCGGGAGCGACGACGCCCTCGAGAAAAAAAAGCATAAGCATATCTCAAGTACACCCGCCCAGATGGTTTTGTCTCCTCCGCCAGACGAATACCATCTCGAATTCCAGTCCCTCCGCGCTATTTTGTATATGCTTGCCGCGAAGCACGCGCTCCAACGTAAACCTTCCACGAGAAAAGATATATCCAACCTTCCCTGGGGTCGCCACTGGAGTAGAATATTCGGCGAGCTTTGTATCGTCTATTAGAAAGAGAATTGTCGAAAGCGGGAAACAGGTGTCTCGGGATGATTTTACGTCGTCGCGCTCGTTAGAATCAAAAATAAGTCGTGTTTATATCGCGGCGATTGCCAGCGCGCCGTTTTGACGCGAGATTCTTCGCATTAGATTGGTAGAAGGTGCCGCGCGACACGCTTCCTCCGGCTCACCTCGTGCTTTCGACCAAGTGGAATCGTAGACGTAATTTGCCTCGTGGCACCCACGCCGATATATCTGGCGGATGGCGCATCCTACAGGTGCCTGCCTGGCGGTGCTTTCGGCGGACTATCGCGCGGGTATTTTCGGTCTTGTTGGAATGGAACTCTAGCTGCGCAGGGAGCAACTTCGCCCCGTCACGGAGCGAGCAATTTGTATCTATCCCAATACAATATCAATCTCATATTAATAATACCACGACCGACAATAAACCAAAGTCTAAAGCTTCCACAGGAAAAGGCGAAAGTATCTCTTCCCGCAGGAAGTCCTGACGTGGCACGTGCGCTCGTTGAGGATTCCACCCGCTACAGAGTCATTAAACATAATCCCGAGAGCGAGCGTGATCACCCGGTGAAAAATGGCCGGATTTACTTTCGCCCAGCGGTGTATGTATATCGGGAAACGCCTGCTTCGCCTTGTAAATCAGCGGCCCGCGATGCACTCCCCGGATTTCCACGGGGAGAGGCGAGGCGGGCACGAGCTCACCGGGAGGGTAAGTGAAAAAAACGGGAATGCACGCGATTGCTATTTAAAAGGCGCTGCCGGTAGGTGGGTGGCTTTTTAGCCAGGCTGGCATGATGCACGACGGAGGATCGAGGACGGAGCCGACGGAGCCGACGGAGGAGAGCTAGCGCAGGGAGAGGGCCTCGACTCGGAGCTTGCTCCTCGGCATGGGGTTGCCGTGCTATTTTCAGGCTTGGTAGCCCGATGCAGCTGTCGTCTTTCTCGGGTAAACCACCTCTCTTCTATTCCACGGTCACTCGTCAGACGCGACAAGGTGTAAGACAAAGTTGGAATCCAGCATTGGCCAGGCCCGCCGGAATATTTCTTGCCCGAGACGAACATGACGCGCACGTTCGCCAATGCCGCCGTCAGATATTCGGTAGACACGAGCATCCTAAATCACATCCTTTTCTTTTTCTTTATACACTCGTCCAACTAAACCAGGAACTAGGAAGAGCTCGCTTTCTTTAATAATCTAGATGGTTAGAAGATGCTTTATTCTTATTCCGTTGGTTCAATAACCCTGATACGTGGCGGTGGCGGAACGAGTGGAAAGACAATAAGAAAGGGCGGATGCTTGCTCGATCTCGAAGGCGAAGGTGAAGAAAATGACAAGCTGCGAAGATGTTGGCTCCCGGCCAGTTACGATCTTCAAGCGTCTGCGTGTACTTTCAACTTTCCTGTCTACTCCTCTTCTCTACTCGTCGCTCTCGTGTCCCCCCCCGAGATCTAGGGTGCACTGACACTTGTGCGCGCCTGACTATTTTCTACTTGGAATCTCTGAATCACTAGGCAGGCATAGCAAGCCACTGGCCCAGGTAATCTCAGTCCGCTGGACTCGAAGCGAATTGCTTCATCCCCGCCGGATATCAATTGTCCACGTGTGTGTACAGGAAGAGTTGACGGAGCGTGGGCGAGATCTATGCGTGCGTGAGGAAGGGAGTGGGTCGTAGGGGAAAAGCTCGAGCGGAACGACCCTTAATTTAGTCCCGGGTGCAAAAGGTTAACACTAGGGCCGGGCGTGGGGATAGGCCAACCTAAGGAACGGATCTCCGCAGGGGGAAAAACACCGGCGCGGTGGCGCGGACTATGTCGGCGGCGCGGCGTGTGTTTGGAGGAAGATGTCTTTGAACATAAAGGGAGACAGTTCCTTCCGGAGACAGCGAGCAGCAGCCTGTTTCATCCCTTCTCCAACCGCTCCAGCCAGCTTCCAGGCCATTACTGCCGCCCACTTGTTTTTCCTTCAAGACTGACGACGCCAGTATTTCGAAAAGAAATAATCACCCCATACGTACACCAAACCTCTTTGGGCCCTGTCTCTCCGCTTCTGTTCTCCACAGGATTTCGGGATCCCGGAGAGCCGCTTTCCTAGCGATATATGTATAAGTACGTAGGATAGGAGCCGGCTTCGCAGGTGGCGAGGAGGAATGCAGCTCTGAAAGGAGAGCCACGCACACGAGAGCACGTGCTGGTATTTTGCGATGTCCTTTCATGCCCGAACGCGATCAGCTGTCCAGCTATTCTACCCTCCGCCCTCCACCCCCCCACGCACACCCTCTCGCTTATCACGCAGTGAAGTAGGTGTAGAAAAAGAAGCGAAAAGGATAAAAATGGAGAGGCCCTTCGTCGGCACCCGCATCCTGTGCCAGCAGGAGAGGACGCGGTGCGCGCTTCCATACGTTGTAAATAAAAAGCGGCCCGTCGCTCGTCGCTCGCTCCCCATTCACAAAAGCGCGAGTCACGGGGGCTCATTCACAAATTTCACGACGAAATCCTACACTCCGACGGACCGTCTGCGATCTTCATCTAGAATGGGAAGTGAGGGAGCGCACAGAGCCAGGGGGAAGCGAAGGGGAACTACCGGAGACTCTTGAAATCGCCGATTGCGCCCTCAGGTTGGGGTAATTTTTACGCCACACCGAGCCGCACTGCCAAAAGGCGGCGGTTTGTCATGGCGTTCAACTGCATCGCTTTATGCCGCACTGCACTTCAGCTGGAAGGAATCAGCTGGTTTCATGGAATTTGAGGGTAGCTCCACCGGCTATTCCTGTTGCTGGTGGTTGGAATCAATGTTGTAAGTAATCGTTGTCATCGTATCGAATAAATCGATTTCCATATCCAACGGAACCAATGAGTGAGTCTTGGCGCTGCCCCGAAGACTCTAACACTTGTTATATCTCCTGTCCTGCTTTTGTCAGAGTTCCTGTCCTCTCCTTGACTACTCAGTTTCCAGAGAGAAATCGGTAAGGAGAGAAGAAGCTGTCCGTCATCTGACAGAAGGATCCTAATGGCCAGAGTGATTATTTTACTCGACCGGATTCCGGATAGAACGTTGATGACTTCCGTTTCCACAGGAACATGGGATATCCTGCAGGATTTGCCGAGATGACCCACTGTCTCTTGTTAATGACGGGCGGCTAGATCCTGCGGGTGGTCGATCGGCGAAACACGCGCTTCTTCCACTTCTTTAGGAGTGTCGGCCGGTGGGGAGATGAGCAGTTGCAGTAGGTGGTTCTGCTGGTTTGCGGACGCTCAAGATGTTCGGGCCACGTGCCACCCTGATCCTCGCGGTGATTCTCTTTCTTCCATTGGCATCGGCCAGACGGTTTCAAGGAGGAGATGAAAGAATCAGGGGGGCGGAAGAAGAGGAAGCGGACTAGACGACCGAGGGGTCTCCGGTCGTAGCCCTCCTCTTTTCACACATGAATTCATGGAACTCTGCTCCCCTCCGCCATCCCTCATTTCGAGGATTTACTTAACGAATATGTTATAATTAATCCTCATTGATTTCGTGTAATGAGGCACGGAAGATTCCAATTCATCAAAACCAAGAGGAAAGTGAGGCTGCGGTATAATTCGTGTAAAGTCTCCGTGGATAAATGGAACCCATTTGTATGATGACTGGCATTAACAATTGGTTGCACAGGGTTCTACACAGTAACACGAACGGAGGTGTTACCTGGTGATTCTTCCGAGAGATAATTGAAAAAGGTACAACCACAATTGTGCTCTCACTCCATTCTGTCTCTCAGGCAGGGTCCTTCCCGAAGGAAAAGTGGCATAAGAAAGGTAGGGTCAGCTGGGGGCACCGAGACATCAAGCCACCAGCTAAGGAAGAGGCACGCGACCGCCACGCGCCCTTCTTCCGTCTTCTTCCCTCATCGCTTCTTCCTTTCCGCTCTCCCTTCCAGTCGTCCGCCGCGTCGTCCGCCGCACTTTTTCCACCGGCGTTCCTTCTCTTTAACACACTCACTCAATACATGCTACACGATACACATCATCGTACTCAAAGTGCAGACGACGACGGCTTCTGCGCCACTGGTTCTATGCGGTATGTTAATTTCCGAATAATCGAATAATTTTTTCGATTTTCCAATATTTATCCAATTGCACCAAATACTTTGAAATTTTACAGTTTTATAATTAAAACTAAGATTCTTGGAAGAATCATGGTTCCGGAAGCCTACGACTGCACGGCCATATGCGCATGGCCATTCAAGTTTCCTCGTTCTAGTGGCCCATTGAGGCATCCATCCCCAAGTGGACCAACTTGTCACGCTATCAGAACCTTTTTTAAAGATTAAGGTGTACTCTGGTAAAAGCGTCGCGCGCCAGAACATACCTAATCTCTTCCAGCAAAGTGAAAGCGATCAATTTCTCAGATAGATCATAGTCGAGTAACAAGTTGTTGGAGTTTATAGTTGTATGGAAGTGGGAGAGGAGGGCCGGTCGCATCGGGCGAATTCGGTTAAGGAATGATTAAGGTCGACGACGACGAAAATGCGATCTGTCGTCGTAACGAGGGAAATCGGACGTCTCTAAGTATAGCGCGTATTTGCATGCGGATCAGGGACGAATCGGATCAGGTTGCCAAAGTGCTATAACACAAAAAGCTCGCGAGGCGTCTGCTTGAAAAATTCACAAGTGGTTCCCCTGGCGTCACACATTGCTCTTTGCCAGATCCTCTGCGGGAATCGTTCTTCTACCTACGAGGATATTCTTTCGTGTCGAGGCCACATCAATGGATTATCTATTGCGAAATATGTCGATTGGTTCGGATGAAAGCCGACGAAAACGTCTTAACGATTGCTATCCTTCGCGTCAACCAACTCTCGACAACGACCAGTAAGTTGGCAGCGGTCTCCGGGTGTGGCGTCAATGTTGCACAACGGAAATCGCCCCCTTCGATCCAGAAATACTATTTAATCACAGGCGCATAGTTAAAATCGAGAAAGCGACGCGTACGTCCATCCGGGCAGGAAGGAAGCGCATATGTATCGCCGCTTGGGATGGATCTTTGGGAACCGTCCATTCCTGCAGTGCGATTGACGTTGATCGACGATCTTGAAGGATCAGGCCAGTCAGGATCATTGCCAAGAAGGGGAATGAGGGAGCGATGCCAAGAGCGTTTAATGACACCTTCCACTGTGCTGCCCCGTGGACCGTCACGCCAGCTAATCGCACATCACAGTAATCCTGCTATTTGTAAACAGGTGCGCAGAAAGCACCACCGATCCAACAGTGATTGACAATCCCGAAAGGTATCGACAGTGATAATAATCCTGTGTGTTAATTCAGTGGTAGATGGCACTTCCGACCCAGGACTGTAGTTGCCGCCAACTCAATAGCAGGCGATTTCAAGAAGATTTGGGATCAACTCGTCCAAATTCTGCTTTTTAGTACCAAAACATATAGGTTGAATGGCTTGGTACCAAATATTGTCCAACTTGTATTGTTTATTACCAGCTTAACCAATTTGTATTATTTTGTTGTCTAACTTGTCCAACGTCTATTCCTTTGGTACCGAACCATATAAGTTGGATAAATTCCTATTCCTTCTGCGTCATCGTTTTCGGAGTACAATCAGAAAGGCGTCCTTGAAACCGCCTTTTGGATTGATGGCTGATATAGAATGGATTTCAGCGGTGAACTTTGACCGTTCTTGGTGGACCTTGAGAACGACTATTCTTACCGATTGGTGGCTATTAGATTTTCCGACTTATAATTACGCCGATCCCTCTTCTTGGCACAGGAAATAACATTTATAGATTGCGCCTCGATTTAATCACTACCGTTTCAATTATTCCTCTGGCTACCTGTCGACGCCGGGAGAGAGAGAAGGAGAGAGAGGAGCGTGCTCCTACTCTCCGTGGATCCTGTTGATGCCAATGATCGAAAAATAGATCGGAGCGCAACCTGTTCGAAATAGCTGGCGTGAAACCTGTGACATCGGCTTGCGGACTCGTAGTGCCAACGTCTTGAGATTGCGCTGTGCCACTGCGATTGAATTCGAGCCGAGCACGTTGCCACCGGAGAGGAATATCCCTTTCTGTATCCCATCGTCGTGCACCAACTTCTATGGGGCCGATGGGTGGCGGAGCATCCTTGAGCACTCGTTGCTGCGGGGGCAGACCTATGAAGGAAGCCCGAGTAATTTTTGCGTGTAAAATCAGGAGAGTGGTCACTGCCGAAAGTCTCCAAGCCGAGGGAAAGGAAATCTAATTATAGAAATCGCCGTGGCGCGTGTTGAAAGTGACGGAGGGTATGAGTGCGGGTGCACGAAAGAGAATCGGTTGCATTGGCCGACCATAAAATGCAGGCTGCATCCGCCCGACGCAGATGTACTCGGCACCGAGTTCCATTGCCACACGGAAACCGAAAAGATCTCTCTCGCTCCCTCATTCAGGGTGTTCAGTGGTCCAACAGATATGTGTATCCAGGACAATGAACCCACAGCGTGAAAGATGAAAACCATTACCTCTAGCAAGGTCCTAGTCTTTTTCAGAACAACCCTTTAACAAATGCGACTGTCGGATGTCGGACCACCGTGTCAGAGTGAAAGTACCGATCTCGAGTATCAGAACATTGCCTCGAGTACTTTCACTGGGACAAGTATTCCCTTGGAGGATACCAGCTCCCTTAGCAAAGGTCTAGGTTGCCTTATCAACAAGGCGCGAGTTCCTTCCTCAGCCCGTTCATTCATGAAGAAGCCATATGGCTGCGTTGATGACCTACCCGGCAGAACTTCCGCTCTCCCTTATCACAAGGGGATTCCCCATATCGGCAGGCAACGCGCCACCAATATATTTATACCCACCACCTACATTCTTCCACGACACCGACGGTCATCCTCCCCGGCTGCATGCGCGCCGTACCAATTTTTCGCCAGCCGAGAAATCTGTTCCGCGCGGCCGGAGCGCAGCTGCATCGTTTTGCGCGCACACACGCGTAAGTAGCGTGGTTACTTGTGTACACGCAGGAGCGGCTCGTGCCGCGGCAAGATCCCGATTATTATTGTTTCCCTTTTTTCTTCTGCTGCCCTCGAAAGAGTAGCGACGCGTGTGCCCTGCTCGTGCCCGTGACGTGGCGGCGCGCACTGCGGCTAGGCGGGGGTGCTGCTCTCGCTAATTTTAGTCGGACTCTCTCCAGAGCAGTCGGGACCGTCGACAGCGAATCGGCAGCTGGTGATTCGAGTGGTGAGTCGTGACCTCGCACGTGGGTGGCTCCCCGGCACACGGCACACCGCGCGTGTCTCTCGGAGTTCATGCACGACGCAGGACGTGCGTAGCCCCACCGGCCGGCTATTCCGCCATCCATCAGTCGAGCGATTCGCCCCGAAGGAGCTGGACTCGCCTGCTGACCTGGTCCGCAGCCGCCGCTCCAGACGCATCTTGTACAATATATATGATGCCAGCAGATGTCACGTGTCGTCCGGTATCGGAGCATGATGACCAGTGGTACTCGATTCTTAAGATGCTTTCTGTAGGTCGAGTTGTGAAGGTAGTTTCGTCCGGTACGTTCACCTGCTGTCTTATGCTTGCTGATATTGTAGTACTGATAGTAGGAACGAAGGGTTATATACCTTTCGCAGCTAGGTAAAACTTTATATCGGAGAATAATTGGGAAGACAAAACGCACGGCCCTACCGCAAGCTAAACGACCAAGGGAGGAAAAGGAAGAGGAAGAAGCGGCTGAATGTACGTAGGTGTAGGGCAGTGTATGTAGGGCTTTGAGAAGGAGGTAAAGGGGCAAGGAAGAACCGGCAAGGGAGATGCTGGCGGCGGCTGGTGTAGCGGATGTTTGAAGCTGCTGAAAGTGAGGTGGTGGTTCCTTTAGTGCGGTCTGGCTCTTTATTCTTCCTGTAGGCGGCTTTCCTCCGTTGGATAATCGTGTGCTCCACGGAGGAAGCACATCAACGGATGTGATGTTTAGGACAGGACGCCGGTAAAAAAGTTCCGGCCCGCGCGTAGCTCGACGGTGCGGCTTGACACCGTTTAAACTGCATGTATTGGATTACTGTTATTTTGTCTATGGAAAGCTACGGTTATTTCGCTTTTCGTTTGATCTTTCAACCCTTGCACTGTAGAACGCGCACTCATTATGTACTAAAGACATTCTGCTGTCGAAGACCTCACAGGGTCCTGCAACATGACCGCGGCAAGTGGTGCACTTGTTAGTTCTTGTGTCCTCGGATTTCGTGAGTGAAAAAAAACTATTTGACCTGCAACCTGCTCGCCAGGGGGTATCGTGGGAACCCTATTGGAGTAGACCGCCAAAAGCTTCAGGAGATAATACTGAACCAATTAATTACGATATCATTACAAATATTAATTGCTCCCGATACTTTCAATTAAGTTATGGCATTAAGGAAGAGAAAGTACATATGCGACGGACGGGGGCCAGCGAAAATTTTGGTAATTAACACGTTGCCGACTAATTGGAGAAGATCTACTGCTGTTATGCCGTTCGACAGCCACGATTGTCAATCTGTCAAGAAGCCGTAAAATGGATAGAAAAGTCCGTGAAAGGAATTCTGCTTTGGATGTGCTCCACATGTGGTTGTCGATAGCGCTGGCTCCTGCCGAGAAACGGAGAGCAGGCCTCCCAGTGTTGGCAGTGTTGGCCGACCACCCCGACCACCATGTGCACGAAACTCTATTCTCTGGTAGCACGCAGTGTCCCGCGAGTTTTGAGATTCTCTTGTTTCTTCCATTTGCCGGCGCGGTAACACCAAAACCGAGTGACACGGGACAGAAAAAAACGGAGAACCCGCCTGAAGGACCAACGCACTGAAATACCTCCTCGGTGTACCAGTGGAGGAATCTAAATAGATTCTTTTCAAACGGTGACCACCACCAACCCTTCTCCCTGGGAGACATTATCCAATCCGCATGTGTATATGTATCCACTCGTGTTTTCATAAATATGCGTGGACCATGTTCCTCTTTTTTATGGATGACAGTAATTTTGGCGGCGAATGCGGCCAAACGCGCATACATTGCCGAAATTATATATTTGTTGCAATTATTGTTTCTATTCTCAAATTATTATCAAAATGTAAAAACACTATATATTTAAAAGTCTAGAGTTTTAAACGTCATCATCTTCATGTCGAAGACATCATAAAGCCATTTGGGCCTGAAAATCGTATTGAGTTCGTGCGCATATTGATGACCTTCAAGAATGTACGTAACCTGGAGTTGAGGAGTTTAATATTGAAAAACACGGTTGAAAATAGTTTCATAAAATTTTAAATAATAATTAATTAATAAGCTTACATTGACAGGGAAGTGGCGAGGGAAGGTGAGATTTACTGTTATATAGAAAAATACACTGACTATCACTTGAGGCACGGGATACGCGGGTGAAGGAACACTCCACTGAACTTCAAAGGTGTAAACATAATTGGAATCGGTTTTGTGAAGACTTATGAAGTCCGCATGGTGTACCCAATCTTTCAATAGCTATATAAATCAATACGGTAATACACAAGTCTGGAGAAAAGATGTAATTAACCAATAGTTCCATGTACCGGATGTTGGTTCCACATTCGGGATTCTTCCTCAACCGATTGTAAGCCGTTTATGGAATTTAGGTTGCCGCAAGTGGGCCACTCCGTTCTGAATAAGCCGAGAGGTCGAAAGGTAGCAGGTGAACTGACCTTGGACCCTTCTCTTCCATCAGGCTCAATCTATGCATTACAATTAATCCTTAAATGCATTACTTCACCAATTCAGCCACATTTGCGCAAACACAAACCATGTTGTCAATAATTCCCATTACTTCAGTGACTTGACGGTCTATTATTCTTTTGACAAAGAAGTAACTGGGATTTAGATTGGAATCCTGGTCGGTTTGTAACTGCAGATATGTTGATCGTTTCTTTAGCGTAAACATTTTTATGGATAAATAAGAGGAATGTGACACTGGAGTTGTATATTTAAGTGACTAACGTCATGTTCTTAGATAGCAGTTTAGTTTATTGGTGTCTATGAATTACCGCGGAATAACTATCGATTGTTATTCGTCATGGTTTACATATTTAAAAAAAATGGAACGAACTTACGGCATCAATTTCGTCCTTTCGCTAGTCGCATGCATTGCCAATGAACAGTCTAGGATATTAGTCGCGATATTTATATACATATGAGAATAACACGTATGCGCGGTATTTACAAGCCAACGTCAAACGCACGTTTGATGGTTAAATTAAACAGAGGTTTTATATGAGACATACAAGAGATATCGGTATTATCTTAGCAGTCGGTTTTGGGATTAGCAGATTGTTCGTGTCGGACTCGTGCGGCTTTAGTGGAAGCTTCCAATC
Organism: Crossocerus cetratus; assembly: GCA_963675795.1. NCBI lineage: Eukaryota > Metazoa > Arthropoda > Insecta > Hymenoptera > Crabronidae > Crossocerus > Crossocerus cetratus. The sequence goes on along the minus strand of OY776662.1, from coordinate 29,491,536 downwards.
CCGTCACAGCCGCCAGTACTTGAAATAGGCTTTCCATCAATCGATTGAATATCTCCGACATCTCGTCATCCTTGCGGGTAACAACGAAAATGTCTGGAAGAAAATAGTGCACCTTTTAAGACATCTTATCCTATCTTCTTGTGCAGAGTTTGGAATGCGCGATACTTACCGGATCTTTCTTGCCCCACGAATTTGCAGTACATATTAACCGCGGTGGTTACATCGTCGTCGTCGTGGAAAGGATCGCCGGGCCATTGAGCCCTGTGTAGTCGCACAGCTTCCAGTGCCGAACACCAGTGAGCGTTTCTAAGCAACTCCGCCACTCTTGCGACTTCTTCTATTGCCCCCGAGCCAGGTAAAGGACTTGGGCTTGGAGTAGGAGTAGGAGTACCTCGTTCACTTTCGGTGCTCTCTTCTAAAGCTTTACTCAGAGCTGTCTTCATGTTAGCGATTTCCATCGATATATCTTGAAGTGGAATCCTGGCAGTTCTTGCCGCATTCATGAGAGCTCCCAGCATTTTGTTCGATGCTTCGATTAAGAGTAATAACTGGAAATGCAGTTTGTAAAGCGCTCTTCCCAAGTCCAGCAGCATTTCTTCAGCTCCAGCTTCTGTCTGACTTCCGCTGAGCACTTGAAGTTTCGCTGTTGCTTTGGCGGCCTCGAGACACTGGAATTAGAAAGCATATTGAATCTTTTCATGTATAGTTGTAAGCGTTGAATGAGTACTTACTTCAGTGGCATGATCCTTTTTATCGAGGAATGTTTCGAGATGCTCCTGTATTTCCAGCATTCCAAATCTTAGAGACTCGGTTAATCGTTGATTGGCGAAAATTGTGATTGAAAACCAGATTAACGGTGGTTCGGCTTTTGTACTGAGGAGTTCAGCGTGACTTGATAAGTGGCAACCCAACTGATTTGAGGCTGGACCACCATTGCACAGTAATGCACTGGCTTCACGTGTAAGTCCCACCGATTTACTGCTGACGTCCTGTATAAGAAAAGTTAGCACTTAATAAATGCGGGATTACCAACGAAATCCAAGAGTAAACATTGTTTGTTGCGAGGACTTACTCTTAGTATTCTACTAAGAAGTTGGAAAAAGTCCAAAGTATTATATGGTGATTGTGTGATTAAGTTTTGGATTTGTTGTCTCCAAATTTCTTCAGCATCGTCCCTGACGACTTGTCTGAACGGCATTAAAGCGGACAAATTCGGTGAAGCGTTGCATGGTGTTACGTCGCCTAAATCTCCCGTACTTGAACCACTGCAAGTTAAGTGTGAGCGTGAATATCATTACGATTTTTAAAATTGAATTTCCACAAGGCGAAACTTACGATGTATCAGACCTCGTGGAGGAATCGTGACGTGTGCGACTGGGGATAAACGAAAGAGAGGATGGTGGAAGCATCCCAGGAATAGTATTGTTCTCTTGACTAGTCCCTGAACCTCCAGGAACTTCGTCAAGAGGAGATTCTGAACCAGCTTCATCGTCAGAAGATTCTTCAGCAACACCTCGCTAGAAAAGAGTTATTATTTTTTAATATCTGAACATTGATAATGATTTTCAGTGACGCATCCTTGCGAACTAACCCGCGTCGTATGTTTGCTAGAGGAAAGCGTCTTTTCACTCAAGCTTTCCTCAAATTGTTTTAAACTTGGTTCTCTCTCTTCACCTTCACTGAGAGGGTGGCGTCTTACGCCCCAGTTGAAGTTATCTGTACTCTCTCCCTGCAATTCATCAATTATATCCATAGAAATTCATCCAAAGACTTATCAAGTGCTTTTGAAAATGATCTAATTACCTCGACGCTTTCACTTTCATATTCAAGGAAGTCGAAGTCTTTAAAGACACCGAATTGCTCGTCGTCCCTACGCGATCCACCGCTGAGATCATTATTGGCACCAGACACTTCTTCGATAGACGAGGCCATTGAAGACTGCCTTTCCATTAAGTCGGAACTCTGACTGAATATCACCTGTATCGACAGATATCATATAGGTATACTGCATGAATCTATAATCCCTATGTTTGTAGTGAGATCTTGGACTCCAACAAAGTTCCATATTTTGCGTTTACAGCGTGAAACTATTGTACATCAACAATAGTGCGCAATGTGCTCCAAGAAGTCTTGGCATATACGCATTTCAGTTGTCCACACTTAATATCACGTTTGATACAAGAGAAAAGAGAAACTTTACTTGGATCACTTCATATTGTCAGGATGCTTCGATTCTCAAGCGTTACGATTTGTGCAAGTGTGAATACTTGTTCAAAGCACATTTAAAAGCGTGAATCGACGTTACCAAGATAGAATAATTCAAACACGGTATACGCATTGCTATAGAAAGACAGATCTACATTCTCGTGACAATTTGTGCAGACTGGATATGAATAAACCTATTACCTTACTATACAATGTCATTGAACTAATATGTTCGTCCTAAAAAGGGGTATAATAACCAGAATGAGTCTCCGAACCAATTATTGAGTACAAGTAATAGATCGAGAGAACGGGAAATTTAGTTTAAAGAATTGCCAAGTGTTTCAATTAGCCAACTTACGGATGGACTCTTTGGTAGCCCAACTCGTTGTCCGCACGTTGTTAGGAGATTCACCAGACATTCACGGACTCTGCCCTATAAAGAGAAATTGTCAATTTTGTGTTATAAACTCATGGAAAAAGATTTTCACAATTATTCTTCAGAAATATCATTTCACGCACTTGAGACATCCAGGGCCGTTTCCAACCGGCAATAGCGCTAATATCAGCTGGTGACAATGATATTGACTGACGTGGAGAACCAATAGACTTTTCTTCGGTTCCTTGCCTTATCAACCAACGTCTCCCAATCACTGGTGTCTGTGATAGATCGAACGTGAAGTCCATCGTCCTACCTATTTACAGAAACATCTCATATGGATCACCGAGTCATTTGTTTTGGATCCAATGCTTATAATAGAAGCTAATAGGAAATCGAATTCTCAACTTGCTGTATTCTTGCACAGATGAAAACACAACGTATAATTCAATAAATAAGTTTTACCTTCGCTTGTTAGGAAAACAAAGGGCGAATAAGTGCGGCGTAGTTTGGCGTAGAATAAAGAAATAAGGATTGGGGGATATTCTGAAAACTAGATTAACTTGAACGAATACATAATAAAGTCACTACTCAAAGCTTATGTTAGGAAAATATTATTCCCTCTTTTTATTTGCGAGATTTCGAATTATCATTATTATTCTTATCGCAACCTGTGTGTCAGCGCGTAATGAATCCATGCAGTGAGGGTTCCGCATTGCAAGAGGGAAAAACAAAACTTAGAAAAGAATTTGAAGAGAGCATGCATAAGGGAAGCCTTTTAACAGTCTGACGTACCAGGTAATTCCTTTTTGGTGAAGATTTCAGTATCTGTGAAGCTAGGATGCGGCGACGCCAGTGACGATTCCCACGACGAACCGTGCATCGAAGTTGGTGGAGCAACTAAGGTTGATGATCTCGTCACGACGAGTTTTAAAATTTTCAGTGCTTCTCTCCAATGTGGACCCTGAATGTACAATTGATTACTGTACTACTATTGTTTAGAGGACGTGTATTACATTGTATAAAAAATCTGTAGATGTACCTCGACGTATTTTGAGATAACTCGAAGAAGTTCTGTATTTATAGATTGAGCCGCTTGCGATGCGAGGTCAACATAGTGTAACATACAGTGTATAATACTCAGTATGGGTAATGCTACACTTCCCGGCCCCTTTTCGAGTACTTCGACTAGAAATGCGAGCATGTTGAAGCTGAGATGAGCGTATGTGTCATAAAGATATTTAACAACACATTTTGTCCACTGGAAACTTTCCTTGCTGAATGTGCGCCGGCTGTACAAAGTCATTATGGTGCCCAAATTCTCCAACTTTTTACCCTTCTCGGCGCTTACCTAGAAATATAATACGATTAAAACATCTGTTGCGTCGAAATACAAAATTGCAGAACGTGATATGATTAATGGTTACCTGCGCAATATTTTCGGCGCTTCTGATGCACAATTCATTCGCGTCTTCATAGTTCAACAACATATATGGAAGAAGTGACACAACGTTCATCGGGAATGCAAGACTTTGTGTTGGATCAACAACAGGAAGATCCAATAACGGAGTGAATTGAGAGAGCAACGTTACAACGGGCTCGTACGTATTTGGACTCGTACATCCTTTTAAGAGCAACGCATGTACACCAGGGAAAGAATTCCATCGAAGTTGCTGTTGCAATTTTTCAACTTTGTCTCTTGCGTCTGGGCGATCAAGCGGTAGCCTATGCAGCACTCGGCTCAACAGCCTCAAAGCCAGCAAAAATTCGTGTTCGTAATCTGATTCAAGTAGCGAAACCGAGAGCCAGAATAACTGAGCAAGTATGGTCATCTTATCGTCCTGTGTAGCTGAATCGCCCAATAGTTTTAACGATTGCGCCGAGCGAGATCGCGACAGATTAGAGTTCGGATACTTGTTACTGGTTCTATTTTCAAGCTCTGTAAAAGTAATACATTGGTTTAGCTTAAACATAATGCTAGTTGAAGACCCGTGTTTATTGAAACAAAGCTTGACTCACCCTTGATCTCTGTCGCGCCCGAATTACTACCACTTGATTTTCTCATGCAATAACTGACTGAATAACTGGTACTTCTTGTGTGACCGCCTTGATTTAAGTGTGAAAACAGATGGGGCCCAGGCGGATATCCATTACCTCCTGGACTGCGTTTCCCGCCTATTATAATACCTGAGACTGGATCTTTATTGTTTAAGTTTGGTGTAGACTTGAAGATTTCCTTCATAAAATCGAGCGGTCGGAAATCAGATTCCAGCGAATCTACAGCTGCCTCGAGTGTTAGCAATAATTCAGTCACGTAACCCTACAAGTAAATGAGTAAACGTGAGGATACATAAATACTGCGAAATATGTCTATGTTTAACATAATAGAAAAACATACCTGCATGTCCTCTCCTTGTTCGGCAACTGTTTCAACCAATCGAGACAGAATATCAGAGAGCATCCGTGACGTGATTGGGACTCGCAATGCTCTGAAGACTTGTAGTGATCTACCAGCATAATGCCTAGATGAGCAAGAAAGACCTAATTGGAGCGCGGTTTGGGCCCATCTTTGGCTGACCAGTGCATGTGGCAGGGAGTCCCGAAAAACTCGTAATACGTGCCGTAATAGGACGGTAAGTTGTTCGGCACTGCGAACCCACCAAACTTTGGCAGTCATGTCTTCATAATTCCATAGCGGTTGACTGATTCTATGATAACAATTCTTATGATTAAATAATCTTGTAAGATCCCAGTTCAACTTGACTCGCACATGTGTACCTGGACGCTAAGAAGTTGATTAAGCTTTTAATCACATCTTGAATTGGCATGTTTGGACCAGGCTGTGGACCCATCCAATTACTGGTATCTTCAGGGGTAACTATAACAGGTGGTACCGTATTCGTAGGTCCTGCCGAAGGTGACCAACTATTGCATGCCGCCGATTCTATTGCAAGTTAGAAAAACACTACACGTGTACCATGCAAGATCGATCTTGTGGACTTGTAACTGGAAATCTTACCATAAGCATGTGGAGTCGAATAAGTTTTACTATTATCCGCCACCGCGTGACCCGCGTGGCTCATTGAGAGCGGTGGTGTACTAGTAGAATTGGGAATCGGTGAGTGGGTGGGTGTTCCATTTGCAGATGAAACGAGAAACGGAGGTGGCGGCGGAGGCGGTGGTGGTGGCGGTGGCGCGGAACCAGAGGCATCGGCTTGTGGTGGTGGCGGCGAGGGTGGAAGCGGAGGAGGGGAAGGTGAAGTTGGTGGAGAACATAGTGGTGGTGGCGAAGCAATGGCCGGCGGGGTTGCAGCTGGCGGAAGTGGTGGAGGGCCATAAAGGTAACTGTCGAATTCTGGATCAACTTCTGTAAAATTATGCTCCAACACCGGTAGAGCAGGGGTCGCAAGCCCCAGGCCGAGTTGTTCGGTCTTCGATGCTAGTAAAACGCGTGCTACACCGAGATGGTCGCGATGATCACCAAGTACCACTAACAGATTTAATAAAAGGCAGCGGCAATGATCCCGTACAAGCGGTCTTGAATGATCCAAGCCAAGAAAAACGATATGCAACATTAAAGGTACATGGATTGCCCAATCAAGTTGGACTCCGTCGACCACTACATCCGTTAGTAGCATCACTGCTATGTTACACCTGCAAATAAAACATAATAATAAAAAGATGTCCAGAAGTCCAAGATTGCAATAGTACAGAATTCATGCGTTTGGCCGATGGCTCACCTATGAAATCCGCTTATGGGCTGCGAGCTATCCGGCAAATACTCAGTAAGTGGAGCGAAGTATCCACCATATTCTGGCATCGGTAAAGGATGCGGTTGTGGTATATCAAATTTTTCCCCGCCACTTGGCACCTTCGCATTCACTCCTACGGTGATGTTGCGTGTTGCATAGCAGGACTCATCAGTCGTTAACTGTAATTTATGTGAAATATAGGAAACCGACTTAAGCTTCAGAACTCTTGCTTTTAAAGTTTCGTTTGTTCACCTCTGCTTCTGTTGTAGGCGTCGATAAATCGTCCGGAAGAATCGGCGGACCACTTGCTGTTCTTGCCTTTTCAATCCTTGGCGTTTGAAACCCAGCGAGTGCTCGTAACGCCGTGTCCGATTTGGAACTAGGCAAAATGAGAATTATTACTCATTGTCAGATACAAATTGCGGGCGCATTTGCATTCGACATCGAACTCGTCCTCCGGATTAGACTAGTCAACGCGTACCCAGTTTTCACAGGGTCTTCACCCGAATGTCGTTTTGTGTGAATAGTTCCCTTTTCTACTCCCAAATCCCTTGGAGGATTTCCGGGATCTGCTGCAGGTGCGTCACTGTGCGACGAAGCTTTTCTCATGCTTGTTAAGCGATAAAAAGGAGGTGTTTCTGTCCTTTCAATTAGACAGTTTAATGTTTCAACTGTCTGTAATTCGACCATCATTTCATCTACTAGCCGATCAGGCCTCGCCCTTGCCAAATAAAGCACTACGCGTTTAGCCTGAAATACGAATCACTATTAAATCTATTCTCTAGTTTGGTTTTATTGCTGTGTTAGTATATAATTTGTATACTTACGTATGGAAGTAATTCTTGTGGTGCCATTCCAGAAATGATAATCAGATAGCGCAGAATTACTTTGAGATTATTAGGCCAACAACCGCATAATGTTGCCCAAAGTTCTTCTGTTTCTTTAGGATGCTCATCAGAAGACTGTAATGTATTCAATAATGTGATCCTGTGTCAATGAAGTGAACTCTATCCTTCGTTTTACGTACCTTCGCAGTTATGTAAAACAAGTTGTTGAGTACCATCTCCGTTGCTTCCGCACTTCCCCATCCCTCACGACGTGCACCACCGCGAGACATATCACTTGTGTAATACTGTAAAACAACAGCGATTTTAGTTTTGAGAAATGTAAAATTAGTAAACAACGATCACCCACGAAACGGATATAATACATTTATTATAGAAACTAATTTGAAAATAATATGAAATATTTGCAACTTGGACTATAACGGGGGCGTAGCTCAGATGGTAGAGCGCTCGCTTAGCATGCGAGAGGTACCGGGATCGATGCCCGGCGCCTCCAAAAATCCTTTTTGGACTCTTTCACCAAAAGTAGATCACCCAAAACAACGAAAATTGTCCTCAAAATGATCTAGATCACTGGGGGCGTAGCTCAGATGGTAGAGCGCTCGCTTAGCATGCGAGAGGTACCGGGATCGATGCCCGGCGCCTCCAAAAATCTTTTTTGGACCCTTTCACTAAAGGTAGATCACCCAAAACAACGAAAATTGTCTTCAAAATGATCTATATCACGGGGGGCATAGCTTAGATGGGAGAACGCTCGCTTAGTATGCGAGAGGTACCGGGATCGATGCCCGGCGCCTCCAAAAATCCTTTTTGGACTCTTTCACCAAAAGTAGATCACCCAAAACAACGAAAATTGTCCTCAAAATGATCTAGATCACTGGGGGCGTAGCTCAGATGGTAGAGCGCTCGCTTAGCATGCGAGAGGTACCGGGATCGATGCCCGGCGCCTCCAAAAATCTTTTTTGGACCCTTTCACTAAAGGTAGATCACCCAACACAATGAAAAATGTCCTCAACATGATCTAGATCACGGGGGGGCGTAGCTCAGATGGTAGAGCGCTCGCTTAGCATGCGAGAGGTACCGGGATCGATGCCCGGCGCCTCCAGAAATCCTTTTTGTACCCTTTCACCAAAAGTAGATCACCCAAAACAACGAAAAATGTCCTTAAAATGATCTAGATCACGGGGGGCGTAGCTCAGATGGTAGAGCGCTCGCTTAGCATGCGAGAGGTACCGGGATCGATGCCCGGCGCCTCCAAAACCTTTTTTTGCACACTTTCACCAAAACTGGGTCACCCAAAATAATGAAAAATATCTTTGAAATAAACTGGATTACAGGGGGCGTAGCTCAGATGGTAGAGCGCTCGCTTAGCATGCGAGAGGTACCGGGATCGATGCCCGGCGCCTCCAAAGTTTCTTTTTGTACACTTTCATTAAAACTGGGTCGCCCAAAATAATGAAAAATGTCCTTTAAATAATCTAGATCACGGGGGGCGTAGCTCAGATGGTAGAGCGCTCGCTTAGCATGCGAGAGGTACCGGGATCGATGCCCGGCGCCTCCAAAAATCTTTTTTGGACCCTTTCGCCAAAATGGGATCACCAAAAACAATGAAAAATGTCCTTAAAATGATCTAGATCACGGGGGGCGTAGCTCAGATGGTAGAGCGCTCGCTTAGCATGCGAGAGGTACCGGGATCGATGCCCGGCGCCTCCAGTTTCTTTTTGGACCCTTTCACCAAAAGTAGATCACCCAAAACAATGAAAAATGTCCTCAAAATGATCTAGATCACTGGGGGCGTAGCTCAGATGGTAGAGCGCTCGCTTAGCATGCGAGAGGTACCGGGATCGATGCCCGGCGCCTCCAAAAATCTTTTTTGGACCCTTTCACTAAAGGTAGATCACCCAAAACAACGAAAATTGTCTTCAAAATGATCTATATCACGGGGGGCATAGCTTAGATGGGAGAACGCTCGCTTAGTATGCGAGAGGTACCGGGATCGATGCCCGGCGCCTCCAAAAATCCTTTTTGGACTCTTTCACCAAAAGTAGATCACCCAAAACAATGAAAAATGTCCTTAAAATGATCTAGATCACGGGGGGCGTAGCTCAGATGGTAGAGCGCTCGCTTAGCATGCGAGAGGTACCGGGATCGATGCCCGGCGCCTCCAAAAATCTTTTTTGGACCCTTTCGCCAAAATTGGATCACCAAAAACAATGAAAAGCATCTTTAAGACAAACTGGATCACGGGGGGCGTAGCTCAGATGGTAGAGCGCTCGCTTAGCATGCGAGAGGTACCGGGATCGATGCCCGGCGCCTCCAAAAATCTTTTTTGGACCCTTTCGCCAAAATTGGATCACCAAAAACAATGAAAAGCATCTTTAAGACAAACTGGATCACGGGGGGCGTAGCTCAGATGGTAGAGCGCTCGCTTAGCATGCGAGAGGTACCGGGATCGATGCCCGGCGCCTCCAAATCTCTTTTTGAAGCACTGCACTAAAAATAAATCAATATCGCCGAATAAAACGAGCCTTTCAATAAACCAGATCACGGGGGGCGTAGCTCAGATGGTAGAGCGCTCGCTTAGCATGCGAGAGGTACCGGGATCGATGCCCGGCGCCTCCAAAGATGAATTTTTTTGTCATAAAATATTTAAAAGCATGACCATATTATTTTGTATAATTAGCAAAAATGTAATCTCTATCCTATTATTTTACCTGGTAATAGCTCAGAGGATTCGAGGGTGGCGGTACATTAGGGTCTACTAATTCCATATTGTGCAACCATGGCAACAAATACTGCAACAATAGTTGTCGAACTTCCCTGCGGGCTGTTTGGAATCTGTGTGTAATTTCTGTAACGAGCAATAAATCATTATTTTCGAAATATTTATTCATCCCAAGTAACAACTGTATCATATTTAACTTACCGCTAAACATAGGCATCGTAAGTTCAGGATGCAGCTGTGCCAATTGTCGAGAAAGATACATCTGATTACGACAATACGTTGTCGATAAAAGGACATCCAAAGTTCCCCCTCGAATAGTGTCAGTTGAGGGTGGTCCACCTGTGGGATTATTTTGTTGCCCCGAAACCGACCCCGCGGTCGTAGTTGTGCTTGCCATAGGATTATCCTGACCGGTCTCGGGTTCTGTCGCTGGAAGGGGCCCTACATTCCCGAAGAAACGTTGATCCAGAAGCTGGAGGAGTTGAAGTGCAGCATCGTGAACTGGTGCGCGCGGGCAACCCGTGCTCATCAGGGTCACATTGATTATACTGGTGTAATGATCACAAGGATACTCTCTATAAATCGAAAATAGTTCTAAGAGTTTGTTAGAGGTATCCATGCATCTTCAGTATTTTATGCTTCGACATCTTTTTTATGTTTCACTGCAAGTTGTATAGAATTTACCTTGCGCTAAATATTGTAGCCAACGCGAGAAAACATCCATCCGCAACTTGCGCGGCTCCGGTGTAGCAGCGATCTACGACCCAATCGAGAAGCGTCCCAATATCTGGATTTCCTTCCAATAATAATACCACAGTCTCTCGCGCAAGTGCGTAAATCTAGAATAATGTATGAGGTTTTTAACATAGATATATTTGTGAAATTTAAATATAAACCTCGCAGAATTTCAAGTAGTACCTTTTCGTCTTTGCTAGCTAACAGTAAATCTAGCCACTGATACAATATTGATCCCTCTTCTGACAGTGAGCGTGGATTGAAACATGGTCCACAACACAATAGACCACTCATTGCTTGGAGAGCAGACAGCTGTAATTCTGAACATGTCTTTTCCTCTTCATGCAACGACGAAGTAGTTGTCAATGGTCTTCCATAGGGTCCAGCCCAACTAGCGAAGAGCATAAACAAATTTCGTCTCAAGTCTCTCTTCAGTAACGTATGGCAAGTTTCCACTGAAAAATAAACAATAACTACAATTTTAGAGGTCCTTCCCTCTATTTTTAGCAGGATGGGAATATTTCAAAGATACTGACATGAGAAACTTTTGATCATCTTTCTGATAAAGTTGCAGAAATGTAGTTTGATGTCACGTACAGCAGGTGCCTCTTTTTCTGTCTCGTTCTCCAAATACAATCGGGCACCGTCGATATATTCGACAAATGTAGGGTGAAGGGATTGAGTTTCGCGGTCCAAAACAGCAGGACTGAAAAAGATATAAGATATGAATACACAACATTAGATCAGCAACAATACACTTCGATTGTTTCTTCACTTACCAAATTCCAAATGTTCCGTATTCCGCAATTAATTCCAATACTCTAACTAATTGCAATCTTAATGCATCGCGTCGCCTTCGGCGCCGCATGTTTTCTTGTTTGCGGTCAACAGCTTCGCGAATATAAGGAACTAATTCTTCCATTAAATCCCTTCAATCCCAAAAAAAGATTAGGCTTTTCATTCTTTCTCATGTTTCAACTAATTCATAAGTTAATTATTAATCCAGACTCACTTCAAAGCATCAGCATTTACTTTGCCAATTGCTTGGACAACTGCATCTCTTACATCGATTGCTTCACACCGTAACAGCGGCACTGTTAGTTTATACAAAGCCGCTGGACTTGCATTGGTACCAGGGGATTTGTTATCTCCACGTTCGGCCGACAAACTGTCTGGGGAAGAGCTATTGAAACATTTATATAATAACTTAACGTTATCCGTAGCAAGTGTGGGAGCAAATCCAATTCAACTGTATATAACAGGTATACAGATTTTGCGCGCTAATCTACTACCTTAATTAAAGCAATCGGGAACGGTCGTAAGGCTAAGCAAGGATAGTTAGTAAATAGCGAAAATAAGTAGAGACACCAGTTAAAGAAGAATTTTGCTTAAAGCTAAGATTTAGCCTAGGTAAAATCTAAGAAGAAGAGTAGTGCAAATTACCAACGACCGTTTAACCCCGGGTGACTTCGAAGCATGGTCGTTCGCATTTGTTAATTAGGCTCACCTGGTCCGCTTATGCCTGGTGTAGATGCCGGAAATGGACGGAACGGAGAACCGACCCGGCAGGGTTTGCGCCCCGCCGAGATTTTCCAGGCTTTGACTCAACTCCTTACTCATGCACAACACACCAAACTCCACCGTATGCTGACCACTAGAGTATGCAATACAGTGTACCACCAATGCTCCTTGTATCAAACATTATTTATTGCTCAGAGTCTACTAATCTAGGATCCAAATGTACGCTTACAAGACAATGACAGGTAACATGCAGAGTGTAATGTTGCAGAAAGTAAGGCGAAGTGTGCGCATAAGGAAATGTGCCAAATTACTGAACCCGCTCCCAAATGCAAAGCTTGTTTCAATAGAGATCGATGCTCAAACTAGATGTTTCATATCATAAAGGACTGGCATTGCTATGCCCCGCAAAATGTTGCGCAAAATGAAGTATTCCTGTATAATATTAAACGTTCAAAAAATACTTTTTGAAGCTTGGACGTGTATATGTATGGAAACAGTTTTAGATGTAACATTCTTAGCCAATGTGTAACACTGTATATCTTATTATAAATGGCCGAAATGAATACACGGAAGTGTAGTAGGACTTTAATAGTTCGTTCCGAGATACAACAGACATAAGCAGACACATCCCAACACCAACTGGTACCAATCCATATTAATCTCCTCCAACGAATCACTTTCCATGTATACAAACTTAATGGACAAGATAGAAAGTGTATATTGCATAAAAAACATTATTATAATACAAAAACTATTATACTAATATACTTCTTCTTACATGATTATTATTTATCGCTATTATTTGAAGATAGTCAATCCAAACTTACGTGTGTAGCAAATGACAATTGAATGGAATGGAATGACATTTCGAATTTTCCATGGACACAGTATAAAATGACTTACCTCAAGCTGAGATCTGGACTTGCACAACGGACAATAGGACTGGGTACGGGGGGTACCACTCGATATCCGAAAGTCAAGTAATTCTTCCAAACGTGCATGTATACGTCTCTCTCATTAATCGGTTTCCTCACGGCAGTCGAACTTCTCAAAAGCGAAGCCCTGTTATCATTTACGGGTCTGAAAGAGCAACATTATGATAATAAAACTGTACAACTTGTACCATTTATGTAAAGCAAAACAAAATCTTACGTTGGGTCAATAACTGTGAAGAGAGAATTGATTCGCGTAAAAACAATAGGCCACGAATGTGCTACAGCATTAGGACACATCGTAAGCACCCTGTCTCGTTCAAGAAATGCGAACAAGCAACTAGCCCATGGATCCGCGCCATTTAAATTTAAAGAAGAGGAACTTTTGGTACTGTTTTCGTCGTGTAGGCCTATAGAGAATAAATATTAGATTCGCCACATTCTGGTGGTCAAATGTTACTTCTTTGTTAATTAGTACCTGCTGTCCAGACACAGCTACTACGGTCAGCGATCCATTGCAGGTCAACATTCGAAGTCGAGATTGCAGCTGCTTTTTCAGCCGGTGGTAGCATTTGGTAACATTTTTCTAAAACCGCGGGGCAAGAAGCGTCTATTACATCGATGACTGGTTGATCATCCTCCAAACCACCTGCAAAGGAATTACTATTACTTGTGTTCTTAAGGTAAATTTGTTATTGATTTGTTATTGGGTCAATTAGTACCTAATACTTTTAATAACAGTTTGACTTCGCGAAGTATGTGAACAGCTATTCTTCGCGGGTAGAGCCGACAGTTGCAGAGTACAACCAATGCAAAGCCTTCTACTAGATGGAACACACTTGACACAGGCTCAATTTTCTATAAGAAAATCATTTTTATAATATATACTTAATGTTTAATTCAGACGAAATTCCTATTATTTACCTGTGTTGCTTCGGTCTTCTTCACATTAGGGTCAGAACGCACACATGTCCTTGCACTTTCTGTGGATTGTTCTTTGGCTCGGATGTTTGGACTAGATAGAGCATTCTTCCAACTCGTAAGTAGCTGCAAGAGCATTCTTAATCCATTATCGACGAGTTGAGGAAAGGTGTCTTGAACATCTCTTGCAAGGAACTGAGTAAATCCGAGTATCACATCCTGCCGCCAGTCGGAGAAATCTAAGACCAACGTCTGCAAGCTTTGATACGCTAATCCTCGAAGTTCTTCATCCATGTGAACAGTGAGACGAGATAGTAGATCAACCAATTCAGCCCCTGTCATTCCATCGGGTATTAAACGTGGAACGGCGGCGACACAGGTTCGAAATAAATCTATTCTTGGCTTCCGTTCGCCTGTTATCATTTCATCTGGTTCCTTATTCATATTCTGAGTACTAGTCATCATTAATGGTCTTCCATAATGAACATCTAGGGCACGCAGTATATCTACAAATACTCGTCGAACATGTGGGAAGTACGATGACATTCCGATACTCCTCGCAGTATCCTCGGTTAACATCTACAATTTAATAGTTTTTGCTCGTATTAACCATAGTGGAAATTATAATCGATCATTGCTGTAAATGAACTTTGCCTGTATTTACTTTATTCAGGAATGTCTTCTTCACGCGCATTGTATTACCGCTTGGTAATACACCCATTGTGCGAGGCATCGGTGGTTCTCCCTCTTTCTGTTGCAAACTATCCGCTACAACTAGAAAAGCGCGGAGACCAATGCTCATACGCTCGGGTGTCAGAATTATCTTGACTGGCCGACCAACGGACAATAAATCGAATACTATTTCACGCATTGCGAAATCTAATCGTTCCTGCGCAATAAACTGAATAATTTTTACGAAAATGTTGAGAGGCGTGTCTCGAGGCACCACTGCTTTCGATCCTTTTGGAAATAAGGAGTTCACGATACTTTGCAGTCTACTTTGGGTCGCGGAGTTGCTTTCGCATTTTATACGTATCATGTATACCCAGAGTAACCGATAAAGAGCCTCTGAAAAGGTAATCATGTAATATCACAAAATTCGATTACCAAGCTCAATTAAATTGAATAAAAGTTATACCTAAGGCAACGCGACACATTTTTGGGTCGCGGTTTTTCAAGTGGGATAAGCACATGGCTAAGAAGTAATGCCAGTTTTGTAAGAAGAAGGTTTTCTGACTAACACATAGTAAGCAAGTCACAAGCGGAAATAGTGCCAGCCTGTGTTTTGATTTAGTACACATGTCCAAAGTTGTTGAATATAACATTTCCACAAAGTTCTTTAAACATGGTACATTAACTTCATTTTTAACGGCCTGAAAATTTAATTGCAATATATAATTGGCAGAGAATTATATTGAACTTTGTATAAAAACTAACTACTCACTGCAGCAACGGGAACAAGTATTTCAACGAAAAGACCTGCCAATGCATGCTTCACATCTTTGTCTTTGACTTCCAAAAAATACTGGGCACATTCTTGCATAAATTGAAACGATGCTTCAAATTCCTCAATCGGCACCATCTGAAAACATGCAAAAAAAATTAATCAAATGTCAATTTAAGGATTCAATTGTTGCATGTCCTAGAAGTTTTACCTTCACTCTAAAGAATTTCATTCCCATCAGCAATGAAATAATGCTTTGCGTTGTATGAGGCCCAGGCTCTTTAGCCCTCAAATCTTTTAATTCCACCATAAAACGTTTTCTTACTGACATAAATCTAGACTGCGCAAGAACACCAATTACTTCTGCATAGAGATCAGCAATGATATGTATGTTGGCGGCATTTGGCTCGTTCTGAATACTGTAATGGGAGGAATAATCATTTCTTATCTTAGATTGTATTAAAAAAAGATTTCCTTACCCTTCACGATATTTAAAATGCTTGAATGCAATATTTTCTATGTATGTTACATGATCCTCATGGCCTGGATGAAATGGCAGTTGTCGTAATACCTCAATCAGCATCAGGCAAAATATGAACTCTACTGCAAGATCTCGTCTCTCTTGAAGTAAATCAGCTTCACTTCTTTCTACTGTTTCCACACTGCCTGATACTATCGTGTACATAATACTGAAAAGCAATTTTATTATATAATATTTTTCCCAGGGCACTTTCAACATAGAGGTTTCCTTGGTTACCTCTTTCCCTTTTGATCTTCCTTTCCTGATGCAGGCTTTTTTTGATCACCACCCTGGTCAACCAATTGTCGTTCATACCAGTTAAAGAGTGCCCGAAGTATAGAAGGCAAGCAATGTTCAGCGACAGAACCAAATGCTGATAAAAGCTGATCGAACTGAGCATCTTCTCCCCTTTGTAACACCTTTGAAAGTGCTTTCTCCTATAAGGAAAAGAGTTCTATGATTCACAAGCTCAATATAGACAAATATACATATAATCAAGATTAAATTTCGTATCACTAACATGCTCAGTCATCACAGCTTCCATTTTCTTCTCCGCTTGCGATGTGAATTCGGAGAAGAGTGTCCGCATCACAAACTCTCCTGGTCTTAAATCCATGTCTCCAAGCTGTTGGATCCTGACTGTTTCCTTTTGGGCACCCCACGGAAGTATAACAGTCACTGCACTTAGTCTACTAGAGCTAGATTCTAAAGGAACATTTCTTATTAACAGGCTCTCTATGTTGTAATCCAACAAACTTATCACAATTACCATTGCCAGAGGCAGAAGTACTAGCAGTGTGAATGCTGAGAGCATCACTGCTTTCTCCTTGTACTGCTCCATGAACGGTCAATAGCTCTGGGCAAGTATCAGGTACACTTTGTAAGTTTGATTCTATCGCTGTATCATGTACTGTCTCCCCATGCACGACTCTGGATTCTGAGACTTCTAGTAACAGCAAAAAGTATCCACATTTTTCACCAACACTTACTAAAGTGCAAAACACTTATTTGTAAAAAATTGACTAAAACATTGTTGCTTGAAACAAGCACACTTCTCAAATAAACTAGCAACTGAAAGTGAATTCGTTTTTCTAGTAACTAGTAAGAGCATGTGATGGAAGAAGCTAAGAGCTGAAGCCCCATTCTGTAACGTAACAGATGCCTGCAATGAACACAACTACTAACTTAATTATATTAAGCTTGACACTTGACTTTATAGACTAAAAGCAAGTAAAAGAAGGGAAGAGTATAAATAGCGAGAACGAAATAAAAAGACGTACCGGGCTGCCCCTCACTCCCCGAACTGGGATGAGTCTCACCTCCTAGAATTATTAGAACCATAATCGGCCAAGTCTATGAACGATTTTATTGCGGCGAATAAACTTTACCAACCTTCTGTCATCTTATCTACATGTGTCTCTTCAAGATGCGTACAAAAGAGGCGGGATCATTGCGTGCAAATTAAAACACGTCCGTTCTACAACAAAACAATTCCTTTTACTCGTAGATCGGAATTCTCCCTGTTGAGCTATAAGCAAGACAAGCGACTCGGGGTCTACACGATCCACTTTACTAGTAGACAGACACTGTCAATTAAACCGAAGCCTTCGCGTTTTAATATTTTAAGCGTAAAAATTACTTAGCACATATTATCTACTATACGTAATTAATACACTTAATGGCAGCACTATTAATTGATGACCACATTTAAGTGGCCCACGCTAGTAACAGCGTAACAAACAACTCCCGGAGTTGTCATTTGAGCGGTCAAAGTTATTAAAGTTTGACCAGGTCTTTATCAATTGCGTAGAACGCAACAACCGAAATCCATAACCTGCTACTAGATTCCCTTGGTTAATCGATCACTTCGATTATAGAAAAAAAATGCACATGCTACGTTGTGTTATAGGGAAACTATTTGGATCTCGCGGTTATTAGATTTGATTGTGGACAAGGACATAGGCGATGTACCGGTAAAAGGTTGAGAAATGGTACTTCATATATCTGACGTTTCATAAAATTCCGGCTCAAGTCGTTTTGTTCATATCAATTGCACTTTGCGATGCACTGCACTCTGCGGTTAGTGTTCCATGTTCCCTCATTTTAGTGCAGTCCGCGATCCAGTGGAATCCCTGTCCCTTGCATATGGCGCCATTATAATCAGTATGTGGATTCAAAGCAGAAAGAGCCGATATCTATAGTTAAAAGCCTCTATAGAAGAGGCGACCAAGTATCCACTGTATGAAATGACCATGGCATTGAAGGTTGAAGCACTACATCTGCAATCGTCTGCCGCTTATCGGGTTTTTGCCAGTTCTACTGTGCGTATTCTTGCCAATCCGAGTGGTAATAAACGTATTCATGCCAAACGCCAAAGAGAGAACAAACACCTTCTATATAAATATATCAGTTCCGTAGGCAGCATTAAAGTTCGACTGCGCTTATGAAACACAGACAAACATGTATTTATGTGCTGAACTAATATTTAATGTTAATAAAATCTGCACATGTGCGTTTACTCTGGACATTGTTTGGTCTAAATTATTTAAAATAAATATTTTGATTTTACTGCACATATATGACTTTCATAAAGAATAAATTATAATTTCGCCTGCTCGGCAGGTGCAAAATATATATTCTCCAGAGTGCAGCGATCAAGACAGAGGCATATATATGCTGATATGCTGCATCACCAAGGCCGTAATTTAATCCAATTCACGGGCCGACCCCCGTCGCAAGTTTAGGGTCCTACCTTCGTGTGTGATAGTAGCATTCCCCGCCTATTGTCGTCTTACGTATCGGATTTGCTGACGTATCAGTGATAACGTTACGAGACGCGTTTTCCTGCCTTAATTTATTAGAGATTATATAGTTTCTTATCGCACGGCCCGCGTGTGAATCAACGGTTATGCGGATTTTTCAAAGCGCACGTGCTCATCGTGCTGTCAATATCCTATCGACCAGACGCGAGATATAGTTACGTAACTCTCTCCGAGCACCGCAGAAGAAACGATTAGCACACTTGATAGAAGCACCTGAATGGGGGAGTGCACAGCTTGTGCGATTGCGAGCGCATGCTTTTTCGGGCAGAAAACTAATAGGACAATATTCTGTTCGATTGCCAAATTCTTTTTATTAATGTATTAAAATGTTTAAATAAAAATTTAATTGAGAAATAAATGCTACTTTGTGATAATATATGGAACTATGTACTGGCAATATAATTGTGTAAAGACTTTCATTCTTGGTTCAATTACGTAATTTCACGAATTGTACATATAATATCCACGTGGGTCTAAGAACGCTGTGAAATCGCTAGTGCACAATGAGTGTTGAGCGTTGGGAAGGCAGGCTTACTCTTAACGCAAGTTCCCCTTCCACTGTGCGTCAACAATTAGCAATTCGTAACGATGAGGCGACGTCATATACACATAAATCTTTTATCAGACCCTCCCTCCCTCAGCTAGCCCTCTTGTCCGGTTAGCGGAAAACGTGGCAGTAATGTCGGATATTCAACTAGAATCGACGAGTATATCTACAAGTGCACGTTACCCTCACCACTTGGTCGCTAAGGCCTGGACAATGTGATATACACCTTTTCATACATCATATACTGCACAATAAAAGTAGATAAGAGATAGACATGTTTCGAGCTTGGCGACGGATGGCATCTTGACAGATCATGAACTGAGTGGATGACCTAGCCAGGTTCGAATTGATTTTTGTAACAGGGCGACGGTACACGCGCCGCGGCAGGTATCTACACCTGATGTAGACAAGAGCGCGGGGACGGTTTTAGCAGCGGTCTATTCTCTGCAAGGTCCGCTCCACGTATGTACGCATCTTCAGGATGTATAAATACCCCTTCGCCTGACGTTACTCCATTGAACTCTGGCGCTGTGCTCCGTAACAGACTGGCCATAAGCCAGGGGGTTACGCAAGTCGTGCCCCGTTGACCTCCTTCTTCGTGAGGGATTGACCTTGTATCTCGGTCTCTCGTACTATCGTCCAAGAGCGCAAACGCGAAACCACCCCAAAGCTTCGCCGATCGTTGCACGGTGGATGCGCCGACAAAGTTGCACGATTATATTGTCTTGGAGAAACCAGCGCACCTGTCCGCTGGATTCATGCGAGCTCTAGGAAGAATGATAGGAAAGTTGAATTGGTCGATGAATTCGGTATGTGACATATCTCAAGGACAATGCACATACTCAGATACGATGACCTATATGCAGATCCCTGCGACTGTAATGATCGTTCGCCATCCAAGGGATTTTATAGTCACGTGTGTCTGCTCCAAATCGGATAGGCGGGCGTTCATATAACTTGTGCAAATGTCGGTCACGCTACTTGGCCCTGACATAGCTTTACTTGCACAGGTTTTCAGCCATTCTTTCCTCGGAGATAATTAATTAGTTTATAATAATACTCCTGGAGTTAAACTCCAGAAACTGTTAAAGAGGCGAATAACAAGCGAACTTATACTATGATGGAATTCCTTGTTAGAAAGTTATACTCTGCTGGGACCCACTTATAATAAAAGTAATAATAAGTTGCCTTGACATTCAAGTATGTTGAGTGATACGAAATAGACTTTCACTTTACTATAGGAGTAAAAGATCTTTCGTGGGCCGAGGAAATGGGAAGATAGTCTGTCCCGATGCATTTTCCTCTGTAAGATACAGCTTTATTGATCAGGAACCTCGATTCACCCCGCCCCAATCGGAGCCCTCGAGAGTATACTGCAGTACTCATATATATAATACATATTCTGTAAAAAAATAAAATAATTATTTCCGGTTGAGTCTGAGAAGATTCCCGTTAGCTTACATTCAATATGAATCTATGCGAAAGACACGGAAGGCAATAAGAAGCGATGCGAGAAGTAAAGTGGGCAGGAACGATGGAATACGAAGGAATTCGCGAATGCAAGATTCCCGCCATTTTCCTCTGGCATTTCAAAATTGCAAGGTATAGGTGTAGAGGCAGGCGGTAGGGAGGCGTGCAGCGTATCAGGAAGGAAGGAAGGCAAGTGTCCAGTGGCGGTTTCTGGTAGCGGAAGTGCGTCAGAATGCGCGGGTAACGATGCCGTTGGGAAAGAAGCGTTGATATCGAGACCAATTGGATGGTATGGCGGCACCGTGACCGTGAAAACCAATAGGAAGGTAAGTGTCGCAAGGCACGTGCGAAGGGAGGTCACGAATTCGAGTACGAAGCACGCTTTGGAAGTGCGTGAAGTGTCAGGGTCTCGAAGCGCGTCTCTGCCAGAAGATCGAACCTGCGCATAAATCCGCACGTGATCTGCGCAGCTATTCTTAGCGGAGGTCCGTGTTCAGTGGTTCCACGAGAAGAACTCTGCCTCGCTCACTCGTCGTCCGGCGCGCGTCCGAATCGTAGGAGTTGCTCTCTCCTCTTCCCATCGTAACCCGTCTCACACAACCACCCGACACAATGGCTCTCGCCGATCCCAGAGGTTTTATCAAGGACTTCTTGGCCGGTGGCATCGCTGCCGCCGTGTCCAAGACAGCCGTAGCACCCATCGAGCGTGTTAAGCTCTTGCTGCAGGTTCAGCACATTTCCAAACAAATCTCCGAGGAGCAGCGGTACAAGGGTAAGTTGACTTGGATATATCCTATTAACTCGCCTCTGAAAAAGAAAAGCGCCCTAACGCTTCTAACATCGATATTAGAGCCGGAAGAATGACCTCGGAAACGAGGAGACTGCTAGGCGCACGAGGCACACCTTGGCCCCCTGAAGCCCTGACGCGTTCGAACATGTGACAGGGAAAGCGGCATTTCGGACGTGTCAGCGGCTTTCAGAAGCACCGTGCGCGCTGCGGTTCCGTTAAGTGTGCCGATGGACTTCGGCTAGGCCGAGAATTCCCGTTACATAATACCAGCCGCGACGCTCGGGGCTACCTCTCCTTGCTCTGCCGCCGCGGCGATACGTCACGCCAAGTCGCGAAATTTTTGCTTTATGTAACGCGAGCATGAGCTTTCGGGGCTTACATAACTTTTCTAGCATCAAACCGATATAGCATGGATAGAGCACAGTAGATTCCCGAGGAACCGTGGAACAGCGGCGGAACGGGCCGGGCGGGTCGATATTCGATAAGGGGCTTCCCCTACCAGATGGCAGCGCGTGGCTTTGCTCCTGAACCCACTCGCCGATCGATGACGGTGCGGGTTAACATGGCCGACCTTCATCCAGCGTGGAATTAGATCTTCCAGCCAGCCTTTCTTTTGGCTCGTTTAGATTTGCCACTCGCATGACTCCACCCAGACTTTCCGCTACGATGCGAATCGAGTGGAATAAAACCAAATCGAATGACAGCTTCACCTGAAATGTAGGGAAGGGAGTTGATGCCTGCTATAGACGTATAGATCGATCTACTTTGCATTGTTCGGACATAGTTTAAAATTTCTATATCGGGAAAGAATGAGCTACTTCTCAATCAATACACGGCATACTATCTTTATCGCGCCCTGTCGTACAATATACGAATTGCAAAATCAATTACTGAAATAAATTTATTTTTATACGCCCTTGGTCAGGCTAAGTACACGCATACCTGTATATTGTATGTATGCAGTTTTGATATTTTTAATATCGGGTTATATCAGGGGTTTCTTAACCCTTACTTGATTTGAGAATTGTACAGAATGGAGAATGATCGGCGCACCGAACGTTTCTGTTACGATTTCATGTTGCCGTACTAATTTATAGATTTGAACGATTACTTTATCGTTTTTTCGATGATTCCTCTTTCGAAAGCGGTCATTTGTCGGAAAGCTTGGATTAAACTTTGATTGACAAATCGCAATATAGATGTTCTCTTCGATTTGCAGGCATGGTCGATTGCTTTGTCCGCATCCCTCGTGAGCAAGGATTCCTCAGCTACTGGCGTGGTAACTTGGCCAATGTGATCCGATACTTCCCGACCCAGGCCTTGAACTTCGCTTTCAAGGATAAGTACAAGCAGGTGTTCCTCGGTGGAGTCGACAAGAACACCCAGTTCATGCGCTATTTCCTCGGAAATCTTGCGTCTGGTGGTGCTGCTGGAGCTACCTCTCTCTGCTTTGTCTACCCGCTCGATTTCGCCAGAACCAGGTATAACAAATTTCAGATAAAACTGTGACAGTTCTTGTTAACAACTGTAGGCTGTTCAAGTACTTGGAAAGACGGTCGATTTCCTATCGCCCATTCAGAAAAACAACACACAATTTGAACAGTGACGTCGTGACAGTTGTTAGCTTGAGTGTATACATATAGAGACGGGAGTATTGTCGAAGAGGAGGGCGTATCTCGACGCGGTTTTTGTATTTCAAATGCTTGTTTCTGTCCGACAGGTTGGCTGCCGATGTTGGCAAAGCTGGAGTCCGCGAGTTCTCGGGATTGGGTAACTGCTTAGTCAAGATTTCCAAGGCTGACGGTATTAGTGGTCTCTACCGTGGCTTCGGAGTGTCGGTCCAGGGTATTATCATCTACCGTGCGTCCTACTTCGGTTTCTATGATACCGCTCGTGGTATGCTCCCAGACCCCAAGAAGACTCCATTCCTCGTCTCATGGGGTATTGCCCAGGTCAGTACAATTAATAGCGTTTCGTCATTAGCGTCGAACGTGAGATGAACTTATCCGACTAATTATGCTTGTCCGTCTTTTCAGGTCGTAACCACCGTTGCTGGTATCATCTCCTATCCCTTCGACACAGTCCGTAGGCGCATGATGATGCAGTCTGGCCGCGCTAAATCCGAAATCTTGTACAAGAGCACTCTCCACTGCTGGGCCACCATCTACAAGAGCGAAGGTGGAAACGCCTTCTTCAAGGGTGCCTTCTCCAACGTGCTCCGTGGTACTGGTGGTGCTCTTGTACTTGTACTGTACGACGAAATTAAGAACCTCCTGTAAAGCAGTACAGCGAAACTCACCTCATTAATTTCACAATCACAATCGCAAGTACCATCATAAACTACCCACACCATCCGATTCGATAGCAGTTCCCAGACCGAGTGGTTCCGAGAGGGATTCACAAACAGTGGAGGCTGAGGACGTTCGGTAGCGGCTCATGAAATGCATGAACCACGGCAGAATTTCTATCGTGAATAATTAGAAGAATTCACCTAACTTATTGCCGGATTCAGTATTTCCTTGCAGCGGCTCACATGTGCTATTTTCGTATTCCACTTTCGTGAAAAGACAAGAACAAGGATACATTCGTAGAATGTGTCCGCGGAGTTGGAGTTCAAATGCAGTAAGATCGTGATGGACATATGATACTTTGGAAACATGTGGCTATGCAGAAGATGGTCGGGATAATTAAGTAGTAAAAGTAACTACACAAAAAGAGCAAATAAATACAATTGAGCGGGAGAGGGACGCGCGACGAAATATCATTACGGCGACGGCGGGGCGCGTAGACCTGGGCCGCCCCCCGCCCTTGTTCTCGGCCCGTTGTAGATAAATAATAAAAGAACATGTTACTATGTCAGTGGAAAGGTTCACTCAGTTCCGCTGAGTTATAACGTAATTGCGCACTCCGGACAACTACGTGTGAGATAATGAGAAGCGTACCTCTGAGTGCATGCATCTGATCTGTTCATGTTAGGGTGTGTGCGGAGAAAACAGTAATTCAATAAAACCGATATAAAATTTCACATATGATGCAGTCCTTTAAATCTCTATACCCAAATATTTCCTTGTCATTCCATTCCTGAATTTTAACTGTCTATTGAACACACAAGTTTATTGCGTTAGTACTTTTTTCTTTATTATAAACATTCCTTCCAGCGATGCACAATAAGTTATCAAATTGCTATCATTAATTCACTGATACAGCAAGTTAACGATACCAGGTAAACTTCAATCTTACTCGAACACATAAAACTAGCATATGCCGACTTACCATCCATAAATTCAGATCCAAGCCTTCAGGTGCTTCTGACATATGCCAATTCTTTTTTGCACATACTAGTACGAATATTGGACACTTATAGAATAGTATTCTTATTCACTGAATGAAAGGTGTTTTGGCTAGTATGACAATGATATTTACACAGTATAAAATGCATTACACTTCGGTATAGTATAGTTTGTACAAAGGCCTGTGAAGTCTTTGAAGGGAATGACAAAACACATTTTAAATAATAAAATGTAGCAGCAATGTTGTATGTACAGTTTGAGAGACTAGGAAATCTCCCATCACACTGTTGTCCTGTTCGTATCGCCCGCTATCATGTCCAGGATTCTACTGAGTCCAGGCATATTCATTAATGTTCCCAGGACAGGCACCCTCCTCAAGAAATTTATTGCTACCGGCAGAAAACCACTGGAAGCAAAAAGTATCATTTGAGATATCACAAAATATAATAGAACTGAAAAAAAGTGTTATATCCAATGGCATTGACAGTACCTAAATAACAAAACAAAACCATAAGTTTCTATGATCATGCCCACAATTGGCCATCCCATGAGCACGACTATGACACCACCCAGAAAGGAAATGCTCGCTTTTATCTTGTGCCTTTGGAAAAAGAAGTTCAAAGTCCTCCCAGGGCCAATCACGCAACCCAGTCCCGATATGAATAACAGCTGTACAAGAGGAATATTTTCATTAGTAGTGGATGATCGACTGTCCACCATGGGACAATGTGTTACAATAGTATCACATACATTTCCAATGGCGAGTAGTCCTTTATCGAAAAGCAATATCACTCCCAGAAAGAGAAAGGATATTCCGAATCCAGCCAGGCCAACACCGATTTCTGTAAAAAGTGTATTACACAGGGAGAATTAAAGTTAATCCTACACTTGTCTCATTCAATCTTATTCCCACAATCTGTAATGTTCAAGTCGACGATAGAAAAATATGTTCCACTTACTCTGTGTGTCTGTGATCTCGAACATCGTCAATATATATATAGGTCCTAGTCTTATAGTATTTTGATTCCTCCCTTTAATGGCAACTCTGTGACGATATTCTGTCAAGAAATCTCGTCGTGATGGAAACCCTAACCCTCATCCACGTCACTGACAATGATGCGGCTCATTCCAACTAAGCAATAACCCTTCGTTCCTTCGCTACGATTTGTATTTCGAAATTACATTTGTTTGCAAGGAACAATGATAGAAACATTCGAAGTTGTGCAATTTACTGGAAACCTTCATGGTAGTTCCTCATCGTGACTTTTGTCATTACCTACTTTTAATCTCACTATTATACATCTATCATCTATCCTGACATCCCTGACCTGTGGAACACTGTGGTATGCTGTACTAGTGTAGCATGGTGCGATAGTGTGTGTGCGCGGTTATTCTGCACACAGCTGTATACATGCGTCTGTATGTATCTATAGGATCTAGTCCAATGGTCCAATCTAGTCCTAGCATGGGTTTTCCATCGCCATGTGCGCCTAGCTGCTGCTATTTTTATCTAGTATTTCATCTACATATCTATAGGTGAGGTGAAGATCGTAAGTCGACTGCGCAGTTTCGCCAATCGCAACGGGTTTCCATTTTCCACGCCCTTCAGCTAATCAGAGCCTCTGCTACTACACGTTTCAACCAATCCCAGATAGCACAGTTCGCAAAATGTCAACTTCACGTTTACTTTTCGGCGCGCACTTCAAGTGGACGTTCGAAAGTCCGCTTAGAGTGAGTTTTTTGAAGTTAACTTCGCTGAGCGCACTATAAGTTGACTTCATGCTGACTTGTCAGCGCGCATTTTAAGTGGACGTTCGAAAGTCCGCTTGGAATGGACTTTTTGCAGTCAACTTTTGGTCAACTTTAGTAAGCGTACTATAAATTATTGAAAGTTCAGAGTGCGACGTCGCTCGCCATTTGCCAAACGCACACACCCACACATGTACGCGCGCGTGTGTGATGTGTGCACCAAGTGTGCACCGCACTGTGCATCTTGCAGTCTTATTGTACAATAATTACAGTGCTAGTAGTGTTATTGTGTCGGAGAAGAAAAGCTTAATTGATAAAATATTCTCCCTTTTGTTAGAGAACAAGATGAAAGGTATATATAATATTTAATAATAATCTTAGTTTTGGCTTATCTATGATGTTGGGTAGCAAAATATCAGGAGACTCGGTAGAGTCTGGCGCCAAGTAGAAGTTCCCTCTCCATATATTCTTAGTATATAGCTTTTCATTAATAGGTTACAATGTACCATATCAACAGTGTTTCTGGGAGGATATCTCTAAATATATTAGAGCAAGTCTAAACCTATAGGTTCGGCTTCTGCCTAACTTATAGCATTGCAGCCCAGTAATTGCTCACAAGCTAATGATCATGCAATTGTAATTAAAATTAAGCAATCCGTAGCTTTCTATTTAATACTCTTTGGTTTTATCGAAATGAATGAAGATCAATATCGCACATAGCCACAAAACTAATACAATTGAATCAGTGGGCCACCTTCTCACACCAAGCACTGGCTTTTCAATATCACCATTCCCAGGCCTGTTACTAAAAAGATGATCTGCTTCAATGCGCATACTTTCAAATCCGTTCATCTGTTGGTTTGTGTATCCACACGTGTGTCCAATTACCATGTTAATTCTTGTATACTCTTCCTCTTACACCATCACTTATTCCATTCTTTTCATGTAGGACTGTTGATTGAATAGCGTTGCTCCAAAGAATAGGACCTGAACTTATAGTGCAGCAGGGATACTTGTTACCCTATAGATTTCTCTTGACCATAGATATATTTATAAATAGAGTCAGATACCCTGTAACTTCCTTTACACAAAAATAATTTCTCTGCATTGTTTTGTTTCCAGAAGCAATAATGGAGGTGTAATGGCACAACCACGTCAGACGAAGTAAAACACTGCGTGATGACCTGGTTTCAGTGTGCGGGAGACCGCTTGCGTAATGCAGAGAAGAGAAAGCGTTCTTAGTACATTAGTGTTATTAGATTTTATATAGTTATTTTTGTTAGTTTACTTATATTAGCATTTATGTTAGAATTAATTTAAGGTTTATTTTTCTTATTTCATAGTTTCAAGTTTTTCTTTTTTATATTTATAATAGAGTTAAGGTAGATTTTATTAATTACTTTTTGTTATTTTGTTTATGTTAGTATTAGTGTAAGTTTTATTCTTGTTGCGTCGTGTTTTTTTAAAATAGTTATGTATATTGATAGCATTTTAATAAACGTCTTTATTTTAAAAAGCATTAAATTTCCATAACCTATAACCCTGGGGATAGAGCACCATTTATTCACTGAATAAAGTTAACCTCTAGCGCACTTGAATAGTCGACTCTACGTTCGCTCAAAAAAATCAACTTCAGGTTCGCTTAAAACAGTCACTTACGCGTCAAGTTTCTAGGGACATGAGCTAACTTCAAGTGCACTTAAAGTCAAACTCCCGCGGAAAAGAAGTCAACGCCAAATCCGCGGTCCGCTGCCAGATGTCAGCTTGAAGTCGACTTGAAGTCAACGCCGTGCTATCTGGGAATCACTACTTGTCACAGCATACTGTGCTACTCGTTTCTATGCTGTTCGCCCAATCATAGCGAGGCATCGTAGTGGTTGGCTGGAACGCGTAGAATGCGAATAATCTAGGCAATCGATACTTTTGAATACCATTTTTGAGTTTACTCGCTACGCGGTAATGTGAGGCACAATACAATTCATGTTCTCGCTCGGATTTATATTATTCAGCAAATTTCGATTGAAGTCACCTTCGTACGTTATGACGGTACGCAACCGTGAAAAGACACCTTAAACCAATTTACAATTGTCTTTAAAAATTAACAGATTCTTGATTTGATTTTGGGACAGTGTAAATTTATTTCGAGTGTCAATCGAGAATAAATGAGTTGCACTCTGCTAATATGCTTGTTCAGATTAACCGAATCGTAGATATGCTCATATGTATACGTGAATCTAAGTGATCTGGATAAAACCAACCAACTTGAACTGACAGTAACATATATTTGATATTATGCAGCAAGTATTACTTTTTGAAAGGTTTCTGTGGTAGTTATTATTATGCATTACGTAACATCAATAACAACTCGACACCTCCTGCAACACTGTCATTTGGTTATACCTAGATAGAATGCAGAAGGCAAACTCGATCGAACTTGATGCAATGTCTCGTGCTGAGTGGTGGATGCGCGAACAGCTGATACGAGCAACAAATGATGAAATCTAGAATTTAGCGAACGATACACGAGATTAGATTAGGGGAGGCCAGACGTTGCGGGCTTTCAAATTTCCTTGTAACTCACTTCAGTCCCTTCAACAATAATAAAAATAGCAATTCTCTCATTCTAACAATGCGACTGAAAACTTATAGAAAACTGTTCTATTATGTTAAATCAACTGGGACATGCATTGTCGCAATCGGGTATGTTAAATAGTAGTTCTAGGTGTCACAATACAATGTCACAATATTATAACAATTAGTCATCATCTAGAGCATGCTGGTTCTTCTATGAGCTGAGGCAAACGTCACAAACTCTCCGATCAGTGATTCCAACAAATCTCTTGGATTTGGAGCGAATGCACGCACAGTACATTTACATAGATGATCCTAGGTTTAAAGGTATCCGATACATGTCAATTGGATTGCACGAGTCTTATTTTCATCAGTGCTGTCTTTGCAAAGAAAAAGTTTTAAACAGAGACAACAGTGTAAATTGCTTCTTTCATATTAATTGTTCTCCACTTTCAGATGTATTTATGTTCCGTGATAACGTGGACCCTCATGCTTCTGCATCCACACAAAAACAACCACTCTCTTACATTATAATGAAATGGTGGAAGTCATTGAATCGCAATTTGGCGTACAGGTTCCTTCATATGGCACAACATGGTGACAAACCGGAACGGCTGAGAGCAATATACACACTTAATTCGATGAACTATTTGAGAGGTACTGCTGCTTCTAACACTGACCCATGTGGTTTGTTGTATACATTAAAAAAATCTTATTGGCCGCTTCAATGGTATTTTAGACTGGCATTATAGAAGTATCGCACAAATGCTAGATGCAAGGACTGCTGTCTCCCTCGCTAGGACGCCAGATGTTGATTTGAGATTTTTCTTAAAACCACCTTATTACCACATAGATCATACTTTATATGTGGGTACAATATCAATGGGTATAGTTCGCATTGTACTGTGCAGTATTAAATGTAAGTTACTTTTCAGGATGTAATAGAGAAGGTTCATACTTTCTTGTTGACTCTCAGCAAACTATGTGATAATACGCATACTTGCCTCACTCGGTTCCTTAATAAAAAATTTGCTGATGCTCATCACGTGAGTGTTAATTGTACATCATTCACGCTGAAGAAATATTTTGCACTAAGGATTGTAACAAGAGGTATAATTTAACAGGGTGGTTTGTCTTTTGATCATGACTTGGCAACTATAGGACTTTCACCTGCACCAGCAGTAATATGGGATCAAGACTTGGCATTGAGCTGTATCCAAGCATTGTGTCATCATTCTTCATACGAAGAATATAGTAAAGGTACAGAAGTAATTTAAATCGCAATATTCTAACATCACACTAAAAAGTCAGTTAGTATAATAATATATCGTCTTTTGCCAGATATCGTCGAAGCAGGAGGTCTTAAAGTATTAATGATGATAAAAAAGACATTCAGTGAGAGAATCGATGTGTGCATCCTCCTCGCAAAAATCATATCCAATATATCCTTGCACTCTGAATACTTAAAGCATATTTTTCAATCAGGTACTGTCCTCATCTACTGACATTCAATGATTTACCCAAATTAAATAATCATATTCAATTTTCACTGCTTCCCTAGCGATATGTTTCTTAATCTAGACCAGCGCTGCTCAAGGGCCGCTCCTGGGAGCACAGAGGTTTCTCCGTCCACTCTTCTTTGCTATTTGTTCTTCCGTGATGGAAAAGCATAAGACAGTCACTATGCGTTTGTGGACTGATATATGAAATGCAATCGTGTGTGTATGTTAACATAATAATTTAATTGTAATGATAAAACTGTTCATTAAATTGTCGGCGATTATAGTCGAAGTAATCGCGTGGAAGGGGAAAGAAGTGTGTGAGGAGGCCCGTCCACTGAACAACCCTGGTCTAGACATTTGTTGTGTGTGAACTTAAGAAATTAGTAAACATGAGGTTTTATCAAAGACTGCAATACAATATAATTTGTATAACCAGGATGGATTGGAACATTGGTGGAATGGTCCCACAGTTCTGATATACACTTATCAGCCCCGGCAGGTCGCGCACTAGCTAATCTGGATATGGATGAAAATGACAATGTGAAATATCCAAGACGTATTTATCTTCTGCATCCTCTGCAGAAAACTCGATCGCCTCCAAAACTGGATGTCGTCTTCTTACATGGCCTTCTCGGTGGCGTTTTTGTTACTTGGCGACAACGAGACTGTGATAAACCAGCACTCAACGTTGTAGGTTTGTTAGTATTCTGAGGACTCATTCTTTTACTTTGCTCGCATGTTCATCATCCGCTTGGTACAAGGCTTTAAGTACAGTTTGGATTTCAGTTTGGGATTGATTTCTTGTGTGTGACTAACTGCTTTATTATGGTGTATTATATAGAAGAATATACATACCCTTTAGTAAAGTGAATAACATCGTTATAGATCCTTATGTAATGAGAAGTGAAATGGATACATTCCTGTCTGTAATCGACGAACATCCCCAAGAGTTTATTAAAGACCTCGCACGTGATTTACAAAAGCGAGAGTGGAAGAAACTGGGGCAGGACTTCGAAGTCGTGTTGGACGACTGCCCCGAAAACGCGAATTGTCAAGCTTGTGGACCATATTTTTGTAGCGGGTAGCGTTTCACGGTTTATGGAGAGGGTGCTTTTTAGTATAAGTAACTTACTAATGCGCTTGCATGACACAGTTGATTTCTTACTAAATCCACAGAGATGATGAGTGTGTAAAAAAATCTGAACATGACAGAGTACATAAGACTCAGTGCTGGCCGAAGGACTGGTTACCGGAAGATGTACCATCTCTCAGGATCATTGGTGTGAATTACGACACGAATTTATCAATGTGGACACCTTTGTGTCCAATAGACAGCTTAAAGTGCGTAGAGCAAATACCCTGGTTATTATCTTTTTATTCTTCAAGGGAAAGCCCAAAGAAAGGATAATATCTGCCATTTTTTCAGGACTACTATGAAAGATAGAAGCGACGAGTACATTACCAAGTTGCACACAGCTGGTGTTGGAAAGCGACCGATAATGTGGGTATGTCACTCGATGGGCGGATTATTAGTTAAAAGAATGCTGGTCGATGGTTCGTTAATAATTTCGAAGAGTTGTATTATTACTAACTTGGAAACTATCCGTTTATCTCATTGGAACATATATTGTTTACAGAATGGAAGTCGGGCGATAAACGTGATATATGCAAGAATACGCGCGGTGTGATTTTTTACAGTACTCCGCATCGGGGCTCTCAAGTGGCAGTTCTCAAGCAGATGACACAGATGTTAGTGTGGCCTTCAGTGGAAGTTCAAGAACTACGCGAACGTATGTCGAACATGTTTTCATAGATATAGTTTAGTAATCTATCTTCGAGTTGGCATTCATGTTTCTACATTCCTCACTTTCCATGTTATACGTTCTTAGAATCTCCAAGTCTCTTAGAATTGCATAAAGAATTTTTGGATTTCTTAAAAGTCTACCCCATAGAGATTGTGAGCTTCAGCGAAACAAAATCTACACTCGTGACAGCCCTGAAATTCCCATTTCAGTTTGTCACACCTTTCTCCGCAGGTACACATATTAAACACTTTAGTGCACCTCTTTATAAGTTTTCAACAATTATATATTGATATACTTTTCTTCAGATCCTGGTGTGGGGGAATTCTTCGAAATTCCCCAGGATCATTTGCAAATATGCAAACCTGCTAATAGGTATGCTCGCGCTCTCTGTACATGTAGCGCGCGTTCTGTTGCACGAACTTTACATTTTCACAAATCTTTCAGGCAATCTTTCTTATACCAAAAACTCTTAACTGTATTAAACCGGCATGTGGTAGACGAAAAAAAGACACCGCAGCTTTCATCGATTATGGATCTGTTTCCCTTTTGGGCAAGGTTTTCATAGTTCGGCAACCAGATGAATATATTTTTTATATGACTATGAATACATATACCTTATTTATCAAAAGTGTTACTTCGGTTTAATTTTCGTTGCTCTTTTATAAGTCATGGAAAATGTCTAATAAAGAGTTATTATTCTCGTACTGTGTCAATTATTACAATGAAACATCGAGTAACGTTATAGTTCATCACATTATGTCACTGAATATTTATTTCGTTGACTAGAATAAACAAAAAGGTCTGCGTAATGTACCTAACACAACATTATTATTCTATACACTAACAGAGTATTGCGTAAATTAACTATAAAATTAATCTCTGTAGTAAAAACAACAGAGTACTGTACACGAGGATC
This sequence comes from Crossocerus cetratus, assembly GCA_963675795.1. Taxonomy (NCBI): domain Eukaryota; kingdom Metazoa; phylum Arthropoda; class Insecta; order Hymenoptera; family Crabronidae; genus Crossocerus; species Crossocerus cetratus. The sequence continues at coordinate 29,458,098 of OY776662.1, read as the reverse complement.
CATTGAGTCCGGGATATAAATCTTAATCTAACATAAGTCGAGTACATTTTACGTTATGATTTCTCCTAGCATTAATGCATACATTACAATGATAAAACGCTATCTCAATATTTATCTAAGGCACTGAATAAATTAAATAATGCTAGATTGCATAGAAATTGCCATTTATTGCCGTCAAGTTCAGAAGTTGGTATCGTAATCGGGATGGTGACGGCTCGACAGATTCGTGGTGCTATCGTAGCCACCGTATTTACTGCTACCATGTGACGCGTTATAGTAATAGCCATTCCATTCGGATCGCCAGCTGTCGTACAGGTTGTACTTTTTGTTGTCCTGGAAAGGCTTCTCGACCAATACCTGTAAATGCATAGATAATTTGTCAGCTTTACGCTCCGACATATCGTGTCGTTCGAGATACATACTTTGTTGGAGGTCGATTCAAACGATTTGTCATTCCACGATACATCGGGATCTGTCCAGATCGTGTGGACTGGTTGTTTCGAGTAGTCGCTCGACCTGTTGCTCGATATGTTCTTCACGATTTCCTGGTCGTAAATCGTCGAAACTGCTGGCTTCAGTTTCGCTTTGTGCTGCCGGTTGACCAACTAAACATTGCAAAGACTCTGTTAGTCCTGCTTACGGAAATTGAAAAAAACTGCTTCATAAGGGCAAAACTCACAACTGAGACACCGAATATAATGATGAACATTAATCCGCCTATACCAATCACAATTACGGCAATAGCCCATTGGGGCAAAAGTCGATCGTCCTTCTCCATATGCTGAGGCGTTGCTGATTTAGGAATCACTGGAAAATAGACAATCAGTTCGTAACAGCTCTTGAATGACTTTTGTAACTGTCAAATGCGTCCACTTACCCACGAAATCAGTCGATTTTGGATCAATAGTGAACTTTCCTAATCTTATTGAGCCCTTCGCATCGGTCTCATTTCGATTGGCGTTGTAGGTCTTCAGAGAGTCGTGGAAAATGACTTTCAACTCTTGCGTATTGACATTCTGCTGCAAGTTCGCGAGCTCCACGAAATAATCAACAAGGATGCTGCCTTGGCTATAATGGATACATTTTATCATTTTCAAGATTTCGTATTTATTTCAAAATCATCATTTAATAATAGTTTTTATTTCCTTACCTAAAGGAATCGATCCGAATTTTCTTGAACCAATGCGCGAGTACCGCAGACTTCGAGAAGATAAAATTCATCTACGGAAGAAAAACAAAATTTTGAATTGTGTTTCATGTTTCAGTTGTAGAAAGTGCACAGTGTCAGGTTGCACAAATTTAAAAATTTTGAAATTCTATATGGTGACGCCTCCCGTTGTCCAATTGATCTATAATTTTGCACAAGATTTTCCCCCGTCACGTGCCATGATTTTGTATGGAGATACAAAAAAAAAATGTACAAAAGTATATTTATTACTAAAATATCTTCAACAAGAAGCAAAAAAAAAGGTTTTTGTAATTTCAGTTTACAGCGAAAAGGTTTAAGTACAAGATTCCTGATTACAGAAAGCAATGTTTACGTACCTCTCTCTCGACTTCGTTGGCAAGCTGTTGCCATTCATAAGTGTTGCGGTCAAGTAGTTCTGGTATCCAGGTGGCGTTCCCTATTATTCGTATCGTACCAGCCACTTCACAGTCATCCTCGCAAATGCCTGGAGTAGTTGGTCTGGGCGTAGTCGTCGTCGTCGATGTCGTCGACGTACTCGAGATCACATTCGTTACAGGTACGAGGGACGCATTGGCAGGCGCAACCGTCGCAGTACGAGCCGCTTCCAATAACTTCTCTATGGAAATCGGCGTCGTCGATGGTGTGGGCCAGCCAGTAAATTCAGTCGTCGCTCTAGAATCAAGAATTAAATCTAAACAGACTGAAATGATTGAATAAATAAACGATACAGGACAGTGACAGGTGCCAGCGGAGACCAGAGACAGTGAACGTAATCCAGTAGATTCGGTGGCGAGGGTCAGACCAGTCTGCAAGGGGGTGCCCCTTGCGTGAAACGTGGAAGACCGGACTGTGACGATTGGAGAACAGTCGACGTTAATCGCAAAGTAACAGTGAAAATTGATACTTGCATAAAAATCTGCAGTCTGTCCGTCCGTTACTTCCACTCTCACTTGTACACGTTTCTCAGAGGAACACGCTAAAATGTAACGCGATTAATTTGTGGATATAAGAAAGTCGATTACCTCGTGGGCCACCCCTTTTGAATCTTCAGAGTCACTGCACCAGGTCCATCGCCACGCGGAGGCTGCGGTGTCGTAATCTTGTGAATAGCCTTTCGACCTCCAGGCCTACTAGGAAACACAAGCTTTATACCAGCCGGTTTCTTAGTGGTGGTACTTGAGGCGTCCGAAGAATCAATCTGTACTGTGCTAGTTTGCACAGGAGTTTCTGAAGGTTTTGCCTCCGAAGTGACATTCTTCTTCTTATTATCATAGTCCTTCGGTAACAGAGAGGAAATGTCGAATTTCGACTTAGCGAATAAGTCCAGGAGAGACTTTTCAGCGGGTTTCTCCGTTGTCACAACCGCACTCGTCGCTGTTGTGCTCTGTTCGGTCTTTGCCGCTTGCGGTGTTGTCTGGTCGTCCTTCTTCTTATTGAAATCGGCTGGTAACAGCGATGAAATGTCTACCTTGGACTTGGCGAGAATGTCACTTAACAGAGAACTCTCCGTCACAGCCGTGTCTTCCTTTTTCAACTTGTAACCGGGCGGTAAGAAGGCGCTTAGATCCTGAACAACCGCGGCAGGCTTCGTCTTTCTGGTAGGTGCTGAGGTAGGAGAAGTACCTTTAGTTTCCGGTGCTTCGGAAGTTGTGGTACTCTTTGACGACGGCCACCTACAAATTTAATTTATTTAATTATTCAGCATAGTTCTTCTTCAGCACTAACAAGTGCACATGATAACCCTTCACATCGCACCACTCACCGAGCAACATACCTGAAAGCAGTCTTTGTTAGTCCCAATGACGAAGTAGTGCTGTATCTTCCACCAAAATCCTTGGGAAGAAGCCCCTCCAAGCTATCGAAAGTGGTCTCCATCCGAGGCTTCGTCGACACACTCGTCTGTTCGAGCTTCTTATCGTTGTATCGTCTTGGGACGAATTTACTAATAACAGGCGTCTTCGCCGTCGTGGTGAACCTTCGCTGATTGGCACGATTCCGATCATTAATGACATCCAATTGCAATGTGTTGCCAGCCCTCCTGAATCCACCGACGAGGAAGCCGCTGGATAGCTCCGACTGGACTCGATCCAGCTTGTCAATAATGCTCTCTGTAGATTCGGGTGGCTGCGAAGTCTTCTTCTCCAAGGAGCCGGTGTCGATCGGCTCGACACGATCTATCACAGGGAAGGGGAGAAACCGTGCTCCAGATATGCTCCGGCTTGTTTGTACGGAAGCTAGTATCCTCGAGGAATCCTCGGTGGTCACGCGGAGTGGTGGCTCTCCGGTGGTCTCAGGGTTTTCGGTGGAGGAAGAGGAAGGCGGAGGCATCATCTGCTCGGTTGTTGCAGGCTCTGGGGTAGTTGGGACGGAAATCGTACCGTTGACAACGCTCTTCGTTGTTACCACCGAAACGATTGCTTCCCCAATCAAAATCGAGGATTCCGCTCCATCGGAGGCCGACTTTCCCGGGGGTCCCAGAATCCTGAAGGTTTTGGAGCTGCCTTCCATCGAAGAAACTTCCTCCATGTTAGTCTTTGAGGCAGAATCATCGATTTCTTCTTCACCCTCGATATCCACAGTTCCCGAGGAAGTCTCGGAATATTTCGATTCCGAAATCGTGGTTTCTTCAACGTGATCTTCGATCGGATCCTCAGACGCGTGGGGTTCATCCTGATCCTCTTTATCGTTCGCCCGCTCTTCTTCCTCTTCCTCCTCGGTATCAGGGTAATCTAAGGTATCAGCTTCCTCTGTAAGAGTATAGTGGACGAGCGTTAGCAGCAGTTCCAAGAATCGCCGGTGCAAAACTCGGGAAAGGGAAACTGTAGTCGAGTCAGCGATACCCGTCGTCACCCTTTTCACAGTCACGCTGTCTTCCGTGACAAGTATTATGAAAGCGTGGATTGCATAACGCACTTGCCACAAAAAGCCAACTATAACAGTTAACGTAATTATACTAGAAGGAATGGGACCGATTTGACAAGGTTTATTGGAAGTGCAGCGTTCGAAAGAAAGTGAGGGGAGACGGGACATGCTTCGTCGCTGAGAATAATCGATTACGTAAGGATCCACCCGCTAGTTCCACGATGCATTGTTCCGCTCGCGGCAGTGATCACGCCTTTCTCCGAATCATCGCTTAGTGTGATGACGCGCCTTACCTATGGCCTCGTATCTCGAACGATTGGCGTTCTCGTAATCGTCGTAGTAATAATAATAGGCGTCGTATTGCTTGGTCGAGGGCTCCTCAAGGTAATCTTCCTCCCGGGAAGAGTCCTCTTCCTCGTTATTCACGGACTCGGCTCCACCCGTACCTCTTTCCTCGTTGATCTTATCGTCGCTGATCTCCGAGAGTTTTGTATCTTCCGCCTCGTACTCGTCCTCGTAAACCTCGCCGGCTTCTTCCCCGGATTCGCTCGCCCTCCTGATCTCATCTTGTTCCCCTGTGATCTTGTTCTCGTGCAGAGAGTGCGGTCCCGCCGAACTCTTTCCTGCGGACGAGGAGTTCGTCTCGCGCTGCTCGTACACCGAATTCGTGGGTATCAGATGGGAAAGCTCGTCCCATTCTCCGGGCGTTCCTTGAATCGAGACAGGAAAGGGCGATTAAACATTGGCTCGCCGTAAAGTTCTTCATTTCTTCGACAACTTCCCTTCACATTCATTATCCTTTTTACTTCGCATTACATATTTCGTAAAAACTTTCTGCTATTCTCGAAAGTGTAGTACATTAAATTTAGATATACTGAATGTCAGTAAAGGGTAGCTTTCTCATAAATGGCTCAAAATTGCAGGACGATTCGTTTATCGGCAAGTATTTATTGGAGTTATTGCAACAGCTACACATGTATACATATCTATAGGTTACAGGATCATACATGGCCCGAAATTTCGATTATGTAAACGAAACCAGGGAGAGCAGCATGGGCCAATCAGTGAAAGTAGCATTTAGACACAGCGATCACAATTAATAAGACGAGTGTTTATTTTACATAATCCTACTTGCGCTTTCCACTCAGCTCGGCTAACCGATGCCTTTCGTGAGAAACTTTGCTCCTGAAAGAAAGCAAACGCGCTTTCCAGCATTGTCTGCCCGTGCGTTTCAGTCAGTATCGCGTGGAATCGGTAGTTGTCGTGCTATGAACTATAGAAAACTCAAATATAAGGAATAGCTGCATCTTTTTTATACCCTTTGAGCGAAACCGTTGGTGAAATAAAAGGCAGATATAAGAAACGGCTATAAATCAAATCATTTGCAATTTAGAGGCATACTAGCCGTTAATAATCATTACTTGCTTAGGGAGATGAACGCGTACAAAAACTACTGGTTTTCATTATGAAATGCCCCGTTCTCGTAAAAACGGTTGACCGAGTTTAAATTCTGAATAGGCACTAATGGTTAGATAACATTCCACTTGAAATGCAGTCGTAAGAGAAGAAATTGCGCTACAAGTGTCTTAAGTGTAAAAATGACTAAGATTTCTCGACATAAACATAACGCGTCGGACTGGTCCCGCTATTTTCTCTGGCGTCGGAGCACCGAGCGTTTCCCCGCGAGCGCTGGCACTGTCATTGGTATGCAAAGTGCGCATCGCAACTCCTCGGAAAGTAAGCGTAAATGACATGGGTCGCTAAGCAAACGGAGCCAGTAATTAATACGCTGTGGAAACCGAGAGAATGACCGTGACGAACGAAAGTCCGCGGAGCGCCGTGCGTTATGCGCCGGCATGACTTTTCCTAACCCTCAATTATAGAGAAGTGTTCCAGTTCTTCTTTCAAGAATGCCGGTGCCCCCGGCACGAAACTTTCCTGTTTCCTTTTCACTATACTTTCCCATTGTTTTGTTAGCCACGCCACATTAACTTCCTTCGACTGCGCGTTTAGATTTTATGGAATTTCTATGAAATGCTAGCCTTCTGTTGGCTGCTGTTGGTGAATGGACTTACGCGGCCCTTGAATTTTGAACCGCCTTTGAAAAAGGGGAGGAGATTTTAATGTTTATCCGGCGAAAGGTCCCCCGAATAGTCTCGTTATAAATATAGTTTGTCTGACAAAAGGAAAGAAGATGTGCAAGATATACACAGTATCTATACAAGAATTGATATAATTATAAAACCATATGGATAGTACGGAATACAGAATACTCGTTTGCTCGGTAATTAAGGGAGCGAGTTATGTGTGTTACTCGAATGCGTTAATCGTACCAGGTTTCTTAATCCGCTTCCTGCCGTCTAGTTGTACTTGTCGTTGCAACTCGACCCGTCGAGACTAGTCCAATTGCCTTTCGCTAGAGTTCCTCACGATATGTCGTAAAAAATCAACACGCAGAAGCTGGATTCGTCGGTTCGCTGACGCCATTTGCGATTAATCCGAGCGGAACTTGCGCAAAATTGGTACAACAAGTAACAGACACGTATGATTGTGCACCACGTGTGTATCAAGATATTTCTCGGCATACGGCACAAAAGATTAATTACGAATAACGCAAATGACTGGTTTGATGGTTTTTAGTGATTCTTGTGGGACTCCACTTTACTTTATACATATATAAAAAATTGAACGTTACTTTAATAAAAATAAGTGAGAACTCGGAGAGTGAATCCAGATCGGATAGCGTGGACGTAGAGCTCGAGCTCTCTCTCTTTCAGGGAAATCCCAAGGTGTCATGAAACCCTGACCTGTCCACGCTAGCGGAGGCGTGAAATCACCGAGAGTGTGACGCTTTTGCATCGACTCCTCTCGTGACGTGTATTGGGCAAGGATTTCCGTAAGGCATATGTATGTATGTATGTACGACGCTGGATTGAATTTCATAAGCCCCAAAGTGCAAAGTGCTGAGAAAGAAAATGTTGCGCTCGGTAAGCAGCCGCAGCCTTAGACGAAAGAAACGAATGTACCATTGTGCCTGGACGAGAGAGTTCAGTGGTCTCAGCTTATCTCTGAGGCTGCGGGGCATTATTGGTATTGTTCTTGCCGTAGCGCGTGAATAGTTGCGGTAACTGGTTCGTGATTAGCTCCTAGAGGAAATTGGTTGGTGGCTCCCATATCTTATTTCGCACTGACACGCTCCCCTTTCGTTCTCTGGCTCGGTGCGTCGCACGTCGGCATGTACAGGCATCCAGTTCGCCATCGTATCCCAGCGTAGCTCAATGGAAAGTTTTTCCAAGTTCGGTATCGATTTCCCTGTGTTTACGAAGGTTCGCGGGCTAATCCGGCGGCGCAAACACTCTGACAAAAAGTTACGTCAATTCTCCTTAATCCCACACGAACTAATAAAGCGGAAATTGACGAGCTTTCACTCGTTCCAGGATTAAAGCGCAAATGCGACGGAATTAAGGTATTGGGGGCGTAATCATTTCCGTCTTCACCGCAAATAACCTGCTGGTCTGTTATTATTGTAGAAATGCCTCATCTTTTATTCGAGAGTTCGCCAATTGCGAAAGTTGTCGTGATGGTGTAGACTACTTAAAAGTTAAATATAAGAACTGACTATACATATCTTTCCCGTGCAATGAGCTTTGTGAACTCTATAGTTAATCTAGCCTTGCTGTTTCTTCTCCTTTTTATCACATGCCAGCATTTAAAATAAGCAACAAACAAACATACATGCATGGCCACCGCGAGCGTTCGGCCCGAGGCTAGCAGGAAGTAACCGGTCGAAATCTAACGCGCGAACGCCGCCGGCGAAAAGAAGGAGAAGTCGCGCGCATGCTGGGCTTGAGCAACCGAGTTGCAAATAGCAGATCGTGGCCGTTCTCCTTTCGATCGTCCTTCGTCCCGATCACTACACCACTCACGGCATACGTTCACACGAATTCTTAACCCGACTTCGTACTCAGTGTACGTATGTATGTACTTTATATCCGAGTTTCACGATCCTTTGTCGTAGGGCTCGGCCTGCCACTGCCACCACTCCAATAATGTATCTCCGTATACATGGTGAGCATATAAATAAAGGTGCAAGCAGTTGAGCAAAGTTGACTGTAATTGTCTTTCTCTTGTAAAGATATCGGATGTAGTTGTGCGTAATATTATAACTACTTGGCAATAGCTATAGAACCTAGCATTTCTTGCTAAAGATTTATTTGATTAATAGTAGCTTGATACTTCATAAAAATCACTTCGGTTATTCAAAACTTTTTTATTTTTCCTAGTTAAATAAATTTTATGCAGCTAAAAATGGTAGATTATCCGTTATCAGGTTTACAAAATACATAATGGCAATATAGTTTCTCCAATATATAAATAATTTATAATTATCTGACATGTAGCAGTGTATGGCTGACAATAATGAATAAAAGGCAAACGAATCACCCTGTACATATATGTAGGAAGAATTTGTCTCAACAGCTGCTGTGGTGGAATGCTGGCAGTTCGGGCCGCCGGTGCCAAAGGAATGAAAGGACCCAGAGTACTCTGCGGAGCGTGAAATATTTCCCATGGCTCTAACGAAAGTGCTACGCGAGAGAGCAGGAGCGTTTATCTCGATCTACTCTGGCGGCGCTTCTCGAAAAAAGGATTATAGCATCGTTAGAAAGTGCTGAGGCCACGCGTTTCCCGGCTTTATTGGCACACATCTGCGAGCAAATTGGATTTCGCTCTACTCGCATTTTCTCGGCAATGATACAGCGCAAATCGACCCGGTTTTCTTTGTCGCCCTCTTCGCTATTAACTGCAAAAGTGTATGTGTGAGTCGACTTAATATCATTTTTCGATTAATACATATAATTGTCATCGTTACAGATTTTTATTCTATATTTTGTCTTTGCAGTTGAAATTTTCACATTCTTTCTTAGTTCATTTCTTTATGTATTACAGTTTATTGACTGTAGTATTTTAGATCATTATATATAGTGTTAAAGAGTTAAATGGCAGCTAGAGATACATCCTATCCTAAATCTACTTAGTACCACATAATTGTTCCTTTTGATTTACAACGCACGGATATTCTGAGATTTAAGTGTCGGATATAACTTCTCCACATTAATTCTTTATCTAGCACAGTGTATTGACTGTAGTCCTTGGGATTATGTATTGCAGTGGATGTAGCTTATTAATAGAAGAATGTGACTTTCACCAGTGCATATGTTCGGGTCGGTTGAAATGCGAATTCTCTTCAACAGAAGTTTATTGTCTTACTGTGTTGTCTGAGCTGAGATAATTTTGCAGACTCTACAAGGCAAGTCTAGATTTGTGCGGTCACCGCGGGTAAAAGTATAAATGGCTGGAATGACCTCGCGCGATTTCAGATCGATTATAAAGCAAAGCAACTGCTCCCCTTAGGCGAGATTGCCGCTCGTGAGGCAGTAGGGAAATGCGGCGGGCGTTGCGGCAATATTTTGAAATAACACGTTCCGTAATTATTGTACCGTGACACTCCTTCTCCGTGCGAGAATGTCTTTGGAACGGAGAGCGACAAAGTCGTTGGCTCACAGTACAACTTATGTTATTTGAATATATTATTTTGCGAAAACTCGATTTTATTATTTTATGGGTTTTCTTGTTGATACATTTCGTGCGTTTCGAGAAAAACTATAAAAATAATATAACTGAGTGCGGTTGGATAGTAGAAAATTCAGATACGGGGGATACTTTATCTAAAGTGGATGTGTACTGCTATGAGTTCACGCTTGTGTCTAGTGTATGTGTTTCCATGCGACGAAGTTTAGCAAACTCTTTGTGCGCTTCACTCGCAGCCAGTTTTCTATCTAGGAATCATGGACACCAGTGAAAACGGGATCCAAATAGGTCTTGGGCCGACATTAAGCATTCAAGCACGTCGAGGTTAGTACACTTTCTATCTTCATACGCACGAAGACATGGATCCGACAGATGGCGAGTAAGTGATTTCACACGATAATCGGGCGATCATACGATCATCGCCTCTAGCATTTAGGTAATGCCAGCAATGCCTTTGGCGTGGAATAACGCGATCGCTCCAACAAGCCGGCTCGGCCCAATGACGAAACTGTTCATTCGGGAATCGACGCCTGCCGATTTATGTAATCCTAGGGACTTTCTCTATATTCAAGACTTCGCTCGAAGCGCGCCACGCTGTCAAAGAAAGCAGCCGGATTTTATAGCGAATGTTTTCTCCTTCATAGCCCGAATTCCGCGCGCTTATTAAAAAAGGATAGCAAAAGTATACGCGTCGGATTGGTAACCTTCTCCTTTTCGCAGTCGATTAAAAATCTATAATAAATACAGTATGCAGAGAACAAGTTGGAAATAGATCATTTTGTATCACTGGTATTTTAACCGACTTCGAGAAAGGTGGAGATTCTCGATTCGTCCTGTATATATTTTTCTTTTTTTCTTCTTTCCAATTATAAAAGTGCGGCGTGATCGTTTATGGGGGACGAGGGAAGAGCGTGTATACGAAGGAAAGGAAGTTGTTTGTCGAATTGCCGTTTCTCGTTGTCACGCACTTTCTCTACTCTCATAGTTTCTTTCAAGGTTAATGACTCGTCTAACTCCTCGTTAAAGTGCATCGGCCGCTTCTCTAAAGCCGTGAAATTCTTTCATCGACGAGGAGTCCCAGTGGCACCACTAATTCTTGTGGTGCAATCATGCGATGGATACGGAGAGCCTTTCGAGAAGGTTCATCTCAGACATCATTTGGCCTTTCCCAGTGGTATTGCTGGCCTCGTAATCCGTCCGGTTGTGGGATTCCGGACAACTCATCCCGCGTTACGGGTTAGAACAAGTAACTGGAATGTTTTAGGAGGATGTCTGCCACCTTGCGCAGACGCCCAATGAAACTTCGTCATTTAGCAGGGAAGGTTACTCGAAAGTTGGAGGTCACCTGCTTTTACTCACGTACTACTCAATGGCTGGCATGACTTATCCGGGTCGTAATGTGCCGATTAACGTCTGCCTTTGGACACCTACCAAATGGGGTGGTTGTACCATTTGCGCCCATTTTAAGTAGTTGCCGCTCTTAATATTAGCCAGACCGAACGGATTTTCTTTATAACGGAAGCTATCTAAGAGAACTTAATATTTCGAACTTATATAAATAAGTCAGTGGCCGCAAACGCAAATAGTATATCGATCCTGATCTATCTTGTCGCAGCGGTGAGTAGACACCTTGGGATTGCGATTACCAACATTTACGATGATTGTTCGGTTTCTCAATATTATTGCTCACGATGTGATGCATTAGGATGCTATGTCGCTCGCTGCTCTTTCGTGATTTCGTCCTTCCTGGTCAGCGCACTTCACGGAATGCTCCCCGCGTCCCGATAGAAATGCAAGAAAAAAGGATGACTCGATTCGGCGGCATCACATTCCCCCGATGACTCGGGGACTATTTTCGGGCGACGGGTTTGAATAACAGATCGAGCCTGATCGTTTCACCTTCCGCCTCTTGAAATTGTCGTGCGAGGAACTCGTCATTGTTTTTTCCGGGGAAAAGTTCTATCAACAATTTATTAATACATATAAGAATTTCAGAATATTAGAATAAATTATCTCACTCTAAACTTTCCAGATATTTTTTTGCACAAACGATAATGCCAATGGAAACGTTGAACAAACTTCTCAGTGACTGTGGAACAATCTATTATTCCTAAATCATTGCCGGTGTGCACAGGAAATTCCTCCCGCGTGAAACCGGCTCGGACACCTAGCCTATAATATCTAAGCCACTTTTTCACGGCCAGAAAGAGTCGATGCGCTGTCCATGACTGGTTTAGCGTGCCAGTTTCAGTTTCGATGCACGAAAAACGAATGCGACGCGGAAAGTATTTTATGGACAGGTTGGACGCGCCACTGGCTCGCAGACTGCAAAAGCACATGATCTTATTTGTGCGAAATCTGCAACGGACAAAGGCCCGGCCGTGCAGATATATAATCCATGATGCCGGTAGGCGTGTTCACCTTGGCCGGTAATGCAAAATAATAAGGACAGTAAAATATGACGTGTTCGGATGCAGTCGAGCGAGTGCGTGCGAGTCCAGCGTGGGCACCTACAGTGTGGGTCAACCGTCAAAAGTGTTCATAAGGATTCGTACAGCGAAAGGGGTAAAATAAAAGGAACTACAAATTGTCGAGCGGTCAAGACATTGACAATTCTATATCTTCGGTACCATTTTTCTAAAATTCGTAGTAATAAACTGTAGTTTTTGGAGTTCTTTTTATTTTAACATTCTTACTTTATTCACGGCTGATACGAAGGAAATTATTCGCTATTAAAATGTGTATTATTGGGACCTATCTTTTATAACTGAGGTTTCCTTAAGCCTGCCCTTGTTTCACATATTAAAAACCACAGGCTTATATCGTTCACACCCGTTAAGTATTGCGCGAAGAATGCGATATCGGATCGAACGGTTGCTTGTCCGTTTAGGGAATCGCCGCGGTCATCTATCATTGCGTACAACAATGGTACAACCGAATTGCGTTATCGCCGGGGCAGCGCAACTATCGCTTGTTCTTGCCGAGACCATTGTCCTGCATTCGAGCTATTCCCCAGCATTTCAGTAAGTCACGAATTGAAAGGTGTCGGTGTCGACGGACTCGACTTTTAGGGTTCGGCTAATATCAGCCAGGCGCGAAAACGGACCCTGCAATATGCCGACGCACCTGCAATCGGAGTATCCGCAATTGGTAATAACATAATGACTAAATTGAGATCGGCTTTCGACACCAATGTAATTATCGTCGGCGCTGATTCTCGAAATCGAACGTTGATTCCCTCCCGTTAAGCTTTCGCCACCCGGATGCAGATAGATCTACTTTTTTCAAAGTTGTCCCTGCATCAACTACAAATTGATATGGCCGGTAATCAGAGATTTTTTGTAAGAAAAAAGTTGTGTACTGTTTTTGTATTCAGCAGACACGGAATAAGATGACACACAATTAACATGTATTAAAAACAAAAATTCAAAGAATTGTAACTACCAGTTAACTGTTCGTCATACCCTGAGCGGTTATGAAAACCATTCATTCAACAAAGACAATTTGTTTAACAATCTGAGTACAGATGATAATTCATTCACAAACTTAATGAAATTCCTGAATGAAGGATAAAAAATAATGCATTTATGATATGTGTGTCACTGTGAATCATGTAGTTAATGTAATATAATAAATAAATAAAAATAATAGTAAGTTTGAATGATCTTCCCATTACTCAGATTTTAATGTGGAATGCGAGAAACAAGATTTCTCTATCAACACTTAACAGATCGATTTCACAATTTCTCGCCATTCAAAGCTCGCGAGCAGCCTTATAAATATTAATACACAATACTGACTACCACATTAACACCCGCCCCCAATAGTACCAATGGCGCACGTACGCTTTGGTAAAGCATTTATTGAGATCTCGAGATTTATTAAAACGCTGCTCCGACTGCGAACGCTCACCAAAACCATATTCGAGTCTCTTTCAGGGACTTTGACTAAATAATGTTTGGACGTTCGAATAAAGCTCGTCCATCTGGACGGCCAGCTAACGTCAGTCTCATTGTTCGGAGAGCGTGTGCCAGTAGTTACGGACAATCGCGTGCCAGCCCTAAAAGCTCCCAGCCTCGGGCACCATAGATCATTCTTTAATGATGCGCTCGACCGGATCCAAATAAGGGACGAAAGTGATCTGAAAAATTGGATCCTCGAGCGAGCGCCTCGGGCCTCGTAAATCTCTCCCCCTCTGTCTCTCTTTCTGTCTCGCAGCCGATCTGCAAGCCTACGAGCACACTTGCATCCACATCCTCCGAGCTCCAACTCTCCTATCTACCCATGAAACTAGCCATGAAAGGCCTGCGTGCATTGTTTATTCCCGGCGCGCTCTGACGGACGGCACGCCAGGTCCTGCCGCTTTTCATCCCCGAGTCCTCCGTCCCACCTTTATTTATTGCCGTGCGAGTTACTTTTGAGTAGGCATGAATTACGGCCACTTAGCCTTTCATAAGTAATCACTGGCGTCCCGGCAAAACTTCCCTGGGGACGTTTGAGCCTGTCGCTCGGGCCCTTCGGCTCGAGGGTCCGATGCACGTGCATATGTTAGACTTCGCTTGTGATTTATTTATGTTCCAGGTTACCCCGCGGTTATGGGATTCTCGATGTAACAGGTTGGTAAGTACATTTCGACAATGGCTCGGTTTTCCCCACTCTGCCCTTCCAAGTTTCTTCGTATGATAAGTTAAAGCTGTTTAGTTTAGTTTATAACTTTCTAGATTTCGTTGTCGGTAAATCAGTATCACCGTAGTAAGCTGCCTAAATTAATAAAGTCTGATCTTGTGTCGATATCAGAGTAAATGGGGATATTGTTTAATTTCAAAATATTCGGCATTCTTCGTATTACTAGAATATTTGTTTATCGGAGTACACGATTCAATATTTGTCAATATATTGCTTCCGTTACTCTCGCATTTCTACACTTATATGTGATTGAAAAATGTATCCACAATGCCAGAAAACCCGGAGTTAGAGACCTTACAATATTAATCAAGTTTCTTGCGATTGGTAGAAAGACTATTCCCACAGTCAATAAGACAATCAAGCCCCACAACGCACTCCAGGGCTACAAGTGCTGCCCCCCCCCCCCCTACTCCCCCAATAATTCAAGGCATTCCAGGATCCAAAAGTACCTTGTTCGCATGGGAGCGCGGCGAAGCAGGAGGCAAGAATCAGGCAGGTGAGAATAGCGTGCGTTCTCCGACCTCGAGAATGAATCGCACGTCCCAGCCACATTCCCTCCATGCTCAGGTTCGTATTTCAATTGGCGTCCCTTTCCTTGTTACGTTGTTGTTCTGGTGATTTTCTTTTTGTAGTGGAGGCGAAAGGTGGCCGAGTAGGGAAATTTTTCACAAAACACACTTCACGCCCGCCTGGCCTTGAGGAGGCTCGGCTCAGGAGGAGATTCGCATGGTAGACGGCACCGTGGGGGTGCTGGGCGTCGCTCGAATTGCCCGCCGATGATTATCGCGAGGCACAGCCGCAGCACATCATCAATGACACCAGGGAGAGACACGTTCGCGAGCGCGGCGCGCTTCTTACTGGCTGGTGAGCGCCGCTGGTACCTGGATTCTGATTCTGCACCCACCTGGTCTACCTTCCACCGTCTCTTCGGGGGCTCCCACTATCACGGCGCGCGACCACGCCAACCTCCGGCTTTCATAGAATCCAACACCACCTTCGTGGGATCCCAGGTTTCCTTGCGCCAGCACGTAATCAGTTTTATCATCGCCATTGTACCCTACTCTGATGAGCCTCTACTTTATTGCACCGTTTTGTCAATTGCCCTCTGTATGCCTGATGCAACTGCCTCTGATTTCAGATCGGTACCCTTTGTCAAACGTCAAACACGCTCTCAATTGAAGGTTGATATAAAGGAAGGCCTCGCATAACGCGAGTAACGTGTCCACATCAGCGAGCGTTTTGTAACAAGTTACATATGTTACACTGCATCGTGCAACTCCCTTCAAACTCGTCAAATGGGAGTAGCATACTCCGCTCGCCACGAATACTTCAGTAGCAGCGTGTAGGAGCACCTTTTAACTCGCGTTAGGATGTACGTTCTTTATCGGTTACGGTTTACGTCAAAGGGCAATGCAGTTGGTCGATTCTCGAAGTAAAAAGATCGAGTATCCGCAGTGAGGAGCACGTGGGTCTGAGAACTAAAAGTAAAAGTGAACGATGCTTCTCTCCAAAAAGTAAGTGAAAGTCGCCCCGGCCCGGCAAGGTCTTCCAGCTGTCTTTGCGCGGACCTAATAATAGATCAGGCCGCGTTTCGTTTTCAATCGGGCACGAGCCAATTGCAAGTGCATGATGCTGAATTCTGCTTTAGGTGGCTGGCTGGTCCGAACGCCTTTTCTGCACAGAATCCAGACAGTGTTCTAGACTTGTGTCACTGGCCGATACTAGAAAGCAAAATCCGACTTTCACTTGGCGGCGAACCTCGCGAGGCGAGCCTGGCACGTCGAGGCCATCGGGATATCCTTTCGTCTTTTTTCAGCTGCACACACCTCTCACTTGGTCCTGTGACGCCTTTCCGACGAGTGGGGCCGGACGCCGTTTCTGTTTACGCCAAGGCACAGCGTTCATTAGCCCGAGTTTCGTGGATCGCCAGCGCCATTGAGGGAGAAGCAGCAAAAAACCAGCTCTTAATGGTTTTTTGTTTTTAGCTTTTAACAATTGCCCCGCGCAATGTTTACATATTGTTGGAGCACCTTTTGATTTTCATCCGTTTCGTATAATTAAGTTGAATTAAAGATTTCAGTTTGAATTATGAATTGATTTAATAAAAAAAAGTGATATCATTTAATAGTAAAAGTTACTAAAAGTAAGTTTAATTATGAAATGTACAGTTTACTGCGTATCGAAAGTGCAACACAAAGTTAAGTAAACTAAGGGAACATTTTCAAGGCAAACTTGCTGTCCTTACTCCGCCCAGTTGTAACTTTACGGAGATCCGGCATCTTTTAGACCCTTTCGTATCTAAAAACAGCCGTGGAAGGACGACCGATCCTTTGTTCCCTAATTTTGAAACTTCGAATCCGTTGTACATACATAACATACATCGAATCCGTTGTACATACATATACATAACGGATAGGGGCCATGCACTTGAGCCGTGCGTTACTAATGAACCTTTTCCTTCCTCATCCTCCATTTTTCGGTGTTCCATGCAGGTGCATTGAACTCTTTCATCCGACGTCCTGTTACTTTAATCTTCCGTCACGCGTTTTTATAATATCATGAGTTTTTATTACGTTTTATAACACGCGTTAATTTTTGTTGTAATTTGGAAGACAGGAAAACGGTATATGTATTTTGATTTTGCATATCTCATCAGAAAGCCTCGTCTGCAGTCTCTGTTTGTTATGTGGAATCTTTGGAGGCGCTCGTAAAATGTTTTGTAAAAAGTCGAATAAAACCGTATATAACAGTTCTGTTTGTTTGAATTCGATCAGCAGTTTTTTGATTAAGAAAAAAACGTCTCTCCCTTTTTCAGACGAACGTCCCTGGCCCTCCCTGATTGGCCGTCACTTTTATGTGTTCAAGTGACAATTAGAGAATTTGATGCTAATTTCCTAGGTTTAATGCTAAAAAGTGCGTCGATCTAGCTCGGCATCTATGCAGTGGCTGGCGCTGTTTGTTACTTCTGGATCGGATTTCAAAGAATGCGGTTCTAGAGTGTCATAATATGGTGGGGCGGCGCGCGTCCTTCGCTGAGACCTTCGTAAGTATTTTTTCGTAGTCGATTTTACCCCGCGGGGACACGCACGTTCGTTAACCCTTGCCGGTTCCAGGATGACCTTTGTGGTAGCGACCGTACCATCGAATTCAAGACTGATTCACATCCGGCCCGACCAGCGCACCGTCAGGAATGAACTTGAAAGGAAAAAGACGAGCAAGGTCAGCTCTAGAGAAAGCAATCCCGTGACGCAATGGACGTGACGATGATCCTCTAATGGCACTTCGATTGCTGGTAGAAGGGCATACACGTAGCTTTCTACCTTAACAATTTCGAGGGTACCAATCAAATTGCATGAAAGTAAAAGATACCAAACCCGACCAATAGAAGCGAGAACACTATAATTATATACGATTGCGATAGTTGATCAGACTACAGTAACTCACAGCCATTGGATTTTCAAAGATCCAATTAGATGCCGTTGAACGTGTGAAGTAGAAATGTCAGTCCGACATACATATACGTGCTGATTCAGCACTACTGAATGCCCCAGACTACAATTGCTACGAAACCGATATGGATGTCTACCCAACAATATTAGCTGTCTTATAGGGTATCAGACTGAAAAGACGATGATTATTTCCAGAATTCCTATTAGGGTTTTTGTTTTCAAGAGGATCATAGAAATTGCGTATGCCAATGAGGCAATCAGATTTCTAAATTTCATGTGTAGCCCTAAGCGATTTTGGCTTCTCGGGGGACAAACTCTGCGAATCGCTAAATGCCACAGCAGCGTTGCCAAAAGTATTATCGAATAAACATGGAAGTGAGGGCCAAATAAGTATTTTGGAAACAATAATACCGCCTTCCCCGAATTATTGCGTTTTTCACGTACTTTACGTCCTTTGTGCTCGGCGCAGCGATTAATTATGCTCTTTTGTGTGGGCGCGATCACACGCCATCAGGATTAAGCGGCATGGCGTTTCTCACGGCGATTCTCGCTCGATTTCAGCTTACGTAATAGTCTCAAAGTGAGCTCACCGCCTGTAGGACTGTCACTACGGTTAACTCGCCAATTTATATTCTTACGGAGTTAGCAGGAAGTGCATTGCACCGGTACCGATTGTAACGGTAACAAGCACAGGAATATGTATATATACGCGAGATACGTAGTCTTAGGAGTACATAGTAAGAAGTGGGACTTCGTGCCTGACAATGCTACGGCTCTGTCCCCTCGTGGGTGAGAGATTGCAGTGATTGGATGCATTCTTGATAGCAATATAGAAATAACAATGAGGAATAACTTTAACAAATTTTGTATAAAAAGCAGCAACTTTATTATCAGAGAGCACGAAATGTAATCGAAAAGTATTTCTTTTCCATACCTTCACTGAAGATACAAATTTTGCGCTACAATTCGTCTACGGTAAGATATCGACGACATAAACAACCGCAATATTTTATAATTTTGTCTTCGGCAACAAAGAGTGTGTGTATTTACGACATTTTTCAATAGAAATCGATACCTTTTTATCGAAACACGAAATAACAAAAATTGCTTTTTTATTTCTAAAATCTACGCACAAAAAGGAACTTTTGTTAATATTTCGAAAAATGTTATTACTGACACGATGAATATATCACAAATTTTTAGTTCATTTGTCTTCGAAAACCATTGTAAGAGGTCCCAAACACAGTAAAAGTATAAGTATAAAATCTCCGTGCTCTCTTACGCGCGCATTGAAATCCCGGGTTCGTTTCTACGCAGTCATTCAAATCTCCAACGACGCGACGTTATACTGATTGCGTCGCAGGAATTTTTAGAATTTGAACGTATTTTTCAACTCGGGTAACATTATATAGAACTAGATGATTGAGAGTTTGGCCGTCTCGATTTAGGCTTCGATTTATTGCTTCCCTTATTGCGCTTTATAGTTATTTTTAGACATGCAGTGCCGTATTGCAGCTAAATGCAGTCTCTTTCCGGACTTCAAAATGTGGGGGGAAACATTAAAACTCTTGTACCCAGTTCAGATTATATTTTATTTTCATAACATGTCAATATACTTGCATTCAATCGGACACTTCGAGGATGTCGAAAGGTGATTACGAAGTATGGGAAATACAAAAGCTAACAGTGGAAACCTAATCTTTTAAAATATTGGGAATAATAATTGTGTTATATATTCTTTTTTTTTAATGCTCTATGATTAACCATTCATTCAGTATTTTAATACACAACATTAAATTGCAATTTCATAAATTCACATGGTTCTACGTAGATGGGTATTTGGGGCTAGTCACTCCCGCTATTCTAAGGGGACCGTTTCCATACATGATATTCACAGTGCTATTACATATGTAACAAACTCTGACTGAATATGTATAAAATCGTTTATGACTTCACATGCAGGCGATGGTGTTCGCATAATGATTACTTCCCTTTTTTCATGTACTCCAACAAATAGTAATATTTTTATACTATAGTATCTTTACAGTGACACACACACACACACACACTTCTAGCTGTGTGGGTTTGGCGTTAGTTTTCTTCAACCCTATAATAACAGGTAATTCCTTATCTTGCGTGTGAAGTACTTCAATTCATCTACAACTATAAATTTAATAACTGACTCGTTATTTGGACATTGCATATGTACGAAATTTTTGATGTCGATCTCTTCTTAGCTGAAATAGGAATGAAATGTTTCAGGTAAACTTGAAATCTCAATCGCGGAAATGATTTGTAATCGTGACAATTACTTTGTAGTTGGTCTCCTAGATGGCTCAGATGCAGTAGGTGGTGGAGGCGGACCTCTACGTGCCAGTTCCTCTAAGTACCCCATCAACAACCGCGTTCGCTCGGCAGCTGCAGCCTCAAGAACAAGGAATCTTCTATCCTTTCTTAAGATTTCTTCAATTTCGGCTAAATGAGCAGTATTGTCTTGCACCTTCTTATACGTTTTATCCGTAATAAGCTTCGTTTCCTGAAGGGCAAATAATTACTTTTACTATAGGAGTAAGTATTAATGAATCATGGGCGCACATGCGATACCGTGTATTTTATTCCCGTACCTGTAAAAGTTCCCTAAAGTCAGCCTTTGCAGCGACCAATTTGTCCTTAATATATTCCTTGAACTCCTTCTCACACTTCTGTAAGAAATTAAGGTATGATTATTATTATAACAGTTGATTTTTGCATATACCAGGTAAAAAACTCACCCGATCACTAGATGAAAACTTTACATATCTCGGATCGTCTTTTAATAACTTCTTAATGTCTCTCCATGAGGCCGTCAATTCAGTGGACGCTCCTACTTCATCAAGCAACTCCCGAAACTTGTCTCGTTTCTTGCGTCCCAGCTGCTCAATGTGTTCGTTAAATAATCTTTCTTTCTCTTCGCGGTCTAAACTTTCTGCTAATTCCCACCTATGATCCTTCCTTAACTGTCGTTTTGCTTCTCGCCATGCAAGATCGCCATTTCTCACCTATTTATGGGGAAACAGGACAGAATCACATATGATTGTCACGAATTATTTCGATTGCCTAAGGTAATATTTGTTGAAGTTTACTAGAATGTAATATATGTAGAATAAGTACTGACCAAATCCGCAAGCAGAGCACTAAAATGCTGCACTGCTTCAGTATGACGATGATGTTGCCTTTCCTTGTCTCTGTCTCGAAGATGCGTAGCAAGTGTTCGTTGTACTTCTCGCTCTCGTTCCCGAAGGCTGACTTCAGCTCTTCTTTCCCGCTCTCGCTTTTGTTTCTCACGGTCTTCTTCCGAGTCGGAATGATCCTCCGGTTCATCCTGTGTGAAGAAAATGTTTGTATTATAGGGCGACTCTCACGAATATGACAGTGGACGTAGGCGGGTGCATCAGAAATCAGAAAACTTACGTCGTTTTCTCTTTTTGTGCTCTTTTCATCGCTCTCTTCGATCTCGCCGCTTTCCTTTTCGGATACTGAGTCCTTCTTCTCTTTACCATTTTCTTCGACTGGCGCCTCGGTCTTGCGTTGCTTCTTTTCTTTCGAACTGTCCTTTTCTGTTCGGTCCCTAGAGGATTTGTCCTTGTACTTATCAGAATCCTTTTTGTCCCTATCTTTCTTCTCAGTCTTGTGGTGGTCTTTGTCCCTATGCCGGTGGTCTTTGTCTTTGTCCTTCTCCTTTTTTCTCTCCTCTTTTAGCATACGTACATAATCCCTAAACCAATCTTCTCTCGTGCTCGCCGACTCTACCACTCTGTAGCGCCAGTCGGACTCCAACTTTTTCTTACAATCGCTCCAGTGCGAATGCCTGTCGATGTCTTTGTGCTCACGCAGCATCACTATGAATTCCTTTTTAACCTGAAACGCATTCAGTATAACAACTTTCATCGCTGAAGAACAATTACTGCTTGCTTACGCGCTAGTTTACAATTGTATCTTAATATTGATTCTCTCTTGGCTCATTTCTTTATTATCATGCACGCTTAATATCTTTCCAACAAATGATTACACGTTCAGCCACATTACAATCACTTTTATAGAGTTTAGACAATGATTTGCAATGTGGATCAAACTATTTCAACTTGCAAACCTTTTTATTGGTTTTCAAACTATATTTCGTTAGGGGTAGTAGAAATAGTCATTCGTGTTCGTTCGTGTCGGGAGGTATCACAACGTTAAGGGCTCTACTTGTTGGAATTTTTTATCGAAATAAGCTGGTCTTTTTGCTGAAAAAAATTATACTCATTATTGCTGCAAAAGTGATTAGTATGAACCGGGTCATCATTACACAGCTTTAAATCAGAAGTATCTGGTATTATAATTATGCTTTCATACAATTAACTGTTTAATGATGACGCGGTACGTGAAATTAATGAATTTTTAACCGCTGCCCTTGCTGGAAAGGAAAAATCTGTTAGTACATTATCACCCGACTGTGATGATATGAAAAACTTTTTGCCGTTCAAATTACGAAACGAGGTATCTTCTTTCCCATTTTGAATACGCCGTCGCACTTCTGTACAAAACAATACTGAATTTTGTTCCATTCTTAGCGATCTAAGTTCATATTGCACTAGAAATATCGACCGCAAAATGTGCACGTGATACAAGGACTGCTAAACAAAATGAGAAGAGGCCGAAAATGGGCCCCGAATTTTCTCTTTTGCGAGATGTTCCGTGTACGTTACCTTGGAACGCTTTAACAATATACGAATAATCGTAAATTCTTTTGAAGCGAGTAAGTAGTATTAACTTGGCAAATCCATAGTTCGAGGGTCCCTTATTGGTGCCTAGCGTAATAAAACTGATGTGTCATTGAAATGTCTCCCATTGCGTAATTTGTGAACGACCTAAAATTGTAACGTGACAGTAAAACTTTCAGATCGCAAGTTTGACGCAAACCTCTTTCATAGGGTAAAGATAGCTAGTTCAGTTCCTGACACATTTTGATTTTCTAGTCACTTAGGATTATGTATAGATGATATCCGGGTCCTAATCCTGCGTGTACTAAATTACTCAGAAACTTGTGCCATAATTGCTGAAATATCTGTCGTATAATTACGCTTGCATCGTCCATTTGTAGTGTTCCAACTACAAAAGCAGCCAAGGTTCTCAACTCTAAGACCGACTTCTTTGTAGAAGCACACTCATTCCAATGCTCTAAGTTATTCTATGTTTCTCGCATTAATCAGCTATTTGATAATTTTCAGTTTTCTGTCCCCTTTCAACAATTTCTCTACACCTTAGCCGAAACTTTTGATTTCGCAACTATGAAATTACACTTTGTTCTTCGATTTTCATGTACTACAATGCATTGACATAAGAACAATCTCCAATCGAAACCGATGGTATCTTTTGAAGAATTTGACCTGTCAATTCAATCTCTCCCTCTCTCGATGTTTCGTTCTCTAAGTTTGGCAACAGTGTCCTTCATATGAATGATTCTCTTAAAAGATTGGACTCTTCGAACTCAAATAAAGTTATGTGGATTGTGGCATACAAAAAAATACGATTTCGCATTGTTCTTATGTTGACACATTGACAGTAGAGCTATTGGTAGCATAAGAGTAAGCAAGGACAACTCTGTTCCTCAACAAACGGAATGAGATTTGTAGTGTCCCAAATTAGTACGGGGTTCTTACGTCCCCATCACAATAAAGTAACTGATGCAATTGTTTTGAAATTGGTTTTGACTCTGGGGAAAAGTTAATCTTTTGAAGTAACGAGGATTACGAGTAATATACAAATACCGAGTTCGTTCATTCTCATGACTCTGCTTTGGAGTATAGAATGCGGCGCGCGAGGGTGTGCCAACTGTGCCACGCAGTGTAGGTGGGGATGGTAGATGACATCATCCATGCCACCAACCAGCTTCAGAACCAAGCCACTCCACATACGGAACCTGTCCTGCCTGCCTCCTGACTGAAGTGGAGAGTTCAGAACACATAAGTACATAAGGAACCGTCACATACTAAGATTTTATTCTCTACATCTCCCATCTTACAGCTACAAAACTTGTCTCTATCGAGCAAATCTACAGGAGTAGAGAATTTACAGAGAAACTTCTCCTCGTATGTGTTCTTCAGCCGTTAATTTAGGTATTCAGATTGCAAAATTCTTACAAGTGGAACAAAATAATAACATACCTATGGAGCCTGAAAGAATTATTAATTATCGCTGAAAGTACAAGATTTATTAAAGATAACCTAGAGTAACCTTTCCTAGTTTAGAAGAAATAATTTATCATTATTTGTTAGTCGTTCGTTTCATAACTATATGTAACTTCGTCCGATTCAGTACTTCTTTCATTAAACGATAATGATAATGAAATTTTATCATGAAATGACGGGTATGTATATATACATATATATATATATATATATAGAATATGCATGTATATATATATATATATTTAGGATGTTTTATGAGCGTGGATAGAGGAGATATGTGATGGGTGCGTAATGTGACTTTTTTCGTCAAAATTTGTAATGAACCGGGAGAATCGAGGTGTAAAATGCTGAAGTAAGAGTTTTGCGTGCTGTCAATTACTATTGTCGCGTTACACCTCAATACTCCCAAGTTCGATTATTTTTCACTTATAATACTGAATACTATGCATTCACAAAATCTCAATCCCGTAATATTGTAGTAATCCTGGAAAGAAATCTGAAAACTGCAAAATCAATATCTTTAAATAAAATAAACATACCTGTTCTCGCTTCGCTGTTTTTTCCTCTTTCTCCCGCTTTCGCACTTCCAGTAGATATTCGTTGAAAAGGCTCTCTCGCTCACGCATCTTTTCTACATTCTTAAACCGTTCATCGCGTCCATGCTTTTGTGCAAAATCGCTAAATGACGACCTGTACGACAAGAAGAGTGGTTGCATACAAGTTGAAGCTTTTCGAAATCATGTACAATTCGTAACAGCCGCCGATACTTACTTTCCATGAAGGCCAGCTTCTTCTAAAAGCTTCTGGAATTGTTCCTTGCGTTCCTTCATCTTGTTCCGTTTCTCCCGTCTCTCTTCTTCAGCTCGCTCCTTCACATATTTCTCAAAAACCTGCTTCCTCTCCTTTGACGTCAACAATAAGTATCGAGGGTCGAATACAATTTTATGAAGTTCCTTCTCCCAAGTACTAAACGCAGACACCTATGACAATATCGAAAATCGTATTTTAATATGTGAACTTTAATGTACCAAAGTATTTTGCCAGCGTTGAATATGCAAGCGCAGCAAAACGCTTACTTCTTTCTCGGCAAGCATGTCTTTGAAAGACTTAATCCTCGTTTCCAATGGCACGATAGCACGTTCCCTCGCCGCGCGAACCTCCGCTTCTATCGCCGCTTCCTTTCCTATGTCGATTGTTTTCTTGTTGTCCTTTTCTTCATCATCCTTTGGCGCTGATCCTTTGGGCGTATCTTTATCCAGAAAATTGTGATATGGTAGGTGTGTCTAGTTATAGTCGTCTGTTAAAATCAATATAGCATACCTTTAGTTTCTTCTTGTTTCATCTTCTTAGCTGGTGTAGGCTGGTCATCGTCACTGCTTTCACTGCTTTCCTCTGCCGGGCGTGGTGTTTTCGTTGTAGCGACTGCATCTGGAGGGTTGGATACCATTTTGTCAACATCTTGGCGTCCTATGAGGTCATCTGGTCTCTCCCATACGGAAATTCTAGATGAAGGGTTATAGAAGAAGACACGTCCGTCTCCCGTCCAAACGACACACCTAGTAAAAAAATAAGGATTTCAATGAGAATCGAAATGTTATTCGTTATCCATAAACTAACTAACCATGGTGTTCCTGGGACAGGCGTGCTCGAAACAGGCCTAGATTTATCTTGGGGTTTTGCAGCCTCCTTCGGTGCTGTATCTTCTTTTTTCGGCTTATTACTATCAGCGTCTTTTGTACTATCTTTGGTTTCATGGCTTCCTTCTGTTGGTTTTTCTTGTTTCGAAGGTTCTGTTGCTGTTGTATTAGTGTTGGAGGCAGGCGTTGTCATAGACGCGGTTGCGGGAGGAACTGTACTTTCTTCAGCTTTCTGTCTTAGTGCCAACTTTGCATCTATAACAGCAGAAACAAACTCCATTATTCATTCCAGATCCCTTGCGAGTAAGAGTAGGATTATGGTCAGGTAACATACTTTCAAGATCTTTTAACGGTTGAGGTTTCTCCCATACAGATTCGCCAGCCTTACTATTATAATAATAAAGCCTTCCATCAGGAGCACGATGTTCAGTCCACACCAAAGCAGCCGCAACCAAATCAGAATCAAGTTGTGCCAAAATCGCTGGGTCCTCTGCTGGTGCCTGCGGTGTCATTACGCCGTGCGGCATCTGAGGCATACCTGTAAGAATATAGAACCATAAACATTTCTATCATCGAGTATTGAATCAAACTAAGTTATGCACACCCCAATTCGCTTGTGGCGGGCCGTATCCACCAAACGGTTGAAATCCAGGTGGCGGCATTCCAAATGGCGCCGCACCGAACTGTGTCGCGATAGGACCACCAAATTGATTTGGTATCCGATGTTGCATGGGCATCATATTTGGAGGAGGTTGCATCATATTTGTATTCACGGATGGTGTGCTCATAGTTGGCGCATTGTTGACCGATGCCGGCGCAGCCCCTAGCAAACCATTCAATACTTTTGCATACGAGTCGTAGAAGTCGTCACATTATATTACATTTTCAATTTAACCATTATAGAATGTTACCATTTCCTTGATTGGTGTCCGGTGGTTGCACATTAACATCAGGACCTTCTCCAAGCGTGGGAGGTGGACCAGTACCCGGTGGTGCTGTGCTCATCTGATTCATAGACTCCCCAGGGTTATTTGGTGGTTGTTCACCACCTTGGGAAAGCCGGTTCTCAGACATCTGTGCTGGTGTTGTGGTCGTTGATGCGGGAGCACCACTCCCTGCTGTTTGTTTTGAAGCCCCATGTACTAACTGTTCGAGCTATAATACAAATATATTAGCTTGTATTTCTGTTGTTCACAAATTTCTTCAGTTCTATAACAGGAGTCTATCTCACACACCTGGTCTTGTACCATGACCTTAACATTTGGTCCCTCTGGCTTTGTCCATGTAGTTTCCCTTGAACGTATGTTATAGAAGTACGATTTGCCATCTGGAGTCTTTGTCTCCACCCATACTTCACCATTGAGATCTAAACCTGGAATGTTCGCTGGCTGCTGCGCCTGTTGCTGCGATGCTTGCTGTTGACCTGGAATCTATATTACAATTGTCATCTGATTAGACATTCCAGACACGATAATCCTAAACAGTGAGATCTTGCTAAACCCTTTTAAAGAAGAGCTTACGCTATTCATATTTGGAGGTCCCATTCCAGGAGGTGGACCATAAGGTCCTGGTCCTGTTCCAATTGGACCGTTCATCATATGTGGCGGTGGCTAACAGCACAAAAAATGCAATACAAACCTAATTGGTTGAGTTTTCGCGACAATAGAGAGGATCTAAATATTAGAAAGTTTCCTTTTACCATTCCTGGAGGTCCCATGAGGTTTGGTGGTCCCATCAGATTAGGCGGCCCCATAGGTCCCCAACTTGGGTCAAACGGTGGAGGTCCACGGAAGCGGGGTCCAGCTGGTCCTGGCGGACAATTAGGCCTAGGAGGTCCCTCAAAGGGAAAGCCGTTGTTTGCTCCTCTAAACATTGGTCCACGTGGTCCGAAACCTCTTCCTCTAAACCTCGGAGGGCCACCTCTCATGGGGAAATCAAACCCACCTCTGCCACGACCCCTTAAATTATTGTTATATATTGTGACCATTTACTTTACCCACTACTATACGTCCTGAATCATTTACCCAAGTGTACGCAGAGTTTCTTCTTGCTAGAGTAATCAATTTCTCTCAAGTTCCAGAGACATAAACAAAGATTCTCTTAAGCGAAAGTTCGGTTACACGCACGAGAGTGTCTCGGTACCAGTTAGGGAAAAAAAGCGTTGTGTTACCTTCAAAGAAACGAATGCTCCGGCGTGTAAAATTCAACGCGCATCGTATCGCAATTGAAAATCTCCCACGGAGGGAAAACTCCGAAGCAACTAAAGCGAGCGGGAACAATTGCTCGAGCAGTTATGGGCAAATCATTTGGTCGTACAGAAGCGTATTTAAGGGGAACAGTCGCGTTTCCATAGTGTTTATTTGGGTGTCGGGAGGTGTTAGTCGGCGAAAGTTTGATCGTTTCGGCCAGGTGCGGTGACAGTGCGAGGTGAGGAAAGAGTGTGGGCGACGAGTGTCTAACCTTGTGGTGTAGAGAACCCGCGATAGGGGCAGGGAGGTTTCTGGGGGAGATAAACAGGGGCCAAGAGAAACTGTAACGCACCTAAAGCCTCCTCGGCCGCGAGGCACGAAATGCCTATAATCTTCCCCCTCATAACTGTAATCCTCCGACTCTTCCATGCCCTCGTCATTGTGCTCTTGTTCATTATTGGGAACGGCCTCGGCGCTCACAGGGCTTTGCTCGCTGCTTGCCTCCATTTTATCTTAATAAAACTATTCCCTCCTTCTTTCCTACACTTCCATTTATTAGTTTTCTTAGCTTGCACGAAAACGCCGCATACGATTTCACTATTTCATTCGATGCAAGCCGTAAACATATTATTGCCAACGGAGGGCCGAAATTCTCCTAGGACACCAGCGTCCAGGGCGTCCACTGCAGTGAGCCAACATGGTGCTCAATGCGTGTTTGTTTCCGGCAGCGGTTCTCAATGGTTCTCAAGGAGCTTTGTCTTTTGCGAGTTTTTTAGAAAATTCGCAACTATTTCTAGTTTTTATTCGTCCAAATCTCTATGAATAGCTTTTGTACAGTTAAGATATCGTTAGTCTTTAACGCGATCATCCTGTTAGCCTGTTTTCTAGTTCGTCATGATTGCAAATTATCTCTTCTGTGAACACGCCAGTGCGCCCAATAAAACCCTATATTTATTGTTGATCAAATATATTAGATGCGCATAAACGATTAGATTTCCGCAGCGCCGCAGTCGATTTCCGGCAACTTGATTCTCATTTCAGAGAACATTCTTTAAACATCAATGGGATTTATGCAAATCTGTGTCACTAAATTTTATTCACACTTTATTACATAGTATGCTTTGCAGGCTTCCAAGCAGTAGCAACTATATTCAATTACTCCAGAAAGGAGATTAATTCATGAATGAATATACAGCTTTATAAAGCAATTTACTTTGTCAGATTTGCAATGTCAATTTTACCTATTGATAGTCAGAAATACAGAACAATGTTGTTATATATGTACATACTAATAATAAAACTGCAAATAAAGAAATACTCTGTGATTTATTCATAGAAATTCATACAAAATATATGTAGGAAACATTGTGAAAAATGCAATGGCAGTATTGCTTTCAATGAGCATTCTTTACACCATAGAAAGGCATAAAAAAGTAATGAAATTGGGCCTTGCATAATATTACACAATATAGCACAATATAACACATTCCAGATCTTCCTTCAGTGATGGAATAGTCTCAAATTGGTGTGGGCCATCAATACATTATGATCATTACAAGCTTGGATAACTGCCGCATCATTTGTTGACCCAGCAGGACTCGCGATATATTTTACACCGCTCTGTATTAGGAAAGAAGCAATAGTTTTATACCACATTCTCATCATATTGTAACAGAACTGATCATATCACGAAACATGAAATGAGCAACATGTGCTCTCTTCCACTTACAAGTCTGGCTCTATCGACATTATCTCTGAATGGGAAGAATGCGTCACTACTCAAAGCAACATTATCTGACTTCTTGATCCATTCTTCTTTGTCAGCGTCGGTGAGCTTTTGTGGCACTTCCTCATACATGGCAGCCCAAGCTGACTCTTCCATATCTTTTCCAATCGATCCATTCACGTAGTTATCAATGGCGTTGGAAATCTCGGCTCTCTTCACGCCTTTCTTGAACTTCATATTAGTGACTTTCGGGTGTTGACGAAGCCACCTATGACATTAAGAATTATAAGAAATAAGTTTGAATTCAGCAGCCTAAACAATATGACAGGGAAAACAGAGAACATACCAATTATCAGCTTTGTCACCGGCTAATCTTGTACAATGTATTCTTGACTGTTGACCTGCTCCAATTCCAATCACCTGACCGTCTTTGGCATAGCATACAGAATTGCTTTGTGTATATTTTACAGCAATGGTGGCTACTATTAAATCTCTCATTGCAGACTCGGATAGAGCAGCCTTATTCTTTGTCACTACATTGCCAAAAGTATCTTTATCTATTACTGCATCATTGCGATGTTGCTCCATAGTTAAGCCAAAAAGCACTTTACGTTCCATTGGAGATGGAACATAACTGGGATCAATCTGAAGAATGCAGTAACCACCATTTTTCTTCTTCTTTAAGATTTCTAAAGCTTCTTCCGAATAGCCAGGAGCAATTATCCCATCCGACACTTCCCTAGATTTTTCAAATGTTATCAGTAAATCCTACATTCGCATTACACTTGCATGCTAAATAAACAACTACTTTGAAACTATATATTGTTTCTTACCGAGATATAATTTTGGCAGTAATAACATCACACGGATCCGATAATGCAACAAAATCGCCAAAGCTTGACATTCTATCTGCACCTCGTGCGCGAGCATAAGCAGTGGCAAGAGGTGTAAGTTTGGCAAATAGATCATCGACTTGACACAATTTTGCTTGAACAGAATCTAATGGTACCCCAACAGCTGCACCTGCTGGACTGACGTGCTTAAATGATGTTGCAGCTGGTAAGTTAAGTGCTGCTTTTAATTCTTTGACCAGCTGGTATCCATTTAATGCATCACAGAGATTTATGAAACCTGGAGAACCATTTACTACAGTAAGAGGCAACTTATCTAATGTGGTAAAAATTTGTGCTGGTTTTTGGTGTGGGTTCATTCCATATCTGAGTGTCAGCTGTGAAACACCACCACTGTATTGCTTTCGGAAGAAATCAGAAATGGCATTGTCATACTCTGCTGTATGAGTAAATGCCTTGAGTGCCAAAGTCTGTCTGTAATTATTTATTTTTTTCATAATTTATAGTTTATGTATGATCCTAAGATTGATATTGCTGATATTTACCTTGTACCAATAGAGGTCACCTTATTTGCAGAAGACTCTATCTCACTTATGACTTTGTCATAATCATTAGGATCACAAACAACAGTTACTCTATCATGATTTTTTGCTGCTGCTCTTAATAATGTAACACCACCAATGTCAATATTTTCCACAGCATCTTCAATTGTTACATTTGGTTTGGAAATTGTATTCACAAACGGGTATAAATTGCATACTACTATGTCAATGAGATCATAGTTATGTTTATTGAGGTCTGACTTATCAGAGTCTGTGAGTCTGGCCAATATACCTTCAAATGATAAAAGCATATTAAAATCAAGTATATATAAGATGATAAGTATGTGATAAATGCAATGCAATATGATAAATATGTTATGTAAATTTGTACCTCCATGCACCGCAGGATGCAAGGTTTTTACACGGCCTCCAAGCATTTCCGGTGCACCTGTAATGTCTGAAACATCCTTGACTGGAAGACCTGCATCTCTTAAAGATTTTGCTGTTCCTCCGGATGCAACCAAAGTTAAGCCAAACTCATGTAGCTTCTTTGCAAATGGTAGTAAGTTTGTCTTATCCGAAACACTCAGGAGGGCTACATACATAGAATTTTATTTGTGTTAAGTACAATTTAAGTGTTATGTATATACATATGTTTCTACTTAATTGCATACTTATATTTAGTTGGATCGAAATGGTTAATCTATGCTTAAATGTGTGTTTGGTTTGTATTAAATCACTGCCAAATTATTCAAGAAAGCATGCCCACTGAGATACACTTCAATTAGGTATTATTCATCTAATATGATGAATTAAAAATAGTATGTTGCGCAGAAAACACTTACCCAATCTTCCGGTAGTCATTGTTGATGAGAAAAATATCAATATTCCCAAAATTACGAATGGATGTTATAAGGGACTGGAATTCAATGTACCAGTGGTGCGAGAACGTGCTCGTCTCTCTCTCTGTGGGGGCAAACGCGGGAGGAACTCAACAAGTGTGTGACCCTGAACTGGTCTTTCTATTATACTTATCATACACTAACACATGCAAATTTGAATTGTACATACATGTGTGTGAAAAAACAGATTGGAAGAACAGCAAAATATCTCACAGTTCGCGGGGGTCTTGTGGTCAAGTGTCATATATGATATCGATTCCAGATAAAACGATTTACGTCCAAAGAGATGCAGCATTCCAATTATTCTAATAATAGCTTTTCATAAATGCATTACAGGAGTAAAGGTAGAAAATCAAAGATATATACCTTTCGAAATTGCAATCTCCATCTGAGTATTCCATAACATAGTTTATACTAATTTTTCAACAAAAACATATGTATAGTTTTTGCGTAAATGAATATACGAATTTTGAAAATGAAACTTTAATCAGGATAATTTATCGATCTTCCATCACTATAAGTTAAATATTATTATATAAATAATAATATTTCGTTGGCCTATTTTCTGGTTCGTGTGCAAATATAGTCATCCAATACTCAACATTATATATTTAAGGACAGGATTATAGACTCCAATATTCAGAATAAACGTTCCCACATGGCGAATTCATTTTTAATAAACCGCTGACTGCTATATATTAGATATGAACCGTTTTAGGCGGCTTTGCGGCTTCGAATTCCACTGCTAGCATACAAATAAGTAATAACGAAACCTTTAGTAACAGATAACAGTTATTATATATATATATGATGGAGCTTGCCAATCGTAGAATTTACATGGAGGTCACTTATACTTCAACAGCATTTACGCAGTCTGCTTATCATGTGAGATATAGTAAACAGCATAATAAACAAACATGAAATATTCAATAAATATAACGTCAGAGTCGATAAACACATGTCGGAATTTTGGTAGGAGATAAAAACATTTATAGTAGTTTAATTTTGTTGTTCTGAGTAAGAAGTATTTTTTGAATTGGAATGTCTTTTTATAACTTAAGCTTTAGAGCTTTCCATGTGTCACAAATGTTATTGTGATACATATTGTTTCGTATTTTATTGTTCCAACAATGATTACAACATGGTCTTGCACTTTCGCATAATATCAGGAGAAGGCACAAAGATCGTACAAACCCACCTTTCTTTGCTATTTGAATTTGATAGTTTTACGCATTGAAATTATACTGTATGTACGCAGTTCCTAGGGAAAAGTTATACATTACAATTAGCGCCGTTTTCAAAACAATCAGTTGTATGTTGTGTGAACTTAGCATACATATATGGCTGATACTGCACACATTCCATAAAACTTTCCAACATTAAACTTATAGGTAATTCGTTTTCTACATGGATCCAATGGCAAACATACTACCATTGTGCATCGAACTTCATGTTGAAGCCTATATGATTGTTTTGTCCATAAAATAAAATACGCATTCAGACAGGTAAGAAGTTATATTGCTTTGTAAAGTGAAGCATTTCACTAGCAGAGTGTTCCATACCTATCTAGAAAAACATTCTTGTACTGTTACAAACGATATACTTAATAAAAGAACAGTTAATTTAAACGAATGTACAATTAATGTTATAGAGCAATACTACTGTTTTGTAACATTAAGACATGATTTTGCATTGTACACGGTGCCAGAGTGGAATAATGCAAAAATACTATATTGTCACTGTCAAGTATTGTAGAAAGTATTGCGCTAATACAGGTTGTCCAGACATAAAAATCGTATTTTCCAGCCGTAATAGACACAGACATTTCCAATGCACTTTACCAGCTTGTGACAAAATGTCAACCTTTTCTCTATCAGAGGGAAACTACAAGATGCTACAAATTTCATACTAAAATAATAATACTGCCTTTAATGCAATACTTTAATCAATCTTTCAGGAAGCATAGGAAGAGTACTTATTAATTCTCTATTGTTACCAAAAACTTCATTCCCTAAAAGCAAACTGTTTTGCAATAATTAACAATATTCCCCAACATGTATATAATTTTATACAAAAAACAACATTAGTAATTTAGTCTAAGTTTAACACAAACTATTTAAAAAAAAGTGATTGGTAAGAAATTACTTCTGTTAGTCATTTAATATTTTTGAGATATGCCATTTGATTGTTTCCTTCTTGTACTGTTGTAAAGAAGGATAATCTATTAGCACAACAAATTTCCTATCCACCAATCAGATAGGGTCATATAACATCAGTGTTTTCCCTGATTTTTAATTACTAAAATATCAGATTTGGAAAACCAAATGTAACGTCAGCGTTCTGTTTGAAATCTGATTAGTCAACTTAGATTGATTGGCATTAGTTTCTTTTTGCCCAATCATTATTACTCTGTGACAAACTAGACCAGGCCTATTCGAAATCTGCTCGTGAGCAAATCGCAATCCAATACGATGTATGTTCCAATCTCTTAATTGGTTTGGGACTTTTGATTTGCTGATGCCCATCGCACAGGCCTGCACTAGACTAATTTCAATCATCGTCCACAAATTTTCATCTACTTCCAGTTCGCTGTGCAACTTCTTTTTTTATAAAAATCTATAATGGCAACTTTTATTCTGCCACGTTTGTAGCAATTATCATAGCTACTTTTTTGGCGAGTTCATTGAATCTATACGCTCTTTATCTTCCTCCGTAAGGAATATTTTTGTTATTACTATATCACCTGTACTATACGTTTGGCAAGCCGCATTAGTACCACTTTTATATTCAGACTGTAGACTGTTATTCTTCTCACAGGAACACATGCACGTAGGTTTCGTCGGCGATACATCAGAACTATTTAAAGATAACTGGTCAGTTGCACTATTTGTCATTGCCGAAAGTACTGCTTCTAATTTTTCTATTTTCTCAAATGTATCCATTCGATCGTCAGACAGGATTTCATCGACCATCAGCATAGATTCTGTCAGGCTTGGTGTTTCTGAATTGCGTGGCGAAATAATACCACCTAAATCAACAAACATTGATATGTAATAATTTCACACATTGAAAAGTTATTAATCAAACATAATAAATTACATACCAGAATGCGAGTTTTCGGAGGTATAACTTTCCATGCTATGATATTCTGCTTCATCATTTTTATCATCACCCTCATCATCAGTACTATCACCTTTATCATGATTCATATTTTCTAACTTTTCCAACTTTTTAGCAACCTTGTAACTGCCTTTTAATTTGTCTTTCTCTTCTTCAGTTAGATCCAAGTGGCGCAATAAACGAATTTCACGATTGCTTAACACTATATTCTTGCCAGATGTTTCTTCCATTCGTTTCTTCAAATCTGCGACTTCCATCTCCACTTTTCTTTGTCTTTTCCGTGCTTTGATTTCCACGGGGTTTATTTGACTTAGAATTTGTTCCTCGCATAGCTCTGCGAAAAGAGTCTGCATATCTGGTTTTATAAGTCTAATGGAAAGAAGTGGAAGAAATTTATATTAAAAAGTTACAAATTCTCAAAAGAGGGTAAGAATGTTAAAACCATACTTAGAAAGTGTTGAATATACATGGGGTACTAAACACAAGATATCAGAACTTGCATATATCAACATATCCCTGGTCAAAGGTCTTCTTGACCAAAAACGTTGGTTTGACCGGTAAATGCTTTTCAACTGATCCTTAAGTGGATTCACTGGGTCACCATACACTTGACACAGCATATTTAAACTGATATTTTTAACTTTATATACAGGTTTACCAGTTTCCTGATACTGAATCACAGAATGAGCAACCTGGAAACAAAAATATGGATATTTTAACATACTGAGAAAACGAATAGTCCTCTTAGAGTTTGTATAATTAGTACCTGAGTGTCGAAAACATTTGCAAGCATGATATTGAATTGCTTAAACAAACTACTGCTATCTGCAGAACAGTCATGTGTTACCTAAAACCACAATTGGAATAATATCAATATCTCGGAAATATAATATAAAGCAAATTTACCGTAATATATTAGGGTGACTATTCTTACTTTAATAACATCTTTATGCTCGAGTAATTTCTGCAAACCACCAACGTATATAAGTTTTGGACAAGTAATTAGGTCAAAGATATATGACTTTCCAGACATAGTTCCAATTTGTATAAGTGTTAAGAGTCCTTTAGATCCTGTCAGCGCTGTTTCACAGTCGAAAGAAACTACGATTTTACCATCGAGCGATGGAGTATTAATTATATCGTCGATAATTTGAAGACTTTCTTTAGGGCTGACAATTACACGTGTTTGTTGCAAAATTTTCGATCTCCACGCATCGCCCATTTGCGGTGTTTGAAGACTTCGATCTCTTTCTGTATTGTCGGCGAGCGTTTTCATTACCAGAGTATTAATTCTCTGTTTCAGTGTTTGATGCTGTAAGCTTACTGGTGGAGAAACATTGTTGCTCTCAATTGTAGCAGGATAAGTGTGTTGTATCAAATTATTTTGGTTCATTGAGGTGCCTGGAATTGAACATGAGTTGCCAATAGAAGGTGAAGAATGCACATCGATTGTCTGTACATCATGGGCTTCTGCAGGTTCCAGGAGAGTACTACTTGGAGTTTGAACAATGCTTGTAGTTTTTGGTTTTGAATTTGTTTCAACTATTGTTGATTTTGGTCTGCCTGTTAATGTCACAAGATTGCTCTGTACATGAAAGCTATCAGGAAACATTTTCACAAATGTGCCCAAATCTTGTGATGTTTTTAAAATTGAAATCCAATCTTCGCTCGGACATTTCTCGCTCAAAATATTAAATAATTGATCTATCAGCAGTGGACCCTTCTGCTCAATAGTCTGGCAGAAGAATTCCAATAATTTTGAAGTAATAGCTGGATCTATTGGTACATCTGGTTCAATTTCTACAAAAATGTCTGTTCTCATACCATCAGACTGTTTCAATATAACACTGTCTTCATTAACAATGAAACAGGGATGTTTGAATAAGAAATCCCTAAATTCCTTGTAATGTTGGCCCGAGATATGCCTCACTTCTGGCGATGCTTGTGATCTATGACCCAGTAGACTCTTAAGCGGAACTTCTGTACCCGGCCCATATTGCATTAACTTCTGTATAAAATATTCTACAGCCTCTTGTTCGTAGTCCCTCTTTCCAGGTAATTTACTACCATTCTCTTTCTCCTTCTCGGGTTGAAATGAATTTACAGAAACGTGGTCTCCATCTATTGCGAATAGTACCGGGTATTGGGACAAAAATTTCTTCAATCCACTTTGGGATCCACCAGCAATTTGGCGCATTTCCTTTGTGAATCCTTTCGCTCCAAATTGGCAACTTAAATCATGGAGGGTACGTGCGCTACCTTTCTCCACAAGGAGCTCAAAGAAGAAGAGTAGCGTCATGTTTCGTACAGTTTCATATTCTGAGCTATCCATAATACCCACAGTCAATTCTCCTCTGTACACTTTTTCTTACACATTTGCACTCTTATCACAAATGATGTCAGGATATTTCCTAAATACAAGAATTCATAATAAATATATGTATATGAGAGTAATATACCTTCCTAACTTATCATGTTGCTTCAATCATATAGTAACAGTTGTAC
Organism: Crossocerus cetratus; assembly: GCA_963675795.1. Lineage (NCBI taxonomy): Eukaryota > Metazoa > Arthropoda > Insecta > Hymenoptera > Crabronidae > Crossocerus > Crossocerus cetratus. The sequence goes on along the minus strand of OY776662.1, from coordinate 29,420,642 downwards.
TTACCATTGTAATATAATAGGATCCTAATGGCAGATATGCATCAATGACACATACTTTGTTATTAAAAAATTAAAATTTGCCAGCATTAATAATACTATAAACAATTATCCAGTAGCCAATAGTAACATACACAAAGCTGCAAAAGTATTTTAAAAATTAGTAGGAACAATTTTTGTAAAGAAATATCAGCTGCTGCGCTCTAAGTTGCAACAAAATTTCTTACACTATGTTATGGTTACATTTAGTTCTCTTCAGTCATATGCGTAAAGCAGTTAATGACATAATTTTAGTTGCGTCTTCTTTTATATCATAACCATTATAATCTCGTATAACTAATGCTCTTCATTACTGCGGCTACCTACAGTAATGCTATAATACAAAATTAACATATGTTTATTCAATATTTCACTTCATACTTTAGCCCAATAATGTTTTGTATGCCAGTGACAAACACTCATCTGGCATTGTGAAATTAACAAATGAACACAAACAACCAAGTAAAACTATATGCTCCAAAAAATATATCTGAGTTAATATATTGTGTCACTTAATATTCACCTTTGTGAGTAAAAGCAAAGAGGCATGTACGATTCGGTTGGTTAAAAAACTTGATAATGCACACCATACACAAAACGTATGTCTTTATATTAAGTAGAATGATTGTCTACAGGTACCCTAATACACTGTACTGTACTGTACTACCTGATATTGAATGGTGCGATGGGTATCCTTAGAAAACGTAATTCCTCTTATGCCCGTTCTTGAATCTAACGAATACCGTTTTAACTGACTATGATATCTGCATTTTAAAGTATCACAGTCAAGGAATTCTGTCACGTATTTCGCATATCGTACGATAAATGAACACCGACCCTCGCAGTGAAATTTAGGATATTTGGAACCCTCTTGTCGACTTAAATTTCAATATGTACAATCATGGGATGGTTCCACATCCAATCGGTTGGAACTTTACTCTGTGTACATAATAAAATCTAGAGTTTAATTGTCTAAAGCTTAATGCAGCTTAACACGTAATGTAGGCATACCTTAATCCCGACTGACCCAACCTAACACATGCACATATGTATTTACGTGTAGTACATATATATGTCATGCAACTTTATGATTCCACACATGGACTCCAGAGGGAGCACCGATTGCTCCGGATTTTGAACTACTATTAACGATTGGACTTTTGTCTTCGTCCTTATATGACAAAATCCAATACAGAACTGTTAATGAACTCGCGTTATGACTTCTACATTTATATACTCGTACTTTTATTGTTCATTTCTGTGGTACTTACTGCGATACATTATTTTATTTGTTTGGTTGCCCGGCAACTGATTCAGATTACATACTATACACACGCTTTAGGGACAGATCAATTTAATTATACTATACGGTCTTGTTTAAATATATAAAAGAAAGATGAACCTTGAAGGCGAGAAATTAAATATGTTTTGCAAAACTACAGAATCGGCTGTAATAGATCAAAATATGATTGTGAATCTGATAATTGAACAAGGTCCAAAAGGAGAAGCTGGAAGATTATTTGCTCAGGATGAAATTGAGCTAGATAAAGTTTCCGAAATTCGCCTGGAATACTTAAGTATACATTCTTAGTTTTTTAAAAACTTAACATATTAAATATATTATAAAACTAAATATAAATTATGTAATATTAAATGAGTACAACATCAATTTTATTTTCAGATATTCTACGCATAGACAATCTCTGGTTACTGAAAAACCTGGTTACTCTAAAACTAACAAACAATATTATTGAAAGAATAGAGAATCTGGATTCACTGGTGGGTTTAAAAGAACTGGACCTTTCTTTCAATCGTATTACAGTTATAGAGAATTTGGATCAATTGGAAAAGCTGGAAATCCTGCTCTTGCACGAAAATAACATTTCTATTGTCGAAGGCCTAAGCGATTTAAAGCATTTAACAATACTAAATATTGGTAACAACAATATCAGCGACTGGGAGCATGTATGTTCATAGTATATGTATATCATATGCTTCTGCAATGATTTGTTGTTAATATACTGTCATTGCTAGGTGAAGTACTTGAGAAGACTTAAAAAATTGTACTCTTTAAATATGGCTGGTAATCCATGTGCAAAGGAACCCGGCTATATAGATTATTTGATTGCTCTTATTCCTCAACTAATATATTACCAGTATAGGAGGATAACTGATGATGAAAAAGAAAAAGCTGTGGAGAAACACTAGTAGCTACCATGCATTAATCACAAACACTATTTCTTAAGTAAGTAAATAAATATTATGTTTGGCCATTTTCAGTTATGACATTAGCAGCTTGCGGGATATTGAAGGCACTATAATAAGAAATGAAGAAACAGGAACACTCCAGAAAGAAAAATTAGTTTCTAATACCGAAGCCTTTGTGGAATATTTAGATGAGGACTTTTTGTTTACGCAAATGTTTGCTGATGACAAAGGTTTGGTTGAGATATGGTATGCATATATGGTGTATTGATTGTAATGATTACCACTATTCATGCAATTTATTACCAGAGGGAATAGATTTATGTGCAGTAAATGAAGAGACACAAAATGCATTTCAAGAATACCGGAAGAAGTTTTTGCCTATATGTCATGAACTGTATGAATTTGGATTGAATGAGCATAATAGAAGAAATGCAGAAATTATGCTGTTTCGTGAAGGTGTCCACAAAGGAAAAGAAAATGTAATACATGAAGGGAGACTGTATGTAAAAGATGCGTATAATTTACTCATTTAATTTGCATTGTCTCACATCGATATTAAGAATACAAATTTAGTATAATAGATGAAATATTAGTGAAAAGGCTGAGCATTATTAAAACTGCAAAGGGATTTTTGAAAAGTATAAAAGAAGGAGTCGATAATGCTTTAATAGAAAATATTGTTGAAACTGTACAGAACTTATCAGACGAGTTTCATGAACTTATGACAGACGGATGGACAAAATTAATGTCCAATGAAGCTATATTGCATGACCAAATAGAGGTTCGCTAATTATTTACTAACTACTGGATTTTTGAGTAAGTTTGAGATATTAAAACAGCATGCTTACTATTGACAGGATGTAATAGAAGTCTTTAAAATCAATCTTAAAGACATGATAGATACATGCTTAGAAACAGCCCTGAGTTACTTCTCACAATTACGAAATACCGATGCCGAGTACAGCGATACTATTAATGCATTCATTTTGTATTATCTCAGTGGGTTTGGTGAAGATTCAAAGATACCTGACCATCTTGTAGATGTTTGCGGAGATAAAGATACATTAACTAACAATGTTGCTACCTCTCGCGACCTTCATTTAAAAGTGCGTATCCATCAGCATGCTCTTTCCACTGTTATAATCACCCCTTCTATTACAGGTCATTGATAATAGGGAAGATACTATGATCAGGCGCTTGAGAAGTTGGTACGAGGACTATGCACAGGAACTTGTATTGTACGCATATTTAATTAATTCCTAATAAACATGCCAATTAGCAGAAAAATGTAAGACTATTTTTCAGGACCGAATCTAAAAGAAATGACGAATGTGTCTTGGAAATCTCCCATTTTATGGAAGTCCAAGAAAAGTTGACGGATTCCCTACAACTTTTGCAACAGATGAATTTAGAAAGTTTTGAATCAAATATCTTCCCATGAAATAAAAAAAGTAAGTACATCTATCATTCATCCTAAGACTATATAAAAAAGGAAAAATAAGTTACTATTCAAGTGTATTGAAGTATACACACATGTATATTAAAAATACACATTTCTTTTACAATATAAAAATGCAACATTTGTATAAAAATAACAGTACAATATATATTCTTTTAAGATAGTCTTGTTCATGCTTTTCGTTTTAAAGATTCAATGTAAAACTTCAATCCTGCTTGCACTTGTGGTACCTGAACAAATTTGAGGAACTGCTGAACGTCATCTTGTTGATTTTGTTTCAGCCACATTAAAGTGTCACTGCGCAGCGCCAGTTTGGTTAAACCTCTTGCTTGTGCTAGATCAATTTAAAAATTAGATATTAGTGCAACAGTTTTACATTAACATTACAGGATTCTACTATTTCATGTACATACAAGATATGTTTTTGAAGCAAGATATATATTGTTGACATTTTTTAATAGCATCCGCCTTATCAGTAGCTAATTCATCAACAAGCCCGAGTTTTAAAGCTTCTTGGGGGGGAAATAAAGAGCCCCTAAATAAAGTGAGTAGTTAAATAATAATAATGCTTAATATAATATAGGCCTGTGGAATTTAATTTGAAAATTTTGTGTTGCATACTTTAATAGAGAGATTTCAGCAGTTCTGTGGCCCATGGTTTGTATGTATGGATCTCGAAACCATTTTGGAGCCACGATACCCAACTGAGTTTCATTGAGCCCTATTGTATGCTTTCCCTCCACAAATACTCTATATTCGCAAGAGATACCCAATAAGCAGCCTCCTGCAGGGCTGGCGCCCTTTGTAAAACAAAAATCAAACTCTTTTGATTTCTCAAATACAGTCAGATATCATGCAAATGATACTATTATTAGTAAAACGATACATTAATAGCAGCAGCAACTGGTATCTCCAATCCATATAGTGTCATCCATGTAGATTGTAAGGTAGTCCAAAATTCAGTTAATTGTGCTTCAGTTCTATTATACATTTCCATAATATCTAGACCGGCTGAGAATACAGTCGGCAATGATGAAGTCAATATAATTCCCTTGCTCCCATTCTTTTTTGATTCTATAATGGAAGTTTTCACTGCACTTAATAGCTCTGTATTTAAGCTATTTACAGGGCCACGTGCCATAGAAAGTGTTGTGATATCTATGGAAAAGAGTAATTCAATAATCAATGAACACTTCATTTGATTAAAATATTTTCTCAATGAGCAGTTTCATTACGTGTTTGATCATCATGTGTTATTTCCACTAATTTGGAGCCAGTGGCATAAGTTCTTCGCAATTGATACTGAAGTTGACTGAAAGTTCTGTGTAGTTTGAGCATTTTGCTGATGATTCAAACTTATATCTGAAATGATAGGAATATTCTTTAATATAAGGTAAGTTATCTCATGAGAAATCTATCTTTAAAAGTGTTGGGAAAGTTGATTACAAAAAGTTGGGAACCGTTGATCAATGGTTTTAGATAGGCAATCACTGAAAAATTAGCAGTTCGCATTGCTCATTACTCACACAGTTTAAACGATAGAACAAATTATTTTACGTTCAGTGGCACGGGCTCAGATAAGAACCACTTGTCGCAATGGAAATATACTGATTTGGAACCGGGTGATTATGGAGAATAAGGCAAAAGGCACATGCCCTGCACCCTATATATGTATATATATATATATATATATATCAAACCGTAGAAACGAACCTGAATGAACCGGAACGCAATAGAATGGATCACTGACAGGTGCCAACATGGCGGCTATTCCGCTTTGTAGTTTCGCGACATCGCCCTTTATCTTCACATTTTTTTAAGTAATTTGTAAAAGATTGGTGACCGGCTCGCAGAAAACATAATGCCTTAAATGGATTGGATTATATTCAAGATAGAATTCGGATAACAAAATGTCCACCAGATCGCAACTAACGAAAGATTTGAACGGTTCGTTTCTCCGAGAATGTTTACTTTTATGAGAATCATGAACCTGTCATACAGAAATTAAAGAGCTGTCATATAAACAAGTGTTGGTTAATTAAACTCGCTCAAAGAGTTTTTTAAGATTTCTAGTGCTACTTTAGTCTATGTGATCGTTTACAAAGCAACATTATGATTTTACACATAGTTTCATTGATTCCTTACAAGCGTAGTTAATCACATTTAATGATTCATTTCTCGTAGAATCGGTGAAAGCACTGCTTGGGAAACATGTCAAGATACTTCTGAAAAATGTGGTGAAACTCGAGACAAAGCAGGACAAACAGGAGAACCGTGTCCTTGTAAGATTGACATTAACATATCAGATAAAGCTCTACTGCCCTCTATAAATTTGGGATTATTCTCTAAACAATCATATCCTTCATTCTACTTATAGGTGTTTTCACCATGCAGACTCTTCCTCTTGACAGCAAAAGTCCCTACCAGGGTCTGTATTTGTATGATTCTTATATGCGATGTGAAGGATCTATGATTTCCAATGGTTTTTATTTTACAGATCGACTGCCACTTTCACTATTTAGAAATCACTTCAATCGAATCCAAAAGATCCAATCAATTATGTTTAACAGTGGGGGAACGCTATTACAATTTTACCACAACAGGTGCAGGTGCAGACACAACAGAAGTGGATGCAATGATAGAGGCCTTACATACTGCAATTCGAAACATCTTCCCCACTGTACCATTAAAGTAGGTATCCTATTCTTTGGAGTAACTTTTCCCTACACTCGGCAACAATTAATAGCACTATTGTTTACAGCTATATTATAAGAAAAATAGATGTGATACCAGCTAGCAGATTACAAAATATAAGAGGTAGTGAATTAGCCAGAAGTACAGAAGCAACCAGACATACTGGCCCATGCGGCGGTTTTTCTACTCAATATGCATGTATGTGTGATTTGCATGGTGTACCATACAGAGAAGAGGTGGCATGGGTGAGCTTAACAATCCCAGGAGTATTATGAACAGCACTCCAATATTCAGAATAATACATCAATCTGTTGTTCTCCCTCTCGCAGGATGTTGACACAATATACCTTTCTCATGACACGAGAGAATTGAATTTAAGAGATTTTGATCATTTGGATCAAAAAGATCTTGTGCCAATTATCTCTGCGCTAGAATACAATACTTGGTTTACAAAATTACGAGCCTCACATCTCAAACTGAGTCATGAATCGTTGGAACGATTGTTACATGTTATGCGCAGATCATTGTCTATTCAGGAACTTTATCTTGATAACCTGGGAATTAAATGGTAAGAATTGTCGACGGTTAAAAAAATTAAATGTTTTCTTTCTAACACTATAATTCATACTCTGATACTTTCCACAGGGACTTTGCACATAAGTTGTCATTGGCTTTAATGACCAATGCCAATTCAGTTTTGCATACTATTGATTTATCACACAACACTATTGAAGATAAAGGTAAGTTTTAGTAGTGTCCATGGTGTAATGGAAGTGATCTATATTTCTTTTTCTAATCCTTTTACATCTTTCAACATCTTCTTTCCATTGTGTTAAATAGTTTTTTATATTTTTTTTGTAATTTGTAGGAGCCTCTAGTCTGTGTGGGGTAGTAGCCAAATTAATGCAAGGTGTGAATAGCATAATATTTTTTTTCTGGCTACTATACATGCTCAATTGCTTTATTGTCTATCATATTGTCTGTTTGCGTGCTCGCTGTTTGAATATAATCGCTTAGTTTCAGGCAGCCTTATTGATTCTTTTCAGAGAATCCAGTTAAAATTATAAGATGTACATAACATTGACATATTTAGAATTACTTTGTAAGTTTCAATTTTTTTTTTAAGGAGGTACACACTTAAGCGGACCTGTTGGAAAGTTACCGAAAGGGTTACAGAAACTAAACCTGGCACACTGCGGTTTAACAGGAAAAGGAATAAGTCAAATAGCACATGCACTGAGTTTAAATAGAAGCATGCCTACGAGTCTGCAACATTTGAATCTCTCTGAAAATACACTCAAAGATGATATCAATGTAAGTGAAGTTTTAGAAAAACATGTACTATGAAAATAATAGTCCGGTATAGTTGGAGAAACTAAATGTTTCCTATTTCATTTTATTCCAGAACTTATGCAACTTTTTAGCACAACCTAATAGTCTTACACATTTAGACCTCAGTGGAACAGATACAACTTTGGAATGTGTAAGTTGCGACTCTCTGTTCTTGATGCTAATGTTTAAAGAAATTAGTTGAATGTTATTTATAATTCTTTTTGTGTTTATTTCATACAGCTGTTTGGTGCTTTACTAAGAGGTTGCGCAACAAATCTAGTCCATCTGAATGTTGCTCGTAACTCCTTTTCGAGCAAGAAGACCAAAGAAATACCCCCCAGCTTTAAACAGTTCTTCACAGCTACACTTTCTCTGAAGTACTTAAATATATCGTTTTGTAAATTGCCACTGGAAGCATTGAAACACCTATTACTTGGATTGGCATGCAATGAAAGTACAGTTGGCTTAGAACTTGATATGAGTGGGAATAATTTAGGGTCGATGGGTGCTCATGTATTGGAATCATGCATTCATGGTGTACGGTGCATCGCATCTCTAGATATCTCGGATAGCAGTATGTGCATTTATTACAAGTATAAGGAGAGGCCAAGTGAGATGATACTTATACTTGAATTTCTTTTGCAGACATGGATGTGGATTTAGCCCAAGTGATAACAGCTATAGGCAAGAATAAGTCTATAAAACATCTATACGTCGGTCGCAACACAGCCAGTATGAAAAGCAAGCATATTGCTGTAGTAATGGATGCACTTGTACAGATGCTGCAAGAAGATGATTGTGTCTTGCAAGCATTGCACTTGCCTGACTCCCGATTAAAGTCGGATCTCTATAATCTGATTAATGCCCTTGGCAGTAATACATGTCTTCAAACTTTAGATATTAGTGGAAATCAAATTGGAGACCCTGGTGCAAGATTGTTAGCGAAAGCACTCCAAATAAATAACCATTTAAAAACCATTATATACGACAGAAATAATATTACTCTCCAGGGTTATGCAGACATCGTTCACGCTTTAGAAAAGTGGGTTTTATTGACTTTTATCTTTTCGCATTGATAGTTTCTTACGGGTGTAATGTAATATTCATTGTTTCTAGGAACTGCAGTGTGAGACACATGCCGTTCCCGATTTACGACTTGCAACCTTGTATGAAAACTTCTGCAGAAAAAACGGAACAATTGACTAAAAAGATACAAGATCTGTTACAGAGAAATGTAACCCCATGCAAGTACAGTCATGGACAGGCATTCAGATTGCAACAAGGCTTTTTACTTAGCTCCACCCAGCAAATGGTAGACAGACTTGTAGTTCAAACACAGGATACCATCAAAGCTATAGCAGCAGAGAGCTGTGATTCAAACAATGATATTAACTTTGCGACTGGTCTTATACAAGACGCTGATAATTCAAAGCAACTCTTACCAAGACTCCATGAAGTGCTTCAACGTAGAGACGAAAATAACCCAATAGAATTAAAGCTACATGAAGTGGCCAAGGAACTTCATAAAGTTGTTACCGGCTATCTGCATGTATGTTTTGTTGTTGACTGAGAATATGGAAGCACGACAAATTGCTTGTTTTCTACTAATCACAAATGTCCACAGGATTCATTGGAAGCTATGCTTAAATGTGCTAACGAGCAGTGTCCGACTATATTATCTCAAACAGTAATTAGAGGAGATGAGAGCGACTCTGTTTCAGTAGAGGATGACTTACGATCTACATGTAAAGAAAAGAATCATATTAATAATGAATTCATACACACTACAATTACCGAACAAGCTGGGGCTGACATTGTTAATAGAGTCAAGTATGTAGTTAATATATAACAAACTTGTGGAACAAATGTCTCTACTTACAAATATGATTTGATTCTGTGTTTAGCGAATTGAACTTGGCTGTTGCTGCACATGTATCTGACCGAATAACTGATGAAGTCATTGAATCTTTGTCGCGAAGTTATAAGAATTTGGTATGCAATAGAAACTTTGTACTTATGGTATATTCCGGTATGTACAACACTCAACTCTGATTGGGTATTTATATGTTTATCAACTCTGCAGATTGGTGACTGTGATAATAGAACAAGAAGTAGTACTCCAGATGTATTGCGGCCTAGCGCTGGCTCAATGAGCAGTGGAAGTGTTATAGGTGTAACTAGTACAGTTGGAGTTTCTACAGCTATACCTATTGGACGAAACAGCCTAGGTTTTGAGGAAGACGGCCCACCAGAATCATATTCACTTACAAATTCGATAGGGCAATGTTCCAGCGATCAGTCTCCTATGGTAAGTTTTACTATAAATAATAAATAAACAATCCACCAAGCAGATACTTTTAATTCTGATTACAACTGCAGCTAGTTTAATTCATTATACTATATTACTTCCATGTCTAACTAGAAATTGGATTATTTGAACCTTGTAAGTAATATATAGATAAGTACATTTGCACTCTTTCAATGCCAGTAGGATTATGCTGCTTCTACATTATTTATTTTAGTTTATTCTGTAGTACATTTGTTTACACTTTTGTTATGCTTAGGCGACACCACACCTTTCGAATAAGCGTAAAAGTTTACACGGGAGAAAGCTACGACCTAAATCAGTGGTAGATTCGGTGGAAGGCCTTTCTGCGGACGATATTCCCGATCTGTTACCATCGCTTCCCAAAGGGCAAACAGAAGGTTTCTGTACGCACTCTTTTCCTGTTATATCTACTGACCTCATTTGTATTAATAATACATCTTTTTGCGAATTCAGCTATTTCTGAAACTGAACATTCCCTAACGGAGTCTCTGGATTCCGTGTCCGAGTTACCAAATACCGTAGGACAGCAATTGCAGCACTTAGTCAAATCTCGACCACGCAGAACTAAGACGCGCGCTCCAACAAGACCTATGCTCAGGCCGGATCAACCAATAGATGGTTTGGCGCTTGGAGAAGGTCTCGATGTATTTTTTAGACCAACGACCCCGACAACACCGCTCATTTCACCTACGAGTGATGATAGGTACGTATTGTTCCTGACAGATTTAGTGTCTAAATTAAAATTAATTATTAGTAATTCACTTTACTTTTTAATCACGTTAATTAAATTATTTTTAATTCGTATGAGTCAAAATGAACATTTGTGTTGGCAGCTCCTTACATACATTTCCGACGGATGGAAGTCCAAACTTATCATTGGCAAGTCACAAAAGCATTCCACCTGATTCAGATAAGAAACAGGGATGCACATCTCCGATGCTAAAAACGCTGTTGGAACCCGCGCCTCGATCCAGATCTAGTGATAATTTGGAAAAATTTTCACCACTCATCGCTCGTCGATCCCAAGGTAACATATCCTATCAACTGTAATCACATCAAATCTAATAGAAATGTCAACCAAAAAAATTTTTATTAAATGTTTGATTCTTCCAATTTCTGCAGATAAGGATGTATCACTTGCAACATCTATTCCAAAAGACTATGAAAACAGGAAAAGCTTGGCAAAAAAGAGTGGAGATTTGGATAAGTCGCCCAGCACAACTGCACCACCAGTTAGATTAAAGGCAACTGGGTTTGATCTTCGGAGCCCAACGAATGGAGGGAGTCCAAAGGGAAACACGGATGCCACAAAATCGCCAATATTGAAACCGCTGGTTAAAGGAAATAGTACATCTACAGATGGGAAAAATAATAGTATCCCAAAAAATAAACCTGCTCCTCCCGCTACTGCGCCAAAACCACGGCCGTGGAGTATGGCTACCGACAGAAAATCTGGTGTGTTTGTGGTACTAATATCAACTAGTTTACTACAAATTTACTATTATGTACCATTACTCATCGCGAGAGCTCCACATGATTTGTTGTCTACGATACAAAGTAATACAAAGATTTCAATTTCATTTGCAGGTGAATTTAATTTATTGAGTGATGGTTCAAGCCCCAATACATCAGCGGGAAATACGCCAGACTCTGGAGACGCTCTTGACGAATCAACGGATAGTGGAGTCAGCGGTCCTGCATCGTTACCACCAACATTATCAACCAGCAGCACTGCAAGCTCCTTAAGCAATACTAGTGTTGACAAACGATCAGTACGGGAATTGGCAGCTAGTTTAACAAAGACTAAACCAGAAAGGAAAGAGAATGGTAAGTTGTACTGGCGTCTCTTTGTGTGCAGTAATCTATGTACAGCAACCAATCCACTGCTATGTTATCCTATTTAATAACCAGAAACTCTTATTTGCATGTTGTTTCCCTAATCCATCAACCACGCTATAAATATTATTTTAGTGCATACCGCACCTGCAGCATGGCGGTCGGTGTTTCAACGTTCTATCAATCAACCCGATAATAAGGTATTTTTTTTTTATTTCTATTTCAGTTCATTTATTATGAAACGTGTTAGCATCAATCAAACTCCAAACATTGAATCCCATACGATTGTTCATCAAATGTTTAAAATAATTTTAATTGAATTCTTTACCGCCAGTTTTGCTTGAATAATTTTTCATTTCATCCAAATGACGCTCCTAACATAATCTAAAAATAATATTTAAGAACATTTTTGCACTGGTATTTCCGTAATTTCGTGCGATATATTTTGCTCTATTTCCTACAATTTTATACGATTACAGGTAACGGAAGTACCGAAAACGGCTGAACAGAATCGCATGAGTTTAAAGCTTCGTCGGTCTTCATTTTTACGCGACTCAAATTTCAACTATAATAACGACGTAGTTGATGTTTGATTGATTCAACTTATTATGCACAAGCCTGTAATACTGTATTCTTGCGATTGTGCCATAGAAAGTGAAGTTTATAACACGAGCCGAACGACATGTAAGAGGCAGGGTACTCAACATCTATATAGAAAGTACTAATATCCCATGTTGATGGCATTAACAATCTTCATGTAGGGTTGCATCCATAACTGAAATAGACATAATTTTAGAACATACATCGGCAGCATACTCATGTAACAAGTATTTGCTTCCATTGTACTTTGTACATGAATAATTCTTTACAATTTACATTCCTCTATATTCTTCCAGAATGGTTTATTATAATTTTCTGAAACTGTATTACGTCAGCGATAAAATATGTCATGTTTTGTTTTAACATTTAAATATTTATACATTGTTTTTTGTACAGTTTAAATAGCGCATTGGGTGTTGCTTGAATAGTGATTCCCAATGCAATGTCAGTAATTTTTCATGGATAATAATTATTTACTTAATTTACATCAAAGTCAGTGGAATATGTATGTACAATCCATCATGGAAAGATTATGTTTACAATTATTTAATTTCTAAGATTATACGGAATATCTTCCGAAGTCATACAATATGTCCTAAGTACTTCCGTACATAGTTTTCTTCTATTACTAATTGTGACACATCTGTGATTATCGGAAAATAGCAATTTTATTTGTAACTTTTAATACATTATATTCATAACTTTACTCATAGTAAGTTATTTGTTATGCGAGTTATATTGTATTCACGACGCACACACAGTGATAATATTCGATATTAATATCAGAATTCTTTATAATTTACATATACTTCTTACAATTCAATAAGCCTGTTGGATTATGCCTGAATTATTGGTGAGAAATTGTGGGAATTGAACCTTGAAGATAAAGCCTAAAGATCACAAGCAAATATGCTGCCTGTTTTACAGAGATATATACACATGACAATGATATAAGGGTAACAATGGGTAAGGTTTAACCCTCTTTTTACTTTTGGTATTAAAATAACTTTTAGATCTATTAGGGTAGAAAATGCAATTCCTATTGGGGATGTATAATATAAATATTGTATTCAGCAAACATAAGCGCTAATGAATGCGGCTCAAAGCGTCGGCTGCCGTTCTTGAACAACCACGTATTTGTTTTATACGCAAATCCCTTTGCTATAATTATATTATACTTCATGAAATGTCATTTTTCAAAATTTTCGCTTGGTCAGTTATCTCGTGAAGTAAGGTAACGTTTAGGAAAACTTTTTTACTAGCGAATTTTTCTTAAGGCAATCCTTTGAACGAATTTATACAAGCAAGTGAAAAGTTTGTTAACCTTTTTGTAACAATTCACGTATGTACATACGTATGTATAAAAATCTAAATATTGATAAGACTATACTGAAGCATAATCCAAACAGCTAAATTATAAAATTATTCTTCATCTCAAGGGCAATGCGATGCAAAGTCCTCAATGTCTAAGTATTTATTCAATCTCTAATTTATATGTATTATGCAGACATAGTGACAAAAGCATTCAAATGTTACTCATATTTATTCGTATTTTGACCTTCTTATTCATTACATCTTTGCAGTTAAAGTGCATACATTGACTAATTAATCAGTTTCCTTTGATATTTCTTATTCTCCAGTCGCAGAGTAGCCTTTTTCAGTATTCTGCACATTTTATGTAGTACTCGCGATCGATAAAATATGTCTTCCTTTAATAATCTCTTATTTCTGCGATAAAGATATATGTATAATATGTTTTCCCATGCATTAGGTTTCATTAATTGTGCACACATCCTCGAGAAATATGCCATTGAAAGACATTTACACAATAAATTATGTATCAAAATGACATTAAGACTCATCTTACTGTGCCAATGTATTAGCACTATGAATTGAAAGGATTCTTCATGCAACACATAATTGAGAATAAGTAAATCATAAGCAGCAAGTTACTTGTAAGCAAGGCTATGTATAAACCGTGTATTTGGAAAATGATAATTACAATATTAGGCAAAATATGGTTTCCAGTTAGAAAAGACATTTGTTACAAATTCATTAGGAACTGCAATTTTTGTTCACTTCCAGTGCTAGCAAAGAATATTAAAGAAAATAATTATACCTAAATACTAATTGCTAGCCCATTTCCTAAACAAACAGCATACATTGAAATCGCAGGTCTGTTACAAACAAATACTGCAAAGACAATGTGCTCTATGTACCACTCAAATCTTCAATTATATTCATAGTTATCTCTCATCAAATTGTAAACAGAATTTAATTACGGTATTGTAATGCGACTACTTATAACACACAATTGAAACCAGTCAAAACAACATAAGTCTTAGAATTGTAAATAGTGGACGCTATAGGTTTCATTGTCTCTAAAATTACTTATTTGTTTTGAGTGCAATTATATGAATATTCAGAATCATTTGGAACAGACAATATTTTGGTGTACATATATTTATAAATATATATAAATACAGAACAACACGACAGAATATGAATAAACTCAAGCATACTCAAAAATATTCATGAACACAAATATTCGTACTATTGGATATTGCAGTTAATAACATGTTAAATTCTCAAATACAATTCAGTATTTAAGCGTTCTTGTACATTGATTAGTGATCACTTGCTGGAATTATCTTAATAGAGGGGTCCGTAACTTAAATTCCAGTGATATTCGTCTGACGAAGTATGTATGAGGGTTTGTCAGAGAGTTTGTCATGTATCCTACGGTGCATGAGATATATATATATACTACGTACACGCAATATATATTGAAATGATAAATAAAAATTAATAATATGCATGTTATTTAAACGATTTTATACCTTTTCCATCACTTCGCATTCTGCTCCAAGTATACCTGTATAGCATCAGATGTGTTACATACACACTGATGCACACCCACACACTGGTGTGACAATGCACACTGTGGAGCTTGCAACCTTGTGTGTTGGGCATTCCCAACTATAAATCGTACGGGCCCTTGATATATAACTGAGACGAAATTAGATGAAAGGCAACGTACCCAACAATTAAAGTGCAGCACAATTAGGTTTTAAAATGACAGTTTCAAATTAGACAGGTCAGGATACACACAATTATGTATAACCTTTTGACGTGACTCGTAAGGAGCAGTTCAGTTTACACTTGCAAATCATACTCGTCACGAACACCATGAATTCTATTCCGCCCACAAAACCTCCACGAGGAATTAAGCCAACTAAAGAAACGGTCAGTATAATAATCTGAAAATTAGTGTGCTGTATAAAAACGTTCAGATATTGTCAATTACCATTTGTTTCAGAGTGGACTGCTAATCTCTGTGATTCGCGCTCTGTCAGCTAGTGAAACGAATGAACAGAGGGAGATTGAGAAAGCAAAACTCGAAAAGGAGTACAAAAAAAGTGATCTGAAATTAGATGAATTAGTGTCGATCCATGATCAGGACCTTACAAATGTCATGCAAGTAAGATGTTAATGCTTTATTTAAATACTTTGATCTATCATTTTAATTCTTTTTAATTTATACATTGATTTTTCCAGATATTCAGTGCTTTGTCCGATAGAGTAACAGCCTCCCGCGAAAAGATTCATGCTGTCAAAGAGAATCTGAATGCATGCAAGCAGCTGCTAAGGTGTAAAAGAGAAGAGCTACAGAATTTGTGGCTTGAGGGAATCGAACATAAGCATGTTCTACATCTATTAAAAGATGTGTAAGTAATATAAGGTATAAGGGAACCAATTGATTCTAATTTGATTGGGTGTTACAGGACTCCGGATTCTTATGTGCGTGTGCCACCTCTGCCTGATACAGATTCTTTGAATGTATCAACTACACAGAACACTATAGCTAATTCCTAACTACTTATTTATTTGTACATTGGTGTAAATATTTTTTAACCAAGACTTTTTGTTACTATGAAATTAATATATATAAGTCATATCTGGAACATAATGACATTGCAATTCTCATGATGTAATGTAATGTAATTTAATGAAAGTGTGTTGTAAAATTGTGATATAAAATAACAATAAATCACTTTTTTGTAATCTGTATGACTTGATTGTCTTTCTCCCTCAACACTGGTCAAATCAGAGCTTGTAACAGTTGTAGCACACTGTACCATGTGAGTATACGATTCAGTATTAGTACATAGTATAACCATAAGTGAGCAGCACTAACTTATGTATTATTATTTCATTGCACGCATACTCGATTAGTATCACGATACTCTTATTCACATGAGCGTATAATATATATATATTTATACTTATATACGCATGAGTCTATACATGCGAACTAAAGGCATACTACAAGCTTGAATAAGGTAATTTCACATTACCTTACAACATTTTTGATCAAGATATCATTCCGTCATGCGACGTTTGTTAAAATTTGTACATCGTTGAATCAAACGCCAATTTCGATTACTTACGCGGTGTATACGGCTCAGAATTTATCACTGTAGCAAAGTATCATATATAAGTATTATCTATAGTTCTACCGGCTTAAACAATATTTGTTGACATTATAATTGTCTTGCGACCAGCAATGTTCAGCATTAACATTTTCCGTCCTTGGACATATCTCTTATCTTTTACGTGAATACAAATTCTTCGGATTACAAATGTATGTCGCTGTTATGCGAAGGCTAGAACGTGCAAACCGATAGTGTTGTTCGTGGAGCCTGTCTTAGCAACATCGCAAAGCTGCGGAATGATTATTGTGAGTGTTGAGTAGCTTCAGCTGTTTTGGTTCTTGCCGATTTGAACAACTGATAGTTTTGGTAATTCTTTGCGGTGCACTCGGAGTGTATTGAGTATAATTGATTATACCACGTTTAATGGTAAATCTATTTGCAGTTAGAATATGCGACGCAAACATTCTATATCCGTTCCCATAAAGATACGATCATAATGTTTTTTTTCCTGCAGTTATCATAACTTCCATGTAGAAAGTGGACTTTTCGAAATAATTATAATGTTCCAGGTAGAGATGGGTTCTTTGGAATTAAAACAGACTCTAACTGGACATAGGGGAAGGGTATGGAATGTTTGTTGGCACCCGAAAGGTACTTGTCTTGCTTCCTGCGGGGAAGACAAAACTATAATAATATGGGGACCAGAGGAACCCAAGTGGGTCACTAAGACCATACTTACCGAAGGCCATACAAGGACTATAAGGGAAATTGCATGGTCACCTTGTGGTAATTATATTGCATCTGCCAGTTTTGATGCAACCACTGCAGTTTGGGATAAGAAGGCAGGTCAATTTGAGTGCAATGCAACATTAGAAGGTCATGAAAATGAAGTGAAAAGTGTTAGTTGGTCTTGTGGTGGACAGTTGTTAGCTACTTGCAGCAGGGACAGATCCGTTTGGGTATGGGAAGTGAACGATGACGAATATGAGTGTGCTGCAGTTATAAATGCACATACACAAGATGTGAAAAAGGTATGTATAACATATGTGTTGTCTTGTATTAATATATGAAGTGCCAGTCTTGTTACTGCTAAGGTTTTGTGTAGGTGAGATGGCATCCACACAAAGAGATTTTGGCTTCGGCAAGTTATGATAATACATTGAAGATTTTCAAAGAAGAAGCTGATAGTGACTGGACATGTATAGCAACGCTATCATCTCACACGTCTACAGTATGGAGCTTGTCATGGGACAAGACTGGTAGCAGAATAGCTAGTTGTAGTGAGGACCAGACAATTAAAATATGGCAAGAATATAAACCTAACAACGAGACTGGAATTGTTACTGCAAATAATGAAGCAACATGGAAATGTGTCTGTACGCTGTCAGGTTATCATACAAGAATGATTTATGACATTGATTGGTGCAAAACAACTGGTCTAATAGTAACAGCTTGTGGAGATGACAATATTAGAATATTTAAAGAAGACGAAAATTCTGATCCAAATGAACCAACATTCACAATGGTGTGTTCAGTGGACAGTGCACATAATGGAGATGTGGACTCTGTACAGTGGAACCCCAATGTTCCTGGACAGCTAGCATCTTCTAGTGATGATGGTACAGTAAAGATTTGGACTTATAAAGAATAAAAGATGCTGCAGTACTTAAATGTCGTCTTCATTTATTTTTCATCATATAATTATATCTTTTAATAATAAACATATTTGGAATAAATATTAAACTGTTATTCCTTTTCACCCTTCCCTATTGCACAACAAAGTAGTATCAGAATCTCACGTGGTTTATCCCCTAATGTTCTTTTACAGACTTCTCTACATGTCTAGGAAACTACTTGGGTTGGAATTAGGCCACAGAATAATTAATTTTCGAGTAGTACCTAAAGCGCACAGAACCGCATTTATAATGAATGACGCGAGATCCAATATTGCGGCGGCACCTTCTTTGACGAAAGTCGTCAACGAGTTACAGAAGTTTGCGGATCTATCGCTGGCGGCTTCTTGGGATAATGTTGGTTTACTCGTTGAACCCACTGAGCCCAAGAAGGTTTCCCACATCCTGTTAACTAATGATTTGACCGAAAATGTCATGGAAGAAGCTCTTGATTTAAAGGCTGATTTAATTATAACTTATCATCCCCTGATCTTCACTGGCTTAAAGTCTATAACAACTCGAAATTGGAAGGTACTAAAACAATCACTTGCTGAAACTATGCCAGTTTTGCACTGCGATTTCATGAGTCAGCCTTTTTTTGGTAGGAAAGGATTGTCGCAAAGTGTCTGGAGAATAAAATCGCTGTCTACTCCCCACATACCACATTCGACTCCGTAAAAGGGGGTGTGAACGATTGGCTAGTTGGTGCATTTGGATCAGGTACTTTTATCGTCTTTTTGCAGTGCTCTGTTTTACCGTCATTATCGTTGATATCTGATTTTTTAAGCGATTGATACGAGCACTCCGATTGAGCCGGACCAAAAGGAGCCGACTTACGGTATGGGGCGACTATGCACTTTGAAAGAGAGTATGTCTATTGAACAGGCGGTAGAGCAGATAAAGCAACGTACTAAATTAAAGCACGTTAGATTGGCTCGTGCCCGCCGACCAGGTAACTAGCTTAAGTGATAACATATAGTGACGTAAAATATTATGTTTTTTTCTATTTAATGATTTACATCTGATATTATAGATCATCCTGTAAGCAAGATTGCATTTTGCGCTGGGTCAGGTGCAAGTCTGCTCAAAGGAATACCAGCCGACTTGTATGTAACCGGGGAAATGTTGCATCACGATGTTCTTGATGCTGTTCATACCGGGACTCACGTTATACTGACTAATCATTCCGATTCTGAGCGTGGTTACCTCGAAACTTTTGCTACTGTATTACGAAATATTTTCAGTGATACCGTTTCTGTGTGTGTTTCTAAGCGCGATGCAGATCCTTTAACTACTGTCTAATCTTCGTCAAATAAAACATGAGGGTATACTACAGGATGCAAATTCTTTAGTCTGTTTCATTAATATGCCTTCGTACCTTACAGGTCTAATAGGTAGACATTGAAATGAGTCTAAGGGACACATGATTATAGCCTTTTAGTTGACAAGATTTTTATTGTTAATGTTATAAATTATTTTGTCCTGTGTCTGGATTGACATTGGTTTATTTCAGCTTTAAATAAGAAAACGATTTATTAACAAGTATACATAAATGAAGCACTAACAAAACCCCCAGAAGTAATTGGTACCCAGTTCGGCATAGTTAGATCACGTATATATACGTTCAACGATTAACTTGCGGAATTAAATACTCATCGCCTTTTGATTATTGAAATTTGTTTAATCGTTCTTACCACTCGCACATATTCCTATCGTAACATTCATTCGAATTTCACGCACTGATTGCATGAAACAAAAGCAATCTATAACAATGCATAAAATCGCTGCTTATCTTAAACGTATATGTTAAAGAAAACAACAACAGTCATTCCTCTGGTCCAGTCAGAATATCAACTTTTGTTTCCTTTAATTTAGGTCCTCGTGTCCAATCGAATTTTACAAGGTATAAGTTGCTTATAACAATCGTTCCGAGCAGCAGATTGCAGCTACGGAAGCTCACTCTCTGAACGAACGCATGGGAATTTTATTTTATACTTCGAATAAAAGTCAATCTCTTACATCTTTTATACGTGCAGCATAAGACCTATCTAATAACTCGCCGCGACATTATCACCGCATCGAATCGTATTCTGACGGCGCACTGCTGGATACACAATGAACACTTTACATACTCTGCAATCCTACATCACCGGAAACGGTGCGCGACAGTATACCCTGAGGTCAGGATGCCCAAACGATGCGAATCATATTAGCCATCGAGATCATCCCTGAACGGAAAATGGGAAATTCAAAGTTCAATCGTTCATTGATTACATAATTAACTATATCGTTCCTAGTTATGTGAAAGTCTCCTGTACTTTGAGTTTAACGTCCTCTATACCGCGATAAGTAAATAGTTTTAGGTCCGCCAGCATGATTGTGCTAGTCGGAAAATTCCAGCCATCCTCCCATTACGTTATCGATAGGTAGCGCGTGTAGTTTCTATTAAAATTCAGAGAAAACGCAGAGAGTTATTGTGAACTAGCGGCATTGGCAATTCTGCGAGGGCCTATATGCAATGCGAGTCCTTGGTTGATCGCGGCAGGATACCAAATATTTCCCAAGTGTAAGAACCTCATTCACTGCGCACTCTTCCCCCGTCAACAAAAGTCGAGCAGTCGCATCACTATTGTTCTGTTATGCGTCGCATGCATGTGTGAGTGAAACGAAGTCTTTTCAAATCTCGCAAGCGGTGAATCAGTTTATATTGCGTCCTTGTATGGCAACCTTCTTATGCTTAAGTACGTGAATTTTAATCGTCCCTAGTATTCCGGTATTGCGTTATATGCTCAAAACCGTTTTATGGAAGTGTCTCGTAGAGTATACGTATAATCGTATGATAAATGAGTTTGTCGGTCGAAATCACCATAACAATTATACCTCCTGACCTCCGAGCAAATTCTCGGTACTACCGGTCGCCCCCCACTTACAACATACTCTCTCTATATATATATATATTTATATATATATATATATATATATCATTTAGTTAAATACCGCAGTAACGAACCAATTAAAATCTCATCTTGCTCTCAACAATAATTCGTACTGTTCTTTTGGCAAGCACGGGTGTATTGTCTTGTAGCCGTAACACAGAAAATAAAACTCGTGTCCCATTGTTCGGCGGCGAGCGGAGCTCGACGGTTGTCTCTTCCAGGAGGATTTCTTGCCTGCCAGCGCGCGGGCCGCCGCATTCGTTCTGGAAGAGACTAATTTTCTTATGATACATTAGGGCAGCATTCGCGTTACAGTATGGTTCGCGGCAGACCCCATCTCCTCCCGAGCCTTTACGGGCCGACCCCCTTTTCACTTGGCGTCTCACGCTACCACTTTACCATTGCATTGTCACCGACTCCTACTATCTTTCCTACGACGGCGTCATTTGTTTAGTCTGACAATGGCTATTCACCGGCACACTGGGGACACGCCACGGCGTGTATGTTGATCATTCAATTTTCGAAGCAGCTACCGAGGACGCCTTAACTTCATCTGAAAATGAAAGGGGAGGTATAGCACGTAATGAGAGCAGGCAGAGCTCCGCGCGCGCATGACAAACTGTCCATTCTAAGTGAGCGTTGCGCTACGGGGCGCTACAAGAAGACAAGCGGCCCACGGCAGGTGGGTTAATACAGTGAAAGTGCGGGGGGATCCTTAACCAGGCAAAAAAAGACCGCTGCTAATGCAGTGGGTGTTGAGACGCCGGAGGATAAACCAAGCAGTCGGGGGTAGGATTAATTAGACCAAAAAGGGTTTACCCGTGGGGCGCAATTATGCGTATTTATGATCCCGGCTGACGGCGCGCTCAGTAACTGTGGTTCAAGAAACCTAGGAGGGTCGTTGAGATCATTACGAAGGGTAGATTGGCCAATCTCAGTTGGCCGCCGTGTTGCATCGCCGCCGGATGTTCTCCTGCGAAGCAACGGTTAAAGCGCACCTTCAATTTCCGCAGCATTCATCCCTTTAATGCGCCTCTATTGCGCGCCCAGCCCGCTCCCTCCCCCTCTGTTCAGTCACGTCGAATTCGTCCGGAGAGTGGAGTCGCCGACGCCGGGAATAGTCCCTTATCACCTCCCGTCAGACATATCCTTCGTTTCTAGTCCCGAACAACCTACTTTCTAAGCTATCGCGCCGGCGGTTTCGCGCCCGCCGCCGCCACAACGGTGCGACAACGGGCCGTGCTCGGCGTTGCACCGCTTGAGAAATCTCTCTAATTACTTTGAACCCCCGCGCGTGAGATGCTCGCGGTGGTGGCCTTTTGCCGCACGACTCTATCGCCCGAGCGGGACTTATCGAACGAATTCATTGGGCCTCGCGTCGCACTCCGTCAAACAAAGTGGACCCTCGGTGTTATCAAGCCGGAGGCTGTCATACGTGAAAGAAGCCGAATGACGGTACGAATTGAGGCGGCTGGCCGGACAAAGAGCGGGCCGCTGTCGCTGGCGAACTTTCCCATTGAAAAAGTCTCGCCGAGCACGAATGGCAGAGGCGTGTTGGAGCCGATAGGTGTTGTACGCGGCGCGCAAGAGCGTGCGGCCTGCGGCCTGATAACCGCCCGGCCTTGCTTTCAGAGCGCAAAGTTACACATACTCATATATGTACACGTGTACACGGGACCCGAGAGGCGGTTAAGCGTAATATTCTTTGCGCGGGCACGCTTCGACAGTCCTTCAGTGGGGTATTACGTGCGCGCGCGCGACACAGAGAGAGAGAGAGAGAGAGAGAGAGAGAGCGGGGTGGTTTGTCGGTATCAATGGATTTAGATGTTTGCGATGCCTGTATACATACCGTTGAGTACGTGCACTAAAACAGTCTTTGTATTGGCGTTGCTGGGATGGCAGGTGTATTGGCCGCTATCGGCTGCCTGAGCACGCTGCACTAGGAGATAGGAGGTGGTAACTTCTCCCTTTTCCGTGATCACCGACACGCCGCCCCTCGGGCTGTCGTAGTTAATCACCTATCCGATAAAAGGCAACAGGAGTAAGTAAATCAAATAAAGGTGAAGCGTAACGGCGCCTCGTCCGCCCAGATTTATACCTTTCCTCTTATTGCGGGAATTATGTATAGCCACCCTACGCCCACCCTACCCCCCTCCTCCTGCCAGCAGCTCACGTTTTTGTCGCTAACGAGCAGGCTTATTTCACCGAATGACGAAGCGATTTGCTCGTTAACGAATTGAATTATCGCCCCAGTGAAATTGAACGTGAAACGCTCCGAATCTCCCGGGTAATTAACGCCCTCCGAGTACATTATACGCCCGAGAGAACTCTCGCGAGGGAAAAGTGGCGAGGAAAAAATGTGCGCCGCCCGGCGAAAATGGCCTCGGGCGTGCCTGTGCCTGGCGGGGTAACCGGATTTCTCTATTAACTTCGATTTTCGAAAATGCGTTCACCCAGTTGTAATGGAGAGCGACAAGGAGCGGGAGAGTGGGAGTGAGAGAGAGAGAGAGGTCTGTGTTCTGCCTACCCTTGCGAGCGACGCAACCCCGGAGGAGACGGCAAATTGCTTGCGTAGATTGCTGCCGATGAAAAATAAAAAAAAGCGGGTCTTCTCGACCGTGAAGCCTTTACCGAAATCACGTTGAAATTGTCGGAATTTGAAACGAGCCATCCCCGGAATGCCGAGCGCGCGATATTATCACGGAATCGATTATTTTATATCACGGCTCTTGACTAATTGGCCTCGCAAACCTGATTAGCGTGCGGCCGTATTATCATACATGCACGCTCAGTTGGCCGTCAATACCCCCCGAAGTACTAGCAGGGGGATAAATCGAGCACCGCTAACCGCTAACACACTCCTACCGGAAAACGAGTGCCGCTGCGCCGGGATAAAAGCACGATCGACTCGCCCCTCTAATAAATTATCTTCGTAGATGCTGCAAATAATTCGCCTGGATCAGTTAATTTACCCGGCGCGATACAAAGCGGCAGAGCATTATCAACGATTTGATCGGTAGGGTGGTTCGAAAAAGTGCCGGATCTCGCGTGCGCCGTGAGATCTGGCCCTAATTCGGTGGGCAGTGATGATCGGCAGGTATAGGCGTCCGGGCCGGCTCGACGTCAATTTGGGAGCAGTCACTGAATTTATGTAAATCAAATACAGGTTTAAGCGCGTTAAGCGAGTTGGCGACGAGTTCGAGGGATGATTCGAATTTTCAGTTTGTTGAAACGGGCTTGGCGTATCCATTACCCCCACGGCCACTTAGAAGTTCCCGCGAGCTTTCGCAGTTTCTCCGGGTAGCAGTCAATTTTCTGGCCTCCCCTTTCCCTTTCCGCTTACCTTCCAATGAAATTAAGCAAATATTATTATACCGCGGAACTCCGCAATAGGCAGATACCTGCCCCTCCCCCCCCCCCCCCCCGTGCCACGTGCCGTTTAGCAATGGTTATGTTCCCAATTCGCGAGGGAGTTCGCGTGCAATTAATTCGCGGCAATTCCGCACCTGCCCCTTTCTCCGCGCATTACATGTATCCCCGTGCACGGGGCACTCATCCAGCCGCCGCAGCAAACTTTCTACCTCTAATCTCCGATGAAATATTGCCGTTGCCCGGAATTAGATGTCCTAATCCGCCGAAATTTTGCGTTACTTGCCGTAAAGCCGCACGAAGCATAAATCCAGGAATCACGTACTCCCATTAATGTTTCCGTGCCATATGCAGCTCGCTCGTGCTTAACAGATTTTTAGTCTCGCGCAACACCGGCACCGACGCCGCTGCTCGCACTTACGTGATTCGCAAACTTTTTTGTTTACAGTGAACGCAGCGAGTTTGCCCCGGCGGTCCTGTTGAGCTAAGAGAAACTCATCCGCGCGCTAACTTTAAAAGGACCCGACGTCGCGGAGTTAAAGTGTTAAATAAAACACGCCAGCAGCGCGAGTCCCATTGAATATGCAACTTAAACACCACCGCGCGTCTTTTATCCGTAGGGAGGCGCGCACCACTCTATGACACTCATAAAGCCATTCCTTTTAAGCGACATTCTGAATTAAGTATCAAAGCGTTGTCGCGACAATAGCAACACCTCCGTATCTACATCGCATTCTCAGCTACTTCGGGTCGCTATGCCGTTAAGATGCTTTCAGCTGGCTGAGCAGTGAGACTAGAACGGGCGGAGGACTTGTCCGGAATTGACTCTCAGTACCGCGTCTAAGACGTCGCTTCTACGCTAATTACAATGACTCGAACTCCATCCCGGGGATAGATCTTTTCATAAATGCGAGGGAGCGCCAGTCCTTTTTTCTCGCACTCTCAACCCGTCCAATCTGTACCTGGGAAACAGCCCTGCAAAGCTGGAGAGCTTTGTCGGGCTCTCATTGTGTTTCTCTCTTTGTACACTCTAACTTGTAGCAGGGCTATTGTCGGCCACTTTAAATAAATCTGTTGCTTCCTGTTTTTAGCGGATTGCAGTGTGTGTAGCCCGGCTCTTTTCGTGCAGGACATGTCACCCTGGCCAGTCATACTTTATTTGCACTCCGGGGGTAAGTGGGCAGAGCCGGCTTGCATGCATGCAATTTCCCCGTTATTTCTCGCCGTGAGGGATAGCGCGCGCGTGCGCCCGCGATTAATGCTCGCCCTCGTCAAGCTCTCGGATAATGACACTACTGCCTTCGCCCCCGCCCGCGCCGACTTCTCCCACTGCGAATTGTGCCGGTGAACTGGAAACTTTTTTCTTCGCGCGCAAACCTAATGGAGCTCCAAGGTGTGCCGAGCACTTCTTGCCCGGCTGCAATTGTCCTGAGCGTCTTTTAGTAATTGATAATTCCGGCATCTGCGCGGAGAGTAAAATAGAGAAAGAGAGACAATGGGGGACTAACGAGATTTAAGAAGGAGGCGAATTCCCTTGCATACCGAATTGCAACAATGCGGGGCGCTCGTGGCATCGGAGCTCTGATAGAGTTCGACGGGGGGATGCTATTAAACGAGGTTGGTCGATAGCACTGGCAACTGCATAGGAGCACGACGACCCCCTGAATTCCTTTCTCGAGCGACGAGCATTTGATATTTCGATGTCGCGCGAACTGGGCTTCGCAGATACGACGCGAGCGGGTTACGTGCCGTATGTTCCGGGCTGCCCCGAGATCCGCAAAGTTCTCCAACTGTTGCACAAGTGTGTGCAGAGTAAATGCAAAAGTCTTTTCATGCGGGGGGGAGCAGTGCATATCGACATTTAAATCCCGCTCACCGGCGGCTCAGGGTATGTAAGGGGTTGCAAGTACTGCGGTGCTCCAGAAATCGAATGCCCGGGCGTACGCGTACAAGCGCATACATACACTCCTGTATACCTCGTCGCAGGAAACGCGCGACCCGCGCGACACGCGTACAGACGTGCCCCGATAATTTTCAATGGGCCGCGTCGCTCTCCTTTTTCTTTCTTTCTCGCGACACGTGCGCGCGTAATCGCGCGACTCGTAGAGCACTTCGCCCAGTGAGGCCGGCCATCAAGGCATCAAGCCGCTTTTCCACGCTGCCGATGCGTTTGATCATTTTCGGCCCCGTAAAGTAGAGATCTCAATTACATCGCTCTCGCACGCCGGCTATCAAAGTGGCAGTGGCGAGGTGCGGAGCGTCCGTACATAGAACGTCACGAGTCACACGTTCGATGTATCTACATACATGCAGGGTGTGCCCGGGCGAAACAGGGACGGCGGGCGAAGAGAACCTCGCAACTATCTATATGGATATGGATGAAAGGCAGCGAGGTAGAACGCGCTGAAAGCGCACCGGTGACAGAAATAATCGACGGGAAAGGGAGAGCAGTGAAAACTGGGGAATCGTCAATGTAAATACCCGCCGGTAACGAGACGACCAAGAGGCGTGCGGCAATGGGCGGATAAATAAAATGGGCGAAAGCCCCGGGCGAGTCGATGCGCGGGGAGTAAATGGTAGTAAAACCGGCACGAGCGGCCAAAGGGAGACGTGCAAAGAAAGAGAAATCCTCTCTTGGAAAGCTGTGCAGCGCTCGCTCACCGGCGGCCAAGTACGCCAAGCCGTCGGGATGGGCCCGGCCGTTATAACGTAATTATGACGGGAGGAGCGCGAATCCCGACAAAATCCACTTAGCGAGTGGAAGAAGCTATAAGTAACCGAGATCGGGAGACTGTGCACGAGTGTACACGGCCGGCCACTGGGCGGATGCAAAGAGCCCTACGGAGATTACAGTCTCGCGAATAAATGGAGAACTGCAGACAAAAGGAGATGGGTGGGGGCTGCCCAGGGTACTATTCCCATTGACAAAAGGAAGGCATCGCCCGAGTTGCAAGGGCGAGGAGCCGTCGCGCAAACTTGCTCTCTCCGCCGACTATGTACCAAGCTCGCCGGTCGTGCGGAAAGCCGGCCGGAGGACGCCGAGAGGGAAAAGTGCGTGGAATTAAAGAACGGAGAAAAGACGCTGCTCTGCGCGCTTCGTCGACTCGGCGCCGGGCGACCGGGGAGAAGAGAGAGAGAGAGAGAGAGAGAGAGAGAGAGAAAGAGAGAGAAAGGGTGAACGGGGTGCGGCTGGTGCGAGATCGTGTCGAGGCAGGGTCGGAGGAAAAAAGTTTAATGAAGCACCGAGGTGCAGAGGGCTGTCGCCGCCGGATGAAACGGCTAGACGGGTGGAGAAACAGCAAGAGGGTAATCGCGCGATTAGCTAATTGATTTGCAAGTTTGCGAATTCCCAGCCGCCTAAGAGCCAATCAACCAGCTACGCGAGCGCTCATTCATCGAGTGGGTATAGAATCGCGGTAAAGGGAAAAATACGCGCCCGCGCGCCCCCTCAGTGGAAGCCTCGCCGAGTGAATAGTCACAGTTGGCCAAGAGAAATAATAAAAGGGGAAGGCTCCATCGGTGCACGCGCCCCACTGAAAAGAGAGCTCGGCCAAAGTTTGCGCGCGCGCAAAAAGAAGACAACTCGCCGAATGAACCGCGCCGGTAGAGAGAAGTACGCGTGAAACTTTTTTATAGACTAATTGATTCATTGCTTCATTGAATTGGGAGCCGAGCGGCGTCGGGCGTCGACCGTGCCGCGAGGAAGAGGAAGCCAGTATATATAAGGGAGAAATAACACCGAAGAAACTGGCGGATCCCAACTCCCCAATGAACTCCCGAGGAAAGAATGCACGTACGTGCGCCGTTCGACGTGCACTGTGTATACTGCAATAATGTAGAGGTAGAAAGGGAAACGTGTGCGCTACTTGATGTTGCAAAAACACTACTAACCCAAAGCAAACGGGTCTGTGTTGCGCTTGACGCCCGATCAGCTAGAGAGCGTGCAGTGATTTTTCAATAAGCTAAATAGCCGTAATTACAGCCCCGTACGACTGCCTAATCCTGAGTAGATGGCCGGAAGAATAATGAAGGTGCGCGCGGCCGACTAGATAAAAGGAAACGTGGTGGAGTGAGTGATAAAAAGACGAGCGTTCCGAAGCAGCAGTCGAGGAGCGAGGGTGATCGAAAAGCTGGAAAGACGGAGAGGTCGCGCTTCACTGTAGGCTGCAGGTGGTGCTTGTCTCAAGAGGCAGCGGGGACACCGGATGGAATAGAAAATGGAAAAGAGTAAGCTCGATATAGCAGGACGCAGGGGGGAAGGAAGCTCCGCGGGATTGAAGGTGGCTGGGAGAGAGCGACAGAGGGAAGAGGAGTGCGCGTGGCACAGGGGAGGAGCGGCCGAGATAAATAATGACTGGGCCGAAGAGCGGAGAGGAGCGTGTGAGATGGAGTGATAAAGAAAAGAGGATGCAGTCGGGGTGGTCGATAGAGTGGGAGGGCGAATCTCGGTGGGAGGACAGAAGAAAGCATGAAAATAGGGGATGGTGCCAGGAGGATGGTAGAAAATTGCACGAGGCTGAAGAATGGGGTGCAAGGGGCATTGGCAGCGAGGAGGACGAGCGCGACGACGGGAGAGAACGAGAACGCCGCGGAGGACGAGGTCGAGGAGGAGGAGGAAGAGAGAAACAGAGGGAGATCGAGGGAAGGAGTGAAACCGGTGCAAGAAGGAACGTGGGTAAAAGTGTGAAAGGCACTGAAATGCTTGGGATCGTGACGGCGAACTCGGCGGTCTACAAAGAAACGTAAAGGGCGAGAGGGAGAAAGTGAAAATCCTGTGGGCAAAAGGCAGACAGAGGAGTCCCAGAAAGAAGATCTGACATTCCTAAGAAAGATGAACGGGATAGACAATGCCGGTGGCACCCCGAGAGCAACGGGGACGCCGGAAAGAAAGTTCGAGCGTGAAACCGGAGTTAAAAAAGAATGTCACAAGTATAGGAAACAAAGGGCGGCCGCAAAGGATTCCGCCGAAGTATGTAACGTATGTAGTGGGGGCAGCCGGCGCGCAAAGAACTGGAATGCCCATCCACGTAAATGCAGAAGGAAGCGGGAAAATGCACAAGACGAGGGCCAAGGCTCCATGCCCGGGATAGATAGCTAGTTTTATTCATCGCCGCGAGCAAAATCCCTCAAGATACCAACCTGTTATGCGGACGTCAATACACAAGTGGGTGAACGAGAAAGAGTAGTTGAGAGCGGAGGGTGCCGAGGGAGAGCGCGTCCGCCAGAGAGAGAGAGAGAGGCGGACGAAAAGAGTGGTAGGGTGCGGTTGTAGGGTGGATTTTCTAAAGAGAATGTAGGAATGAGATTAAATAGATATACAGGAAATACCAACGCCAAGCGTGAGGTAACTATGCATATGACAAACGAACATCCCTCATGCCCGATGCGAATCCTCCCGAATTTCGCACAGTTAAGTTATCCCCCGGGGTATCATTCACTCTCTGGTTTTACACCAGCGAGCAAGTCGACCCTATTAAATATTCCCGTGTAAAAATCTAATAAGCGGGTCCGGAACTTGACTGAATAATTTAACTTCATCCTCCAATTTGTCCGACTTACTGCCAGACGGAAGTACGCAAAATGTGCGCGTCCGCTCGCAGGAAAACAGGCTGGCGCCGCGCCGTGTCGTTGACACTGGCCGAGTACTGCGTGAAACCTCCTTTGGGCTAACGCATGTGATTAAATTATCAAGCGGTTCTCATGCATCTAAGTAACTTAGCATAAACCGCGTGGAAAAGCGTAGCCTTCGTGTGCGAATTTACGCGGAAAGGTTGACGCCTCTCGCGTGACCCGAGTAATCCAGCTTTACCGACAAGATTTATGCTTTACAAAATGGATCCTATTCATCAGGCCTGCCTTTCGAATGGGGTAGGGGGTGGTGGGGGGCGTGAGGGGCTATTGCGTTAACCGTTCACTTTTTCACCGAACCAAGCGTAAACACTGCCACCCTAATGTAGAGGGGTGGAAGAAAAAATGAGATACCGCTGTAAAGGCGATTCCGTGCTAATAGGGCGAAGTTTCATTTCGCAGGCGGCCGGTGCGGAAATATAAAGGGGAGAAAGTCCAAGAAGGAGGAGAGGGCGCGCGGGAGCGTCATGAATCGCGACTGAAGTTCACAAATGCGCGGCCTCGTGTGCTGCATTATTAATAATTAATCAATATCGCCCTCTCCTTTCCCGTGGTAATTACTGAGGCAGGACAAAAGGATTTGCACACTCTGGTGATGCTGTGTACCTCGTGATCGTGGGTCCAATAAATCGCCATGGGCGGTTCGGGGCTGTGGCGCACGATGCATGTGAGGTTCATAGTACTGCCCTTGTTGATGAACATTTCCGGCTCGCCGACGATCGTCGTGACTGGCTCTGACAAAGTTAAACGACATGCATTACTCACTGCGATACCAGAGAAAAACGCGGTGGAACTGAATGCTTCGCAGTGGCAAATAAATCAAAGCGACGGGATCGCGCCGAGCTCAGACAATTCTTGGCTGACGCGAGATCGGCGCGTTCCCTAGTTGCGTGTTAGCAAGAAAATCGGCGGCAAATCGGGCGGGAATAGAGACCGCGAGGAGAAGCTTCCGCGGAAAAGTGGCTGGAACGGTAGAATCGAAAGGTCAGAGTACAGAGAAAAGAACCAACCGACGACGGAGAGATGCATCGAGTGACCGATCGGCGGCGTCGTTGACACTTGACACTCGTAGGTCCCCGAGTCCCGACGCTGCGAGTATTTCACTTGGAGTGTCCAGTCCTCGGTCCGTGGAAAATGGGAGGCGATGAATCTCTGATCCGATGTGTAGGTCTCGACTCCAACAGTCAGCAGATGAATATCCCTGTGCCGCACCCAGGAGACCTGGAGCGAAAATGCAAATAGCTCTCCTTGAATTCTCCGGCGTTTTTACTGGGTTGCGCGTTTAATAATTGAGAGTTAATTACAGAGTGCTGCACAGCCGGCGCCCTCGACGCAGCTTAAATTTTTGGGCTAGAGCGCGGGTTTATCGTTGAATAAATGAAGAACGCTGATTGAAATGGATTGCGCTGCTGATATTTCATTAAGGCAACATTAAAGGTCGGCATTGGCAACAGCGTCGGCCAAGTACCATTCGGATGCATTGTATAGTCCCGCGCGTACTACTTGGACTGAATAAAATATGATCGGAGGAAGGGAAAGCGCATAAAGCAAAGGAATTGTAGAGGATACCCTTTGAGCGCCTTAATATCTTGAACCTCCCCACTGAAGGGCTTGCTTCCAGTGGTCTCTTGAATCATAAAGGCATGCAAAAGGGAAGAAACGAAACAACAATATAAATGTGTTACGCTTCCTTGAATACCGCGCGTGCCCGGCGCTGGCCGGACCGGCGGCTTAAAAATCGTTGGCATGCCTTTGTTAGGTTGAAAATGGGGAGAGCTCTGGCGGTCGTGCGGTCACGGTTCAATATCGCGAATGCGGGGAGAAAAAATTTCTTGTTCCCCGGGCGGCGAACATGATATCTATTTGGATAACTACAATTAATGCCGCCGTAACATGCCGCTCCCAAATTGCCGCAAACATCAATTTTCGTCGGGCCAGCGGGTAGCTGTTGTCGAGCAACTAATTCCTCCCGTTGTTACCCCCCGCGATCGTCGGCCAATCGCAATTTTTGCGAGCCACGAACAAACCTCCATCATGCCCTACCAACCGAATATTACGTTATACGATAAAGTGTCGAAATTCTGTTAGCGATTAAAGTGGTAGTACTTATAAGCGATACCCGCCGCGATTCCATTGATTCAGTATCGGGAGACGACTAATACCTGTAATCGGGGATTATAAAATTGAGAATACATGTACCCTGGGAACGGTTCATGAATTAATAACACAGGGGCTTGTAGCCGAGGTGTTCCGGCGTGAAAAGGTATCACCGCAGGGGAGTAGCGCTATATCAAAAAGCCATCGTCGATCACGCCAGGGTACTTAAGACTCGGTAAGGTGCTATTTAAAATTCAAGTGGGACTAAGGGGTATTACTCGTAATTGAAGTCGAACCGAGAGCTTTCCTTCGCCAACTATGAATTTGGTCTTGGCCCCGTCGCCGCCGCCGTCGCCGCCGCCGCGCCGGGTTCCGGCAAAAAAGCACCACTTTTTATTTTAATCTGCCCCACATACTCGAGCACGGAGAGCGAGGGAGAGAGAGAGAGAAGGAGAGTCGGTTGGATGGGAAAGAGAGCGTTTTATCAAACTTTATGCGCCAAGTGAAATGTCGAATTTTCTTGCCTCCGAATGCTGCGAGACGCGGAAAACTAGGCCGTTTTCCGAGGTTACACATTTCGCGATAGGCGAACTTAAATCGCGCTCACCGTATTGTTTGCGTGCAAGCTTCGGGCGCGTACAAAACCAGTCTCGGCGGCGTTCCATTATTTATTTTCGGCGCAGCGTCGAGTGCCCGTGGAAGAATACTTGCGCGCAAAACAAACGGCGGAAAAAAGTCTGAATTTATGTTTCACGCGCCGCTGCCGATACATAGCCAACACAGGTATTAAGAACGCAAATAAACCAGGATTCGGCCGAAGCGTTACGAGGGTAGTTATCGGATGTAACAACGGGAGCCAAATCATTACACTGGGCGACTGCGGCCACCAGTCGAGTGCTGTCGCGTGCACTAGCTGCGCCAATCCTTTCAATTCGTACAGGGGGGCTTGTCGGCCCGTGCTCGAACACGGCCGAGCGAAACAGTTGATAGGCGATTTATCAGATGTATGTATACGTACCGTGCGATCGCCCAAGTTCCGGACCCGGCAATTCAGGGTGGCCGTTTTGTCGACCAATGCCGTCACGTTGCGAGACGCCGTCACGTCGAAGTACGGCCCTCGGTCCAGCGGCTCCAGTGCATGATTCTCGTACATCCCGAGCTCGGAGGTGCATCGTGCGGGTCCTTGCACTTTAAGAAGACACATAATACTTGACTGACCCTGGGGATTTCTCCGCGTGATCCGTAATCACGAGATGGCGGAACGAAGCCCCGCTCTCTTTCCTCAAAAATAAGAGAGAGAGAGACTGTCCTCATTGTCGTGACTCGAACGCCGCTCAGATTCGGGGCCTCGAGATCCCTCTCGTATGTAACGAGCGCGTCGCACAAAGGCACCGAGAGTCTCGCGCGGTCCTCCCGGGAAAACAGCTACCTACTCTCCCGACATTAACTGCTATCAACTTCCCCCTAACTCGTCGGCCTCCTTGCCCGGAAACTTGGCCGCGAGCAGCGGCCGACAGCGTATGCATATATCGCGCCGAGTAGTAAGAAATCATTTTAACGTGCAGCGCGCAATAGCGCACGTTAAGACGCGCGATATGTTTCCCCGCCTCCTCCTGCCCCGCGCGGAGGATGCACCGTACATTGTG
This sequence comes from Crossocerus cetratus, assembly GCA_963675795.1. Taxonomy (NCBI): domain Eukaryota; kingdom Metazoa; phylum Arthropoda; class Insecta; order Hymenoptera; family Crabronidae; genus Crossocerus; species Crossocerus cetratus. The sequence continues at coordinate 29,386,363 of OY776662.1, read as the reverse complement.
TAGTCTCGGTGTCCGTGATAAAGTATTCAAGAGGCTGCTAAACTTTCCGCGGCGGTTTTCAAATCCACTTTATTTCATCTCGTCGGACAGTGAGATACTGTTTGGATTTCCCCGATATTTTATTACCCGTTTTCACAGCACTCGCTACCGCAGTCATTAAGAGATGAAAAATGGTTAACGCGCGTATACCACGGCGACTCCACACTGGCTGATATGCACACGGCGCTAGTCCCATTTTTTCCCGATACATCCTGGCGCTCAGCCCAGCACATTGCCCCGGGCGCTATTTTGCGAATGTAGTAATTATGTGGTATAGCACCGATCGTGTGAACTATATGCTAGCGACGTGTGTTTACCCGCACCCGCACTTCTCTCCCTTCCTTGATCAGCTTCGCGTATTCTTCTGCTTGACGAGCTTAACCTACTTCCCTTTTTTGTGGTCCGATAGTTTTTGTCTACCCTATTAATTTCAAGCTCAACTTACCCGAAAAGACGAGGACGAGGGTGATAAATAAACCCCTCATTTTTTACTCTTCGCTCTCATAGTCGTCCCGAGGATGTGGCCGAACGTCTTGTCCTCTCGCGTGCGGGATGCACCAGCTAGCACCACTTGTCTGCCTCGCGGAACTGTTACTGTATCCCCGAGTGGTCCGTGCGCATTAGCTACTTTCACTTTTTAATTATCTCCGAGTAATCCCCCGGGCGGTGAGTAACGTTAACCCAGCAGCGTGGCGCAATAATCCAAGAGCGAAGGTTCGGTGCCGCGGCATCGTAGCCAAAGGCAGGGGGGTTATTAGAGAGAATTTATCGGGACGAATCGATGCGATCCAATCGTTTTGTCCCTTTTGCACAGTCTCGCCATCATAACGCGACTGGTTCGGCCTCGTGGGTCTGCAAGGGAGCGAGGCGTCGCCGTTGATATTCTATCATCCCTTTCAAGTCCTCGTCCCATTGTCTGCCCGCATTTGCGAGACTTTGTGGTACTCTGCCGTTTGCTTTGCCAATTCACGGCGGCCCCGAGCGCACCCTCGAAAGCGACTACTGACAGGCCGGTAATACGTACAAGATCCAACTCTCTTTCTCTCTCGCTCTCCCGCCCTCTCTCTCTCCCGCAATCAGCCCTTTCTTTCCTCACCGATTATTCTAGCGCGTGAGCGCTCGAGTGCCGTGACGCCTCGGCCTTTCAGCTTCCCGTGCGTGCGTGTGCGCGCGGCTGGCACCCACGGCGGTAATAAAGATCGCCGTCACGGCAACTGACGGGGTGGTGAGAGAAAGCAGAGGGAAATTGCGAGTCAAGCTTCGCCCTCGGCCGCAGCCGCAAACGCAGAACGGCGCCGAGGAGGAGCCGGCTCCGGCCGCACGCACGCACGCTCGCTCGCTCGCACGGCTGCTGAGTAAAAGCGCGGACGTGCCGTTGGTGCGCGATAAAATTCGTGTACGGACATCCGAGCGAAACTGATAGTGCATGCGACACGGCCCGGGAGAGACGCCCTGCCATCTGTCCTCGCACACGCCCCGCATTCCCTCTCCTGAAGTCAACGGGGAAGATGGGGTAGACACCGTCCGGCGCAAGCGTATCCCTTTGCCTCTATTACGACGCCCACGCACCCTCCCGCCGCCGGAGCGTACATACACCTTCACAGCATCCCTCTCCCTCTCGCTCTACCTCCCCTCTCTCTCTCTCCCTCTCTCTCTATGTGTCCGTGTAGTCATAGTCAGGAATCGAATTCCACGCGCTAGCCGATCCTGTCCATCCGCCGGGGCCTTCTATCTCTCGCACGTGCACACCAGCCACCACCAGCCACACCAGTACAGTGACACGTGTGCAATTCGATATGACGCGGCATGCCGGTCCCGGCGGCACCTGAACAAATTCCCTAACAAATGTCACCCCACTCCTTTTCTACTTTATTTCTCCGGTCCTCTCGTTTGTTTTCCCCCACTCTTTCCCTCTCTCCCCCTCCCACACGCGTCCTGGCGGTGGTTAACATATAGTTGCTCTCTCTCTCACCCTCTCTCTCTCTCTCTCTCTCTGCTTAGTGGTAATCACTGTTTAGAGCTTATCGTTTACCAGTCACTTCTTTACAGGCCACATGATACAGTGTGGGATATAGTAGGCTTGCACGAGGCGGCGAACTTTCCCAAAGTTTCCCTGCAGAGGTTGCGCGAGCTATAGATCCTTCCTTCTTGGATAGATTTAATCAGGCCGAGAGGGAGATTGATATACGGCTCCTGTTTAGCTCTTCCGCGAGCCATTAAAAGCTCTGTCCCTACGGGGACCCGAACGTTTTCCGAGAAAGAGGGCGGCAGAAGGGGGGAGAAAAGCATTTAATAGGGACGTCGCGCAGGGGAAATGGGGTCGCGTATAAAACTTTCATAATTGCTGAATTTTCGTATCATTGTAGTCACGGCAATTCAGACTAGCGCGGTCGTCAAGCTTGAGGACAGTGGAGTCCCGAGAGCTTTTGAGAGAACGTTTGCCGGATGAAAGTCCCAGTGATCAGAGATTGCGGGATGCTCGCTTGAAATAGTCTACTCTATCGGATGACGGTATCTTGGTATCGCGAATAATTTGTGACGTCAATTCCGAATTGTGCGCCTTTATTCCCGTGGATGGAGTCGACCGAATTTAAATGTCTCTGTTTACGGGACGAAAGGGTCGCTCGCCGCTGGCTCGCCGAATGAGTGCGCCAGACTTCGACTTCTGGTTAAGTAATGCGCTCTTTACCCCGGTGCATCATCACGCGATCGTCGCCGGCGAAGAGCCTCCGAGAACCTTTTACAAGGGAACTGGCTCTTTTCTCGTTAAAGCTTAATGGCCATCCAACGCTGCCCTTTCGTTTCCGCTGATTCCTAATCTGTGAATTACAAGACACCGCGCGCTCAAGGAGAAATCGATGTTCCAGATCGTCGTTAAGTTCGCCGGCTCGGATTTACTGACTCTACATGCACTTTTATACGTTATTCTATGCAAAGAGGAATTTGAATAAACTGCCATGAAAGATTACGCCTCCAGTCGGCTCCCCGGAAAATCCTGCGGAATACTGCTAGCTGGGGAGGATTTACTTGCTTTTTCAGAATTTACGGCGGTCGGCCACTCTTTCGCAATTTGCTAGTTGGTCACCCGTCAAAGGGGACTGGAGAAATGGCGTACAATTTCGTGACGCGTTTAAATCCTACAAGTACATAGAACTGCTAGATCTAATTCTGCTTAATTAGATGGGTTAGAAAGGTTTTATAGACTTAAATTGGCTGCCAATTATACAATACATAAATGCATGCGTGGCGAATCAAAGTCTGAAAATAAGGCAGGAAAAACGAACAAGAGGAGGCGAGGAAAAGCAGAAAGCGGAGCACCTCCAATTCTAAAACCATTGGAGAGTACTGCCACGTACGTGATGGAATGTATTGAAAATAATTGATATTTATATTCTACGTGAGCGCGATCCGTTCGCCTGGCTTTTCAGCGCGATTATTGCACTTCTGGATATTTTATATACCTATATAGTTACGGGCCAGTGGACTTTGCACAATCGTCTGGAGATCCTGCATTACGCGGATTATACGTCGCTGCAAGTAGATTCGCAAAACGGTTAACAAACGCGTTAGCATTGTTGCGGACTGTAAACAATAGCCGTAATCCACGCGGATATTATCGCGCATTATACTTTGGGATATTGCAGTTTAAATTACACCCCTGGAGCGTTTCCGATATTATCGATTGTAGTACTCTCGAAAGCATTGAACGTGAGTGAGAGAGAGGGGGAGAGAGAGAGCTCCGTTGTGTTTGGCTTATAACTTCAAGGGGCACAATGATCTCCCCTCAGTGGTTGCAGGTTATGCCACGATACGATCCTTTCAGTGCTCTGCACTACTCTAAGTTAAAGCTTTGAAATGCAATTCTGCACAGGTTACGTCATAAATCGTGCGCAAACAGTAGTACAGTTTAATGAAACTTACCCGCTGGCTCTGTCCCATAATGCAATCTGAGGTTCAGTGTGTTCATCGGATGACCGGCATATACGTCTACTAAACTATTACTCGTCACTGAACCAGCGAAGCTGTGTTTGTAAATTCACAAAAATGGATGAACAAGCCTGTCCAAGATGCAAGACCACCAAATATCGAAATCCATCATTGAAGATGATGGTGAACGTCTGCGGGCACACGTTGTGCGAGAGTTGTGTTGACCTGCTCTTTTTAAAAGGTTTGTTTACATGGCCTAACAAGAAGTCCACAATGCATTTGGTTCTGTCCAGCTAATCTTTTATATCTGTGAATCCTTCAAGGATCTGGCTCTTGTCCTGACTGTAAGATTCCATTGAGAAGAGCGAACTTCCGAGTACAACTCTTTGAGGACCCAATGGTAGAGAAAGAGATCAACATAAGAAAACGGATACTCAGAGATTTCACCAAGAAGGAAGAGGACTTCTCCAGTCTGAGGGAATACAACGATTACTTGGAGGATATAGAGAATATAATATATAATTTAGTAAATAACATAGAAGTTGTGGAGACCAACAGAAAAATAGAACAATACAAGAAGGACAATAAAGAACAGATTACAAAGAGCAAGTCGAAGCTTGGTAGGAGTGAGTATGAATTAGAAGAGATGATAGAGCTCGAGAAGCAAAAGGAGGAGGAGAGAAGGCAGGAATTAGTCAAAGAAGAGTTGGAAGCTAAGAAGAAGAAAATCAGGGAGAAAGAAGCTTTAATAGATGAACTCACATTCTCAGAGGCCAATGCCAAGAATATAGTAGAAACATTTGCATCAGCAATGCAAGCTTCGAAGAAGGAAGCGAAGGCAGCGGCTGCTGCAAAAGCTACTCAGTTTAGCACTGGAATCAAATTTAGCCACCAAGGTAGTCAGAATTATATGCCAGTGCCAAAGATCGAAGAAGGCCCGCTATACTCTTACACTGCTATCCGCCAACCTACTGAGGGCCCATCACCACCAGGTTGGAGAGAATTACAAGCCAGAGGATACGTCTCTCATGTTAGAGGTGAATCGTCGGGTGAGAGAGCTGGTGGATTCAAAGCCAATGTTGCTTGTTTAAGAGCACTCCAGGAATCAATGGCTGGACTCTACCACAATCCATCTCAACGTCAGGCTGATTTTGCACCTGTATGATTCTATAAATTATTTTCATATAGAAAGATCACGTTTTGTAAATACACATGGTCATCCCCTTGCTATAGTTAATAGAGCAACAGTAGCAACACTGGCCAAGTACTTGTACGTAAAAGAAATACAAGTGTAGCTTTGAGTGCCTTACATCCTATGTATTTATAACCAATTATCAGGAGGAATTGAATAGCGGTTCCCCTATCCTACTTTTATATATAAAGTATTACTAAGGAAACCCAATCTGTTTCACGATGATACAAAATAAAGTCTATTTCATTTCCAGCATGGCCATTAATTTATTTTCGTAAGCGAATTGCAAAAATGAGGAATGTTTACTGCATAACGCACCGGAGGGAAAACACGAATTTTCACGCAGTATGACTTGTAGCATCGGTTAAACCGGGGGAAATATGCAATGCCAATTTGCATGGCTAATAAGTTCATTTTCAATTCATTCTCATGCTGGTAATGAAATGGATTTACTTCCAATTTGACGGGATGCTGGCAAGAACAGATCGGTTTTCGGTATGGGCCGACTTCCCGGGGTACCAGCTTTATCGACCGAGGCTAAGCGTTGTCTACTACAGAAAGAGAGGATTTCACGGTATGAATTTATCAATACCCGTTAAAAGCGTTAAAATCAATGCGCAATTTAAAACTAAGACATTATTTATTTACGATTTGAAGTCCGCCGGGTAGTGGAAGTCTTTTATTTCTACCAATACTCTGTTAAAACATCATTTATGTAAACATCCTGCTTCTATCACAAGTGAATGTAGACACAATATAAGATTGAAGGGAATAAGTATACTACATAGCTTTACAGCATCCAATTGATAGAATAATAATTGTCCCAAAACCCAATTGTATCAGTCTTTGAACAAGAGTCACACAGGCAACAGAATACGCGTAATGAATTAGTAACCTTCTCGTGAAACGGGATTTGCTGGCATCAGCGAGTCTGTTTGCTCGACTCAATTTCTCGATAGGCCGTCACGGTTTTCCCACTAACGATTACATACTGTAGTACCTGTGTTTCATCTCAACTCACAATGACTTACAGGTAGAGAGGTCGACAGTTTAGTACGAACAGACCACCGATCGTTTGGACTGGATTAGATGAGCTGGCTCGTCGGAGAAAAGGGCTCGCGTCGATTCGGAAGCCGGTTTGTACGCGAGCTTCCGCAATCTTGAGTGAAGAGCGGTGAGGGTGCGCGTGTCCCAAAAAACTGCAGAGTTCTTCCTGAGAAGTAAGTCGGATCTCGGGGTTCATGGTCCACGAGTGCGCCCAATTCCGGTGGGCGCTGGCAATCTCTGAGGATAATTGGCAGTGGTAAAACGCATGCACGTACCTGGCGAACGAATCACAGGGAAGGGAAGGTATGCGCGAACTCCGGGAGAGACGGGCACGGTGTGCCGAAATGCTTAATTAACGCAAGCGGAGCCTCGCCGGCTCTTCCGCGATCCGGCCAATGGGGAGGCTGCCACCGGCTAAAGGCCCCGCCCCTCGCGAGAACTCCGTTGCCCTTTTCCTCGTGGCTGCCGACCACAGTACGTCCGCGAACGCTCACGGGGTTTCATCTCGGCTCGGTGTCGACTCTGCTCAGCCTCACCGAGGAGGCAGAGACTCTCTTCGCAAGCAGCCGCGCGATTCAAACTTATCCGCCCTTGGCCGCCGCGATCCTTCCCTCGAGGAATCTCTCGTTGGCGCGTCCCTGTCGCCACTTGCCGCGCCGGTTTTCACGCCCCGAATTCCTCGCAACTTGGCACACGAGTCTCGCACTCTCTCGGAGCCCAGTAGAGCAAAGCAGAGGAGGACTCTTGTTGAAATCCCCGCGGCGGCGACCGGGCGCCAATCTCAGTGGATTCTGGCCGCCGAATCATGTAAGAGAAGAGCAGAGAGAGAAAGAGACCGAGAGACCGAGAGAGAGTACGAGCGTCTAACAATAAATCGGTAGAAAATTCGAGTGGGCAAGCGAGCAGCGTCGTTGCAAGAAGCCGAAGGCGGTGTGCGGCGCGATCGACGGCTGAGCGTGTTCGGCCCGGATCTGTCAGCGGCAGGGATCAAGCATCGATGCGAATCCTCGATAGATATCGCTGCTCGTAAGAATGCCAGCCTGAAAAGAAAGGAGAACGAGACAAGTCGCCGCCTGCCCCACGACCTTGCCTCTTCCTCTCTCGGTCCATCGTCGATCGGTAGCGTTGACCATTAGACGATCGCCGGAGAGCATCGAGCGCGGCCTGTGCCGACTGCAGACCAGAGAAAAAGATCCTGCAAGAGAAATGCGGCCCCTCGTGCCGAGCCTCCTCCTCGTGCCATCGTTGCTGCTCGTCGCGTGGCAGGACGGCGCGCAGGCCAACTGGTGGTGAGTTTTCAGCCATACCTAGACACGATTGTTTATGTCCCCTCCGCGGATGGCCCGCTGCCAATCGCCGGCCCTTATTACCGCCACTCGCCTCGTGCTGCCTCGCGCGATTTCCTTCCACTCGGCCGCTCCTTCCATCGCGCGACTCCCTTCGCCTTGCTCGCTCCAAAACACTCCCAATGATGAGGCGCAACCTCCACTCGTACCAGATTAACCGCTGGAATATCGAGAGAGCCGACCCTGCCACTTGTAAGAGTGTGGGTATGTAATACATGGCGTAGCTGACGGCGCGTCGCCGCTCACCGCCGGAGTGAGATCTAACGGGCCGGTGTGTTTGAGCAGTTGCGTATATTAATCTGCGGCGAAGGACACCGTTTCCGATAGGACGAGCGCGAAAGGTCAGGAGGAACGAATTTGGAACCGGTACGAAGGACGGAATGACCTGTCTCTCTCCCCGGTGCGCTGGAAGAAACGCAGCACGCTGGGAGAGGCCGGCAGCGCTCGGCAAAGCCGCGCACGGCAAATGGGCAAATCCTCCGGCATCCGGACTATCCGGAGTGAAAAGTCGTACGGCGCGGCGGCGTAAGCTTAACAAATGAAGAAGATTAGTAGGTATAGCGTCTCTCGCGCCGGTAGATGGGAGAGCGGCGGGCGCCGAGATGAATTTGTGAGCAGCAGTCCCCGCAGGTGAGCCCGAGAGAGCTCAGTAAGACGTTAGTTCCCGGCGGACTTAGCGATGGCTAATCTCCCGCATCTGCAACTGCGTGTGGGCTCTCGCGCGGTATGTAACGGGCACCGGTTAAACCTTAAATTGCACTCGCTTCAGCGGCGGCCACTTTCAATTGGCTGGCTATCTAGTTTTATGCCGGGGCACCTTGTGGAAAGTCAATTGCGTACGCGCGTCTGGCTTTCGCATAACTCGTCATGCACTCGCCGGGGAAAAAGGTATCGATGGTGCAAGCCGCGCCATAAGTCAGTGGGAGAGAGCCGCGCCGCCGATAGATGAGGGTAATGATCTCTTAAATACCTCATTCGCCGCCGCGCGAAAGTCAATATCGACGAATATCCCATTTTACATAATTGGTGATAAATTCTCGGCGCGCCGACTCGCCGCGAGTTAAATCCGAGCGGCGAGAGCGAGAAAGAGAGTGAGAGAGGCCGAGAAGGAGCTGCGGTCGCCGGGCACACGGGATATACCTGCCTCTGGCGGATAAAAGATTTTATCCCTTCGATAATCTGCGGTGCCGTGATGGATGATTAAGTTCTCGCGTATCGGGGCGGAATTTAGCCGCGAATGTTTTACGAGATATATTCCTGTCGGCTGGCTGCGCCGGCCGCGCGCATACTTGAGACGCCGAACTTCTCGGTGCGTGTGGCTCGGTGTCCGGCGAGCCTGCCACCTGCAAGTATTTCCACCGCAAAGCATGTAACACTTTTTTTTCCCTCCACGGCCAACTGATACGCCCAGTTAACCGCACTACGAGATTTTCTATCGGTTTTCAAATGCCCCCCTCCCCCCTGAGTATGTGACGCAAGGATACGTACGTATGTACATATTTGCCGGAGAAAAGGGCGATCACGTTTCTCAATGCGCGGACGTGTCGCGGGACACGGCGGTGACGAAACGTTTAGCTGGAAAGGACAATCTCATAAAAGCCGCCCGCAATTTCATTAGGGCACTGCGCGTGATATAACAATTCGATTTCTCTTTCGCAGCGAATCTCTCCGAAGGTTCAAACCCTTGCTTTACGAGTCCTCGAACTCCAGCATCTACCGCAAGCGGTTAACAATTTAAGAGATTGCCATTGTTGTGATTCGCGAGGAGAAAGGATTGCTGAGCACTACGTATATGCATACACGCAGACCCGTGGACGCGCGTTACACCAACAAGGCAGACTCGTATTTCCCATCTCCGCATTGTAATTTGCACGATGAGTGCGAGTGGGGTCGTCGGAAGGCGAGGGGTTAACTTTCGGCTTACATTACACCGATAAGCGCATCTCGCAAAGAAGTACAAAGTCAGAACGATCGCCGTACAACTTATTCCCCCGGCGCGAGAAGCCCCACCTCTAAAGCTGAGTGATCCCGCTGACAGAAAGACACTCTGCACCACATAATAATTACATTACCCGCGCGCCTACCTTTTAGATCTCGCATAATTACCAGACGTACGTCCGGTATCGTATGTCCTCATTGAATCGTATCCGATGGACATATTGTATCGGATGGGCATAATTGAATAACGGAGCAGTGAGAATCGAGCGAAACGTCCAAGTCGAACTGATCAGGGGATGAGGCGGCCGGGGGGGGGAGGAAGGACGGGAGGACGAAGGGAGCGAGGGTAGTTTTATGTCTCCGGGTAGGTAGCTATAGGCTAGAGCCGAGCGATAAAATTGGCCAGCCTTAAATGTCCGGTAGACGGAGAATCCCCTTCGGTTGGACACGCGCGTGACGAGTTGCTGGAAGCATGCACGATCGGGGAAGCCCCGGTGGCAGTGGTGATGCCTGGTGTGCGACGTATGTAGTACCTATCTTATATAGGATGTACACCACCGCCGCACCGGAGAGTGCGTTCCCGGGTGGTGTCGACGCGCGACGCGCCCCTGCGGTGTGCGAGAGACAGAGAGAGAGGACGCTTTTAAAATGAGAAGGCCGCCGCGCGCGTTGACGGCCTACGGTCAAGCACGATTCTACCGGCAGATTTTATTTCCGACAAACTGGTTTCCCGGCCGATTAATCGCCCTGCGCCGGCCTCTCGCACCGCGCGTCAGCCTTCCGGTACATATGCCCACTTCTTCTTCCTCCCGCGCTCCTCCTGCGCGCTGCGTCTTCTTCTTCGTCGTAGCCTTCGCCTTCGCCGTGGATCGTCGCACCTCTTTCATCCCGGCGCTGGGAAAAGCACGCGACCGACGCGCCAACTGCAATCGGCCGGCTTGATTGCCGCGCCGACTTAATAATTCACGAGGATGCGCTAACTCGCCCCGTTAACCTTGCTCGCCGCACGTATCGCCTCGAATTTCTCTCGAGAGTGCGCCTCGCTCGGCGTAGCTGCCTGCCGTTGCCACCGCGCTTGGAACACTAGACTGCCTTTCGCACATGTCTTGTTCTGGCGATTTAAAGAGGTTGTCGCGGGGGGTAAGAGGGGAAGATTTGGACTCGAGAGGCTTTTTATTTATTCATGGGAGGGCCTCGTTATTTTGAGTTTCGGTAGCCCCGAAATGGAACAAGCAGGATGAAAAGTCGGCCTACAGCGTTGAGTGAGTGAAAGGCTTTCCCTGGCGAGAGCCACTCTAATTAACCAGCTCAATGTAACAGTACCGGGTGGAACGTGAGTCATCGGTAAACCTGTTGTTCCACATCGAAAGAGTTATCTTTTAAGCGGCGCGCGCATTTAGTCCCGGGATCCGGTCTTTCGCGTCACTCGAAAACGATCGACAAAGCGGGGCCGTGGGCTGCCTTTCGAGACGTCACGATCACCATAAAGAGGCGAGGAGACGCGTGGCCATAAACCATCGGACGTCTTCCCCGCGCCCCGTCTTCGGGGGTGAAGGAAGCAGGAAGATAAGACCGGCAGACGTCGGTTACGGCGAACTTTATAAAGGTATCTTTACTGCCGGGCGCGAATCTCCGCTCGAGCGCGTTATAGTTGCACGCGCATTGCTTTTACGAGAGACGATTAAAATTCATATTAACACCCTGCGTGCCTGCAGGAAGGAGTCTTTCTTTCGCTCGCGTCCATTACGGCCGGTCAGCCTGGTGCTGCTGCTGGTTCTCGGCCGCGGCTGCACGCTCGAACCGGCCGATTTAAATGCCGATTTCAGTAGGGCCGCCAGGAAGAAAGAGGACGACGGCGACCGGGGGCGATGAGGGGGGGAGGGGGATGGGGGGCAGACGGAAGGAGGGGCCCCGCTTTATTTCGCGCCACGAGCTTTCAGCCTGCGATAGTTTCATTGGCGTCTCTCAGGGCGTCATAAGTCCGCGCCTACAGGCAGAAAGCTTCCTCGGGTTTAACGGACGGTCGTAACTCGCGAGAATGCGCCACCGGCTCTATGGATTTGATCGGGGGAGAAGTTTACGAACGGGCGCGCTTACGCGGACGAATTGCTCCTCGGCAGCGGGCTTCGACGCGACTCGCCTCCAATCCATCCGGCACCCCAAACTGCGCATCTTACGAGAGATTCAATGGGAGGATAAAGCCGGGCGACCCTATGTTATATGTTTTCTCGCGGCACAGGATCACTTTATAGAGGCGCCGTCCTACTCTCCAATATGCTACGCGACGTGCTAGCATTACACGGGATCTCCCTCTCTCCCGCCCCGTCTCTGTTTCTACCCCCTCGCCGCCATATTTTTTATCCGGCCCGCATAAAAAGTGCCGTAATGTATGAAGCTCCCCGTCTCGTAAAAATAGAGAGGAGCGCCGATAACAGGTTCCCCACAGAGCCCTCGGAGCAAGTAATAGGAACATGTGCGATGACCCTCTTTGCGGATTCCTGTCTGTAGCCGGCGGGATTAGAGTCGCCTTCAGACTTATTGTCGGTATTAGTCGGCCGAGTTTCGATAAGAATCCAGACGGATTCCTTTAATCAAGTCTCCGCGGCGGATTAGATCGAACTCGGAGATGGTCGACTCTTCCTCGTCGCAGTAGTCGAGTAGATATATACTCTCTCTTCCGACGAGGCGATTCGCATCGATGTAGTATATGTGCTCGACTGGCCGTGTTATGCTTGAATGGATCTACGCTCAGAGCATTTCGTCCTGGAAGGCCAATGAACCCTTCACTCTTGTTTTTCCACGGTATTATGTTGCCGCGAACTCCTCGCCGTATCACTGCACTCAGGCTCCGGGCACCGCTGCACGGCTCAATCTAATGATAGCAAAGCGAAAACATAATGCACGTACACCCGGAGTTCACTTAGCGGACAATGTAAAAATCCACCGACTACACGGACCAAACGCTTTCTCCTCGGCGCGGAGTACGAGCCGCAGCTGTTAGCTAGATTACCTCGCTAAGGAACTCGTGCAATTTTCCCGATGGCCGGCAATAAGGAGGGTACACGATCCACATCCGATCGGCTGTTTTCTCACGGGGCAAATTGCAATTGGGGAAAAAGATCATCCAAGTGGAATAGTCTCGCTGGTCGGGCCGCCCGCGTCGGGCGGCTACGAGGTTCCCCTGTACGTCTGTGTCCTAAGGTGATTAAGATCACTTGGTGCTCTTCTTCTGCAATCCGTCTGCGCGTGACTTCCTGTCAGGCTTATGATCTAATCGGAGCGAGGCGGAGATCGGGCCGGTGCGGTATGTCGATAATGCGCGAGTTCTCGAAAGGGATGATTGGGGAGAGTGGCAGCATACGGACGGGCGGCGGCTATCCGTCTTTCCCACTCTGTCCGATGGAGTGCGCGGCAAAAACTTAATGCCATCCTGTTTTATTTAGTACTTCTCGTTTTACATCGAAAGGCTGGCCGGCCTTCTCGTCGCGCGGCTCTTCCTCCTCTCGCTCGAAGAATCCCCGACAAAGGAGGCCGCCGCAAGCTTTGGGAGGATGCCTCCAGGACTCCTCTCCGGCAATGTTTCCCTCGGGCCCAGATATATTGTCATAACGAAGAGGCTGGGCTGGGCCACGACATACTCTCCCTTTCTCCTCTTTTCTCGGCTTTTTCCTATCATTCTTATTTCCACTCTCCTCCTCCTCCGCCTCCTCCCCCTCCTCGCCGCCCGTCGTCGCCACCGTCGACGGCGAGTCTCTTCTCTCGCTTCGTGGAACCTCTCCTGGCATCAGCTGGCCTTCCGCTCCTCGAAACTCCTCTCATTATGTGCGAACCATTATTTCCTCCTTTCTTTTCAGAAGGCATATAACAGGCCTTACCGAACAGTTTTGTACTTTGGTTACGTCCGCATCAGTGATACCCTGTCGTCTGGCTTTCTCGCGCTTCCTCTCCTCTTCCTCACTGGAGACGCCGACTTCCCTCTATCACTCTATACCTATGTACATTCTACTGCCTTTCCGCCAGCATTCCGTTCCGACTCCTCTCCAGCCTCACTCCGATTCTCTCTATGATCCCACCGTCACTTTGTCCATAACTACTGCTCTAGACTCTGGTAATGGACTCTCGTGCCGCTAGATGCTACCAGCCAGGTAGACTTATAAGAGTACAGTGCGCTCTGCACGGCATGTTAACCAGTACATTAATTATCGGCTCTTGGAATTCGAAGGCAGCTGCGCACTCCATTTCGCAACGAGATCGCACTCGCGTCTGGAGTTTGCCTCGAGTCGCGTGTCATCCAGCATTGCTCGCACGCGATGGATGGGATCGAAAGGAATTGCGTGGTTGCGAGTGGTGCGCGAGAGTTTTCTCGATTTTCGAAAAACATCGGCCGCGCGCTCGCCCGACGAGGAATGCGCGCGGTGTACGTGAGGCTGCTGGTGGATCATTATTCCCACAGGTTTCCGTACAATACAGCTATTCGTCGAGCGGCGAGGTTTTCGTGCGCCCGGTGTGCGCCCACTGGACTGGTTATGCACGCCAGTTCCCCGTTGCTAATTATTTCTGCAGGAACACTCTTTTCGCCCGGTAATTAACCCTTTTGTGCCCAATAATGAAAGTCCCGCGGAACGTGTGCATTGACTTAGGAACAATGCGTTTATTAGGGCTACTGGCACGCGAAACTTTTTAATTGCGCTGTTTGCGCTGGCCCGCGATACAGCTGACTCGGTAACGAGAGTATACCGGCACGCCCCGGGGCAGCCAAGTTTCTCGCAGGGAGATGGGCATTTTCGGCCTTTTCGAAATAGCCTGCCAACTAGAAAACCCTCTCCTCTCTTGCTCCCGTAAAACTGCCCGGGCTCTCATCAGTGTCACCGGGAGTGGAGAGCTCGGGATCGATCTCTTATCTTAATAGGATGCTCCGGCTAATTCCGGAGCAGCATCCTCGCGATTGCCGGGAGATTTGGGCCTGCAGCGTCGCCGAGGTCTACGGTTAAGAGGAGACGCGTACTATCGGCGACACACACTTGTTGAACGCGTGGTTTATCTTTGGCCATAGATCACTCTCAGGCTTCTACCGCCTCTTCCGTTACGCTTTCCCTTATCCACCTTATTTCTTGGTCCGTTTGACGCCCTCGTGCTCCGCTAACCTGGCCGCCTGCCGGCTTCGTGTACCTTGCGAGGAAATGCTTTTAAAAGACGCTCCCGCACCAATATCCCCGACCAGCCCCACCTAATCTATGTATAGTCAACGTCGCGCCATGATATTCTGCAAACACACTACTATCCGCCGCGTGCGCTTTTCGCCATCGGCCTCCAATTTCCCTCCTCTCCTTTTTCACCCTTTGCGAGAGCGATCCACTTTTTCTCCGCCCGACTGTTTGATTACGCCCCCCGCTTCGTCTATACGTGTTTTAGACCTTTTTTATTTTTGTCATCCAAGGTATGTACTACATCCTCCATCCTTTCGATATTCGCCGCAGTCGCTCTGCCCTATGAGGCGTAATCCGCGAGAAATGCGTTAGATATTTCTGTTTCCTGGCGTGTGTGCTGGCCCGATTTATTTGGTCCTTGTACCTTATCCCGTCATCCTGCTGGCTGCTCAACTCTTTTCCCGTCTATTTGTGCCGTCTTGTCCACCCTCCTTGTTAGTCACCCCCAGCTCCACCCGACTCCTTATCCGCTTCCCTTTTTCCTCGGCTCATCCTGCCCGTGATCCTCGTCCTTCGTTGCCCCCCGGCGGACCCCCGGCCCCCTCCCATCCGGCGACGTCGTCTACCTTCCTCTTCCATCTCTCCTCCTCATATCGAGGCTGCGCGCGGCTCTCTCATTTCTATTCGAGCTCTCTCCTCTCCTTGGGCTCCAGGGCCATTCTCACCCCCTTGAGCGTTCAGTGGCCCTGCTGTCTCCTCCGCGTGTCCCGGTATCTCGGTGGCCATAAATTGCCGGCCTCTTCTTTTATTTGCGGGAGCGCCGAACTTAAGTAACTAGATCCGAAAGCCGCTCTCTCCTCGGCCGAGGGGTTAAACGGCCCCGCGCGCGCGCGCGCGCGCGTTCCTCCTTATACGGTTGCGATAGGCGGCGTAGTGTGGCCCACCACCACCACCACCACCACCCTCATGTCTCCTCGCACCCACTCTCATTCCGGGATCTCTGTCCCGGGCAGCAGAGCGAGCGGGCCAGAGCAATAGCAACAGCGCCGGAGTCAGAGCCGGCGGAGAGCAGCAGCGGCAGATGCAATTGCGTTGTCCCGCGGGGGCGAGAGCGTGTCGCAGCGGCAGCAGCCGGACCAAGGGGTCCAATAATGGCGACCTGAATAATACAAGGGACACAGCAAGCCACGGAGGGGAAGGGTGTGGAGTCAAATCGTTGTCGTCGCCATGTTCCTTCTATTCATGTTAAATTTCATGCCCGATCCTCACTCTCTTCCACCTCCTCGTCGCCAAGTACAACGTACGCACACATATACCGGGCACGGCCGGTCGGAGAAGAAAGATCCTCCACTGTTCGCTTACTTTTCTTCCTTCTCCTCGTCTTACTCCTCCCTTTATCTGCATCTCGCTCCGGGCATATTCCCCGAGAATTTTGCCCCCAGACAGATTAGGGAACAGACGCGTCTCGCGTACGCCCGGCGCGTTATGATCGCGCGCGCGTTCACTTGCCGAGGGGGTTTCGGCCTGTCTGTGGGGGAGAGAGAGAGAGAGAGAGGGCCGATGGTTGAGAGTCGACAATCCCGCAGCCTGACATAAATTAGTCGTGGGTTAAATCCCGGCCTAATCCATCATAAATAACTCCGTGCAGATGCGCGCGTGTGTGAGCGCGCGAGCGCGCGGGGATCCCGTCCCCTAAATTATTTCGAAAAGATCGCGCGCAACCCACGTGCTGCTCGGTCGCCGGCGCTCCTGCTGCTACTGCAAAATGGACAAATGTGGACGCGCGCGTCTGCATTGGAGGATCCGCACCCGGCGCGCTCTGTCTCGCCGAGTGCTTAACCACCTGCCAAATCCGGGAGGATTTTTTCATCCCCCCATTGACAGGCCCCAACCCGACTCCATCCCGAGTTACACCCTTCGCGCGTCGACTGTTTGTTTCAGCATGTATTCCGTGAAATCGCCGGGAATCCCGCTCTCACGAGTGCCCGCCGCATACATATGCATCTAGTGTGCAGTAGGGTCAAGTGTCTCGAGAGCGTGTCTTTAGGAAAATCTGCAGGCGCACGTTCCGCTCTCACAGCTCCCCCCGAGTGTGCAAGCCGAGCCCGGGGGATTTTGACTGCTCAGCCGGGTTTCCGGGAAAAGCCGCGGCCGAATGACGAATTTCTCTGCTTGTACCAGAAACTTATCTTTACAACATCAGTGTCATTTTTATTCACAACTCGTATCCTTGCTGAGGAATACACGTGTCAGCCAGATACGAGCGACTCGAAAGTGTTAAAGAGTCGAGCGTGAGATGCAATTATGGCTCGACTCTCTCCGAATGACTAGCATGAGAGTGAAAGAGAGAGAAAGGGAGAGAGCGGTTGCTCGATGGGTGAGCGAGGCTGGAAAAAATGCTGCTCTTGTTTTATTTACGATTTAACGGGGGACAAGTCGCCGCGGCTTGAATTGCCTGGGCTCCGGGTGCGCGCGGGGTTGCGGCCACTTGGCGCGGCTAAATCTATCCCCGGCATTCTGCGCGCTCGGCAGCCCCCGCCCCTCGCACGAGCGACGGCACCTCGTCTACTTTAATATTAATGGACAAGTTAGTAGACAAACCCCCCGGTGTCGCTACGCGTGTCAAGCCGCGGTGATTCTAGGCAGACGGATTGAACCAACTACACATAACATACATATACTAGCTGCGTAGCACAGTGGTAAAGACACGCGCGCGTCGACATTCCTTTCGTCGAATGCCAGAAGCTGCCCTTTCGAACTTGGATATTTATTCGCCCGGCCGGCATTATTAATGGCGGCGCAAACACGTTTAATCGAACGATTAGATACCTGATTGATGCGTGCGCTCGTAAATCAGTCGGCGCGAGAGCTGTTGCCGCGGTCACGAAGTAAAAGGCAAGAATTAAAATGTATGAACTGGGCGGCGCGCGAGGCCGCATTGAGAGTCGGCTGTACGAGTTAGTGGCGAGAGTACGCGTGTTTTAATTATTACCGGCGCACCGTGCCGTCACCCACGGAGCAGTGGAGCGCGTGTACGCAGTTGCGTGTGACACGTGAAAGATTATCCCTTATCTGGCGAAGAGAGCGGGTGGGCGGGGGAGACTATACTCGTCAATATTTATGGAAGGATGCGATCCAATTCCGGCACACGCTTCTCGGAATCGCACTGGGGTGTGCTTGCACCCCGAGCTAACATTTGCCGAGGGAAAATATACCTTGAACTTGAGTAATACGAAAGGCGAGTCCGCATCACGGGGCGATTAGCCTCGCTTCATTATCAACTATGATTCGTCCGAAAGCCCCTCGCCGCTTCCTTTCTCAGAGGCCCGAGGGATTCCGTTCTCTTGAAACGGGATAGCGCGCTCCTCTCGTCTCGACCAAAACCCTCCCGACCAATCTTTTTTTCCCTCCAAACTATGTATTACGGTTCTTGAGGGCTCAGGTAAAAGTTGGACCCTCTTCTCCTCCTCCGTCGCGGCGCAACCCTCTGCCCACGGTGAGAGCGCACACTCTGCTTACTCATATAACAAAAGTGTAAACACACCGTCTCTCTCTCTCTCTCTTTCTCTCTCCGCCGCTTTTTCGTCGAGACCGTGATAGGAGGCCGACGGATATAGGCTCGATCAGATCTAGCATCCAATTTATTTCTTGCCCGCCGAAAAGCTGAGACGAGCGCCCCAGAACTGTAAAATCACGTCGCGTCGATGTTTCTACACGACGCGAGTATGGTGTGCGTGGTATTTGTTATAAGGATAGTACTCGCATCGTGTAGGGAGAAGGAGAGGAAGCCGGCGAATGGGCGAGCATTAATTTAACGCGGAGATAATAAAGCAGGAGAGATGCGATGCTGGATATACATGTCGATAATGTGAACGCGGGATCGTTCTATTTGACGATCGTATCGCCCGGAGGGCCGTGAAAAATAATAACGAGAGCGGACGCGCACGTCCACTAGGCAAATTGACCATTTCCACGGCGGCCTCTCGCCATAGCAGTCGGATAGAGAAGCTTGGTCCCCAGTAGCCGTAGAAACCCATTACAGCGGTTATGGTGCGCGCTCGGGCTGCCCGGGTGCCCACACACGCGCCCATCTTCCAATGGGGTGGCCTTCTTTTTTCATGGCAAGGTGCTTTCCGTCCGCTTGGTTCCCGTGACTCACGATGCCCCCCCGACGCGGAGCCGGGAGAGGATGGAAAAAGGAGGCATCGATCGAATGCAGGCCGCAATAGATATCCTCTTTGTCTCGAGACGTGGCCGCCGGAGTGGGAGAGAGAAAATCGGGAGGAAGGAAAGCGGAGGAAAAATCAGTTCCCTCATGGCTTGGCAGCTCCACTCTCCTCTCGATCCTCTATCATCCCACTCTCCCATTTCTCGGCGGGTTCTTCGGCTTCTTATTCCCCATTTCTCGGATTGATGATTCGGTCGCTCGCTCCTTCCGCCCGAGTATATATCCGTGGCCCTCGCTCACTCTTCATTTTCTTGCCATCGCCGCATTGTAAACGGCCGAGATCAGTACCACGAAACAAAACGCGGAAGGGGGGCTAGGGGGGCAGAAGGGGGGGACGGCGAATTGCGGTAACTGGGGCGTAATATGCGCCCTGCTCGCAGGGTATGGCGAGTGTAAGCGGGAAGGAGAGAATGCGAGGAAGAGAGGAGAATGAGAGTGTGGGGGTTGGAAGGGGAGGTGGGGGGCGGGCGGGAGTGAGGGAATGAAGAGCACTCTTGATTTGCGGATACCGCGATCTTCCTGGTCGACCTTTTGTCAGGAGGCCGCGCGCGCGGCCGAGCGGAGCGGAGCCGCCGGAGGAGGAAGCAGAAAGGGACGGAGCACGATCGACGATGCCACGATGGAGGCGGCGTGCAGGAGGAAGAAGTAGGGGAAGGGACGGAGAGCGAGGAAGCTAAGCACAAAGGGGGAGAGGGATGGAAAAATGGCGAATCTCACTAACAAGCTTTCGAGCGAGCTTGCGGGAAACAAGCTCGAGGCTGGTTTCGTGCTCTCAAGTACACTCGAGCGGAGAAAAGCCGAGCGTGGAGGCGCGTGTGCTCTCTCCTCTCCGCGTAGCACGTACGCTACTACAGCGATGCTCGAGCGCCCTGGAGGATCCTCCAGCGCTCCACCCTTTACGCCGCACTGCTCTCTCGAAAATCCAACCCTTTTTGGCTCGGGCGACCAATCGCTGCTAACCTGCCGGCTCAATCCGCGCGCGCTCTACGTCAACCACCTTTCTCTGTCGCCTCTCTCGTTATGCATCCTTCACCTCGAACCAGCCGCTCTCTCTGTGTGTACCTCGAAATTTCATTTCACCCCTTAAGAGTCGAATCCCCGCGAGTTCGCTCCTGAGCTCCTGAGCAAGTGAGAGAGAGAGAGAGAGAGAGAGAGAGAGAGAGAGCGAGTGGTTTCTTCGTGTTCTACCGCGCGCCTTCTCAATCTCGCGAGAGAGACCCTCTTCCGAGCTGCGACCTCTCCTCCTCCTCCTCCTCCTCCTCCTTCCGCGCTACTTCGATGCAATCGCTCCGACAAGCCGATCTACCCCTTGACAGTACGCATCCTGCCCTCCTCTTGGACCACTCACTTCTGCATTCTGGAGAACTTCTTCGCTCGTGAACCGCCTGCTTGGTACCCTTCTTTCCTCGCCCGACCATTTCCACCGAGCTGGTACCACTAATTTCTTTTATGAGTTCGATGCCCCCCGTGCTACCTTCTCCCCGGCGAGCAGTCCTTCATTTTATGTGCTATGCTCGGAGACGAGATGAGCCGCTCGTTTCGACAGTCCAAGTGTAGCTCCCCCTCCTCCCCCCCAAGAGTGTGTGTAGTGTCTACACGTATCTCGGATCTCGACAAGTGGATGATAGAGCCGGCTCCATCCCATGACGCGACACTTGCCTCGCGGTAATATCTTCTTGACGCTGGAATCTCCACTCGCCTCTCACCACCATTGTCTCCCTAGACGCGTTCGTTTTCCTTCCAGTCGCTTCTTTAATACGAGCGAAAGGGCGACCGTGCAGCAGCGAGCCGCTGTATCAACTCCCGCGGACCGAGCGGCCCTTTCAGCCTCCCACCTCCAGGGCAAGGGATGCGTTGAAATGATATTTTCCCGGCCGCCGTAATTCGTGGACGCGCCTCGGAGCTGGAATGGCTGGAGCGTCGAGGTATGCGTTTCAAGTGGATCAAGCCGGAATACCTTGGCTCCAACGGATCGTAAAATGACGCAGCAACGCGCTCGATCTCTACCGTATACTTGGAGGCGCGCGTCTACACCTCGGCGCTTATCGCGCCAGAATTCAGCCGGCTTTCAGCAATATACATACGCCTAAATTGCCCAATAGACGCTGAGCGCGTTCGCCGATTTTTTTCTCCGTAAAAGAGACTTTTTCCACGAGAGGAATCTCCGCTAATCGTAAGCACAGGCACGCGGCCGAGCCTAAGGAAAGGCCTGAGCCGGGCAAGGTCTCATTAGTGGCTGGCATCTCTCGGACACGCGTATCCCGTGTCCCGCAATTGGGTGTGCATTAAAAAGGGAGGAACACGGGAGACGGATATCGCGACGGAGAAACCATGCAACGAGCCCCGTGAGAGGATACATTCCCCAGGGAACTCGCCCGTCCTCACGAATTCTTTCCTACGATTTGTTTCTTTACCTTCGTCCACCTAGTCCTCCTAGTCCCTACCGGCCCGTAGCCGCCCGAGAGCCACGCTCTCGTGTACGACACTTCTTGTCATCGGCGCATTTAACCACGTAGGCTGATCCTTGGAAATACTGAACCGATAGCCCCGGCACCCTTATTTTTTGTCTCGGCCTCTCAGCCGTCCACCTCGCCGGGAATCAGGTATAAAGGAAACAAGCTCGCCTTATCTCGGCCCGTCGTGTATTACGGATTTCTAGTGTTTAATCGAGGAGAGCGAAGGGCGAAAGCGGCGCGAGAGGGAGTGACGTATATTAGGGACATTGGAGCGAACACGCCGTTCAAGCCCATGCGGCGGAGGCATTTTTCTCCGCGCGCTTCATATATATTACCATCAACGGCTCGGGGCGGCCGAGGGAAGGGAGGAGAGAGAGAAAGGGAGAGAAAGCATCCTCGAAATGCGGGATCGTGATCGCGCCGCCTCCCGTTTTCCTCGCGCGTATTACTCACTCCTGTCGTTGACGCGACGGAGACACGCTCCCGGTACATACACGCACTCGCGTGTATACACGGGAGAGCGAGAACGGGGCGGGAGGCCGAAAACCCCGCTGCCCTCCTTTCTCCGGGAGGTTCGACATAAAAGCCCCGTGGCCACGTACGCGGCTTATTTGCCTCGGTCTCTCCCGCTTACGAATTTCTCATATTTGCCGGTGCGCCCGCGAGTTTACACTGCACCGGCCACTGCTCGCGAGGGAGAGAGACCTCGAAATACTTTTTCTTCACTCGGTTATCTCCGCGCCCTTTTCCCACTCGGTCCCGCGGATAACAACAAGCCGCCCGCGATCCTCCGTGTGATATCGTCCGACGTCCCATTGTGGGAATCGGGGTGGGTTTCCCTCCGCGGCGAGTCGGCTAGCGAATGGCGCAGGCTACGCAGCGCGTGAGAAATCATCCCCCGTTGGCTCGCGATGTATCTCGCGGCAGATGCCGCGGTGAATGAAGATGTATAGGCCCGGAGATGAGGAGGAGGAGGAGGATGATGTGTACACAGTAGGTATGCGCGCGGATGGCTCGAGTTGGCCCACCACTTGTGGGCAGGGTAGGTGGCGAGTGCTCGAGAGTCCAGTGCACCACTCTGTATTCGGCTTGGGACCTTTTCGTCGGCTGCGCTCTCGAGGGTCGTCCTACTCTGGAGGTGCGCGCGGTATTCCTTGTCTGCTCCAGTGGGCTTCCTCTCGTGCAATCGACTCTCCTACCCGCCGAGCCGAGCGAGACACCCAGGACAGACGGACTCGTCGCCAATGGCACACCGGACGACGATGCGGCTGCATAGAAATGAGAGCGGAAATAGGCGCGCAAACAAACAGACAAACAAGCCGCATTCAGCCGGGCGCGGATTGTTCGGTGAATTTTGCAGGAGTCATATTCATTTCTGAGATTGGCTTCTTCCAACTGCGAGCTCTCGCAGCTCTTTTCGCGAGTCTCTCGCTCGGCTCCGACTCTCCGCTGCTTTTTCCTTTCTCCCCGGCGCGGCGGCTTCCTCGGAGCGATTTCATCTATCGGCGATCCCCGAAGGGATCGCGAGTCAACCGGGAGGAGGCGCGTACAAAGGGAGACGGGAAACAGCATATCGGCGAGATTGAGGAAAGGAGCTGGGAATTGAAGAAGCGAATGGACTCGATCGATCCACTCATTTTCCGGGGGAACTTATAAGCTGGACTCCTCAGACCAGCCCCTCCGCGATTGCAGAGCCGACTTTTTATCAGTCCAGCCAATAACCAATGTCCTGCCGCAGTTCCTCTACCGGAAGCCTCTGTAGAATTAGCTCGATCGATCCCCAAAATGAAACTTGCGCTCGCCCACGTTTCTAAGCAACTTGTCCAGCGAAGCGCGTGTGTAATATCGTCGGAGAGCAGCGCATATGTATACAGCGGGCTCGGGTTCGGCTGACAAAGTGGCTGTCAACCGGCCCCGTCAGCTTTCCCGTAGTCGCAATGAGCCGCAGAAAATTTAAAGGGCGGCTGCGGGGCGGCTGCGGCAGCGTCGAGGGAGGATAAGTTCAATTTGGTGCAGGCGCGTCCCGATCGAATTTATCGGTCGGTTACCGCGCGCGGACACTCGGCTTTCCATGCGGCCATTGTGTAGGAGGGAAGGATCGAAGCTCAAAGTGGTCGGCGAGGTAATGTCCGATGTAATAAGATAAAAGAAAGAGCGTCCGTCCCGTTCGCTCCCGGGAGAAGCGCTCCGACGTAGATTGCACCGAGTGGCTTCCTCGGAATTGTATCCACTCGTGCAGCCGTGCACTCGTCTTTCCGAGAGTCTGCCCGACTGGCATCGAGCTGCAACCTGCAACATATCCGAGATATCGCCGCTCCTCCATCCGTGCAATCGACGTCGATCCATGCGAAATCGTTGAAATCGCAAATTTTCCTACTCAGCCCGGATGAGTTCGTTCATCCCAGCGGCGGCGGCGGCGGCGGCGACGCTGCCGCGGGAGTAGTTCCACTTTGAGAGAATCAAAAACGAGGATCGCGCTTCAATACACCGGGATTGCTTCCCGGCGTATCTCCGATGAACACGTGCTGCAATCTCCCCCCCACCAGAAAGGTATGCAGAGATGTGTATGGGAATGAACGAAAACAGGGGGGAGGGGGAGAGAGAGAGATACTGGTGCAGCGAGCGCGAGATTCTTCGAGGCAGAACTTACGAGGGAAGAAAAATATTGCTCCTTGGAAGCTCGTCATCGAGTTGAGCTACAGATAAACGGTTTTACGATTCTTCGTGGAATTCCATTTGGCAAAAGGTTGTCTCTCGAAAATCACACTCTTTCCGGTCGCTTTTACGGCCATCGGTTCCTGCACTTGACTCGTTTTATCTCCGTGTTAAGGGTTTGCTTTCCGTGAGAAACTCCGGCCGTCGACACTCGCGCTCGCGCACCTTGCACTCATCCCGGATCGTTCAAGCTTTTAGCTGGCATTCGTAACCCTTGCCTTCCATCGGCCAACGCATTCCGTAAAGTATACTAGACCTTTCTAGCCAATAACTGTATCCTGTCGCCGCGCCACTGCGAAACCAGTTGATAAAACCAGTATAAGACGCGCATAGGAGGCCGTGAGTGGCGATTCCTCGGGCGCAATCTATGTCAGGGATGCAGGAGAGGATCTGGGGTGGAAACTTAAGTATCGTGCTTTCAGGTCGTTCGACTTGGAATAATTCTGGCGGAGCAAGTGGCAGCGGGACGATTTGCCGAGTCGAGAGGGAAAATCGTTAATGGAGGGCTTGCGGCCAAGTCACCAAATTCCAGCGCGTTACGCCAAAACTATTCTCCCGTCCCACTCGCCCCGCTCCTGGACCTACTTCCGATATCGAGCAACCGCTCGGCAATGTCGAGCCGTTAAAACGACGTGGTTGATTGACGTGTGCCTCGGCTCGTACTCATTAATAAGTACCGCGCGAACGCACCCGCCGCCTGAAAGCCCTTTTTTCTCCTTCTCCTCTCCCGGCCGTCTTTTCTAGTTCTCTCGCTGTCCCCCGCAGCCTCTCATCCACCTTTCTCTATTTCAGATAGTTTATTAATTTGCCCGGCCCTTGTGGGACAAGTGGGCCTGCTTCAACGCCGGTATTCGCCGGCTGCTCCACCACCCTTCCGCCCCCTCCCACGGCTTTTCTCCCGTCATCTCTAGCTCACCCTTAGCGGGCATCTCGTTGCCGTAGCCTTCGAGCCGCTCCGGGGAGTAGCGCGCACCACTCTCTCTCTCTCTTTCTCTCAGGAGGAAATTCTCCCTCGATGGTTCTCCATCGCCCGGTTTAAAGCAGCGAACGCGGCAGTCGTGAGTCAAGATGAATTTCCTCGCTCGTTCGGCCCACGTATACATGAGAGAGGCCGGTACGTGTGTGCGCGGGCAAGACTTACCTCCAAAAATAGCCGCGAGTGTTCACCCTTGCCCACTGGCAGTACTACTCGGCGTATGTATAATATCGTTCAGATTCGCCGGGTTCTCCGCGCATTCGAAAATATGTGCCATCCGGCATCTAGGACGGCTCTTCTGGTATGCGCTGTCACGCACTTATGGGTTCGTTCGCACTGGAGTGCCGGCGAGTGGCCACTCGAGACGCCGCGATTCCGACGTCCGCCGTCGGCTAAAAGTGATACGGAATCGCATCTATTCTCGGATGATGCACTCGCGCCTCCGCTAGAGCGAGAGATAGAGACGTCAGGGCGGCGGGCGTCGGCGTCGCCGTCGCGGCAACGTATACCCGCGACATTTCATAAACATGAAATCAGTCTGAATCGCACAACGGCTACACGAGCCGGCTTCCTCCCACCGAGGCTAACTTATTTATAAGCCTGAACCACTTCCTGCACATGAGATCGCAGTCGGCCAACCTCCTTGCACCCTTGCACCCGCCGATCATCGCGCTCCTGGCTGCCTCTTTGAACTAGTTTCCTTTGAGGAGGTTTCTTCCGCTCTCGGTCCTTGATATGAATTAATGCCAATTTCAGCTGACACGCTTCTTCAAGTGAAGTCTCAAGGTATCTGTAACTAGTGGATTTCTCGCTCGCCGGGGAGTTACATAGTCGTAATTCGTATGGAGAGTGCGACTGGTCGAACAGTTTTACCATTGCGACGAGAGCTGCGCTCGAGAAACTTCCTCGCTCGCTTTCCTCCCGTGACGGGACCCCGGCCCTGGAACATTTAATTAAGCCGACGCGCAGCTGTAAATTATCACGCTATCGACAGCAGGGATGCTAGCCGGCCGCGGCAGCGCTACGGAGCAGTGTGAGAAACCGAGCAGAAAAGGAAGCTGGTGAAGGCTCCGAAAAGGGGGCGGGATGGGGAAAGTAGGGAGGGATCGCCGGTGTAGCAATACGTTTGCTGTTGTGGTCGCCGTTAGCACCGTTAAACTAGCCTTTACTGTTCCGGGCGAGCCTTTGAGCCCCGCCGACTACTCCCAGGGCAGCAGCCGTATATTCAATAAAACGCGCGCTCACCATAAAATGCCGCGAGGCCAGTCGACGACCAACTCGCTTCGAACTAACTTGGGCCCGCGCGCGTTTAGCCCGCACACCCTTGCCGTTCCCTCGGTGCCCGGCTGCACCTTTCGCACGCGAGCAAACCACGCGCGCATCTGCTGCTACCGCACTCTCGTTTACACGAGCGTATCCTTTCGCGTGTGCGGCAATTTTAAAAAAAGACCCTGTACGCAGAAAGGCAGAGGATTCTCGAAAACCCGGCCCTTTGATGTCTCCGAGTACGCGCCCAGTGCACGCAGGACTCGCTGCACCCCGGCCATTCTCCTCGGCTCTGTTTAGACGTTTAGAGGATCCTCGCCCGGCGCGCAGATGCAACGCCGGCAGTCGAACTAGTGAAAGATAACACGCGATATATTCCATTATTGTAGACGATGCCCAGCGGTGGCCGGAGCGTGGTCGATGGCTGGGCCCGCCTGGTCGACAACTTGTTCCGGCGAGAGCCGAGGGCCAATCTAGCGTGACGGGAGACTGCCGGCAATATTATATTCATTTGACGATAGCCCCGAACATAATGCTTGACAAATAGTTACGAAAGCGAGGATATCCTTCTTTAAGGGCAAACAGACACGCTTTCGAGGTAACAATGCCGCGCGCTCCGAAAGGAAAGAAAGCCCGGCAAGCACAGATCGGGAGGAGCACAAAGGAAGAGAGGAGAACAAAGAATGGAATCACGATATCCGTCTCGGGGGCGGGGAGCAGAAGGTAGACTAGACTCAAAAGAAGATTTCCGAAGGATACCCCGCGAACTTCCATCTCTCCACGGCGATGACTTAATAAGCAGAAAATCCGAACCTGTACGGAGGGAGAGGGTGCGCGCGGACCGGTGCAGTGGTCCAGGGCCGAGGCTGCTCCACGGGGTAGGTTTAGAGGGTAAACAGCAGGGTAATTGGGAGAAAGTATAAAGAATTTTCTGCTAAATTGAGCCCCTTCCTTCGTCGGGATGGAATTTCTCCCCTTTGGCTTCCCGATGCCGACGCGCCGCGCGCCGCGCCGTCCTCTCTCTCCCGAGTAGCGAAGCGCCGCGACGACCTAGCCGCAATGAAAGTTTTCCAATAAGACACGAAAGAGCTAATCAGACTTTTCCCGGATATAGCCGGTCTCGAGCTCAATGATCCGTGTATATATACCTACGTTTACGCCTCCACCACCCTACCGTTTCAGCCTCATCCCCCGACTCCGACAGTGTTCATCCTGTCCTTCTGTTCCCATCCACGCTCGCTCTCAGCCTTTGCATTCATGCTCGAGATCACACTACGTAAGACATACTTGTCGCTTGATTTTCACTCGGCGACGAGTCGGCATTCTCTTCTCACTGACACGAGCGGTTAGTCGTATCATTTGCAGATTAATCTCATACTTTTCTCCTGCTTTTGTTGGGGCAAGCGTTCAAGGTAGTTGCTCACGTCATTTGGGGTGCGGGGGATAGAGGGGAAGATTTGAGGGCTGATACAACGTTATGAGGGCTTTCAAACTAAAATAAAACCAATTAGATCGTACGAACAGTCAAGTTGAAAATTTGTAGAGGGGCGGAGTGACTGCTAATTACTGGTCTGTATGAGTTTGTCGGATTTTGTGAGAACTTGTAAGACCTTATCAAGAGACAAGGTCTTGTCTCGGGCCAAGTACAAAATACAGACCTTGTATCTTTTCCGGAGAGACCAAATGCGGGTTTTTGCAATGTTCGAACTGCAGCGACAAATTAAACATTTGAGTTTTCGCAAACACTGTCGAACAGGCCACGTCAGGGCTAAAGATCATTCTGACAAACTTTCAAGAGAATCTCAAGAAAAACAGTTTTTGCGACCAACAAAAAGAAAATCCCGTTGA
This sequence comes from Crossocerus cetratus, assembly GCA_963675795.1. Lineage (NCBI taxonomy): Eukaryota > Metazoa > Arthropoda > Insecta > Hymenoptera > Crabronidae > Crossocerus > Crossocerus cetratus. The sequence goes on along the minus strand of OY776662.1, from coordinate 29,358,238 downwards.
CTCTTCCACTCTGGTATTTGTTCCGGCGAGAAAGAGCGGCGTACATATACATATAGTCCTTTCGGCAAAGGTAAATTAGATTCCTTTCCGGCGTGTATTCGGCGAATGGCGGCGCAGGCTGCGCGCTGCACACGGAGGTATACATGTTTTTCGGAGTAATGCGACTCTATCGATGTAGCACTGTTTGTGCATTATCCCGGCGTAAACAAGAGTGTTGATTCAGGGTGTATAGCATTATACACCGCATGGCGCCGTGATACATCGCGCTCTCCATGCACACCAATTAATTCTGCATTACTGTTTGCCGGAGTTTCGATGGCGCCCACTCTCCCCTGGCATACACAACGCGGCCACATCATGTGCCCATCAAAAAGCAATATCTCGTGCGTACGCGCTCGCCATGGCTTCTCCGAGCTAACTAACCCGACACAACTTTTCCGCGTTTGTTGAAATATTAGTGCCGTGTCGTGTCTAGAGCGGTGGCGACTGTCGACGAGCCTGAAAATGAGGTATATATGTGCGGATTGCTGCCCCCCTTTTTTCTGCCGTCTCTCTCGAAAGAGGGGGGAGAGGTCTGCTTCTCTAAAAGTGTTGCGCGACAGCGGCACATCCGCTCTCTTCTCCCATCTTTATAAACCAGAAGGCCTACGAGTAAACCGCCCGAAATTTATCGGGCACCGCTGTGTAGGGAAGCCTTTCCCGTTGCCGACGATTATTCTCAGAGAGGCTGCACCGCCCCTTTGATGCCCGCCCGGCAAATAAATCGAAACGCGGACTTGCATCGGTGGCGCGTCGCCGATTTCTTACCGAGCGAAACTGATTTAAGAAGCCGCGCTCCGCGGAAAGAAGACGTAGAATAAGTAAGATATGCCAGTCTCTGGCTGCCACTGTGAACAAGTAAATTTAGTTTGAAAGATCCCTGTTTTGGCTCGTCGTGTCTCTCACCCGACGAATTCTGCGGAACAGTGTCAAATTCGCAGTGCTCGTGAGCCACATTAGCGTCATTATTTGGACATAACCGGGATAATCGAATGGTCGACGAAGCACCGGAACACTTCCAAAAACCATAACTCTGCTAGATACAAGATAATACAGGGTACATTCAAAAGTACAAAATAATTTTAGCGAGGGTGGTCCGTTTCACCCTACTCGAGCACAGTTTAATCACCCCCTTCACACTCGAGTTACAATTATTTCCACCACTGGTACAATTTGATATTATAAATAAATGTCGCTAAAGACACTACACTATTACATCTTCAACGACCTATATCCGTCAGTAGCGATTCAAAGTCAAGTGAATCACCCTGTACAGGTTTGAAACCGCGCCCACACATCAAAGGGTACAGAGGGCACCGGACTCGCAGTACGAAGCAATCATTAGGTGTATTCAGCGCGCTTTCGTCGCATATACTTGGTCCCGCTCGAAGGGCCAGAGTGGCCGGTGCGGTCGGACGGTCGGAGTCACGGAAGGTAATTCATAGATTCGACGAAGGAACCCAGACCGAGGAAGTGGCGGCGGCTTTGGACAGAAAGCTTGGTCCACGGGTTAATTGTCTCCTTAACAGGAGTACACACCCTCTGCAAGCAGAGTCGGTCCGCGCGCGCGGAAACGTTGCGGGCTTCCTCTCTCTCTCTCCGTCTCTCTCGGTCTCTCCGTGCAAATACATAGAGCGGGTGTCCCCAAGCTCGAAAAGTCAAAAGCGAGGCAAGAAGCCCGCCGGTAGGTGCGTCTCCTCCGAGGATATACACGCGCGGTTAATCGGACGAGTCCGAGCGTGAGGTCACCTATCTGTTTCGTCTCTATTTGTGTGCGGGCGCGCGAGCCTGAATGAACTCCCCCCGGCTCTTCAGTCTGCTGCTCTCTTTCTCTCTCCCGCGGCGATTCCTGCCGCGGGATCACTTGTCCGCGGGACTATAGTGCCCGGCGCTGTTTATAAGTAAGGAGAGGGCAAATATACTCGTTGTCGATTTAGAGCTTCTATTAGGCAAACCGGCCGAGTCGCGGTGGTTGCGGAGGAGAGGAGAGTGCGGTGTCCCCGCGGTTGCGCCTCCGAGCGTGTGTACTCCGTGTCTCACGGACGGCATTCGCACAAGTGCCGACACTGCCGACACTGCCGACACAGTGTACACGGCGGTCGAGTGCGCCAAAGCCATCCACTCGAGTCAAAGCCTCTCTTCTCTCTTCGTTCGTCATCTTTCTTTTAGCCGCTTCATCCTCCACCTTTTCTTCATCTTACGGCTCTTCCTGCGCCTCTTTTCCCTCTCTCTCTCTCCCTCTCTCTTTTTCTCTCGCTCGCTCGCTCGCTCGGCGATCTTTGGCGGCGAGTGGGCGGTGGACGGCAATTAGCATACTCTCCTGATCAAAGCGGTAGGACACGTGCGGCGAGAATTAACGACCACCACCAGGACGACTCTCTTTCCTCGCGCGGGGCCCATGCGCCCGATAAATCCCACTGGCGATGCTCCGCCTCGACTCTTCACCCACGCCTGTCTGTCTCGCGTCTCTCGCGTCTCTCGCGCGCGCCTTTCACACTCGGTACTTGGCGAATCCCTCGCGCGCTTTTTCTCGCCTGCGGCTCCGATCGCTCGGCATATACCCGACGCGTAGCCGTCACTCTCCTCGCTTCGACATTGTATGCTGATCGCGGTGGCGCGTGCGCTCGCCTCGCACTCCAATTTGCGGAGTGCGCGGCTCTCGTACGCATACCCAAGCCGCAGAGAGAGGGAGAGAGAAAGTCGAAAATGGACAGAAAGCTCGCAAGGAGTAAGCTTACCGATATATGTATATACTCATTACACATATGTAGATACCGCACGCCCTCTCTTCCTGTGTATTTAGAGGGGGTTGTACGAGAAATGGCCGAGTCTATTGACGGAGCCCGAAACTATATGGGACGAGTTGCCATTGTTGCAGAGATTGGCGAATGGTCAATCTCTGCTGGATGAAGTGTATAAGTCAATGATATAGCGGGATTAGTCGCGATATGGGGGTTTGCAAGGCGAGAGAGAGATAGTGAGAGAGTGAAAGAGAGAGAGGCGAATCAATCGATTAGTTACATGGTCGGTCGCGTGCCGCATCCTTATTTGCTCTAGGCAATACAGGATATCCTATGAAAACACACGGTGGCGGCGGCCCTCTGTTCCCCTGGCCCGATAATATCCCGAAATGCAAATCGCGAGGAGCAATATGCTAATGCAGTGGAGAATGCGCGCGCGCGCCCGCCTCTCGTCGCTCGCTCGCGGACCTATCCGACAGGGTTTGTCTAACCGAGCGTTAAGATCGCGCGGAGCGCAGGAGAGTATACTCGCACGCCGGCCGACTCCTTGTTTCACGCGTGAACGACGCTTTAACCCACGTTGCAGCGAAAGCCTGAACCAACACCGAGTCTGTTTTCGCGCACCGGGGCTCTCTCTCTCGCTCTATGCGTGAATCTCCCATCGGATCGGCGGCTGGTGCCGCGCTACCGGGGCTGCTTCTGCACGCCAGATCGATATGCAGACGCGAGTCGTATCATCGGAAGGAGAGAGCCGACGCACTCTCCCGCTCGATTGAGAGCGATCGTTCGCCTGAGAAATTGTCCTATATATTAGCCTTCCCTCGCGCTGCCCCATAGGAGAAAGATATAGCCGAGCTCCGCCAACAATCTCCTCTCGTCTTTCTACCGCGCGCGCCCTTTATCACCCGAGCAGGAACGAGCTAATGACTTCTGTTGGATGTAATCTTTGATGCTCGTGCTCTTGGAGATATTGGCGGCCATCGGCGCCGCGCTGTTATTTAACAGGGCTAGAGAGAGAGAGAGAGAGCCGAGGCTGCAAAGGGTATTGCGATCCCAGCAAAACTCAATCGGCCATCTCCTCCCCTGTTGACTCGCGCGCCGGCTCCTTGTTTCACGCGTGAACGGCGCTTAACCCGATGGCCGAGCGAAAGCCTGAACCAACAGCGAGTGTTTTCGCGTTATGACTATGCTCCGAGCCTCTCTGCCACCGAGCCCGTCAAAGTATAACAGATTGGCTTATGACAACACGGATAAAAGGGACCTGTCAGCGGGGGGGAGGGGGGCGTTTATCATTACCCGAATGAGACGGCATCGCTCTAAATTGATTTCGCCCCGTGTAATGGTGGAGAGCGAAAGGTAGTAGAGCTGAGGCAGTTGGTCAGAAAAACTGTTATCTTAAGATTCTCTTGAAACTTTGTCGGAATAATCTTTATGAGGTCGTACAAGTTCTCGGAAAATTGTCTTGAATTTGACCACGTAACGTATCCGAAATAATCAATGTGGAAATTGACGCTTTTAACACGGGATAGGTTGGGAAACCCATCCAATCACGCACATTATTAATTGTAACTGGAAAACGGTTTTATATAGTAACATGCTTTATCTTTATGTTTTAGAATTCTTGACCACCCAATATTTGTATAATGGAGCTGACAAAACTAATAATAAAAATGAAAATGGTTAGATGTTAGAAATGACGCGACCAGCCATAAATAGGGAGCCTCCTCCAGTAATTATCACCGGCTTTCCAAACGACAACGCAATCGGCACAAGGGCGTATAATTAGTTCTACCTACATCCGCCTCCAGGTCACTTTTCAATCGCGTACGCATTCATGCGTCTGCCTCGGTGGATACTCTCTAACTCTTCCTTCCTTTTCTCTCTTTCGCGAGCGCGGTTCTCGGCAAGAGCCGTCGAAGACACGTAAAGGCAATTCGCTATCGGAGCGGTGTGTGTGCTCCGCGGTATTAAATATGTACTTATCGAAAGGAGCGTCGAGTTTAACTATGCCGGGCGAGGGGGCCGGCTCGTAACTTGGATCGGGCTCTAACATAAATAACATTAGAAATGGCGTAAAGAGGAGGTAAAAGCTCGCGAGCAGGTGCGCGGTGCGTGGATACGTGCGTGCGGGGCACATAAATACGATCGGCAGAGTGGTAATGGCGAGAGGGACCAAAAGAGAGAGAAAGAGAGAGCGCGCGGCTGCTGTAAGCACACAGACTCTAGTACTCTAGTTGATATCCCAGGGGCTCGGGTTTCTCTCCGCACTTTTAGATTCAGCCCGTGTATACTGGCACACATGCACGCGGGAGCAGCAAAAGGGACAACAATGACGGCCCCCGGGGGGGAAGAAGGTTGCATCCCCTAATTAAGATTGGCCTTGTTTTAAGCAGTGCGCAGAATGATTTGCCAATCCCTCGAGGAGAGCCGATATATCGGTGCGGCTGCTGCTACCACCGCCGCCACCGCGCGCGCGCGCTCGCGGCATAAGCGCACGTCGTGATGCGATCCTTTCATGCTATCGCGAGAGCTGCTCCCCCGAGCGACGTCTTCTCTCTCCTCTCCCCCTTTCTTTGTTGCATTATCTTCCTGGAAGGATGGATTTTCGAGATCGCTTAAAGGAATAGTCGACCCCGCGAGCACTAGGCGCTGCCGCGCTCCGCCAGACCCCGAGCCGATGAGATCATTCTTCTGTGTCGCCGGAGAAAGCGTCTAGTGGTTCCACCTCACGCAAGAATGCGGGATCAATGTGCACGATTGAACGCAAAGCGAGCGACGATCGGCAGACTGAGCTTGTGCATTATCATTATTAGTCTATGATAATGCGCGCGCGCGCTTGGTTAAGTTAATAGGCGAGGGGGCGTCGTGGGTGGGGTTCTATGCCGAGAATGAAGAGGAGCGGGCGAGCGGTTCATGCTCAATTCTTCTGCAGCGATGTGCCCTCGCGTGTGTGCTCGAAAATCTGTAATCTCGTTAGCTCTAATTCTCGGCTACATCCCATTAGATCGCGCGAGCGCGGGGCCGCGCTCGAGCCATTAGGCTTGCAGGTCGCGCAGCCGTAAGGAAATTAGTGAACCCGGGGGCCCGGAAGTTGACCATGCCGAATGCATCCGCTTATAACGAGAATGGGGCTTTTTCCGAGAACGGCGGTGAAAGCACGGGGGAAAAGGCCGCGCAGATAAAGCCATAAGAAGGTATCGTTCCTTTCTTACGAGAGATAAGTTTTACGACAAACCCATTATACATCCATCGCCCTTTACTCTTTCCTCGACAAACAGGCGAGAGCGCGCGGCCGATTTCCACGGAAACGACGAGCGGTGATAATTTTTATTGTCGGCTAATGATTTACGAGCGAGGCTGCTCGATGGGTCAAGCGACGAGATGATCGCGCCTGAATCGTCGAGAGGTTCGTCTCTCTCTCTCTCTCTCCCTCTCTCCCTCTCTCTCTCTCTCTCTCTCTCTCGAGCGGAAAGAAAGACCCAGGGACCAGGATCGCCGTCGCGAACAATCTCATTCGACACTCGTTCCTTTCTCAATCAATTACATCATGGAATAAACACAGTGGGGGCTCACGTAGCGAAAGCCGCGGCGTGTAACCGCGATAGGGATAGAGTCGGCTCGAAAGCGATGACACGGTGCATACACCTCGATAGCACGTGCAGACGCCGGCACACCAGCCGGCCGCGAGAGCCACCCAGAGCGAGGCAGCGACTGATGAAGAACAAGATCGCTCTCAACTTTGTCAGGCATCAGAGCGCGCGCGTCACTCGTCGCCTCGTTCTCTGCCGGCAGTAAAATGCTAGCATGCCAGCGATGCACTTTAAGAAACAGAACCGCCGCGCTCCGGTCACGTGCTTCCCGTCTGGCGAAGAACCGTTTTGACGGGGGCGCGGGCGCGCGCATGGTTCTCAGGGAAAACGCGAGCACAAATAAATTACTCGGCCGCTTTTACGAGCAGTTATAGCCCACTTTGGTAACTGGGTGTCAGCGGTCCGGCAAGTGGGCCCCACGCGTACGGGACTCCTCAACGGCGAGGTATCATCCGCCTCCTCAAAGTTCACGGGGGTGTCTCCTTGCACGCGTATGGACAGAGTGATTCGCTTGCCTTTGAATCGCTAATGATTGATAGGCCGAAAATTAGAACAGGAACTTATCCCACTTTTAGTATGAAAAATAATAGAAGTTAGACGAGTTGGTACTAAATATTATAAATTTCATCAGTTGGTACCAAAAAATAGGAATTTGAATAAAAAATTTAATATTAAAATAACCAATTTTTATATAAAGCAGTTTACTTTACCGAGTTTTTTCCACGCAGTGAAATTTATTTATAATATCCAATTGTACGAATAATGGAAGTAATTGGAACTGGAGTGTGAAGGGGATGATTAAAAGGCAAGTGACTGTACCCTGTAGGCCGGCCACCCGAAAGACACGAGGCTCCCGCGCGAAGTCACGAACGGTTACACCGATCGGCCGAGAGTTCTCCGAAGGAATCGAGGGACAGGCCGAACAAGTACGGGGAGGGGGCTGTCTGATAGGTAATCGATACTAATTAGGCAGAGGCAAAGTTTCGGCGGCGCACGAACTCCCGAAAGCTAGCTCTGCCTTCCGGCTGATCGGGGCCGGGCGCAGTTTACACGCATGAGCCGGCGTTCGGCCGCGTGCGTGTTCGTCCGACCGGCGGCGTATTTACCTACTTACTGGGGCTAATACTACTACGTACGACGTATTGTGGTCTTTCGAGGATTTATCCCCCCATTATATTGCCGGCGGTGAGTGTTCTCGACGTAAATGGGCCCTATCGCTGTCACGTGGACAAAGCGCCGGCCGACGTGCTTATGACGGCAACGCGATACCTCTCATATAATAATAATAATAATAATCGTCGTCGGCCTCAGCCTCGCCGATGATAATAGCGAGCAGACCATTGCTCTCTCTCTCTCTCTCTCGGTTTCTCCCTGTCTCTGTCCCACCCTCTCTCGCTCGCTTCACCCTTTACTATTCCCTTTTCTCTCTAGTTCAACTCCAGTTGCCGCTCATGTCCTCTCGCCTCTCCTGCCCCTTCCTCCCTTTTCAATGGCGAGCAGACCGAGCCCTCCCGCCTTCCCCGGATACATCATCGGATCTGAATATGGATTTCTTTCTTTCCTACCGGCGCTTTGTCGAATTATTATTCCCCTCGCTGCCACCCGGCCCCGTTGCCTCCTTCACCTCATCCTCGTCTGGTGCTCTCTCTCTCCCCCTCGCTCTCCTTTCTCGGTTGCCTTGCTCCTCTAGCTGCCGCGATCCTCGGTGCGCGCCTTATTCCCTAACCGTCTCGACTTACCCTTGCCGCTCGCGCGCGCGCTCTGCCTTACTCTCACTTACTCTCCCTGACAATCAGTGGGACTCTCCAACGCCGCAGCCTCCGCCCCCTCCCGGCCCTTTCCCTCGTATTATTCGCGCAACACGCCAAAGCGACTGTCGCCCTTTAGTCCGCGCCCGCGGCGGCCTCTCGATCTCCTTCGGCGCAATCGTAATCATCGCCGTCGAGACGAGGACGCGACGCGATGTCCGGCTGTCGCGGGGGAGTCTGCAGCCTTCTTTTCCTTTCTCAATTATTTCCCACACCGCGGACTGATATACTCGATCGACGATATCCACTGGTCGACTACTAGTTGATCGGGTGGCCTTGACCGCGTTAAACCACCGAGCAGTCTCGATGTTCTTTCTCCAGGAAGAGTACAATTGGACACTCGGGTGATCCGGTGCCCGCTACCGGGTGACATGTGCACCGTACACCCCTCCCACCGCCCCCCCCCCCCCCCCCGTCGCTTGTGGTCTATATGTTTGCCGGAGCTCGCCGATTGCAATATCGCGCGATTGTGCCGCCTTTGAAGGGCGAGCAGCGTGACCGACTGTTTGATGAGAGGCTGAGCTCTCTCGTAAACAGCGATACCCACGATCATCGGAGTCGAGTGGATGCTGGTCCGGCGCCGGCGATCGCGGTACATCGAAACTCGACCTTTCGATTTTCGACCCGGCACCGCGGGCCCGCTTAATCCCCGATCCTCAGCGCCGCAGAGCCCCGAGAGCAGCCTCTCCAAGAGGACGACATTTCGCCCCGCGGTACACAAGATAACAGGCGGCCGAGGGGGCTGGCCCTCGAAGGATACCGTCGTTTCCAGAGGTACACCCGTAAAACGGTACTCTAGGAAGGGCCGTAAACCGTGGCCAAACAAACCCGAAATAGCTGTACGTAGTCACAGGTTGACTCGCCCGGGGCTTCGCCGTCAGTGAAGTTGAAGTGTGCGGCGGCGGCGGCTCGCGTATTCTCGGCCTGCAAACAAATAATAGTACACTCGCCTGCGCCGCGCCGCCCTCTGCAGCTGCGAAGCCTATACCTGATAGGGGATCTCCTGGCGAGCGTGACTCACGTAATTTTCACGCGCCCGCTGAAATCACACTGGGAGAAAGAGCATTTCGGATCGGACTGGAAGAGTGGGAAGACAAGGTGCCTTTTCCAATTAGGAGACATAGAGAGCCACAGAGAGACAGTCTTCTGCACTGTCCCTCTGTGCGTAAATGAAAAGCACAGACTATAGATGCACCGAGAACTCTGCGTGGTGCGTGGGGGAAAAGGGCCCGCTAATAATCCGAATCCTCTTCGTCGTGAAAGAAGAGGTTGATACACAGAGCGCTCTCAGGGCTCGATTATCTCGCGGTGCGTTTTGTAGTTTCCGAGTGGCTTAATCGGCCGGTAGATGCGACATTATCTCGCGGCTAGACGGCTATCTCGTGGACGTGACGACCACCGGGTTCTCCCGATCGTGCCTGGAGGGGTTGCGATGATCGTTTTCGAGGCGGCCAAGGCCACACCCTCGATTCTCATTAAGATTTACCGGCTAAACGAGCGCTACCTATGTCCGGCCGGGGCTGCTATCCGGCGGCGTCGGCGTCGGTGGTGGCGGCGGCGGACCCCTCTCGAAAAATAATACAAGAGCTTGTGGTCGTTTTCTGGTGGTGGCTGGGCGGCGGGTTCGGGGGGCAGGGGGCATGGCCGAGCACGGCGACGATTAGTAAGAGGTGGAAGAACATGATGCGCGGGGCTCGCCTCCCTTCGACTCCGCCGACCGCAGCCGGCTCGTCGCTTCTCTCCCTTTAACTAACGATCCCACCGAGCCCACTCACACTCCTCTACGCCTGCCCGCTACTCAGTAATTTACTAAATCTCCTGATTTATCGATACACCCGCCCGCCAAGAGCGGCGCACAGTGTACGCGATAAACTAGCAATAGGGAACTTACTATTCGCATTAGCTTTATTAAGTAGAGACCGGGACCAAGGGGCCAGGGGGATGCGCGCCTCAATTGCCATTATCTCGGGAGAGCCTCGAGCGCCGGCTAAAGTATACACTGGCTGCTGGTAAATTGTGGATATTGAAGGATATCGTGAGATTAATAAGTATGGCTTTGGAGGCTCTCTCGGTGCCATGTGATAGCCGTGCAGGCCTGAGAAACATATTGGTCCCATCGGCAGCCGTCGAGAGCTCACTTCCTTGGCTTTCCTCCTCCTCCTCCTCCTGCTCCTCCTGTACTCCAGGACGTATATCCACTTTTGGCGGGCACGGCTTCTTCGTTTCACCTCCCGTGCTACCTTTCCTCCTGTCGTGCCCCTTTCCCACCCGCTCCGTGCGCCTCTCGGCCGACTGCCCTTCGCTCTCGCCCCTCTATAATTTTCACCCGAATCTATCTACCTGCTCTAATTATAGGCCGCCCGTCACGCCGAGTTTCTTTCGCCGGGCGGACTGTGCTCGGTAGCGTCGAGTCTCGCGCGCCAACGTCCAAGATCCTTTACGAAATATTCCCCGTCGCAAATGGCTGTCGCACCCAGTCGGAGCTTCCAGCGGTCGTTTTTCTAGATCGCTCGCAAGTGATGTGAGATTCGTGCGGGGGATGAATGAAAGATGTGCTGGCGGAGTGGAAGGCCGACGGGGAATGGCAAGGTGCGTAAGTTTGGCGAAGTGGGGCTCAATGGTTGCGTGATTGTTCGACAGGTACCTGGGACTGGAGCCAAGGCTGAGCACCGGACTGGGGCAAGGAAGCGGCGCTGACGGACAGGGCCCGATCGCCGGCGCGGGTGTGATCGGTCCAGCGAGCGCCGAAAAGAACTGCAAAAGCGTCCACCTGACCGCCAAGCAGCAGGCGATATGCTCCCGCTCGCCACCAGTCCTGCAGGTATTTACCTCGCGCGACAGGCCCGAACCTCGGATTAATGCCCGGAGAAGCACGCGGATAATTCGATTCACCGGACCGCGCGGCCAACAGGGCAAGAAGCGCTGCGCGTTTTAAACGATACGTCCGAAGAACCACCGGCCACCGTCTTCCGCCCGATCGCTCTCGACAATCGGATTGCCAGCGCTGCTTATTTCCTACTTGCTTCGATTATGTACCTGGGCCCTTTTCTAGTTAGAACGGGATTTTCAATATTCTGAAATAAATTTAATCTCGTACATGAAATCGTCCGTGAGGTCAGTAGCTTTCCACGTTAAACCAGAAGAAAGTCAGTTGAAGACACGAATTAACATTGTGCAAGGGATAGGTTGGTTCGGAAGTAGTCTGTTACAATTTTGCGGGTAATCTGTACACATGGTTTCGGTGAATAAAGTTATTACTGCTAGTTCATTTGGCTCGCTATCCATGTTCATTGAATCTCGACTGACGCGCTTGTAAGTGGAAATCTCACAGGCGCGTATTACATACTCCGCCGATTTAGCCCGCGCGTTTTTTCCACGACGCGTCAGGTGAAAAGGGATTTGAAGTCTTTTGAAAACTGTTGCTTTAATAGAAAGCCGTGATGCAAGATTTAATGTTCCTCGGCTGTGCTCTTAAAAACCGGGCATCGGCGGCGGCGCGGCAGAGAGAAGGAGAGAGAGAGAGAGAGCGCTCACTCGTGTTACGAATTTGCCCGGATTCTAAAGAACTGGCCGAATGCCGGGAGCTCCAGTTGTGTAGCTTTCATTCTCTACGCCTGGAATATTTAACACTCCACCTGTGCAACTGTCGGGCTCTTCAGTCCAACCCCTTCGCGACCTCCTTTCGACTTCGTCGTAGCCGTGAAATGAAGTCGGGCGTGCGTAGTGTATGGAGGTAAAATCGAATCACTTGCTTATTCTTTCGTACTACATTCTGACCATTCATTCTTTCTTTCCTAGTTAAAAGCGCTCTCTCGCATACATGTGCATTTCTCTTCATTTTATTCACCCACTTTTTTTTCAATGTAACTTTACAACTGAATCACTGCGAGTTAAAAAGAAAGCGAGGCCCCCGGCTGACCTCGAGCTCCCCAAATTTGTCGAATTTCGGTAATCGACGAAATAGATAACCCCGGTGATAAAGTATACCTTGACTTTCCAGCTTAACCCCGTCAGTAGCTTATATTTCCCAGTCGTAGCCTGAGAAACCGTAGTCGGCGATCCCCAAAATCGCATTTACCTTTCCCTAATGCACAAATCTTGTAGGGGAAAGGGGGGCGAGGCGGAGGTGGCCTAGGAACCGGTGCCTAGGTAAACTCGAGGGAGCCGCCTTTTTTCGATATCTCTTTGAGCAGTGCCGACGCGGTCGTGGCGCTTTTTCAAAGTTTGCCCCGCCGACAAAAGAGAGCCAGCCATGAATATTCATTCGCCGATAGAGGAGAATCGACTTTTAATTCTTCCCGATTACTCGGACACGCTTAGGAAGCCAGTGAATAGCCTCGCATCGGTAGCCGGCCGTCGGTTCACACTGACGTGGTACGATGCGCCGGTGAATTAAGTTTTACCCACGCGATTCTTTACGGCGCAAGTTATACACGCGCGTCTACTTGCTTCGAGTAGTACGTCTCCCTCTCGAATTGCCGTGATTTCGTTCTTACGGGATACTCGAATGTCGTCGCAGAATTGACGAGTCGAGACTCGGAGAGAAAGGGGGTGGATGAGACGGTGCACTAGCGGCATAAATCAAAGGAACACCTGTCAATCGGGGATACTGTTCATCGAGAGCTTCCATCGGTTTGCTTCCAGGCAGTGAGCGCCGGTGCGAGATTGGCCATCGAGGAGTGTCAGCATCAATTTAGATCGGCGAGATGGAACTGTTCCGTTAGCCCGGAAAATCCGGAGAACGTTTTCGGCGGCGTCATGTTAGTCAGTAAGTATGTGAGTGCGCTACCGATGGAGATTAAACCCAGTGCAGCCTCCGGCCTCTGACATGACAGCCGAAAGATTCCTTTCAGCCAGGCTCCTCCGCTTTTTCGGAATCCGGCCTCGAGACTAGTCCGTGGGAAAGGTACAGGGCGATTCACTTACTTTTGAAAGTATTATAATTAAACGCTGTTTGAATATAAAGGAGTCTTTACCATAATTTATTCATAATATCAAATTGTACCAATAATAATAATGAAAATAATTGGAACTCGAGTATGAGAGGGATGATTAAAAGGCAAATGACACGCCTTGTACTAGTTAATCACATGGCTTAGCTGCACCGGGTGAAATCTCCACTATGAATCGCCTACGGGCGTGATGAAGGACGAATGCCGGTAATGAGAGTTTGGTGTGTGCTTCTTTCCAGACAGCCGAGAAGCAGCGTTCGTATATGCCATCTCAGCTGCTGGGGTTGCTTACAGTGTCACGAGAGCTTGTTCGAGAGGCGAGCTGACCGATTGCTCCTGCGACAATCGGGTCAGAACACGGCGGCCGAACAACTGGCAGTGGGGCGGATGCAGCGAGGTATAACAAAGGCCCGCGACTCTTACTCATTTCTTAGACAAACGAGCGGAGATTTCTTCTTTCTCGAATCTCAGTGAAATTGCCTGCCCCTCTTTTTCCCTATGCTCGTGTAATAAATTACAGACTTGGGAAACCGGGTATTTCAAATACTAAATAGAGAAAATAATATAGTTTGTTTTGAATGCCGAGAAACTTTCAAAATAAAATAGTGAGTACTTTAACTTTTTCGTGCACACTCAAATATTATTTTCATACACCATTTTAATTGGTTTGCACGGAAAGTATTATTTTTAATGCGCCGCGGGGAAAATGTTACTATTAATTGGTATTTTTTGCCTAAAAATGTACGATAATCAGAATACATGTGGGCGGTGAGTTGAGAGGAAGGTCGATTAGCCGCGTCGGCGTCGCGATCACGGCGCGGCCGGCGAGCGTAAACTTTAACCCTGGACGAAGACAAAGCTGGTCCTGTAAACGGATGCATTTCATGCGAACGGCTGACCCCTTGTAGACATTACCAGCTTACAAGGGGATTAAGGGGGCTAAGCTTGTTAAGTTGCAACAACCTCCACCCCATCAGGCGGCCCACATCCACAGCGGGCTTGTAATTCACTCGCACGTGAGCGTGCGGGGCCTCCGTGTACGTTGTACGTAAACGCGCGAGCGGAGGGAAAGTCGCCTCGACTCGGAAGGGAAGGATCGACAGAGAGAAGGAGAGCGGGGCCGCCGAGGGCGAGCGAGAGGCGGGAATGGTAGAAAAGGGTGGAAAAGGGTGGAACAGCAGAGAAGGGTAAAAAGCGAGGAGAGAACGGGAAGGCACGCGGGGTGTCTGCGTAGTTAGAAGAAAGACAGGCTGGTGCACGGGACTCACGTGGCAAGAAGCAGAAGGCGCCGCGAAAGTGCCACGTTACCTTCGGGATTACGTACACAAGCGGGAGGAGCTGCGCCCATTTCTCCGCCGTCGACGATCGTCGACGGTCAGGGATTCCTTAACGAGGGAGATCCCCCAGGACAAATGTCTCTACGCCCGACCTGCTGACAGATTTTAGAGATAATGATGTTTACCCTCCCCCCTCAGACAATCCCGAGCAGCTTTAACGAATGACGGTCCCATACCTTTCGCCGATAACTCCGAGTGCACCGCTCTCGGCCGCGCGCGCTCGCGCGGGCCTCGATTCGACTTGAGCGATGGGTAACAGCGGAAATCCATTACATGCTACACATGATGCAAAGGGTGCGAGAGCTTTTCAAATTCGGGGCAACCGCGCGCTCTAGGAAATCCTCCTGAAATCGGCATCTGTCGATTGTAAAATAGCAACCATTTGTTATTATAACGTTATTGATTCATTTATTGTTATATATTTATGACGCACGTTTGTTAAATCATGCCAAGCAAATAGTAAAGTGTGATTGTCTTTGTGTGCGTGATGAACAGGACATACACTTCGGGGAGAAGTTCTCGCGAGAGTGGTCGGACAGCGGGGAGGAAGCTGTGAAGGAAGAGATTCTACACGGACCGAAAGGGTTGGCTGGCCAGCTGATGAGGAAGCACGATAGCGAAGCTGGCAGACGTGCGGTTCGCTCGAGAATGCAGCGCGTATGCAAGTGTCACGGTAAGAGCCATTAATATGTCCAAGAGATAAGAATAGCGGCTCGATCCACTGGCTTATTTTTCATTCGGCTCATTATAACCGGACAAAATTGACCTATTCCTCGTGGTCCCTTTTCCTCGAGACATAGAGAGTATCGGAGATAGGAGGAGTAATGTATACTGGCGTCGAGCAGTCATCATTGATAAACAGAGGGAGAGAGACAGTACATTCTCAAGGAGATTACTCGAAGCAACGTTAATTGGATCGCAGAGTACTTTTCTCGTATATTGCAGTGCGCTTAGTTTCCCGTTCAAGTACTGTGCTTCACCCTGTTTCATATAATCTTCTTTGCACGTTAATAGGTATGTCCGGTTCGTGCAGCGTGCGCGTATGTTGGAGAAGACTTCCAGCGTTTAGGGTGGCTGGTGCCGCCCTGGCAGCCCTACACGAAGGAGCAGCTCTAGTACGATTGGCCCAGCGCGGGGGAAGAAGACCTGCGAGGCTGAGGCCTGCCCGTCCCGATCTTAAACGGCCGAATAAGACGGATTTAGTTTATCTGGAGGACAGTCCCGATTACTGTGAAAGAAATCTTACGTAAGGAACATCCAACTCGTACGCGTCTACTGCGGAGAAAAATGCCAACAATAGCCGGCCCGCATGCTTTGTATCAGAATGGCCGTATATCTTCGATCGCTGGCCAATAGAGAAACGATGTCTTTCAGCCGGTTAGAAGGAGGATTGGAGTTTGTCATTGTACCACTTGTGTTCGCAGACTCGGCATTCCTGGCACGCGGGGACGAATATGCAATCGGACATCTCTAGGACTAGATGGATGCCGATTGTTGTGTTGCGGAAGGGGCTATCAGACGAGAGTCCGAGATGTCACGGAGAAGTGCAACTGCCGATTTGTCTGGTGCTGTCACGTTAAGTGTGAGCTCTGTCGACACACGCGGGAAGAACACGTTTGCAATTAGGTGGTGACTCCATTCCAAGCGATGTACCCGTCGGCCCTGTACGTCGAGACTTCCAAGATGCAATGGATTCTTCGGATGAAAACGAGGGTGGATCAGAGATCTGCCAGTAGGCTCTGCTTGACACGAACCAGGTCAACCGCAAGCCGGAAAATTGCCGCGAGAGGCTACACAGTAAGACGTTGTGTTAAAACTGTACCTGACAGTCAGAGTGTCGTAAGCCCGCTCTTCGGCAACATTGACTTAAGCATAGTTTCGAATGGTTAGAATACATATCTGCCTCTGGTGTAGGAAAATCCAGGATGACCATCCACGCAAACTGTCGAATTCTCAGTATTAATATCATAGCAAGTATGATGCGTCTGTGAAGTTGCAGATATGTGGCTTATAATGCTAGTCTGGCTCTCAGGTGCAACGTTATTTACGTAAATGTTAACATGTTGAGAATCTACGATGACATATTCGAACACGGCAGAGAGAGAAAGAGAGAGAGAGAGGAAGAGAG
The DNA here is from genome assembly GCA_963675795.1 of Crossocerus cetratus. Classification (NCBI taxonomy): domain Eukaryota; kingdom Metazoa; phylum Arthropoda; class Insecta; order Hymenoptera; family Crabronidae; genus Crossocerus; species Crossocerus cetratus. The sequence continues at coordinate 29,341,643 of OY776662.1, read as the reverse complement.
AGAGAGGCTCTGTTGCCTTTCACCACGCAACAGAGTCAGTACTTAACATCGAGAGTACATCGAACAATTAATCTACTTCGAGGAACGTTATCTATTAAATATTTTAGCGCTCGCGTTTCCCTTTCGACGTGACTCTACCATTCGTAAAGCTTGTACCATTGGGGGAAGGTACCGTTCAAGGTGAAAGTCGTATCCAACTTCTTTCAATGGAAGCACCTATGAGTATGTACTTCATTAACGATGTCTACTTATAATGCAATCGCACGTCGTTTATTGTAGCATATTGAAACTCAATATGTTAATAATTTGCGATTTTTATTAATAAAAGGAAACTTAATGACTGTGTGACGGATGCATGTTACACGCATACATGCAGTGTATATTGAATGTATGAGATAGAATACCTGGCGGCCGAAAGGTTTGAGTGCCGGAGCGAGTAAGAGGTGTGATTAGGCCACTTGACGACCACTTTTTCCGTGCTTGCACATTTGCGTATGACGCGAGAGTCTTATTTATATCAAAGCAATGGCCGCAACAATGTGTAGGTATCTTTATTGTATACCAATGCTCTCTAGCGCGTAGAACCTTGTCTTTACCCAAATATGGATCAACTGTGAGAACTCGTGGTATCGGTATTGTAAAACCGAACAATGCGAGTTACGAGTTACGAGGAGCGAGGCGGACTACGAAAGTGTGATGACATCGTGAACTAGAAGAAAATACGCGCATTGAAACCGATAACCCCTCTCGGCAGTCCGCCGCGCATCACTCGGAAAGGGAACAATTCTGCCAATGAATGTACATACTATCTCACACTTTTTTAGACTTTGCGTCCACGACCGTCGCTGTATATAGGTAAACATATGTACGTTTATCCTTTACATTTAACTCCTGCGTCGAGAGGAGACGAAACGGGAGCTTTATAAACTGATCGCTCCTGTCTTGTGAAACATCGAACATCCGTTTCCCCCAGGCTTTTTTGTGATTCAGGTGAATATCTGATGTCATACGCGCACATGTGCACATATGAGCCTGTTTTTGCGCGAGGAGGAAATGACTATTTTCTCGCATGCCACAACAATTCAAGCTACAGTCTAGTCAATTATGAAGTCCGATTTTATGTCGATCGAATTCTCGGTAGTCTTCATAATAAAATTCATCCTTTACAGCTTGCTCTAACGAATACTTTGTCCAAACGCGTGTTCATTTACAAATACTTGGCGCTATTTAAGGGGGCGACATTAGCATTTTAATAAAGCTTATCCGTCGGACTTCATTTACGAAGGAAAACCAGTGACACGTATTATCAAGAATAAGATACAAGTATTTAGCATAGATGTTTTTTTATTCCAATCTCGTAAAAAAAAGGCGGCTAATTTTCATAAGGCCTTATACATACATACATTGTGTAGGTATCGATTCGTCCGTACATTGTAAGAATCTAGCGGTAAACGCACACGAGCGAGCACTCGTGCAACGGTGAGACAGATACAGAGCGCAGTATTCACAAATTGTAATTTATTTTCCTCACGATAAGGTACTACATTATACTTCTAGCTTTTCAATCAAGTTACGATCAAGTATTCTCGTAATAGTTGCGTCTCTCCATTAGTAATGAAATAAACCTTAGTACATAACATTTGTATTTGTATGTACCTGTACTCTACGTGCATTTATATAAATACATATGCGAAAAGTGTCCGTATATTGTGAATGGAATGAGCACCATTTATCGCTTGTACCTTCCCTTTGACTTATGAGCACTCTTCAACAGGACGATATATCGAATTACCATACAGGCGATTGTCGACACTACACCAAGAATGCCGCCCACGAGTATTCCAAAGAAGAACGACAGATCTTCATTGTAAGTCCTTGCTGATTTGCCATGGGGAAGAAAATCCAGACCTCCGTCCTTGGTACGCGGCATATACCGAAGCCAAAATATTAGTCGGTCAACTGGAGGATTAATCCTATCTCGAATGGCCAGTGAAACTTTACGGGCGTTTTCTCGATACGCCGGAAGATCGTGTATCTCAGTTACTGTATTGGCAATTTCTTCCGTCGAAATAATTCGCATTTCTTCGGTGGAACGGCCGAATCCCAAGGCTACTGCGCGTGCCGCATTCTTTTCCTCGTGTGAATTCCTGGGGAAACATATTATTGGCGTACCGTGAAATCCGGCTTCCAATAATTCCGTGTCAGCACAGTGACTCAGTACTACCCGCGTCCGGCCAAAACCTGCCACAAAAGTATACGATTGAAAGTATCTTTTCACCAATCTGCCAAGTAAAAGCGCGCATAATTTCGCGTTACCCACCTATTAAGTCCTGCCGATCGACTGTTGGGTTTATGTACAAATTTTCAGGCAGACCCTCCTTAGAAATTGTAACTTGCTTGTTCTTCCATACAACCGCGTGTCCCTCACGCCCTTTCGGCAACACTTTGGCTAAATTTTCGATTAGAGGGGCTTGGTTTTCGTCCAAAAGCACAGCAATTGTACCTAATCTGTGTTCAACCAATGATTTTTGAAACTCCAGTTCCAGAGGATGAACTCCTCTGCAATGGTGACACCCCACCTAGAACATTAACAATAATAATACATACATAGAAAACGGTCATAATAGACATTATTTGAATATATCCCTTGAGACTTACGTCGACAAGAAGCTGCGTTAAAGAAGCAAAATCGGATCGTAAAACAGCGTCCGAGCCTCGCAGGATTAATCGGACATCAGAATACAAATTGTCAAAATTGTAATTCGAATTGGGTATATGTTTTCCAATAGCATCCAAAGCATAAGCCACATAATAGGTCTTCGTGGCCGAAATTGCATTAGCTCGCGAGAGAGACGTCAGTAATCTTGCGAGAAATCCTTTATTCTGTACCGGCAGTGCCGCGCCTGTACTCTGAAACACGTAAACCTCTTCCTCTGGATTACGTGTCCATATTACCGGAATGGAGCCGATATGCTTCGCCCACGGTATTAAGCAGGCGTCGTGTCTGGAGAGAGAAAACGTTAAATGTTTCCGCCAATGAGAGTCCCCCACTTTGGCAAAAACCTTTGCCATTTGAAAGTGCACATGCACCCGGTATACCTGAGTGCTGGAAATATCGCGAAGGTCGGTTGGATTTCTTTAATTTTCTTTGCAATAGTATCATCTCCAAGAAGAGCCTCGCAAGCTTCGGCAGCCTGCCTTTCTGCAGTCGCCGGCTTATCAGTGTTAATGTTTACAGAAAGTACTTCAACTTCGATCAATTTCTCATAAAGTTCGTCGACAGCGAACGCCGGGATCACGAGCGTCGCATCGATGCCTTCGTCGGACAACGTATTCGCCAGTAAAGATAAATCATACACATCTTCGAATGCTACCACAACGGCAGACTGCGGGGGCGCAATTAAAGATGAACTCACTGCGTAATTAACAAGGCACAGGCACAGAAATAAACGTAAACTCGATGACGTCATAATTACTGTTTATTTCAACAATATCTCATACACTTAAATACTTCCACGAGAACTTTTCTACGGAAGTGAAACTGTATATTTGGTGTCGCGCGACCAGTCACCTCCTGCACGCGTACACGGTGTCAGATCTGCGTTACCAGAGATTCTTGGGAAATTATCGCCCACCCGGACGTGATTTCGACAGAGGTCATTCATTCAAACTAGTGCTCGGAATCGCATTTTGATAAGCTATGATTAAACGGAAGGTTCTCAAAGCGGAGCCACTCAGTGAAGATACGTCTTGCTGACGTTCCTCAATGAAAGTTAATCCTTTTTTATCTACCAAGAATCACATTCAAACGAATCAGTCATATGCGATCGCATCACGCGCGCGCGCAAGTAGATTAGTAAAGCACGCTCGGCTCCAATGAAAAATGATTTAATTCGCTATGATTCAAAATTTCAATTACGCACTGCCGTTCCACTCGAGTAAAGAAAACTGAACTGACCGAGCGACTCCAATAGCCGGAATTTTAGGTCGTTCGCGGCAACAATTTATATTAAGCTCACGACGTAAAAGTAAACGACCCCCAGCTTGGAGTTCAAAAGCTGCCGGCTCGTCTGTAGCCACTAATACCGTATTCTCAATTCACTATTTCGACCTCAAACAACCTTCCAAAAGCACACACCCGCGCTGTATAATGTAGCAAAGATGCACTCGGCTGCAGGGCACAGCGACACAACTTGTGAATCGTCAGCCTCCGTTCGCATAGGTCTGCAATGTTCAGCTAATTGTTGTTAACGTATAGTTCTGTAGAACCATTGGTTAAACATTTCTACACTGTAGCTCGGACGCGCACAAGAATCGGAGTTTCATTCAACAATTGTAGAAAAATCAATTGCGCATTGATCAGAAAAACGACTCACGAGCTGCGTAAGACGTCTTTATCTCATCTTGTGAAAACTATCGCTCTAACCTCAAACCACCTCAAACCGAACATACTATAGGATGTTATATATGGTTAAGCCGCCATGGACCAGCAGGATAAAGATGGTTCAGCTAGATATACTTCGCCCATTAGTGCTATTAAAAGTAACTCACGACATCACTTTTCGATCGAAAAATTGCTAATATTCTCAATCGATGCTAGTTTAATGACACAACGCAAAAGACAATTTCTAAGTCAACAATTAACGACCAACAGATTTATCAACATTGCACTGCACTTGCACCGCACGATGCACTGAACTAAGGGTGGTCTTTCAATGCTCACCAGATCGAAAGATGGATGCGCCATCTGAAATATAGATAAGAGTAGTCGCGTTAGAAATCACCCTATATAGCATATAAACTATGATTATAGGCATATATGCATCAGCGTCTATCTAACCTGATCTGACATAGAAGCTTATGCCAAACCGCGAAACTGAAGTTTGTGTACTCTTTAAAGTCTACAATTTGTAATATACCCTGTCGCCTATGCGCACGTGGTAAATGAATAATAATACATTTTTTATAAGTACACTATAACAAATATCATAAAGAGTTAAGGCTCATTTGAGGTAAGATCGTAATGAATATTATACCTCTCAATGTTACGTTGACGAAGCTGGCTTACTCTGAGAATTGAATTATCTATTATACGAAATTTTTCCAGATTAACGAAATGATGGATACAGAATTAATTGAACTACAGAAAGAAGAGAAGAAACTTTTACAGAAAATCGTAGATGTAAGAAAAAAGTTGGCAAACAGGAAGAAAGGAAGCAAACGTACACATTTGCATTCAAACTTGTAAGTCTTAATAAAGCTCTCTATCTATTTTGGTGGGTTGTTTGTTTCAATTGATACATACCACCATAATTTGCAGGTTGTTTCCAGTGGACAAGGATAATGATCTTTCAAAAGAAAGGCCCACAGTGGCAGTCAATTGGAAAATATTGGGGTTGGCTAGTCGATTTTTGGGTATTTCTTTTCAAGATTGTTCCAGAAAATGGTTACATGGCACAGCCTATATGTATAAAACATTGGTTAAGTCTAAGGCATTAAACTTCCATTTGGAGATTTCAGTTTGTTTGGGGGTATACATCTTTTACTAATATGTATATTAGAAGTATAAAAGTATATGGTCCCATTATTATATTATATTGTATTCGCTGCAGGATAAGGAATATTTTAAGATTAACTCCATAAGTTGTGACTTTGTAAATATTGAAAAGCATGTGTTGAAGGAAGTACTACCATGGGTACAAGAAATTTCAGCTCAAAAGAATTTGTCTTTGCTATTGTCAGGTAAGGAATATTCTTTCTGAACGATATATGACTTTCAGTCTAATATCTACAATTACCTTGATGTTCTTAACGCTTGTATGATCTGCATTAAGCTGGTTTGTTTTAGCTGTACATGAATACAATGAAAAGACTTCTATAAGATCCAAGTTTTTGAATAAAGTCAAGCAAGAAAAGTATGGAAGTTTAGAGGACTGTCAAGATGAAAAAGGGGGTGTGATAGTGCACATACATTCGCCGAAAAATCCTGAAGAAGTATACTTACAATTACATTGGGTACTGATCTTTTCTGGGTGGTCATTGCAAATAATACATTTCTTTACAATCAACTCCACAGACGCTGGTAAGAATTGAAGGATGGGAAAAGTACCTTGTGTTCATATATTAGCATTTTATGACATGTGTTATGTTCTTTAGGACAAGACTTTGTTCAGGCAAGCGAAAGTTTGTTAAAAAATTTCTGCGCATCAAATATCAGCAAGGATGATCTTCGTCATCTGTGGAGCAGTTTATTTGCAGAAGTTGATACATACGAAAGTAACAAATTACTGGCTTAAAATAAACTATCGTTTAAGGAACCTAAGCAAGTTACTGTAAACTGTCCATTAATTTTCTGTCAAATAAAGTTTCAATATAATTCACATTATATGCGCTCGTGTACAGAGTTCCAATTACTCATTTCTACCATGCATCGCTCGGAGATACAGTGAGACATACGGTTTCGTGAAAAAACGAGCTTCTTCGCATATCGTGTGATTTTTCATCCCAAACTTGGACGAAAATCAAGTTTCGTGCCGCACAAAGTTTATGTACCGTAATAAGAAAACTGAAATTACACCTCCCCAGTGGCGCAATCGGTTAGCGCACGGTACTTATAAGACAGTTCGTTGTGAGCAATGCCGGGGTTGTGAGTTCGAGCCTCACCTGGGGAATTTTTTTATTGCTACAACGGAATTTGAGCAATAAACAGATTCAGCTAGAGAAATGCGTAAACTTTGTCGGTAGTTTTTGCCGTTAGAATTGTAGAACAGTACGAAAAGCCCCGGCCATTTTTTCTAAGCACATATTATACCGCCCACCACAGAATGTAAAAATAAACATATACATGTAATTGTAAATGTTATTGTTTTACTTTGACTATTGTATTCAGAATATGTTAATTGGCACTATACACACTATGTATAAAATGAGTAATGATTAGGTGTTATACATTAGTACGCTGACACCCCCCGTAATTTTGTTGTTTCTGTTTTGTCTGCCTCTTTCATAGAATCGTTTGCATCCGCTATTCTATTTCGCCATGCAGTAATGAATGTTGCTGGATGTATAGGTAGAACACCACCGAGACCTAGTAACTGAGATACTGGCTTTGATATGTATGCTCCAAGCCCAACATAATGTTGTATACGCTCTATGTTTATTGCACATAACTTCTCATTATGCATATTTGGCAACGGGTCATAGGTTCCCAACTGTTCAATTGGAGGTCTCTTCTGACCATGTTTAGCCTGTAAAGTAATTTAACTATTAGCTTTTCATATGTTTAATATCACATATCATATAGGATGCAAAGATAAAAGTTAAAAGTTATTGTAAATTTATTACTTAGGAAATAGAAAATATATAACTAGAACAGAGTATATCGTATAATATTGAAGACTGGTAGTGGTACAAGGAAATACATATTAGCTAATGCCATTGTTAATGACATTATAATATAAGAGAACGATTTCAGTTCTATTTAGCATTGGCAATATACTCCAAAAATTTCTTAGAATCACGTTGACTTTACACATACCCATATATCACCGACATTATGTTTACATGGGAAAGTTAGTCAATATAGAAAGATATATGTAAAAGGTTCTATAGCTTACGTGCATGACAACTATGTGATAAAACGGACGATTTGCACAACCATACCGAGCGAATCTGATTGCTAAATTTGCAGATTGATACACTATACCAGTTCCTGATGCCGGATGCAGAGGTAATCGTGGCATATTGATGTAGCAAGTGAGTTTTTCGACTTTTCCTTGGGCAAGAAACTGATTTTAGAAACGAAATATGATAAATTCTAATAAGTTATATGTTCGGATAAGCGGGACACGAACACTAATTGCGTGACTTTAACTTTTAATAAACTATTGTTGACTTTTGTCTGCTGCAAATCGTTAGTTTAGTTCGATTCAGGTACAAGTTTGGTTAGAGTTGGCTAGAGTTGAACTGCGCCACCTACACACTACTGAGGGAGCATTTTAGAATTTCAGAATATCCAACGACGCGTCCATCATCTAACTATCTACTCCATTGTCTTATCCGTGTCTTAATTCTGAAATACAGAAAATGAAAATGCACCTTGCACTAAAATTCATTATTAATCTTTCGGCATTCAGATTGGTTTAGCTCTAGATAAACTTCTCCATCTTTATCTGATAGATAAAAGTCCAGATGATCCAGATACCACATAAGCATGCCATATGAGCCATGAGCCTCCCTGGACCCATTGGGCCATATTGGACCTGATTGGACCTTAGCCGTCACTGAGTTTATACATCTATGTTATGTTCAGCAATGTTCAGAAGTTATGTTGTGAAACCCATACGTCGTTAAAAAGTTTCTCCATATCATTTCTGTACCGACGAGTGTGCTACTAAATATATTTGTTCAAGATATATGTTAACTTAAGTCACGTACTACAAGTTACTGCATAGTCGCTCTGCTTGTTAATATCGGTGCCTCCGTCTGTAACTTTTAGTCGCAACACTGATCATAACCCCAGTCTGCTAGTATTTCAATGCAGATTGCATTTGTGTGCAGAGAATATCGATCATAATGTTCTATTTAAAGATTTCGAGAGTGTATTAACTTGTTTGTGACCAACTTTACGCTGGGAAAATAAAATTTCCATAGATTATATAAATACACACTAGTGGAATTAGGATATAACCAGATGTACAAATATCTGATTGTAAAATGTCACTTATCAACAATGATATGTACAAGAAAGTAGTACCTGAAGAAATGATGTCAAAGTCGCCTTCTACGGATGAGAATTCATTAAAACTGATGATATTATCAAAATCTGATCCGGGAGAAGAAATATCGGTAATGACTATTCAATACCTTTCTTATTCAGTGGACCATTCAATAGATAAGAACAAAGATTAAGTCCTTGTTCTTTTTATAACACATTATTAACTGTTTTTAATTTTGTTTATTCTAATGTATGTAGATTGGCGGAGATGATACAGTTATGGATGAAAATATACACACAAATTTAGTCAAAGATGAGGAATCAGACTGCAAAGATTTAGAAATATCACAATCGTTGGATAAAGTAATGCACATACTTCCAAAATCACAGGCAGAATATGGAAAGCATTCCCAGTCTTTATCTGCTGATACTGTAGAAAAACAAGATTGGAATTTAAGTGATACGAGTTTAGAAAGTTGTATGGTAAGCATATACATATGTAACATACCACATAAATATTTAATAATGTAGAGGTTATCTCAAATAAAATCAATCACTGTACATACATGTCACTTTGCAGTCGAGTAAAGTTGAAAATTCAGCTAAGACTGATATTCCTGACATGCAGAACGATGATCAAGGAGGAGATGAAGAAACTATTGCCACGTTTGTAACAGCTGCTGGGCAGCAATTAGCATTATATGCTGTTGAAGATTCAGAGGAGATTTTTGCAGTGGCAGTCTACGACGAATCCGGCGAACCTCCAACAAATTTTCAGTTTCTCATGAAGTATGTGATTTGTGAAAAATTAATAGGAAACATACTCAGAACATAACAATATGAATGGGATTGATTGTAAGGCTTTTGAATATAATTATTCATTTTGCATCCCTACAGGGCCGATGTTGAGAGATTAATAGGTGAAGGTGCTGTAAGAACAGTTAAAAAACCAACACAAATAAAGAAGCAGTTGTTGGCTGCACAACCATCAATATTTTTCTCAAAAACTGAATCTGTGCATGAAGTGTTGAACCATGAGGAGCGAACTTCTATAAATAAACAAAGGGTCGCACGCACCAGTTGGAGTCAAAATGCAAACTTATTGCACGAAACTGGCATGAATGTCAATATGAAAGAAGTTCCTGATATTATATATACTAGTAGTACTGACCACTCTAAAAACATAGCATACTTAATGATGGATAACTGTACTGCAGATGGTATGTAAATATGTACACATCACTTCACTTTTAGCAATTCTTGTGTAACTAACTTTATTTCACAGATCAGACTGCAAATCCTGAAGAAGAGGCAGAGGATGAAATCGAAATTATGGAACAGTCAACAGTTCAATATATTCTTTTTGAGACTGACGAGTCTGAATCAGAGTTGACTTTTGACGAGGTTGAAGCAACTCTGCAAGGTTTGAAATCATCCGAACAACAAACTTTGGCCAAAAAATCAATAACTAAAAAAGTATTACGGAACCAGAATGATCATGATAATGAATATCCGAGAAATAATAATTGCAGAATACTAAATCATAAGATAGATGTTACGGCACAACAGAAATTTATGGCTGATCGGCAAGAATTACTCGACACATTAGAAGATTCACCCACAAGTAGTGTTACTAACGATGTGAATCAAAGTTTACCAAATAGATCCTTGGAATGCACAATACCGGAAACAACTCAAGTTCAGTTGAGAACCAAACGCTCCCGTAAGCAACAATTAATTTCTGTCAATCGAGAAGACTCGGAAATTATTATTCAACCGGCTGTTCTCATGAGCGATGAGGACAACAGTATGAAAAAGCAAAATAAACGAAGAAGGAAAGTCGTATCACATTCGGACTACCATCGAAGTAGTGAACCGAAACGAATGAAACGACTGAAGCGAAAAGAAGTGGAAATTATTGAAATTGATGTCGACGAGGATGCGAGTGGTTCACAACCGAAAAAGAACGTTGTGGAGATCACCTTAGACGACAATAAAGATAAATATTCTAGTGATAAGGAGAATGAAATTATAATGGTTGGCGATTCTGATGATGAATCGCAGCAGGCCGATGTAAGGACGAATGTGTTACAATGCCAGCATTGTTCGCGAACTTTCAGGCAGCAAAGAGCCGTAGAAACACATTTGCGAGTGTGTCCGAAATCGCCGACAAACACTGCGAAGTTAAATGAACAGAAAGCCAAAAATGTTCATCGAACAAACAATGAAGTAAAAAAGCAGTATGCTTGTAAAATTTGTCAAGAGAAATTTGATGTCGTGGTTGCATTAGCACGTCATGTACGTTCGCAACACTCGCAGAGGAAAAAGCGTAGATTTAGTAAATCTGTTGAATCAACAGCAGATCCAGATCCTGCACGAGAAACAGAACAAGAAAATATAACTGACAACGAGCGGGAGAAGGAAGAGGTAACAGAGAATGAGAAAGAAACTCAGAAGGATGTGGAAAACGAAAAAATAGAATCCAAAAACAGTAGAGCATCGACGGAAACTAGAGCTTCTAAATTGAAAATAATGAATAGGATGAAAACAAAAAGGCGAAGTCAACGAACAAACCGCTCCTGGGAAGCTAAAAAACTAAGTTGTTCTGATTGTGGGAGATGGTTCCCAAGCGCAGCATTGTTGCGAGCGCATTATTTACAACATGAAACTAAAAAAACAGGTAACTATTAATTATGTATGTCATATTTTTTTCATCATTCGTATGTTCTTAGTTTGGTGGAAGATTCTTTGTGACTCAGAGTTTGATTGCAATAATGTGAAATTATTTTCAGAGCAACGAGTTAGAAGATGTCAAACATGTAAGAAATTAATCAAATCTAGATTGCTCTACATAAGGCATTTAAAAATGCACAATAGTACACAACAAAATACAAAATCTGCCACTAGCCTGCAAAAAAAATTACATGCTACAAGACCAGTCACGCGCAAGATTACTTCATTACGAAAACGAGGCCGAGGACGAAAACTTTGATCTCTTTGAATGCTTAGCATGTGAACGAGCAATGCGCAGAAAATTGTTAATTTACATACATGACCTCGTTGAATGTCGAGCATGTATACTACAGTGTTTATACGTTCAAGATCATGGGAAATATTTATACGTTAATAGGAAAAACTTAACGCTGTTTAGTTGGTTTAATACCCATTATCTGCTCATTAGCTGTAAATACCCCATATATGTATATTAGGTAGTTTATGCAGGTTTATTGTCGAGTATTCTATGTATACTTTAGTCATCGTAGAAGGCTGACTGTTCTTTACCTTCATATGTACACTTTACATACAATGAAATGCCAAAAATTTGTGAAATTCAAATACTATTACTATTGGATATTACTGAAACAAAATGAAATATAAAACAAACTTTCTATAAACTCTACAGGAAGAGTCAGCCTCATTGTCATACGTTTGCTGCATTGTAAATTAAGAACATTCTACTGACACTTTAATTTTACAATTGACCACTGTAAATATAAAGCACCAAGTAAACATGTATACATATTAAATAGTTGATGTGTATTGCTGTTTTACCTGGCCCCTTCTTCCTTGATATTAAAATATTTTAAAATTGATTTCAATTTATGTGTATTTACTGTGTAGGAAGTTTGTGAAAGCGACACGGGAGCTTTCACATACATACGCACGTGTGTATGCGTGTACATACATACAGTCAAATATATGCACGCCAAACCGTTTGATTGCGCGAAATAAATCTCAGCATGACGACCATGACAACCTAACGACTGTACATACATATACATCAGTTCAGAGAAAACAATGGTACTGCCAATCTCTTCTTCTGTTTACGAATAAACATTGGCATAGAAAAATAACATTTTCTGCAGGCGAAGTGTAAAAAAGACATTTAAGGTTAACTCAAACGATGGTCAGAAAACGTGTGCTAACGTCCGATCTAAAATCAAATGCAGAAGTCTTGAATTGGGAGGAGCGAGATAAAGAAACGCTCTTACTCGGCTTAAAACTACACAGCGAGAAGAACCTAGATGCGATATTTCAAATGTTGCCCCATCTTCGACCTGAAGACATAAAAAAAAAGGTTTCACTGTACTCTACACTTGCCCAACACTTATATGAAGATAAATTCATTGATAATTGGCTGGCAAGTGGTATGTGTAAGCAGCACCTACTTGCTGATGCCATGTACTTCATATATCTTTTAGAAAACCATCCACCACCTTCATGTTCCAAAGAAATCAACTTTAGGTACGTTCATCACAATCTCTTTATACTTTTTCAGTTGATACCTGAGCAATAAATAATAAATATAACATGTACTCATTCTCTTTTTTAGAAACATCTACAAATTAATTTGCGACATGTTTAATGGTACCGTAGAAGCTACCAACTTAATTAAATCCCAAGACTTAAGATTACTTTTTGTTATGTTAACTGACTTAGACAAAGCTATATGGCCAAAATCACTCAACGATATTTTTAAATATCTTGGTAGAAATTATAAAAGGAGGCACATTCGGAAAGTGTATAAAGGAAAAAAAGTGAGTACTTTGTGATAGTATAATACTGTTCATTCTCTAAATGCTTTACATATTTATATACAGTGTAATTCCGAAAATGTATGCTCTAAGTTTTTGTAATTCAAATACATCAAATCCTACTTTTGGAAAGTTTCTTTGTAAAATTAGTTTATGGGTACGCAGGTTCCACAATATAGAAAATGATTATACAGTTCTACCTATAAACTAATATTTGTTTGTATAAAATTAAACTTACAAATCATAAATGCTTGCATACTTAAAATATTAACAACAATACATTATTAACTCCAATACATTATTATGATTCAGAAATAATCTGATTGAATTTCTGGTCTTTGTAGTATATCTTATGTAGTAAGTGTAGTAGCACTTACTGGTATGTTTTGCAAGTAATAAAATATAAAACAAATTGGAATTCGAGAGAGGTCGTAATTAGGTCTATGAATAAGAAACACTAAAATTCTTAATAACAAATATAAAATAATAGCTCTATTTGTACCTCTCTTTTACATCTATCTATCAACGTGATCTTTAAAGAAGAAACTTCGCAGAATGCTCCACAATTAATGGCATTATCTATTCAGTTCCAATGTTGGAAATTAGTTTTTTAGTATTTCCCAGGCGTCATCTTCTACTTTTTTATCCCAATTTGGTACATTATTATCAGCATCAAAATTAATTAAAGCTTGTTCCTTTCCTTTTTTCTCTTTGGATTTTCTTGGATTAGACTTGCAATCCGAAGTTGATCCATTGCTTTCCTTTGTGGTACTAGTAGTATTAGACCAATCCCATTCGTTATAACTTGCAGCTGGAATATTGTGTCTAAAAAGCACAAAATATTTGTGGCATTTAATTTTGTGACTTTAGAGTTTGCAGGATAATGAACTAACAGACAAATATGTGCCTCTTACTTTGATTGCGATGTTTTCACTAGTGATGTTTCCTCTGTAGACTGACGTTGCATATCCGAGTTCTGGTAGGTTGCAGATGCAGATTGATAATGATTATTAGAATCATAAGTGTGCTGATCGACTGTATTTGTCCCACTGATATCACCCCAACCACGCCGTCCTAAATCTCCAACCTGTAACAGTTTTGTATGCCCCAAGAACGCAGGATAGATTGTACATTTTTGTGGGATATGCAAATGTAATATAATATCTTAACCAAAGGAACTGGCATATGATTGTTATTAATGTCATAAAAAAGAATCATAACAGCATTCACTACCTTTGCAGCTAAACTATTGACTTGTGCTCCAACATCTTCCAACAAAGTACCATCACGAACCTAATCATGCAAAAGTGAATGAAATCAATATAAAAATAAAAAATATGTATAACATATGGAGACTATAATTATATAAAATGTAAACATCGAAGATACTAAAAGCAAAATATAATCACATGATGAAAATTGCATGAAAATTAAAAAATAAGAAATCTTACAGTAATATACCTTTTGCGTGGCAAATTCTCCAATCTTCATAGCATTCTCGGTAGCTTTATTTGCTATCTTGGATGCTGATGATGAGAACAGTGACCATCCCTGCACAATCAATAATAAATTCATTAACACCAATTCAACTTGTGTGCATAAAGTATACTAGCATCTACCATTTATTCTCCTCACAACTAATTCAACATACACTTGCTAAAGAGGATACTGCATTGTCAAAAAATTCCTGGGATTGGCTCCTCGGAGGTGCATCCATTTGGTATCCAAAACCACCATACTTACCACCTTGACTTGGTGGAATATTACTAAAAAGTCAAATTAAAATGTGCTTTAGCCCTATTTCCATAAGAAAATATTGCAAATTTTGTTTAATTGTACTAAAAGGTAATGGAATTACTCAGGGCGGCCAGCATTTTCATTTTGTTTCCTAGCAAAGAAGGAATCGGCTTGTGCCCTTATAGAGTTTGAATCAACATTCTGGTAGGAATTGGATATATCAGTTTGATATGAACCATGTGCCTGTCTATTATCAGAATAACCAAGGGGATTAAAGTCTTTAGCAGATGAACTAGTAGGACTCCAAGTTTCCCCCCTAGCTAGTGTGGCAATCTATAAGTAGTGATGCAATTAATAACTATAAATAATCATTATGTTTAGAATACATTAATGTCTTTAGGATACTTTGAAAGATGAATTACCTTGTCCCTATACAATGCAGCTGCTTTAGTATTATATTTCTGTGATATTGACATACTGTCATCCCAGTCTGGCTGCGAATCGAAAAATTCACGCGCATTTCTGTTACCACCTGCTTTCATTTTTTCCAATTCAATGTCTTTCCATTTGTCCATTGAAATCGATCGCACGAACGATAAATGAACACCTAGGCCCCGATGCTTTCCTGAGCATTCTAAGCATATCCAGATACCATATGTGACAGAAACCCACTGTGGGTTATGACAACCGCATTCAAAACATTTCTGTAAAATGGCAACGTTCTGTTAATATTGTTCCGTTTTATTTGCACGCATTAAACAATTCTCTGATCATCATATATTACATTGTTTTCATCTTTTGGCTTCAGTACGCTTAAAGCTCGTCGTGTTCTTGGACTGGCCATAGCTCGTGTCACGAAAGGATAGTGTTACACATGTACGAATCCCAATTATGTTAACTGCATGAATACTGATTCCTGATAATTGTGAACATTTGGCACCTAGAATGTACAACACTTAATTCACTACTTATGTATACATATAATGTTGTACTTATAATTACCGTACATACGTGCATAGAATTATATACAAAGCAATTGCACAGCTTGTCGGTTATATCAGGTGATACATATATTGCCGTCTCGTCTCTCTAGTATATAGGCCATCGGACTATCTGCCTACGGGAAACGTACTACACATATAATACTTCTCGTATGTATGGAGTGCTATGGAGCAGTATGTATGGGGGGCTATCGTATCTATGCGTGCGGGTGTCTAGATCGTGTAGATGAAAAATCACTTGCAGGGGATATTGGCATCATATCGTATCTAGATGTACTAGGTATGTTGCTGCGTTTTCACTGCGATTTCACTTGACTTTGTGGACGCAGCCGATTGGTCGAAGGACGCAGTCGTCGAAGTTAGTTTTATATTCAAAAGTATGTCATTATTACAACATCTACGTAAACGGACAATCGCTTCGGAATTAATGTTACTGTTAACAGTTTCCACTTTCTTAGAAATTTATTTTCCTACACATTTAAAAGGCAATCTACAGTCTGGCGGTCACCAGCTAATCGGTCTAGTCCGGCTTTATTCGGGCAGGTTCGGGCCAGTCCAGCCGAACTGGCTATTTGACATCTGGAAAGTATGATCTAGATAGAATCAATAGATAGTTTTACTTGGATGCGATCGCGTGTATTATCAACGCTACTAATCTGAAATCAGGTGTTCCCGCTATTTGTAGCGTATATAATAAATTACACAACATTTTTACATGTAATAGACAAGAAACATCCAAGTGCGCTTTGCAGTAGGAGCTTAGGGAACGCTGAGGATCATGAAATCCTGCGGAGATGTTCCTATTTCGTATCCAATCAAAGAGAAGAACGCGCTTTCATGGAAATAACACCTTTCCGCCAAATGCCACTGCGCATGCCTAACCCCACCCATTGCCTATGACAAATGCAACTTTTACTTCCGGCTGAGTTTGGCTCCTGTACAAGGTTTTTTGGGTTTAGCAGTATTCTTGCGTGGTGCCTGTGTTATCCTACTTCATCCGTGAATCTTCCCAACTGCAATTGCACTTTGCAATTCTATATCTCCGAAGGATATATTTTGTTTGTCGTATGTCCATCCAGAATCTCAACACATTCGGTAAATGTCGTATTTTCTGACGAGTTAATCTTGCTTATTCCAGAAGGTAGTTTTATCAAAATGGCGGTGGCGTCTTTGCTTGCATCACAATGCGCAATCTATTCGTTTTCCGCATTCTCTCTTCGATCTGGCCTTATAGCCACATATTTCTATTGATTATCTTGCGCGATTCGAAAATGATTATTTCCCGTCAACTAACAATTGTGATGCGTCTCTTTTTCAGACCCCTTTGCAGATGCAATCAAGGGTTCAGATGATGATGTCCAAGACGGTCTCGTGCATATAAGGATCCAACAACGGAATGGTCGAAAGACCTTAACAACCGTGCAGGGCCTCTCGTCCGACTATGACTTGAAAAAAATCGTGAGAGCATGTAAAAAGGTAATATCTGCAGCTTCCAAGTTATTTGGCTTACGTAGCATCTTCCTACTGTCAGTGAGTGTGCTAAAAATAGAACTGATGCAAACAACTGTTCAGTAAGCAAATGTAGGAGCAAACGATTGATGAGAGATGAATATCTTCTTAAATATTTCGATATTCCTTGATCTTACGCAATTTACTATCGTTTTCCTTTAGTGGAAATGTTTTTATTGATAATTCACTTGAATAATAAAAATTACTTTTATTTTTTATATATTCGGCAAATATTGATCTTTTCTATAAGTGTGATTTTTGTTCTATAATTGTAGTTAATATCTTCTGTTCAAAGAGGCATTTTCTTTAATCGTGTTTTTACTTCTTTAAAATATAGTTTTTTTAAATATTCAGTTGAATAATATTTAACATTGTACTATACTTATGCATTAGTCCAGAAGCAGATTTTGGGCAATAGTTATACTTGCATAGAAAATACAACAACCTTATATGAATAATGTGTTCACAGTAATGAGACTAGTTTTTAACTTTCTACATTATATCATGACAAGTAGACTGGCATTTGTCCATCACGCACACCTATATATATATACATATATATATATGTATATACGCATATATATGATATATGTATCTATATGTCTATTTTCAGGAGTTCGCCTGCAATGGGACAGTAATCGACCACCCGGAGTACGGGGAGGTGCTGCAGCTGCAGGGGGACCAGCGCGAAAATATATGCCAATGGTTAACAAAGTCAGGTCTGGCCAAACCTGACCAACTCAAAGTCCATGGTTTTTAACCAACGAACACCCATGCCACTATCTAAGACAACTCCACCTTCATCAACACCTTATCATCTTAAATTATCTGTATCAGTCACTAACACTTGTTGATACTTCGTGGGATGCCCTATTATATACACCTATATATTTCAATAAAAAGTATATAACAGTAACGATATAGGCACAATATTCTAATCAGACAGTTTTGTAAGATTATAGGGAGCAATACTTTACAGCCTTATGTTAGATAAACCGCTAAACTCATCACATTAAAAGTAGTAATATACAAGAGATAGATACAAATAGCAACGGATGGCTCTTGTTTTGGGTGTTAGATAGTATGTATCTTGGCGCTATCGACGTATTCAGAGAGGTCAAAAAGAGTCACCCTAGGCTGCAGATTGATTTCATTTGCAAGTAACATCTGAGTGTTCCATTTTTAATGCAATAAAGACAACAAATATCATTTGCAGTTGTCAAATTTCTAACTTTTGTGCCTTTAATTCTGTGCTGATTGTATTATTTATTACAAGATGACATTTTACTGTAATGAATCTACTTTGTGGGAGGAGGAAAATATTCCAATTTCCTCCTTTTTGCAGCAGTATTGACAAAATGACTTGTTTTCAATAAAAATGTGGCTGTTCTAGATAAATAAATGGTAAAACACCAAATCATTGTTTTCTTATTGTAATTCCAATTTACCTAAATGACCCTAAGAAATAGAATTAGAAATAGTCCCTTTATTATAATTAAGAGTACCAAATTAGAATTTTAAAGTTTGAGTTCAGTCCAAGCATTAAGTGGTATTGCTGATGATGATACACTATAATCCTTAATGTGGGTAGAGGTCAGTTTATGTGCCACAGTATTGGTATAAATGTATTTCATATTATATAAGACGCTCAGAGTTCTCGTATTTGTTAGTTTGGAGTTTAAAAGTCCGCCCCTCCACTACCTTTTAAAAATTGTTCATGCCATAGAGCATACAGTAAAAATACAGAATAGCTAGCTATACACAAGTTTTGGTAAAATTGAATACATGTAATGGTTAAGGGTTTCTAATACTTATACAAATGGGGTCAATTAAATGGAATAAAGGATTCCTCTGACCGTTAATTATAAAAAAGTCACGTTAAATCAGATATCTTTAAAACTAGCGCGGTATTGAGTCATGGCAACATAACCGTCAGATATCACTGTAGTCGGGCTACATACTTACGAACCACAACCCACAATGCACCGAGCTACGGCATGTGCCTTTCTGTGTCGGCCATTTTGTAGTTTCCTTGAGAAATTGTGTTGAGTTGATTCATCTTCTCGGTAAGAATTTTGCAAAATTATCAAACGGCGCGTCTTACATTGATCCAAATGATGTAGAGGATTGAGGACAGATGCTTATGGCTAACTATTCTTAGCTTGAGAACAAGGAATAAGGTTCCGTTTTTTGCGCACAACCGTGTGCGCTCACGGTACTTACACCCCAAGAAAGAACCAGTAAACGAAGCTGCCGAGAACACCTATTGATAAAGGCACATGGAATCCGGGATTGTTTCGGGATGAATGGTGATTTCGGTAACGATATACGATACGCATGAGTGTACTGTCCAAGTGGTTGTCACCATATCTGCGTGCGCGAACGTGCTGGCCCGGCCAACGTCTCGCTCTATATTTGGCTAATCGCATCCAACATATTGCATATCTTGCCTTTCCAAAATTTTTAATTTTAATGCCGTAACCTTTCTCAAGGAACTATATCAGAAGGATACAATGTGACGTTTAAGTGTAAATGCTTAGAGGCTGCACCAAGAGTCCGTATAATGATGAATCTTAGCATGTGGCACAGTACATACCATTAAATCATAAATTTTCGTATCTCTTAAAGACAGGCAGCTAATCTTTCACCATATGCCAATGTTATACTTTACATTTCACCTTCCAGTAGTTGCAATACCAAATATCTCAAAATACTACTTTAGCATAATCATTGCCGGTGTGAGAATTCTCCAGGTCCAGGTAGTCTCTCCTCTAGTCTCCAATTTCAAAGTTTAACTGCAAAGTAAATGTATTTGCTATAATTGTAGTCTAAATCTCAATATATTCATATACATGGATATAAACTGCTTCGCAGCTTTCCATGTTACAATGTGAAAATATATATTATCGTGGTAAAAGCAGATACTGGGAGTGAGAATGTAGAGGAAAACCTTGATCACATTCACTTCTTTAAACTCAACAGCTCCACTAAATATTAAAATGAATAACAGTTTTGTTCTATGACACCAGTTGTTTATAAAATTTGTTGACTGGCCATTTGAAACATGGTATGATATTATCATTACTTGGGACTAATGATGCATACATGTTTTAAATAATCTACCAAAATTAATGAGGGTCGAATTTTATTTGTACAGTGGATCTGTTTTTGGGTTAAATTCATTTTTTGGGACTGATTTTTCTCAAATTGTTTGTGGAACTTTTATATCTTCCCTTTTGCGTAAACTATTGTTATTACACAAAGAATTAATTGGGTAGGACATTCATATTCACATCACGCTTTTAACATTTAATTCAAATATGTCATCAATGATGTATTACTACAATATTACGCATACTAAACTCTTTTATATATATTAAATTATAAGAAAGAAAGGAGGAAAGTTCTACTATGCCTCTATACATCACTTAACATAAACATGGTAGTATAAACTATTGCAAAATCACTTATTGTTTTATTTCATGCATTGATTTTTGCATATTCTAAAGGTGCTAGGAACACATTATCATTTATTATGTTAGCTCTGTACATTTTTAAGTGTATGCTTTATCTTTAACAGGGTACGTGTACATGAATGGGGACATTGGGAAACTCCCATCAGGGGCGGTTTACCCAGCCACCCCTGAACCACTGGGTTCAGTCGGGGGTGCAATTGGAAATCATACTGGGAATTTAGAATATAGCGTTATGAACGGTGCATTGAGTGGAAGCGAGTTGATATTGGATGCAAGTGCTGGTAATTTAGAGCCTTCACCACAGCATGCTATAGGTATTGGAGGTGCAACAGGATATAGTCCTGTGGATGTTGCTGCATTAGGTGATGTGCCAGCTACTTCTGCTCCAATGGCTGACCTACCTGTCCCTGGCATACCTCTGGAACAACTTAAACAAATGCTCTCTTCACAGCTTGAATACTACTTTTCCAGGTAAAAAAAGAACCATCTTTTTTAACTATATATCTATGGTTAATAATGGAAGTTAGTTTCAAATGTTATGTGTACATAATTACACATTATTGCTTCTTTGTTTCTTTTAGAGAAAATTTAGCCAATGATACATATTTATTATCACAAATGGATAATGATCAATATGTACCAATATGGACAGTAGCAAATTTTAATCAAGTCAAAAAGTTAACAAAGGACATAAAACTTATAACAGAAGTTCTTAGAGAGTCTCCCAATGTGCAAGTAGATGAGGAAGGGCAAAAAGTGAGACCTAATCACAAAAGATGCATTGTTATTCTTCGAGAAATACCTGATAGTACCCCCTTGGAAGATGTAAAGGTAGGAATGAGTGAAAGTACAAAGCTATTGCTTACCCTAAAATATCTGAGTTATTTTAATAAGTCACTGTTAAATTTTCAGAATTTGTTCTCTGGTGAGGGTTGTCCCAGATTCATTTCTTGTGAATTTGCCCACAATAGCTCTTGGTATGTAACATTTGAGTCTGACGAAGACGCTCAAAAGGCCTACAGGTTTCTACGCGAGGAAGTTCGAGAATTTCAGGTTACTATTTTGAAATTGTTTAAGGAACTTTTGTTTAAAGTTGGTTCAATGATTAGTAATTAGTATCTTAGGAGATCATAGTACTATACTCTGAGAATTGAATCATTACAATCAGTTATAACCATTATAAGCTCTATACAGCATTGCTTTTCATATTACTAATCACATTCTTTTATAAATTAGGGAAAACCAATAATGGCAAGAATCAAAGCAAAACCAATGAATAGGCTACCGATTCCAGCGGTACCTGGGGTTGGTGGTATTAAAAATGGGTACCGAACACCACCACCCCCGCCTGTTTATGACCCAAACAATTTCCCAACTGGTCAACAACGCTTTCTTTACACTAATGGTACTACTATGCCACAAACTGCAATGCCGCCATATGCCAATCAGGTCCACGTATATGTAAGTACAGACCACTAATTATATCTGCAGAAAATTGCGAGGACTAAAATCAATTACAGTAATGACACTTACCTCATAAGTTTGAAGAGATTATATTTATAATATATACTTGTATACAAGTACGTGTGAGAGTAGACTGGAAAATAATTTGTCGTATTTGCAACAGTGATATATGCCGTGATTTCATTTCATATGCTGTGAATGTGTATGTACTGTAATTCTCATAATTTTCTCCTGTTCTTCCCCTGTTTCTCTTTATAGCATCAACCATTCTATCCTGCCGGGATGATGCCTTGGGGGCATGCAAGTCCCGCATATTTCAATATGTCCAGTGTTTTTACTATGAATGGCATTACACCGCACAACACATTCAAACCACATAATACGAGATACAACCCTCGACACAGGTATTACACACATATATATATGTATATATATTAGGTTTTGAGATATCCTTAATCTTTTATGTGTGGTGTATACCACATGTATATTTTGCTGATTTAATGGCGATCGGGAAAGAATTTTTGGACCTTGAGATGATGCCATTTCATTGCAGAAACAAACAAAGAAACGGTCCCGAGAGACCAGGACTGATGGATGCTGCAGGGAATATGGTGCCAATGGGACGGTCTGTGCATCCTCCAATTAGCGGAGGACCAGTTTCCTTAGGAGCATCAGCTCCTACATTCACTTCAAGTTTACCTACGGCGAAGCCAACCTCTTCTTCCTATCAGACCGGCACAAAGTTCCATTCCTCACATACAGCCACAACGGCTGGCGAGGCTCAATATAATAGCCATTCTAAAGGATCACAGGAAAGTGATGCTCAGACAGGGGATTCTGGTGTACAGTTTCCGCGACATCGTATGCACCGTAGGACCAAAGAGCAAGAACCACAGTCCAAGGCTAACAGTAGCCCCATACCATCTAACAGAGAAACCACCTCGGCCAGTAATAATAATAATACACAATATAATCGAGGGGTACAGTTTGATTTGGAAGCTTCAGCTTTCCCCCCCCTTCCTGGCCTAGACGCTGACCTTGCAAAATCACATAATGCTTCAGTAGAAAGTGTTGTTGCCGATTGTGCACAATCGCAGAATAGGCTTTCAGATGTAGTCAAAGGTACTGCAAAACTGAAAAGCTTTAAAGAGAAAGAGGGTGCAGGGACTTCCCAACAATACCATCAGCAACCGACAAGTAATAGCAGTAGGTCTGCAAGCCCAGGATCAAGTGCTGGTGGTCATAGCGGCTCGTTAGAGACACCGACTGGCACTGGCAGTACGACAGCTACGTCTGCCACATCTACAACTACCAGCTCTAATGCTTCTGCTAGCAACACTGACTCCACAGACATCGCTCTGAGCACCATCACTCTCACTCCCCCTTCATCTCCTGATAAGTGAGTGTGCTTTCTTCTTATACATACATAAGTACATACATATTAGTATGTATGCCTTTATGTTTGTGTGTATATATGTATATGTTTGTATATTTACATATACGATCTTGTGTTTATTCGCGTGTGTGCAATAAAAAACTATGAGTGTTCCACTTCTACTGTAAGGGCAAGTAGTCTCTTCATTTTATCATGAAAGTACTCCTTATTATGAATTAGTGTGGAATTTCTTTAACTGCTTTGATAGTTTATGTTGCTTGTACAATGTATATATGTATAGAGGTATATACATAAATATACATAAATACACACACGCGTAGGTACACATGCACACAAATATATATATATATATATCGTTTGTAATGGGAGACATGTACAGGCTGTCAAAAAATACCAGCAATGGAATGCTAATTTGTGTTGAAAATTGGTAGCTGCATTATGTGCGTGCTATGTTACATTTGGTGGATGTATTTAGAAATCACTAATCCAGTACTCTTTTTACTATATCCAAGAGGGATAGGGGAAAACATCTTTCAGTTTGTTGGTGGGCATAGTTATAATGTATGCTCTGAAATAGTTTGATGTCAGCTGTTTGTGTTTGGTTGCTATTTTTTTAATTAAATAAGGAAAACTGAAAAAATTTGATAAAAGGAATCTATACGAAATATATGCGATATTGCTGCGCAACTACAGAGATTTCATAAGATTATCAAAAATACGCTGTTGCTAAAGATTTTGACACTTGGAGTACTGTTGAAAAAAAAACAAGATTGCTTTCCTCGAGAATCACATACTCTTAGAAGATGCGAGACTTATTGTAGGATTATTGGAAATTAAGTAAGTACAGAAAGTACAGAAAGTTAGTCCTCTCTTATTGAAAGAAGAATGCGTGATCCGCGCCCTAGAATGTACTGAAACATAATTTATAAAGTTTTTACACCGCGAAACATTCATTGTTCCTTTTCCTTAATCGTGCTGAACAGCAAGAATGGTACAGTGGGTAGAACACGAAATTTTTTTTATGTTACTAGATTTTGTTTTTCTGTCTATAGTGGTTAGAGTGCTGATTATCACAGCTGCTGTTTGCCATTAAGTTCTATGTATTAATATATTATCCACTTGATTGTAAGAGTTGATATAAAAATGAATAAAAAGACTCCTGAACTAGGAATTTCAATCATTCATAAAAGATATATTTTTCGATTACGAGCCTGTGCTCCACTTGCTAAACTACCAAACTGAAACTATTTGTTGCAAAGCCGCTTTCAGTAGTAGCCTCTTAATTTTAATACCTGTATTGAAAACAATTCCTCATTTTTAAAAAACAACATAAGTAGAAAACTTGTTTGAGCCTTCATGCGAGTTTAAACATTGGGATTGTTAGCTGAATCTAAAAATGTGTAACTATTAACCACTATATAATTGACGTAAGTAAATTGCTAAAAATACAAGCATTAAAACTAAGAGCATGCTTGAAAGCATGCATTATCTTAAGCGATTAGTTCCATACAAAAACCTTAAAAATTTGTGGCTTCAACGCGATCTATAGATAAGACAGAATGGGCACAGACGGAAGAATATACATATAAAGTACCTTGTGGTAGCACAATCCATAATTTCTTGCCTATTGCGTCAAATGATAGATTAATGGACTTATAGGTTTTAGCATATTATTCAGGGTTCTTTAATATATTATAAACCACAATTATTATTTTATTATTGTGTTATGTTATAGAAATATCATTATTACTGTCGTTAATGTTAATATTAACCATTGTCATATTGGACGCCATGATTCTTGTCATGTTCATGCATATCATTATTATTATAACGAAATCTATCATTCATTCCCATTCGTTGTCATATTATTGTCTTCGGTATGTCATTATTACTATTATAACGAATAACGATTATTATTATTATAATTAGAATGGTGATTAATATTAGCAACTATTGATATAATATTGAATATTATCCATTATTTGGTTTCGAGTTACTTTTAGAAGCATTTCAATTAAAATTTTAGCTCTTAATATAACAATATGCTGTATCTTTCGGATATAATAAATAGCATGATCCAATATTATTTGGTAATGACTATAGACTCATTGTTAGGTGAATTAAATAAACGATGTGCATAATGGTTTGTTAAATACGTGTTGAGATGTTGCAAAACCTATTCCCTTATTCTTGATTGAATTACATACCTGTAGTTTTTATTTTTCCATAACTATGCATGCAGATTATATAAAGTGGCAAAGGCATAAGTGTATAGCATTAGAACATGGGTATTTTTTATATTTATGGATGTTCAGGTTTTCTCCTTTATTACTGAAATGCACCGCCGACAGATCTGTAAAGACTGAGGACTCCAACATGGTGAATGGTGTGGATGAGG